>OZ002741.1:246594732-248093089 GCA_963924295.1 Dioctria rufipes | reverse complement strand
GGCCATGATAATAAATCCAGTCCAGTCACCAATATGTAGCATGTTTACAGGCAGGGTTGAACCATAGTTCAACCCGGGTTCAACTTGATTCATACGCGGTTGAGTTGAAAGTGGGTTAACTGGACTCGATCTTTGCTTTGCTTGCATAGTTGAGTCGAAATGGTGTCCTATAAACACAGATTGAGTAGTCGAGTTAGCAGCTAACAGCTGGGATTTATTTTCTTTGCTCTTCACTCGAAAGTTTGTGACTTTATTTTGCTTATTTAGACAAAATTTCATAACTTTTATGGCTCTATCACAAAAAACACCATAAATAAGATATTATGTTTAACTGTCAGTTCAACTATATTTAAACCCGTTCTCAGCTCAATTATTCAATCCTGTGTACTCAAATACTCAAATCAATCTCGACTCAATCTTTCAACTCTGTATGTAAATATGGTAATTTATAGCTGACAGAAATGTTGCCTACTGCACTACTTTTAAATGGTAAAAGGAAATTATAGTCTTGGTGATAGTACGTAGATTTTAAATATACAATTAATAGAAAGAACAGCTTTTTGTAGTGAATGGAGAATCGGATATATAGCTTGCTGATGCAGGATAAATTGGATACAAACTTAGTATTTGCACACTTTAGTGAGTATTATAATAAATGAGTTCTTCCACAATGCTGAGCAATATTCAAAAACGAATTATAAACTCTTCATGTAAAGATCTCGGCAACTAAATCATATAATGGAAATAGGATGTAAGATCAACAGGAAGCTTATTATGTTTAGTAAAAAATTAGTGATACAAAAATAAAACATTTCGATATCGTGTTGAATCATCTGAAGTAAAATTTGAATGTTGCTGTAAAAAGAGACGAATTGGTTCTTAATGCACACTGGAGAAATACCAATAGATTTATACTTAAATCAAACTGGTTGAGAAGTGAAGCGTCTGATAAGTAAAATCCTTATGTAGTACTATATTGTATTGTCGGATATAGTACATCAGAACTGTGTATGTTTTCTGACAAAGCGGTCTTTTCTTTATTGGTTCACTTTTATGGTTCGCTATTCTGTTTTTAAGATATGTACTGCCGTATTGTGCCAAGATAAACTATGTTGCATGTACTGTCATCACAGGGGTTTTTATATACCAAAAGAGCCCAATTATCTTTGAATCTTATCTTTGATTTTGATGATTTCAACGCTATTTTTGTTTGTGGATTATTGGATTGAACTATCCTCCTATTAATCTGCTCTGATCGGATCGGAATGTATGTTTCTGGCCTGAAAATTTTCGGAGGACTATTATTTAAAGAATTGGTTTGGCAATTCGAATTTGATTTCCGTATGCAATTGCATTATGCAATGTTGTAATGTGACACAATTGAAAATAAATCATTCTTCTACTTTTTATTAATCTGTTTATATTTCAACTTTGTTTAAAGTGTTGTTATATCTGCTAATATCGGTGATAGTCGGCTTCCCATGGATAAACCAGAAATCTGTTTGTAATTATCTTTATTGAACACGAAATAGTTGGCTTCTACGATGCAAAATCCCACAACATTTCAAAGAACTTTTTCTTTGCTAAATTGGTGAATGGCTCAACGACGGTCCCTAATTTCTATTCGAGGATTATTCCGAATAGATACCGGATGAGCAAAATTTGAATTTAAGTGATAATACAGCAGGCAACAAAGAATAGCATGTTTCCGTGGCAACGATATTTCGGTTAGATTATGTAAAAAAGAAAACTGAAAATTAAATTAATTTTGTTCATTATATTGCTTATTCAACATTTCTTATTTTAAAACATAATACTTTTTTATTTCGACATACCGAAAATATCCGAAAGTAATGCCACATAAGCAAAAAACTCATTGTTTTACACGAGTTGGTGTTTACGACCAAAGCAAGCAGGATTATTCTTGGATAGGAATAATCTTTACACACGGAAATAGAATTATCCCTGCTGGTATTTACGGCCCTAAGTGTGAGGTTGGATTCTTTAAAATATATGCAATAAATTCTGATAAATGGGGCTATAATTTAAGACACAATTGGTCTGATGTGACCATTTTTAATTATGGCTCTATAATCTTCTAAGTTGTCAGTCTGGATTTAGTTCTGTTGCCAATGGTTGAGTTCTTCCGTGTATTAAGCCGAGAATGTCAAAGCGTTGCCAATTCCCCAGCACATTAATGCACACTTTTATGCTACGGAACAGAAGATAATACGCGGATGTTTCGCGCATCATATTTCGGTGAAAATAAATAAAAAATGTGCCCCGATTACAAGACTTCCTGATGAATTGCTTTCAAATCATGTGGAAGATATCCTCCAATCATCGCGTTGATGATTTTCAATCTCAATACTTGCTGGGGTCTGTTAGCGTATTGTCTTGGTGCATTTAGTAGTTTTGAGGCTAAGCGTAGTTTTATTCTTTTAAATCAAAGTGTGAACTTTCAAAACTGACGTTTCGAATCGAAGTGCACACTATCCGTTCAGTTGTTTAATCGGAATGCGGTGTGTACACTGACTTATAACAATGGACTGAGTGTATTGCCATTTTCGTATAAGAAAGAATGGCACAAGTTTTACAGTTTTCTCTTTCGCCCTATGGCAGAGTTGGAACTACCAACAAAAAATATTGCTTACTGAACGTCTTCTTATGCCATTTGATGTTTTTATGTTGGCTGCAGATGCAATCACCGCAGAAAGAATAAGGTAAATATAAGGTCTGTCTGTTTACTTTTGAGTAAAAATCTTTGCGTAAAAATCAAGTAAAACCTTTTATGCGGTAGAGGGGATAAATCAAGAAAAGTTACCAGACACTTTTCGAGTAAATTTTGTTTAGCTTGTCATGTGTCAAAAATATGGCTGCTACCTTTCCGTCTGAAACAGAAAACAATTAATTAATTTGAAATACGTTTTAAAAAACCCACCCTCTTTAATATTTTTTTTTTAATTTTGACTCTTTAGATTATCATTTTACATTCTTTCGATAACCCAACAAACGGCTTAACCTCAAATTTAATACTTTTGACAGTCAGCTGATTGCATATCAAAGTTACACATCCTCTTGATCATGAGTAAAAATGTGCAACTTTGTGCAAGAGGGGAAACGTATAAATTTACTCGATTTTTACTAGTTAAAAGTAAACAGACGGTTTGTGAGTAAAAATGCGTAAAAGTTTTTACACCGAGTAAAAACTTTCGAGTAAACAGACAGACCTATAGTGTTTACCATGCTCCGTCTCTCTTGCCCATACGCAGGATTCAGGTAAAAATAACTTTTGAAAATTAAAGTCGGAATGAGTTTAATTCCTTATAAGCGATTAAAATATCACTTGGGCACGAAAAAATATTTTTTTTTAATTTAATTCGATTTACAGGTGTAAAATTTCATCTGATTGGTTGAGTTTTATATTTTTTTTTTATGTAGTAAACGTTTTAAACGGTGTTCTAACGGTGATATACAGAAACACAATATTTGTGCCACATGAAATAGCAAATCCATTGTTATAAGTCAGTGGGAGTGTATCACTTTTGCAAGCCATGTGTGTGCATATGTATGAAGCCTGAACGCACTGCTTGTGTAGCTGCTTAAAATATTACTTGTTTGTATCTGTCAATTCTCATTGGTGGACATGTAATTTTTAGACAGACATACTGATTCTGAAGCTCGCGGCGGTGGCGTACTCCTCGCATGTAAAAACCATTTTAATTGCGGCCAAATTGAGGTCCCAAGTTTTTCCAACAATTTTGACACTGAACTTATAGTTCTTAAGCTGTCTCTATTAAAACACGACTTATACATACTATGTTGCTATATTCCTCCAGACTCCATAAACATTGTTGATGACAAAGGTCAAAATATTTACGACCTACTAACTTCAACATCTAATTTTATTCATGGCATTATGCAACCTCTTGTCGAACTTCTACTTACTTATTGGTGATTTTAACTTACCCAACATACATTGGGTACCAAATGAAGATGACGATGGCTATCTGCCTCTTAATAACTTATCAACAAGGGAATCACTATTCCTAGACACTATCTCATCTCTTGGTCTCAGCCAAATCAGTAATGTAAAGAATGACATGGGTAGGCAGTTGGACCTGGTTTTCTCTACTGACACTGGTAACTTGTTAGTCGAACCTAGCCCAGTTTTAATGTCTAATATTGACAAATATCACCCCCCCCCCCCTCAACTAATTACATACTGCTTTGAAACCGAAAACATTACAAATTGTGACGAAACACAATACTTCTTCAATTTTAGAAAAGCTAACTTTTCGGAACTCTCCAGTAGCCTTACCTCTATTGATTTCAACACATTACTGTCTAGTAATCTCTTTTCAATTTATTTTCATCTCACGTTCCCCGCGAGCGACAACGGTTCTCTAAAACATCTCCGCCATGGTTCAATAAAGATTTGAAACGTCTTAAAAATAGAAAAAATAATTTGTGGAAAAGTTATATCAGGGACAAAGACATTATAAGTCATAACAACTTCCTCACATCCTATAATGAGTTCAAAGAACTTTCCTCTTCACTTTATGATCAGTATATCCAAAGCATGCGTGCAAAATTATTTAGTGACCCACGTATCTTTTTCAAGTTTATTAATATGAAGAAAAAAACTGACAATTATCCCAATACCATGAGGTATAAGGATTCTGATAGTGATGACTCGTCTGAAATTTGCAATATGTTTGCTTCTTTTTTCGGCAATGCTTTTTCTTCGTACAATTTCCATCCTCGACATAACAATTTTAATCATATGAACGATTCTCATAACGTTTCATTCACTATTCCTACAATTACACAAGAGGATTTACTTGATCATATTAATGCGCTTTCAAATGACTTTACAACGGGTCCTGATGGGATCCCTCCAGCCTTCTTTAAATCGTGCTGCCTTGCCCTGGCAGCGCCGCTTAAAATAAATATTTCAAAAATCGCTCGATAGTGGTTGTTTCCCTCAGCTATGGAAAAACTCTTTCATCATACCTATTCACAAAAAAGGTAGTAAAAGTGAAATCTCTAACTATAGGCCTATTGCAAAATTATCCGTATGCCCAAATTATTCGAATCTATTATTTACTCTCAGCTATCGGTTTCATGTAAGAATTTGCTCTCTTCAAACCAACATGGGTTTATTTCGGGCAGATCTACAACCACTAACTTGTTGGAATTTGTCTCGGATACCATTAGCGGGTTTGCAAAAGGCTACCGGACGGATTGTATTTATACAGACTTTGGTAAAGCCTTCGACAAGTTATCGCACTCCGTGATACTCTTTAAAATGGAAAAGTATGGGTTTCCCCGAACATTTCTAAAATGGATAGAGTCTTATTTAGATAACAGAACATATCAAATCTTATTCCGCCATTCCATCTCTAGAGTCTTGAAGGCTTCGTCTGGCGTACCTCAAGGGAGTCACTTGGGCCCGTTGTTCTTTATTCTGTCTATTGACGACATTGTCTCTGTGGTGAGGTACTGTAAGGTCTTGATTTATGCTGACGATGTTAAGTTTTTCGCTCAGATTAAATCTGTTCACGATTGTGAACTGGTACAGGGTGACCTTCAAAAATTTTACAATTGGTGCGAGAGCAATAATAATAATGATACATCATCTGAGAAATGTTCTATTGTAACCCTAATCCTCATATCAGTAGTAGAGTAAAGCGATACTCTTGAGGCGATCAAACTTCGTCTCTAGCTAAATTTTGTGAAAGCAGCTTGCTGAGTTAACTAAACTGTGTACTGTATCTAGGAAGAATTAAGGTTATAAAGCTTATTTCAATCATTATTCGACTCACCCGATTAGCATACTAACCCAAATATCAGATAGCAAAACCTTTGCTTTCGTGAGATTTGTCCAAGCTCACGGTTTTTTTTCTCGGTAGTAGACATAGTCACAGCATCTACCTATCCATCTAAGGTCTCACACCACTCATAGTACTCGCAGTTATGAGTAAAGCCAAAATTAAAATTAACCGCGCCTGGGTAAAATATTACATGGGTAGTTCTAATAATATTGATTTGCTAATCTTTACTTATTCACGTTCTGCCTGAGACTTAGTAGAATAAATCTGTAACTTGAAGTTTCCAATTAATTTAGATGTCCAGTCTTCTGTTTTCACACCTACATTTAATCGAGAACTGCCCTAATCCAGGGAAATCTTCCGCAATCACCACATAATGTCATTAAAACAAATTCAATGAATGTTGCATCGAATAAACAATGGAAAACGTCTCATTTGATTACCTTTAAATATTAATGCACAAATCTATAACTTGAAATAAAAAGCAATTTATAAATTGCATAAACTTCCCTCCCTTGAAAATACGTTTATTGGAATATACACATATTCTCCCGACGTGAAAATATGATGGTCTTGACTCTTCTTTTAATTTCTCATCTTCAAAAATAGCCCGCCAATTAATAACAAGCAAAACTTTCAGTTCAATGTGCTCCTTAATTAGATGCATAGAAAGGAAATTGAATGCACTTGTTACAAATCACTATCCCTGACCCCTAACGAAAATTGCAAGAACATGTGCGTCTCTAGTGAATTTATTGCCAACTTTTACCTTACAGAGATAGTAATTGACGCATACACATCAACAGTGCCAAAAGTCTTCATTTTTTAACTGTAAACATTACTGAAACAATTTTTGTGTGGAAATAACAGCTGCAAGAATTGAAACTAGCAAAGACATAAAATTGTTTCTTTTAATTTGTTGAAATTAAGCATCAAATCGACTCCGGTAAAATTATTTTTAGATATCATCTCAGTTCTGAAATTTTGCGTTCTAAACATGTAAGCGAAAAATAAAAAATAAACTAAAATAAAGAGAACAGAAAACACGATCCTCTTCTGCATTAATGATTTTCTTGATAGCATGGAAAATACGTGGGAAGAAGTGGGAGAGGGAGAGTAGAATATTGGAGAAAAAGATAATTTTCGGTGAAGAAAAAGAAAAACGTAAGGGAAAGTTGGAAAGACATTTTCTATAAATAAAACGATCGCATTTTGAATTATTTTTACCGCCTTCTTATTTTCTTAGACATGGGTAATTTTTCTATAAAAACAAACTTTTCATTTCAACTTAAAATTATTATATAAATGTTACGAAACAGTACATAGAAACAAAATTCGATGTGCTCCCAGGAGGAGTTCATTAGTTTTAAATTTAATCTCCAAACAGCTTCTTTCCCAATTCCATCATCCGGTGATTGCGGCACACTCGAAGTGCATCGGCCTTTTTAAGTACAGGAATAACATTTTCGTTGGCCTCGACCAATTGACTCAGGAAATCTTCATAGGCAGACTTTACATTCGGCTGAAGAGTTCCGATTTTTACTTTTCGCAATGTCTGAATAATACCTTCAGCCCAACCGCTTTCAATGGCGAATTCTGATATCCAAGGCACTAGAGGTAGAATTCCGCACATTGTTTGCATTCCCAAAAACCAAAGTTCAGATATTTCCATCCAATGTTCCTTGTACGTAATTGATACAACCAAAGCAGTAGGATCGTTTGATTCGTCGATATTGTATGCATCCCAAAGAAAACGAATTGTCGCCTGAATATATCTGCATATAGAAAAGTCATTTTGCTTAACTTTTTTTGCTTGTTGTTTTAATAAAAGGAGCCCCAAAACAGCTAGATGACCGTGCATAACTAAATTCTCGGGGACTTCTTTCAGCTCTGGGAGATTATCAAAAATGAACTTGATCAAGTTATCAAAAAGAACGCTCTCTTCAACAATTTTTGGCTCCAAGACCGTCAAATTCATAAAAATATTACAAAGACTGACAATTGCTGTTCGAGCATCTTTCATTTCTTCTAATTGTTTTGGCGTTAGAACTGGATCAGGTTCGTTCATCCGTTTTAGACGTTCGGCTCGTGGAACTGGAGGTTTCTTATAGTGAGCAATTGAGAAATAATATTTGAGGGCTTCAAATAGAACTTCATCCTGTTTTGAAGAAAAAATTATTTTCCTTGCATCGTCCTCGACAGCTAGATGGCATAGTGCTGGAAGCATCACACGAAGTATATCCACAGGCGATTCACCTTCTTTTTTTTCTTCTCGGAAAGTACGTGTTTCCCTAAATGTTTCATTAGCAAGATGAAACATATAAGGAAGCACTTTATAAATACCTGGACGCATAGCATTAGTTTCTTGGGCTAACCATGCAGATAAAATTCTCACAATTGCATAAACAAAAGATTTATCTTTTGGTGATAGAGCATCTTTTACTTTGTCATTAGAAATTCGCGTAATTACTGCTAGTACTGAATTAAATGCTCCCTTAAGTGCTGTATACGTTGATTGCTTTTCCTTCTGATCCATATCAATTAGATCATTCGACATATATTCAATGCAAAGCTCCAAAATAATGAAACAACACGTAATTAAATCTGCATTTGCAAATGTTCCTTCTAACTTTTTGTCATCCATCTGCATACGAACCTCGATGGCAGCAAGTTGTAAAAGAAGTAAAAAGAACTGTTTAGCATCGTCCATAAATGCCCATTCGACACCTAAAACTTGCAGAGCTGACGCTACTAGCTGCAATGTTGGATCTCTTTGTTTTTTATCTATTTTACTTCGAAGAACATCGTTTACTCCTTTAAATACACTTTCTGGCCATATCTCACCAGTTAGGGAATTGACAATTACATCCCGACGACAACTTAACAAAAGTGACGACAAAATTCTACATAATTCAAATTTCCTCTCGCTGTGATCAGTCTCCATATCTAAGGCGATTCGTTGTAGCAGTGCATGAAAAGGTTTAGGATCATCACTCCAAGCCACTGGACCAAATTTACTTGCTAATTGAACAATAAGTTGCAGAGCTTCATCAGTTTGAAAACTTTGTTGGGAATAAATGTGAGACATTTTTGGAATAGCACCCATTTCTAATAAAGCTTTCTGGCCAGGTTCATAGCTAGCTATACTTTTCAAGCAACTGTATGCCTCACTTACTACAATTAAGTTATCATCATAATCATCATCATCAGCTGTTTGAACAATTTCTAGTAATGTTGGAATCGCTCCGATCATATCCTTATGAGTGGCTAAATCTTTTTCCCCGCAGAAGCAAGTTAGGATGGTTAAAGCAACACTTTTGTATACCAAAGGTGGACAGTCGCTGGGTAAATTTTTAGATGATAATAATTTCTTTAAGAAATCAAATCCAATCGCTTCAAATAGTAGTTTCTTCGCAGCTGGAGTACAGTCTTTTCCCTTCACTATTTTAGTGACCATAAATAGAGCTGCAAACTTTTCAGTATCGCTTTTTGTACCCTTTAGCATTTCTGCACACTTTTTCACCGGTTCCGGTATCTCAGACATTTTTGTTTTCTTTTTAAAGAAGAATTAATACCGAACAAACCGAAAATATTATTCAATTTTTAGGCTACAATTTCTCACCTACAACGCTCGATTAAAATTTTTCTTTCGAATTGCAAATGAACTCGATGGCACTATCCTCTCGACTAACTAAACATTTTAAGGAATTCTTCTTTCTCATTTGGATTTTGTGTGTATATTTAAAGTTGAAGCCAAGACTTCTTAATCTCGTACTTGTCGTCTTGTCTCCTCTGCTTCTTCATGGATAAATATAGAATGAACGAGGTGACCACAATGTACCCCAGTGCGCTGAGCTGAGAGATTTTTTACACACCACAGTCACAAAGCGCATTAGCTCAATTCTGGAAATGATTTAATTTCCAGTGTTATAGCTTCAACATTTCAATTTTCCTAATTTTATAATTTCTTAAAATATTTTTCTTCGCACCGTGGATTTAGACGAACTTATGGGTTATGTTTTAACGTTGAAATCAAATATTTCTTTTTTTAATGTCATTGAAAACTGCTAATATATACAAATATTCTTTTTTTTTACTTTTTTTAATGCTTACAGTTTATTTATTAATGATAAGAAATTATTTTAAAAATGTTATCAACTACGTGCGTCAAACAATTTTGGTGACATAAATTTCCACATGACAAGCAATCAAAATATATAGGGCTGGCATAAAAAAAACTAAGCGTTTCGATTAATATTGTCACAATCGAATGAGCTTGTTGTTATCATTTTAAATCTACAAAATATATTTTAAATTATAACTTTTGTTTGAAATGCATTTTGAGAAATTGAAACATCTATATAAATTTCACAATATGTAACTGTACAATAATTTAATTTAATTAGTAATTTTGTCAAAATTATTCCGTAACAATATCGTTTAAATTTTAAGATCGATTAATTGAAATTTTAAGTTATATCAGTGGTTACACGTCATGATTTCAATTGACAGCATATGCGACAGTCAACCAGCCAACTATTACGGCCTTGAAACCTTGAGCAAAATATTTTTAAACTGCTTTATTTAATCAATGGCTTTGTTGTGTATAATTAATGAAATGAATTAATATTGAAATATTTAATATATTCAAAATACCTTCTTTGTTGCCTTAGCATCTGCTTTCCTGGTCGGAATAAGTGTATTATCTAAGTCAAAAAAAATGCCCGATATATTCTTCAGGATTTTTTGTGAATTTAGAAATGAGCTGCTCTTAATTGGAACCATTGTAACATTCCGTTAATTAGAAAATCAATTTGATCTAAATTTATGTGCACACGAAAATACTTCGACGACTCACTGACAAACAAGCCAGACAGCTGACATTCAACTGAGTGAAGTGAGAGGTGAGAGCAAATGTGCTGGTTTGGTTTGGCAAAACACACTAAATCTGCTGGCGCCATCTAGTTCGCTAACTAAGACCAGTGGCGCCCTCATCGAAATGGAAACTTTCCGCATCCTTACGAATTTTCAGAACTCTCCCTTGGCGATTTTCTTTTTTTGGTTTTTTAATAATCTAAATTTTAAGAAATAAATTAACAAAATTAATGATTTTGCACATAAAATAAAAACTAATTGCAATATTCAGTATGATATTAAAAAACTTATAGGTACAAAATATTTAAAGATCCAAAATCCCATTTGGTTCAAATTCAACAAAAAGCAGCCAACCTTTCAGATATGAACAGGTTCAAAATGTCAGATAAAGACGGGATGATGGGCGAAGAAACGCTTCAAAAAAGTACGTTTTTAATTCAAAACTAATTATTATTTCGATAATATTCAATTATTTACTTTTATCTAAGCACCCGTGAAGCGAGAAAAAATTGCAGAAGACTCACTAATGGCTCTAGAAAAATTGGATCGTTCATCGCCGGATTTATGGCCAGAGAAAAGTAAGTGACAAGAAGTGGTGTTTTGTTTCTAATATTACAGAATTCCTCAAAAGCGACGGTTATTTCAACGTTATTTCTTGTAAAGACAACATTTATTCTGCTCTTTCGAAAAGTCTATCAAAATTGTGCTTGATTAATAAATAAAACTTATTTAACTACAGTTCCTGGTGTTACAGACTTTATAGCAATGAGCAATACACCAATTAATACATCACCTCCAGCCTGGACAAGAGGATTAACTCAAGAGGACATTAATTCAATGCACCGTGAGTATTTAGTGTATATTTATGGACACGTTATATATAGATTTTAATTAATTGCTTTTTAGAACTTGGAGCGTTATCTTCAAACGGCCTAATAGGTGAAATTAAGAAACTATACGATCAAGCTTACCAGTTAGGTGTGATGGAAGCTAAAGAAATGACTCGAGGAAAGTACCTAGGAATATTTTCTAATTCTAAGAGGAAGTAGGAAGCTGACTACATACTTTTATATTTTCACATTCCGCCTTCTTTTTCTTTTTATTACCAATAGTAGTTTTCTTGCATTTTTTTTTAGAAAATTTTTATAGAACGCGAACGATCTGCCGCTACATTAGAACTAAAATTGTAACAAAACATTTTAATATGGATTGTACAGAAAATTTTTAATATAGTAAAATATAATCGAGGAGTGAAGAGGTTTTTTTTATAAAAACCTGATAGCGACAATACCCAATTGGTTATGGAATCATACAAATACATAACAGCAATCTAATATTTTTCTTGGACACTTGGATGCATCTCAATGGACATATTCATTGGATAGCTACAGGAGATACAAGATGACTGAAGTTTTTCTGTATCGACTATCGACAGAATCATTCTCAATTTTGTTTGTTTTACTGTTTAATTAATCAGGCTAAGTGCTAAGCAGGGGTTCATAAATAAATATACTTTGACTTCTTCAGCATTGGTCTGATATCCAGGGCTTGTATTTAGATTTTCGATTCGTTTGATAAAACTACAATTTTCTCAATTTTATATTATTAGCTATACAAGAAAAGGGCGATTAGCATCTATGCATAAATAATTTCTGCATATTGAAAAAGATTGATTTAAGTTGGACTTTTCTCGGTAGATTAAACACTAATTTAGTCTTCGTTAACACTGTCATCATGTACGAAACTATTCCCACATCCCTAGTAAATGAGATCGAGTGGCCATGCAAATCTCAATAGAGAAGTGTTGTGTACGAGTAGCTTAAGACACCGACAATGGTCCAAAGGAGTTTAATTTATTCATGTACCTAGATTGCAAAAGATTTTAAAGGGCAGACAATTTACTAGAAAATTTCTTTTCGAATTTTTTAATTTGTCAAAAAAATTAGTTTTTAAAAGAATAACAGTATCAGAGTTAAATGCTGCATGCGAAAAAATAAAAAATAAGTCTGACTATAATTAAATAAATGGAAGAATGCTATTGGATTGCATAGATGTAATCGGTGATTTATTTGTAAGCGTGAAAAATTATGGGCTTGAACATGGAATATTCCCAAACACATGGAAGGCGAGTTCTATCATACATGTTGAAAACGTTTAAAGGAACGATACAGTGCGAGGAATTTCGTCCAATAACTATGTTGCCGGAGTGTGTGAAATGAAAAAGTACTCGAGAAGATTGTATAAACACAATTTGAGGAGCAGTTGAAACAAAGATGTTTTATTAGTTGCGCACCAATCTGGCTTCAAGAAAGGTCACACTCTTACAAAACAGATTGTGGATTGAAAGAAAATTATCTAGGAGACATTATTATAGATGTATTTCTTGATTTTAAAAGAGCGTTTGAGACGATTGATAATGATATTATGATTAAGAAATTATCATTTTATGGAATAAGAGGAAGAGAGTTCAGATTTTTTGAATCTAGATATGAGAAAGAGGTATCAGAAGAAAGCGAAATAAATTTAGGAGCTCCACAATGATCAATTTGGGTGTCCTCATATTTGTTCTGCACAAAAATGACCTTTCAAAGGTGTTAAAATATTCAAAGCTTGCTGAGGACAAATTAATTTATATACAGGGGTCAAGTATAAGTGCATATGTAAAATTGATTGAAAAGGATATTTTAAAATTTGTAAATTTGCTGAACATGAACAAACTAAAACTGAATGTATGTAAAACAAAATGTCTTGTAATGAACATTAATGAAAGGGTACAATTGTGTATATGGTCGGAGTCAAATATTTAGGTGTGATCGTGGATAAGAACTTATATTTTCAAGAAAATGTGGACTATTATTGCAAAAAAATTCTCGCAAGAATCAAAAGTAAAGTACCAGAAAATTGCCTGTTAAACATATAATAAATAAATAAATTTTATTTGATCATATAAAAGCATAAAAAAGCTTGTACATTTCCAATGATTTGCTACATTAAATCGCTAATAAATAAAATATTCACACCAATGAAAAAACAATCTAGTAATTAACAAATAACATCATGCCAATAGGACATCTAATTTAGTTTTTATAAATTCAATACAATATCTTTTAAATGCTCCAAAGTTTTCATCATTCCTGCAATAGGTAAGCTTATTATACATTTTTAAACCTTTATACAGCAGTGAATTTTGCGCTCCTGTCGTATTATAATTATTTAATCTGAATTCATTCACATTCCTGAGGTCAAATGGTTGCACTTCTGCAACAAATCTTAAATACCTATGTAAATATTCTTGTAGAATCTTACTCTTTATCTTAAATATAAACAACAATACATTCAAGCCTATTCTTTTCTTTACGCTCATCCACATTAGTGCCTTAAGCATTGATAATATCGGTGTAAACCTACTCAACGTAATATCTCCCGCATCGCCTTATTCTGCAGCTTTGCACTTTCTCTAACATCTCTTTTGTTTCAAGAAACATAACTGCTGAACAATACTCACAATGTGGTTTATTATCACGTTATATAATATATGTATAGCTGTCAGTAAGGACACTTTGTTTCTGATTCTTCTCAGAAAACAGATTTTCTTTCCGATTTTTTTGCAAATATAATAAAAACAACTTTTGAAATTGAGTTTTTTATTAATCACTATACCCAAATACTTAATTTCACTTACACATTCAATTAATTCTCCACTCATACTAATTTCATTACCACACGTTTACTGAACTCAAATCTTCTTCCATTCGATTAATACAGTCGTGAAGAAGTGCATCATCCGCGAACAACACAATACGAGCATTTATTAAAGTATCTGTTATGTCGTTTATATAAACACCATTGCATTACCGCATGACTACTTCCTAAACCCTCGAGAATACTTCACAAGCCTTGAAACAGACTCCCTCCCTACCACTTCTAAAATATTTGCAGTGTTCTTATGTAAAACTGACAAAAGCTTGTTTTTAATAGCTCCTCCGCCCTAAACTACTATTCATACAGAAAAATGGTGTTCTGATAATCGTAAGCATGCTTTCTTATTTTCCGAACAGTAATAAAATTTGTTATACCTTTCCTAACAAAATTATTTAAAACAAGTAAAAAAGCTTGAATTGGTCTAAGACCAAATCTTATGATACCCTAGATGAATGCCCGTATTAAATTTCGTATGGTCACCGATCTATTCAAGTTTGATTTTGAAGTTGTTTTTCGATATATTTCTAGAACGGTTTGTCTCACAGAGAAAATGATCATAACCAATTTTATAGGATTTCGTATTCTGCAGAAGTTTTTAGTACAACAAAAATGTCTTGGACTGATCGTTTTCAAAGTATACGTAAAAAACCTTAATTTTTATATGACAACACCAAGAAGGAGTTGCCCGATTTAGTCCATTTTTGACATTTTATTTGCTAATGTAGTAAAAACATCATGTACGAAATTTCAGCTCTCTACGTCGACGCGTTCTCAAGCAGTGTC
This sequence comes from Dioctria rufipes, assembly GCA_963924295.1. NCBI lineage: Eukaryota > Metazoa > Arthropoda > Insecta > Diptera > Asilidae > Dioctria > Dioctria rufipes. The sequence goes on along the minus strand of OZ002741.1, from coordinate 248,077,895 downwards.
CAAATATATAGTGTGAAAAACGAAAGTTTTGTATGGCAACCCCACGAACGAGTTGCCCGATTTGTCTCATTTTCGAACTTAATTTTACTTTCTTTTTTTTAAGTCCGTGTACAAAATTTCAGCTCTCTAAGTATACGCGTTCTCGAGTTATCGTGCGCACAGACGGACGGACATGCAAAAATCAAAATAACTTTTCATATTATGCGTGGGTGTCCAAGTCATTTTGCTCTACCATCATTATTTCGAGGTGTTACAAACGGAATGACAAACTTGGTATACCCCTATAGATTTCATCTAGGGTATAAAAATTTATCTTAACCAAATGACTACGATTCCTCAAACAAAATTCTCAGCTGAGTAATCATTGTATGTCGAATGTAGCTGCCTAAAGATTCGGACTTCGGCTGCACATACACACATGCAATTATCACTCAGCTGAGAGATATTGAGGGTAAAATGTTAAGGTTACTTTGTAATCAAAACTATTTTATTATTTTCTTAAGTAAGGTATATAGTAAGTGTAGCCTTTGGGAAGGTAAGGAACCAAGCTATAAATTACTAGAAGACTATTTTCCTGTATGGATAGTAGTTTAGGCTCTATAGCATATATAAAGTCAATGTTTGGCACTTGGCTTGGGAAATATTCTCGAGGGTTTTGCTACTTCTTATCTATAATTTTTATCAGTATGAAAGAAATAATAGACTGTTTACAGAAACTACAAAATAGGGCCATAATACTCCCCTGTTGCATGGATACCTCGGTAGCGAAAATGTTAGAGACATTATATTGGCTAAGTGTTAGACAGAGGTGAAAATATACGCACTTATTTTTCTGTTTAAGATGAAGTATAACATACTTCCAGAATACCTGCAAAGCCATTTAAATTATGTGAATGATTGCAAGATGTAATCAAGAAGTGCAGGAGATTTTAGATTGCCATTATATAGAAATAAGACTCAAAATTCAATTATGTATAAGAGACTGCAATTGTTTAATAGACTATCAAATGTAATAAAACTAGAAAGAAATTTTTCCGATTTAAAAATTCAATTAGGGACTACCTACGTGAAAATGAGTTTTATTAATTTACTTTATTCTTAATGAAATTATGTTATTAGAGTTTTATGAAATTATGTATAACTTTGTTATTATAGCTTTTGGGTTAATAAATATTTATTCTATTCTATTCTGATGATTTCCTGTAGCTTGTTGGGAACTCCACCGATGACGTTCTGGATGTCTGATTGGGAGATATTGTCCCACTCCTCTAACAGCCGTTTTGAGCTCGTATGATTGTGGTGGGAGCTCATTTGTGCGTCTGAACTCATTTTCGGCTTCGTTTAGATTTTGAGTGACACAGCCTTCGACATGAACTCGTGCATTGTTGCATATTAAATTAAGAGAAAGTTTTCTCTAATGAACGGCGCAAACGGAATGACTTGTTCTTGATGGATTCTTTTAACGCTCCTGTGAGCATATACACTGCCTCTTTCAAAGGTAATAACATCGATACGAGCTTCATAAGAAATACCGCCCCATATCATTCATGACACGCTCTGATAGCCCACAGTTGCCACTATCGCGCAGGGAGCGAACTACATGTTCGGGCGTCTGTAAACACGTTGGCGTCTATCTGGCGTCCTCGTAAAGCGATTCTACTTTTGTCGGACCACAAAATGTTCTTCCATTGTCAATAGTTCAGTTGCCGCACTCACGCGCGAAACGAATTTTGGCTCTTCTGTGCTGTGGAAGAAGTTCGGGGGCGCAGATCGGGAGGAACGCTCCAAGGTTTCTTCTGCAAACCTTCATAAAGGCGAGCATAATCTTCAGCAGCTGTACAGAAGCGATTCTTCAACACGTTGCTGACAACAAAACGGTCATCTCGATCGATATCGGCTTAATCTGGTCTTCGAATATAGAAGTCGGTCTCCTGAAAACGTCGGATGGCGTTCTGTATATTCGTTCGCTGCTCACCAAATAGCCCAGCAATGCGATGTTGAATGTACCCAACATTTGCCAGAACCACAGCCCTAGCTGCTCCAGTTAAGTGTAGTGTCATTTTTGTTGGTTAAAATAAATTAAAAATCGTACGAAACTGTAATAAATTTGATACGAAAGTCAAATTTCGACCAATGGTATGTGGTGTAAATTGCAAGAGCTGGGTGTGTTAGTTGCGACTGTCCACGATCGATCGCCACAATTTAAATAAAATTTTCACGTCTAATCGATCCTGTCTACATCTTCAAACATCGACAAAAAACGAGGAGGATTTTCGTTCAGTTGCATTGATTTATCCGATTTTTTTTAATGCCATGAATGGTGCGAAATGATCTGCTACTCGACCTGATGATATCCCGCCCAGGTTTATTAAAGCTTTTATGGCATTTATTTCTCGACTTTTTATGGATGTATTTAATATTATCTACTGTGAAATACATAGATATCACAGTATCCATAGCTCTGGAAGATAGCTGTTATCTTTCCTAGTAGCCCCAAGGCTTCTGAAATTCTCACACGATGAGTATACAATTTTTTCAGTAATTGGTCGTAGTAAGCCACAAGGTTTTAAGCTTGATCAACTGCTCTTCTATTTATATACAAAGTGTTTCAGATTAAATGGGAAATATTTTGGCGGCTGGTTGTATGGGTCGAGATATACAGAAAATTGTATGGGAAGTTGGGGCTGCAAAATGTGTGGTTTTGGTCGAAAGGGGAGGGTTTGGGATTTTAGTTTTTTTTCCCCCTCTTAACATCCTGTAACACTCTTATTATTAAACGCCCCATTAAAAATAAAAATATTCAACCAACTCTCTGCTCCTCTCCTAGTATGGATTCTTCGATCCGTTGGTGTACTAGATGTATGCGGATGATGTCCAGATCATTATACCGTAATACCTTAGGTAAACTCTGTTCGAAACTTGGACGTAGAGTTGAATGGAAAATTGCTTGTTGTAATCATGTCTCTAATTCGATTGGTAAGGTTTATTTATGCCCAAGACAGTTTAGATTATCCGCCAACATTTCGTCCTACCACATGCGCTTGAGGCTGATTGATTACAAGGCTTATATTACGTCACTTTATATTTGGAAGCTGATATAGTTTTTCTTAAATATAATCCACATTGCTAGCGGAAGCAAACTGTCGCTTCTAATAGTATAGTTCGAATTGTCCATGTTTTGTCCAGATCTTCTCATATTTCCCTGAATATTGACTCTTTTTTTGAGTGTGCTGACGCATTGCACATGCAACCGTTTTCGAGATATACCTGATTTTATGATGCATAATTTTACTAATTTTATGTGGAATTGCATAAAATTAGGCGCGATTTGTATCGTCAGTGACAAAATTAACTAGATTAATTAGATCAAAAGAAAAGTAACATTCTTAGGTTTCCAAGTCTTGCAAGAAAATGTAACGGTTCTCCGGCAATTTGGCGGGAACTATTTTCCAATATTTTCACTTGACATTATATAACTAGCGACATAAAAGGTTTACGAGGTGTTTCGTGAAACATTACCACATTTTCTTCAAATTCCTTAGGGGGGGTAAGTGGAATGTTTTTTTATCAGCTCACCTCAAGGAATCGCGGGTATACCGGAAGGTACCTGAATCTGAAACACTCTGTATACTATACATGTATATATAAGTACGTTGTACACATATTTTGACGCGATTTATTTATTTCAACCAAAAATTGACTTATTATAAATAAAATTTTGCTTACTTATTGCGTAGTGCACGGGGCTCGTGTTTACCCTGGTTTTTGACTAAGCATGTTGAGATATTCGGTACTACTAAAGTCAGTTTTTTCCTCCCACGTTGCTTTTTTACTCACTATGTATACCGATACGAAACTGTTCTGAAAATGGGACTCTGAAATAGTTTGGCGATAAATTTTCAGTAACCAAAACATACTTTTAAGGAAAAGCCTCAAGGCCAGACACGTATCCAGTTATTGACAAATGGGATAATAAAGGTGTTTCGAATTAAATTGAATTGGCGGCAAATGTCAATGATGATGATAATAAGACTTTTAAGTTAATTTTTAACATTTATTTTCATTTTATTCGTTATTTCATTACAATCATAACATCTTTTTTTTTATGTACAATCATAATACAAAAACTATTACTTTTGCATTACTTAACTATTTTGAATTTTAGAATTTAGAATTAGGTTTGAAGAAAAATTTATGAAAACTTTTCTTTAACTCTTTGTTAGTCGTCAATATTCCATGAAAAATGTTGTCAAATAACTGACGATACCATTTTCAATCAAATTTTTTATTCATATTATTTTGAAATCTTGTGTGCGTAAAATAATATTTTATTGCAATTTTCTTGACATGTATAATGTAGGTTTATAAAGCGAAGAACGTATAACCAGAGATCACAAATTGTTTAAGGCGCACTCTGTACACTTGTATTGTAATACAATTGAAGTATAAAAAGTATCTTGTTCTCATCACACCACAGTACTAGAATACAATATTCATTTAAGATTTCTATGGTTATACGATCTTTCTTCCCTTTTTTGTTTTTTAAAGCCAAAATTTGATCGTTTCGTTTCGCTGTTAATACATAAACAAACAAAAAACATTTCAAAAACAAAGCTTCTCTCGATATTGGCTACTCTACGACTCATTAAAATTATTGTTAACATGTTTTTTCCCTTCTTTAATTTTAATTATTTTAGTTTTTTTTTTTTTTTTTTTTTTTTTACTTTTATAATTACATAAATTTCTAAAACAATGTTGCTTAGTAGAAACGTTATAAATTTGATTGTTACAAATTGCAAAAAGGCCATTTCACTTTGCATTCACAAGTCATCATCGAAGGCACTGATTTTAGTTTTTGTTTTATTCTTCTTCTATGTATATTTTATACTAGGCACACAAAAAATATATATATATTTATTAAATTACATTATACAAAATGACTGGCAACTGGCAATATAATATGTACTCAAAAAAAAAAAAAACAATCGACAGAAATCTGCAAAATGTGCGCGTTTTAAAATTTTAAAATGCTTGTAAAATTGGCAACGGGGCTTAAGAGCTTAAAAATTATTTCCTGTTTTAAACTTATGCAAATTATGTATGTATATAATTAATTGGCTTGCTTTTCTCATTTCCATTATTTCCCCTACTACTATAAGTTTACCTTAAACTAGTTAAACACTTAACAAACCGTGTTTGACCGCGAACACTGAAAGCAACAGGTTAATAGTATGTACAATTTATAAAATTACAAATTAAAGTGTATGTGGGTGTAATAAATTAAAATTATAAAACAAAGTTAAGACATTAAAACAATCTAAAAATAAAAAAGAAAAAAAAGAGAAAAACGACACCTATTGAGGAATCAGACCCATCCACCTGTTAATTTATGGAACATTTCCTCGTTCAGAGTTTGGTTCGTTTCTTTTGATCGCATCGACATAAAAATATAGCCACCAATGAATTCATGAACAACTTTACAATCTGCTGAGAGGCAGGAGAAGATTATGTTTCCTTCTTGGAATTGAATCATCATGCATTTAATGCCCCAGTTCACGTTCCATGCCTGCAAAGAAAGATTTAATTTTTTTGTTTATTTGTATGTAATTTAATGACCAATCGTATATCATAGTAAAAAATGTATTTAAACTTCGAATCTCTCGAATTTTTATCAGAAACTCGAAATAAGTAAAAATATTAGTTGGATAGTTGGAGAGGTTAAATGAGGAGGTTGATAACACCAGGAAAACGGGCTAAGAATCAAGTTTTTCGTACGAAGTAAAGATAGATATTCTAAATGAGGTATCTCTGCATTGGCCGTGTTAAATTTTAACACACTCACGAGGGCACGCATCCGACTAAAATCCACAATTTTCGTTAGTTGACCCAAAATAGAGGTTTTCATAATGAATAATAATGAATTTGCATGTCTAAATGCACCAAATCTTCTCATAAAGACTGGAGTCGCAACCCCACTAATATTTTTCCTTTTTAAATTAGAAAAATAAGGAAGTCTATGTCCAATTTGAACAGGTGATGTGATCGAAGTTGGACTCCAGGATAAAATTTAAATCATCCGGGCGTAAAGAGCACAGGGTAGTGAAGAACAAGCTCAAAGGCTACTCTAAAAGAAGTCGTTTCGAAATAATAAAACTGTCTTTAAGAAGAAGCTGGAATTTCTTGGTTTCTATGGTGATCGTATTTTTTACTAGAATATTAAGTAAACAATTATTTTGGCGCAGGCTATAAAGGCTGGTCTCTCGGTAAAATTATCAATAGCAACCTTAGCAGTTCCCCTAGAACTGTTCTGCTATATATATTGTGGTGCGGACGTTTTCACTCAGAATAAAGGTAATGATTTGTCTGCGAAAGAAAGAGGCACCTACCATGGTTGTGAGATCGAAGCTGAATTCACCATGGAGTAGATCAGATTATATTGGCGCAGGCGTTAGCTTCGCACCCACTATGACCTGAAAGATCTATTGTGAGTTCTCGTTCAATTTAGTCCCTTTCTAGGTTCAGTTAATAAAGCCCAAAGCCATTTTGCGATTGAGATTTCATACGAATTTGGTAGAGGAAAAGTATGTTCGAGGTGGATTAATATCCGCCTGGCCAATGCCTCGCAATTGCAGAGCACGTGCTCAAATTGGAATACGGTAGCGGTAGAGCCCAGGGCTTTTGAGATATGGCATCTAGGGCCGTATACGCTCAGGCCGTCTCTACTGTTTCTTTTTTTTTTAACCGTCTGTATAACACACCATCGATCGCTGTTGGAAGAACGGTTTATTGAAACGCCATTGTTATCGGTCTCCCAAAACTACATCGAATGGTCTTACCAAATTCACCTTGGTTGTGATTATATCAGATATTGTCGACATTTGCTCAAAGCATATCTGTTTTAATATACTTAAATGACCAACCAGATCACCTGGCCTGAACTGTTTCTCGTTTTTCAATCTGATAGTACTGGAGATCGCTTCCTTTTTCACCTGCAAATGCAAGGTCGGAATAAGAATTCAAAATATGTTAGTTCAGTTTCGAATCTGTCCAGTCTAACAGTCTTGATTACGTCCTTGTAATCATGCCTACCGCTAACTTCATGGCGGCAATTCTAGCTAGAGTCTAATGGCCATACTTTGTTCTTTAATCTTTTCACAAATGACTGAAATTCGGCAAATAACCATTCGGGGCTCGTCTGTTAAAACCATGGCATGGAAATTAGAATACGTCTTAAAAATCATTCCACAGTTTCCAGATTGAAGTCAAGGATATAGAGTGAGAAGATATTTTCAAAATTCTGGTAGGTATAGAAAACACTCAATGACCCTACGGGCATAACAATGAAAGTGTATTATGGAGGAAACACAACCTAAACTAAACAAGAAAACTCTTAAATAAGTTTTCCTTAAAAACCCTGGTTTCTATTATCATCGGATAGTCTTCTTTCCATGGATACTGTCACAGAATGGGTAATTAAAATTTCATAATTCTGAGGATGCATGCGAGAGACCGAAACAGTGATGCACTTTCTTGGTCATTATCCGGCACTCTTTATTCTATCTCGCCTCGTACATCTTGAATGAACTATAATGAAGTAGACAGGAAGCTAATATTTAAATTTATAAGAATGTCTACGTGATTTGATTTATGAACTCATAAATATAAATTCCGAGGCCAGAGGTTTGCTCTTCATTAAATATACCCACTCTCTCAAGGATCTTTTGATCTATCAATAATATACAACTAATTAGCTTTCGGCAAAAAAAAAAAACAACGATAGCCAATGTATGCTGACTTTATTTACGGAATTTAACAACCTGCGTAATTTCACAGCAGCTATTATCTAAACAGTACCTTAATAAGACGCCAACCTCGTTCAAAAGAAATCGACAGAAGGTATGAAGGATTACTACTGTCATCAGTAGAGAAACTGTAAACCTCTTTGGAAGGCACCTACACGCACTCTACAACTTTTTCTCTAGAAGTTGTATATACGAGAGGTTGAATGCTCTGAAATTGTCAGAAGTAGAACTTTTCCATTAGGCAAGCCTATCTTTTACAAACTAGAGTAAGTAGAGAATATAGCAAGTAATGTACTTTTCAGATTTATTAATACAGATTTGGTGTCACAACGGACTATTACACAGACTAATAGGCTGACTCCATTCTAATATAATTATTGAATGTTAGAATAGAAACTAATCGCTATGATTTTGGTTAGTGACATTTTTAAGGCCTTTTACAGAGTGGATCAATGGATTTAGTCAAACTTAATTTTAACTCGTTCAGTTTCGTTTAAAAGTTTTTATTTCGTCATATATTCCACCGGAGTGTCCTAGCACTGATAAGTACTACTATTGACTCTGGTTAATCTTACATATCCCATAGGGAGCACTGTAAATATTAATGGAAAATTGTTTGATTACTTTAAAACAGTACCAAAACTTAGCTCTATCTTTTTTCCGAAGGAGAATCGATTTCTGATTGATATACCATCACTTAGTGGAAATATTTCCAGCAAGTTCTATTGAACTGAATTTGGCGTTCCTATAGATCGTGAATATTTGCGTAAGAGTAGATCATACAGTGTAAGAGAGTCATGCACTGAAAAGTGCAAACCGCTTCCATTTCTTCGCAGTTTTAAATATATTCGGCAGTAGAGGGACTCTGAGAAGCTTTCCATTCAAAACTTGATGAATTTTGTATTTATCACACTCTTTCATTTCCAGCACTTAAATTTGTGTAAGTTAATTATTAGCCTACTCCAACCACTTCCCATTTCACAAAAAAAGAATATCGGTAAATAACTGTATTGCGGGTATAACCATATAAATAGAAAATATATCCTTCAAATAAATAATGACTACAACACAGTATGCATCAACTTGTACAGTGATTCGATGCTTACCTTCATTGTATTATATCTCCAAGTCTTCAGGTGATCACCTGTACTGATGTCCATTTTCATTATTCGGTTTGGTGCAACACCCAAAAGTTCCTCCTTCTTTTGACCGTCGAATTTAATAACAAATAATGTTACGCCGAAATCTGGAAGACTTTGCCAACCTTCGATAAATTTCAATTTCGCTTCTACAAGACTGAGGTTTTTCACATTTGCGTGTGCTTCAAGTATCCTTTGGGCAGCTCTTCCGCGTATTTTCTTAAAAATTCGTGGTGCCAAATAATCGGCGGGATCAATTGAACCTGGATGAACACTGACTGCCGGTTCATGTGCTGGTTTCTGCATACTGAGAAAAGATCTTATGCTCGATACCTCACTTTCATATGAGCTATCGGCTAGAGAACGCCCTTTAGATGCCAATCGACATGCGGCCATCCATTTTGCATATTGATCCTCATTTTCGCAACGTATCCACATTTCACTATTCGGACCATTTCGCCCTTCTGGCGGCACCTCCAATTTTATACTGAATTTTCCATGTGCAATATTTACTTCGGGGGTGACTTCACATCCTCGCAAATTAATTACAACAGAAGGTGCTCCACGCCGAGATTCCTCGGCACTTTTGAATAGATATAAATGTAGATCTCGATATGAGAAGAAGTAACGTTTGTATCCTCTCATTGTAAATCTTTTCGGTCTGTAAAATGAAATAAAAACATTAAAACCCGTTAAAAAAAAAACATTTTTATATATTAAATATAAGTCTTACTTCAAAAATCTTAAATAGTCCGTAAGTTCCGGAATTTTTGTTATGTTTCCAACTTGCGTTTGAGAATTCGGTCCTTCGAGAGTAATCTGAAGCTCACTAAGCGCTGCGTCAATGTCATCATCAGTTCCATTCTCCACACTAGACGTATCGATTCCGGAGTCAGGCTGTTGAAGTTCACTTTGGTGACCAATTTGGAACTGAGGAGTTCAAAATTTAATTGAGTAAAATTTTTAAAAGGTAAAATTTTATAATATAGATGCCCCACCTGTAAAGCTGCAAACATAAGCATCTCTTCCTCAGTACATTCCATTTCTTCATTTAGAATAGCCCACTTTGCCTGTTCATAAAGCTGATTGATCCTTACCTGGTCATATTTAGGATTCAAATCAAAGAAAGTGTAATACTTGAAACGCAAACAGAGCGTATCAAATTCTCGTATTCCTTGTTCCATGATAGATAAGGATGAGTCCAGCCATCCAATATTCATGCGAGCGCGTTCAACAAGAGATTTTGGTCGAACCATCCTGGAGCGAACATCTGGGCTAGGTGCTCGTGGACTAGATGCAAGATTTTCTGTAAAATCTCCAAGGCTTGAAGAAGAATCAAAGGTTGTATAGCCATTTGTGCTATGCTTCCAAGTCTAGAAGAAAAGACATTAGCTGTGAAACCAAATTCCAGATAGGAGTAAAAAAAAAACAGCAACTCACTCCTGTTGGTGAACTTATAGGTGTGCTTTGTTGTGGTGTTCTTCTGGGTGTAGTATGAACCGGCGCACATGAAAATGTGCCATTGTGTGTTTTATCTAAACTACCGTTGCTTCCATTGAAGGAATTTATTGGGATAAACGAATTTGTATCAGGAGCTGGCTGTAGATATGTGGTTCCATTCTCTTCTGGGATGGCAATTTTCCTCTTTGGAAATTGTGCGTAATTCTTTTTTAGATGCTCATGTTCTAGTGGTTTGCACAAAGATAACTCTTCCGGATGCCGAATATCCAAATCCTTACAAAGATTTACTACAGCTGCAAATGTTTTGATGGAATAGTCAACCCGGCAGTCCAGATATCGAAGATCTGGCAACTGAAAATCAAAATAAATTCTATGAGTAAACTGAACAGAGACTTTGAATTTCAAGTGATTTTTATTTAAACTAGCCATTGTAAGGTAAACAGCCTTCATTAACCTGTAGTTGGTACCAGATGCAGATAAACTTAATCTGTTTCTTCGCAATAGAATTCAATGACGTAACTATCACGCTCGACGAAATTTAGTATTCTACAGATTTTATAGTTACTACCTATTTTTGCCACTTGAAAGGGGTACTCTATAATATTTGCTACTTCTTTAGAGTCGGATTTAAGGGCTTATGAGGCTATAATACAAGAATATTGTGATCAACAAACAGTATGGCACTCGTCCAAAGAATACCGAGTGTTATGGGGTTTCGCGACACGTGCTGTTTGAGAAGAATATATGTGTGGACCCGATTGATATATGTGCTCTATCAAATCTCCATTAGTTGTGGGGCTTGCTGTAACAATTGCCTTCATTGGTGGAGGATGCTTTTGATAACATAACCTTTCATGCCTTCAGAACACGAAATCTGAGTGTGATAATCTTTCGTTGGGCCAGATGTCACGCAAACGGCAAACGACTTGCGAAGCTCCTTGGGGATGTGGCTGACGGCACTCGGAGACTCTGACTCAAAAGGCTGTTCTCGTCATACGTAACTGCGGATAATTTTGGGGAAGGTTTATGGATACCCAGCAAGACCTGGGCATAGTCACGACATAGGACGGAGTGGTTGATCTCAATGTTAACCCCGACCCCCGACAAGACGATTTTGATAACTTTAATAGGGAAGAAACTGTTAGATAAGCTATAGTAAAATTAAATCTTTTAGGCACAGCTATATAGTCTTCAGTAGTCAACCCAGATATCTCGGTTTATTTTGAGGCTATATTGGAGCCTTCGCTTACAGATTATAATGGAGAGGGTCTGAAGGTTATTCTAAAACTGTCACAGAGCATGCGAAGAGACATAAGGGCTAAAACTAAGAACAATGTGTGGTATCTATACGGCTGTAATAAGCCCATATTAATATATGGGGTGCTTACATGATGACGTAGGCCACGATGAAAGTGGTTAAAGTAAAATTGAACTACATTTACAGAGAATGGTATAGGTAGGCACCACTGCTTTCATACGCACAATAGCAGCGCTGGAAACTCTTTTGGACTTTAGAGATAAGTGTGGCAGCTTATGATAGAGAGGCTTCGAGGAAATTCCTGATAAAATAATGACATCATACCATATGAGGGCAAGGCTCTCTTCGTTCCAGGTACGCCAAATAGTGGTGGAGAATCGAGAACTTGCAATATTCAGAATATCCCCAGTGGGTAAGCTGATGGGGCTAAGATTGAGCCGTATGATGGGGCTAAGGTGTGGAGCGATAGCAACAGGTTTAGAATATATAGAGGCATGTCACAGAACTTATTTTATCTTATCGAGGGATAGAATAGTAACAGTGAGTGCATGCAATAGGATAGTAACGGGTGTTTTTTAAGCGTTTGGTTATTAATTTAAAAAAAAAAAAAATACAGAAAAATTTGAAAAAGGTATAAAATTGTTATTGGAGATTAAAAATGAATCTTTGCCATTTACTTTTTAAAGATTATTTCATGTAAATGTTGGCCACAACTACATTCCAGGTGGTCCATACGAGAAGTCCAATATTGAGTGACTTTTTCGAGCATAGCCGCTGGTATCTCACCGATAACACGTATGATGTTGTCTTCTAGTGCTTGAATCGATGCTAATTTATCGGCATAAACAAGGGATTTGACGTACCCCCACAAAAAGTATTCCAACGGTGTCAAGTCGCACGATCTAGGCGGCCAATTCACTGGTCCAAAATGAGAGATGAATTGCTCACCAAATTCATTTCGCAATAGGTCCATCGTTGCGCGTGCTGTGTGGTATGTGGCACCATCTTGTTGAAACTACTACATGTCAACCAGATTCAGCTCGTATATTTGGGTCAATAAAAAGTTGGAAATCATTGCACGATATCGAGCACCATTGACGGTAGGTAATGTTGTTCTCATCGTCATCTTTGAAAGAGTACGGACCAATGATTCCACCAGCCAATAAACCACACCAAATAGAGCATTTTTCAGGATGCATTTGCAGCTCTTGTGACTGATCATCGTTTAACCAGAAATGTGCTTCATCGCTGAAGACAATGTTTTGGTAAAAAAGCGGATATTCCTACAGCTTTTCCAAGGCCCAATCACCGAAAACACGATGCTGTGGCAGATCCTCCGGCTTCAGTTCTTGAACGAGCTGTAGTTTATACGCCTTCAAACCAAGATCCTTGCATAAAATCTTCCACGTAGTGGAATAACACAATCCAAGTGCTGTGAACGGCCACGAATAGACACATCACGATCTTTGGCGGATACAGCAACAATATTTTCTTCTGTACGCACTCTACGCACACGGGTGGGTGGCATGATGTCTAATAACGTGAAATTGGTGCGACGAAATTTGGTCACTATGGATTGAATAGCTTGCTCAGTAGGGTGATTATGACGACCATAAAATGGTCGAAGTCTCCGAAACACATTTTTCACAGAGCACAAATTTTGATAATAAAATTGAATAATTTGTAAGCGTTGTTCGGGTGAAAGTCTTTCCATGATGAAATGGCAATGTAAACTGAACAACTTTGACTTTGACATATGTCACGAATCACGAGTGAGCTGTCAAAAACAGAACGCTTAAAAACCAGCAGCAAAAAAAATCACCCATTACATTTTTTTCCGTGTTCTGGACTCTGATCTATTGCCATAAAAAAAACACGCCTGCATATTCCTGACGACTAGTACTACTACTACAGTTGGAGTTAGTTAGGTATTATGGGAGCGACTATATCAATATAATAATGGCTAGTAAAATATAAATATAGAGCGTACTTGCGAGGGATGTAACAGGATCTATCTATGTACTATATGAGATCTTGGAATTCCGAATATTGTCAGATGTACTTAATATGGTAGGCAAGTTTCCAGAGCAAAGTTAAAGAAAAACTAGAGGATCTCAAGAGATCCGAAAATATTTAAAAACAAAAATATGATGGAAGCTATGATGAACACAAAACTCTAGACATATCAAGATAATAAATAATTTTCGACTCTTTTGAAACTTACTTCTGCCTAGCCTCCAATTAGTATCAATTATGGAGGTATAAGAAATAATTGGGAAGGCGTATGAAAATTAAAAGCACTCTGACGAAAACTTCAGTTAGGCGTGTATACAGGAAAGAAAATCAATCAGCATTCATTCAGCTGTCAAAAGTTTCTTGTTTCAGTTTATGGCAATAAATCACATACATATTGGCATTACATATTGCTTCTTAAAATGTTTTGAAACAATCCAGCTGTTCATCAAATTTATTGGAATGGATATGCCGAGCCTAAGTTTCAAATAATTTCTTATAAGATGCCCAACAGGGTATAACACCTCTACAAATCACGACGTAATATTACATATATGTAGTACTTAGGTATGTATATATGTACATAGGTAAGTATGTTAATAAAAATATAAGTACGGATCAAGTAAATGGATTCAAAGGCATACATATGTCTCCTCATTCATAAATTTTATCTTACGCCTGTACTTACATTTGTTTAACGTGTGCCTCGCATACATTGCTTAACAGAGTTATGCAAATGAGGGCGTAAATTTAAAATAATTTCTTAACCATTTCTCAAAAATTCTGGTTGGTATGCAAAAATTTTAAGTTGCTCGCCCGCCCATATACATAGTGTCTGTGCCTGTGCCTACCTGCTAGTAATGTGTAGCCCACCTACTTCAGTAACAAATCACTTCAATTAAAATCAAATTTGAGCAATCCATTGAAGAACCAGTTCTACCGGTGGCGGATAATAATTAGCCTAACATGTGGGAACACTTTTGAAAATTTCCAGGGACAATGACGCGTACATTGTTTCTAAATCGATTGGGTAATGCTTGACATGAAATTATAAAATGTTTTAAAATCGGATCTTGTATAGGCAAGCAGCAAGGCCTCCTCTATTACGACCTGTAAACAATAACAAAAGAAGGTGTACATAGTCCATAATATTATGTATTATTCTAGCGGCTAGCTTAACTAAACCTACTAAAAGCAGCTGAATATGATATGTTGGACCAAATTTAATAGTTAGTGCTAGGTTACATGAAACAAGTCAAAAGAACTTACAGCCTGCCTTATTTTACGCACAATAAAGGCAGCCGACAAAACATTATACGACACGAATACGAATTTATACCACCTAATTAGACCTCCCAGCTAGACTGGAGTTGTTTTGTTAGTAGGTACTAGTGTAAGTAATTATAGTTAAGCGAGATAAGGCCCAGAGCATTGACTGTAAAAGATTTTCAGCTCTATTCGAGGGGGGCATTTCATTTAAATTTCAGGTAAATAAACTTTTTAATATCTTATCCGGCTGGATTTTTTCATTATTATAGTAAACACGGCAGCCAAATGCTTATCCATCAATGGGAATTAGGATGACGAACTACAAGATGAGTGCTGTGCAGCAAGTGCATCTAATGCATATGTCTGTCATGTTGACGGACGAATCAATGTGCATTTTGTTTACGTAACATAACTAACAGCAAATATACTGTTCGTTCTAGCTAGAGCTACGAAACCTGGAAATGAAATCACGTCCGTTATGCCATGCCATTCGAATTCCAAGTACTTACCCACACCCCACCCGAGATTTGTTTAGAATGAAGTCAACCTGATCGAGTTTTGTTTTTAAATTGTTGTTGAATATCAAAGTCGGAGCACGTGCACCACTGGGGCTGTGATTTCTATGAAATGGGCCGAAAACGATTACGTGTACTACTAGTAAACTGCACTACCTACATCGTAGGACAAGAACGGTGAGTAATAGTAAAGAAATTTAATTGTTGTCTTTCTTGTTAAGAAAATTATTTAAGTCTACTCCGTAGAGTTTTAGTAGGTATGATGATCTTAGGCCAAAGGGATTTACTTCTTGAAAATTATGCTATTTATTTTGTTGTGGAATGAGAACGAAAATTAGTGTAAAATTGTAGCATTTATGACCGTACCGTCCTTCAATACCTGCAAAAAATTCAAACTAAAAAATAATAATAATTGCCTATCGATTGAATGACTTCAACTTTTAAAACATGGAAAAGACCAATTTTGTCGATAGCCTACATAAATATAGCAGATTCTCTATTTTTCGTGAACGGTTCGTCGGGCCGTTAAAAATGCGCCTAGATTCGAACCACATAGACGGGTAACGCCCAACAATGGTAAAGATCAAGTCCGTCTTTTTGCTAAATGGGAGCCCATGGCACTTGATTATATAGGGTCCGCCAAATAACTTTTTTTTTTTTAAACAGGGCGCAAAACATCGAGTGTAGCTTCGGCTGTGTGGCACGTAGCGCCGTCCTGTTGAAACCAAATGTTGCCAATATCCTCCTCTTCAATTTTCGTTCAACATGGCCCGATAACGATTGCCATTGACTGTAACGGCCACTCCTTGCTCATTTTCGAAGAAAAATGGCCCAATTATGCCTCTGGACCAAAATCCGCACCAAACAGTGACTCGTTTTGGGTGTATCGGCTTTTCAATGTATGCGTGCGGGTTTTCTGTGCCCCAAATGCGACAATTTTGCTTGTTTACATATCCGCCAAGATCAAAATGAGCTTCATCCGAAAAGATGATTTTTTTGGCAAAATCGGCATCTTCTGTAAGTCGATCGCAGGCAATATTTCCCAGCGTTGTTCAAGCGTATACACAACCATATTCGTTCAGCGGAAGAATAAAACTAATTATCTGTCAAATCAGACATGAGCTAAGTGTTACCATTCACGAAATAAGCACTAGTTGAAAAAAAAAACGTTAGATGGCGGACCCTATATATAACAGAAATTATTTTCTGCCTACTACTTTGGATTATCTATCAACAGGAATAATAACGTAAATAAAATCGGAAATTTCAAAGGTGAATAAACTGATTTACAGTATCGAGAGAAAAAAATTAATGTAAAGTGGCGCTAAGGGAATTCGCCGTCCGAATGTCGTATTTAAAGTTTGGCTAAGGACAGATTTGCAAGTATTAAGGAGCATTTACAATGGCAGAGTAGAGTGGATTGCATTGTATCTCCTTTTCTCAAGCTTGTACTCTCATATAAGTTATCCGCGCTTCCCATCAGAGTAGATTTCACAGAATAGCTTCAGATTTGAAAAAATCCTAATCTCACGTTCGTTGGTGAGATGATGAGAAAAAATGCAATCTGGTGACTCCACTCTACTTTGCCATTGTAAGTGCTCCTTTCTGTTAACATGAACACACAGTATAAAAAATTTCGCTGATTATCAAAGACAGTGCGGCTATTGCAAATAAACCATGAAAAAAGCGGGTAATTTAAAAAAATATTGGGGCTGTATGTCTACACAATAACAATGACGTTTTTTTATATTGTAAGAAAATCCTTAGAATATAGAGAGAACAGGATGTGTTGATACCTATAAAATTCGTGTACAAGAGCTGAGGCACTCCTAAGGTGCTTGCCGTAGTGCCAGTAACTAAGAGAATTTTTGGTGGGAGCAAGCGGACTGGGGAGAAATTCGCACCCCATAGTTAACTTGCACGACTAGTAAAAGTGAAATTCGCACCCGAGCGAATTTCACCCTATAGGTGGGAAATTCGCACCGTAATTTTTTTAAACTAAAAATGCACATACAGTATAAAAAAGTCGAAAAAATGATCGTGCGAATTCGCCCCCTATAGGGGGAAATTCGCACCGACGTGAATTTCTTTACAGAAATCACAAATTTATAAAATTTATAACATATGTAGGTAGAGTAAATGAATATTACAAAATATGATTCTAGAGATCCGACGGGAGTTCTATACCATAAAGCATGTTCAGATAAACAGAATGTAATCTTGTAACTAGTTATAGCTTCAAGTTCAAGCAGTTCAACTTATAATCGAGAAAATTATCCTGTGTGTGAACTTTACAAGAGCAATTATTATGGTGTGAGTTATGGCTTTGCATTTAAAACAGGGTGCGAATATCACATGTGCAATTATTAGAAGAACAAATAAGAGCATTATAAATTAAACAGGGTACGAATGTCACAGATGCAATTTTTAAAAATTCGAGCGATAGCCTTCTATTTTAAATAGGGTGCGAATCTTATACATGCAATTTTTGGCAGTTCGGGTAATAGCCTTCTACTTTAAACAGGATGCGAATAATGTGTAAGAATCGCACCCTGTTTAAAGTAGAAGGCTGTCATTCGAACTACCGAAAATTGCACCTATAAAATTCGCACCCTATTTAAAATAGAAAGCTATCACTCAAACTGCCAAAAATTGTACCTGCAATTTTCGCACCCTGTTTAAAGTAGAAGGTTATTACCCGAACTTCCAAAAATTGCATGTATAAGATTCGCACCCTGTTTAAAGTAAAAGGTTATCGCTCGAATTTTCAAAAATTGCATCTGTGATATTCGTACCCTGTTTAATTTATAATGCTCTTATTTGTTCTTCTAATAAGTACACCTGTGATACTTGCACCCTGTTTTAAATGCAAAGCCATAACTCACACCATAATAATTGCTCTTGTAAAATTCGCACACAGGTTAATCTTCTCGATTATACGTTGAATTGCTTGAACTGAATGTATAGTTGCTTACAAGATCACATTTTGTTTATGTGAGCATTCTTTCGGATCTCTAAAATTCGCTCGGGTGCGAATTCCCCCTACATGGAGCAAGCGTAATATTTTCAACCATATATCTTGTTGTCCCGCTCTCTATATTGATTCTACTACACGCCTAACACAACCAGCATTTGACTATCCCAAATTTGCTTTATTACACATCCTGTACCTACTATCTATATTTTAAGACAAAATCACTCATCAGATCATCATTTACAATTACAAGGATACCCGCCAAAAGCCGGGTCTTATATCATCGACTCTCTCCCTAATTCCTCATAGATGGCGCTCCGTATGTTAAAAAATGTAATTCCGAAAGTCGGATAAGAAAAGAGAGAGAAGATGAATAACTAGTGCGCAATCGTTTTTGACTTCTTGTACTACTGGCGTCATTAGCGGATTCGAGATGGATTAGGTCGAAAAATTTAGAACTACATTTAGCAGAAAGTTAAACGTTTTTTTTTAGTTAAACAATCAAGCGAAAAAAACAAACACAAAACTGAAAAAGAAGACAACAAAGCACATATTCTATTTTTTATTCCTCTAGGGAGTTACTCGTAGATTTCGGCCACACAAAAAAGAATTTCATTGGCCCTTGCAGAAGTCTCGGACAGTGAAACTCATATACCGGCGCGGCGGCTAGAAAAGCCGTGTAATCTAACCATACCTTGATACCACATTCCGCACGGGTTAGCTCAAAAAATGGCACCAAACATCGATCACACTTTAAACTAGTAGGCTAACACAATTGCGTAGCTCTTTTGTAATCAGGAAAGCTCAGGTAGAAACTAGCGCCCGAGACACAGGCAATACAAATTTTTTAGTTATACGTGCACGAATATTTTGCCCTAGCCATCCATAATCTCGATTACCTAACTACGCCGGAGCTTGCCTGCCGGAGCCCCAAAAGTGCAAGCAATTGTTTGCTTACAAGTACGCTACTAGTACACTTGAGTATAGTTAATTTCTTCAGGTAGGTACTAATCGATTTTTATTTTATCTAAGAGCACACATCAAACACTAAGCTGATAGAAGGAATCCGATCGACCAGAAACAGGACGTAAAAATAAAAACGTATCGCAGGGGTTAGGGGTCTTTATGGATTCCGGGGCTTTGGATCCATCAGATACTGGTTAAGAAGTATATTTGGGAAATTGATTCGGAATTCCTGTTGGATATCCCATTCTTCGAATACTTACCGGAATTTTTCGAATATAAAAAAATACTCAATTGGATTTGTCGTGTATTCAAATAAACCAAATCCGAATACTAAACGAATCGAATAACCAAACTCAGCTCTATAGTTCCAATTACATCTCAATTATTGTCATTATAAAGCCATTTCAGTGCTGTAGAACGCGAGTAATGTTTTAATCTATGGTTCAGAGCCTAACTAAAATTATATATGTCCAATTTACAAAAAAATTTCTACTGTACTTGTTAATTTGACCCCACCATAACCAAATTATAAAGTTTAGGACTAGTAGAAACATAGTAGACTAAATCGGGCAACTCCTTCATTGGGTTGCCATACAAATACTTCGTTTTTCACTTTATATTTGGGCCCTACCTGAGAACGCGTCGACGTGGAGAACTAACTATATATTTGGACAGTGCCTCACGCGTCGACGTAGAAAGCTGAAATTTTGTACACGGGCCTTTTTTTTTAAAAAATGTCAATTAAGTTCAAAAATGGTGCCAATTTGGTAGCTCCTTCGTAGGGTTGCCATACAAAAAATTTGGTACGTGGTGTTTTCATACCAATCGTAAATAAAATTTCAAAAATCGACTAAATCGGGTTACCCTTCTGGTGTTGCCATACAAAACTTTCGTTTTTCACTATATAGGTACTTGGTACTTTGATAGCTGCCTGAGAAGGCGCAGAGGTGGAGAGCGCATATTTTGTACCCGGCATATTCATAAAAAATTTCAAATAGAGTTTTAAAATAGGACCAATCCGCAACTCCTTCGGAGGGTTGCCATACAAAAATTTCGTACTTTACTGTATATTTGGGCAATACTTGAAAAAGCGTCGACGTAGGACATATGAATGTATGCACGCACGCACATTCGCACACACACACCCACAAACATACACACACATATACAGACACAGAGTGAAACCATAGAGTACGGAATCGCGTGATCGAGTCAGATAATAGCTTAGATATTACGCCCACTCCCACCCATCTAGCTATCTATATTATCGCCGGGCAACACCGAAAGGCTCCCCCTAGTGCATATATAAAAACACATAAATATAAAAATTTCATTATACATATTTTTACCTGAACTCTCAAAATTTTGTGCATTGGTGTAAAATGTAACAAACAATCAGCATGAACTCCAACTTGATCCAGAGTTGATCTCGTCCTAGAAAGCCATATATTTTTTGCCGGCCACCATAGCGCATGATCTGACCAGTCCTTTGGATTTTCTATGAAAGAAGAACAAGAAAAGAAAACATTTATTCAACGAATTAATTAATGAATTAACGATTAATTCCTATCAAATCAAATATTTTATAACTACAATGATCGGTTTACGCATGCGTTAGAGCTCGTATATAATTTTTAATAGAAAAAGATCGAAATTCATATATGATCCGATCACACAAACCTAATAACAACAGCTGATCATTCGTTTGCTTGAAAAATTGGTCTCTCAATTTGGATTTTGTTTGAGAAATTTAAAAAGATTCGTATAAAAGAAATGCGTGCGCTTGCGCGTGGTGCTCTTAATTGGTGTCAATTCTATAAATTTTATAAACATTAAAAGTTCCCAGAAACTTGATGTTTTGTTTTTAACTTGTTGCTAGTTGGTATTTCGTTTAAACCATGTGTCCATGTATGTAAGTATGTAGTTACAATATACATATTTGCAAAAAAAGGCCTCTAGGCTGATCGTGGACGAATGGACGACGATGTCGGTCGTTGCATGGCGGTATTGTGGCGCCTGGAAGTGATTTATGCGAACGGAAGATTGATTTTTTTTCCCATTTCTTATATATGCGCACAGCACAAGCACTTGTGATTATGAATCGCATGGATAATATGAGGCAGAATAAATTGCCCATTCAATTACTGCGGAGAGTTCGTTTGCAATTCAAATTTTCTTTTATTTGGACATCGTGAAGAGAAAAGTAATTTTCGAGGGCAATGATATCGCGGTGTTGAGAGATTTAAGGTCTTGGTCTCGTAGGAGACATGCTTCCATTTTAGACAGACCAGTTTTACGAATTAAATTTAATTTCAAAGCAAAAACAATATTCGAAATATAGAAGAAATGCGAAGAGCAAAGAATTCAGAGAACATTTAGAGTATAAAATGTGCGAATAAAAATTTAATGAAGCATAAAAATGTAAGTAGTCGAACTTTATTTAGGTATATGCATATGTACATTATCCATATTGATGTGTAACTCTACTCAAGAAACTAGACTAAGCAGAGAATTGGCATTAGAGTAAAGGAAGAAAAATTGCACAGATGAAAGATCAACGATCGCTGGATCGATCACCTCAACCTTTTGTTTGCGAACTCAATTCAAACGACTTTGTGACTTGTGACTTTCTTTTTGCACTCGATTGTCTCAGATTACGACCACATAACGTTAGAGAAAACAATGGGACCAATGCTATAGGTATAAAGGTCTTTTCTAACCTTTAACCATCTACCCATGAGTATAACAACGACAAAGATTATTAGAAAGAATATTATTGCAGAAGAAGGGAAGGATTTTTTTTTCTTTTTTTTTTAATATTTTTTTCTCTCTGTTGTTTGTTTACAAACGTCATGTAAAACAGCGATCGCAATTTTTCAATATTTCTGTCGTAATCAATATGCATTTTGTAAATTGTCAATATAGTTAGTAGTAAGTTGTACTCATTGAAACTGACATCTTCGGCATAGCTAGCACACTATTATTATTTATAACGAAAAGCTGCTTCTACATTTCCAATATTGAAGATAAAGAGGCAAGATATGATATGAACGATAATATTTATCAGATAAATACCAAATGAGTAAATATTAGTAACAAAATAAATAATATATTTAGTAATTTGATATAAAGGGGATTGTTAGTCCCAGACGACAGACGCTTACTTTCAATTTATGTGAAAACAAGCGTGATTAAATGCTTTGCTACCTTATCTGATAGGTACTGACCTTGCATTGACTTCTTAGGTCTCATATGTGTATTGGTCATATTAAAATGCATTTCTTCAAGAATTGGAATTGGTCATTAATTTCAGTGTGATTTTTATTAAATTTAGATTTTTTTTTTTCAAGTCATAAGTATTTGAATTACAATTCAAGTATTTGTCTAAAACTGAGGTCTTGATATAACCACTTTCAAACTTTGTATCAATCAATGTCTCGTTCACGAAAAACTAAGCGCTGTAATATTTAAGCGGACCGTAATAAACTGTTGTCATAAAGTAAGCTAAGCAATATAATTTGAAGAGGTTAGTTAAATTTAAATTCAAATTTGAAAGAGATTACTGTCTTTTTATGAGGCGGCAAAAAGAGAGTCTGTGACGTGCGGGTATTATGTCCCGGAGAACTATGCGTAAGGGAACGGATACATATAAAAGACATCATGTTTAAAAATCCGAATTTGATTTCTAATGAACTTGGATTCATTCGAATGATGTCTGTATTTATACTAGTATGCTTATACAACCTATTATACCTTGGCTGTAATCTCTAGCCTCTCCACACTGAAAGGGCGAATACCACATCCTAAGAGACCCCGCTAGAAGGCTGTCTATTTATAGATAGCACTAACAGGATTAAGCCTGAGGGAGTAACCAGTCCCATTATAAAGATTCTGCATGGAGAATCTACTGAAAGTATTCATCGCCTTATGGCATTGGTTTACGAAGACTGATCGACAATTTGGCTTATTTGCCTAATTTAGTACCGCGGGGTCGGATGCCCGTGGAAAATTTACGTTTTTCATCCCACATGGTGAGGCCGCAACGGTGGGCTGTTAGTGACCCATATCGCGAGCAGAGAGTAGGTATGACATAGGCGGTCATTCTTCTTATCCCAGGAGATGTCGTCTTGTAGGTAGAGCGATATTGGATTGGAAAGTATGGTTGTCTACGTTATGCATCCCTAGATATTCAAATACCGAATTAAGCTTAAGCAACCGGATACCGGGGATCAAAGAATGGTCAGGCATTTAGATAGGTCGCACTTCTACCAGCAAAAACACCAAGCATGCACTGGCCTGACTGGTACTCAATGAGGCAGTATGTTTTAAGGGCACTGATTTTTTCTTATATAATCAAATCCGTGAATGAAGATCACTGTGGGATTAATCCATATTTGGCATGTGTCCACGTTAATCCACACAAGGACTTCTGCCTTTTTATGAAATGTTCTATCAAGATTGTTAAAAAATCTTCCACAACAAGTATCCAGTAATGTTACCACTCTGGGAATAAATTTGCGTCACAATATGAAGTGTGATAATTTTAGCAGAATAATGGCTGTCAGCTGGTAATATCTCAACTGAGGTTCGAAGCTCGTTAATTTTGCAATTCTTTTCTTTTGGCAGTTCGTTTCTGCAGACGTAAGATACCTGCACCTAGCGTTCAACGATTATGCCCGTTTTATTTTTGGTTTTCGAAAAGACACGCTTTTGTTTTTTTAGCAAAGACGCATTTAATTGAATAGAAATAAATAACACTTCATGGATAATAGGAACATGTAATTAAAATAATCTTCAACATTATGTATACAGTAAAATATTTGCACAAATTGTTGCCACAAAGCTTAGGTATTTTTCGATAAGATTAGGGAATATTCTTTAAAATGTAAAGAATATTCCATAAAATCTAGGGACTATTCCCTACATTTGTAGGTCTTTTTTCCTTAAATTTTAGGGAGTATTTCCTACATTTTAGGGAATAGTCCTAATTTTTTTTGCAGTAGGATATAATATATAAATACTTATACATATTATGGTCTTCGCCTAACTCTTATAATAGCTTATGTGACGTCAATGGATGATGATATTCTGTCCAAACTTCCGGGAGGATACAGGTAGGTATTCCATGATCTTTCAATGGTAGGAGGAAGTCTGTGATATGTTTGGGTCAATTTTTTGCAGTAGTTCGGATGGGATGTTATCGTTCAAAACTAAAGATGTGCGGGTAGTAATCATTCGGTACAAAAGTATTCCTTACTTTTCTAAAAACTGGGTACCGAATACATACCCACATAATTATTCGTTACTTGTACTCATATTCAGTTCAAAGTTTTCATTTCATAGTATATTCGGAATTCTATTACCTATACGAATACCATGTAAGGACGGAAATCAAATAAATACAATTCGTTCTACGTAGGTACCCATTTATAGTTTCGATAATATTTCAAATCTTTGAGTATTGTATCCATACGATTACCAACAAGATTAATCACACTTTTTTCCCAGTTGTTGTAAGTAGGTACCGAATCTATTTTTTTTCTTCATTACTAGGTATGACAATCGTGGTGAGAAGTGAGCAATAAGCTGCGATGGCAGTACAGAAGTTAACCTAATAAGAATTTAACCCTAGTATCGAACTCGGGCAAAGTAAAATTTAACGCGGTCTCCAAATATTTCACATTAAAATCCCTAGTATATTAAAATTTTGACGCATGATTATTTGGAGAAAACAGTAATTCAATTTTAGATTTTGATAAAACAATTTTAACTCTTCAATCAATAAAAAGAAAATTAAACATGCAAATTGCCATAGAATTAGGAAATGTTAGAATTTTACCAGTCATTCAATGCTTTGAGCCTAGTATCGAATTCGAGTAAAATGCGATTTTACCAGCTCTAGAGTTTGTATGGAAATAAACTCTAGAGCTGGTAAAATCGCAAGCATAAATTTTATTGAAGATTTTACTAGTGCAATACGGAGTTCGCCGGTAAAAACTGAAGGTTTTCTTTTTATAAAGTAAATGGCACTATAAACACTTCATTCATTTTACTAAACATTTTAATGCTCGAAGCCTTAAATGACTGCTAAAATTTTGACATTTTCTATTTCTAAGAGTTAAAATAGTTTTATCAAAATGTAAAAAATGAATTAATTTGTGTTTTCTCCAAATTAACATAAAGGCAGCATCAGGAAAGCATAGAGAAGTTGACGATTTCTGCACCAGCTAAGTCCTACGTAAAAATTTTATTAGCGTTTTTAGTGTGAAATATTTGAAGAACGCATTAAATTTTATTTTTCCTGAACTCGATACTAGGTTTTTTTGCATTAAAATGCATTTCAAAATGTGTGGAGAATTTATAGTGCCATTTATTATTATTTTATATGGAGGGAACCTTTAGTTTTTACCTGAGAACTCTGAACTGCACTAGTAAAATGCTCAGTAGAACTTTTGCTCGTGATTTTACTGGCGCTAAAATTTGTATGGAAATGTCACTTTTTACGTGAACTCGATACTAGAATTTAGGAAACAGCACACAAAACAGGAAAAATTCCTCGTTTGGAACAAACAAAGAAATAGTAAGAGCGGCATTTACTCTTTAAAATGTTCTTCGTGTGATCTCACCTATATTGGACAATCATCGAGAGCTGTGAAAGAAAGATGGAAGGAACACAACAGACACATAACAAAAAATGAATCCAATCGATCCAGCATAGCTCACCATATTTTAAATAATATTAATCATGAAATTCACATAAGAAATTTCAAACTAATAAAGGCAATAAGAAATAACCAAAATTTAGATGCATATGGCAATCGTTGTTTATACATAAGAATTCAATTCAGTTAATGAACACTGGAGAACCTTCTATCGAAAGTAGACTATTTCATCTCTTGGACACAGATCATTAATATTGTTATCATTCGCCTATCACTTTTGTTAACGGATAGTTTAAAACGTACATAAACGTATTGCGTTATTGAATTTGGGGCACTGTTCGCTTCCCATTTTATCATAGTCGAGTAGTCTAGCTATGCATATATTTTTAGTTTGAAAATAAAGATATTTGAAGATGGTAGCGTGGCTACCGAAAACGTTAAAAAATAAATTAAAAATAGTGTAACAATAAGAAGACTTTTATTTACAAACTGATACAATTACAATTAGTTTCACAGTGCTCAAACAATTTAAACAAAAGTGTGTTTGTTTAAAAAATTTCTATTTTTAATATATTATTAATTTACTTTTGAAAAATGTTTTTTTTTTCTTCTTCTGAAATGTTTTATTTTTTATTTTTCTAATTGTGCGTACTTTATTTTCATATTTAATTAAATACTCCTCTTCACAAAAAGATTGTTTTATTAATAAGGACGAGTATTCTGCTTCAAGAGTATTTTACGTAAGCTACAGAATTAGAAAGTAACGAATATTTTTCATAGAGTAACGAATGATTAGCGGGTAACAAAAGTAACGAGATTACACATGCCTGTACAATGCATGAATTTGGGATTTCTTTTCATTAATTGTGATTTATTGCTTAGTTATTATTAATTCGTTTTAATTGATTAGTCTTTCACTATCAATATTTTTTCTCATAAATCCTCAACCAAATTTGCAACACGAACTGAGATGAATTTCTTAAATTCTGAAATTCTTTAAATGCATGTTAATCACTAAAAGTCAAGCATATGAGTCCGATAAAATTCTCGTTTTTCTTTCGACTTCAAAATTATATTTATACTTAATTGTGGGGTATGAAAGGATTTCGCAAGGTTCAATGTCCTTATGATTTCACGGCTACACATATAGTATAGAGTGAAGTGGACCATGGAAACATAATCGTGAAAATTGTTTCCTGTCCGAGTGATTAACAAGCAAATCGTAAAAGTTTTTTAAAATGAATATGTTTCCCTCTTAAGAGTCGGGATTTAAATTGCTTTAAAGCGGTATGTTCAAAGAATTTAATCCACTTTAATCCATGTTATAAATGTGCCTGCATTGTATCGCGGAAGGCATGAAAAATTTAAAAATTTATTTACATGAGGAGAAATATAGTAAAATTAATGAATATTGTATGCACCTTCTACGTTTGTTCAGTTAAAATTATTTGGATTGGAATTTATTGAAGTTAATCAAATGAATAATGACACAAGAGAGCCTTGATTGCGGGCAAAAGGTAGGTAGGTACTCTTAAAAAATATCTATATAGGTTAAAGTAGATATTCATACAAGAATATTAAGTATAGGATCGTTATATGAAGTTGCCTCGATGAGTTTGACTTAACTGATGCTTTAAATGAAACTGGAAGAGAATTTCATAATTGAATAGTGTACCCGAAGAACTGGTGTTACTATGAAAATTCTTAATTTTTCCCTTCTTCTAGTAAGTGAGTACCTATCTAATTCCTATATATGTATGTAGACTAAGGCAATTTATCTCGCAATTCTAGGTATTCTGACATTATTCTATAGGTAAAAGTTTCAGGATCAAAAGTCAAAAGAATTTTCAACACTGAACACAGTTTTGACAACCGTTCGTATTATCAAATTTGTTGTGTCTTCCAAAATTTTTTCCACTGCTGACATTATTGGAGTAAGTGAAGTAAGTGAAGTAAGTAAGGTAATCGAATCCAATATTCAAAGACAATATGTATTTCATGATTTGAGATTGTTTCGTTATTTCAACATTAAATTTATTAAATTTATTTGTAAATTTTATCTCTAAAAATACAAAACTTTTATCTCTGTAAAAAAAGTGACATGCTGAAAATTATCTATTTAAAATGTTACTCATCTTTTCCACATTCATACCCCAGGGGAGTGGTTCTGATCTCTTTGTCGTAGCTTAGGCGTACATTTTTGTCACATATTTTTATACTTCACCTCAAATTTGTAGTATTTTTATATTTACCATATTCATTTTAATTTATCCTTTTCATCAACCACAATATAAACTAAAATGAGTTTTCAACATTGATTTTATATATAAATAGATGTGCCCAAAAATTTGCACGGTTTTCTCAATAGATGCCGCACTATGTACCGTTTTGAACAGATGGGAAAAATAGAGCTTATATTCTTCGACGTCGCGAATATTTTACTTTCGGTTAGAGAATTTATTGTAATGGCAGATTAGGAAATAGTGATGAGTTTCTTAATTATTATTATGTGCTATGCACAATATTATGTATCTACATACATGAATATTGGAGTAAAATTACAATTCATAAATAAAATTTAGTTTCCTGCGTTATTTATTTAATAATAACTTTTAAACTCATATCTGCGCTTCCAATGTTATATCCCTAGCCTAGATTATTTCATCATTTTATCATTTCGTTTCTAACTCATAGAAATATCATCATAGAGCAAATTGGGACACCCTCGCTTATTATTAAAACTTATTTTGATTTTTGCATGTACATTTATCCGTCTGCCCGTGTGTCTGTCTGTCTGCCGTCCTTACGATAAATCGAGAACGCGTTCACTTATAGAGCTGAAATTTTGCGCACGGACTTTTTTAAAAAAAGTAAATTTAAATTCGAAAATGGTACAAATCGGGTAACTCCTTCGTGGGGTTGCCATACACAAATTTTGCATTTCACTATATATTTGAACACTGCCTGAGAACGCGTCAACCTAGTGTAGGAATTGTTGTACCAATGCAAAAGAATAATCTAATTTATTTTCTGTTTTCAATTTGCACATACAAATACTCGCATTGTATGTATAGCATTAACTGGATATATATATATATTTAGTCTGCATTGTTATCGGTAGCCAACGGTACCCGTATCACCAGGTTTTGAATATTCAGCCTCAGCGACAAGAAAAAATTAGAGAGATTTTAATCAGACTGTAATAAACGCTCGATCAGTAAAGTACGTGTTTCACTTTTTTAAAATCGCCCAATAATTATTCCTCTTATAATTATCAGAAGTGGGATCTGATCCGAAATAATTTTGATTTTTTTTTACATTGTTGAGTTTTGGTATTTTGCATACAGATTTTGTGAATCTGGTAGTTTTTGCTTTATCGTGGTTCATTGTTGCGTGATTAAAAGAATAATAAGTTATTCAGCCGCGCACGTGTTAAGCTTGTTCGGGATTAAATTGTAGAACATAGGTGATCCAATTTAAAACCAAATAAAACAGATCTCAGTGATCAAGAAGATTTTGTATAAGTGCAAGTTTTTATATTGTGATCGTCTGATCTTTGTGTTTCTGACCATCTGAGAAAATGGAACCACGTGTTGAGACCTTTTTGCAAAACGCTACGGTTAACCAACTTAAAGAAAAGCTAAGTGAATTGCAGCTTTCTTCAACAGGAGTGAAAAATGAATTGAGATTGAGATTGGAAGAAGCTGTTAGAAAGCTTACAACTAACCAAATCAACCAATATTTCCCAGTAAACCATGTGCTCCTTGCGACAGGTGGTGGAGATGAAGTTATGAGTCCTGAAAATACAGTGGAAAGTGGAAGCGATGAAGATTTGGATGCAGAAATTGTAAAGTTACGGCAGAAATTGCAGAAACAAAAGGAAATCGCTGATTTAAGAAAACAATTGTCCGAACTAACGGAAAATGTGGAGGCAAGTAACATTAAATCTGTGTTTCAATTTAAGGACGTCGAGGAATCATTAATAAATTTTTCCGGCGATGATAATCTGTGTATAAAAAAGTGGATAGAAACATTCGAGGAATCAGCAGAAATTCTGTCCTGGGATACAAGAATGCGCTTTGTATATGCCAAGCGGTTAATGATAGGTACCGCAAAAATGTTTCTGAGAACTGTGTCCGTTAGATCATGGTGTGAGTTAAAGAATGCACTTTTACGGGAATTTTCTCGAAATGTTACAACTGCAGATGTTCACAATGAATTGCGAAGTCGGAAAAAGAAAAAAGAAGAAACATTCCAACAGTACGTCTTTATCATGCAGGAAATTGCAGCATTATCAAGCGTGGACGATAGTGATTTGATTCAATATATTATAAATGGCATCCAGGACACACAAATTAATAAGATGCTGTTGTATGGAGCTGACTCGTTATCTGAGCTCAAAAATGCACTTAGGAAATATGAAAAAATTAAATCTCATTCTTCAACGTTATATGATCAACAAAAACATCGTTCTTCAAATCATACTAGCAGTCAAAATAAAATTAAGTGTTTCAACTGCAACGAGTTCGGACATATGAGCAACCAATGTACTAAATCTAGGAGAATGAAGGGCTCTTGCTTCAAGTGTGGAAAATTTGGACATAATCAGCGTGAATGCTCGTCGAAAACACCTGCAACGCATATTCAAACTATTAGTGGGAATGACACAACACCAGTTCGTCGAGAAGTTGAAAATAATTATGAATTCGTATTAAATTCTAATCCCAATTTTGAATATTTTACTAGGTATACTTTTAAAAATACAGACGATTCTGAAACCTGTGACTGTTCACTGCTGACACTTTTGGATTCCGGCAGCTCTATAAGCCTTTTGCAACAACGTTTTGTTCCAGCATATTTTGTGACAAGGGTTAATTCAGAGGATTACCAATTTTGCGGAATAAACAACAGCTTATTGCAGATTGTAGGTACTATAAATTGTAAGGTTAGTTTAAATGAAGTATCTTGTAATTTGAATTTATTCGTGGTCAAGGATTCTAGTATGCAAATATCTGCTATTTTAGGTAGAGATTTTTTTAAAAAATGTGGTATAAGCTTTAAGTTAAATATAAATGAGCATGACAAAAATAACAATTTAAGTGGCATAGGTCCTCACTACCATGCTCGACATTCAATAGATGATAATGATTTTAATAGAGAAATTTTAAATATTAACATTTTTGAAAACAATGATATTGATCGAGCGTTGAACATAAATATTAATGACAAATTGCCCTATAAAATTAGACAAAAAGTTTGTGACATTGTATATGCAGCTCACAGTGTTAAATTCCAAGATAGTCCTGTCGCGAATGTTCATAATGATATCCAAATGCATATAAAGCTTACAAAAGATATTCCCTTTTATTGCACTCCTCGAAGATTACCTTACGCTCATAGGGTTGAGTTACAAAAAATTATTGACGATCTTTTAAATCGAAAAGTTATACGTGAAAGTAATTCGCCTTATGCTTCCCCTATCGTCTTAGTGCAAAGAAAAAACCGTGAACTAAGAATGTGTATAGATTATCGAGAATTAAACAAATATACTGTCCGCGATAATTATCCTTTGCCACTAATTGATGACCTGTTAGATAGACTACGAGATAAAAAATATTTTTCTATACTTGATTTACGTAGTGGGTTCCACCATGTTAAAGTTGCTCCCGAGTCTATAAAATATACATCCTTTGTAACACCACTGGGGCAATATGAATACGTTAGAATGCCTTTCGGGTTAAAAAATGCTCCATCTATCTTTCAGAAATACGTGCACAATATTTTTAAAGATCTAATAAGAGCCGATAAGCTGTTTTCTTATATGGATGATCTTTTGATTGCGAGTGAAACGTTAGAAGAGCATTTAGATATTTTGAATCAAGTCATTGAGTTAGTTGTGCGAAATTCGTTGGAACTGAGATTTGACAAGTGCAAATTTCTTTATGAAGAAATAAGTTATCTGGGATACATTGTGAATGTACAGGGAATACGTCCCAACCCAGAAAACTTACGGGCTGTAAGTGAATTTCCAGTTCCAAAGTGTGTGAAAGAGGTCCAAAGTTTTCTTGGTCTCTCATCTTACTTCCGGAGGTTCATCCGAGATTTTGCAATTTTCGCTAAGCCACTCTATGATTTGCTAAAAAAGGACAACTTGTTTCAGTTTGGTGAAGTTGAATTGAAATCTTTTATGACGTTGAAATCAAAACTGCTAGAATCACCGATTTTATCAATATATAGCCCTAGTAATGAGACAGAGCTGCATTGTGACGCAAGCAGCGTCGGTTTTGGTGCCATATTGCTGCAGCGGCAAAGTGACGGGAAATTTCATCCTGTTTTTTATTTCTCTAAAAGAGCATCGGATGTAGAGTCAAGATATCACAGCTATGAGCTGGAGACTCTCTCTATCATATATGCATTAAGAAGATTTAGAATATACCTCATAGGCGTCGAATTTAAAATCATAACCGATTGTCAGTCACTTACTCTAACACTAAAGAAAAAGTTGTTAAACCCGCGAATATCACGATGGGCATTAGAACTCCAAAATTATGATTATAGAATCGAACATCGATCTTCAAACAAAATGGGTCATGTTGATGCTCTTAGCAGATGCTCGGAAATTCTAATTGTTGAAGAGGGTACTTTTGAATTCGCACTCGCCGCAGCACAACGTCGCGATCCAATTATCTCGAAAATCGCGGCTGATCTAGAGAAAACGGAAAGTCAGATGTATGCAATGATTAATGGTCTTTTATATAGAAAAATTAACGATGAGGTAATGTTTTATGTTCCACAGCAAATGGAAAGGCAGGTAATTCAAACCCATCACGAGTCCTTGTGCCATCTAGGAGCTGCTAAGTGTTATGAATACCTTAAGAGATCTTATTGGTTTCCTAACATGAAGGCAAAGATTAAAACATTTATCGAAAGCTGCCTTAAGTGCGTATACTATTCCCCAGAATCTGGTAAAGTAGAAGGCGTACTTCATAATATTCCCAAAGGCAATAAACCTTTCGACGTTTTACATATTGATCATTTTGGCCCTTTAGGACCAACCAAAACTAAGAAAACACAAATCCTTTTAGTTGTAGATGGATTCACGAAGTTTACCAAGCTATACCCGGTTGCCAGTACGAAAACTAAGGAAGTTATAGCCTGTTTGGAATCATATTTCGCTTCATACAGCAGGCCCAATAAAATAATTTCAGATCGCGGTACAGGTTTTATGTCGAAGGAATTCTCAGATTTCTTAACGGAAAATAACGTCCAGCACGTTAGAGTAGCTACTTGTTCGCCTCAGTCAAACGGCCAGGTAGAGCGCATAAACCGAGTGTTAACACCTATGCTAGCAAAGGAGACAGACGAAGAGTCAACGGGTAGTTGGAGTAAAAAGTTGACTAAGGTAGAATATGCTTTAAACAATACTGTAAATAGAAGTGTAGGCACTACACCTAGTATATTGCTGTTTGGTGTAAATCAAAAGGGGGTTCATAGCGATAAGATTATAGAATATCTAGAAAATTCCGAAAGTAATGTGAGCATTCGTGACCTGGATAAGATAAGAAACGATGCTGCAGATGCAATTATTAAGTCACAAATTTATAATAAATCCTACTATGACAAGAGGCATAAAACACCTCGGATATATAAGAAAGGCGACTATGTTCTAATAAAAAACGTAGTAACCACTCCAGGAATAAATAAGAAGTTGCTTCCCAAATATAGAGGTCCATATGAGATTGTGGAAGTACTGAGTAATGACAGATATGTTATTAAAGATATAGATGGCTTACAATTAACTAGAATACCCTATAAAGGAGTGTGCTCTCCTGCAAACATGAAGCCTTACGTAACTTTAGAGACCAAGGATGTCAAGCATTGTAGTGAAGAATTAGAATGAAATGTTTAAGAGCTGTAAATTAAATCTTCTTAATATTATGATATTCACATTCGTATATAGAAAATATGATGTCTAAATAGTTGATAGGTTAATTAACCGATTCGAGAATTATTGATAATATAAAAATGAAACATTTTCGATAGTATGTACATATATAACTAATATGTTTCTATATTTATGATAACTAAAAGAAGATAAGTAAAGATTTTGAAAGTATACCATAATAAAATGTTAAAGTAATTTTAATATCAAGAGATCTGTATATATTCGTAAATCTGATTTAGGTTCAACTATGTTATGTTCATACTTTAAGTGAATTTGGTAAGTCCAATATTATGTAGTCATGTATATGACGTTCGTTGATTGTTCTTGTTAGTCAAGATTCATGTAATATGTAGATTTTCATATAGTAATGTATTCATGATTATTAAGCTGCAGGCCTTAATTGTGATTCAGTTGCTGATGATACTATGTGTTAATTTTGTAAACTGTTGGCTATTGAAATTTTTGATCGTTTAAAATAATCGGGTCGATTATATATCAGGATGGCCGAATCTGTAGGAATTGTTGTACCAATGCAAAAGAATAATCTAATTTATTTTCTGTTTTCAATTTGCACATACAAATACTCGCATTGTATGTATAGCATTAACTGGATATATATATATATTTAGTCTGCATTGTTATCGGTAGCCAACGGTACCCGTATCACCAGGTTTTGAATATTCAGCCTCAGCGACAAGAAAAAATTAGAGAGATTTTAATCAGACTGTAATAAACGCTCGATCAGTAAAGTACGTGTTTCACTTTTTTAAAATCGCCCAATAATTATTCCTCTTATACTAGAGAGGTGAAATTTTGTACACAGCATTTTCATAGAAATTGTAAATGTAATTTCAAAAATGAATTAAATCGGGTAACTTATTCTAGATGTTGCTATATAACAATTTTGGTTTTTACGTATACTGTGATGAAAATGATCAATTCTAGATGTTCTTATTGTACTAGAAAGTTCTTCAGAAATTGGTCAGAATCATTTTTCGGTCTGACAAACCGTTCTAGAAATATATGCGAAAAACCGCAATCAAACTTTTATAGAGAGGAGATCTTACGGGCATTCATCTAGGATATCATAAGAATGGTCTTCGACGATTTCTAGCTTTTATACTTGTTTATTATTATCTTTGATTTTAAAGATTGTATCCCATTTATGAAAATTATTGTGGGACATAATTATATCAGGGATAATAATTGTTTTAGAAAAATTGGAGTGTATGATGGATGTAAAATTAAAGTCAAAATGAGTTATATTGATGGATTTTAAAAATAAAGAATTTTGCACAGAAAATCATTTTGTGTGACAATCAGAGCATCAAACTTAATACTTAATAAGATGTACTCGTATTTTAGAATTCTTTATCGTTTTGAGGGCGGAGGGAGATAATGGATGATGATTTTGATTGAAGGAAGGCTTGTGGTTTTTTAGAGTAGGTATATTATTTGAAGAGAAAGATACACAGGATGAATTCGCATATGTAGATGGTCAGTAGCTATTTAATCATATTGATTTGCAGTTTTCTTGGAAAGTAACAGGAGATTTTGTAGTAGCTTTCGTGACAATAACACATATTAGATTTCAGATGTAGATACTTGTCAGCTATCTGATACCTTGCTCGAGTGAGGTAAAGTAATTATTCTCAATAAAAATTACGGAAAAATTCGAATTTCCGTTTTGTGAGTTCTAACTTTGAAATTTTGATAATGCTAGAACACTGGAGAGTTAATGACCGAAGTAAGGCATTATTATAACAAGGAAAAAGCTAGAATTCGTATAAGAGCAATTCTTACAATACCCTAGATGAACGCCCGTATGAGAGATAAGCACCTGGTGTATGTCTATTGTTACAGTTTTTATAACTGCAGGAAGAACTCATTTTTGTTTAAACTTATTATAAAAATTTAATGCGCCATCTAGAACCTAAAAGAACAATATAAAACTTTCCTCTCAAGCTTGAACGGATTCAAAGTAAAAAACCCACTTAAATTTACGCACATAGTAGAAATACGGGAAAAATAAAAATTTTTAATGAGTAATAATCAGAAATCAAAAATGACGTCCAATAAAAAAAAACAAATAATGCAACTTAACCGAAATTGAAGAAAAAAATCAAATAATAACATTATTAAACCAATAAAATAAAAAAAGCCCGAATTCAGTGTCCAAATGTGTTCAATGAAATCCAAAAAGGATTGTCCGCAACTATAGTATTCGTACCCTTAAATTTTCACCGACGGTTATACGAATACCTACGACTGCATAATGTTATCGAAACAGAAAATATCCATTTTGCGCATGTACATACCATCATAGCGTTTTGTCTTTATTTACCCACAGCTCTGTATTTCGTGAGTACGATCCAACATTATTGTAATTCAATTCCAACCAGAAAGTGTATACGCGCAATGCATCACTTCAGGTTTGCGGCTAGAAGTGCTGCTATTTGTGACTACAACCATTATTTACGACGGTAGCGCCGCCAAACATGAAAGTCGTCCAACATTTTAAATTCGAAATAATATTTTGAATTTGTAATGTGAAGTGTCATTTTCAGTTCATTCTACGTAATGCAAGGCTTGCTGAACTGAATAAAAGCACGAAAAAACCAGTAAAAAGATTCATTTCATTTAGGCGTATATTTTGACATGAAATTTGTTCAAGAAGGCATTTTTTTGGATTCTCCGGTATATAGAAAAAGGTAAAAAAAAATTTTATTTGTTAATTCATCGTGATTTTGGGTGACAAGTTTCAAGTCTTGGTTTTGACTCATCAACAGATCCCAAATAGCGAATGAATCTGGTTTTTAAATTTTTTTTAATAACATTTTTTTTATTTGTCTCAATTTTTTGGTTTTTTTTTTATTTTTTTATTTCTTTTCTTTGTTCTATTTTTTCATTTTTTTTAAGTCACTCAATTTCGATATTTGGGACCTGTTCATGAGTCAAAACCTAGACTTGTCACCCAAAATCAAATGGGTTGTGCGATGAATTAACAAATAAAAATTATTTTTAGCTTTTGCTATACACCGGAGAATCCAAAAAAAAAAAAAAATGCCTTCTTGAACAAATATAAGTTTACCCCGGTAAAAATCTTAAAGAATAATCTCTAATTTTTGTTTGATATTAAAGTACGACAAAAGATCAGAATCACTTCCCTCGGGTGATTAAAATCTTTTGTCAAATGTAAATATCAAAATATACGACAAAATGGAATGATCTTTTCTTCTTTTGTGTTTTTATTAAACACAACAAGTCTGGCATGATTTTTTTTTTTTACATTTAAACACCTACGTTGCTGTAAGTAGGTATGTGTTGAATGTTCAAAATTTCTGTTACAACCTCGTAAGCAGTTGACTAATTTTATGTACTTTTTGACATAATGTTTATT
Source organism: Dioctria rufipes (assembly GCA_963924295.1). NCBI lineage: Eukaryota > Metazoa > Arthropoda > Insecta > Diptera > Asilidae > Dioctria > Dioctria rufipes. Next base: position 248,040,491 of record OZ002741.1, on the reverse strand, counting down.
CACTGAAAATTTATTCTAGTTCATTTTGTAGTTAATGAAAATAATAAATCAAAATGAACTGTAGTAAAAACCACAAAATTGTAAAAAAAATGACAAAATATGTGACAAAAATATTCATACGACAAAATATCGGAATCTCAACGTGTTGTTATACATTTTGACGTATATTTTTGTCACATATTTTGAGATTTCACCACAATTTTATCGTGCTTTTGTTTTTATCATACCTCATTTTTATTTATCCTTTTAATTTACTACAAATTGGAGTAAAATAAATTTGCAGTAAAAAAATGTCAGAATATACGCCTCCCAAAAAGTCCGACAAATTTGTCAACTGTTATCAAGGTTTTGACAAAGGTTTGGAGCTGTGATAAGTGAATATTTTTTACTTTTTAGAACATTCATTTTGCTTCAATTCCATTGTCAAGAGAGAAAAAGTTTGGTCCAATTTAGGATACATATGCGCAGGATTTACTGCTCCTATTAACTATCGCCATTCAAAATTAGTTACCATTTTGTTTTTTGATATGCTTCTGTAAACAGTGTTTTTTTTTGTATTAATGTTAAATATTGAGCATGCGCCTATTTGAGCATGTGGGTCTTCCTTGGAATGTTAAATACCACGGCTTCATAGATCTCCCCGCACATGTGGACCGTGCCAGGCTACTAATCACTAATAGTCATTGAGCTCCTCTTATTTACACGAATTTTATTTCGATAATGGTGAACTAATCTCATTCTGTTTTAGCGATTGTTATCTACATAGATATATGGAACGACGCCGTTCGTTACAAGGTAATCATTATATTGATTTCGCATATCCTGATAATGGTTGATTAGTCGACTATTAACCAAGATAATATCAATATTTTAGCTTTAGAAACTTAGAAGATCAGATGGATGATGTTTTCTCGCATATTTTGGACTATATTTTATAACTAATTCACCAAAAATTATGAAAGAAAAAAAAACTATTTTTAGAATCAATGATACATGATAGAAAACAAAAATAAAATTTTTAAAGGAGCCCAATTCACCCCAATTAAAATTAGAAGAAAAAAAATATTTCATAATTTTTGACTGTCGAAATATGTGCGCCTCACAAAAACTTAACATTTGCCAGATTTTCAAATTCCTATAATATGTCATTTTCGAGAAAAACGTCTGACAGACAGACGGAAGGGCGCAAGAGTGATCTTATAAGGGTTCCATTTTTTTCCTTTTGAAGCCCAAAAATGGTCTGCGCAAATTTATTAATAATTTTACATTTCATATAAAGCGACATCTCTGCAGTTTTTGAAATATTTCAATTTTGCAAAATAAAAGCAGATTCTATTTCGGACACGCGAGTGGTTAGTCAATTCAACTGTCAAATCAAATTTCGAGCATACAAATCGTGAATTAATATACTTAATAATTGGTCCAATTATGTAATTGAATATAATATTTTGATCATTCCTTTGTGTCATCTATCTCTACCGGCAACCTAAAGAGGATTAGCCTCTTTTCATTTAATATAATTCCACATCAAGCATAATATATCAACATCGTTCATTTTCCTTATCAATTCAAGTTTATCTTTTCAATTTATCTTTTTCCACATGTTAGAGCATGCAGTAGTGTTACCGCATGTACTTTACATACATGAAAGAGAATTTTCTGTTTGTTGCTGACCAGTTGCATCATAATGCGCGAATGTAATTTAATCCGCATTCGCATTTTTTTTCCCTCTAATAAGTACACAAGTATATTCCGGGAAAATGAATAGAAAAAAGTGAGGGTCAGAGACAGAGATTATGTTTCGTTTGCCCTGCTGCGCAAAATTACACATTCCCAGTTCGAGTCCCGCCCAGCAAAAAATTCTTCTTCTATTATTTATTATGCGTCAGAAATTGTTAGTCACTATCTTTCACATTAAATTAAAAGTCCGATAATGTGCGGATATTGAAGTAGGAAAAACGTGATATTTGCAATTTTATATACAGTTATATATTAGCATGTAGATATGTGTATGTAGTTTGGCTTATATGGACGTGATATAATCGGCATGTGCGCTATGAATTTGATTGGAAGCAGATGTTGAATATGTTTTTGCGAAATTTATTATCAAAGCAAATGTGGGTGCCTAGTTTACTTTAGATTTAGATTAAACAAATTTTCAAACCCTTTTAATTTTGTTTGTTTGTGTGTTATTTTCAATTCAAGTAGCAAAGGAGTTAAGTTAGTTACTGGTGTAATTTTGATTAATTTCTATGGGTAGATGATCGGCGATGTATTTGAAACCCGTTCTTATTGACAAATTTGCTCAATTATTTTGGGGTGCCTATTTTCATAATAATCTTTAGAAAAGGTTCAACCTTTGAAGGTATTTATCTGCTGCACAAGATGCCTGAATAATAAGGAATAATAACGGCAAAAGAATAACGACATGCATTCTATAGTTCGGCAACCTCTACATCTGACGCCCATAAACATTACAAAGTACATACTCATATCTTTCATTTTATGCAGATATTATGGAGCCATTACGAAAACGATCCAAATGGACTTGTTTTAGACCTGATCATTTCCGATTAGGTTGTCAGGAATACCAAAATAGCTCACCTAAATTTTTTTCCACTATTATGCCCCACCCCCTCGCTAGGGGTTAGCAATTTCCTGATTTTACAATCATATCTCGAGAACGGAGCAACCGATTTTTCTGAACCAAATGCCAAATAAATATGGCGAAAACACATCCAGGCCTCGAGGTTTCCCCGCGGTGTTGTCAAAATTTCCAACACGACTTTTTAAATGATGCAACACAAAACTAAGCCAGCAGCTAGCCTCAAGGCCTAGCCGCAGAGCGCGCTTTGCTCAATGTTGAAAATTTTTCTCTCTTCTCAGGCCTATTTCTGTCAACAGATGTACTATCAAAACTACAATGACAGCACCGAGCCCGGTAGTATAATTTTGTTTCCAATTCTCTGAGGCAAGCCTTGAGGCGAGCCGTGCCGGAAGCCTGAGAGAGGACAGGCCTGAGGCTTGCTTGGATGTGTTTCTGCCTTAAATGCTTTATGGTTTTCATATAAGAAAAAAACAAAACAAAAAATACAGTAATACCGAACGATTTTTTTTTTAAATACTAGGGGGTTTTTTTTTTTTTTAAAAAATAGTGCATTGTATTTTAATTTTTGAGCCAGAACACTTATCTATCACTGTGCTAAAAAGCAGTAGCTCTCATTAATTTCAGTAAATGCAAGTTTTTTAAGAAAATTCATGTTTTTTGTGGTGTAAAGTGCAGGTTATGGTCTTATTTATTTTAATATTTTCAACCACAACTGAACGCTGTGACAGTTCTAACGTAAGAGTGCAAGGTTGTTTTGCGATAACAGTCAAAGAAATGACCTCGAGGAAGGAAATATCAAGCGAAAAGCGTGCTGCCATAATAGGGTTGCGTAAAGCCGGGCATATCTAGCAATGTCTTGCTGCTCAGGAGAAGATTTCCCTTGTGGCGTGCAGTCGGCCTTTAAGACATACATACGCTGAAACAGTAAGTTTAACGGACTGCCCACGTACCGGATAACTACAGAACATGAGGACAAATATATAATAGTGAAACAGTAAACGGGATCGATTTCAAACGACACCCGAATTATGTGTTGCACTAATGGAATCGAGGGATAAGCCCGTATCACTTTCGACCGTCAAGCGAGGTCTCTCTGCAGTTCAGTTGAATTGATATGTCGCAGCCAGGAAACCATTGCTGAGGCACCTAAACAAGAAGAAGACATTGAGATGGGCCGAAGCCCATCGACGGTGAGTTCCTGAGCAATGGAAGCGAGTCCATTTTACAGATGAATCAGAGTTTGAACTTTTTGGCTCTAAACGGCTTGCATATGTCCGTCGGTTGCCTGGGGAGCGCATGAAAGAACAATGCATACAGCCTTCAGTAAAACAAGGAGGAGGTTCAGTCATAGTCTGGCGATGTTTTGGAGTGGGTGCTGGGGATGATTTCATCAAAATAGAATGTATACGCAACGAGATATGACACCATTCTGCAGCAACACGCAATCATCTCTGGCACTCTCCTAATTGGGTGCTGTTTCACACTACAGCAGAATAACAACCAGAATAATTTCTCCCGGTTATACAAAATCTACATCCAGTCCAAAGAGAGTCAAAAGGTGATCAAAAATATGATTTGGCCTACCCATAAGAATGTCCCGAGTTTGCGCCGCACTGATCAAGGCTAATGGTGGATATTTTAAGTAGAGAAAAATTTAAAGCAATTATCACTTGTTTTTATTTTTTTGTTGCTTATTTTCAACAATAAATTTAAATTTGAGTAAATACTGTAACGTTAATAATATAATGACGAAAAATAAATCCAATCTTTCATTTCTTCCCTCTTAATTCCGTACATTTGAGCATTTTTTTTTAATGACCGGTACTGTTAATTTTTAAAGTGACGCAATATGGGATCACTACACTATGTTGCTTAGAGTGTGTATGGTGACTATAAAAACTCATATATCAATTTTGGACACATGGATAGATAAGGATTATGGCTTCAAATTAAAAATACAGAAGAAAGTTCTACAAATCCGCAATTTAGTGTTTTAAAAAAAAAATATATTTCGTTCGCATATCCTTGAACATGAATAACCTAACGTCTCTCTCTAACCTCTGTTTGATATTATCGTCTTGGTGGGAGTCCTTGATTTTTTCGCCTCATTATCACGATAACTTTTGTTCGTACTTACGATTAGTTGTGTTACCCTAAGACTTAACTAAATTTAGGTTAGGTTAAGTTAGGTAAAAAAAGTGCCGCTAGAAATGCCTAGCCTGCTTCTCTTAGACCTCCAGTGGGTCCATTGTGACCTCATGGGATAACTTTTAAATCCGCTCACACGATGATACATACTCGAGACTAGACACGACGTAAAATCGGTTTTAGTATCGAATGTGTATCAGCCCATGGTACACGTAGTTTATACACAGTTGATACACGTTCTTCAGGCAGCAAAGAAAATTCATCATTTCATTTAATAAAATACTCGTGTATCATCCGAGTCTAGCCCTCTGCTCTAAATTGAGGTATACACGAAAATGATCTAAAATAGTGCTAAGAAAACCAGTTTTTAGTACGGTGTATCGCGTGTGTATCATCGTATGTCAGCCGACTTAGGAATCTCACGATACATCTGAACTCTTTACTTTGGAGCTCGCCCAGACTGGAAAAAAAGTAGCTACCTAATAGCCTAATTCTTAAATTTATCGGAGCGGGGCATTCGCAAACTACGTGTTGGACGGATTCGATGTCCTCAGAACTGTTACAGCTCCTTCAGAAATCGTTTGCCGCTATTTCTAGTCTTCTAGCACGGTCTCCTATGGTCCAGTGACCCGTATTGATCCCTACTAAATTCCTAGCATTTGTTCTACTGCCATTAAGCAAATCTCTTGTCCTGCTCCTGTCATATGCAGGCCACAATAGCCTCGCAATACGGCAGATTTCTCTATTGATACACCGGAGACTTGCCTTTTGATAGGCGCTCCTGATGATCTCCTCTTTTTAGCTCCGATGGACATCCTCAAATACCACTACCACTACAGAGCTATCCATTTCAGAACTGAGTTTAAGTAGATTGCATTGTCCTAGTGATATCCAGGCAAGCCAATCACTGAGGTTTGTTTAACTTTGTTCGAATACCCTAGAGATTGATCCTGCGTATTCGTTTATTTACTTGACACTGTTGAAGATTGTCCTGAATATACGATACTACCAGAATATAATTCAATTTGACAAATTATCATTGGACGATTTACGGTGCTGAGTTTCTATGCGTCAAATGAATAGAATCGTTATGTGTAGGTGTAGTCAGTTAATATATATACTCAAACAAACCATCGTCATAATGTGTTGTTTTCTTAGACCTCCTTCCGCGAAACACAAGTTTAACAAATCCACTTTTATTTACTTGGTAATAATATGATGTACCACTGATTTCGGCTATGAGTATTGAGTATTTTTCCATAATTTGCCTTCTACAAACAGAGCGAGCAGTAATGTAATTAAATTACTCTCAAGTCCAATTCCCTGGATTTGTAATTTATACTTGAATATTGAATACCTCCTCAGGAGTAGACTTTAAATTTTTTTCAATTCCATTACAAGGTACTGGTAATTTCATTCTTCTTCATTCGTTAAAGTAATTTAGAAAGTACTTGAAAAAATATGGAATTTGTTTAATTTAAATTTTGTATACTCTTGCTGTCTTTCAAGAATTTTTAGCGCATCATAAGTATAAGTAGAACTCCACCTGCCGGTGACGACGGGATAACTCAGTGAAACACCCAGTTCCTCTTCGATTTCAGGTCTCTCCTATTTTACCCACAAATTATTTCATTTTGCAAATACCTGGAGAATTTTTTTTAGAAAAATCAAAGTGCTTTTTAAATTCATTTGAAGAATGGAGAAATTACAAGTACAATTCCTTGTAATGGAAATGAAAATTCGAGCATATCAAATATTAATTATAATTCCAGAGAATTGGATTTGGAATTGTAATGTAATTGGTTTTGCCTAGCTCTGTCTAGATAGTCCCTTTATATAATTAATTATGTACTTTCATTTTAAGACCGCTATTATTTATTTTGATACAGATCATATATTTTTGTTAAAGGAGAATGCCCATTTTAGGCCCGACACCTCTAGACATGAGAAATGTCTTACATGATGCACTATGATATTCTGAACATATTTTATTAACAATGTTTCAATTAAGCCTTGGCCCCCCCGGTGTGGTGTCAAAGTTTTATCTAGTACATTTTGGAAAATCTAGTACAGAATCGAATTCCTTAGGTCCTGAGAAGAAGTGTGAGTACCCATACTCCTATAGTCGGAGGCTTAAATAGCAATTTATAGCTATCCCCATACACACTTTTTCTTTCAGTATTTTTATCTTTTTTTTTTAAACTCACACCTTAGATCGGCTGTAACTCGATAGAGCTATGTCCGATCGGAAAACGGGTTTCACTGTTCGCATCAACTCATTACCAGCTAAAATTCGTAGAAGACCATTTTTCTCTGCATGCTTTTAGGGGTGGGTAGAAATTCCGGTGGGGAGGTAGCTCCCATACCGCATGTTTCATATAAAATTAAAGATCTTGTCGGGTACTATCGGCTGGTGTACTTTTTCCCCGATTCAGAAAACTTTCTCAGGACGTTTTTGACACCGGAAACCCCATTTTTATGCGCTTGGGTGACAGATACCCCAGCTACTACATTTCGCATATATTTTTGCAGTTGTTTCTTCCATAGCCATTAGTGCTCTTTGTGAACATTTTTCTCATAGGTAGTCATTTCCACGACTCACCAATTCGCGCGAAATCACGAGAAGGAGAGAGGTCCAACTTTTTCACCCAAGAAAGTCTCTCAAGTTACTACGGAGCACCAAGGCTTTCCCCCGCTTAATTGAAATAAAGATTATTAAAAAAATATGTTCAGAAGAGTACCATTATGCATCATTTGAAGGTGTTGGGCCTAAAGTTGTATGAAAAGTGGGCATTCCCCTTTTTATATTTAATTTTTTTAAGAAATATTTTCTAATATTTTAATTTAAGAACAATTGCTTAGTACAGTCCCATTGTTTTGTCCGACATTGTTTAACGTTTTATTAGGTGTAGGCTGTTATAGAAACTGTTGATTCTTTGAGGTATAATAATAATAAACTCTCTTCCAACATAAAAATTTCTTAAAATTAGAGATCAGACCCTTATACTACGAAAAACATCTATAAAAAAATACTAAAAAAAGAAGTACAACAAAACAACACGAAACTACTTCCTAGTTTGTTTTATTACCAAAAAGATCACACACTTTTAATATAGATTTCTATATAGTTGTTGTTATTGTTGTAGATAATCTTCTGCGTGATTTCTCTTTAACCTTTTCTCTCGGCATCATCTGTTCATTGACTGTTAAATGTAAACAAGTCATAAACAACCTTATGGCTGGAAAAGGCTGCCGCGCAGCGCTATTTATAATTCCAAATAGGGGCCCCATAACGAGCAATGAGCACATAAATGAAAATCGCAGAACGTTAATAAAATTCACCCACATACGCTGGAACAGTGTTTCTAATGCCCAAAATTGGTTTCCAATTTCGAATAACGATTGCAGCCTCTGTTTCTGTAAAATTTTAAGTAGGCCGGCACGGCTCTTCGCCTTTTAACTAGAAAACGAGCCGAATGAGCGTGAATTGCTTATGACGCAATGCATTTGACTTGACTTGAATCGTGTATTTTCTAAGATTTTGCAATATGGACAACTTGAGGACACAAGAAAAGAAGTTAATATTTTCTGTGGGAAGATATCCTCTAGTTTGGATTTGGATTGCCTGCTTGCCTGCCTGCGTCTAGTATGAATTAAGTCGATAGCGAATTTATTTATTTGCTTGTGTCATTGCCTACTTGGGACTGTTGGAGTTCTGTTTTTTTTTTTTCTATCAATAAGACTGAAACCAGAATTTATGTAGAGTAGATCTGTGAAGGCGTCTCTTACTATTTACGTGCTAAATATATTGAACAAGACAAAAATTCGCAAAGTGGAAACTCAAATGATTCCCACGCAGGTGTGATAAAGTGGGAAATATGAATGAAACATATTGAGAAAAAATTAACTTTTAATACGAATAAGAACTGGTATACTCCATATGGTCATCTACACTGTTAAATATTTGCGCTAAATTTAAATAAAAAATTTCAAATGGGGTGATCAACACTCAATCCAGGGTATTGGTGTTAATCTTGTAAATCTTAAGTGTTTACGTTAGGAAATATTTTTAGTGGGAAATAACAAAAAACAAGAGAGGTACAAAGGGGGGTGGTATAGCATTTTTGGACGTAAGAACAATAGAAAGTCTTCGAAATTCAAAAAAAAACTATATTAGAAAATCCTAAGATCGCTGATCCCTGATCGCTGATAAATTTCATTAACTTTCAATAGACTCTTAAGGACCTTCTAACAGAGTTTTTGAATTGCATGGAACAAACGTAATACGTGTCGGTATTTGAACCCGATTTTTGAAAAATACATACAAACGTATATTTGTTAAAGCTTGCGTAATACTCGTGTACATAGTTACTAATGATTGTCAGAACATATTCCGAAACTTTGGGACCATTTAAGGTGTTACAAGTATTTTTCAATTTTTTTTTAGAAATATGGGCTTGGGCATTTGTTAATTGCAGACATTCTATGCGAAATATGTTGCGATAGTTACCCATATTCCGGATAAGAAGGATGAGTTATGGAGCAATCATAGAACTGATTTGTTTAATTTGTTAATTTAGTTTATAGAAAATTTGTCATGTAGTTTGATCACCCTAAATGGGATGAGTTCTAGTTAAGGTAAGAATGGGATGGGGAGACTATTAGAATCTCAGTGGGGTTGTGCGAAGCTGTTCTTATCAGTTATCGAACATTTTTTTAATCCCGAAATTAACGTTAACATCATTCATCATTTCGATGCCCTCCTCTCCTCCTCCTCCTCGAACTTCTCAATAGAAAGTCATCGGAATCGTCTAAAATTGGATATAAATAATAATATTTGTCAGAAATTCTTCTGATTATTGCTGCCAAGGTTGCCGTTCTCTTCTTAAAGATCAGTGTGGTATTATTATTGCCGAATTTCAAAAAGCTGTTAAATCACAAACTAAAAATAAAAAAATAAAAAATGTACCTCATAGTGGAATTAAATAGGTTTTGCGCGGTTTTTTATGAAAATTCCATATCATCACGAGATTTTAGAATTTTTAACTCATCTAGAAAATTGATGGAAGGTTGTGGGCGCAAACGAAAAAAAAAAAATGTTGGTGACTATAATATACATAGAGAAAATAGCAATAGTCAAACCAAAAGTGATCCATTTTTTTGTGGAATGATTGAAAGATCTTTGATACGAGTTAAATTGATCCATGTTAAACTGAATAAACGGACACGTCGTCCGAGAACTTCTCCTATTCTCCACATACCAGTAAGAATTAAAAATTTCAGGCTACTAATCCACATGTAGAATAATTCGATCTGTTTTTGGATATAGTGAATCTGGATATAGAAATTAAGATTTAGTTCAGCCATAATTCTTTTTAGGAGGAAGTGCAATTGATTGGCTGTAAGCTCTTTCTGAATGAGACTTGAGAAGATTATACCAGAACAATGGCTTATCAATTAGTTATTGAACATTTTTAAATTTGCTCCATTAGGATTTGTGTAAGACACTAGAATTTCCGTTTTCAACTCGAATTCGTTCCAAGCATGTTACGCATTTGAAAAAGTGCAAGTCAAAGTAAGATCCAAGCAGGACTTATCCTAAGTATTACAATCTAGAATTCCTCAAATTTCTTGCTTGCGAATAGCTACCATTTCTACCGAACGTGGCGATTATAGTTGAAATCAATAGATATTGTGATGAAAATATCAAACCACTTTCAACTTTAGGACGTTGGCTACCCAAGATTGTGTTGGCATACTCGAAAATAAAATGCGCGAACACTAGGTGACAGGCATACCCGGATTACAACAATTTAAAATGTTCCAGATCGTTTCTTTTATTACACGTAAATAAAACTAGGAAGAGATTATTCTTTTTGTCAGTGCGATCGTATAACTCTCACAGGTCACAAGAATGATCATCCAATCCTAAAAGCTTGTTTCTACCAAGCACTTCTTACTACTCAATAAACACAAAATTGCTTGTATTGTAATTATGACTTATGATTCATATGTGCAGCATAACGTTTGTACTAACTCTACATGCCCTAAAATTTTGCTTTTCTCTTCTTATCATGATATATATAAAAGCCAACAGTCACTAAAAGCATTTGGTTGCAGGAAGTGCAAAGCAGCAAAGCTCCATCATTTTCTAATAAGTCCAAAGATCAAAGTATCAAAATCTTTCTCATTAGCACTTTTCATGTTAAACAAGAACAAACTCACTTAAGTGCTAAAAATGCATAATACATATTACAGGAAACCCGCTCAAGTTAAAAATCCATTCTAGCGATAAACTTTGTGTGACCTTTTGGTGATTGACTTGAAAAAACGATTACTTTCTGCTCGCTTGAAATCATAGCGCAGCATATTACAAGCTCCATCGATCGCCGCCTCGTCGAGAACTCCAGCCCAAACCACTTCTACTTTCAAGATCACTGAAGCTCTCCTACTGGTTGGTTAGGCTAGCCATTGATCGATCTCAATGGATCAATTTCTAGCGCTTGAGCCCGTCTATTGACTCTTAGTGAAACTGAAGCAGATTTCCATATCGTGAGTAGTTTTCCTTGTCGATAGATGTCTGGGAAAATAAATTATTATTGTTCTGCATTCCAGGAGCCGCTGATATAGTGAATTGTGAATAATTGGTCATGGCAGCGATATGTAATGTAACGTGTGTATATGTGTGGTATATAGATATACTTTTTAAAAGTGTTTTGATCCTATGCTGTGAAAGATCGGAAAGAAAGCTTAATGGGTGCAGTAATGTCGTTTTTTTTCTCGGAAGAGGAGGCCTTTTTATTATAAGCTTCTAGAGTAAAGAATACTTTGTGCCTTACTAATTTGAATATTTGATAACTTTCTCAGTTGTTTTGATTGTTTTCAGTCTTGAAGTCTGTTGTGAGTTAACCTATGTAAGTACCGCACGTCTTTTAATGCAGAAGGAGCAGAGTCTCAAGCATGGAGTTCGCGGCGGCTCAATATGTATCAACCTTTCAATATCATCGACTTTAGATAGATATGAGCAAGTTACACCGTTAGCATATCCACCCAAGATACCAGAAAATTTTTCCGTACAAACTCAATCACCGTATAGCCTCAACCCTTAATGGGAGACTGGAGAGGGGTATCAAAATCTTACAATAGGTAGACCAACAGAAGAAGGAGTTATTTTTCTATATCTAATCTGCTTACAAGTGTTTTCGGCATTGTAATGTCCTTGATATTCCAACCAGAGCATATAAAAACATACAAGAATTGAATTTTATGAAAAGCCCCAGTAGTATACAAATGCAGTCCTGTTAATTCTAGGATTCCTGCACGACTATCAACTATGGTTTGATTATGGTAAGGTATGGTAGCCCTTCGCGGGGATTAACCAATTTAGGAAATTTTTGATACTACACCTGCAATTTCAATTCAATTACTGTACCCATATTTTAAGGCCTCTGTGTTAGTGCATTTTCAACTATCATCCCATTAAACATTTCGCATGGAATTCCGGGAGTTTTCCATGTACCTGGATATCCGTACGATTTTCGCACGGAATTCCGTGCTTTTGGCTGAAGAGAACTGGCAAGATTCCAAGATTGAACTTGGAATTCCAACGGGTTTCCATGTTTTTTGTTTTTTTTTTTTAGTATTGCTTTCGGATAGAAGTTAAAAATATTTCCAAGACTTTTCAGTGGCATTTCTATATGGAATTCCGAGCCATTTCTATACTCTTCCCACCTTTTTTTAAATAAGGAAATCTAACGGATTTTTACGTCTATTTTGTGCAATTTTTTAAAGAATTTCTAAGGATATCCAAGTTCTTCTTTTTTTCAAATTTTTTTCTCACCTAAATTAAGTGGAGTAAATTTCAAAACACATCACTTTCATACCCATACGAAATCCATCATACATAGTAGTGATGAGTCATATCCCAGCAAACTAAAATTTCATGGTACGAGTTTGTCTGAAGTGGTAAAAACGAGTGTTGAGAAATGTCTTAGTGAGTTTTGATGAAAATGCCACTGAACTGGAAGATTCTAAAATTCTCTAAGTTTGTTCGGAACTGTGGTGGCGAGTTCTGAACGAATACAGAAGGAAATCACACGTAACTGCTACATTCGAAAATTTCTTAAGTTTCTATGGAAATGGTATGACGAATCTTGGAAGATGCGTCCTGTATACCCGTAATCATTTTCACTTTTTATTAGAAATATATTCAGATGATTTTAAAAAAGTGAAATACGCAAAAGATTAGACTTATAAAGTATTTAAGTTCTTCATTCACATATATCTTTAAAGATTATTGAAAAGAATGGCGGATACAAGGATATCAAAGGATGCCAGAACTTTGCGGGGAATAGCAAGGATAATCGTTCTCTCACTTCGGTTGTCCTTGCTAGATGTTGTCCTTCATAGATGGTATCTACCTATTTCCATTTAAGTCATAGAAAATTATTTGACAAATTTTACCGTATAGTAAAATAAATAAAATAAAAATAATAAAGTTTCTATAAATAAAAATATAAATAAATGAGCTGTTATTGTTGAATTTGTACTAAAATAAATTTTTACGCTGTAAAAAAATTATGATTCCTGGTTGTAAGAGGTTTTGACAAAGCCTTGACAATTGCTTGGCTGTCCGAGCAGATGGCAATCCCCTTGTTCTAAGTGTCTGAGTTAAAGAGATATCTTTCCCCGTCAAGGATGGCCCTGACTTCTGCCTGGAAGACCGTGATATGGCTTTCAAGCTGTTTGGCAATTTCTATGTGATGCTCCTCGTCCTCGTAAAAAACGCCAGGTCCGGTGTTTTCTTCCGATTTGGAGCCGTCTGTGTTTATGATAAGGTTTGTCAATTGTTGAAGCACGGAATACGATTTCCATTCTGGCCTGTCTAAAATTTTCGATTTTAAAGCTGCTCTACAGCATAGTCTCGAAGATGTAATCGTTGTCACTGTCTATGTTTCATTTACGTTGTCTTCTTTAACCTCGTCTGTCAATAATTTCTTAACGGTCAGGTCTTCATTCTCGTCTTCTTCTTGTTATTCTCCAGAGCCCGCAAAAGTCCCTGCTCTATTTTTCACATGCTTCTTTACCAACCACATTGCTTTGGACGCTTGTATATATCATACCAAGCCTGAACTTGGTAGTATGTTCGAAGGGAATGTTGGATTGATGGATTGAAGATAGGTTGAGGCCCCGCCGAAGCCGAAGTTCCAGAAATCTAGACCACAACAACGTGACCGGTTTTGAAGGGAATGTTGCGGTACAACTTCTCTTGTAGGGGGTAATGTAGAAAGACTGAATTTACTCTTCATCACGGATCTTGCAAAATTTTAATAACATAGGGAGTCCAAAGTAATGATGTCTTCTTTGGAACCGGCAGATGTTTCGTAAAGATTTGAGTCAGAGAGAGGGGATAGCAGACCCGCCAAGTGTCCGAAAAAATATTGATCTACTCTGTTCTGAAGTTTTCTTCGCTAATATCCGTTTACTCCTCAAAGAAAATCATACAATTTGTTGTGAGGTATTTACTAAAATTTGGAGAAAAATGTAGCGATTTTGTGAATTGTAGAAATTTGCTGAGCGAAGTCTCAAGCTGTAAATCGTGAAGTATTTATTTGATTGAAAAATGTTTCCTACAAAAATTATAGGAAATTTCATGGTATATAATTTTTGTAACAGATATTTTTATTTCTTATGTAGCGCTGGAGAGAAGATATTCTCAAAAACTGGTTTTCGGTACCATTTTTTCAATACGGAGGCATGAGCGGCGGCCGCTCAAGGTCACAAACTCGGTATATTTATTATGACTCAAACTGTACAAATCTACCAAATTAGAACTCTCCTTGCCCTTTTGTAAGTCACAAGTGACTCAATTGCTGTTCTGAGATAAATAGCTTTCCGATTAATTATAGGGGCACTTATAAAAACCACCATTTCTAATATCTCAGTTATGGATGCATCACCTAGTTTGATATTTCACTTAGATAGACACATTCGCTGAAAAAATCCTCTAAATTTTACTACGATACAAATGTAAATATGAAATGAAATTATCGAAAATTACAAATAAGATAGAGATACAAGCTCCAGATAAGTTTCTTTATGTAGTCAACTCTATTAATTTTTCTGCTTAGAGTTACTGCTTAGAGCATAAAAAGCACAAACACCGTTGCATCATCATCCGAGATAAAAACTTTAGTCTGATCAGTCAACCCGCAAACGAAACGACCCAAGTTCAAGTCTAGGATGATGGAATAATTATTTTTTTGTATATAATTTATCAAATCTCTCAAATATCCCTGAACCTTCCATTCTATATTTGCCTCAAGTTATAAAAGGCTCGGCATGTTCTGGCTTGATGAAAGCAAGCATTTTGTAGAGCAACACCTCTTTTTTCTCTCGCAAAGCAAATCGCTGTTCTATTCCTGAAGTTTGAAAATGATTTAGCTAAATCTAAATACGCACATATATACATGAATGCGTATTATAAGGTAAGTTCTGAATACGGTTCCCTATCTCGAAATATTTCTTTTTATCAATAACTGTAGAAAAACATCATTGAAGTATTTTAATCAAGGCGAAAAAAAAACAAAAAAAAAGGAAAAAAGAGACGATCAGATTCATTGGGGTTATTTATAGTCTCCCAACTGGCGCCTTCTTGAAATAAGCTCGCCGGGGAGATATGTAATCAACCAAGCCAGTTGGGATTAAGCCAGTGTGGCATCTAACCAGTTGCAATTTTCTCAGTCAGTTAAATGCACTTTCCGGCGTCTAGCCTTAAGTCTGATGCAGGTCTATTTAATATTTAAAAAAAAAAAAGACTAAAAACAAAAACAACTTGAAGAATTCCTTGAAGTAAGATACTAGAAAGTTTCTTGCGAATTCACCTGTAAAACGTTACAATCTCAGCGTACGGATGACTTCACTTTTAATTTTTCTTTTCTTTTGCGTATTATATTTCTTGTCAGCGAAATGAAATTACATATTATCTGCAAGAGTGTATCTTTTCGATTTGCATGTCAGTCAGTGTCAGGTTTGTTTGGTCCAGCAATTCAGACTACTTTATAGCTGTCAGACGAAAATAGATTGTGCACAAGGTCAATGACGTCATTTAGTATCTGTTTATGAAACTGAAAATTCTTCGAGATGAATGAGGTCATACAGATCAGAGATTATGTCATTAAGAAGATTTCAACAATAACTATGTCATATATGGAAGGGGTAAATAGATAAATATGTATAAAATTTAATTTGATATTTTACAAAAAGTAAATTTTTCATTTTAGTACGATTTGTTACTTTGAAAAAGTGAAGAACAATTTAATCAGTTGGATTTACGCCAAGAGTTTAATCTGACTGAATCCATTATTTTTTTTAATTATTGCTGGCTTAGCAATGGCTTCTTATGATGATACATAGTAATTTCTTTCAGTTGTGGTAAATGATATAAATAGTTTACAATATTGTTCACGCGTCAACCGTTTTCCATGCCTGGCAATATAATCTGTGTTTCAAGCTAGGTTTTTACAAATGAGGTTACTGTCTCAGGTAACCTTATGTTCATCAGCGTCTCAATGAAGAACTCTTTACCGTGAAGTGTACTTGGTCAATACGGACATTATCTTGTTAGTTATCTGTGTTAGTCAGATCAAAATGTATTTCCTGTAATTGACACATGTTTTGACGTAGGTAATCATTTAAAATCAACTGGTGTGGAGCTTATCGAATGTCAACACTGAACACATTTGTTTTGGTTTGAAAAATCCACATCGGATGACTTTACCTGATGACTAATGGTTTTGGCAATGATATTTTGCATTTACCTTCGTTTGTTTGTATCATTTGTGATTTTCAATAAAACACATAATGATTTACAGCTATAAGTACCTACTTACTAGGAACGAAGATCTTATTGCCATTCAATTATCGAGAAAACATTACATTTTTTTGAGTTATACAGGGTGTCCCTATGTGGTCTGGCACCCGAAGGCTACGGATAGGTCATGCTTAGACAAAAAAAAAAGTGTATGGGGGGGGGGGGGGAATCGTAACGGTTTCCGAGATAACGGGACTTTAAGATATTTGGGTATGTTTTTATAGATCACCCTGTAACTTCTGAACGTTACACCCTATGAAGATTATTTAACTACTATTTTTATCAAAAAACACGTCATCAATATCAATTTTTCATATTGAATTTAAAAAGCCCAAAAGCTTAGCTTTAAAATGACGTCACAATTTGTATCTCCAGCGAAAATGGCTGAAAAAGTTCAATAAGTGCCAGAAAGTAGGCAATTATCTTTTGGAAATGACCTTTTTCCGCCATTTTCGCTGGAAATGCTTAAGAGGAGTCAGTACCAAGATTTGCAAGTTTCATACATTTTTCAATGCGAATTTCTACCAAACTATTTGTAGCAGAAAAATGATTTATATCTTAAATTAAAGGTAACGAAGAGGTCTAGTAAATAACGTCGAGAAAAATAAAAAAAAATCTATTTGAATGGAGATATTAGCTCGGAAACTTGTAAAAAATGGTAAAAATTGATTTTTTTCAAGTCAAATTCCTCTTAGTAGGTATTCTCATTTCTTTATATTGTGACTATTTTAGAGAGATAAAGCCTAGATCTAGCAAATAACGTCGAGTTTTTTCATTTTTAGTGGCGCATTTTTTAATGGTTTAACTCTAATAGTACTTGTTTTTTCTCTCGATATTTCACCGACGAGAAATTGCAATATTTCGTTGAAAGTTTTAGAAATATAAAGCAAAATAGTATATTTAGCAATTATGTGCGAAATAAAATTTAGGAGAGTTACATCTCTTTAAAAATTTTCAATTTCTTTGAACTGCAAATTTTCATTTTCGTCTTAAATTTTCGCATATTGGGTTTCTGTCTTTTACCATAGATGTCTCTAATGTGACTTGTGGTCTAGGTCTAGGCTAATTTTATATGCATTTTCATACTTTCAGGACACAAGCCTACTATAGTAAGTTTTATTGCCTACAGGCTCGCTGGTATCTAAATTGAAATTTTTGCTGAGTACTGACTCCTCTTAAGAAAAAGTGCAAAAAACGCAGAAAGGGTTACATTTTGGATACAGAGTGTGATCGGTCATTTTAAAGCTAAGCTTTTGCGCTTTTTAAATTAAATATGAAAAATGGATATTGATGACGTATTTTTTGATAAAAATAGTAGTTAAATAAACGAAAACAAGTAAAAATTCCAAAATTTTAACTTTATTGAGCCATAACTTCAAAACGAAAATGGGGATCGAAATAATTTATAGACCATTGGAACGACTATATATCTACAAAAGTTTAAATCATCATCATAGGGTCCAACGTTTAGAAGTTACAGGGTGATTTATAAAAACATACCCAAATATTTTAAAGTCCTGTTATCCTGTAAAAGCTAAGAACGTAGCAGTTTCCGGTTTTTACAAACCAAAGAAATACATACACCTACCTTGAAATGCGAATTGTTAGAATAGTAACAAATTTTTAGCACAGTCTTTTGAAAGTCTTACCTGAAATAAAAAGAAAAATGAGAATTATTAATAATTGTTAAGAGCCTAGTTAATGGAGTAATTAACATTAATTAAGAATAAATGGATTTGTTGAAGTAAGTTAATAAAAGTAAATAAAGTTCAATCATTTAATTTGAATGAGAGTGGCACTATTCTCAATATGTCAAGGGATGATAAAAAGATCGAAATCGGAGGTGTTGCCGAGATACTGAAAGGAAAATCTCTATCCGCTGATTAACAGTAATTTGCTGATGATCAACATCAGCAGCTCTCAGATATTGAAGATATGAATACGGCTGCCTGGCCTAAGTGTTATAAGTTTGAGCGAAGAAGAAGACGTGTAAGTGGAGCTCCTTTTATCTCCAGTCAAAAATGGAGAGAAACACACAAGAAAGGAGAGTAGCGTGTCTGTCCGCAAGAGAACTTATAAGGAAAATATCTCAAGATTGAAAAAAATAGAAGCAAGGCGAAAAAAAAATATTTCTTCTTAAGAATTTAGAAAAACGTGATGAAATTATTTTGATACATGAAGATGATGAAATTGACAAAAAAGATATCTTGTTTCATATCCCATTTGTATCAGAAACGCCTGCTGATCATCCCTAGTGATAGTTAAGATAGTAGGACAATTTTTGTGGGTATAAAGAGAGTAAGATTTTGATCATCCTTTCTTTAAAAAAAGGGGTTAACGTTGCTAAGAAAACTGCAGTGGCCTTTACCAAACGTGCAACAAAGATCTTGGGAATGTGTAGTTAGAGCAACAAATGCAGCTAATAATTACCTTTAACGAAACACAAGAAAGCGTACTCTCACCTAAAGTCTCGTTATTGGTGTTCAATAGAATTCAAATCTTTCTATAGGGAGAGTGAATAAAAGCGGTACATTATGCTGATGCTTTAGTAATTTTTGTATGGGGGAAAGCTCTTATCATCGATCAGTGAATTAACCGAAGATGATATCGTAAATAAACAATAAGTTGTGTTCTCTTTGCATGGAGAAAAGTTTCCCGAATGTTGTTCCCCTACAAATTAAGAATTGATGCCAAATACTTAAGAATGATCCGGAACCCCATCGTAAACTCAAGAGTAAATGTGAATATTCGCATTAAAAAGGTGTCTCCAAGAAAATATATCTGCATCGTATGGATGTACAAAGCTCCAGTGAAATATCTATCTCTCATCTATGGAATCTTGGTATGGTTAACCCTCACGTGAGTGGGTATGAAATTCTCCGATTATGAGCGACGTGGTAAAAATGTACCACAAAAACTTTACAACTTCTAGCGCAAAATAACGTAGGAGCGATCGGTTTACAATGAAGGACGCACAAAATTCATATTTAATATATTCCATCTAAGTCTGCAAGATACGGCATCAAGATGTGTGGGTATGTGATGCAAAAAATTCCTATCTACTATGTGGCCAAATTTATACTGGAAAAAAAAAACAACAGCAGATGAAATTTATATAGGTGAGCGTGTTGTTAGCGGTAGATATATCGCTATGGAATATGGATAACTTTTTTTAAGATTCTGCTGCTAGCTCGATTTTTGATGTTATAGAATCTCGCCGTATTGGACACAATGAAGAAAAATAAGCAATATATACCCTCACCAATGTTTGATAACAAATCACGGGAACCACTGCCGCCTCTGTTTGGATTTAGTACAGACAAAACCACTATTCTCATACAAGTGTAACACTCTTATCAACAATGGACTACACAGACGAAATAAGTGGCCTAAAAAATAATTATACACTACTACAACAGTGTAAAAGGTTGACAACACAAATAAAATGG
This sequence comes from Dioctria rufipes, assembly GCA_963924295.1. NCBI lineage: Eukaryota > Metazoa > Arthropoda > Insecta > Diptera > Asilidae > Dioctria > Dioctria rufipes. Next base: position 248,020,414 of record OZ002741.1, on the reverse strand, counting down.
TCATATATTATTTTACAAAACGGAAAACAAAACGATGGGCATAGCTTTGTTTTATAATATGATATGCAGCCTGCATAATTTTTTCGAGAATAACTCCATGTTTGTAAGGAGCATCAACGTACCTACCTGAGAGGGATCTGGAAAAAAATGTTGGCAATGCCATCCATTGAGGAACGATCACAAAATCATCGCGTCTTCCAACACTTAACGACTACCAGTAAACGTCAAAAATTCGATGGAACATGTTATTTATGCAGATCGTCAAAGAGTTACCGAAAAACTCGGAAGACATGTAATATGGCATTCGCATATTTATTTAAACCAAGAGAAAATAAGTTTAACCCAAGCACAAATAAGTTTTCAATCTCAATTGAAATCAACATTTTATTATTTCATTTTGTCATTAAAAACAACTTCTTCAAAAATGACGTTAATATGAAAGATATTATAAAAAATGAGATAGATAAAATTTCTGTGCAAAGGCTACCCTTCCATTGCCTTAGGGATAAGTAAAACCAAGTCCATTACGTAATTGGCGTAGTCAGTCGGTGTGACTTTTTACAGGCTTCTTCAATAACGGTAACAATGTTATGCTCTCTATTTACATCACCTAAAGCTGGTCATGAGTAAGCCGTCATCTTAGAAAACGATCATTTTATTGGGTTCATCATAGGAGAATAAGGAGGCAACAATTTTAGAGTAAAATTGATCGATGATAAAGCATCGCAAATCTGCTGCGTTCGATCCTAGAGTAATTTTAACTTTCTTCTTGGTTTTCTTTGAATTTCGATTGATTACGATTTACATCTCTTGCTTACCTCCCACTCTGCTACTATTGGTTGGGAGCTCCACATCTTGGGCAGCTTGGGTGGCCATTCATCAGAGCTGCCTGCGCCTAAAATATCTGTTACTGCTCATGTTAATGAATTAAAGAAAATTTTATAGAAGACCACTTTAAATCTGCAATCGATACTGTTGCTTCAAATAAACTGAGCACTGTGATGAGTGATGGAATCTGCACAAACTAATGGAGAAATGCGTCATTCCATTTCTTAGCGATAAGGTTTTGCTATTATTTCTTCTGATAATTTTTTGGTTCGCGATGCTTTATATTCGACGAATTTTGCTCTAAATTTTTGCCAATATTTGAAGCCTAATATTGTTTTTAATGACAAAATGAAGTAATAAAATGTTGATTTGAATGGAAATTGAAAGCTTTTGTATTAAAATTTCTTATGGATAAATTTATTTGCTCTTGGGTTAAACTTATTTGCTCTTAGTTTAAATAAATCTGCAAATGCTATATGTGCAATCGTCCTGTTTGTGCTCCGCACTCAAGTTCCATTGTAAAATTGTTGTTCTTGTAAAGGGTTTTCCAATAAGAGGTGTTATTTTAATTAGCCCGCTATTTCGGTAGATGTCACTTTTGGAACTGTAATTTTTTGACATTTGACAAGTAGAAGCTACGCCATTAATAAAATTGGAACGATACACGATTCAACAACGCATTGAAATTATTAAAAATCACTATAAAAATGGTGAAAATGTGCCAGAGACGGTTCGTAAAACTCGAACATTTTTGAGTCGTCGTGAAGCACCTTGTCGGACCGCAATACAGAAATTGGTAAAAAAATTCGAGCTGTCTGGACAAGTTAGTGATGTGAAGAATAAAACCCGTGCACGTCGCTCAAGAACAGCCGAGAATATTGCTGCTGTAGCCGAAAGTGTTGAAGAAAACCCAGGTTTGTCCATTCCTCGTCGTTCTTTGGAATTAGGCATTCCACAAACGTCATTACACCGTATTTTGCATAAAGATTTGGGTCTTAAGGCTTATAAAGTTCAGTTAACACAAGAACTCAAGCCGGCCGATCATCAACAACGTCGAGTCTTTGCTGATTGGGTCCTTGAAATGCATGAAAATGATCCGGAATTCCATCGAAAACTCATCTTGAGTGATGAGGCCCATTTCCACTTCGTCAACAAGCAAAATTGTCGCATCTGGGGCTGGGAAAACCAAAGAGTTATTGTTAAAAAGCCTATCTATCCTCAACGTGTGACTGTTTGGTGCGGTTTATGGTCCCGCGGGGTCATTGGACCTTAATTTTTCGAAAATGAGGCTGGAGCAACAGTTACGGTGAATGGATTGCGCTATCGACAGATGATTAATGATTTTTTATGGCCGGAATTGGATGGTATTGATCTGGACAACGTTTACTTTCAACAAGACGGCGCTACGTGCCATACAAGAAACGAAACCATTGATCTTTTACGTGAAAAGTTTCCGGACCGTGTTATCTCTCGAAGGGGTGATCACAATTGGCCACCGAGATCTTATGACTTAACACCTTGCGACTTTTTCCTTTAGGGCCACGTGAAAGAGAAGGTCTACGCCAACAGCTCAGCGTCGATTCAAGACCTTAAAGATGGAATTCGTGAGGGTATCGAGGACATAGGGCAGCCACTTTGCTATTTGGTTATGGAAAATTTCATGAAAAGGATATGGTCCTGTAAGCGTGGTCATGGTGGTCATTTGGCTGATGTTATTTTCCATTATTAACGGCATACCTTCCTCTTTATAATGAAATAAAGATCCTATCATTTATCTCAAAAAATGGCATTTTTCTTTGAATATCAAAATAACACCTCTTATTGGAAAACCCTTTACTTTATATTTTTTTGTTTATAGTTAGTATTATTAGTTAGTATAATTCAATAAACATTAATGTAAAAACTATTCCCTTTCGCTTTGTTTTATTTTTTTACATGTATTTATTACAAATGTCTTTTTAATTTTAGATATTAAGCAAAAAGAATAGAAAGAAAAACTCTCCTTATTTCAGTCATTAGTACAAATGTACCACGTCGCTCGCTATAAGGAGTAATAGCTTTAGACCCAAGAATAGAATATCTCTAATAAAGTTTTTGTACTTTTTTTCAAATTAAATGTGTTATTTTGATTAATTTGAAGAAGACCTGGAAGCTCACTTTGATATATTACGCCCTTCATGTCAATTTCCGTTAAAGCATTTATGATTGGTATACATTTGTACCACGTAGCTCATAAGGGTTAAGTGGTCTAAAGAAAAAGACTCAACGGATAAGTTTCATCAAAAATACTGGGAGTAGTCTGTTTAGGCATCAGAAAAGCTCTTCGTACAACTTCAATGGCACCAATTAGAGACTACATATAGCAAAATATATAGCTGGAGCTGAATAAGGAGGTAAAGCCTCATTTAAAATACAAGAACTTTAAAAATATTTTATGCTGGGTACCTGAGCATACTAACCAGAGAATTACAGCTTATGAACTGTCCAGAAAGAGTTCAGCTATGAATATATGGTATCAAAAAACAAAATCATAGAAAGAATCTAAAATTTATAGATTGGGTAATCGTAGATGCGGGAAATCCCAACATCAAGATGCGAAAATGTGGGATAAAGTTAAAACGCCCATTTTATAATGTACAGAACTGAAGATAAGGCAATACAATTATTTTTGATAAAAACCAGAAAATTTTTAAAGAATTTATTTATAAAATAATCTTCTCTAAGGCCATGTAATCTTATCGAATCACATAAGATACGCGATCTTATATAACATCCATTTTACGCTGTTATGTGCACGTACAACGTATTTTATATCAATTTATCAAGGACAACATTTTTAATGTAGTTAGTGAATCTTAATAGATTTAAATTGAAACTGTGTTCTCAATGCCAAATGAAGACAACAACAACAACATAAAACTCGAATTCAGTATTTGGCAGTGACTTCTTTTGAGATTGTTAAAAACAGATTTCTTCATAAACAAGAGAAACACATCCCCCAAGGGCTCGGATTGGTTTGCGTTCATCACGCTCAATTAATGCGACAAATAAATTAATTAAGTCTCCAACAAGCATATCTCCATAGCAACTATGAACAATAGGATTGCGTGGTTGGATAAAATCTAATTAAGTTTCACATATGCAACACATTCGTTTTACTTCGTTGCTGATTTCGAGTATGTTTTTTTTTTCTTACGCTAGCTTTCAGATTTTATGAAGAAGTGATGCCGACAGAGTTGTTTTCGCAAAAACATTAAGGATTTCCTTTTTAACTGAAAAATTCCAGAAGAGATATTCGTACTAATTGGTGTCGGTTGAATATCATGTGAGCATAAATCGTAGGATAACTGAATCTCAAAATAAACTTGATGTCATCATAAATGAATACGACAACCTTTTGAGATATTTCTCAAAATATTTTGAATTATTTTCAGTAAAGAAAATTGTTTTAATTTATTTGGTTAAAGAAAAACTCCTAAGAAAAGTTCGTATTTTGGAGAGGTAAAGGATAAAATGTTCTAATGAATAAATCGCTACGCACTGAAAACTGTAGCTGATTTTATGCTATGAAGGAAATCATTAGAATTGTGAAATGTAAGCACTGAAGATCAACTCTTATCCGTGCTGGGCGGTTACACAATAAGTCCTTAGGTATGAGGTATTAGGCGATACATTATTGTAGTTCTGAGATTAACTAAAACTAAACACATATTTTGGTGATACTCTAGGTCTAGATGTATGCTTTGAAAAGTATGGCCGACGAATTTTTCAGTCCATTAAAAACGTCTGAGACTATCCGTTTTCTAAGTATTCGTAAAAGATCTGCAAACCTGTAGGCTTTTCGCCAATCGTATATGAACAAACTTAGTATGTTTTCATTCAGATGGTGAAAATCAACCAAAACCCATCAAGGACTATTTTCACAGTGCGAGATTGAGCTAAGGATGAGTTAAATTTAGTTCATGGTTATAAGTGAAATTTAAGCTAAGTTAAGTTTTACACTTTTGTGAACTTAAAAATTTTTTTCAAAAAGTGCCAATAGTGTGCAATTGTGAACTTTCTGACTATTGCAATTTTATGATAAAATGAATGCTAATGTTTCGTTTCATTGTGGCAGATTATCTTTCGAACAAGTTAAAAATTAAGTAAATGACTAATAAAGACAATTTAATATGATTTTTTTGTTTTTTTTTTGATAATAATAATATTTCCTTCCATGACACTTTTATGATATTGACAAAATTGGTTACTAATTTTCACAGCAAAAAGCAGTACTACCTGACCTAATCAACATTCTTAGATATTATAAAGTTCAAGAATAAATCGGATCATGCGGATAAGTAGCAGTGATGTATACAAATTAATCTATATTAAGCCATTATAGCTATGTTATTTAATGAGGACCACCTAGAAGTCGGTTTTATCCAGAAGTCATACACAGTAAAAGATCAGATAATAAGAATAATTATGTTTCTGCTAACAATGGTAGGCCTATAGAGCGCCGTCATGTTTAAAAAAATAATATACAAAATGTCTATACCTACCATAATTCCACTTCAACAATCGGCTAATCGGTAGCTATAGTGTTAGAGAGCAATAGACTACAAGTAAGATGATAGTATGGTTTACCTACCTACATGACGAACAACAGATTTTCGACAGATTCTATAGAAGGAAAACCTACCGTTCATAATTGTATGTGACAATTTACTGCTCACCACAGATTATGGGATAGAAAAGACATCAATAGTAACTGGTAAGTCTCCTCTTGAATTTATCAGCAGTAACAAACTAGAAATCCACAATAGGGAGAATAAAGAAATTTTCAATTGCATCACCCGATTTTAAGGTACCATAATTGTCAATTAGCATTGTCTCTGATGAAATCACCATCTCAGATTACCTTCATAATAGCATACAGGTATACGTAATGTCTAGACAAAAATATATATAACGAAGAAAGACTCTACTAGGATCTTGTTTGTCAGAATACATGACACCGTCAGAAGCTTAGACAACATGAGAATGGAAATCAGGAGATTCTGCAATCGGGAAAAGTTTACAGATGCCTGCGATGATTATAAGGAATCTCTCCTCAATTGAAGCTGAGTGATTAGAAGATCTAATAGAGAACCTTAGAGCTGCTAGTCCATACACTGAAGCAGAATTCACACTTATACAGGCAGGAGTATGACATCTACTTATGAAAATAAACAAAAAATGAAAAAAAAATCTTTAGGGACAGACACACCTGGGGCTATATTCTTATGGCTTTTGCAAAAACCGGGGTGAATACTCACTGCCGATACCATACCGTCCCATTAGATTAGATTAGAGTGGAGGGGTGTGCAGCGTTGGCAGTGCATTCACTGCGACCTGAAAGATTTATTGTGAGTCCCCATTCAATTTACTCCCTTTCTAGGTTTAGGCTGTTAATAAAGTCTAGATTCATTCTGGAAATTACACTCCACACGTATAGTTTTATGGAGGAAAGGCATGTTCGAAGTGGAGAAATTTCCGCCTGGTCAATGCCTCGCATTTGTAGAGTAGGTGCTTCGAGGTTTCTTAAGCATCCTGACAGAACCGGCAGGATGAAGTCTCAGCCATGCCCATCTTGTATAGATGATACCTCAATGGGCAATGACCTGAGAAGAGCTCTGTAATCATATTGAGCTCTGTTCTCCGAAGGAGTAGGAGTTCTTTTGTTTTGCCTGACGAAATCCTTGGAACCTTTCCTAAAAAAATGGAATTTTTGTTTGTTCTTCCAACTATTTAGGGTAGCTCTGAGGTAACACTTCGAAGTGCCACAAAATGACTCTGATCCGGACAAAGGGAATTTCTGCTCCTCTTTTGGCTAGGCCGTCAGCAATTGCATTGCCTTTATGACCCTCATGTTCAGATACCCACATGAGGATAACTTTGTTTCTCCTTGATAAATTTTTAAGGGTTTGCAAATACTCCTAGACCTCTCCTTAACTTGATAGTGTAGGACCTTAAGGCCTTGAGAGTAGCTTGAATGTCCAAGAGGATATTAGATCCTAAACTAACACTAAAGATTCTATGGAGAAACCTCAGAGAGGTGGGGATATATAACACAGAAAGCCAGAGTCATCAGTTTGATTCGAATGATTTAAATTGATTTTTCGCGTCTACTGATCCGAATCAACTAGCCTTTAATAATGTTACAGTGTCTATCAGTAAGTAGTTCGCAACAAAACCGTAATAGTTTTTTCGCCTTTCGCTGTATTGACTATGATGGGCTTATTGGCGCCCTATACTCTATTAAATCGGATGCTACTGGACCGGACAACGTATCGCCAAAGTAAAGTTTGTTAAGATCCTAATACCTTACATCAGACAACATATATTGTATGTATTTAATTCTTGTTTGACTTAGTCTGTTTTTCCATCAAGATGGTAAAGTATTGCCTTTTCCGAAGAAGAAGATGGTTAATAGTCCTGCAGATTTTTCGCACCATTAGCATTCTGTGTTTTCTCTCCAAAGTTCTTGTAAAGGTGATTTGTAATCAGATTCACAAGTATAGGGTCCGCCATCTAACGTTTTTTTTTTCAATTAGTGCTTATTTCGTGAATGGTAACTGATTTGACAGATAATTAGTTTTATTCTTCCGCTGAACGAATATGGTTGTGTATACGCTTGAACAACGCTGGGAAATATTGCCTGCGATCGACTTACAGAAGATGCCGATTTTGCCAAAAAAATCATCTTTTCGGATGAAGCTCATTTTGATCTTGGCGGGTATGTAAACAAGCAAAATTGTCGCATTTGGGGCACAGAAAACCCGCACGCATACATTGAAAAGCCGATACACCCAAAACGAGTCACTGTTTGGTGCGGATTTTGGTCCAGAGGCATAATTGGGCCATTTTTCTTCGAAAATGAGCAAGGAGTGGCCGTTACAGTCAATGGCAATCGTTATCGGGCCATGTTGAACGAAAATTGAAGAGGAGGATATTGGCAACATTTGGTTTCAACAGGACGGCGCTACGTGCCACACAGCCGAAGCTACACTCGATGTTTTGCGCCCTGTTTAAAAAAAAAAAAGGTATTTGGCGGACCATATATATTGAAGAAAACAACTTGCTGTCACGTTGACAGTCCGGTTTCTGACAGAAAGACAGCTTTGTTGCAGATAACATCGGATCTTAGAAGAAGTGTGGATAATGATGAGGTCGTTGTTTTTGTCATTGTAGATTTCTTAAAGGCCTTTGATAGCGGTAACTATCGAATACTGCTAAATAAATTATCTTTAATTTTTAGGTTCTCAGCCTTAGCAACTAATTTAATTCGATGCTTTCTTGATGGGAGATTTCAGCAGGGTTATGTAATTGATTTTCACTCTGATATGTTACCATTGCACTACGGTGTACGTCAAGGATCTGTCCTAGGACCCTATTATTTAGTATGTTCATAAATAGTTTACCCAATATCATTTTCGATATTAACATCCACATGTATGCCGACGATATTCAGTTATACTACAGCAGGCCTATTGGGCTTATGGAGGACTGTATGGCTCGGTTAAGTGATGATTTAGATAGAGTATATAATTGGTCGCTACACAACCAACTTTTGCTAATCCCAGGAAAATCGTAATGTCTTGTATTATATCATAGTACTGTATTAACATCTACCCCCCCCCCCCCCCCCCAGTATTACTTGCAGGACAAGCGCTGCCGATTATAGAAACTATTACTAATCTGGGTGTAAAGATCAAATCTAGATTGACATGCTGCGATCATATTGCAGCTATTGTTAGCAAAGTTTACGGCAGTTTACGGAGATTGTGACTGTCAGCTCAAATCTTAAGTACAAGCATTAAGATGAAACTGATTAAGACTCTGATTTTACCCCACTTCTCTCATGGCAGTTTAATCTATTCTAAATGTTGCCTTTAACGACTGTATCAGATTCGTTTTTGGTCTTCGAAGGTTCGATCATGTTTCCCAGTTTAAGTCTATGCTATTTGGTTGCCCTCTGGAGCCTTATCTTAGACGTAAATCTCTATTTTTCCTCCATAGGCTCATACGTCGTGGTAAATCAACCTACCTAACTGACCAGATTCAGTTTCTGCAGTCATCGCGGCATCATAACATTTTGATTCCCCGATATAACAGGTGAGTTCAGGAAAGCTCTTACTTTGTGTACTTTGTGCAAATAGCGCGAGTTTGGAACAATTTTCCATACAATGTACAGAGTGCGGGCGCTATGGGTGCTTTTGGTAGTTTTAAAAATTTAGTTAGCTCTGTTATTTATTAGCTATTAGCTTACATGGGATTGCTTCTGCTATTTACTTTTCTATATTTTCTGTCTCTGTTTCTTCATATATACATATTGTCGCATTTAAGATTAACGTACTTACGTATTGAACTGATTTTCCAATTTTTTATTATTATGTTCTTTTTTGATCGTATTTTTTATATGGACTCATAGTATTTTCTTTTTGTAACCTTGCGTACATTAACAGCAAGTAAATAAATTTAAATTGAATTGAAATTCATGGTTGATCCATTTATGGCTCTTTTAATGGTTAATACCTCGGCCCAGATTCGAATCCATTGTTCGTGTTTTAACCGTATGTATACCACACCATCGATCCTTGTTTGAAGGACGAACCATAGACTTAAATTTGTTTTTTTATTATTAAAAATTATAAAAAAAATTTTGGGCCTATTACATCAAATTTATGCAAAATAGAGAAATCTATTATTTTGAAAAAAAAAAATGCTAGAACATCCACTGACTTATACAAGGGCGAAGCATTGATGCTAATACTTGTAATTGGATAAAGCTCATGTTTAAAAGGTACCTACATAAAATAGCACGACTAGACAATCCACAATCCTTTTAGCATACTTATTTTTACATAACCTCAAACCTTCTATGAAGTGCACTTTTTAAAAATATCTCATTTATATTCGAGTGATAAATTGAATATAAATCCATTGTCCAATAAAACAAAAATGCAAACTCTCTTCCACTTGAACTTACAATTAGGAAATTTTATAGCTTCGATGTTGTACCATTTTAAATTATTTGAATGGTCCTCTTACTTCATATCAATTAAGTTCTTAACAATAAATCCATTACTATGTAATATGAAAAAAAAAATATGTAGGTTATGCAAGCCTCAGAAATTCAATAATAGTTTTCTAACAATATGTGTGCGCGTACAGAGAACGTTTATTGAGCAAATATTCGCCATGGAATTGAAATTTTAATAAAATTCTCCAAGTGGATCTATTTCTGGCCTTACTGACCCAAATCTTTTAATAATTGCGGCTCTTTGAAAACATTGCTAATGGATTTATCATTGAATATTGACTACCAACTAACTCTGTTATGTGTTGAAGACACGTGGTCAATAAGTCAAAACAAAATCTACTTTTGTTAGACGCGTACTACATATATACCATTTGTATGTATGTAGGCAGAAAGCAAAAGATAATATATTTCAACGCAATGCAATTAGTGAGATTTTTTCAACGAAAACAGATAAGAAAATTCTCGATTTCCACAAAAATCACGTATAGTAATATTATTGTGCTGCTAATCTTGACATCCTGCTGGCAGAAGTGATGGATTAGTTTAACTAAATTTCTCTGCATTTAGAGTGATTAATTAACAAAAAACAGATTGACTTCCTGTTTTTCTGTTCGTAGAGAGGCAGGCAAATGAATTTCATTTTTCGATAATTGTAAGTCCTAAAAAAAAAAAAAAAAACTAGTCCTGTCTAAAGCCAAGTGACTTTTGATTTGCATTGGCATCAGTAAGAAAATTAGACGCCACAGTGATAAGTATTGATTTTGTTTCTATCTTTTGTTTACTGAAAACCGATTGGCGCCTACCAATGTTTACTGAAATCGAATACATTTGTATGTATACAAAAAAGAATACTGCATTTTTTATTTTATATGTCTAATCGAATATTTAAATGGATAATACAGAAAATTATTAAATGATGATGAAACAAAAATATGTAGATCACGTTTTATACATACAAAACAGCCTTCAAGATTCAGCTGTTGTAAAGTGGAAGAACTGCTCATAGTGGATCTTATCTTAACTGCTAATCTTAGTCAGGAAATTGGATGGATGAAAGTATTCGGAAAATATTGGGCGCCATGTGATCTTGTTCGTATAGACGGTTTAATTATAAAACCTATTGATTCATATACAGTTGTGAATTACTATCCAGCTTATCCTTTATTCACGGAATTACGTGTCTTACTTAACTGAATTTTACAAATATTCCAATGGAATAAAAAAAGAGCTTAAATTGATCTTAGACCAATTCTTATGATAAATGCCCGTGTATGTAATTTCGTCTGGTCACCTTTCTGTGCAAGTTTGATTGTTGAAGTGGTTTTTCTCATATATTTCTAGACCGGTTCTTTGGATAGTAAAAATTATTATAACAAATTTTATAGGATTTCATATTCTGAAGAACTTTTCAGTACAATAAAAATATCTAGGACTAATTGTTTTCACAGTATACATGAAAGCCTAGTACTAAGATCCGCGTTAAGCTAAATTTTGTATGAAAATTTAGTGCGCTAAGAGCTTCTGGCGAAAATTTATCCTGAATTTTAGCGCTAAATTTGTATATTTTGGGGTTTGATTAGAGATGGCACCACCAGTAAGTCTCCAAAAAATTTAACTTGAATTTAAGCGCTCGGGCCATTCTTTAGCGCGCTAAACATATTTATTGTCAAAGTTCTGAGATTTGATAAATTTATTCTTTTTATAGTTAATATAGTTTTGTACGTCTTTGCTGTAAATACAGATGAATTGGATTTCTTCTCGTGGTCGTATTTTCAATATCATTGTTTTTTTTTGTTTTGTTATTGTATAAATTATACATATTATTTTTATATTTTTAATATAAAAATTTGAAATACTTGTTTTCAGAAATATTATGACCGCGAGTTGTATTTTCGTAAAAAAAATTGCAAAATGCTTCTTCTTCTTATTTTTACTATATCTCTTCTCTGAGTCTCTGCTGTCATATTTTTGCTGGTAAAGAACAGCCCGATATTAGAGAGTTGCTAAAATTTAGTTTAGCGCGAACCTTAGTACTAGGCTGAAAAACCTCAATTTTTATATGACAACGCCAAGAAGGGGTTGCAGAATTTAGCTAATTTTTGAAATTATATTTACAATTTCTATGAAAACACCGTGCACAAAACTTCAGCTCTTTACGTTGATGCATCCTCAGGCAGTGTACAAATTTATAATGAAAAACGAAATTCTTATATGGTAACCAAGGAGTTATCCTATATCGAATACGAATTTACTTTAAAAAAAAAAAACTCGTGTGCAAATTTTTAGCTCTCTAAGTATCCTCGTTCTTGAGTTATCGTGAGGACAGAAAAATGGACAGACAGATTCGACAGCCGGACGGCGGACATGAAAAAATCAAAATAACTTTTAATATTATGCGTGCGGTGTCTAATCCATTTAGCTCTACCATAATTATTTTTCTATGCTTTGCAAATGGAATTACAAACTTAGTATGCTGAATATGTCGTAGACACTTGACGTAACTTAGCACTTCATGAAATGTAGGCAGATAGTGTAACAGTTTGGGCTTAATGACTTTTTACACGAAGTGTCTGAAATTTTTAATTTCTTCATGAAGTGCTACAAGCCTTTACGCCGATAGTGTAATACCAAACACTCCGACGTTTATGTGAACCTGTGTGTATGTGTTAATAGGTGTCTCGCAGGCTTGGGTGCTGCCTTCCTCTTTACCGATCATCTTTCTCTCCGGTATATATCGGTTGGTATTACACTATTGGCGTAAAGGCTTGTAGTACTTCACGAGGAGACTAAAAATTTCAGATACTTCGTGTAAAAAGTCATTAAGTGCAAACTGTTACACTATCTGCCTACATTTCATGAAGTGCCTAGACTTTTCATGAAGTGCTACGTTACGTCAAATGTCTACGACAAATAGATTTCATGTAGAGCATAAAAACTCTTTTCTCTTATAGTTGAGTCAAAAGGCTCGAAAAAAGGACCAATCGTGCATTTTGGGTAGGTTTTTCAGTGTTTTTCAGTGTTAAACCGAGTTTTTAGGGTGCCACTGCCCGCCATTCGACCATCATCTTAAAAATAAAATTTGCGACCAATTTTCCGATTAACTAAAATCTCTATAAACGAGGGTCTTATAAAAATCAGCTAACTACCAATTATTTCCAATTCATTTCGGCATTTCGAGTCTGTTCAACTGAATGATATTTTTCGGTAGCTACCATTCGCCTTTATTTCTAGAGATGTTCAGATCAGTTATGTTTACACAGCACTGAGATATCTTCGTGTAAAAACATGTTCGATAGATTGTCCCTCGATAGAACGCTTAGTAGTAATGAACTTAAAGGGTTTTCCAATAAGAGGTGTTATTTTGATATCCAAAGAAAAATGCCATTTTTTGAGATAAATGATAGGATCTTTATTTCATTATAAAGAGGAAGGTATGCCGTTAATAATGAAAAATAACATCAGCCAATGACCACCACGACCACGCCTACAGGACCATATCCTTTTCATGAAATTTTCCATAACCAAATCGCAAAGTGGCTGCCCTATGTCCTCGATAGCCTCACGAATTCCATCTTTGAGGTTTTGAATCGACGCTGGGCTGTTGGCGTAGACCTTCTCTTTCACGTGGCCCCAAAGGAAGAAGTCGCAAGGTGTTAAGTCACAAGATCTCGGTAGCCAATTGTGATCACCTCTTCGAGAGATAACACGGTCCGGAAACTTTTCCCGTAAAAGATCAATGGTTCCGTTGGTTGTATGGCACGAAGCGCCGTCTTGTTGAAAGTAAACGTTGTCCAGATCAATACCATCCAATTCCGGCCATAAAAAATCATTAATCATCTTTCGATAGCGCAATCCATTCACCGTAACTGTTGCTCCAGCCTCATTTTGGAAAAAGTTGAGGATAGAGAGGCTTTTCAACAATAACTCTTGGGTTTTCCGAGCCCCAGATGCGACAATTTTGCTTGTTGACGAAGCCATCGAGGTGGAAATGGGCCTCATCACTCAAGATGAGTTTTCGATGGAATTCCGGATCATTTTCATGCATTTCAAGGACCCAATCAGCAAAGACTCGACGTTGTTGATGATCGGCCGGCTTGAGTTCTTGTGTTAACTGAACTTTATTATAAGCCTTAAGACCCAAATCTTTATGCAAAATACGGTGTAATGACGTTTGTGGAATGCCTAATTCCAAAGAACGACGAGGAATGGACAAACCTTGTTTTTTCTTCAACACTTTCGGCTACAGCAGCAATATTCTCGGCTGTTCTTGAGCGACGTGCACGGGTTTTATTCTTCACATCACTAACTTGTCCCGACAGCTCGAATTGTTCTACCAATTTCTGTATTGCGGTCCGACAAGGTGCTTCACGACGACCCAAAAATGTTCGAGTTTTACGAACCGTCTCTGCTACATTTTCACAATTTTTATAGTGAATTTTAATAATTTCAATGCGTTGTAGAATCGTGTAATGGCGTAGTTTTTACTTGTCAAATGTCAAAAAATGACAGCTCCAAAAGTGACATTTACCGAAATAGCGGGCTAATTAAAATAACACCTCTTATTGGAAAACCCGATATAATTTCACCACAATTAATCAATTGTCTAATGAAGCTCATACTCAGACAATTGATGATATTTGGTAACGAGCCATTGATTACTTCCAGTATTTTCCGTTCATCTATCAGTGAAAGTAATAGAAATGAATACACGTATGCGTAAAATATGAAATGACTAACACCATATTACCATAGATTAGGTGATCCACATTTAAATTTTTTTTTTACCCAAGCCCACCCGCGTATTATGCTTAGAGACTACTAAAAGTAGATTTATGATTTTACAATTTTCTTAAAAAAATCTCGAAATTTTACAATTCATCTCTGAAAATTTAAAAAAAAAAAACTGTTTAGACCTTCACGTGGGTTATAATTATACAAAGCACCTGGTTACTATGTAAAAAAAAAAAAAATTTATTACTGTGCAAATTATCGTAGGCCGTAAGCCGTAACTATATAATCTCGGCCGAAAACTAGGACAATCCATCAACACGTGCAAATATAAAATGCTATAAAGCCAGTCTTTTGACCAATAAACGTAAATAAACACTAAAATTTTGCGAGCGAGAAATATAGGCGAAATTCGTGGAACATTACCAAGATGATGTCTCATTATTTGAAAGGCTGCCAAAAAGTCGCACAACAACAAATCTGTTGTCCTCTAAATACACCTACCGGAAGCTATTTATAGGATTGACAATATTTACATGAAGTCTCTCTTGGTCTCATCCCAAAATTAAAAAGCGTCTCTTCTTCTCATCATAAGCTCCGGATCTATGAAGAATGTAAGCTACCTTCCCTCCCCTATTCATGGTGTGGGAGAAGAGACTAGCTGTTGTTTATAATTTTGAGAAAAGAAAGCAGATTTGTTTGCTTTGAAGTAAAATTTTGATGGGGCCATAAAAAATCATTTCTGTCTGCATAGAATGGTCATAAATGCGGGCCCAACGAAAATATGTCGTCAGTTGTAGGCGTAGAATATGTTATCAATCTTGAGCTCAACTTGGCGTTCACTGAATTCAATATCCACACATACATTGTAGTTCCATTATCAGTAAGATATTTTCTTCTATTCTATTCACTAGTTATAGAGAGCGATAGTGTAGTGAATGACCGACTTATATAGTTCAGTGGAATGCAGTCGCGTGCTTTCGATAAAATTGTAGCAAGCGCTGCAGTTTTTTTTTTATTTTATTTTTTTTATACATAGTAGGCGCGGCGGTTATTATTGAGGGAATTTTAATAGAAACCCATGAAATAGCGTGAAATGGTGTTCAATTTAGAAATGTGGGACGGTAACCTTTCATATTAAATAGGAAGAAAAAAACAGGATAAAGATAATAAAGCCGTTTCATTTTACAGTCCTTGAAGCACATTCCAGCCAATTTATGATAATTCCATAGATGGTAGCGTTTGGATATCATAAAAAAAAAATGTTCTCTGCAAAAATTATCTTTTTACAAGGATTTTACACATTTCTTGGGGTCTTTGGTTTAAATTGGATGGCTGTGAACAATTTAATTTTGTGCTTGAATAACACCAGTGAAAGAATTATTAAATTGGGCATATAAAGGTCACCGGTTGGACTAAATCAACGTTTTTCTTGTGTTCTGGATAAATTGAAGTCTTATGTCGACAAATTAATTAGGAAAAAAAAAGTTATATTTGGTGGTACATTAATTTTGGCGGCACCCTATATGAATGACTCTAAATATAGCCACCCTTCCGTTTTGAAAATATGAAAACTTGAATAGATCGGTTAAAGTGGTTCTTCGGACAGTAAAAGTGTAATAAAATTTCATAGGTTTTTACATTCCGACAAACTTTTCAGTAAAAATTAAAAACACTTTGTACGAAATTTCAGCTCCTTAAAACCATTCCATACGAAACCAATCAGCTTGGAACTCGACCATCTCCGATTTGAATGAAACATTCAGTTTGTATGGAATCTTAGATTATATAACAAAAAGGATAGATTATAGATGTAAGGATAGGTTATAGGTGTAAAATTTATGTACGTGTGATTACGATTTCATTTGTCTACACCGGAGGAAATTATAAGAGGGTCTTGACTGGTGTCAGTTCGACATTTCTGAGCATTTCAGATTCTTTCGAAATTAAGTTCAGCGTTCTTTTTGTGATTTTTTGTGCAAAATAGTAATTAAAAATAATTAATACTTAGTAATAATGAAAAACTATAGTGACATTTTGTTTTATATAAGTGCAGAGCTGGGTAAGTACCAAAGAAAAAGTACTTAAGTACAAGTACAAGTAACGAAGGCCTGAGTACTTCAGCCTAAGTACAAATACCGTATGTATGAAAAGTACTTGTAACTAAGTACTAAGTTTACAAAAAGTACTGAGTACTTTTTGTAGTACTTTTTAAAGTACTTTTTTAGAAACTTTGTACGTTAGCAGTAATATAATGAAGTTTATCGAGTTCAGTTAATATATATTAATAAATAAATACCTTATGAAAACTACAATATTTATAGTAACCAGTGGCTACTATTTATAGTTTTTCATAGTTTTCGGTGCTGCAAGTAGAGTAAAACTTTCACATATCCTTGCTACACTCACAAAAACTATTAGAGGTCCGCCCAAGCACCCATTATTGCCTCCAATAATGCATAATAATTCTCAGGAAAAAAATTCCAGTAAATTTCTAAGAAAAAATTGAGGCCTTCCCTACATCAGGTTGAGGCATCGTTGATTTTATATTGGCGGGAGGCATTGCTTGCTTACCCTTGGCTATGTCCACTGACGTATATAATAAAAAAATCATTGGCGGGAAGTTGAAAAAGTGAACACGCAGCTCCGGAAGTGATCTAGAAATTCTTCTGCATATCTAATGAATACATTGTCTTTGTTAAAACAGTTTTTGTCAGTAATAACCCTAAATGATTAATTTAAAAAAAAATTATTTGGACGCATCCACTAATTTATTTGTTAATTTAAGTTCTCTCTCAGTCGGTACTTGGTGCTTAGGCCGAAAGAGTCAGCAATATAGAAGTAAGCCCACTTTTTGCAATCCATATTATACATGTCAGTTGTTATCTCATCAAGTCGAGGCATCATCGATTTTATATTCGAGCGAGACGTTACTGATTTTTGTTCTACTTGCCCCGTCTTGTGTGTATGTTATTAGTTTGTCTAAGGTTCTGCCTTGACACGTGAGTGCGGCACATTTTTTGACAGTTCTTTGCGTGCTTTAAAACTGCGAAGAGTTAGATATTTGTAGGTACTTAATAGACTCAGAAATACCTACGTAAAAATCTTGGTACTTAAGTACAAAACTAAGTCTTAAGTAAAAGTAAATAGAAGTAAGTACTTATGTTCAAGTACTAAGTAGGGGCATTTCAAAAGTATTGAGTAATAAGTCTTTAGTAACGAAAATGTACTTTAAGTAGTACTTAAGTCCTTTTTTACTTAAGTATTGCCCAGGTCTGAGGAGTAGTAGTAGTAGACACACCGGAGTCTTGTTATTTTTATAGTGATGAAGTGCGCTGTGCTGTTTTGTAGATAGAGCTGGGATTGTGCTCGTTTCCAGGCAAGTTTAATTATTCCAATTATAAATTAAAATGTTTTAGATAATATAAGATTGAAATAGTTATAAAAATTAATAGCCGTATGACAAAAAAAATTAACATTTTCCAATGCCGATTTGATTGTTTACAATTGAATTGATCTAAATTATGTCAGCCATACAAAGGCAACGACAAGAAATATTAGGTCTGTTCGTGTACTCAGTTTTGGGACAATCCATTGCAATGAATTTGCACGAACTTACATACATATTTTCCATTCGTTTACTTTCTCGTCCACACGAAATTGCACGAGTTTTGTATACGTCACAGCTTCCCCTCAGTGATGGGACTTTTAAGCATATTTGCTACCTTGATACTTTATATCCAAATTTGCTACTTTTTTGCTTTTTCCCATTAATCGTAAAACAAACAAACAAATTAAAAATAGTTTTTAAAAAGAAATCTACTGTGAATGTGATGTTTCAGATTTTCTGAGATTTTTTATTCATTTAAAGAAAACTACTAGGAAAGGATAAGAATTGTGGAAAAAGAAAAAAGAATGCGCGGATTCTAATTACGTACGTTGCATGCGTTTGCATCTTGTTTGCGTGAACTGCGCGAAGCTGATGCCTTTGCCTTGCTGTTGCTCTACACAAGACAAAACTGTCATTCAGTACATTTACATGAATACTTGAGTACTTGACTTAAAATTCACTTCAAACACAAGTAGTTAATTCCAATTGCTTGACTTGAAATTTTCTTGAAATTTACTTGAAATGATAATTTACCTTTGAGAACTCTGCAATAGGTTCAATACATAGGTATGGATTTTTAGACAAATATATTGAGAAAAGTGCTAAAAATCACTACCTGAATTATCAACAATAATCTTCTTCTTGTTCCTCTTTGCAGTTTTCATAATTCGCACAAACGAAAAACGATCAAGTACTGAAGTTGCATTTACATGCATTTTTTCAAGTAAACCGAACAAAATTTTGTGATTTACTTGACTCAAGTATACTTGAAGTCAATGAGCGTTTACATGATACAGTAAGATCTCTACTTGAAGTATACTTTAAGTATTCTTGTAAACGTATTAAGGAATTGTATTTTATATTGTGGTGATTACTATGAATATTTCACTTCAAATGCATTTGCACTTTGCAGCACGTTTTGCTTTGTGTGATCATTGTAATTGTCAATGTCATTGCTTGCTGAGCTGATGCTGATTGCTATGTTTGATAATTGCTACATAAAATAATTACGCCTTGGTACTGACAATACATCAGTAATGAGAGGAATAGTTACGGGAGTTAGAGCACGATTAGAGAAATTTAATAAACATTTATTTTATCTTGTATGCACTTACCATCCACTCGGAAAGTTGAAAATTTCCTTTCTTGCGTATATCATTTTATCCACAGTGCTAAGACGCAAAGTGAGTTGACAGAATTTCAATATAGTTTTAATTTAAATTTAAATAAGATTCTAAAATCAAACGGTACACGCTGGTTGGACCTGGAGCAAATCATTATAAGAATTTTGGCGCAATGGTCAGTTTTACTTCATTACTTCATTCTCTTTACTTTGGAAACTCCTAATAATTTTTATGCAAATTCAATTCTTGATTATCTGAATAGTTCGGACATAAAATTGTACCTATTATTTTTGCGCTATATTTTAGGTGAGATTAATAATCTCAACAAAACTTTCCAGTTTGAAAAAATGTTAATACACAAACTAAGACCTTTTCAAAATTAATGATGTGTACTCTCGGCCGATTTTGGTACATTCCGGTGTGCCTAAGGGGAGCCATCTAGGGCTCCTTCTTTTTATTATATTTATCAATGATGTCTTTAACTTTTTTGAATTTTCCTCTGTTCTAGGTTTTGCTGATGATCTAAAAATTTTCACGGAAATTGTTGATATCCTAAATGTAGTACAGTTGTGGACATTGGTGTTATTCTAGATAGTAAATTTACTTTCTCCTACCACATTGATTATGTAGTAAGTCAAGCAAATTCTCGGATTGGTTTTGTTAAACGTCGAGCTAGTGAATTCTCTGATCCATACACGCTTAAGGCATTATTTTTAGCTTTTGTTAGGCCTATTTTGGAATATTGCATGGTTGTATGGGATCCGTACTATGTGACGCATTCTAACAGAATTGAAAATGTGCAAAGGAGATTTACCAGGTTTGCTCTTAGGAGACTTAACTGGACCGGTGATTTACCTCATGATGCCAGATGCCAGTTGATTGGCTTACAGAAACTGTCTCCCAGACGTAAAATTTATATTACTATGTTTATTAGAGATGTTATTCAAAACAGGATTATTTCTCCTGATATTTTAAAGCTTATCCATTTATATGTGCCATCTAAGCAGATAGGACTGCGCCCCATTCTTTTTGAAACTTTCCATAGAACAACTTATGGCCACAGTAGTCAAGTCATTGCATTCGGCAGTTTAATTTGTGTAACAGCATAATTGACTTAAGTCAAGATAGAGTTTCTTTTAAAGCCTCTGTTTCGGACTTTCTATAAAGCTTACTATGACTATAATATTTGATATGTTTATATTTGTATATTACATAGTAGGTTAGTTTTAGTTGATGTTCTTACCAAAACATAATTTTAGTTTTAGTATATGCATGGTCTGTTGATTTTGTAATCTGTAGACTAAGAATAATAAATAAATAAATAAATTTTCAAGAAGTCATTGTGTCTCTAAAACAGTTCTGTAGTTATAACGCAGTTTATTACTTTTTAAGATAAATCTAAATGCTCTCTCAGGATACGAATATTATTTTTATGATAATTCATTTTAGTTTCAATTGGAAGAAACACATTTTTAATAAAATAAAACATAACATTCTATAATTATATACATTTTTTTTATACGTACTCTGTAGTGTGTTTGCTACCTTTTTGCAGATTTTGCTACTCTTTATTCTCAAATTTGCTAGCATAATTTGGCAGGGAAGTCCCATCACTGTTCCCCTCTCGCAAGAATTTACCCGAAATTTTTAGTTAGGGAGACCGCACAATGCCGAATCAATTGATTGTCCAGTCAGCGATTGGTCTGTTGACTTTTAATCGTTGCTAATTGACTATCGTAACATGTCCGCATATTGCATCGTCTTCTGCTGCCAGCTCAGTAATCCAGTCAAAGACGATGAGTTTGAGTGGTATTTCGACTTTCGTTAAAATTTCACAGTGTTGTTAAATACTATGGAACTGATTTAAAAATTGCAATAAGAACATAAACCCTGTAGTAAGTTACTAATGGTTGAGGAGAAGGAGAAGAAGGATTTCAAAAATCCATCCATCCTTTCCCAGCATAAACATAATTACTTAGATATGAATGTTTTTAAAATTTAATAAAACAAGTAAAAAAGTTAGAATTGGTCTAAGACCAATTCTTATGATACCCTAGATGAATGCCCGCATAAAATTTCGTATGGTCACCCATCTATGCATGTTTTCGAAGTGGTTTTTCGCATATATTTCTAGAACGGTTTGACGGACAGAAAAAATGATTATAATCAATTTTATAGTATTTCGTATTCTGAAGAAATTTTTAGTACAATAAAAATGTCTAGGACTGATCGTTTTCACAGTATACGTAAAAAACCCAAATTTTTATATGGCAACACCAAGAAGGAGTTGCCCGATTTAGTCCATTTTTGAAATTTTATTTGCTAGTACAATGAAAACACCATGTACCAAATTTCAGCTATTTATATCGGTGCGTTCTCAGGCAGTGTCCAAATATACAGAGGAAAACGAAAGTTTTGTATGGCAACCCCACCAAGGAGTTGCCCGATTTGTCTCATTTTCGAACTTAATTTTACTTTTTTTTTGAAAGTCCGTGTACAAAATTTCAACTCTCTAGGTATACGCGCTCTCGAGTTATCGTGCGCACAGACGGACAGACAGACGGACAGACGGACGGACATGCAAAAATCAAAATAACTTTTAATATTATGCGTGGATGTCCAATTCATTTTACTCTACCATCATTATTTCTGTGCGTTACAAACGGAATGACAAACTTAGTATACCCTATAGATTTCATCTAGGGTATAAAAATTGGTTAAATCGGGGAACTCTTTTTTATTGTTGTCATATAAAAATTTAGGATTTTTAAGTATACTGTGAAAACGATCACTCGCAGACGTTTTTGTTGTACTGAAAAGTTCTTCAAAATATAAAATCCTATGAAATTGGTTATAATCATTTTTACTGTCCTTCTAGAAATATATGCGAAAATTACATCAACAATCAAAGTTGCACTGATGGGTGACCATACCAAATTACATACGCGTATTCATCTAGGGTATCATAAGAATTGGTCGTAGATCAATTCTAGCTTTTTTTTACTTGTTGTTATATAACCTAAGTATGGAATGCAAAAATAGCTCACCCAATTTGTTTGTTTCCCTTACCACGTCCCACGATAAAATGTCATTTCACAAAAATCATATCTCGAGAACAGATCTATCGATTTTTCTGATCCAGAGAGTATTTTTTACAAAAAAAATGTATTATTTTTGTTATTTTGAAATCATAAGCCTTATCTATAGGTGCAGAAAACTGCGATGGTATTCGGCATCGTTTTGGAGATATGAATTCTCATCCAAAGAACTTTTATTTGTATTTTTATGTTGAAGCTATACATATGTACATCTTGTCTATGTATGTGCACAAAATTTGAGAATTTTTCTTTCAATTGGCGAATAATTTCTTCACCGTATTTGTTTGCTTCGATTTCTTCGCTTACATTTTGAGGAACTTTGAATATTCTCTCCTTTATTTTGTTGCATACATCCAGTATATTTTGATGTAGGGTAGCTTCCTTTCTTAAGTCTGTTTCTAGCCACTGCATACCTCCCACTTAAACTAAGGTTCTGTTCAATCTGAACAAATTCCTCGGAATTTTCGGTGGCCGTGCTTGTAGAGTCTAGACTTGAGGTGCAAAGTAAATCAACTTTAGGACAAGGCAAGTTCAAAGCCCCCTGCTTGGCGTTTAGATTGCCTTGCAATGCAACATCCTGAAGAATTGGCTGGCTGTATATGTAGAAAAGTAGATTGTGTTTTTTTATTTTATGGTAGCAGATACAACACACTTTTATACAAGATTATTTTTATCACTACACGATTTTTAACATTACGCGTAGAGCTTCGGGTTTTTTTTTTATTTTTTTTTTATTTTTTGTTTTTTTAGAAAATGATAAATATTACCCTAATTTTTCCGCCTAAAATTAATTTTCCTTAAATTGTTACGAATATGGTATTTCGATCTTTACTAATTTTTTTGGGGTAAAACATGTAAACTTCGAATTACTGAATTTTTCAATTACTCAAACTCAATAAGAAAATGTCCACGCAAACCCAAAATCCCAGGTATCGAATCTATAGGCTAGGTTCATCATTAAAATCATTAAATTCGGTTAGTTGGGTACTTCCGGAGTTATAGACCTTTAAAGGTAACTCGACACCTCACACATTTCACGAAACTTTGAAGTGAGGTAGAGGGGATGCTGAAAATCAGGATAGTATATACATATATGGTACTCTACAAAACCGTTAAACATGTTAAGTCACAAAAGAGTCCGTGATAGTCGAACCGAAAAATGTAACAATTTTTGACGATTTTGCATGGAATGACCCAGTTCGGTTAAGTAGGCATTGAAACAACCAACGTTATTGGTCCCATCACATTTTTAGTATAAATTAACAAAAATTCGATGAAATGCCAGAGTTTCTTGGAAAATGTAAGAAATATTTTACTCCATCAGACTTGACGCAAATCTATAAATCTCATATCAGACCTAGATTAGAATATAATTCTCATATTTGGGCACAGGGGTTGGACGCACTGCATTGTCCGCATTAGACCAAGTTCAAAGGAAGGCCTGTTAAAAAAAGCATCTAGCATAATCCCTTGTACAATTTTCTATATGCGTAGGTACTGCACGAGCTGTAACCCGAGCTCGCCCCTGCAACCTTGAAGTAAAATTCGGCCGAAACATGAAATTCCGCGAATCTTTCATAAGCAGAACAGTACGAATTTGAAATAGTTTACCATCCTCAATTTTTCTCCCCCAGTTACGAGCGGGATCAGACGAAATGCACACTGTCATTTAAATACTTGATTCAACACAATAATCCTCGATTTCCTACCCCCTTCCCTTCTGCTTTTGCTGACAAGCTTGTGCTACGGCATCATAGCGTATCCGCTGAGCTTTGACAATATCGTAAAAGAAAATAAAAGCTAGTAGCAAAAGTAGGTTATCTACCAAATAGTACAAGAGTAAGTCAGATAAACAAATGTTCATCAAATTACTAAATTTTCAATAGCACAAAAACCAATTTTATAAAAAATTGTATGAAATAAAAAAAAAAAAAAACTTTAAAACGAATTTTCAATTAAAATTTCCATTAAACTGTTGCCCCATCCCATCGTTAAAAGTCGTGAATTGTATTTTTTAGCACATCAAGCCTAGATAAGATGTGAAATTATTACCTACAAGATATGAAATTCATGTTTTTCTTTTGTTTTGTCTAGATTTTTAGGTAAATTACAAAATGATTTACTCTAACTCCAAGGCCAGTCAGTTTTATGGCCATTAACCCAAACATCGAGTGAACGAAAATTACAACAATTTTGGATAAACAAACAAACAAATTCCATACCGTTGTTAACCTACATTTCTAAGGTAGGTATGTACGTATGAGCATAACCAAGTACAATAATAAGAAAAGAATTTTGAAAACATAAAGCTATAGTGACAGCTTAAGACTATGTCATAAGTGACTCTGACTGACAGTTGTATTTACGTAAAATTAACTTAGAGCCCATCAGTTTTGACTTTTGTAAATAAGTCTTCAGATGAAATGACGTTTCATACTCTTTTCGAATACCCCGAATGTTTTGCAATATTATGGTAAGAGATGCCAAATAATTATGGTTATGATTTTTTATCAACTCTCACTAATAAACTAAGCTGCTGTAGAGGCATACATACATATATATACATAGTGTATGTCTATCTGTTTGAATTAGATACCAAAATAAGAACTCATGGACGAGGACGGACGGCTTAATAAATAAATAAACTCTACACGGAGTCAGATAAGACAACATTCCAGAAGTAATTGGAGACGGCTGTCTTTATTTATTGCTTTCTTATGAATTTTAAAAATCACCACAAGACTGTTAAGTATGAAGGGGAAGGGAGAGGGAGAGAGAGTAAAGATATTAAATAAATAAAATTTAAAATTAATGAAAGCTATAATTAAGATCCGACAGAAATGCTCCTCTTAATATAAATCGGGTCAAATGCAGTAGGAATGCAATTGCTGACAATAATCGAAATCGGAAAGACGACATGAGAGACGACAATCTGACAAAAGTAGTGCAACATAATAGATTGGCATTTCAGCTAAGTTTTCTTTGAAACTAATAAGACCAGGTAAACTCAAGGTGCCTACTACTACTACTAGTACTACCTGTCTGTAATCCGTTCATTACGTAGGTTGAGCTCTCAAATATCAATCTAAATTAAAAAAAAAAAAAACAAAAACGAAAAGAAAAGAAAACAAATCTCAATTCAATTTTCTTGCGTGTCTAGTGTTCGATCAGGCGGCGATTGCTTTTTCGAATTTATTGCAGCAACTTTTGTCATCTCACCTCGCCTGCAGTGATTTACCCGCCCACCTAATAGAGCACTTGTGCGATTTATTACACACTTTCCATCGTTCATGCTCCGATTGAGGTTATGAAGTTGACGGAGAAAACCAACTCATTGCAGTACCAAAGATCTCTGATTTGTGTGTGGGGAAACTGATCTTCTGAGTGTGCCTCTGTTTTGCTACCGGAATGGAATTTTTAATGTTTTCTTGTTTGTAAAGGGAAGTGTATGGCGGGGATTGAAGGAATAATGGAAGAAAACTAAGAAATATTTTTTTCATAAGACAATTTTCCTAAGATACAGGCTGAAGTTAAAAACTGATCTCTATGGTGGATTATAATAATATGTAAGTGCGTGATTCGATATTGGCATGCGCAATTGGATTTCAAGAAAAAAAAAAGTTTTTGAGTTTTTTTAATGTCAATAAAAATTATTAACAAAATTAGGTTGGCTCAAAATGGACGTAAAGAACTTTACGAAATTGTACGAAATTTAGATTTACTTAAGGATGATTCGACATTTTTGACCTAAATAAACGTCCCATTCAGTAAGAGTAATTACCTTAACATTTAAAGATTTCTAATTTAAAAAGTGCAAAAAACAAAAAAATTTAATAAATGGAAATTTATTTAAGGTGAAGCTACCGTCGAGAGGCATGAAAAATACATGAACTTTGGAAATTTTTTTTTTTTACATTAAATAAATACTTTTGGAAATGGATTTTAACGTATTTTATTCTTCTATCAATGTAGAGTAAATTCTAACTTTATATATAAAAAAAAAAAAATCCAAAATGGCGGGTCCAGCACCCAACAAACAAAACCGCGCACGGCCTGTTTTGGTCTGCGCGGTGCGCTCCACAGCTTTGCCAATTCATTCGAAACAAATAGGGTTAAAAATGAATAAACTAGATAAAATTTTAGGGCCTTACTGGTTTTCGTTTTCAAAAAAACCTCTGAATAACAAAATGCCAGCCGTTTGAAAAAAAAAAAAAAAAAAAACGTTTTTTTGCCCTGTTTTTGTTCGTTTTTTTTTGCTTCAATGGACGAAAAACTTTTTCTAAATCAATTTTTGACAAAAATCGCTTCCTGATTGCCCCGCAAATTGAATTTCCTTTCAATTGCGTAAAAATTCATTTGAAACGGTTCATCCGTTAAAGCTGTAGAGAGGCACGCGCGCTGAAAAATGTTGTTCACAGAAAAACTCATATAAAGTTTAACGTTATAAAAAAAAATTTGACAGCTTACTTCAGCTATTCCAGCACCATGCCGAGACCCTTCTTCTTCCTCCGATTATACTGAATTTGAAGATTAACGGTTTCCCGAAATTTAAGAGGGTACCTCAGGTAGCGAGAAAAGGTCTCCCCAGCAAGCGGGTTCCAGGCGTCTCAGCTACCTGTTTTCTAGCCGGCGCAAGGTTCCGTTGTCAACAGGCTGTGGATTCTAAAATACTTAAGATATGAAAATATCCTTTTACCCACATGTTCTGAACACAGGATGATAATTATGTTAAAAAAAAAAAATCGAATTTTTCATACTTATGAACGGTACCCTCCCCTTAATTGATTGTATGTAAGTAAACTTGCTCAAAATGAACGCGTACGTACGTAAACAGCGACCCTTATGGCACCTCATTTACAGCAATTTGACATTTGAACTTAATGAAAGTTCCTTTCCGATGCCTTAAAGTTATTTTGGTTTCGTCTGTTTAATTTAAAGGACGCGTTCGCATTACTTAAGTAATTCAGCCTATTATGTGAAGATTTTGTCAGTAATTTTACAGTATTAGTATCGGTAAGGGGGTGGGGGGGGGGGGGGTTGTGATAATTAATGGAAGTATTGTGAAGCCGTATGAGTTGATGTTTCCGTGTACTACGAACATGTTATAGTTCGAATGTCACATTAATGTAGTTAGAAGCATTTCAGATCGAAAGTAGCTAGCGAACGAAAGAGACAGAGAGAGCAGGGTAAATTAACCTTGTAAAATTATAAAACAATGCTTCGAATACGAACTGATCCAACGATGATGCGACTTTTAATTTTCGTACAAGGACATGAATATAATCTGTGAGAACTTTCCGTACAAGTATGGGTGACTGGATGAAGTCCTGCTAGAGAATAACACCTGCTATAAGCTAACGGCAACTATGTATGAACGATTAATTTTACAAATAGTCAGAATAATGATGATTTGAAACGTATTTATACCTGGCAACTGGTCAGTGTGCAAAAATAGTTAAACTGTAGGTTCTAGTAGATATAAGTGTCTAGCTATCTAAAGAAATGGTATTAACTTAAAAACCCTCCCTTCCTCTCACTTACATATTACTAGAAAAAGCGAGACTCTTTTATAAGGATATGGTAAAAATGATATGAAGTTTAATTCTAATTTCTAACGCTACAACTATATTAGTTAAACCATTGAATGATTTATGGTTTCGCATAGCTCTATTTAACTATTTAAGTTTGAGGTCTAGTCAGAACACTTGCTATTTTACAATTAGTACATGGCAGCTTAGTATTTTCAATTTCAACTTCAGTTTAACCAAAACATAATTTAATGATGTGTTTAGATTCGTCTATAAACTGCAGCGATATATGTAATCTGAAAATGTCTTTTAATATTCTTATATTAAAATTTCCCTGTTAATTAAGACATTCGGGTACCTGCTCCAGGAAACGTTGACCTTGGATTTAGTGTTCTTCCCCAGGTTTTTTTTTGTTCTGTTCTTAGGATCATCAGGCAAAGGGCGACTGCATCGACAGTTGGTCCAAGCTACAATATATGAAATTTTTATTATGGAGTAGGCAGCCGCTGATACTGATGTGGCTACCTATAGCACGACTACCTTTTTACATTCTAAAGGCTTAAACACAATTGCGACGACTGACGATTATTGCAGTAATAGGAACAATTTTCTCTAGGAACGTTTTATGGAGCGTATATTGCATACTAATTCGTCGGTCGCTCTATTGTCGCAATTGTGTTTAAACCTTATACTTATTAATTAAAAATGTCGTAGGAGTACCAAGTAAGGAAGGAAGGAAGCTGTCACCCTCTGGAGAATTGAAGGGCTTGAATGAGCTTTCCGCAAATTTTACGAAGTCATCAAAACGATAAATTTTGGTTTGCGGAGTCGAATATGAAAATGTGTGTGTGCTCTGCTTATTTCACCTTATTTCACATTATCGGTTATTATAGAGCACTCCATATAAGAACGTACAGAATTCTCAATAAGGTAGAAATACATCCAGACTCCGCGGCTTCTTCAAGATGTTGTCGAAATTTTCAGAACGTATTTTTAAATAAGGCAAGACAAAACCAAACCAAGCAGCTAGTCGCAAGGTTCGCTTTACTCAATTGTGGAAATTTTACTCTCTCAAGCATATTTCTGTCAACAGATTTTTTTAAATGTCGGTGGTGTCATTTTGTTTTCAATTTTCTAAGGAAAACCTTAAACCCAGCTGCAAGGAAGCATGAGAAAGGCCAGGTCTAATAAATGATTATTCGACCGTTTCGGACGTTAGTTCAGGAGTTCCAGAAGTATGTCAGCTTTGGCGCTACTACTTTGTATTGCCATTAACGATGTCTCTGTGTGGGTCAACCTTCAAAATAACTCGCGCTATATACTGGGTGGCGGAAAGTACTGGCACTATAGAAATTATTTATATTTTTTTTATATGACATCTTCTGTCATTCTGATATTGAAAATTGTGTAGTAAACAAATGTAAAATTACTAAAAATAAACATGGACCGTTATACTCCCCAAGAACGTGCAATAATCGTGTCAATGTTTTTACAGAATAATTCATCAGTGATAAAAACACAACGTGAATTTCGTCGACGATTTCCCCGCCGTCCGGCACCGGTTGGTCGCCAATGCGACGCTTTGCCACACGCCTCGAAGCAACTGGCGAAACATTGGATAGACCTAAATCTGGCAGACCAAGAACAAGCCAGGCCGTTCAACCGAAAATATCGATGCTGTGCGCGAAAATGTGGAAAAGCGTCCAGAAACATCAACGAGGCGACATGGCACGCAATTGGGCATTTCCAGGCGGACCCTGCAGCGTACTTTGGTCAAAGACTTGAAGATGTTTCCGTATAAAACTCTAATGACTCATCAGCTGTTGCCTACTGACCACCGAGCTGGTCTAGAGTACAGACAGAGCGTCATAAATCTCAACCTTGAAGAGAATGATTTTTTTTTTTTTTTTCAAAAATTGGTTATGAGTGACGAAGCGCATTTCCATCTCTCGGGACATGTCAATAAGCAGAATACTCGCTTCTGGGGCACTGAAAATCCGTGCATTATTCAAGAAACGCCTTTACAACCACTAAAAGTTACTTTATGGTGTGGCGTCTGTGCTGAAAGAGTGATCGGACCCTATTTTTTCGAAGACGCTGCAGGCAATGCGATAATTATCACTGGCGAGCGCTACAGAACCATGTTACGTGAGTTCTTGATACCTAGTTTGGATGAATTGAGCCTGGAGTACATCTGGTTCCAACAAGACGGCGCCACGGCACACACAGCGCGCGAAGCTATGGACTTACTTAGTGATGGACGCTTTTCCAGACCGTGTTATCTCTCCTTTTGCGCCACCCAGTATAATGACTCATCGACATATCTTAGGTGTATATTTTTGTTACATATTTTGACATTTCACTACAATTTTTTCGTAATATTCACCGTAGTCATTTTGAGTTCAACAACAAAATGAACTAAAATGAATTTGCAAAAAGTATGCCAAACTAGTCAACTGTTTCCAAAGTTGTGATAAAAATTATAAACTACGATAAATGGATATTCTACATCCATTTACGAGCATTATAAATGTTTACATTCAAAGTAATATTTTTGCATTTGTAATAGTGAAGTGCTATTTTCAGTTCATTCTGTGTAATTCAAGGTTTGCTGAGCTGAATAAAAATACACAAAAAGCAGTAGAAAAGTTTATTTCATTTTGTCGTATATTTTGACATTAAAGTACGACAAAAGATCAGAATCGTCCCGTAGGAAAGTTCATTTCAATTGGTCATATATTTTGTTGACATTTTGATACGACAAAAGATCAGAATCAACACCAAGAACCTGAACGTATTCTGGTTGCACAAATTTGGCTCTTTGACTCACTCACACTGAAAAATTCCAAAACTCATGGCATACTTGCAAAGTACAATCGAAAACGCTATACGACTGACTGTTCACCACCAATATGAAGATGATATTGCTGTATGATTGCGAGATGTCGACATGCTTTACAAACATATGCTAATAGGTGTATACGTCAAATATATGCTAATAGGTGTATACGTCAAATTCTGTAAAATCTGTTGAAGAGAGACATTAAAATCAAAAGTTTAATAATAATTTCAGCATTTCTGTTGGTAAATTGTAGGTACATACATAGATGACAAAATTTAGTCCTCGTAAACTGCAAACTATTATTAACTATTTCAAATTATTTCATCAAAATGAACTCAGACAAACTTTTGATAAGTGTGCGCACTCCCACATGAGTGCATACTGATTAAAAACAGTTGGCAGATAAAAAGTCTGTAGGGTCTCTTAGATTGATCATTTAGATCTACATATTGTTTTCCGCACTTTCTGTATATCCGCTGTACAAAACAACTATTCTGCAGTCATGTTGCAACAGCAAATCTGCAATCATTGAACACACCTCACTAGCTAAGAAACAAGAAAGAACCAACAACCAACCCCAACGTCAATGCAATTTATGACTGCATCTTTTCATCACTTCAATCTTGTTTAAATATAAATTCCTCACCGGTAGTGAAGTATATCCATAAATAGGTGTGGTAAAACATTTCCATCTTATGAAAACTACATAAATACTCCTTCCCCTATTCACTACAATCATAAAGTGGCGGCAGCCGTTTATGGATTCAAATTTTCAGTCTTAAGAGTTGTTTTGTATTCTGTTTGCCTTCGGTGCAGGCCAAATGCCAATATAATGCATGCCGAACTGCTGGAGAAAATTCAAGCTCCATAAGTTTCAAAATACTCTGCAAAACCTCTCTTTCATTTCGATGTCATTGGCTTCAGTTTCAATATCTGAAGAAGATATTCAGCAGTCAAAAATAGAATTTTATAACAGCTCCATCGAGGAGAAGCCGCATATATGTATGTATAGAAAATGAGGGACAGATTCTAAAAATTCCAATTAGACCGGAACTCCGATGTAAACACTACTCTTGTCCCTCTGCATGAATGCAATAATGCCTACCTATATCGTACTTGGTACCAACCAATGAAATAAAAGATGTAGAAAAGCCATGGGTGTGCATCCAACATCTACAGGGCTTAAGTGCGCAATGAAATAAAAGTGTTTTGAGGGAAAACACGTGCTGTCAAGTGGTCCATGAGTTCGTTTTTCTTTAGTCTGGCTAAGAAAATTTTACCTACACCGAGGGATCGAAAAACTTCAATTCGACGCGACGGGACACCTATAGAATTGGAAAATGTAAACACAAACGAAGGGGGAGAACATTGAGGATCCACAGTTATAGAGGTAGGTAGGTACAACAGGGAATTGTTGAAATGAAAATTAATAATAATTACTGGCTTCATTTGCGGTGATACGATAGAGACGAGGACGGGGATCTTCTGGTTGTTAATCTAACTAAACAGTGGCCAGCATCGTTTTGTTTCGAAGATGGATTTCTCTAGATCGTGGGTGCTTTAGATTCACAGCAGGAGGACTGTTGTTGTGCTTATCTGAAGGCAATTTCATGTAATTAATTATGTTTAGTGTATATTAAAGTAGACGTGGCTAATGATTAAAACGAAAGAAAAAAAGAAGAAAAAACAATTGGTTTTTTTTTTTTTTTTTTTTGTAACACGCGAAGCAATTAAATCGAAGTTTGGTCGTAGCCTTTTTTTAATTAATTCCAATGTAAAAATTTTGGATGTTTGAAATAGTAGTCCAGGAACTTTAGGATTTTACTTCGGAAAAAGTCTAACCAAGCTAAAATTTGCTATACACTTACCTTTCAGCTCTCCAAATAAGGTACAATAAATCCCCGGAATTCGTATGTACGCATAACTTGTGAGAGTTCAAAAACGGCGAAAAAATTACCTTTTTTTCGGAGTTTTGCGAATATCTTCGTTCCTGTCGGTCTTCGGCTATATGGCGTACATATAAATAAAAAACCGGGCAAGTGCGAGTCGGACTCGCACACGAAGGGTTCCGTACCAACGTACAAAATTTAACACTATATAGGGTAAAAATGCACCAATTCGCGTCCACTACCCAATTCGCGTCCACTTCATTTTATAACATTTCATAAAACGACGTATTTTCCTTAAAGTGCAGATATTTCTATATCCTTATGTTCGTATATAAAGGGTTTTCCAATAAGAGGTGTTATTTTAATTAGCCCGCTATTTCGGTAGATGTCACTTTTGGAGTTGTCATTTTTTGACATTTGACAAGTAGAAACTACGCCATTAATAAAAATGGAACGACACACGATTCAACAACGCATTGAAATTATTAAAATTCACTATAAAAATGGTGAAAATGTGGTAGAGACGGTTCGTAAAACTCGAACATTTTTGGGTCGTCATGAAGCACCTTGTCGGACCGCAATGCAGCAACTGGTAGAAAAATTCGAGCTGTCGGGACAAGTTAGTGATGTGAAGAATAAAACCCGTGCATGAAATGCATGAAAATGAT
This sequence comes from Dioctria rufipes, assembly GCA_963924295.1. Lineage (NCBI taxonomy): Eukaryota > Metazoa > Arthropoda > Insecta > Diptera > Asilidae > Dioctria > Dioctria rufipes. The sequence goes on along the minus strand of OZ002741.1, from coordinate 247,987,032 downwards.
CCAGAATTCGATCGAAAACTCATCTTGAGCGATGAGGCCCATTTCCACCTCGATGGCTTCGTCAACAAGCAAAATTGTTGCATCTGGGGCACGGAAAACCCAAGAGTTATTGTTGAAAAGCCTCTCTATCCTCAATGTGTGACTGTTTGGTGCGGTTTATGGTCCCGCGGGGTCATTGGACCTTACTTTCACGAAAATGAGGCTGGAGCAACAGTTACGGTGAATGGATTGCGCTATCGACAGATGATTAATGATTTTTTATGACCGGAATTGGATGGTATTGATCTGGACAACGTTTACTTTCAACAAGACGGCGCTACGTGCCATACAAGCAACGAAATCATTGATCTTTTACGGGAAAAGTTTCCGGATCGTGTTATCTCTCGAAGAGGTGATCACAATTGGCCACCAAGATCTTGTGACTTAACACCTTGCGACTTCTTCCTTTGGGGCCACGTGAAAGAGAAGGTCTACGCCAACAGCCCAGCGTCGATTCAAGACCTCAAAGATGGAATTCGTGAGGCTATCGAGGACATAGGGCAGCCACTTTGCGATTTGGTTATGGAAAATTTTATGAAAAGGATATGGTCCTGTAGGCGTGGTCGTGGTGGTCATTTGGCTGATGTTATTTTCCATTATTAACGGCATACCTTCCTCTTTATAATGAAATAAAGATCCGATCATTTGTCTCAAAAATTGGCATTTTTCTTTGCATATCAAAATAACACCTCTTATTGGAAAACCCTTTAGATGAAAATCAAATAATGACAACTCTGAAAATCCTTTAAAAACTGATCCAATAATCCTTTTTCAAGCTCACAGGTAACAAAATCCTATATACATAAAAGTCAAACTGGCCTAATTTACTCCCCTACTTTATTACTCCCTGAACCAAAAGTTTATCTCTCCCTTAATGGAGCGCATCAGCGGTTCAGATGTCGTTAACGTTGATGTATTTTAATTGGTTTTCTTTCCAGCCAGTTTTTCTAGGCAGGATACACATTTCAAATTATTAATAACGTACATTTTAGAAATATGATTGTAAAACACTCAGTGTCCAGTTATGGTGTTGATCTCAGCTCTGTATTGCCTCCTCCTAGACTTCAGAAAGAAAGATAGATTTTGGAATCTTAAAGGAAGAACAATTTCATCAGATTTGTTTGCCTAATACTGTTGATGTTATCTGCAAACATTCTCCTTGATGATAAACAGAATCACTTATGTGAGTCCTTCTCAAAGAAAAGAGCAGTGGTGGAGTCGAGCAGGCTGGGAGATCATCTTTGTCATTCATATAAGTCCTTCGTGTTATGATGCCGATTGAAAATAAATCGCAAGATCCTATTTAATGCTTCCGCATAATTCAGCAGCACCTATATGGGAGATTATCAAAAGAGCTATTGGAACGGATTATAAATATCTGAAATGATGAGGGACATGCAGATCCTTGACACTCAAGTATAGAAATTTTTTTACTTATAAATAAAGGGGCCTGTTACTTGCCGATCACTCGAGCGTTATGCAATAGCAGCACGCTTTTCAAAAAAGCTTCACATATGCTTTTAAGTGATACGATGCTTATCAATACAGCAATTGCTTGGTGCAAGGGAACTTGCTGTACACATACTGCATGCATTTTCGTTTGAGCATTGCATGTACAGCTTTTACATCAAACATTTTATTAATGGCCGATATTTAGATGAGATATTCATAGGACGACGACAGGATAAAAACAATTCATTTATAATTTAAGCACTTTACTTGGGAGAATGCAATGAGAGTCTTTGTTGAGCGGCCTGCCTAAGATAGCTTCGTATTGTAGAAAATTGTATTCCAGAATTTTGTGCTATCGAATATTTTGAACCGCGATTTTCTATTGCAGGATTTAGTTATTAACATTATGTTGTTAGCCATCAAAGATGCTCTCAATTCGCTCACCTCGTACAAAAATTTCGCTGTACGTAGTACATAAAAGACATAGCTGGTAATCGACTATTTGATTACATTTAAAGCTCTGGCGTCAAATATGGGTGTGGAGGGCATAATGGAATCAATAAAAATTGAATGTAAACATAAAAAGTTATATCTTTCCACACAGTTGCTTGTTATCTTCTATAGTAGGTACCCCTACTATTTAAATAGTATTCATTATATAGGCGAGAGATTGAGGTTAACGGTTCGTGCATTCCATACTTTGTTCAATGGTGAGAAATATGGAAAACACAAGACACCTAAAGGGACGAGGTGGGCTTAAAATGCTCAGAGCACCCATCAACTCAGATGTATTTATAGTGCCTTCCATGCAAAATATCGAAAGTGAAAACAATCCTGAAGTTATTGCGTCTTAATTCGAGAGATTCCAAGGAGATTAAGTCTCTACAAATATGGAGGAAGAACCACACCAAGGAAGACCCCGAGGAGCAAATCAAAAGAACCTGATGCACCGCTTCAATTAATATGCACCGCGTAGAAAGGATCTCAAACTGAATAACACTGAAATGATTGATCTTGTTTAGTCTGGTTAAGGAGTTTCCGTTTAGAGTATAATCATAGACCAAGGGGCATTTCTTCTTTTGCTAACGTTCAGAGGTAAATGAGATTGGTTAAACACCAATCATGAAAAATAACCAAGTAAGAGTTTATTGGAGCGAAGTCATTATCATCGGTGATAATTCGAAAAATTTTGGGGTAGTCTGCATAACATAAGATTTTTCAATTAGCGAAAAATGTTTGCGGTTTTACAACAGTATCATAGGAAAAATGTAATATTTTTTTTTTTTAACTAAAAACAATATTTTTATTGATATTTGATTTTTAAAAATTTGCTTCAATTCTACGGAGCGAATTCTTTCGTTTATTTCAGATGCATTCAGTCACATTGCCAAAGAGCTTTGTTTTGAAGTTTTCTTTGTAGCATTTTTCTTTTTGTACAAAAATTTTGTTCATAAGAAGCCAACAATTTTCAATGTGGTTAAGGTTCCGTGATTTACTGGACCGAAGTAAAATTGAGATTTCTTACGAATGTATGGCAGAGTACATTTTTCTGCACAAAACTCCATCTACTACTGTGCAATCTCTTGAATAACTCCAAAGCTTGAAGAAATACGTACTCAAGGACGTGTTTATATTGACTCCATATAAAATATCGCCGCAAACAAATCCTCCAATAGCCAATGAGTAACACAGCACAAGGCACTTTATTACTACAACGCTTGAAAAGACGAATCATCAATGAAGAAGAAAATCTGAAAGGATTCTCTGAATCTCTCTCAGAAATGTCTTGCTGTATTCGTTGAGGACTGTGACATCTCGAGTCCTGTATATGTTCTTTCTCTAGGATATTGTTAAAACTGTTTTTGACAGCAAATTGCGAACACCTTCACAAAATTTATTTTTTGTGATTTTGTCACATACCTACAGAAGCTCTGTGGTCAATTGTTTGTGCAACATTCCTCAATTCATAGTTTGGCCGGTCAAACGTACGTAAAGTTAGCACCGCAACTTCGCCTGATATAGTTCGGAACTATCTCATAATTTGTCGATAATTTGCTCTGAAAACCATAAATTTGTCGTGTCCTTTTTTCTAAAGGATACTGGATGTGGTGCCAAGTTGACGTCAAGTTAGCACCACAACTCTCTGGAACAGGACCAAACGTTATCGGATTGGAAAATTTCACATATTGGAATTTTTCGTTAATTTGTCGTTAACTTGTCGTGTCTTTTTTTCTAAACGAAACTGGATGTGGTGCTAAGTTGACTTCAAGTTAGCACCGCAATTCACAGGAACTCGGCCAAACGTTATCGGATTGGAAAATTTTACATCTGGGAATATGTCGTTAATTTATCGTGTCTTTTTTTCTAAAGGAAACTGGAAGTAGTGCTAAGTTGACGTCAACTTGGCACCACATCCAGTTTCTTGTAGATAAAAGGACACGGCAAATTTATGGATTTCATGACAAATTAACGACAAATTAACAACAAATTTCAAGATGTGAAATTTTCCAATCCGATAAGGTTTGGTCGAGTTCCAGTGAGCTGCGGTGCTAACTTGACGTCAACTTTCCACCACATCCAGTGTCCTTTAGAAAAAAGGGCACGACAATTTTATAGATTTTACGACAAATTAACGACAAAATAACGACAAATTATGAGATAGCTCCGAACTATATCAGGCGAAGTTGCGGTGTAGCTTTACGTACGTGCCGGTCAATGCAGTCTTCCATTATTCAATTGGTGCGATTAAGATATAACTGCACATCATCGACATACCGATTAATTTGCTGGTACTCAAGAGTATCAAAGAAGTAATCAAAATATGCTGAAGAGTAGATGACCAAGAATGGAACCTTGCGGTACGCCACAACTAAGTGACAAAATGTCAGAAAAACCATATTTTACTTTTATTTGCTGTAATCTGCCACACAAAAATCTCGATTTAACAATGCTGTGGTCGAATCGAATTATTAAGGTTAGCTTGATTAGTAAGTTGGAATTATTTAAATTTGCATGCTGGAAGAACGTAAAAAACATCCTTAAACCTTAGACATGGACAAAACTAATAACACTGACACGTGTAAGTCATATTTGTTACATCATATCAGATTAGTTTAGGTTAAAATGTGAACATCATGACCAGAGTTGATCTATTGTGCTATTCTCTTAAGTGGTTAGGTTAATGCTAGCCTTTTTACAAACTCGACTTTTGCTTTTGGAGTTAGATATCAAACCTTATTTGAAGAGATAAGTGCTTCTCTATTGATTTGAAATTTTAATGATGCAAACGTCGGACACTCAATTATATATATTATAGTTCAACATTTCATTTTCATCGTCGTAGTCTATTTGCCTATCTTCTTCAAAAAATAACGGAAGGGGTCATTTCCAGTGAGAGTGACTGCATTAATAAACAGCATAAGCAATTTTCTGCCAACATCAATCAGTTTGCTCGTCTGGAGAGGAAATATGGTGAGGAATTACATCACATCCAGTAGGCAATTTCTCTTTTTTTTTTTTTTATGTAAAAGAGTAGACTGATGGTATTCATAAAAAAATTTTAAGGTGGCACTCTGGCGAGACGGCGACATGAATAATCATATAATACCAACTATGAGCCAAAAAATTACCTACATTCATATGTGTGCATAATTATAGAACTTACTATAAAACATAATGTTATTACTCTCCCACTCCCAAATCATAAAAGTGATTGCGGCACCACAATTACTTATCAGAGAGATTCGACGATATAATTTCGTAAAGTAACAAGAAATTCATCCAAACCACTGACGACGACCCAACCTTAAAAGTGTCATTTTGCACTGTATCAGCTGTACATTATCCGCCATCGCTAAAAGGTTTTAATTAAAAGTCTAGAGCCATTCACTTTTTGAATTTATTAAGTCAACCAAACACCCACCCATTTTCACTTGGAGCTTTGGTATTTTTTTTTCCTATAGCGCGAATAAATTTATCGCGTTAAACTGTAGGTCACAAAAGCTCCAGGAATTAAATGAATTAAAACTAAAATATCGATACTCCCCCGCCAACGTAATTTTACCAAAGCTTCGGTTTATTTTTTTTTTTTTCAATAAGCACTATAGGTCCGCCATTAAAAAAATGTATTTCCTCGGTTTGAACCCATCATCAAGGAAAACTCCATGAACGTTTAATTTCATTGATAAATTCCGTAGAAGTGTTTAGCGTAGGTTGGTAAAGCATAATATTAGCGCTCCATATGGGGTCATATTGGCGAAGTGGTGAACTAGATTGTGCGAGGATAACTCTATGGACAAATCGACAGCTGGGCAGCCGGTGGAGCCTACTGCTATGTCAAATTTCAACACGCATGCATTCCCATTAATTTACCATAAAAGCTGGCGTGCCAATAGCATATAAAGGTCGGAAGCTAGGCTATATATATATGTACATACAAACATACACGTATATAGTTCAGCTGTATCTCAATAAAGACATTTTCCATCAGCCAATACCACCTCCAGAACTTTTAGAGGCTTTTGCAAATCGTTCATCATTTTATTACTAACACCAATTTGACCACAATTTCTTCACGATTTATAATTCTCACTCAGCGATTAATCTATTGTGGTCGTCGTAATAATCTTCAGGATGACCGGATGCCTCCAGCAATAATAGAAGATGACATCAGACTGACAATTTAATCCTATTTGAGAGATCTGCGAAAATTGAAAGTGTTGGGAGCATAATTCCTGGGGGGACACTTACTTTGTTTATGTAGTATATGCCATTCCATACTTGCTTTGTTTGTTGTTGTTGTTGTTGTTGTTGGAAGATGGAAGATGCACATTTGCAGTGCGCCCTCCCGTGATCGCATATAGCCACAACAAAGTTTTATCCGTGACTTGCTTCACTATGGTCGTTAAGCTGTCAAGTGGTGTTGCGTTTACATGAAGCCATTGAGAAGATTAAACGATGACCAAATGATGATGATCAAACGCGCAATGATGCAATTGTAATTGCGAAAATACTAGACGTAGGCAATCGGTTTTAATTAAGATCAGTTAGAACTGATAGAGTGGAATTTAGGTGCTTTATTAAGCAACGTAATAAAGAAATTACGATTATAGAGGGATGGATGAACTATTGTTTAGAAAAAAAAAGGGGAGGTGGAGTATATTTAGTTTTTCTTTTTTTTTGTAGTTGTAGTAGTACCACACCGTAAAAAATCATGAACTAACTTTGTGGAAAATTACTGTGGTTAAAATAGTCACTACCCCTTAAAATTTATGGATATACACATAATCATTAAGAAATTAAATACTTTTTACGTAATCTGCAAACTTCCTACTTTTAATTCCAAAAATAAGTAAAGTAAGTAATTTTTTAGATAATTTATGTGATTTTACATTTAATTACATAGACGTTTCGTATCGTACTGTAAATTTGTGTAAAATTACATACAGTGCTGGGATTTTACATTTAATTGTACAAAACTTTTGTATTGTACTGTAAATTTGCGTGAAATTCCACAAAATACTGTAATTTGCATTGAATTCCCAATATTTAAAAAGGAAATTTCAATACAACATAAGTAGTGACGTTTGCATGATCTCTATTCTTTCATTCAGTACTCTTCTCATGCTCATACATTTATCAGGATGCGTTGCTATGATTTATTATACGGGAAATTTATCAGAATGCGGTCGCTGGTCAGTGTATAGTTTGATTTTGTGGAGTACAGTCATAAAACATGTAAAGAAATGTTATTAGTTTCGATCCTAACAGTTACCTTAAAAACTGTTTTAAAAATCAAATAATATTTTTAGGTACGCAGTATTTTTATAATTGAATTTCGCTAAAAAAAACTCAATCATGGAAATACTGCATACCTACAAATATTTATTGATTTTTAAAATGATGATTTCTCAGTTAGCTGTTAGCATCGAAGGAAAATGTGGCAGAGACGGTTCGTAAAACTCGAGCATTTTTGGGTCGTCGTGAAACATTTTGTCGGACCGCAATACAGAAATTGGTAGAAAAATTCGAGCTGTCGGGACAAGTTAGTGATGTGAAGAATAAAACCCGTGCACGTCGCTCAAGAACAGCCGAGAATATTGCTGCTGTAGCCGAAAGTGTTGAAGAAAACCCAGGTTTGTCCATTCCTCGTCGTTCTTTGGAATTAGGCATTCCACAAACGTCATTACACCGTATTTTGCATAAAGATTTGGGTCTTAAGGCTTATAAAGTTCAGTTAACACAAGAACTCAAGGCGGCCGATCATCAACAACGTCGAGTCTTTGTTGATTGGGTCTTTGAAGTGCATGAAAATAATCCGGAATTCCATCGAAAACTCATCTTGAGTGATGAGGCCCATTTCCACCTCGATGGCTTCGTCAACAAGCAAAATTGTCGCATCTGGGGCTCGGAAAACCCAAGAGTTATTGTTGAAAAGCCTCTCTATCCTCAACGTGTGACTGTTTGGTGCGGTTTATGGTCCCGCGGAGTCATTGGACTTTACTTTTTCGAAAATGAGGCTGGAGCAACAGTTACGGTGAATGGATTGCGCTATCGACAGATGATTAATGATTTTTTATGGCCGGAATTGGATGGTATTGGTCTGGACAACGTTTACTTTCAACAAGACGGCGCTACATGCCATACAAGCAACGAAACCATTGATCTTTTACGGGAAAAGTTTCCGGACCGTGTTATCTCTCGAAGAGGTGATCACAATTGGCCACCGAGATCTTGTGACTTAACACCTTGCGACTTCTTCCTTTGGGGCCACGTGAAAGAGAAGGTCTACGCCAACAGCCCAGCGTCGATTCAAGACCTCAAAGATGGAATTCGTGAGGCTATCGAGGACATAGGGCAGCCACTTTGCGATTTGGTTATGGAAAATTTCATGAAAAGGATATGGTCCTGTAGGCGTGGTCGTGGTGGTCATTTGGCTAATGTTATTTGCCGTTATTAACGGCATACCTTCCTCTTTATAATGAAATAAAAATTCGATCATTTATCTCAAAAAATGGCATTTTTCTTTGAATATCAAAATAACACCTCTTATTGGAAAGCCCTGTAGTATTACTTCTATAATGTGTGGATTGTTAATCTATACTTATTAGTGCCTTGGTCATAAGAATTGGTCTTAGACCAATTCTAGCTTTTTTACTTGTTTATGTATGTAATTTAATAATTTCCGTACGAAACATTACATTGGCAAATGAAATAAATTACAAAACTATTGGTAAATTTACATATTGTTTATTTTACATACGGAAATGAAGAATTCATAAATAATATAAAATTACATTAAACTTATGTAACTTAGTTCCACAGCATTATGTAAATTTACATATCGCATTTTACATCGGAAATTGAAAAATGCATAAACAATGTAAAATTACAAACAGTGCGAAATTGCTTTACATAAAGGTTATGCAGTGCGCATAAAGTTGTGTAAATTTCCGCTACCATTGTTGGCAATTTGTTGCCTATTATAGTAGCGGAATTTTCAATAGATATTTTTTACGGTGTAGTTACATAGAGAGATGAAAAAGATGAGTTTTAGTCGTATATTTCTACAACTCTGGGTATGGTTTATGCTGTCGCGAAAATACTGCAGCTAAAACGGGAATCAAAAACTAGGAAAACTGATTTTAAAACAATTTTTATTTCATAAGCTCTCATCACCACGCTGTCGATTTAACTGCGCTACTTTGTTTACAGCTTCAGTAGCAGCGGTTTTACTGTAGCTAAATTGAGGAGCGTTTTTTTTCAAAACTCGATAACTGCATTTTTTGCGAAAATGAGATATTGACATGAAATTAGATCTTTATTCGCCCCTATTCCATTGGTCTTTTTCAAAGCTTGATTTTTTCAAAGTTATAGGGATTAGAAATATTCGTGATATTTCATAAGCCGATAATTACATAAACTCGACAATTACATCAAAAGTCAAGCAAATAGCGATAAATTCACTACAACAGTCAGACGAGTCCATCTCAGCCTTAGCTCCGGCTGAAACGGTTCCAATTAGCAGACATAGCGATATTTCTCTGGCTACTTTACTGATAGCCTCTATTCCTTTGTGTTGCTTTTGTGCTTCAACTATTGAATATTAATTGTCATACGTTAATTTAGTGGAAATTATGCAAAAAATTGAGGAATATAAAATTCCAGTTAATACAAAAAAGGGGTTAGAAAATTTCTTTTATATAAACTGTAAACTGTGGGCTCTATTCCTTAATTTGACCTATTACACTTCTATTCTATCTGTAGTCGTTAAAGCGTTATTAGCTCTTAACCTGTTCAGGTCATAATACCGAAATCCGACATTTTTTTTTTAATGACGTGTTTTCAGTCATTTAAGGGAACAAATTTCTTTAAGAATAAGCTAAGAGCTAATAACTCTTTAACGGTTACAGATAGAATAGAAGTATAATAGTCCACAGCTTTTATAAGAAAAAGTTATGTTAAACACCCTTTTGTAAAAAAAAGGGAGTCAAACTAAAAAAAAAAAAAAGTCATACTAAAAAATAAGTTTAGACCACCATAATAACTCCTGATGGGAGATGAGCATGGATCTGGTTGAGCAGTCGTTGGAAAGGCAATGAAATTCTGCACACAATGCGCTATTGACGGTGACCGTACTTTTTAAGATACAGGTTGTTTTTATATATCTACATGAGTACTATCACCTCATGCTCCATGGACCACCTAGGTGGAAATACCATATATTTGCGGCGAATGAAAAAAAAAGATTCTGACGAAAGTTCTCGAAGGATACTATATGAAGAAAATGAAGTTTCCGTTCAAAGAATAATTTTAAGTTGGTTTTGGCAAAACTCAATAAAAAGTGTAATTATAGAGTTTTGATGAAATCACTTGAAATTCGGCAGTATTTTTTTATTATTTATTGTGGATATTTTTTTAATCCGTTTCTATTTATATCGATCGTCTAGTTCAATACTGGAACAAGTCCGAAAATACAATTTGAAGTTAAGTATTGGAATAACTAGAGTACAATATGAAAAAACTTCAATTTTCAATTATCGAAAAAACGCTCCACAGTGTAGCCAAAATAGGAATTAATGGATAAGGTACTAGAAAAATTCCATATTGCAACCTGGTTTTTGTTAATTACGATCTTATTGTTTCTGTTTTCTACATTGTTTGTGCTAATTTGGCTCGAAAGAAAATGGGCGCCGATAATAACCACACCGGGAATTTTCATTAAAAAAAAAAGTATAGAGTGGACTTCGTTCGGCAGTCACAATAACCGAACTTGGTCTCAAAGTTATAACATCCTACAGCAGTTACTACCTATACCGTGAGTAACAATGTATAATGTATAATTACAACAGAATTACACTGTGTGCCGAAAATAGTTACGGTCTGCACCACAAAAAATGAGCTATCAAGATCACCTGAGAGAAATATGTATGTTTACACTATTGTGTTTAATTCAAATGGTTAATGTGCTTTTGAAGATCGTTGCTAGTAAAAAAAAATCAATTTAGATATTTTTGAATTAGTATTGTTTTTTCTTGTGATTTTAATAAATATTTCTAATTACATAACATTTTCTATTCTTTCATAGTTGCAAAAAAAAACTATTTATTATGAACAGAGTTCATCATAAGAAGGCAAAGCAATATGTAATTCTAATTTACAACTAGAATTGATAGAAATTATTTTGATGCGGCAACATGAACAACTTCAGAATGATTTTTGGACAAGTTTGGCAACTTTCACTTTAATAGAAGGATTTAATTTAAAAAATGAAAATATTAATATTTATCAAATACTTATATTATTTCTTGAGTTGCTCAACGACCCAGAGAAGTATTTCAAAAGGAAATCTTATGATTTTCTTAACAAAAATTTATAATCAATAACAAAATCCCACGATTTCTCAAACTTAAGGACATAAAACATGTTTGCGTGATGAAATTTATCTGACTTAGTAGAAAATCAATAAAATAAAATTAAAAACGTTCGGTTAAATTGGTAAAGCGTAAAAATCTCTGACTTTACAGCTCAATTTTCATGATGCCGACTATAGGTACCTACGAGTATTTTTCTGTTGATATTTTATAAATGCTATATTTTACTAGGATGTTTCCGGCTCAGGGATGAAGGTGATAGTATTCGCTCAGCCAAACAAACAATTGTATGGCAAGGGGCTCATTTCAACCGTCTTGGGTTATATACTGATTAAGAAAATATGCCAGTTTTCACAAAAGCCAGCATAATTTCTGTGTTATACAACCTATGAAAACTATTTTTAGCTTAAGCTAAATTTCGCTACTAACAATAGAAATCGCGCCTAATTTTATACAAATCCACATAAAATTAGCAAAACTAATGAAATTATGAATCATAAAAACAAGTTTATCTCAAAAATGGTTGGATTTACACGTGGTAGGATAAATGAAAAGTAACACTGTGAGGTTCCCAAATCCAGTAAGCAAATGTAACGATTATCACGCATTTTGGCGGGAAAAAAGTTAAAATTAAAAAAATATGGAAATTTGGCGATATAAGGGGGTTGCAGTGATGATTTGACACTCAAATCTTAGACCTTTTACCATTATCTGAATGGTTGTACGGGGAGTTTTGTGAAAAACTAGCATATTTTTTTAATCACCCTGTAACTCCGAAACGGTTGAGATCCCCTCTCCCCACTACCATATATATTTTTTTGTTTACCTATAGGTGAATACTATCACCTCCTTTCCTATGGACCTCTGAGCTCGCTCGCGAGCGGCTCTCGAAAGATCGCTCCAGAAAAGCTCTTTGTAAAATAGCTCCCGCTCGCAAGCCGGAGCCCAAAAATTTTTATTTAAAAGCTCTCGCTCGTGAGCTGGAGCAAAAAAAAATTTCTTAAAGACTCTCGCTCGCGAGCCCGAGCCGTTAAATATCTCGTGCTCGCATGCGAGCCATTGTACCACTCCAGCTCTTCATCATTATATATATACAAGTTTTGGGTTTTTTCACTGTATTACTCAATCTGTGTAATTTTAGAGTTAGAGATATATGAAAAAAAAACTTTTACGAAAGCTGCCCAAATCAAATGTATGACATGTGTTAATTAGGTACGCGTAAGTAACAAAAACATTTTGTTTAATTATCGGTAAATTATACATATTATTATTTTTTTGTTTTAAATATTTTTTCATATGGAGATATTAACTCTTTGAAAAAAATTCGTAGCGGAATATTTTTCAGAGTTAAAAGTCCAATACAACACTTGATAAATTTATTTTTATCCATGTTCACATTCAACTAACAATTTCTTCGAACATTTTCGGAAACTGCTTTTGAACTTTTATTGTTATCAGACTTAGAACTATCACTTAATTCACCACCACTATCAGTAATATTAATTTTGTGTACATTACTATAATGTCTCTTAATATTTGACTGTTTTTTCCTGTTAAAATTCTATTACACTTCAAACATCTTGATTTATTTCCTCTTCGTTGAAGTCAATATATTTTCCTAAAACTGAACGCTTTTTCGGTGCCATTATTCACAAATTTAACAACCTGATTAATGTTTAACTGAGACAGACTGCAGCAGGCAGCACAAACCAAAATACTTTGGCTTAAAACTAGATACAGAAATCACAAATAAATAATACGTTGCTGCTCCTGTATGCTATCGTTTGTTTTTTTTTCACCTCCCTTAGATACATATACAAAATACAGTTGTTTTGGGTAGGTATCTGTATAGCAGGTCTCAGAATTCCTTTTAATTGAATTAAATAATACAGAAATTCTAGGAAAATCAAGGTAGAAACGATCTTTTATTTAGATACAGGTATGCTTCTGTAATTTACATTTACCTTTTCCCTGTAGATATCCGTCGTAAAAAAACTAAAAACTACATTTTCGGTACAGTTTCCGTATTGAAATTTATATATTTTGAGCGTTGTTTTAAATATATAAATTTATTTTTTTGGGCAAATAAAATTTCTCCGAAGAATAAAATCATAATATACAGAGTTGGTATACTATGTACTTTTTATGTTTTATCTCTTGTGAACCCTAATATAAAAATAAATAAAAAAATCGTCTTTTATTATTGAAACAGGTCGGTAATTTTAATTCCTAAGAATGAGCAAGGGACAGTGCAAACAAAACAAGAAAATTGTTCTTAAGCAAAGAAGAGCCAATAGAAGGAAGCTCGCAGCTCCCGCTCGCGAGCCCGAGCCGCTACAAAGCTCTTGCTCGGGAGCGGGAGCCACTTGGAAAATAATGGCTCTGGCTCGCGAGCATTTTAGGAGCTGCGAGCCGCATCAGGATCCGCTCGCGAGCGAGCTGTTACGTTCCCTGCCTCTGAGTCACCCTGTACGTGTGTGCGTTTATGAAATAGTATTAAATCTGTTATTATTCATGGGTAGATCAAAACTGACGATCGCAACCAGGAGCCAGTTTCACTAACATGGAAAGTTGTGGAGTTGTGGTTCTTTTGACACTTTACTCTTTATTCTGTAACTCGGGGAATTTGTATTGAGAATTACCAAACATTTTATTTCACTCGATAAAACTCTCGACTGTTTTAGTTGTGGAGAAGTAAGACGATTATTTTTCAACTGACAGTATTGTCTGCTTTTGTTTTGTTTTGTATCTAGAATTTTCAAATTAAATTATGATTTCACCGCATATCCTGGTTATATTTACGAAAACAAATTATGGAAATCCTTGTAATACTTAGAGAGAAATATAGATTTTGATGTCTCAAGGTACCTACCCGCTAAAATTTTTCAAATCACGCGAAAACGGTCAATTTGGTTGTCTTCCAGTACAGAAGAGATGCTATAAAAATTACGTTAAAGCTTGTATGTAGGATGAAATCGCATCTACATTTTGTCCCTAATTCAATATCTAATTAGTTTTTGAGTCCGATAAATGATTTTGTACATAATTGCAAAAGAAGTGAATCAGTCCTTCTTTTGGTACAAAAATGGACATATTTTCAACTCATCATTATGAATAACTGGTAAGTCGTGTTAATTCACTTTAAACGAGAAAAATGTTCACAATATACTAATGGATCTCAAACAAAAAACGGAAGAAATATATGCAAAATAAAGGAACTGGGGTGTATATGACCCAAGTGCAAGAAATCCGTCTTTCTGCGGTATAAAGTCTGTTATGACATTAAAATGATCAAAAACAAACTACACCACTCGATTACCCGCTCCTCTCTCTTTAATTTGATACTAAACATGACGTATTTTTTATAACCTCCAATGAGGGGTCCTGAAATTGCTTTCGTTGGCTTTCTCAATCATTGTACGAAAAAAAACTAAGTTAGAAACAAAATCTCTCCCTCTGTTGTCATCTTCTTTTTATTTTTTGTAAATGTGCCGTCCAGTTATGAATTTTTTATATGCCTCCCTCTATTCAGCATTCTACTAGTTGGTAACTCTTACTTAGGCATGTTCCTTATTTTTTATTTTTATTTATATTTTTATATTTTTATTTATTATTTTATTATTTATTTTATTTTTAAGGCTTGGACAACTTCCCATAAAGTCAATCCAGATTATGCCATCAATAGTGTCTGCAGCAAAATCAAGCATTGGCGAAGATTTAATAAAGTATCTACATACATAAACATGTCGTGTCTACTATCCAGTTTCTCTTTGTCGTGTACCTACCTACATATATTTACGCTAGGTCAAATCATGTCGTTAATAATGAAATGAATATATCTATTGTATGAGATCGATGAGTGGTTTGAAGCTACCCACATGGTAATTATATGGGATATAAAACGGCTGACATCGCCTCATTTCAACGTATATTGCAAAAGGTAGTTTGGGATCTACAAATCAATATATACATATATGATAATAACTGTATTATTGTCGCAGACTATAACCCAATTATAGTAAACATGTTTTTTTTTCTAATTCGATGTCTTCTCTCTTTCATAGAAAATAGAAGCTCGTTTATTACATTAGGCCAAGAGATGGCGCGTCGAATTTAAATTAATTTAGCTGTTAAAACTTTAACTTTCAAAAACATAAATTTAAAATAAATAATTGATAAAAATAAACATACAAGCCAAGCTCGGATGAATTTAGTGCACTAATGTTGTTTTAAATCACCAGAAATCTACTTTTGAATAGTTCACTTGTTTTTTAATCGTTACTAAATATATATTGTACTATACCTGATTTATTATACTAAGAAGGACACATCTTCCCACATTACAATAAAAATAAAATTTTCCATACCTGAAATAAAACAAGAAAAAAAAAGTGTGTTAAAACATTTGTGGAATTCGATTAAAAGTTATTTTTAAAACTTTCGTTAGGTTTTAAATTCAGTAATCTTAAAAACACAAGGAAATTCCTTTGTTCTTCTCCCCTCTCGCAAAAGCAACATTTTTTTCAATTAATAAACATGGAGCAAGTATGGAGCAATTTTTCGGTGAAGATGAACAATTTCATGTCGGATATAAAATAAATATTTACTTCTTCAGTCTCTGCGGTTAAACACTGCAAATTATGATGGCGAAGAGAGATAAGTAAGACAGGAAAAATTATTCTAATTTTGCCTCATGTGCAACGGTCTACTACATGGGGTACATTGGAATTTTTTATGTAAACATTCATTAAAGAGGCTGCATTTAAACAACTTTTAGATTTAATAAATAGTCGCAACATAAACAAAAAATATATCCATTTTCATGGTTCTCATAAATACATAAGATTCGGTATAAGAGTCTTTAAATATTCATGAGTAGTCAGAATATCATACGACTTGCGCTATGTAGGTATTTTTAAAGAATAAAATCTCTACGCGAGTAATTCACTCGTACTCAATGATAATAACCAACAGAGGCCTTCATAACATCGTCCCATCTGCAGAAAGTTTACCTAAGGATATCCGGAGGTGTGTTGTTTACTGATTTGGTTGAACCTTTATGAGTCTAAGAAATGCGTCACTTCCTGTGGGCTTTTTTCTTCTTAAAATTTTTGGTTCCGGTTTTTTGTATTTGTGTGCATTTTGGTTACGATTTACGAATACATTGAAAAATGTCCGAGCTGAAAATTTGTGAAATTATAGTTTTGTTTATTATAAAATTTTCAACCCATTTTTTCTAGATGCCCGCTGCAACAAACATGGAAACAAAAAGATTTTATAGCCGAATCAAAGTCAAGTTCAATTAAATTTAATTTTTTATTTGCGACTTATAATTTTATATTGAAGAAGTACAAAGGTATAGTTTCCATTTCCACTTGTTAAAATTCTCCGGTCTTTTAGTTGTGGAAAAGTAAGAAGAAGAATTCTCAACTGACAGTACCTATTGTCTGTTTTCGTTGTGATTTGGGAATATATACATGGGAATATGCAAATTAAATCCAGATAAAGGTATGAAAATCAACTAATTATTGTTATACGAAGTGTGCGAAAAGTTATTAAAAAAATATTAATATCACTTGAAAGGACAAAAGCAGTTGGACATTTAAGAGATAGGAGACGTTTAGTTGTTGCAATGAGTCGGAAATGTTTAGGTTTATACACTTTCAGAAGACTTACACTCTTTAAGAGTTACTTTGAACTACAATTGACATTCAAACTAGTAAGCAGGCCGCCCGCTATGTTTATAATTTATATATAAATTGAATGCCTTAATGAGAGAATTAAGGAAGTTCAACAAATTCATGATACCATTCCACGGGATAATGAAGAATTCGATGAAAATGAATCAGAATTATCAAATATCACTCCGACGATGTCGTCTGAGAAACAAGATAAAAGATAAAATGGACTTTCATGAACGAGATTATTGAGAGTGTCCCGGATAAAGATTAAATGATCTCTTTTTTTTCCAAATGGAAATAATAAAAATAAAGTTAATTAATTTACGGTTTAGTGTTGGGAAGAACAAACTGATATACACCACAGAAACCACTAAATTGATAAATGTAATCCTGTTTACTTTAAAATATTTATTGATACATTCAAACCAATACTGTTACTTAGAAACGTATGCAAATCATCTATATTATGTTAATTAGAGCATACAAATTGAATTTATCGTTTAAATATAAACAGAATAAAAATGGCCGAAGAATTGACCTCTGTGGTACTCCTTGTCGAACGTACATATTATTGAAAAGCATATCAATTCTCTTAATTTTTGATTTCTACTTGAGAGTAAACTGCTTGTCATGTTGTAAGCAAGAAACTTTAAAATTTACTTTCAGCTTTAGCTAGAAAAGTCTTTGAAATTTCCAACGGATACAGATATAGATGTACGCGTATGGTACAGAAAACTCATACTTTTCAAGGTATACTAAGCCAAAAGTAAGCTATAGAAGTAATAGACCGATAATAAGTTTCTAATTAAATTTTTCAAAATCTTGCACTATGAGGGTCTCGAACTGACAATTTTTAGAATCGGTCGTAGATATGGTATAGAAGAATTTTAAAAATTTTATTTTTACGATTCTAAATTAAATTATTGAATACAAGAGAAAAAACCAACCGACTCGTGCAGTTTTTGATAGTAAGCAGTTCTTTCGTACATACAAAAGTTTGATTTACCAGTAAATGACTCAATACAGGGTTTTCCCTAAGAAGCATAAAATATTTGCAGAATTGGGTTTGGTGGAATTATTAAAACATGTGTTGAAAACGGGTAAAATACAGTTGGCTGAAATACATTTTTCAAAAAAACACTTTGCCTAAAGCCACTTAACAAAAAATACTTTTTACAAGAACTTAATTAACAAACAAAGAGTTTTTCAAAAAAAAATGTTTCGCAAAAAGGACTTTTGGCAAAAAGACACTTAACATTTATACATTTACCAAAAGAATAATTGCCATTTTGATTTAATTTTGCGAACTGTGCGCAAAATTAATTATTGTTTTGCTAATAATAAGAAATTACTTTTTCTTAGATAAGTGACAATAATCGAATAATACAAATTAATCGGGAAGTATAAGGGGAGGGTACACTATTGAAGTGCGAAGAAATAAGTGATTTTCGACAATTTTTTTAATGGTAAATATGTGACAAAAACATTTTTTTTTTAATGAAAGATTTATGCTTATAAATATTTTATACGAATTTTATTTATATTTAATATAAAAAAAAAAAAACACTAGAAAAATAGTGCTGCCGAAAATATATGGGTTACTGGTTGACAGCATTCCGGTTTCAGTTTTCACCTAAAATCAGGAAAAATTCAATTATTAAGAAATTATAGAACCGTGGCTATCGCACATCTGGGCGGATTATTGAAAAATTGATTTTTAAGTTTTTCGACAACCTTTAAACATGAAGTTTTTTTGATCTAGAAAAAAATAGTAGTTATCAAAAAAAAAAAATTACCAAATGTGCGATAGAGAATTCAATTCTTGTCAGTTTGCATTTTATTTAAAGAAAATCGGTTGATTTTTGAATGCTGTAGACTGGCAACCAGGTCAAAAACCATGGTTTCGAGAAAAACGCATTTAAAGTTTTAATTGCAGGAAAAAGTTCGTTTTGCCAAAGGGGGCGGTGCATGCACTTTTTTCAAATTTTTCCACATTAAATGAGAGTAAAATCAGTCATAGATACAGAGCACACCAGACATAAATACTGCGCTTGCGAATGTGTTGAACCATGCGTGGTAGATTTAGATTTAAACGGGACAAGTGGCCTTTGCACTGCAGCCATATTTGGCTTATTGTGCCCCGCTCATATTACAGTTCTTCTAACAAACCCACTCTTCCTAGGAAGAGCAGTATTTTTTTGGAAGAGATTTCTTCAAAGTCGGCAGGCTTTAAGAAGTATGAGCCAAAGGCCTGGAATCTGCATTGTGCAATGGCCTTGCATTCACACAGTACATGCTCTGATGTTTCATTCACTTCGAAACATAGCCTACACACATTAGTGGATGAAATTCCCATTCGGTGCATGTGTTTATTAAGCTTACAGTGTTCGGTTAGAATTCCTGTAATGATACAAGTTGATTTCTAGATAGCCCTAGCAGATTCAGGCTCTTCTCTGAAAAGGGTCTCTTGGTGAATCTTTTGGCTTGTCTGGATCCTGTCATTGAGTTCTATGTATGGTCCATTTGGTTCTGGATCCAGGTTTGCATGGTAAAGTTCACTGTATTGTAGGTGATACCGTAAAAGGGGTCCTATAAGGCGCCGCATGGCTGCACCTTTTTTGGCTTTCGTTAATGCATTCCCACATTAACTTAGTTTTGATCTAAGGTGATGTGATGAGATGGCTTTCAAAGCCGCTGGGCTATCTGTGTAGATATAGATATTTTTATTAGTGTAGGATCTGCTGCGGTTTTCGTATATGCATCTAGTGATGGCATAAACCTCTGTGTGAAATATTGAGGCTTTGATAGATGTTAGCTCTTGGCTAAACACCATATATTCCTGCTCGTACTCCTTACATGGTTTTAGAACCGTCGGTGTACTAGATTAGGGCTTGCTTTACTAAACTTGTATCTGTTTCTTCCCTATCTGGTATTATTATCTTGAAGGGCAAGCAAACGGAGATTGTGCTCAGCAACCATTCTGTCTGGCGTCATATCCATTGTTGGATTTGCTTCAATTCTTTTGGTTATAGTGCGTAGACTTTCAGAATCCCATTCACTATAGCTATCTGTTTGGGCTGTGGACACCATGAGTCCAGCCTCTTTTGTAACCATGTCACCGAGTGCCGGTAAGGTTAATAGTGTTTCTAGAGCGCCGGTAGATGTTGTGCGCATGACATCAGTTACATTTAGACAGGCCAACCTTTGGAGCTTATTTAGCTTTCTGGTGGTTGTGTTTTGTGTGCATTTATTCCCCCATGCTGCTGCAGCATAGGTGACCATGGGTCTGACTACTGATTTGTATACCCAAATCATGAAATTCGGCTTGAGTCCCTATGTTGAGCCAGCCAGTTTCCTGCAGTTACACAGCATTAGTGTACCTTTGCGGACTGTCTTATCAATGTGTTTATTCCAATTCAACTTATCACCAAGAGTTATCCCGAGATATTTTACTTCTTTGGACATTGAGATCTCCTTACCAAATAGGATAGAGCTTGCTATGCTCCTCATTTTCCTTCTTTTGGTAAAGGATATAATTGTTGGTTTGTGCGTTTTAAAATCCTTTTTGTTTTAGCGATATCTCTATACTACAGAGAGTCACATATAAACCTCTCTCACACTAAGCGAAAAAAAATTCTACCGATGTTAATATTGAAAATTTTCGTTTAGGATATTGAAATTATTATACTACACACTTTAAACTTTAAAAATTAAATTTGAAAAAAAAACAATCGATTTTTTTAAATTTCGATAGTGTACCCTGCCCATAAGACATGACTTCCATGGAATCCTGTTGATACAAAACGGTTGATCAGCAGTAGTAAATCTTGCTTCTAAATATTCATAAGCTTGTAAAATATTGAAGTAAGTTCCTAAAAAAAATTGTATGAAATAGTCCTTGGGTAGTTTGTGAATGATAATTTTCTATTAAGCTGTGATGAACTCATGTACTCCTGATGATAGTAAATAGCAGTATTAAATAAAAGAAAAGGCAATTTTTTTTGGCAAAAGTTGGAATTTTGAAAATACGATGTTTTCGAACTATCCCATAAGTATAAATGGCATTTTGTTATATAGTTTCAAGTAGTTTGAAGAGCTTCACATTTTTAAAATTGACATTCGGGGAAAAGGTGTTTGTTAAATACATTTTGTTAACTGGCCTGCTCCCGTTGAAAACATTTCACATTTTATTGTAAAGACGGAGGAATATCGTTATGCCCAATAGCTTTAGACTTTATAGAAAAGATCGATTTGAAAAGCTTCTTTGAATCCGTGCATAGAAAAGAGAATGCAATAATAATAATAAACTGCAATATTGACATAAAATGGACTTCTAAGCAGGTCAGGATTTCCTTCTGGACCCTCAGAAGCCTTCTTGGGGAAAAAAAAGTTCAGGATTGAAGGCCAATTTTACATCATAGGGTTGTACACGACCATAACCCGACAAAATTATTATCATTATCTCTGCATATTGGCGAAGAGCAATGTGCATCCAAAGATATTCAAATTTTCTTATAGCGCGCATGTACTGAGAATGAAACCAACACAAATATGTATAAACCAACAGTTCCAATAATTATGACATATTGATAATTACAGCACAAACGAAAGTATCGGGGTTCGAATTTATAATCAGAAATAAAAGATCAGCATATAGACTATACTCTCGATGCGACCAATATGATCTTTCAAGTTGAAATACATGCTTTTGAACTAAGAATTAGATTAAAGAATTCTGGATGTACATCCAAACTGGTATGGAATTGTCTACAACTGTCCAAAAAATTAACGCACTAAAAAGTAGTCACCTTGATCTATTGCAAGGAATTATAAAATGAAACAACTTCCTTGTAAAGGATCTCTCAGATGGTATTAATGAAAACGGCACCTTTCTGCGCTATCATGAAATCGACTAAAATCCAAGCATAACTACACTACAAAAAAACTGAAGGCTGCATGCAATTGCAAGGTTATTTTTAGAAAAGAAGATTTGAATTTTTAAAATTTAACAGGAATTATAACAGTTGGCAGGATATTACCCGCTGATCAAGCATCTTAGCACAGTTAAAATTCCTATGTGAACAAGAAAAGCAAATTGCAGAAAAATTATGAAGAGCTGGAATGGAGAAGATTCAAGACTTCGGAAGTAATTTCAGGCTCACTATAAAATTACTGGTGTTCACAAACATCACAATAGCCGAAAGCTGACGCAGCATAACGGACCTCTACTATCCTCCTTAATAACAGTCTACAATCCAATCAAAGTATTCAGTACAACGATTGTCTTTTAGAGATAAATTTTATTTCTAAAATTTTCTATCTTCGTCCCGGATTATCTGAAGATCTTTATTGAGCGTTTTTCTTCAAATTGACTACTCTATCAATTCCTGCTGCTCACTCTATTGAATTACTCACTTCACCACCAAATGTTGTTGTTTTACTTGTTTCAGTGGCGTCATTATTTAATTTATTATTTTTCGCTAATTAACTATTTATTTAGGTCTTCTATTTATTTCTGTTCTACTACCTTTAATTTTCTGTAATAATATTATTTCACTAATCATAAAAACTCTGAAATGAAGCAACCATAACAAATAACTTTCTTCAATTCACAAGAACAAAATAATTTCACTAATTTTAGAAATTTCATATTTTTTAAAAAAAATTCTAAGATAAAAGTTAAAAAGCCCAAGAAAAAGGAGATATCCAACAGCTTTCAAAAAAATCATTGAAAATAAATTTTGCTAAAATCCTGTTTATGAGTCATCCACCCTGAATTTCTATCTTCTTAAATAACACTGAGGCAAATCCGATTCGTCTTGATATCACCCGATTAGCTAAGACAATTAGATACGCAGTTTCTATAATGGTTTTCAATTTTCCTCTTCAGTGAAGCCATGTCTGCCCAGTCTAATGTAAATGAGTTCAGTGAGTCGCGCGCTTAATGGAAGCCATGAATTATTGGTTGGTCACAGTAATAATTGAGGTGGATTATATCTATTTCCATTGAGTGATGCTTACAACACGCGGCACATAAATTTTTGCATCATTTATAATACAGAGCAATCGTGAGTGCGTGTGTGGTGTGGTTGCATAGTTTCTTTTTTCAAAAATAGATGTCACGTAATGTCTCGCGTAAAGAGAAATAATTAAGACGACCCGCAATTATATTCTTAGTAGCTAATAAAATGTGGAAAGAAAGCAGTGACTTTTCATTGATCCCATTTTAAATAAATATGAAATAAAAGAAAGATTTTAAGATTTACATTTACTTAAATTGTTGGTTTAAGAGATGCAGAAAAAATATGAACATTATATGAATCAAGAGAAAACTATAATTACAGTAGCTCAACTACGGGTCTAGATTTGAGTTACACGAACGTACGCACATTGTGGGCGCAATTATGCATTTAAGAAAAAATAAAAATTCGTCAAAAGGAGGATGGAAAACATACTCAAAATAAATGCTTGGGTGGTGAGTTTGGCAACAGTGTATAAGATTATTAAAATTTATATGCTGCAATACTCTTGATAATGACATATGTATGTATGTGTAGCTAAGATGAATCAGTCTCGTATTCAAAGAAGTTATTTGCAGTGATTGATTGTGATTGAGAATATTTCTCAATACTTATATCACAACTTTCCTTCATATTTATAAGTTCCAGAATTTTGAAAATTGTCAACAATGTTTGGATTTAAAGAAAGTTACTAACTACATGTGGAACATTAGGTGCCCTATTCTTAGTAACTATCTGCAACGTCGCTTGACATAGTAGGAAGACCGATACACAAAATTAAAATTTCATAAGACTTCAAATTTGAAATTTCAGTTGCCATCTTCTGTTCTTCAATAAACTATTATTCATAGCGTAAAATAGATCATTAACCCAAGATATTTAGATTAAAAAAAATAACTTTCGAGGTGTAAGTAGTGAAGAGGACAAAATAGGCCGAATCAGGCAACTCCTTCATAGGGTTGCCATACAAAAATTTCGTTTTTAACTATATTTTTGTTAACTGCCTGAGAATGCGTCGACGTAGAGAGCTGAAATTTGGTACATGGTGTTTTTATAGCAATAGTAAATAAAATTTATAAAAATGGACTAAATCGGGCAACCCTTTCTTGGTGTTGCCATATAAAAATTTAGAAGATTTACGTACGCTGTGGAAACGATCAGTCCTAGACGGTTTTAATGTTCTTCAGAATGTGAAATCCTATGAAATTGGTTATAATCATTTTTACTGTCCGACGAACCGTTTTAAAAATATATGCGAAAAACAACTTCAAAAATCATATTTGCACAGAGAGATGACAATACAAAATTACATACAGGCATTCATCTAGGCCCTAGAATAACATGCTATCTCTTGACACCGTTTCCATAATCCGACCTCGGAGCGAATGTCGTTGACCAATGGCGTGGCTAGGCGTTGTTGCCGGATCCTTAATATTTTCCTATTTTTTATGAATTGGTCAAATATGATTTTTTGTTATTTTAAAGCTAATAAGTTTTGTTAATACTTCAGGGCTCTTGCGCCCCCCCAGTTTGGGAACCTATGATCTGGGGTGTCATAAGAATTGGTCTTAGACCAATTGTAGCTTTTTTACTTGTTTCTTGTAGCATTTGACCTAAAAGTTTGGAATTCCAAGAGATTTTTTTTTGTTTCTATTTAGTTCTGACTTTTGATATTACCATAATATTAAAAAGTAACATGTTTTAATACAACTCCGATTGTGGAAGGTTGAGTCTCCAGGACTCCTTCAAGCCATACAAGTTCATCGGCCTTTTCATTTTCACTTACATTGATGTAATCTGGTATACCCATAGAACGAGTAGGTACCTAAATACACCGAAAAAGAGGGTGGTTTTCTAATTCAATACCAATTTGGAGATTGTGAATTGCTTTATCAAGGCTTTGACAACAGCCTGGCTATGCGAACAAATGGCAATCTTCTTTTTCTCTATATTACAGTAGATAAGATATATTTTTCCACTTTCAGTATGACTTGAATGATTTCCGCCTGTAAGACATTTTCACGCGAGAATTCTCGGAGAAAATACCTGCTCCAAAATTTTTCTCTTATTTGGTGTAATCCTGAAAAAAATCACGATACAACCTATACTGAAGTTTTCAAAAAGATCATATCTACGAATTTTTTATAGTTTCACTAATTAAATCTAGAGTTTGAACTCCAAAACTATAAAAACCCAATTCACGCATCATAAAATTTTTAATGGCCACCCATCCACACGTTATTTCATGAAAATTTTTCCTAATTCTGTCTGGCTGGTTGTGTTCAGTAATCAAATCACTTTCATCAATTCCAACAGTTTACCACATTTGCTGTGAATTGAGCATACTTTCCTGAATGTCTATTTAATGATAGCTTTTCTTACTCGATTCAACTATAAATGAGTCATTTATCATGATCCTTACATGGCATGTTCAGGTTAAATTTTCTCCACAATTAACTCAATTGCAAAAGCCTGCGGGACTTAGCTATCAATCCAATTTCCATAAATTGAGGACATTCACCGACTGGCCTAATTATTGCAAATGCTACGTTTTGTAAATTCTGCGGGAAATCGATACTCCTTCTTGCGTTAAGGAACAACTACCCGCATTAATAGTCTACTCCTTCAACAAAATTACCCTCCTCCTACTCCTACAAAAAGAATTAGACTATCTGTCGGCGACTGGGTTTGTCCCCTTTTCAATGGAATTTATGATGAAAAATAGCTTAGCAGCACCAGCCCCCGCATATATGAACAAATATATATACGACCCTGACTGATGACTTAATTGCGTGACAGTAGTTAGCAGCCTAAGAAGGGTGTGTGACCGAGTCGTCTTTTGATGGTTTTGAGGGTTTCTGTTCCTACTGTATATTTGAACAATCACAGGCGAAATTTTGATGGGTATGGTATGGTGGGTCTGACTGGGTAATAAAAATCAACAGAAGCGGCAGGAGGCTAAATTTCGAGTAAACTCCTTGGATGTGGTCAGGGTTTTTGAACAGCTGAAAGGTTTCCATTACAATTTAATACAAAGTCCGGGCTTTGTGTGTAGTCAGGATCTGTCAGTTTTGATATTGACAAAAGAATCCGCAGACAAAAACCCAATTATAAAATTTTCCTAGCAGCCTATAGTCAAAGGGCAAATGGTCGACCAAACCAGAAAGTGATTTTGATTAATTGAAACGAACTCTCCCAATGGTCTGATGAGATTGCATTTCTGGGGTGGTAGTATATACGGGGGTATTATAATAATCGTGTGTGTGCGTGTTTGTGGTTATATGATCCTCTTTTAACTTTAGAAGTTTTTATGCAGGCTTCTGCCTTTCTTTGAAGATTAAGGCAAGCATTGAAATGAAGAGTTTCGAACACAGTCAACTGGGAAAATTTGATATCGAAACGATAGGGTTTGGTTTTTTTTTTTCTGTTAATAAAACACACGTAACTTTTCTATGTGATTCTTTAGGTAGATTACGATCTATTTAGCTGACATAATACGTTTGTTATTAACGTAAAACTTTGCTCCCACGTGACTTGTATGACAAGGCAGAAAGTCTGACAAAGACATATTTCAGACAGGTGATAAGATTTTGTTATGATTTTTATGGCTTAGTTATGTTTGTCACGTTCGGAGTTATATTTTCAGGAATTCGTATTTACAGCTAGTGTGTGAAAGATTTTTTTTTTTGAGTTCTTTAACCTAATTCTTATTAAGTCGATCGAAAATTTCATATCTTTGGTAAGTTGTCGGTAGTTTTCACTTACAATTCTTTGAAAAGAGTTTAGGGGTTGGTTCTAAGCATGGAAGACGATTTTTGAGATTAATACAGTATGCGCAGGAAATCTATGTATGTACTATCTCGTTATACTGATGATTGATCAAGGAAGTATTTAATGAATTACTGCAAGCTCGTCAGTTGCTGTTTCCGGGGTACATCATATCATTCTTGATAAAAGACCACCTAAACTTGGATGACGTCACTCCTATGGCCTGTTTCGATAGACGAAAGATAAAATCAAAGCTTGAAGCTCCATCTTAAATCCCAGTCATACCCTTTATAATCTCGGATTGAATGTATTCTTAAGGGAAATCCAACTTCGTCAGGTACATAAGGTGCAAGTGATTGCTCTTCAGCCTGTTTCGTGCGAGAAATTTTATTTTTTCTATTTATTTCTATATCTAGACGTATCTGGCGTAATCGCCTTAGAATTATTCGTTTCCATGGTTGGTCGGTGGAAGAGGATAATGAAAGGTAATCAAATATACTAAGCAACTATAAGATTAGGATTATTGTGAAAACATTGATACCCTGATATTTAGATAGGACTGACCCGATTGGATGAATATATTTTGTCAAGAGTTACACAAGCTGCCTACGAGCACATTACTTTTAAATCAACCTTGCAGCATCATGTAGTAATTATGCTTAAGAGATCCAGCAATATCATTCCTAAAGCTACTCATGCTTATCAGCAGCTTCACCGATTTCCAGTACTATAGGGATTTTTTTTCAGCACGCAATCATACATTAGTAGGTACTAGGGACGTTTTTAGCCAATTGGGGGCCCATGACACTTTAAGATATGGGGCCCTGGCACTTTAGGATATGGAGACCGTCTAATAGAAATTATTTTCTAAACTACTTTGGGTTATCAACAGGAATAATAACTAATTGCAAACAAAATACGGAAAACACACCGATTGCAATTTCAAGGGTGGGGAAACTGATTTACAGTCCCGAGAAGAAAAAAGATAATGTAAAGTCACGCTAAGCGGAATCGCCCGCCGAATGTCGTACATTTAAATGAAAGTCTGAATCGTGCGAGTCGGTGTAGTTTGTTTTGCAATCAAATGATTTTGGGGAGCAATCTATAGCTAGACAGAGTTTCTAGTATTATTTAACATGAACCAACGTATAAAAATTTTTTCTGATCACCAAATATTAACCAAACTGAGAGCAATCATGAAAAAAAAACGGAAAATCTAAAAAATACTGGGACTATAACCAATGACACTATACAATTACAATGATGTTTCAGGAAGTGTTGATACCTATAAAATTCGTGTACATGAGTGTGGCTTTTCTTTGGGGTCCTTGAATAAGGGAAATTGGAGAAATGTATTTTCATCTGTCTACATTTAAAACAGCTGAGACACTTCCTGGGTACCTTGGCGCAGTGACAGCGACTAAGAGCATTTTCGGTGGGGGAAACCGCAGTATTTTCAACCATATATGTACATATCTTATTGCCCCGCTCTCAATGTTGATTCTACTATACGCCTGTACTGAACTCTCACTACAGCATCATCAGATTCTAACACAACCAGAATTTGACTACGTAAAATTTGGCTTATCACACTTCCTGTACTCTCTATATTCTAAGACGAAAATGGCGGCTGCATATCGATTCGTCATCCCGAGACTTTTCCGTGCATTGGTATTATTATGTATACGCATGTATGTATTTTTGATATTTCTTCGTGAGAACTACTCGATTTTTAATTGGATAATCGAGTAAACTACGCTTCTCAGCACTCTCTATATACTATCTTTATCGGCCGAATACGGTTAATAAATTTACACAACCTTTACCTTCAAAACACACAAAAGTTTACTGTTAGATCCTATAAATATTTTTAGATTATTTTTTTACATGAATTTAAACTAAAATATTTCAAGATTTCGTCGTAAAATAAAATTGACTTGCACCACTTTCAAAATAAACGGATCATTTCGAAGGAAATTCGTAAAAAAACGAAGAATTCCCGGATTGTTGCTCTTCAAGCGCTTTTGGAAAATATGCTATGTTTTACTGGCTGAAATATTGGACATCGAATGGTCTAATATCGCCAGACTTAGGGGCGCATAGATCGCGGGGCCCTGGGCCCAGACCAAAAGATGGAACTGGTAGGTACTACTAAATGAACTTTTGAACATCCAGGGTGTTTCATAATTGGTGCACATAACTAAAGGGCTTGATAGCTGTGAGGTGGAGACAAGCAAAAAATCATAAGCAGAAGGAGGAGGAGGAGGGGGGGGGGGGGGGGGGAGACGCGCCATTTCGGCAGTACGGGGGTTTAAGATTTTTAGTACTTCTTCCACACACCCTGTACACCTTTCGTCGGAAGTTCTAGGACGTCAAAGTCCTAATTTTTTTAAATTTTAACGATTTTCCCGCCAAAATACATGATAACTATATACAGTTTTTTTACAAGATTTAGAAGCCCCATAATATTACCTTTAATTTGATTATACATTATGTATCTACCTAAATGAAACCGTTTTTGAGATATTCCCGTTTCTATGATTCATAATTTCATTAATTTTGCTAATTCTACATGGAATTGCATAATAGTAGGCGCGATTACCATCGTCAGTTCTATTATTTTATCTGAATCCCTATTTTGATACATTTGTATTTAATGGAACTATATTTTGTCGATTAAATAATATTATTTACATATTTTTTAGCTATTCCATAACCATGGATGCGTCTTCAATATTTAACCCGTTTATTTTGCAAGTGGTGCAAGTCCATTTTATTTTACGGCGAAATATTGAAATATTTTAGTTTAAATTCATGTAAAAAAAATAATTTAAAAATATTTATAGAATCTAACAGTGAACTTTGGGTGTATTTTGAAGGTAAGGATTGCGTAAATTAATTACCCGAAGAAAATAGAAATACTATACCCAAATGGACTTGTACCACTTTCAAAATAAACGGCTCATTGTAGGTACTTGAATTTTCAAGTTCACTCCCAAAATTTATTTTTTTTTTGTTTGAATTTCATATTAAAAATTTGAAAAACGGGCAAAATGCCACATTTTTATCTATATTGGCATATTTTTAGCGTATCTATTACCGCTAAAATGATTAAACCAATAATTTTGCAGTTGGTCTGTAGTCTTATCTGAGAATGCTTTTTTTTTAGCTTTCGTTAATCTCATTTAAAAATTTATGAAATAACAGCTTGTTTGCCATGATAAAGTGGGTAAATATTATTTTGATATTTAATAAATTCTATTTAGGAAATAAATTTATGAATAAATATTCATTAAAAAGCAGTTGACCCTTGTAAAGATCACTAACGGTCTTCGATGCTGATGTCATCAACCAAAATTAGCACATTAAATTTCGTTGCCGTCACTGAATCGAGAGCTTTAATAAAATTTTATTTCCCTTTTGCTTCTTTCCCGCAAACAAACATCTTTTTTAATTTTTTTAAGATTGCTTTTGAAAAAACATGTTTGCTTGGAGACGAAGACGGGGATTAATACCACTTGTAGACAGTAAATCGTTGTAACCTTGGTGACGCCAATTTCGGTCTCACTTCGCGGCCATTTAAGGTGATTTGCGCTCTACCTCTGCAAATCAAGCCCCTCAACAAAAGAACGTTGACTGTTTAGGATTTTCTTGCTATATTTATGTCGTGTGATTAGTTTCTGCACTGCACTTAAGTTTGTTTGCAATTACGAAATTTGTTACACGGCTACTTAGATGTGGTTTTTTTTAAAGTCATACCTACTTGTGACAATTTAGTCAACTTGTAATTTGTAGGCATTTTCTACATAAAATCGACGACTTAATAAATTTATCTACTACGCAGGCAACCACCAATTCTCATATTTAGGAGGCCTATCTAAATATTTCCATTTTTTCATTAAGGCCCATATTTACCACGCTACTGCAGCCTTTCAGAAAGATTTTAAACTCGCACAACTGTGAAACTCAATTTAGCTTAAGGTTCACTTAAAATCTAAGACCTAAGCTTAAGCTCGAACTATGAAGCTTGCACTTAGGCACACATAACAACTGTAGCTAGGTAAATTTTTTTATACTTGGGTCAACACAGTCGCCTTTGCTTAGATAACCCCACGCGTTAGAATAATAAAAGAACTCTAGGTGAAACTCAACTTAAGCACAACGAAAACGCTATTGGGATTAAATAAGGCAACTGTGAGAGCATTCGCGTCCATTCTCCCTGGGCGTTCAGCACTTGCCTTAAATTGTGACTTTGGGCTACACAACATAGGAAGCTGCTGTGCCTTTCTGTATAAACTTCGACAAATGCTGGTTCTATGTTAGTTTATGATCGAGGATAATCCCACTTTACCACTTTATATAGTTGTCCGGGCAAGGAGGGTGCCTTTAGATTAAGCTTCCTTCTGTTTGTGAATGTGATGATAGTGCTTTTGCTACGATTGATGGTTAGATCTTCGATTTTTGACTAGTCGGAAACAAGTTCAAGGGGTCTTCACATCACGTCCGAAATCGTATCATAATGCTTATGATGGCGTCATCAGCTTACCCCAGTACATCATATTTCGCACTCGAGTGAATTTCTACGAGCACGTCTATCACTATCGAGCATAATAAGGCTGCTAGGAGCCCTTTTCTGTGGGCAGCTCTTTTTTGCACTAATCTAATCGGACTCACTCCTTACAGATTGTGTAAGGCATGAATAGTTGATTTTCCAGACTGGTAGGCATAGTGCGAAGTAGCTTTCCACTAATAATGATGCTTCTAATATGTTCATTTAGCACCTTTTCCACAATTTTCAGGAAAAATAATGTTCCGGTGATGGGGCGATATGATTTTGGTCCTGCGCTGTTACACTCTTACCGCCCTTAGAAATGAAAATTTCCTTGGCGTTCCTCCATGTTTGAGAATATATGTATGTATACCAGCTCATAGATCGCTCTTAAGACTAAGCCGAGAGCTATTGATAATTCCTCTTACCCTTTTTTTAGAAGAACCAGAGAGATACCATCACCACCTAGGATTTGAAACTAGTAGTGCTCCATATTGCCTTTTCAGCTAATCTAACCTTGCTACGCGTATTAGTATTAGTTTGGTAGCTACTTATTCTGCAAACTGGGGAAATTAGCAGACAAGGAGTTGGGGAACCTGACAAGGAGTTGGGAAACCTGATAGCTCTTAGATATCTTTTCCAGGCAGGGTCCCAATAAAGTGGCATCACAATTGAGCATAGATGGTCTAAGTGTGACTGATCCTACATGCTTTTTACGATGGCCGCCATTCTAACCTAACCTAACCTTCTCCTTGGGCACTCCACTATTAGTGGTCAGCTGCGTACATTGTTAGATTGGAACTTTTTGATACGGGGTGAAGATCGAAACGACAACTCACATTCTTTGTCGCTGTTTAACTTTCTTCGGTAAGCGATATAGAGTTGGCAGCTAATTTTTAATTTAATTTGGTTAGAACGTATCGTCCAAATGGGATTAATGATCAATGCCTCGTAAATCTTAAGGTCACACAAAGGGGCTTATAGTCGTCTAGATTCAAGGTACCTTTAGGGATGTTATCGTTCTCCAATCCGTCCATTTATCAATTTACTAAAGAGCATAGTGCCTATGGTAACCTTGTCTTACTAGCTTTGATACATATATATAATATGTCAAGAGCTTTTGCTTCATCCTTGAATCTAGCTTTTGCCTTCAAGAACGTAAATAAAGATGTTTGAGTTATCCCGAAAACAATAGATTTTTAATATGTTTAAGCAACATTACCATCTACAGTATCGATCAATAGTAACAGTGTCGATCAACACTCAATTTACTTTTAATGCTTTTTTACTATAGTTGGCAAAAACTGTCCGATAAACATTTGTTCTTTTAATTATTTTCGCAATATTGCTTGCGCTCTCCTTAGTGTTAGGAAAAGTTGCCAGAAAATCGTTTTTGAATTATTTTATTCTTACTACAACCTACTCCTACTCTAATTAAATAAAACTCACACAAATCTCACAGATTAAGGAAATTTTCTTATGTTATTCAGCATTTGAAAGAAAATTCTCCTACTGAATACCTACAACATAGTTATTACCTAACCCATGGACTAGCCCACATAAAACTGTTGAAATTACACCAGAGAGAAAGGTCAATGGCGAAAGGGGAACAACATTTAGTCTCTAAGCCTTTTATAAAAATTACTATTCCACCGGGCCACATTTCCAATTTGATGTCATCGCACATGTTATGAATACAAAATTGGAAGCATGCTAACATTGGCCTTGGTAAGTTCTACAATCAAACTTTAACGATGACGTCAATACCACAGAATGCTATTTGGGCGTTGACTTGATAAATGGAGATACAAATGAAATGGAAAAATTTGCAAAAATTATGCAATGATAGAATAACAAAATCATCGTGAGTAGAACTCATTCAGGTCACCTGGCTATTCTTCTTGTTTAGAATCACTATTACAACGTGGCGTAACACATCCACTTGACATTGACCCAAACTGGATATAAAAATAAGAAAACAAATTATTTCTAGGTATATCATCTACCGCACACCTCTTGATAGTCTAGTCTAGTCTTACTAGTATTAAAAAAAAACTACGAAAACAAAAAAAAAACTAATATCATAGCTGAAAAAAAACATGTTGTGACGGGCATGGGCAATAAGTGTACAGTGGAAGTGTTAATCCTTCTCCATTGTGATTTCCAGACATGTTTTTTTTTTAATGCGCCGACCCCTGTTGTCTGCGCTTTAATAGAATTTTTATTAAGGCTTAACTTCTTCAAAAAGTCAAAATGATTGAAGAGAGAGATATTCCGACCAGTATCACAAAGGGTACAGCCTAAAATTCTTAGCCAACAATGAAGAGGGATGCGGTTTTAGTACAAAAAAAAAACATGAAATGGTTTGGGACCCCGTAACCAATTTGTTCGAGTATGCGGGTAATTTAGTGATTCAAAGAGTGTGCATAGGGTGTGTAATTTATAGCCAAGCTATCAAGACTTCCACACAAACATATTATTATGGGTGCAGTGATTTGAATTGTTTTGCTCGATCTCTTTGACAAGACTAGAAAATAAACGATGAAATATTACAGATTTTCCGTTTAATTGAAAAAAAAAAAAGTAATAAATAAAATTTTTTAATATGTCTCTGAAAATAAAAACGTATACCGCAGATGAAATGTCTTTCTCTCTATTGGATCAGATTTTAGTGAACTTCATCTGAAAAGCTCCAAGTTAATAGATTTTAAGGGCTTCATCCCATTAAGAAATTTTCACCATTCCCGTCCTACCAGCTTCACGACCATTTTTCCCCCCTTTTCGTATTTTTCACGTCAAGTTTTTATAAATGAAACCATAAACCATAATTTCTTTGATTTTTGCTACACTAATGCTTAGAATATGTTTGGGTAACTAATGATAAAAGAAAAAGCATTTATAATGTTTGATTCTGAGCTTTATTCTGAATAACAACTTCTGGAACTCATTAATCATTGGTTTATATAATTGTTACTAATAGCTGTGTTCTTTTGTGCACCTTGTTCTAGAGCTCCCATATACTGGAGAGAACAAATTGTTTTGTCGATTGAATCGAACTATTTGTACTGTTCGCTACATTTAAATCTTTCTGTGAAAATGTATGAGGCGTTCTTTTGTGTATCTCTTGTTCTGCTCTGTTCTACGGACAAAAAAGAACACACTTTCATTTCTTATGGACCGTGGTCTTTTTTCAAAAACTTTCCGTCCTATTATAACCTATAGATTTTCAATTGCATTTCAGTCTGGACTATCTTCTAGCCAGAGAAAAGAATTAATTCCGCATTGTTATTTTAGTAATTTATTTTACAACAAATTATTGTAATATTGTATTATGATCACTAATACTCAAAATTTGACGCACACTGGGCCATTTTTAATATCTAGATAGTCATAATTGAAAAAAAAAATTCGAATGCCAATCTCCTCAAGGCCTATATAAATCAAAAGCAAACTTCTCCTGGAATTGTCCTTTTTTACACAAATCCTTATCTCACACTTGTTCGCAAACAACAAACAAACAAAAATAAGGTTTTACCTGCTCTAGATAAACCGAACCGTACAGTCTTAATTTTGTGCTATTATTCAATGGTTATAGTGTTTTTTGTGTTAAATTTTGTAAAGATTTTTAAGGATTATGGATATAAAGGGTACTGGTATGTATTTCCTTCGTTAATATTTTTTTCAGTTTATTATTTGTTTAATATATATACAGAAGATACAAACATTACAAACATTAGTTTGAAAAGACTGCAGTTTTTTTCTTATCATTTTCCATTTAGAAATTTGACTGATTTTGTGTAGTGTATTTATTATTAATTAAATGTTAACACTTTTTGTTTGCGGAAATCTCTAGATACAGTAAACATTTTAATTATTGTAGGAAGACAATTGTTGCTTTCTCGGAGAGAGATTTTTGAGAAGTTAAGAGAAGTTGGCGCTATGCATCCGAGTAATTCGCATTCCCAGGAAATAATACTTGAATATTTAAAGAAGTTGGAAAATCCGTCAACAATAATGGAAAAAAATGTTCGTTCGTACTGTATCTTCATTCTCAATTGCACTGAGTCAAAGCTGGAAAAAATTTCACTACAGCTATAAACATTTTCTTACCATGAATGATTTGTGGCTTAACGACGACAATAAAATTGGTAATGCAGATTTACCAAGTACGAGAAAAATATCCAAGGAAAAGAAGACCTACAAAAGAGTTCTTATTAAAGTGGTCCTAAAGCAAAACGACGAAAGGTATAGAAATTAATTTCTGAACATAGTGAAAGCGAAATATGTTATTCTGCTGAGAATCTGGTAAAAGAGATGCTGCAAAAGTTTTAAAATGCGTGACATTCTCCCAATAGAGCTACCAGAATGCAAATGGCTTATGAGCGAGCTCTGACAGGTACTGGTTTTCATAATTCCAACCCAACTAATCAAAAATCAGTACTTGATTTTACGTCAAGGATAATTAGAATTAAAGAGGCAAAAGAATCTTGCTATCCGTCTGAAAATGATGGTACCATCACGGAGACATAAACTGAAATTAAATTGCAAGCCCCAGAAGATTTGACAGTAGAGCGGCTATTTTCGGTTTGAGCTGAAATTTTGAATCAACTTTACAATGATGGTGGAAATCTATGCAGATATAAACAAACAAAAATCCTTTGATAAGAACTTCGAAGATGCCAATGTTTTGAGGACTCATTGCTTGATAAACTGGTTTCGAGAAAAATTTTAAAAACGCACTTAGCTATTTTTCAAGACAGAGGCATGTCTAGGCTATGTTTACTGCATTAACATTTTCAAGTCAAATAATAGATATTATATAAACAATTTATTAATAACACAAACATTAATATTTTCATTGAGGTAATGTAGAATTTTACTTGAATTACATTCAATTCATAAATACAAAGCATAACTATCACTAAGGTAATGAAAGTATTTTGCATTAAATCAATGAAATTCTTACATTAAAGGAAGGAAAATTATATAAAACATATTTCTTAAAAATGCAATGTATAAAATATCATTGGGCAAATGAAAATATTCTTTAAAGCAATGAAGCTTCCTATATTGTGTTAATTAAAGCATGCATTAATAAAACTTTTGTTGATAGACTTCATTGTTGCTATGAAACCTATACATTACTATAAAGAAATCACGTTTATTATAGTATCAATAACTAATTTCATTGTTACAATGCTAGCTTTCGTTAAAGATTTATAGTTTCAGAAATGATGAATTAACATTCAATAACGTAATGAACCGCTACATTGAGATAATGAACGTTTTCATTGTATTTATGCCTGTTTTTGGCTCAGTGTACCTTTTAGTTTAAATCATAAATAAACACAATAGCTATAGCCTCACTTTGTATTAAATTTCTTAGAAAAATTATGCAATTTATATTCCAAAAAATTTATGCGTCTTATCTCTTCGATTTCGATTACTGTACATACGACACTAAATATTGTTCAACAGAAATATAATAGATGATGCAAGGTAGAGTTGTGAAATTCACTAGAATATAAGGCAAAACAATCATAGTTGATTTTTGAAATTGTGAATTGTGTAGAAAAGACAAATAATGAACGAGAAATATATGTTACGCTATGGCGTACATCAGGTCTGAATGGGTTAAAACTAATTGTTTACGTCGAGCTCTGAAAATTCGCAGAAGTAGTTAAACTTTAAACGACGAACTTTAAAAAACAAAATGATTTAGGTAACTGATATAGCATAGCGCCGTTTTGAAGTTCGAATTGAAGAGCGCCAAACCTGGAGAATAGTGGATCACAATTCTTTTGTGGGAGTCACTCCAACAAGCAACAAAGATGCTATCGGCTTGCACACAGTATTGGGCAAAATGCAATCAGATTGATGATGAATGATTACGATTACAATCTGTAATCTGTTATCATGATTACAGATTGATAATATTAATCAGAAAAGTAATCATTTATGGTGATTAATGATTGATCAATCGTAACCGTAATCATGATTACATGATTACATTTTTTGATTACAAATTTGCAAAAGGTTTAAAATTATAGTTAAAAGAAAACAAACATTGTTGTATTTCTATCCCGAAGTCGGTAGTGAATAACTCGCATTGCCTTATTCCACAACAGCTGCATTCTGCCCTTGAATTCATTGGAACTAGCATATAACAATGTGGAGCAATATGAAAAGTCTAGCAAAATCAAAGCGTTAAAAGGCATTATTGCATTTTACATGCTCAACGACTTTCTTATACGCCCCAGAAATGTAATCTTTTTAGCTATATTTTTTCATATACTAAATCAAGATCCTCGAATTTAAGCTGATGATCAGATATGTGTGAGTTTATATCAATAGAAGCACTTACATTCTTTACACTGACTTCAATTAATACATAATTCAACAGTGCCTTGGAGTTTTCTACAATAAAAATTCTTACGATCACAGATTGTTTGTTTTCTTAGAACTAAATATTAAAATCTCTTGAAAAGTTTCATTTGTAATAAAAAAAAATGTAATCATGATTACGGTTACATTTTCCGAAGATTACTCGATGATTAATGATTGATGGGTAATCATGATTGATTTAATCATGATTATTAATCTGATTACAAATGTGGTTGATTACGCCCAACACTGCTTGCACATATTGTATACATATATGAATTTCAACAGCCAAGTCACGATAAGGACAATAAAGTTAAAGTCAGTTCAAAGTTGGTTTGGAACTGTAGGAATGTCCTGGAATTACTATCAAAGACAAACAAAAGAACCTTTAGGTAAGTACCAAGCCATGAAGGACATGCAGGTAATGAGACTGTTGATACTTCACTAGAAAAGGAGCAGCCTTATAAGGCAAGTAAGGTAATGGTCAAAATAGAAAAGGCTCATCAATTACAATAGGAGAGCTTTCCTCGAAGCAAACGATAACTGCTCAGATTCTACAACGAAGACGAAGGGGTAGGATCTGCAGAGCATATACGTTGCGTATGAGCAGGACATGGTCACCAAAAACTCTAATTCCTGGGAAAGAAATTCATAATCCTGACCCTAATGAGATATATAGTTTCCTTCTTAAAAAGGACGAGCATAGATGGGATCTAACATGGTATGGGCATAACATAAAAAATCTAGGTCGGATCTTCGGCATCCACCTCAACATACATACATAAAATAATAATAATGGCTTAGTAAAGTAAAGCACCAATATCTGAGAAGAAGAAGAAACACAAGTACAGTATAACAACTATATATTGCGTGCATATATCCACTTTTACCGTTAGTGTTAGTATAGGTAATATGCATTTTCTATACATAACAATTTAAGTAGACTCATTCTAGTACGTTTATGACGTCGTAAATTTATTTTTAACATTTTCATTCGACGAAAATGAATTAATTTCGTACTGACCAATCCATATAATATCTCCTACCTTATAAAAAATTTCAGTGGCTAATTAATGTATGCCCATAAATTAGTAAATGACGCATTCCAACGCATGTTGGTTTTTATTTTACTTTCTGATAAGCTAAGCAAATGTGTGCTGAAAGCTCATTAATCACGTATTTACCTATCAGTCCAAGGGAGACTATAAGCAGATTAGGTTCTTTCTGCTACCAAAAAGAGCTTTCTGCGGAACTGCAATATGAATTATGCATTATTTATGGAAATGGGGATCCATGGGAGAGGCGAGGCTCATCATGACATGGTTCAGAGTAATTCGGAAGCAGTTCTACTAAAATAATAAAGTTAGATAATTTTGGGGGCGTTTAAAAACTATTTTCAGTCACGAACGGGAAGTAATAACTCCATAAATACTTTTTATGGATTAATATTTTTTATGCTACGAATACAAAAGTTTAGTGCAGTTAGTTCTATTCACGTTGCGTCTAAAAATCTTTATTTTGTAATATATCGCCTCATGCCAATCGATATATCGTCAGAAGAGAAGAATTTTGCCAACGAACAAAATGCAGGAAGGAAACGATGATGCTATGGCTATCATGGATTTCAAGAGAAAATAATTTTATGAGTCACTCACTGCCTGGTGGCTTTGCAAGAGTGTTATTCATTTGCAGAAAAAGTGTTACTTGTACTTCAGTTTTTTCTACATTTTTTTCTTTCGTTGAGCTTAAGTGAAATTGTTTAGTGGCCAAAAAAATTTTTGCATCTTTAAAGATGACGACGATGTTGTGTGGTTACATAAGGAATAATGACGTTATGAGTCATATTAATGATACAAAGTATGTTTACATACACGAAAAGGGATTTGGTTTTTATTTCGTTTTGTTGAATTCTGATTTCTATATAGGAAAACGGTGCAGTACGAAAAAAATGTAAGTGTAATACCTATGACTCATGAACTGGCCGAGTTAGTAATAATATGCAATTAATTTGTAATCAACAACACAATGGGTGAATTTAGGTAGTATCTGTTCTTAATACTGGAAGCGGCTATGAAGAATTTTGTACTTCACGACAGAAGTGGATGCGATATGTTTCTATAATAAGGACAACACTACCACCCGACTAAGAAACGGTAGATCTGCCATTTCTGAAACTTTTCTAATTAATGAATAGGTGGTAGTGTTGATATCTACCATCATCGTACTATTAGGTCGCCTCATTGATAGGTAGGTACATATATGAGGATTGAGTTTTACATCTAACAAAACTTTCCACAAATAATGAAATGTAAAAGCACTGCCCCCTAATATTCTACATAAATACAGTAGTATAGTACGAGAATAGCTGCATACTTATGTTTCGCTTAAGTTAGGCTATTTCCTGCAAGGTGTCACTTTGGAATTGCTATTTTTTGATATTTTGACGTTTCTTATGTTTCGGTAGCTTTGACAGATTACAAAAAAAATTGTTGTCTTTTAGTGAATTCTTTTCTGCGACTCGGTGTAACCATCGCCACCGAATCTGTCATTTCCTGGCTATTTTCTTCCCATCACACCACTAGGGAAGAAAAAAGTACGAGAATGGCAGATTTGGTGGCAGTATTAACACCGAAACGTAGAAAAGATTTCACT
This sequence comes from Dioctria rufipes, assembly GCA_963924295.1. Classification (NCBI taxonomy): domain Eukaryota; kingdom Metazoa; phylum Arthropoda; class Insecta; order Diptera; family Asilidae; genus Dioctria; species Dioctria rufipes. The sequence goes on along the minus strand of OZ002741.1, from coordinate 247,946,615 downwards.
ATAAGGTTATTTTCATGCGGTCAAGAATCAATAAGGGAAAATTTTGTGCTATAATTTTTAATGATTTTTAATATAAATTGACTTGACAATAGCAACGCTCAGGAATTAAAGAAATTTTATGACTTTTGCACATCATGGAACTAATGATAGAAATTTTTGCAATTACGTCCTTCATCCGGACGCTTATTGAGGTTCGGGTAGAGTACAATCGACTACAGCCTACAAGTACTTTAGGAAACTAACACCAGTCCGTAAAATTTTTTTTGTAAATTCATATAATGTCTTGCCTTACGTATTCAGGTCCATTTTAGGCATGGCACCTCCAGACATGAGGGATATCTTAAACGATGCATTATGATGCTCTGAACATATTTTAGTAACAATGTTTATTTCAATTAAGCGGGGGAAGGCTTGGGGTGAGGGGTCAAATTTTTATCTAGTACATTTGGAAAAATCTAGTACAGAATCGAACGTCTTAGGTTCTGAAAAGAAGTTTGAGTAGCCATACTCCTATACTCGGAGACTTAAATAGCCATCCCCATTTTCACTTTTCTAGTATTTCCCTGTTTTTTTATTCGAACTGAGGTACTAGATTTTTCGCATCTTAGATCGGCTTTAACTCGTTAGTGTTATGTCCGATCGGAAAACGAATTTTACTGTTTGCCTCAGCTTATTACCAACTACAATTCGTGGAAGATAATTTTTCTCTGCATGCTTTTAGGGTGGGTGTAGGAACCCCCTACGGAGGGGGAGTGGTTCCAATACCACATATTTCATAGCAAAATAAAGGTCTCGCCGAGTACTATCGGGTGGTGTAAATTTTTCTCGATTCAAAAAACTTCCTCGGGACGTTTTTGCAGCCGGAAACCCATTTTTACGTACTAGGGTCACATACACCCCAGCTACAACATTTCGCATATATTTTTTCAGCTCTGTTTTTCATGGTCATTAGTGCTCTATCGTGAGCATTTGCTCATAAGAAGTCGTTTTCCACGACTCACCAATTCCGCGCAATCACAAGGAGTAGGAAAGTCTACTTTTTCACCCAAGTAAGTCGCTCAAGCCACATCCGATCGCCAAAGCTTTCCCTTACTAGGATAGGATTAAATATGTTAATAAAATATGTTCAGTGCATCATAACGCATCGTTTAAGAAAATTGGGCATTCCCCTTTGGTGGGTTAAAAACGAACTGCAGCATATAAAGTTAGAACTATCGTGCGTATACGTGTAGTTTTGAAATGTACCGAAAACACCGTTGAACCTGAGCTCTAGTGTGGATCATTAAACGGTGACTGGGTTAAGCTGATGAGATATCCCTCTGCTGAGCAGGGCCTACCATAAATATATTCATTTCGACGTTATTGTTAAGTCGTGGGTAAAGCTGAGCCTCATTTCACATGTATTTTAATTTTTTCTTCCCTACTGCCAAAGAATTTAACGTTTAAGAGATTTCTGTATTGATGCCAAGGAATTTGCATAGTTTCTGTAGTTCCAGGGATTCTTCTTACACTTAAACCATACCCGGAGGACTAATTATTATGTTCATATTTCATACAGGGTATAGATAGACCCTTCTTCATTTACACATGTGCGTGTATAGTGTGATGAAAAACAAGGGGCGGCTTAACAAAACAAGTAAAACGATTAGTGTGGATGTGAATTGTGGAGGATTGTTTTGTCTCCCATGTGCGCTTCACATGGCGATGAATGCACAATTACCAGAGCGCTTGCAAAACATTCGCAGGGTCCAAACAAAACTCAATACTCGCCCAGTAGATTGTCGCTTCATACAGATGTCTCCCCGCAAACAAAATCGAAATCTTATTCAGTGTGAACTGCGAATACATATACCCGGCCGTGAAACATACAAAACCAAATCAGGCATGGGACGCCGATAGCAATGCAAATTCCTTGTGGCATTTTAAAGAGCCATCAAATTGTCGTATTTATTGCTTCCTCCTTTTGCGTATTTTTTTTTATCTCTCCACAAACAACACTTAAAGGAAGCCTGTGTGTCTTAGCCAAAACCATTAAAAGTTCATTTATAGCAAGCGATTTGCAAGATTGAGTCCAATTAATGTTGCCATGTTTTGCGGTTATCGTAACCACATGGACGCGGGATTTTTTTCTCACCTTTTTATCACAGCAAACGAAACGAAATGAAACCTCATCATGGGATCTTATAGTGCAGCTGAACTGAAATAAAACTCGCATTGTGTCACTTATCTGCTCTGGAAGGGAAAATGTCGCCTTGTGTTTTCGGTGTTTTTCAAAGCGCGCGTTTCAATTTAATGTCATAAGCCGTTGTAAGGCGGGCATGTTGTCGTCGTCCAGGTGAATATTAAAAGTGATTTTATGGAAAGGTGTTCATGCGGAAAGAGCGATTCTGTTTCAGATCACACTAAAGAAAGAGACATGTCTTTTGCGGTTTTGATATTTTCAAGATGTTTTATAGGGGAAGATTGAGTATAGAAGTTACAGGGAAGCGACGACATGTGGTATTTCAAAAGGGTGTGAAATTTTTTACAGGCCACATATTGAATTTTCTATGGGTTGGCTAATTACTGGTTGATGTCAAGGATATATAGGTACTGAGCATTTGAACGGGAAAGAAACCTAGTTCATAAATGTTAGACGAGGGTAAGATTAATAATGTAAATAAGAGGGGCACATAAACGGTATGCTTAGCTGGAAAAATTTTTACAAAAGAAGCTCGAGTCTATATCTATTAACATATGATGCCATTAACAAATATTCCCATTATACTAAGAGGTACAGAGAGAGAGAGAAATCTGTTTTTGAGTTTTCTTATAAGATTCTTCATAGAAAACATTCAAACATACTTGCATAGACCAAAGATAGTATAGTCCAAGCTATATAGAATACAAGGTATTCCAATAACTACGAACCACGTTCCGCCATTAGTGACGAAATATTGTGAATATGTATAGCAAAGTACGCTACAGAGAACACAATACTATCTCTCCTCTCTCTGTCTTTCCTATAAAAATGTATATACGTTAGCGACAGAATTACGTCACAGGCTATTAGCTGTAATGTGTCAAAATTTGAATGGGAATATCTTGTCTTCTATATAGGGTGTTTCCCGCTAGGAGGTCAGTAGAGCAGGAGTTGATAGTACTCACCTAGACTAACCAAAAATTGTATGGCAGGGGGGGGGGGGCAATATCAACCGTTTAAGATTTACTGGGTGATTAAGAAAAAAAGCTAGTTTTTCACAAAACACCCTGTATCTTAAAAAGTACAGGACGTATGGTCACAGCTCATTGTATGCAGAACTTCAGGGACTTTCCAACGACTGCGCAACCAGCCCAATACCTCTGTCCCATCAAGAATTATGATTGTCTAAACTAAAAATTTCGGATTTTCTTAACTTTTTTTAAATTTAACATCTATTATTTTCGCAAAACGGTCATTAACATAACTTTTTTTTATAAAAACTTGAAACTGTATACTCTTTAAGTTGACCTATTACACCCTATGTGTTAACTGTAGCCGTTAAACAGTTAGTAACTCTCTTTAGGACACACCGAAATTAGACGATATTTTTTTAAAATGACGTGCTAAGGGAACAAATTATCGTTGAGAATAGGTTTGAAAATAGGTTTGAGAATAGGTTTAGATCTAATAACTCTTAAAGATACCACATTGGGTGTAATAGGTCACATTAAAGAGGAGAGTCTACAGTTTATAGTTTTTATAAAAAAAGTTATGTTAACAAAAATAATAGAGGTTAAATTTAAAAAAAAGTGAAGAAAATCCGAAATTTTTAGTTTAGACAACCATAATTCTTGATGGCAGAGGGTTATGAGGCTGGTTCTGCACAATGAGCTCTTAACTGTGACCGTACTCCCTGTAGTTTTCACGATACAGGGTGTTTTGTGAAAAACTAGCTGTTTTTCTTAATCACCCTGTACCTCTAAAAGGTTGATATTGCCCCCCCCTCCCCCCCTGCAATACAATTTTTGGTTTTTCTAGGTGAGTACTATCACTTCCTGCTCTATTGACCTCCTAGTGGGAAACACCCTGTATACCTTGGTATAGTCCAAGCCACCTTTAGACTGATTGGGGCAAGTTCTGCCAAAGAATTTAACATTGGAGGCAAAACTATGTATACCCTCACCGATACTACTTCAATACTAAAGGGGACGTAGTATTAAGCTGAAGTTTATAAATAACTAACAAGTAAAAAAGCTAGAATTGGTCTAAGATACCATATTGTCACCCTTCTGTGCAAGTTTGATTTTTGAAGTGGTTTTTCGCATATATTTCTAGAACGGTTTGTTGGGCAGAAAAAATGATTATTACCAATTTCATAGGACTTCGTATTCTGAAGAAGTTTTTAGTACAATAAAAATGTCTAGGACTGATCGTTTTCACAGTATACGTAAAAAACCTAAATTTTTATATGGCAACACCAAGAAGGAGTTGCCCGATTTAGTCCATTTTTTAAACTTTATTTGTTAGTACAATGAAAACACCATATACCAAATTTCAGGTCTCTATATTGATGTGTTCTCAGCCAGTGTCTAAATATATAGTAGAAAACGAAAGTTTTGTATGGCAACCCCAAGAAGCAGTTGCCCAATTTGTCTTAATTTTACTTTTTTTTTAAAGTCCGTGTACGAAATTTCAGCTTTTTAAGTAAATGCGCTCTCGAGTTATCGTGCGCACGGACAGGCGGACGGACGGACATGCAAAAATCAAAATAACTTTTAATATTATGCGTGGGTGTCCAATCCATTTTGCTCTACCATCATTATTTCGAGGTGTTACAAACGGAATGACAAACTTAGTATACCCTATAGATTTCATCTAGGGTATAAAAAGGAGACTTCGGAACGTTGAGATGATGAATATTTGTTAGATCAATATTAGCAAATATTGGTAAGGAATCTCTCATATGTATCAATTGTCTGCAATTATTGGAAAATTGGAAAACAACAAAGGCCCTAAGATTGATCTCTAAGGAACACCTATAATGACATAGAAGAAGCCTTACTTTCGTCAACAACCTGGTTCTGACGGTTAGATTTCATAAGTTTGGAGTCCGAAGATAAGAAATAAAAGCATGTGATTAATATTGTCAAATGCATTCGAGAAGTCAAGCAATAAAAAATTAAATAAATAAATTTTTCGATTTTTAGAAGCAAAGCCAGAGGATTTAGATGAAAAATTCTGTGACCATCTTTTATATTACGCATAATAAAATGCTTCAAGTAATTATGCAATTATTTGAGGACTATTAAAAAAAGTTATATTTACCGCAGCAATTGCAACTCAAGAGGGTTCAAATTATGCCATTACTCAATTAAGTTTCATGAGTATGCGTCCGTTTGTGATTTCCCAGAAAGCAAACCGCCCTTGGAAGATGAATATTGATCATTTCAGATAGCACAACAAAAACTCTTCTGAAAATGAAAATCGGGAAATTTCATCCTGGTTTAAGAAGATTAGCCGCTTGTAACTAGTCTGATGACACTGAGAGCAGTTTCAACTTCACTAACGGCAGTGTATATCAAAAGTGTTTCCTAGCCTGACTTCATGCTCTCTCACTGGCCATACTAGTTGCCATAATTCGGGTAATGCCTTTAGGGGTCCAACTTAAAATCTCCTCGGTTTTATTTTTATTATAGGCAATATTTCAAGATATTGGCAACTTTTGGTTCAGCGTAAAATCGTGCTTTAAGAAGTACGTAGGTTGTATCATAAATTTTATCTTGGAAACGGGACTAAGAAATTTGATAGAGAGATATAAACTGCTGTTTTCGAGTATGAGAGAGCGATTCACATATCTCACCTTTGAGAATACTGTTGTTTTTTTTTTTTTTTTTTGGTATATTAAGTTATAATTTTGATGAAATAAGAATAAATAAATGGTGCAAAAAAAACAATTTATCATAATCTTAATTTTTTTAATGCTCATTTAAGGGGTATTATATAGTAGGAACTCGTAAATAAGTTTTTTTTTATTAAGGGCTGATACTGAATTTTGATAAAATAGGATAGGTAAATCTGCCATTTCCGGGTGCGAGAAATTGATTTAGCTAGATCCTAACTTTGAGGCAACTTATTTAGGGGTATATGGAGGGTTAATGGGTTCTCATAGAATATACTACTAAACGAGGGATTCTTGTATATTTGCATATTTTATTTTAATAACGGGGCTAAGAATTTTTATAAAATCGTAAGAATCTACTATTGTTGGGTTGCAGGAAAGCAATTTATCTAAGTCTTGGCTTTGGAAAAACTCACTCACATAATGACCCCCTATGTGGTAAAACACTCAACTGGTGATAATTATAGGGTAATACCGGATTTTGATGAAATGAAGTATATCTACGATTGGAAAATTTTACCAGAGCTCAATTTTAAGAAAACTCATTTAGGGGTAATTAGGGGGTAAAAAACGGAATCTTATTTAGGACTTAATACAATACTGAAATTTGATGAAATGGAATGAATCTACAGTTTTCGGTCAAAACGCATTTAAAGAGTTCTAAGTAATCAATCGTATCTGAGCTGGAAATTTATAAATCGAAGAAAAATTCTATGTTTAATCCCTCGACCGATACTCGCCGGGCTTTATATGAAAAACCAGAAACGGAATTCGGTAGAAAAACGTCGAAACTTGACTCAGGGTAGCTTCAGTGGAGTAACGGATCCAAATTAAAGCTGAAAATTGGATCCGCCAGATTTGCTTATATCCGACGAAATTTCCAATTTTTTTTTGCTTAGTCTGGATCCGGCTCCGGATAGTTTGGATCCAGATCTGGATAGTTTGGATCTGGATCCGTATAGTTGGGATCCGGATTCGGATAGTTGAGATCCGGATTCGGATAGCTGAGATCCGGATTATGCGGATACCCAGGTTTTAGGAATCAAATCCTAATTATTTCGGATAATCCAGATAGAAATTTTTCCGGATACTTTCAGCTCTAGTCCAAATGACAACAGCTGGTTTGACTCAATTTACTTGCTTTATTTACTTACGTCCCTATTATAAATGTGAAATGTTTATAAGTTAGTGTAATTTGTCTAGATTGCCTAAATCTAATTGAGAGGTAAGACGAGAGGGCTTTCATTGTTCACGCACTAACTAGTGGATTTCGTTGCTCAAGTACTACCACTAGTTCTCCGTTGTCTACGTACTGGTGACAGGATAGCTTTCAGTTGTACATGTACCGACTAGTGGATTCCGTTCTTCTCGTACTACCACTAGCTCTTCATTTTTCACGTACCGGCTATAGGATGACGTTCCATTGTACACGTACCAGCTAAAGGCTTCCGTTCGATATTCGAACAACCAATAGTCCGTTGTTCACGTACAGACTTGCAGGCATGGTTTGGACGCAAACGGATATTCTAGGTTTCCCGGACGTGCTAATTCAACTTTCTAGATGTTTGGATAGGATATTGAAGGTGTCTAGTGAATCTACATTGTCCTACTTCTAAAAGTAACTATGAATTATAAGCGAAGGAAAATTTCCCATATAAAAACCTCACAAATAGCTCTACAAACGTCTCGCTATATACAGGTTCGTTAAAAAACATTTCCAATTGTCTGAGCCCAAGTCGATGATTAAATTTATAAAAACAAAATATATAAAAACCTAATGTAACAAAAGCTGGACGAGTTAAAAATAAAGCCCCCCATTCACTTACAAATTATCTACAGATCCGAACTGTTTGAATTCCGCTACCAATTAACAGTTCAAATCGTACGATTTGATCTGCAGTCTAGATAATCTGCATGTGTATGTTGAAAATTTGTACGATTTGATTGTCAACCAGATCGGTAATCTATGCACTGCAGACTGTAGATCTGTAGATAAATACACAACACACTTGCACTTCATCGTCAGATAATAGGACTGCAGATTTTTAAATTGCATACAAAGTGTACAATTTCATCGTCAATCATTATTTTCAGATTAGTTTGATATTTTCGTCAGATAATTGTAGTTTCTCATCATTCTCTACATGGATAGAACATTGAATGAATTCTGAAGTATACAGAAAATATGGAAAGAAAATATGATCATATTTGGACAGAAATAAAAAAAAAACGAAAGACTTTTTCAGAAATAATTAGAACGTTATAAAGCTACTACTGATTCTGATAGGAAAAAAATTAATAACCTCATATGTGAGATGCTTTGTCTGTGAAGCAACCAATCTTTCACCCAGAAATGTTTTTTACTCTTCACTGGTACTTCTGATAAAAAAATTATTAATATCAGAGCAGCAATTTTCTTCTTTGACAAAATCATTTTAAAAATTCAATCGAATTGCATGAGAATCGTGAACAAACTAATTACGATATGGACAGAAGACCCAACTGTAGGTGTGCGCTTAAAAAAGTCAAATTTTAAACTTACGACATGATCTGATACTAGTAGGTGGACGAAAACAAATTTGGACTCACAGATGCCATTTACAACCTGAATCTGCAGATAATCTGTAAGTGAATGAGGACCTTAAATCTGTAATATAAAATAATAAGCGGCATCAAATCTTCAAATCTAAGGATGAGAAAATATCAATTTCATTTCGTTTATGCGAAAAAAGTTCATATATATTGACGAGAAGAATACCCCTTCTTCACAATCCCACAAATCGTTTAGTAATTCCTTTTTTTATAGCCCATGCTGAGTTTCCAAAATCTTAAAATCTCATATGCTTTGATACCCCTAAGAGTGCTTGTGCATATTCCTCAAAAAACACTTCATTAATAGAAATGGCACCCAACCCTTATTATTACAAATTTAAGCAAATTCTTAGACATAGATACTTATGTTTGTACTAAGTCTGTATTTGCCCTGCATGCCTTCAACTGATTCATGACAATGTCGAAAAATTCCAGGATATTCGATACATTCCCAAGCTAAATTATATAAAATTTCAAATATAGCAAAAACATATACCCCATGCAAAATATGAGAATCATTTTTTTTTCTAAAAAATTGTGGAAGAAATTTAAAACGCTCGGCCTTTAAGCATTATATCAAGCCAATGTCAATTTCACTTTCCCACAAGTTGAACCTTTGTGACAGTCTCAATCTGAAGCCTTACAAAATGAATCTTATGAAAATTGTCATTAACGTTCTAAAAGGCTTAGGCATATCAGTAAAGCCCGGGAATGCAGAAGTCGCTCGCCAGCCGTGATTGGGAATTCTTAGAAGTGAAGTTCCGGCTTTCATTGCCACCTCTGGAATGGAACGTACAAAGTACAAGTTTCAATTTAAGGAGCAAGAAACAGAGAGATCGTGCAGAGTAGAGGGCACCACACTACACTGCAATTGAAACATTTTTAAAAATTATCGCGCGATTATGCTCTTCGCCACCGCAAAACAGTACAACCAGACCAGGCCAGACCATATGGTAGATCAGGCACACATACATTCATACATAATGTTGGTGCTGCAAAGTGGGTAGGGGAGATCTCGGTTAACTGCATTTTTGTCTTCGTTTATGTCGTCGACTACTTGTTGGTAGATATTTGATGAAATCGATCTTTTGTGATCATCTATCTGCACACGATCACAACTTTTCATCAATGTCAAGAAGGTAATTTGCCGGTTTTATATCACCGTTAATCTTGGAATAGGTGTCTCAATCTCTCTTTAGGGGAGTACATGTACACATATAGGTCTACCGTCTTTCGTATTTTTCATCTCATATAGATTAGCTTCCTCCCTGTATCTATGTATTTTATGTAAGTGGCACTGGCAATACCTGTGCCTACAGTAAACAGGAAAATAAAGGCAAGACAAGATTTTCTATTTTACGGAATTTCTTTGCTATAATACCTACCTCTGCACGGTATGCAGTATTGAAGCCATAGGTCATTAAACGGCCTTGTGAAAACTGCTCGACAGGATCTACTATACTAGGTAGGTGCAATGAGGATGAAGAGCAGATAAATTCGGAGAAAACGATAGTGTTTAAATCTTTGTTGTATCTCCGGTGAATTTTTCCGTTTTCTTTTTACTTTTTGTATTGAACAATTGCCACATAATTTTGTAATAGAGTTTCTACTGCGGTATGATGACACACATAAATTCTATAGATAATATTTTGCTTCTCAACCTATGTTGTACCTATACTAATATGTAGTTGCATTAATGTTTTTAGACGATACCTACCTATATTTCAGGAGTTAATTTGTGGTCTTTATTATGTACATGTTTATGCCGTAATAGAACAAGAGCTAGAAGCAAGAAATAGCAATAACCGCGGCATTTCTTTAAATTAATATTATCCAATTGGATGAGTTCAATCTGAGAAAAATAGTTGGTCTTTCAACCCTTCAATATTGACCAAGGCTGTAAGGAATGTAAGAGAAATGGGTTAGTTTTTCTTAAGGAATGGTATAGGGCAGTACGTTTCAACTAACTAAAATAAATTGCACGATCTGGCAGCTCCGAATTTATAAGCAAAACAAAAGGAATATAATTTTAGAATTGATGAGTCTAGAAGGTGTCCGGAATGGATATAAACCTCTATCAGAACAGTGCCAGAACGCGGAAACATGATTTTGTAAGAGATTTTAAAGTAAACAATTTTCATAATTTTATTTTTAAATTATAAACGAGCAAAGAAGCTTTACCCTTTTACGTAAAACTTTTCAAACTTTGACGAAGAGAGAATATTAATAACGAAAATAGTCCTTGTAGTGCGAAAATGTGATTTCTTAACATTTTAAAATAGCCGTGCATACAAAATTTCAGCACTACATATAAGCATAGATGGCACAAGAACTATAGATGTCGCATAGCATACTAGAGCAGAGTATACAGATTGTGAAATGGGTAAAGCATTCTGGAATGGACCATAACATATTTTAGAGTGTGCCGAAAGCAATTGATTTTATAGTAACAGTTTTGTATACATTTGATCAACTTCTTCAACACTTCAGATACGAAAAAATATCAATCACTCGACGTACACATCATTTCAAATATTGTGGTTCATTCCGGGATGGACCACTCATCTATATAAATTTTGTATACTTTTTTGGTACTGTATACGACATCTACTTCTTGTGCCATCTATGATATAAGTCAACGGGTGTCTTAATAAATTTCAACAATTGGTCCACATTCTAAGGATCAAAATTAAATTAAAAATAATTGTCTAAAAAGTGATTCATAGTGAAGTATCCAGTGTGTTAACGAATCCACAGTTCGGACCATATACGTCAATGTCTGATCTACCCTCTATTTTGGATATATTATCCGTGCATATCATTTAAGAGATCTGTTTTCATGGGTAGGTCCTCAGAGTGCTACTGTTGATAATCTTCGAGATTGCATTGAATGGTGTCTTTAAACCGCATTTCTTTGGCATAACATCCGAGATCGCGATAATTACCAAACCCTATGGAAATTCTTTAATATATTCAGCCAGATTGTTTGATTTGGTTGGAGATCCAGTTTTTCCTCGGCATGGTACAATGAGTTACTTTTAGAATTATTGCAATTTTTCCAAGCTAACTTTGGTCATCATGATTGCACGATATGTGACCATAGCCATAGATCGATAAAAATTAACACCGCAGGATCATTGCTGATTACAGCCTCAAGACCTAACGATAATCTAACAATATGTCCATAATGCCGAGGTAGCTTTTAATAAGACTCTTAGGGCACTCTGCAATATATCAAAGTTTGTTTAGTCATGCTTGCTTCTGATAGTTATATTCAGGTCATCTCTGATCGTCGTTAACCCTTAACGGTTCCTACAGCCATTGATTTCTCCCCTAAATTGACACTTTGACTGTGATTCCCCTGATGCTAATCCTTAAGTTGTTAGGTTAGGCTAAGAACGGAAGGGGCCATGTCCAGTAACTGCATTAATAAACAATCTGAGCGATTATCTGCTAAGAGAAAATAGGTTGCGCATTTGAAAAGGTGAGGGGGTGAAGAATGATTTCACTTGCCTTATACCGAGCGCGCTACGCCAGAAAAGATCCAGTTACCTGTCTTCCCATTTTTGTTGTTCCCCCTAAAGTGGCTTTTTGGTAGGTTAAATGTTGGTTAGAGAGTAGTATACGAATTTTCGTCTCCAGTTTTAATCAGATCGTCCAAGGCAAGGTTATTTTGTTGTTCCTGACAGCAACAGGGGTTGCATGTGATCAGGACCGGGCATGAAGGCCCAGGGCCTCTAGGCGGTTAACAGAGTACGGATCCTTTTTTCAATAATTGAATAAAACAAAAATGTTACCATTACTTTTCATTTATTTAACGTACATCGACCTTAGAAAATAAACAAGCATAGGCATAACATATCACAATTATTTCTGACTCTATATACAGCACCAGAGTGAATTGAGCCTGACTCCCTCTGTTGGTCGATCTTAAATAGTTCTTCACTCGTTTTAGCTCTTAAAACGACCGTTCTGACGAGCAGATTGACCCTGGTGTATACGATAACGGAGCGCTATTTCCACATTTGGAAAACCTTCTCCAGGATGTACTTGTATAACTCCAGGGCCGATAATTGTTTTTCCCGTGTAGGCTCAGTGGACGACAGATGAACTGATGAGGTATAGACACTCGTTTTCCAAGTCTCGTCTAAATCTCTTAGATAGAAGACTTTCAAGCTGTGTGGGTCCTCGCGGATATCTTGAGATTCCAAACTATTAACATCACGAGAAAGTCATATTTTTTACTCAAGTTCTCGTTAGCAAAACCATGTCAATAATGACGTTGAAAACGGTAACACTGAATCCGATCTCGTTTCCTTTTACTTCATCAAATGAGAATTTGTCTTCCCCAAAAATTTACCGCTCTGCTGTATTTATTAGTAAATCCACCCTTGTATGCAGGAACACTAAAGTGAATTAGATTTTTTTTAATGTCCGATGTCGTATGTCTTCCATGTAAATGATTTCTGCTCCTGGCGGGGCAGCATCCTATAGGGTTGGGTCCCTAGGCAACTGTATAGTTTGCCTAGACAGAAGTTCGCCATTGCGACTAGTTTTCACTTAAAGTCTGAAAAAGACAGAGCCAAGAGTGCAGCTTAACAGTCTGAACAAACGTAGTTTCTGGAGTTTTCGCAGGCCCTGTTTAGGCTTTTCTTAGCTCCAACCTCTATAGGATAGACTTCCGCCTGAAAAATGAAGGCTGCCGTATCAAGCGGAATGGAGAGTTCCATTTCTGGACCCACCAGCTCTGTGCCTGCTTTTTATATTTGCTGGATCTGTCAGTATACCATCTGTCGTTAATCTTTTTGCAATAATATACGTTGGAGCTTCTAACTAATCATTTAATGTGGACCTGCCCGAAGACGTTAAGATGCCTCAAACTGGAAGAAATGTGATCATCTGACCTTTTCCTTCGAAGCGCACCAGCCGCTGCTTTCCTCGGAATAAAGATGTAGCGTGACTGTAGTCACAAATGCTTGTAAAGTGCTCGTTGATGAGCTTTACTATTAGCCATTTTACAAAAATGAGGGCTCGATATCATCAATGTTAACTTCTATTATTCTAAAATCGTCAATGAGTTTGTAGTAACTCATGAAATGGCTCTCGAAGAAAAGTTACAGTTCCTATCATATCTCGAATTATTAAATGTGCATTACGTAACGGAGAAATAAAAAAAAAATCTATTAAAACAAAAAAAAATCATTTGCAAAGTTTTTTTTACCTCTGCGAAAATAATGATTGCAATTGGCAGCACTCAGCTCATTTTCAATCAAAATTAATTCAGATTTCAGATTCAGAGAGCCTTGAAAACGATCGTCGCTCATCGGCTGTGCTTACGAATATATGATGCGTGCGGTGCGGTTTGATGGGAGCATAGAACCAGTAGGTGTATAGGTTACACCAATTCACATGCACTTGACAAGTATTATTATTATTTATTTTTTTTTTTATAAAAACAAATTCATTCAGGAAAGAAAGCGCAAGCTTCATTTAACAGTATATGCGTCAAATGATCTTCGCATAGAGATAGACATAAGCAACGTAAGATTGACGTATAATGAAGGTATACATCGCATGCTTGTCAACGCGGATCGTTTCACGATCGTAGAAGAGTCCGTCTTCGTTCGTCTCGATCTTGAGTATCGGCGTGAAGTGAATACAGAAGAAAACACATGCGCAAAACGATAAAATTGTTGCTTGGTTTGTTTTTTCTCCTGCCCTGCTGTGAGAATTCAATTCTTTTATTTTTTGTTTTTTGTCTTCTTTCATCTTGCATCCCATTTAAACTACCTAGAGCATATAGATGTTTTGTCTTTTTCAATTTCAGGTGTATCTTTTCTGACTTATAATTTTTTCTTATTATTTTAAAATTAAGGCAGAAACACATCCAAGCAAGCCTCAGGCCTGGCCTCTCTCAGGCTTCCTCGCAGCTCGCCTTAAGGCTTGCCGCAGAGAAATGAAAACAAAATGATACCACCAGGCTCGGTGCTGTCATTGTAATTTTGTTAGTACATCTGTTGACAGAAGTAGGCCTGAGAGAGAAAAATTTCGAACATTGAGCAAAGCGCGCTTTGCGGCTAGGCCTTGAGGCTAGCTGCTGGCTTGGTTTTGTGTTGCATCATTTAAAAACCCGTGTTGGAAATTTTGACAACACCTCGAGGAAGCCTCGAGGCCTGGATGTGTTTCTGCCATAGTAATTAAGTCAGACTCTTTGTGCGATTGCGATTGAAATTGTTTTTATTTTTATGAATGTTCAGTAAACTAATGTCAATATAAAGTAGAAATTCAATTTACCTGGATCAACTAGCTTCAGCATAACTCCACCGATGTGAAGATCTCCTTTAACCCGAAGGGTTTTCTCCACCTGAAGATCGGTGATGTAAATCCTCAGGTTCCAAGTGTTGTCTCCGATGTGAATCATTTTGACAGTAGATTTCTTGTAGTGATTTCCAGTTTACAAGAAAAGAATTTGCAATTCAAGATCAAGAAGGCAATTCTTAGCAGCACAAGGGCACCAATATCCACATTTAGTAACACCACAGAAAAAGATTTTTATAATTTTCTCTATACTTTTTTTTTTCTTTTTATTTAGCACACATTAAAAATTTATCACTCTCAGAATATGCACAAGAACATCATTGAATGAAACACTTAAAAAGTTGCGCCAAATTAAGAACTCTAAGCGAATTAAGAAAAAAAACTTTTCTTATTTTCCTGTAGGAATTTAATAAACGAGACCATAAAAAATACCGAGCAGACACGAAAAATACACGTACGTCCACACGCTTTAAAGTCTCGACTCTACTAACTTCAAAAATTTTCTGTTGAGATGAGCGAAAATTGCAGACGAACGACGAGACGAGCGACGTCGACCGAAACCAACAGAGGTATACAACAAAAATGTGAAAAGAAAAAGATACTTGCGTTGCGCTTCGAATTAAATCGATGCCATGCG
This sequence comes from Dioctria rufipes, assembly GCA_963924295.1. Taxonomy (NCBI): domain Eukaryota; kingdom Metazoa; phylum Arthropoda; class Insecta; order Diptera; family Asilidae; genus Dioctria; species Dioctria rufipes. Next base: position 247,931,207 of record OZ002741.1, on the reverse strand, counting down.
ATGAAAACGGGGAAATGTGACGGCGACGGTAATACATTTTCATTCCGCCAGGCGGATAGCACTCTCGTCGATTGAGTCGCCCTCCGGGGAGGCGTAGAAAAGCACAAAAGCTCGCCACGCCAACTGTAACTAGATTTTCCAGACGCTTACAGAAACCGTTGACAGAAACCAATGCGACACTTCCGCCAGCTTCGAATTTCGTCGGCCACCCTCCGGGGCGTAGAAAAAGATGCACCCACACCCCATGCGGAGAAAAGCGCAAACAGCAAACATCTTGTGGTGATTTGCTAGTGTGGAAGGTGTTGGGGGTTGAAAAAAATTTTGTTTTCGGTTAAATCGTTTGTTGTTGTTTTTTCCAGTTCAAAAACATAGCAAGCGAGAAGCAATTCGAGTTTTGTTTTGTGATTTGGTGGTTTGTTGGTTCTTTTCAAAATCATTTAAGAGCGGTTATAGTAATCGAAAGCGTTATTTTATTTAGCGAATAAAATTTTATGTGTGTGAAGTGTAAGAAGGTGGTATATTTATATTTGTAATTTTTTGGTTTTTCTTTTACGAATATTTCCGAGTTTTGTTTTCCCTTTTCCCTATAATTTTAATTTAATTGGATTTAATTTAATTTTACGAATATTTGTTTGCGAAATTAAGATTTCGAGGTTTTCTTGAGTTGCTGTAATTTTGTTACGAATATACATATCTTTGCGAAATTGTTTTTCCGAGAGTTGAGTTTCTAATTTTGGTTTTTCTTTTACGAATATTTCTTTGCGAAAGTGTTTTTCCGAGAGTTTTGTTTTCCTTAATTTAATCGGATTTAATTTAATTTTACGAATATTTGTTTGCGAAATTAAGATTTCGAGGTTTTCTTAAGTTTCTTTAATTTTGTTATGAATATTTCTTTGCGAAATTGTTTTTCCGAGTTTCTAATTTTGGTTTTTATTTTACGAATATTTCTTTGCGAAATTAAGAAGTGGTTTTTCGAGAGTTTTCTTGAATTTTAAACAATATATAAATAGTATTGATATACGACAGCATGGCATCTGCATATTGTTGCTGTTATAGAAACTGTCCTCAAAAATTTAGAAGGGGGATTATCAAATTCATCTTTTTTCAAGTTCCCAAACGATTATCGTAGAAATTTTTGGCTACACCATAGTGGACTACCATTAGGTAAGACGTCGAAAAGGCTCTGTAAAAATCATTTTTACGAAAAGGACGTTATAGAACATGCGGGAAGGAGCACTTTAAATAAAGCGGCCTTACCAAAGCCATTTAGTTCAGGAGTACGTTCCTGCTCAGAGGCAAGCATGGGCGAAGTCTGCTTAGCAATTCTGGGTACTACTCATTGCACACACCTAGTTGAAAATACCCAGCTAGCTGTGAATAAAACGGGGAATCCTAAAAGTAACAGGAAATATAAAATTTTAGATCAGCATCGTTTTCCTGATGAGACACCTATTTACAGTTCCCCAGCAAATCTAGATTTAGAAAGCCTACTTGCAGGAAAAAGCGAGGTTGTGAAATCTTTTGTACGTTCACAGCTTGTGCATAAAGATACGACTAAGTGGACAGGTAGAGAACAAAACTTAGCGTTAAAATTTTATAACGAATCCCCAGCATTCTATAAAGATATGGGATTTTTATTGCCCCCGACATCCACCATTCTTAAATGGCATCATTCGATGGTGAGATCGGACACAGGTATTTCTAACATTGCTTTAAAAGTACTGAAACAGAAAATTTCATAGTTGGCAGAAATAGATAGTGGCGGGTAACGTTTCCGGTGAGGATTTAGCGTTAATTTTAAAAGATGCGATTTCCAAAGTGCTGGTAATTTTGATTCCGAGCAGACAATTAAGCCGCCCCGAAATCAGACTAAAGGAAAGCAAAATTGTAATGTAATAATTTTTTCACTAACAAATATTTAAATCTATATATATAAAAAAAATGTATGAAAATAACTATAACTAAAAAGTGAATAGAAACCTAAAAATTGCTAACCTTTTACCTATTTAGCTTAGTATTGGAGCTTATGGCCGGTTGTAGGGTAGATTAGTTATCAATTGAAATCTGTACGTCGTATGTAAAGGGGCCTTGGAGTTCTTTTTTTGTTATTGACCAAATGAATAATACCTATCCCTAGACAAAATCGCTTACAAGCCGTCTAAAGAAAAACTTTTGATTTTTTTTTTAAGGTTACGTGCACAACGAGGCAAAGTGAAGCTATATCAAGAGTTAAAAAATAAAGTGATTTCACGCTATGATATGACAGTGTACATAACGCTGGGGCAGCGAGCGATATAATCTTAATTTCGCCTCGTTCAACTCTTGATATAGCCTTGCCTCGCATCTCTTCGCCTCTTCTTGCCTTTCCTCGCCTCGCCAAGCACCGTTCTGTTGCCAATTGCCTAATTATCCACCACAGATAGTGTTTTATGAGGCGAGGCAAGGTGAAGATACACATCGAAGTGTAGTATTCGCAATAAGGCGTTCAGTTTCTTGGTAAATCGCGAAGTGAGAGCACAAATAATGTCATCAGATTCTGAAGAAGAAATTTTGTGGTTGTCGAGTAGTGCAACTATATCGAGTTTTTCACACATACTTTTCGGAGTTTTGCATGTGGGGAATTATCTCATCCACATATATGAAGATTTAAATACTGATCCTTATAGATTCTTCCAGTATATGAGAATGAGTAAAGAGTCCTTCGATTATATCAAAGAAAACACCTATAAGAATACGCCAGCTATAAAAATTTGCGCGCTTCACCTCGCGAAAAAATGAAAATGAAAAATTTCGTTCTCGAGCAAGATACTTCGAGGTGCCTCGATACATCGCGCACTAACATAGCGTTATTCTTATGAACACTTTCATAATACAGCGGGCAATCATTTTATTTCTTAAACGCTTGATATAGCCTTGCTTTGCTTACAGTTTTACTTCTGCACAAGACGATATCACTAACACGACGTAGTAAGAATTACGTTAAAAAACAACATCCCTTCAACAGAAAATTATTGTCGCTATACCTATATCTTTTATGGTATTCATATCGTCTATGGTTGCCAACATAAGCCTACGTAAGTTTACGCTGTCTTCGCTATCTACGATATTTATGAGTAAAAACATAGACAACATTTGTTGACATGTAGACCCACATCACAGTTAAAGACTATAAAATGTCCCATAAACATCGACATAAGTTAACAGCACTTTTTAAACTGACATTTTTATTAAACTGAATAGGGCTTTACGAAAATTTTCAAACTCTGTTTTTCAGTGATTGTCTACTTTCTGGCACTTAAGAATGTAAAACAAAGCAAGGTCGTTCAGTTAGCGGAGATACCTTCTTGAATACGAAATCAGAAAAAAAATTATTATATAATGCTGCACTGTGATTGTCCAAAAGAGTATTAATGCAAAATTGACTGTTACCCCGCGTGAGTATTATAAAACCCACGGATGCGAGCGACATCATCCGCCGTTGTGTTTTATGTTTACCAATATTATACCTGCCATAAGTGTAGTATGAATCGTCAGTGAGTTTACATGTGAAATCGCAGTTATTCCCGCAAATTTGTCACTAAAGGTGTTACATGCTATTTAAATTTGTTGTGATCATCGCGTAAAGTGTAAAATGTGGGAGGATGGTAATTTCATCTAAATTTAAAATTAGAACCGATAATCGTGTATGCATAGCAACGATGGCATCTGCTGCTGCAATATTGGTTCTTACTGTGCTCGTAGCTTTAGTGGTTGGATTAAATATTGAAGAAAAGGTATTTTCATGCTAATATTTAATATAATTCTAATAATACTAGCGAAATCCATTCTTATTCAGAACTACAAAAAAAATATACACTGGTTTCACGACCTTGATAGTATAGCCAAGCCACTACTCATAAGACTAAATCACAAAGTTCACGGTCAGTTCAATACCTAAGTGACTACTTATTTCGTAATCTTCTTGTACAGATATCTACCAATTTATGAATGAATGTGACATAATTGAACTTTTTTTATTATAATCTAACCAACTGGAAAATTTTATATTATTATTTACATATAGATTGAGAAAATTTACCCAGAATAGCAGCTGTTCAGATTCATTAACGATACTTATCTCTATATTTGGAGATGCTGGTCATAAACAATTTCATAGAGTCTTAAATTCCTAACAACATTTTATTGCGTTCAAATGACGTGGATTGACCATGTTGGGGAATTAATTGGGTTTTATTAAAAAAAAACGAAATTACTTTTTCTGGAGTGGATTTGAGAAATTTAGGAAAAGTGACACAGTTCAGTTGTGATGTTTGAATAATCTAAACTCTATTTATTTGTCTAAAAACAAAACAAAATTAAATTAAATTTTTTTCTAAAATTGGATCATGTTCTCCGTTATAGTTATGCTACTGGTAACATATTGCAACTTTTAGGTTACAGCTACAATAATTACCCTGACGTTTACTCGTAGTGGAAGAGAGTAACATGCAGCCCGCAGTTTTTTACTGCCATTCGAACAACACACATAACCTGTAGTTTTTACTATGTTCAAGTACTATGTTTCAATAGTTCCGTTAACTGGCTAAATTTCACGCGTGTGAATAAAGTGAAGTTAAAATTATCTATTTATCAATGATCCAGAGTTGCAAGCTGCCACCTTTTTGGCATTAAGTTTGCTGGAAAATCGCAAAAACAAAACAAAAAAAGAATAAAAGCTAAAATTGGTCCAAGGACCAATTCTTGTGATATCTTTGATGAATGCCCGCCACTATGTAATTTCGTATGATTTGTGTATGTTTATACCCTAGGTGAAATCATAGGCTATACTAAGTTTGTCATTCCGTTTGTAATGTACAGAAATAATGCTAATAGAGCAAAATAGGCTGAAGACCTACGCATAAAATAGAAAGTTATTCGTCCCACTGACATATATAAAATGGACTGACTACGCTCATATAAATGTACTGCAAAAAGCGGGCTCACTTCTATATTGCTAACTCTTTCGGTCTAACCACCAAGTACCAACTGAGAGAGACCTGTAAACAACAAATAAATAAGGGGGTTCGTCGAAATAAATGTTTTTAAATTAATTATTTGGGTTAATTACTGATAAAATTTTTTTACCAAACGTAATATATTCATTAGATATTCAGTAGAAATTCGAAAGGTTTTATTATAATCGCTTTTCGAGCTGCGTGCAGATTTTTTCAATTTCCCGCCAATGATTTTTTTCAATGTTGGCACCGGCGTAAGAACTTTTTTTGACATTAGCAACTGAGCCCACATGAAATAGAAAGTTAATCAGTCCATATTATATAATATGTCAGTGGTCCATCCTTACGATAACTCGAAAATGCGTTGACTTAGAAAGCTGAAATTTTGCACACGGGCTTTTTACAAAAAATAAATAAATTTAAATTCGAAAATGGGACCAATCCGGCATCACCTTTGTAGGGTTGCTAAACAAAAATTTCGCTTTTTACTTTGTGTTTGGACATTGCCTGAGAACGCGTCGACGTAGAGAGCTGAAATTTGGTAAATGGTGTTTTTATAGCAATAGTAAATGAAATTTAAGAATTGACTAAATCGGGCAACCCCTTCTTGGTTGTTTTATATAAAAACTGTTGTTTTTTACGTATACTGTGAAAATGATCAGTACTAGACGTTTTTATTTTCCTGAAAAGTTTTTTCAGAATATAAAATCCTATGAAATTGGTCATAACCATTTTTACTGTTCGACGAACTGTTCTAGAAATATAAGCGAAAAACCACTTCAAAAATTAAACTTCCACAGATGGGTCATCATACGAAATTACATAGGTACTGGCACAGTGACGTAACTACCGGGGGTTTTGCGTGTGCGCAGGACACGGGACCATGGAATCCAAGGGCCCAATCTCCAGGGAAAAAATAATTATTTGCAGGCAAAAACACCCAAGGATAGAATGAGAAAAAATTCCTACATGTTCCTTGAGTATTTATTTCAACTTTTTAATTATTCTATAGAATTAAACAAAATCATCCTTAAATTGATACATTTTTTTTGTTCAACGGAAATTCATCTTTTGCGCTTATACGGAAGTAAAGATTTCAATTATATTTTCGATATCCATTTCTTGTTTTGTTTACTTTCGATGGAAAGTATACCTAGGCTTGTCAACCTTACTTCTTAAATAATTTTTTATTATTTTCAATTTCGAAAATGACCATTCCGCACTAGGGTTTGTTAATCGTTCATCACTGCAAAGTTCGTCAAATTTATTTTTTATTTTATTTTCGTATTTAATTTATAATATCTTCCACGACTCTGCCAGCTCTGCAACAGCCATTCTAACTGAGTGAGAATCACCTCGCAATACTGATATTTTATTGTGCGCATTTTTCAAACGATTACAAGCTTTTTGCATGTCGAAATTCGGGGTTTCGAGTAATTGAGATACAACATCTAAGGTATTAAAGATTTCGAATTGTATCATAATATGAAGGACAGTTTCAAGACATTTTATTTTATTTTTTATTTTATTTCGTTATACCTTTCGAGTGCGTTTTCTAACACGAGAATAATTTTAGTGAGCGCCTTCAAGATATCTTTAAAATGAAAACTTAAGGAAAATATCGCGTTGTTCCGCGAAGATCATCGAGTAGGACACAAACCCTTCAGCATATGATTTTCACTTTCGACGACAGACTTTAATAAGAAGACCCACCTCTTAAGACTATCTCCAAAAAATGCGTAAACGGTTCAAGTCATAAAACTTATTTACTTCCAAAACTGAAGTTGCCGCATCATTAGTAACCAAATTAAGATTGTGGGCAGAACAGTGAATATACGCAGCTTTTGGTTGACTTTAAGAATTAGAGCCATGTAAACCGTTGTAAGTGCCCCTCAGATTAGCTGTAACTACCATCGTATGCCTGACCGCAAAGTTTATCTACACTTAAGTTATTTCTTTCAGCAATTGCAAAATTTAGAAGTTTCTATTGTTTCTGATTTTTGATCGTCTGTTGTTACCAAACTTAAGAAAACTTCTTTAATTTAAATTTCCGGAAATATGGTTTCACCTTCTTTTGAGAGCTTTACGAATCGAACCATTATACGGATCTGGTCGATTTTAGATGTATGTCTTGTGTACTGTCAGTTATTATTGAGAAACCCGGAGAGACATTAATTTCATTTATTAAATTATTCTCCACTTTATTTCGCAGAAGTTCTATAATTTATAGCGACTCAAATGTTTTATTTTTTTTTTAGTGTAGTCTACCAAGAGCCCATTGAGAACTAGATTATATTTTGAGTTTGACGATGTTTAAGAAATTTCCTGAATTCACGTTTTTATTTTTGAGATTTTCAGTATGGCCTATAAATGGTAAATTACTAATGGCAAAAATTAGAGTCACATTAAAGATTCTCTCGATCGCCTTCGACCAGTAACTACTCGCGTTGATGATATCCTGCTCAAGATCTTTGTCCAGTACTCTTTTACTTTTCCATTCACGACCATTATGACAAGCATCGATATGATTCTGTGAATGTTTGTGTGTCTTTTAATTCCCACGGATACTTGACTCCGTTTTCTGATAGTTTTGTGTAATGTGACACATTTAAGCTTTTATTGCTGTGATCTCTTTGAAAAAGTCCAGTCAATTGACATGGTCCGTGCGGAATGAGAAACCATTTATTGATTGTCGTTAAGGGATCTTGGAAATGTTCATGGTCAGTGGAAATTGGTATACTAATGTATCGTCGGCTATAGTTGGGTTTGAGTTATCATTACTCTCGACTTTACGATGGCCACTCAACAGCTGAATCTGCACTCTTTATTTGACGAATCTGACGAATTTTTAATTTTCTGTGATTCGTCCTGTTGAATTGGAATCTCTCCAATACCTTGTGAATTACGTTTTCGTCCGGTGATTCAGCTATTTTCTTCCAATTCCGTGGAATCAGTGTAATCAATTTTAGATACAGAGTTGTCCTTGAAGAAACTTACAAATTTATATTTCATGCAACTCGAACACGTGTAATAAACATAATCCTATATGTATAAGTTATGAATACAAAGTATAATCTTTCTTCATAGTTCCAGTATGTTGAATAAAATATTAGGTTTATAGAAGGTTTAGTAGTCAATATCTGGACAATTAGATGATGTCACTCAAACTGCAAATTTTCAATTTATATAACACTTGGCCTGCTAGCTTTCTATAGGGTTTTCCAATAAGAGGTGTTATTTTAATTATCCCGCTATTTCGGTAGATGTTACTTTTGGAGCTGTCATTTTTTGACATTTGACAAGTAGAAACTACGCCATTAATAAAAATGGAACGATACACGATTCAACAACGCATTGAAATTTCTAAAATTCACTATAAAAATGGTGAAAATGTGGCAGAGACGGTTCGTAAAACTCGAACATTTTTGGGTCGTCGTGAAGCACCTTGTCGGACCGCAATACAGAAATTGGTAGAAAAATTCGAGCTGTCGGGACAAGTTAGTGATGTGAAGAATAAAACCCGTGCACGTCGCTCAAGAACAGCCGAGAATATTGCTGCTGTAGCCGAAAGTGTTGAAGAAAACCCAGGTTTGTCAATTCCTCGTCGTTCTTTGGAATTAGGCATTCCACAAACGTCATTACAACGTATTTTGCATAAAGATTTGGGTCTTAAGGCTTATAAAGTTCAGTTAACACAAGAACTCAAGCCGGCCGATCATCAACAACGTCGAGTCTTTGCTGATTGGGTCCTTGAAATGCATGAAAATGATCCGGAATTCCATCGAAAACTCATCTTGAGTGATGAGGCCCATTTTCACCTCGATGGCTTCGTCAACAAGCAAAATTGTCGCATCTGGGGCTCGGAAAACCCAAGAGTTATTGTTGAAAAGCCTCTCTATCCTCAACGTGTGACTGTTTGGTGTGCGGTTTATGGTCCCGCGGAATCATTGGACCTTACTTTTTCGAAAATGAGGCTGGAGCAACAGTTACGGTGAATGGATTGCGCTATCGACAGATGATTAATGATTTTTTATGGCCGGAATTGGATGGTATTGGTCTGGACAACGTTTACTTTCAACAAGACGGCGCTACATGCCATACAAGCAACGAAACCATTGATCTTTTACGGGAAAAGTTTCCGGATCGTGTTATCTCTAGAAGAGGTGATCACAATTGGCCACCAAGATCTTGTGACTTAACACCTTGCGACTTCTTCCTTTGGGGTCACGTGAAAGAGAAGGTCTACGCCAACAGCCCAGCGTCAATTCAAGACCTCAAAGATGGAATTCGTGAGGCTATCGAGGACATAGGGCAGCCACTTTGCGATTTGGTTAATGGAAAATTTCATGAAAAGGATATGGTCCTCTAGGCGTGGTCGTGGTGGTCATTTGGCTGATGTTATTTCCCATTATTAGCGGCATACCTTCCTCTTTATAATGAAATAAAGATCCGATCATTTATCTCAAAAAATGGCATTTTTCTTTGAATATCAAAATAACACCTCTGATTGGAAAACCCTTTAAATAGTCTAAATCACCATACGAGAACAAACTGACTGAAAAGCACCACGGCTGCCGCGTAAACTCAAGTCCGTAGTTTCGGACAATTTAATGCATGAAAATGAACATGCAGAGTCCTACAGAGACAAGCATGTCTGAATGTCTGACTGTTCCGTAGATGCTGCATAAAGAAAAAATATAACATATAAAGTAATTCATTCGCCATTTAACAAAATTCACCTTCGCTTTTGAATTAATGAACGATAAATACAGAACAATGATCATTTTTCGTGAGAAAATGTTGGGTTTGATTGAATCAATGGCATTGATTTTTTGTTTGATTGATTTCGCTTAATAAACGATCTTTCGAGATGTGTGTTTTTCTGCAAATTCAGAATTTCTGCTTCTCATATTACGTGTATTAGCGCTGACTGAAATTCTTAGTATGAATGTTAAAAATGTAATTGCATTTAAAACTGTGAGTATAGTACAGGGGCCCAGATTGAATAATTGCACACGAGCCCATAGAGACATAGTTACGCTACTGTACTGGCATTCATCTAGGGTATCATAACAATTGGAGGACTCAATTGGAGATCAATTCTAGCTTTTTTACTTGTTGTTTGTTAAAGTGATTTATTGCATCTACTTCTAGAACGCTTCGTCGGACAGTAAAATTGATTATAAGTAATTTCATAAGATTTTAAATTCTGAAGAGCTTTTTAGTACAATAAAAAGGTCCTCTACGACTGTTCATTTTCATAGTATTCGAAATAAACCTAAATTTTTATATGGCAACACAAAAAAATGGTTTGCCCAAATTATTTCATATTTTAATTTGAATTTACAATTTTTATAAAAACGCCGTGCACAATATTACCTCTTTACGTCGAGACGTTCTCAGAGTGTCCAAATATGTAGTAAAAAATAAAAATTTTGTATGGCAATCGTACGAAGGAGTTAGGTACCGGATTTGTTCCATTTTCGAACTTAAATCTGTGTTTTTTGTTTTGTTTTTTTTAAAGACGTGTGAAAATTTTCAGCTCTATAAGTGAACGCGTTCTCGAGTTATCGTGCGAACAAACATATAGATAGATAGACGGACAGTCAGATAGACAGGCATACAGACAGACACATAAAAAAATTAAAATTACTTTTAATATTATAGATGGGTGTTCGACTCATTTTGCTTTGCCAGCATTATTTATATGTGTTAGAAATGGAAATGACAAACTTAGTATGGTCTATGGTTTCATTAGTGGAGTATAATAACATAAGCAATCAAAATAAATCAAATTATCAGCATCTCGTCTATTTTTACCTTCGTTCGGAGGTCAATAGAAGTGTTAGCTCCTTCCTTGGACACGAGACATTACCACAAACTTTTTTCTGTGTGAACAACTAGATATCTTCACTAACCCTATAAAATTTTTTGTCTTAACAAAGATAATAAACGACAAGAAATCAAGCGGTCCAGAAAAAAGGTCAAATGTAATTATTAACCCCCCCCCTCCCATAGTTCTAGACTTATTATCAATGATCTTCAATAAATAATGCATACTTCCCTGAGAAGTAAAAAATTTCACTTGTCTTCCCTATTTCAAAGTAGACTTCACTTAAAGACATTAAAGAATTTAGACCCAACTCCCTGATCTCAAACTTGGGTAAACTCTTTGAAAAGGTCATCAAGCAACAAGTTTTCAATAATTGTGAAAAGAAAAATGTTCACCAGGATTCCGAATTCGGCTTCAATCCAAAACACCCCACACTCTACCCACCACTCAAGTTCTACACATATGTCACCAGAGCTTTGAACAGAAATGAGTGCATTGGAGGCAGCTTCTTTGATGTCAAGAAGAAGCTTGTCGACTCAGTATGGATAGCAGGGTTTAACTACAAGCTTTCTTCCACATCTAAACAGATGCATCCACGGCTTTCTTAATTATAAAAATATTATGTGGAATTTGAAAACACAAATTGCCACTCAAGACAGTCGAAACTGGCATTCCCCAAGGTTCCATCTTAGTCCCAATACTTTTTTTTTTTTTTTGTTCAATCTGTACATCTCTGTCCAACGCCCAAATGAAGCTGGCGCGACATTTCTTTATGCCGATGACTTTCTTATCTGCGCCCAATCTCGTTGCACAATTCTGGGTATGAATCAAATCAAGCAACCAGCAAAACCTATATTTTTCCAAACATCCTGATGGCATCGTACAAAAGTGTTATGCGACTAGCCTATTTTGAAGTTATAATTGAGTTTAAGTTTAAATTTGTTAAGTGGATGAGTACAGGTAAATACAAGAGTATAAAAACTTAATTGAGTAGATTTTTATTGAGTAAATAAAAACTTCCCTTTGTGCGGTATTCAGTAAAATTTACAATTCCGACTCCTTCGTTTATGTATTTCGCATAAATATAATAACAAACTCAACAGAGTAAATTTATATGTATATTTCTAGTCAGTAATAATTGTTCGAAATGAAGACGCTTTTACTTAAATTCTTAGTAAAGCTTTTTGTTTTTTTGCTTCGCCATAGTGTATCAAGACCTGTTTTACCTACTTTTGACTGAGTACATGGTCATCACCTCCAACAATTAAATTGATATTCTGTGCAATCTTATTCCATGGGTTATTTTTAATTAATTTGACTTTAACGGCTACTTCTTATGATTAGTTCAACTGTTCGACGAATAATTTTAATAATTTTACGAGAATATTTTCAAAATGAAGCGTATCAGCAATAAGCTTGTATCAGTTTCAACTCTTTGTTAGTTTAGTGTGGATAGGATTATGTTTTGTACTTATTATACTTTTCCCGTTACGCTGTCCTTGGTTTTTCTTTTATGAATAGTTGCAAATAGTTCAGGAGTATTACATAGCATTTTCAGGGAAAAAAGTAGTGTAATGGATAGAGAAAAGAGGCATTCAGAGCTAGCGAAACTCTGATTGGATAGCCTTTTAGCACAGTGAATTCGATCAACAATAACACACTTCTGTTAGCACCATTTTCGAAAAATATTCAGTGGATGCCACCATACTATCACCGTGTTTAATATACAATCGAAAACAAATCAAAGCAAACATATTTTGTCATTTTCATCTCTTGAGGGATGTCGGATAGCAAGCGTTACTCTCCAGCGAACCAGCTTTAAGTTCGATCCTGGATTCACAGCATTTACAGCCTCTACTTGTATGATTCTATGTAGATTGTATTGTGTGTATGTGATTTAGCACACACAAAAAAATCAGTATTTCGAGAAGATTCTCATTAGTGCACGCAATAGTTTGTTGTTTTTTTTATTGTTGCCTGCAAAATAGAACCACGTGTTGATAGATTTTTAAAAAATGCTACATCCATTCAATTGAAGGATATAAGTTATCCAAATTAGGACTTCCAACGGTAGGAGTTAAAGCTGTTTTAAGGTTTCGTTTGGAAGAAGCTGTAAAGTAGTTATCAGAAACAGAAATTAGCTAGCATTTTCTGTTAACCACGTGTTTGCAGCAGAGCAGCCTGAAGATGTAAGAAATGACTCAGATGGTAACATAACGGATATTAATAATACTGACGATGGATTGGACACCGAAATTGAAAATCTACGAATAAAGCTACAGAAGAAATGCGAAATTGCAGAGCTGAAAAAGAAAATTCTGGAGTTGACGGAGTCTTAAGAAGCGGTTTGCACGAGGCTGATTTTGAATTTTAAGGATGTTAAAGAATCTTTTGTGACTTTTTCTGGTGACAATAATATTTGTATAAAGAAGTGGTTGCAGAATTTTGGGAAGTCTGCGAAGGTTCTGATTTTGGATTCCAGAATACGTTATATATATGCCAAACGGTTAATGGTGGGTACAACAAAACTGTTTTTAAGAACCGTTTCTGCAAAGTCTTGGTATGAGTTGAGGAACGTGTTGTTACTGGAATTTTATCGAAAAGTAACGATTGCAGATGTGCACAACGAATTAAGAAGACGAAAAAAAAAACTGATTTAAAAGACTAAAATAAATATAAAATAAAATATTTCCCCGCTTCCCACGAGTACATTGGTAGGGTAGTGGATATTGGCTAATATGGAAAAGAGATGATATAAAAATCAAAAAGAAACTAGATAGGCGGAAAAGTCCAGAGACATATCGAGATGATGATTGAGTCGTTATAAAGGGTTTTCCAATAAGAGGTGTTATTTTAATTAGCCCGCTATTTCGGAGCTGTCTGTTTTTGACATTTGACAAGTAGAAACTACGCCATTAATAAAAATGGAACGATACACGATTCAACAACGCAATGAAATTATTAAAATTCACTATAAAAATGGTGAAAATTTGGCAGAGACGGTTAGTAAAACTCGAACATTTTTGGGTCGTCTTGAAGCACCTTGTCGGACCACAATACAGAAATTGGTAGAAAAATTCGAGCTGTCGGGACAAGTTAGTGATGTGAAGAATAAAACCCGTGCACGTCGCTCAAGAACAGCCGAGAATATTGCTGCTGTAGCCGAAAGTGTTGAAGAAAACCCAGGTTTGTCCATTCCTCGTCGTTCTTTGGAATTAGGCATTCCACAAACGTCATTACACCGTATTTTGCATAAAGATTTGGGTCTTAAGGCCTATAAAGTCCAGTTAACACAAGAACTCAAGCCGGCCGATCATCAACAACGTCAAGTCTTTGCTGATTGGGTCCTTGAAATGCATGAAAATGATCTGGAATTCCATCGAAAACTCATCTTGAGTGATGAGGCCCATTTCCACCTCGATGGCTTTGTCAACAACAAAATTGTCGCATCTGGGGCTCGGAAAACCCAAGAGTTATTGTTGAAAAGCCTCTCTATCCTCAACGTGTGACTGTTTGGTGCGGTTTATGGTCCCGCGGGGTCATTGTACCTTACTTTTTCGAAAATGAGGCTGGAGCAACAGTTACGATGAATGGATTGCGCTATCGACAGATGATTAATGATTTTTTATGGCCGGAATTGGATGGTATTGATGTGGACAACGTTTACTTTCAACAAGACGGTGCTACGTGCCATACAAGCAACGAAACCATTGATCTTTTACGGGAAAAGTTTCCGGAACATGTTATCTCTCGAAGAGGTGATCACAATTGGCCACCGAGATCTTGTGACTTAACACCTTGAGACTTCTTCCTTTGGGGCCACGTGAAAGAGAAGGTCTACGCCAACAGCCCAGCGTCGATTCAAGACCTCAAAGATGGAATTCGTGAGGCTATCGAGGACATAGGGCAGCCACTTTGCGAATTGGTTATGGAAAATTTCATGAAAAGGATATGGTCCTGTAGGCGTGGTCGTGGTGGTCATTTGGCTGATGTTATTTTCCATTATTTACGGCATACCTTCCTCTTTATAATGAAATAAAGATCCGATCATTTATCTCAAAAAATGGCATTTTTCTTTGAATATTAAAATAACACCTCTTATTGGAAAACCCTTTATTTCTTTATCTTTTAATGCAAATATTGGTTTGGTGCATTCTTTTATATTATCGATATTAGTCACCGCTACTGCAAGATATCTTCATCATTTAACTACAGGCTTTCTTTTAGTATCCTAAAAGATGATTCGGCACACAGTTTAGTCAGATCTCTCTGTGAAGCCGCGCCAGTTAATGCCCTGGGTAGCCTTACGCGTCCGTGTTATCTATTATATTCTGACAACCTTTAATAGTTTCTTTATATACCATTGCAAGAATAAAATTCGTGATAGCCTTCTAGAAGCCCTGTGAAACTTGAAATTGGCTATAACATATAATGGAACATAGGATACTTCATATGTATCGATCACTGTATATGTACAGTTTTTACTGCTTTCTTAATTGTTGGTAGTAAAGAGTTAAATTACATCTGGGATCTTTCACCATGCGTAAGGATGCGATTACTTTTGTTTTAAACGTGGTCGATTTAGACAACACCCATAAAGAAGTTTATATGGTGATATAAAAAAGACTTAGCTAGCGATATCTTCCATGCGATGAAAAATCATTATCGACCACAAGTCTAAAACTAACGTTCTCTAACCTTCGACTGATAACAAAGGTTTTTCCGATGCCTCAGTTGAAGAAGACTAGTTTTGTTGTTGTAATGAACTCTTCGGACGTTGGTGGTCAAACAACATTGTCATAACATTGAAAACCATATTCGCAACAAAGTTTAATTATTCAGTTGGTAGGCTTTTGAAATATTTGGTTATAAATTTGAGGATTCTTAGTTAGATTGCTAACGTTAATCCTATTCATGATGTCGGCATTTATTCGGCATTCAAATGGAGTTGCGCACAGTGGACGGACGAAAACGCAGTCGTACGCAGCAAGTTTAATAAAATCTGAAATTAACGCAACTGACGGATAAACATAACCTCAAATTAGCTTTGGGATTGTTTATTTTGTTCCGTCAAGTGAAACTGTGCTGCGGTAAGTGTGTAATAAGCAGAGAGGAAATGGAATGAAAAGAGTTTTTTGATTTTACCCATATTTGTTTATAAATTTTGGGTCAAACGCCACTGTCATTTTCAATTAATTATGCGCCCATTGTAAGCAGCTAACCTCGACGTCCGTTTTACTACGTAAATTTGACATTTCTCTCCGTTCAGTTGCGTTCCGTTGCGTCCATTGTAATTCCGCCTTTACTGTGCCTAGTAGATACAGCGACAACGTACAAGTAGATATGAAATCTCCCATTCCAAGTCCGGACATACTTTTTAAAGTTTGAGTGGCCAACTTTTATAAATGAATTATCTGACCAGCTGCGTGAACTGAGAGAATCAGAACTTGAAGCTTTTCTGTCGCCGCTCTTAAAGAATCTCTCAAAATTTTTCTATTCGTAATTTGTTCATAGTTCATACATATGTACATTCATGGTGCCCTCATTCAATATGAATAACTGACATGACAAAGCGAAGGGACATATTCAGTGTAATGCAGTGAGCCTAATCTATGCGTGTCTAACTGTCACCGTATATAGCATTTTTTATATGAGAAAGTGGGAAAATGCATTACTTTCCCTTGTTTTATACTTTTTTCAATTTTTGTTTTGCTAAATATTGGAAAATATACTTTTTCAAAAGTAAAATAAAAAATACAAATTTTAACGGAATTCCGTAAATTTTATTTTCTTATTATTATAAAAATGGAGACCCAATTCGTTGATGTATCTTGGGAGAAAGTTTGCAAATTATTTCCACATCATTGCTAAAGAAAAATCAAAATATTTAAAGCATTCCAAGGTTAACTTAAACAGAAACGAGTACAATATGATCGGCGAATATTCCGAAAAAATTATTCTTTTGTGATTCAGGATGCTGTTAAAGGATTTCAAGGATAGCGTTGATGTTGTAATAAAAATGAAATTATAAAATTTATGAAATGATAGAATAGAACTATTATTGTAATATTATTTTTTAAACCCCATATTTCATTAAGATATCCAAAAACAAGAAAAGAAATCATTTTTTTATTTTTTTGAGTAAATTCTAAAGTTTTTATATGAAATTTTGGAGAGATGCTAATAAAATAATAATTGTATTTCCTAAACTAAGAGCTGAACATCCGCAAATTTTTGATATCATATGTATTAATGCTAGAGCATTTCAAAATTAATATTTTTTATCTCAAAAATCCAAAATTAATCATAATTTAGTTTTTCTTCAATATTTTTTTAATTTTTAATTAATTAATTTTTTTTTTAAAGCCCCATTTAATACCAATAATTTAACATATCGAAAGATTCGAGTAACCCGGTCTCAAGTAATCAGCATATTAAAAAACATGACCAGAGTGAAAACCATAAATTTTGAGTCACCCTATATCCAATACCTCAGGTCGTCAGGCTAAACAAAAAAATTTGGGTCGAGTATTTTTTAATACTTAATTAATTCTGAAAGTTTCATCGAAATTGGAATGGGGTCGAATCTGAAAATTGATTAATTTTGATCGTTTTCGTCTGAAATTGTTGCATATGTCT
Source organism: Dioctria rufipes (assembly GCA_963924295.1). Classification (NCBI taxonomy): domain Eukaryota; kingdom Metazoa; phylum Arthropoda; class Insecta; order Diptera; family Asilidae; genus Dioctria; species Dioctria rufipes. The sequence continues at coordinate 247,913,741 of OZ002741.1, read as the reverse complement.
ATGCCACCCTTCTGGGCAAGTTAACTCGTTAAAGTTTGATTTTTTCATTTATTTTTCGAAAGGTTCATCGGACAGTAAAAAGGGTTATAACCAATTTCAGAGGTTTTGGTATTCTGAAGAAGTTTTCAGTGGATTAAAAAAATTGTGGGTGGGACTGACCGTTTTCCCAATATATATAATATTTATTTTTAATATTATTGTATGACAACTTCACGAAGGAGTTGCCCGATTTAGGACGTTTTTCAAATTATATGCAAAATACTTTTAAGATATTCGCGTATAAAATTTCAGCACTTGACGTCAACTTATTTTCAATCAGTGTCCAAATATAGTGTACGTAATTTTGAAAGCAGCCTTACAAATACCTTACCTGATTTATCCTAATTTTGAACTTAGACCTACACCTGTAAAAGGCCCATGTAGAAAGCTCTCAGCAGTTTAAGTAAATGCGTTCTTAAGTTATCGTTATAAAAAGTATGTGCTTGGTCCGGTTGTTGAAGGCGGTACCTTTCGCTATTTGTCCGACTGTTCTTACAGGAATTAATGAAACAGATCAAGCAGATGTCTTTTCCTCTTATATTTTTTAAACTTTTCAGCTGGCATTAATCAGAATCGATGAAAACGCACAGACGTTGAAATTACAATTTATATTTTTAATGAACCTAATTTTATAGCTTTGTAAGTACAGGAATAATTTAAATCTATGTCTAAATTGAATAAATGAACCTAACGTAAAAACAATAACTTGAAGAGCATAGCCACAAGCTGGCCCAAATATGTTATTCGCTACAAATGATACTGAAACAATGACGCCGAATTGCTAGCAACAAAATTCTGAAGAGCTTTCTAACAGAGGGCCATCAGCTCGTTTTAAAACAAAGCTTTTGGTTCATATTTTGTTACGGCCGCTTCAAATCTACTTGTACGTTGTCGTTGGTAGAAAACTACGAAATTCAATTATTTTTCTTCGGTTGCGAATAATGGTATGTAAAATTATACACGAGCACTGAACTATTTGCCAGGGCAAGAATTCATATTTTATCTCCTCCAGAATTCAGCAATGGTTGGAATATTTTGCTGAGATTAGATTACACACAGAAAAGGAATTGGGAGTTCTGTAAAATGTATTTGATATATTACATAAAATTTGGGATCGAACCACAGTAACACTAATGGGTCATAATATTCCTCTTGCAACAAAGGCCGTTAGAAATCTTGGTCTCCTCATGGACTCCAATCTCACATGGAAAGAACAAATTAATATGATGTGCGCGCGAGTGTATCATGGGCTGCGATCCCTCTATGCAGCCTCTCCGCATTTTGACGAGACAACTAGGCTAAGGCTGTTCACTGCCTTAATTTTGCCACACTTCCTTTATGGGGATGTCGTCTTATACCCCATTTCGCAGACCGGGTTAAACAAATTATTGAGAGCACTTAGAGCATGTGCAAAATACGTGTTTAATCTTCGAGGAAGAGCTCATGTTGGACCATTGTTGGATATTCTGATACCGGGGTCACTAAGGTGTATGTATGAGCTTAAAGCCCTATCGTTTATACATAAGGCTAGACTTGGCCTTCTGCCAGGCTATGTAAGGAATCGCTTCTCTTGGAGTAGGCAGGACAATAAACGGCTTATCTATCCTAGCATAAACACACAGTTTGGTGGCAAGAGCATATTCGCACATGGTGTCACCAGCTGGAATGGATTGTCGGGTGAAATACGAGAGATCAGCTGGCCTGGTGAGTTTATAACAAAAGCCTTAAGCGCTCTCACTTCTTAAGAAGTTCAACCTTGTACCCACCTATGTTATTATCTCAAAACCCAATATCCTAGTATCTCAATAGCAAAAACTTGCTATATCCTACTTCAGCTATTGTGTGGCAGCTATTGTGTGACAGCTGTCGGACTGAGATGTGAAGTCCTGCTGCTAAGCTGACTTTCTGTGGCACGCGAAAGTTCATATAGACAACCAAACACATTAGACATAATTTATTGAGCTAACAATACTAACGTGATACGTTATTCTATTTTCCCATTTTAATTTATTTTGTTGGATATATTTGCTCTACCGAATGCACTTCATCATACTCCCTGATATTATATTATTTTATACTTTCTTAAGTTCTGTTTTCCAATCCCTGATCGAGCCATATGAATCTTAGTGCCATGTCGGGATTAACTGTATAGGCTGGTGTATTCATGTATTGATGGCTGATGATTGGTGATGTGTGATGAATGTTTGTGTAACGGCTGTTATTGTTACTGATGTTAGAATCAGTGTCTAGGCTAACATTGGCCTCAGTACAACTCCGGATAGATCATAATTAATGACTAAATGTAATTCAACTGTGAAATCAAAAGATTATGACTATATAAGCTGTTAATTTAATTTAATTTAAACTAATTGAATCCTGTTTAAATTGATATATTGTTTCTTTTGCTATAAATCATGTAAACTAATTGATAAGCTTTATACTGTCGTGGAACCCAGCGTTATACGCTGCTTTAAGCAGGGGTTCAAAAAATAAATGCACTTTGACTTTGACTTGTCATGGAAACCTAAAAATTTTCTTTATCTAACTACCTGTCTCAGTAATTTGAGGAAAGCTTTTTGACTACTAACTTATTGTGGTATTTTTAAGTTTTTTTTTTTTACAAAAATAAATTATTTTTACAAAATATTTGATAATTTATATTTTATTGAATTTATCTATCTACATACACACACAGACACACACACACTTTGCAATAAATATAAATTATTTTATAATTGAGTAATTCCTAGAATCCAATCTCTAAGAGCAGCCACATCTGTATAAATTGTTGGGTTCTTCAAACTACCGCATCCAAATCCAAATGATACCACTCCAAACAGTTTGTTGTTGTAAGTCAAAGGACCACCGGAGTCACCAGAACAAGCATTATCAAGGCCATCTCGATCACCACCACAATATATCGGAGATTTAACTACTTTTAAGAATCCGTAACAATCAGAATTTGACCAAATTGGCAGATGAGCAAATTTTAGATGCACTGGTTTATCACTTGTTTTTGATTCAATACCCCAACCGATTACTGTGGCTATAGCATCGGCTGGAATAGTTTCACCGGCCTGTGGAAGCTCAATCGGTTGAATTAGCGGTCCATATTTGAATGACTTTTGTAAGAATAAAACTGCTAAATCGTACTCGTCATGCGCATTCGGGGCATATTTTGGATGTTCAACGATTCTATCTACTCGGATGCTTTTACCTCCTATAAATCGGTTAGTCGTTCCGGCTACAACACTAAGAGAGAATACTGGTACATCACGGGTACAATGAGCTGCAGTAAGTACAATATCTGGTGCTATTAGTGCACCACCACAAATGTGATTCTTTTGTTTTAACATAACTTGATAAGGAAACTGCCCCAAACCACTTCGTCCTCCTCCAATTACACCGAGAATCGGTAAATCTTCGGGACTAGTATGATTCGAAGAAATTCCACATACAAAAGCGAAAATCAAAAATAATTTCATAGCACGAAACATTCTAAAATTTCTTTATACAGGTGAGTCTAGAAATTAAACGGCAGCGTTGATGCTTTTATACCAATTACGGTTGACAAAACGTTATTTGTTTAACTTTTGCGAACACATTTTGTTCTATTTACCTTTCTTAATGACAGTACATATTATTATCTACTGCCAGGCAGAAAATTTGGTGAATAGGAGAAAGATAATGCCTAGTTGCTGTGCAGGTGCCAAAGAATACAGAATTTTCGTGGAAATATGAATTCGAAGTAAGTCAGTACCGTATATAAGAATTGAACTTATGGTGACGTGCCTCCTTCATCTCTGTGGAACGAAAGTTACATATATGTTTTAAGAAAAAACAAAACACAAAAAGGAAAGATAGAATAAATGTACAAACAAGAATAAAATTAATAACAAAAGAATATACAAATAAAAAATAACAAATACAACTGTAGTTGACTTCTTTATAGGCACATGGTTGAACGCACTCGTTTTTAGTAACATTTTAATGAAATGTTTTTTGTTAAGCTTGATAACGCCCCACAATAAGACGAATCGCGTCACGATAAGTTTCATATTAGAAATAAAATAAAACTATTTGTACAACAAAAAACCAAAAAAGCAAGTGGCTTTTTATATATATTTTTTGAACTAAAATGTTACTAAGAATAAAAATAAATTTTACTATGCACACCCGCAAACTATTTCCGAGTAGTTGAAAATTAGAATAAATATTTTTCATTACTTCCACCTAGTCCAGGTTCTGGATATCCGAGGGCAAATACTTAAGATATTTTAGAAGATTAAAGGCCTGAGCAAGATGGGAACGTTCACCAATTCCAGATGGGCTCAAAATTTGGCAATATTTCAGGGAAAAGAAATTGACATTTTTGAATTGTCATATCAAAAAGATATTAAAAAGGCATACGTTTTCTGGAATACAAGTAGGACAGATTAGGTAAAAGGGATAATAATAATAATATATTTAGTTGTGGCATATGTATACAAGATTACAATCTTTTACTAGTACAATTATATTAAGGTACGAATTCAAATTATATTAAGCGCATAGGAAAAAAAAAAACAAGAAATAAAGAAATTAAAGAGTTAACAATTAACATTTAAACACTAATAAAAGAAACTAAAACTAAAAACTGAAAATCAAAACATATCATAAGTAGCTAAGTAACAATATTTACAAGATTGCACTTACCGCGCGAAAGAATATCATCCAGGAGATATTAAATATATATGTACGTAGTAATGGTGTTAAATGTGAACTTTAATGAGAGTCTTAAATGCAATGACAGTTTGGGAACTCTAAACGTTAACGGGTAGACTATTCCAAAGACGGTCAGCCTGAACAGGGAATGAACGTTCCATAACCAATTTACTAAATTGCGGAATTACAATATTATGAGTACGTGGCGAGGAAGAGAGCTGAAAAAATTCTCTAAGATATTCCGGCCGGTTGTTCTTTAATATCCTGAAGAGGAGAAGAATCGTTCTCCGCTTAAGATATGTATTCAAAGAACAGTCAAGTACCGTGTTAACAAATGGGGAAACATGGTAGAATCTACATAGGTAGGCCATAAATAAAACGTACGCAATCATTGAAAGCCACCTCCATCCTACGCCTACACTCACTATCCAAGCTAGGAAACACATTACTTCCAAATGAGAAATAGGGCAATATCAGTGTAATTACTAATTTCAACCTCATATTTGTTCCCAGAATACTCGACGAGAGCCATAACCTTCTCAACCCCGCATAAATCTTATTGAGAATTATACTAACATTGTCGCAGCACATCATGCTTGAGCTTAGAACAATTCCCAGACTAGTAACCTTTCTGGCCACCTGGATAGCAAAACCATTCAAGATTACCGGAGGTATATCGATGACGTTTAAAGTGCTGTTGTAGAAAGCAATATACTGTGATTTTGCAGGATTAAGATGAAGTCCATTGAGAATTGACCACCTGTGTATTCGACATAGATCAGAGTTAAGTCGCTCAATACAATCCTACCTCATAGATTCCCAATCTTTGCATCTGACGACATCGCTCTAGATTCACATTGCTTCTCTAAGGAATCTAAGGATACACCTACGCTCTGCACCTTGATGCTTGCTTTCCCAGCTCCGAGAATAAGTGGCTACCATACACCGATCTTTTAAATTGTGAGTGAAAGACACTCGAGCTGACTCTACTTCCCCTAAAAAGCACTATTTTTATCCTCCCGTTGTATAGAAGCTATAATTACCTTTAAATACAGCAATTATCCATACTTATTTACAGCTGATTTGCCTTTTGTAGTTATCGTTAGTGATGTCAACTTTTCGACTTTCGATTCAAATTCTGGAGTTATCCATTTCAGAACACTTTTATGGGTGCTTATCGGTTGTCTCATTACCCTCGATATTTTTATGTCCTTGTATCCAACATAGGGTCACTTTGTACCGTATGAAAATTTCCTCTAGACCATCTTACAATAACTGAACCTATTTTCATTTTTCCATTACAACGTCCAACTTCCAGCGGGAAAAATGGGAATGCCTGTTTACTATAAACATTACCTGGAATTCATTAGTAATGAGTACATGAACATATCTTACGTTGTACGGGTTTAGGAAGGTAGGCGTAAAGATGTATTGATGCGTCGTATTTTTGAGAAAAAGTCATTCATCTATCAGGAAATACTAGAGAATGCAGAGGTAATGAATAGATATATTTCATTCGTGTTGTTATCGAAAAGAGATAGAAATTTGTGCGGCTCTATTTGCAGATGCTAGTTCGAGGGAGTGGAGTGCGTGCAGGTCGAAATTGCATCATATAGTTTCATTGTTTTTCTAAGAACAATAAAGGAATGAAAAGTGTGTGGAGAAGGAAAATATTTTAATTTGTGCATTATTTTAGTAAAAGAAGTGGATTATTTTTATTTTAGTATGAATAAGTGAAAACATGTTTATTTGCCACACCTTTCTTAGAAAACAAGAAGAACTTTTCCATTTATTTCTCAGTGAAAATAGAAAAAATACATCCCTCCATCCCACCTTTCTGAGAGTGTAAATTGAATGGTTCCTTCCAACCTTTCGGAAAATTCATGGTGAATGCTTCGGTCCACTTTTCTGAGATGCCAGAATGAAAACTTCCACAGAATTAACATGGAATGCATCTTTTTACCTTCCATGGAATTAAAATACGGAAGACTTCCTTTCAACTTACAGATCTTGCAAAGGTAAGGTGTGCAAGTGAATATATAGTTACGTTATACACCTTCCCGTCGTAGGACATCAATGCATTAAAGGAAGGAAATGAACTGGGTATTTGAGCGTATTGCTTCCATACCTTTTGTTGAATGTTTTCGAGGAGCATAATTCGTTTCCCTGTGGAGGCATCTGGCTGTCAGTATATGCATATACAGGATGTCTAAATCAAACTCTCTACACATACCACACCAGCAGTACCGATTGGTGAATCGCCAACAATTCTTCCTGAAAAATCCTACATTTATCTGACAGTTTACATTATTCATTCCATTTCTAGTTGCTATAGTATATTCCTGCTCCTGTTCCTGCACTCGCATCTGTAATTTTCCTTTGCAGTCACTTCTGTTGAACATCAATGTAGTGAACCCTCCAATAAAGGTTTAGGACAGGAACTTGGGAGTATATCACTATATCAATGCAGTCTATTATCGCCAGGATTAGGTGAAAGCCATATGTGAGGCTGGATATTCAACAGTACTTGTAATATACAGGATGTTTCATAATTGGTGCACATAACTCAAGAATAGCAGAAGTAGAGACAAGCAAAAATTTTAGGGGGGGGGGGGGGGGTAAGACGCGTCTTTTCGGCGGTAGTGGCGGTTTAAGATTTTTAATACTTCTTCCACTTTACACCCTGTAACTTTCTTGATATACACCCTATCAAGGTGAAATGATTGTATGCCCAATCAGTGTTCCTTTCACCTTCTATCGGATGTTTTAGGACGCCAAAGTCAAAAGCTTGGAAAAAAATTCCTAATTTTTTTAAATTTTAACAATTTTTCCGTCAAAATAAATGACAACTATATAGTTTTTGACAAGATTTAGAAACCCCGGAATGTTACCTTTAATTTGACTATGGGCATGCACCTACCTAAATGCAGCCGTTTTTGAGATATTCCCCCGTTTCTATAATTCATAATTTTATCAATTTTGCTACTGACGATGGTAATTGCGCCTATTATTATGCAATTCCACGCAAAATTAGCAAATTTAATGAAATTATGAATCATAAAAACAGTAATATCTCTAAAACGGTTGCATTTAGGTAGGTAAGTTATAGGTAACATTAGGTTCTTTTACCCCTCCCTAAATTGAGCAATCATCTTCAGGTTCCCGATGAGGTGGCGTCAAAATGGATCATCGATGGTCTAAATGTAGCCGTTCACAGGTTTTTCCGATAACCGTCACTCTAACTTATATAATCCAATCTACGATTAGTGAAAAAAATTGTTTTTTCAATTTAAATGGATAGAAGAATAGTTATTTTTAAACCAAGACTAAAGGATCAACTACAATTGAAGTAAAGAACTTTACGAATTTGAACCAGACTGCGGTTTACTTACGAGAAATTCATATTTTTAGCCTAAATAGATATCACATTCCGTAAGGGTTATTATCTTGATATTTAATGTTTTCAATTTTAAAAAGTGGTAAAAACAAAAACAAAAAGCAAAAAAGAACAAATTGGAAGTTGATTTAATTGAAGATTTGTGCTTTAATTCGCAGTACCATTTTTATTCCTTTTTAATTTTTATATTGCACTTTTAATCATTTAGTAATAAATTAATTGTTTGACATATCGTGTTCTTACGGAATGAGCGATTCTTACCGCACCTTTACTGACTGCAATTTGACATTTCAACTAAACGATGCCCTACCCTTGGAACGGAATGAACGAAGCTACTACGCAGGCAAATATCACGTAGAAGTAAGTTGCATAATATAATGCAATGCCACCACTGACATGTATATAAATGGACTGGTCGTTGAACAAAAAATGCATGAAACGATATGGCACCACTTTCATGTTCCTGTCCCTTTCCGTGAGAGCATACTTTCCCACTGAACGATTCAGCGGTATTTCCAACGAAAACAGCCTTGTAAAAAACACTTCCTTCGCCTTATAATTAAAATTTAACAATACAAATAGTCCCAAATACTTTTGTTGTCAATTCGGTAAAACCCACTGACATGCATATACTATATAAGTAAATTCCTAAATAATTTAAATACAGCGTCAGTCAGAGCATACTTTTTGAAATCAAAACTGGTGCCACATGAAACAGGAGATCAGTCAGTCCACTTATATACATGTCAGTGAGTGCCACTAAGCAGTGCTGTCGTTTGGAAATGTTCAAGAGTAGTATTGTTTGCTATCAAAGCGGAGTACTTTCGGGAAAAAAACGGAGTCACGACTAAATAAAAACCGATCATATTAAATTAAAATTTTATTAAAAGTTATTCGTTTTATTATCAGTGGGGAAGCTATGTAGCCCTGAGAGTGCCATGTAAAAAAAATTCTTGGTGTCTTTTTTTCGGAAAATAAACAAACTACGCTTGAAAATAACAAAGACAAAGCAATAAACATGTTAAAAAAGATAAACACTAAAATAAAATTTAGTGGTCAAATACAGACTTTTCTTCCCTTTTTTCGTCGAACGTATTTAATCATCTTTAGCTGAAGAAGTTCTTCTTTTTTTATGAGATCTTCAAGAATCCAGTAAAAGTAATTACAATCATTGATTCCCTATTTTTTTTTATCGACTTGAAAAACAGGAGGTTATCCGTTCGACTGATTTCTTTTTTTCCGATATTTCTGAACCAATTCAATTTCAAGATTTGGTCACGATCTGATGAAGACCTTCCTTCGGACATGGAGAATAGAACTCCTCAACGGAGAACAGCATGTAAATCTCGATTAATGTAGTTGAAACGTTGTAGATATAAAGTTTTTTTTTTTTTTTTCAACGAATGTCTGCGAATACATTAACCCATTTCGCCCCAATAAATAAATAATAAATAAAAATAAATAAATGGCAAACTTTGTACAATAAAAAAAATCTTGGTTGGCATTACTATTTTTGCATGCTGTCCGTTACTTATTTCTAATTATTACGGACATTCCGTTATCAATGTTTATTTCGCAATAAAAAGCAGCCGTTGTGGCGCATTTTTCAACCCTGGGATATATTAACTTGCTCATTATTTTGTAACGCATAGATATCATGCTGGTAGAGCAAAATGGGTGAGATACGCATTCAAAAACTGCATTCTCGAGTTATATTACACGTGAAATATTAAAAAAACAAAAAAACAAAAAGATTTCGAAAAAAAGTTTTTTGCTACAACCATTATGGAATTTACATTTTCTACATCAAGAGAATGTTTGATTTTAGTTTCAATAAGATTGACCGTCGCTAAACTTCTTTCCGCACTTGTGGTGTACGTGGATGGCACATAAGGCAAATAATAACTTTTTCTAAATTGGGAAATATTTTTTCAACTTTAGCATTTTTACATTAAAAATCTAGTATTCTTCAAATAACAGTAACTTTGGTACAAATTCCTGTATTTAAACAACACGTCATTCTCCGTCTAACGCATCGATATCATTTCGATCAACAAGGTTTGCGAAAAGTGTTATTAAAGGTATTAAGCTTGGAGTTAAACAAATTGGATCCATTCACTCAACTGCTTTTAGTACTGGGTCCTTAAAATTTATTCGATGTAATATTTCTTTCTATTAGATAATATAAAAATCATGGCATTGTTTTGTTATTTCTTGTAACTCTTGGTTTTGAAGTAGTTTTTTATTAATTAATTCCTCCATACCCATGAAAAATGTTCAACAGATTTGAATTTGAACGAAATCTTAAGGTAAACTTAAATTTTGTGAGAAAAAAAGGAGCAATTAATATTAAAGTTTTAAATTAAATTCTACATTTCTATGTTTGGAGTACTTTTGTAAAAAGAGTAGTACCAGAGTACGCTATTAGGTTTCGGAGTACAAATACTCCAATCGGAGTACAAACGTCAGCACTGCCACTAAGTGATCGCAGTGAACGTAGGCATCGCAGCCATGACGCAGAAGCTGGTAGATTTTCAACTTTATCGCAATTATGTTGACATTTGGCAGCTGATTACTATTTTGTTTATTTTAAAATTTTACGTGCTGAATATCATGAGTTTCGAAAAAAAAAAAAATTTAATTATGGTGGTGACAAAATTAAAAACTGATAATTTTATGGTCTCAATTTATAATTAATACAGTTAACAAAACTAGTTGAAATTTCATCTTGACGCAGTCATCAATGGCCATTATATTCGCCACGTTGGTGGCTACGATTTTGGCACTTCATCATCGCATTTGTGCAGGGTGGCTGCGATGCATTGTATTCCAAGCATTAAGGTTAATTTATGTACGTCTGTTAAATTTAAAGGACGCGTTCACTTTACAGAAATTACATTACTTACGTATACGTAAATTGTAATTGAGCCTTAAGCCCAATTCAGAGTCGGCGCAGCATGCATCATGATGCATGCTGCAAAGATTTTGCCTGCCAATTCACAATCGGCACAGCAAGCAGTGTAGGAAACTTTGTAATAATGCTAACTTTTTTTATTATTCACAATTATTTACAAACATAACACCTTAATACCGAGTTTTTATATTGTTCATAATTTTAATTTAGTCGTTTTTCTTAAAAAAACAAAGAAATAGATCCGGAGAAAATATGAGATAAATAAGATTTGAAATTTATTTTTTGCCTCAGTATGTTGGCAGAACTGTTGCAGCATGCATCAAATTTTAAAATTTTCCAAACTCTTGCATCATGATGCATGCTGCGCCGATTGCGAATTGCGCCATATGATCCCATGATATCAAACCTTGCATCACAGCTGCAGCATGCTGCGCCGATTCTGAATTGGGCTTTAGGACGGTACGGTCAGTTGTTGGCAACACAGAATAGGATGTTTGATCGAATTTCAACTATTTTCAGCATCAATGGAGAAACTTTCATTTTTAAACTTTTTGTCAGAAATAAAAAAAAAACGCTTGCATTTGTACAAGAAATGTGACTTATATAATCTTCAATTTTTCTAAAGTACTCACTTATGATAAATAGTAAAAATACTCAAGATTATAAATATTAAGCATTCTAAAGCCCAATTCAGAATCGGCGCAGCATGCATCAACGCAGCATGCAGCAAGGTTTGATATCATGGGATCATATGGCGCAATTCGCAATCGGCGCAGCATGCATCATGATGCAAAAGTTTAGAAAATTTTAAAATTTGATGCATGCTGCAACAGTTCTGCCAACATACTGAGGTAAAAAATAAATTTCAAATCTTATTTATCTCATATTTCCTCCGGATCTATTTTTTTAAAGAAAAACGACTAAATTAAAATTATGCACAATACATATAAAAACTCGGTATTAAGGTGTTATGTTTGTAAATAATTGTGAATTATAAAAAAAGTTAGCATTACAAAGTTTCCTACACTGCTTGCTGCAAATATGATTGCTGCGCCGATTGTGAATTGGCCGTCAAAATCTTTGCAGCATGCATCATGATGCATGCTGCGTTGATGCATGCTGCGCCGATTCTGAATTGGGCTTAAGTAAGGAAATCTACGTGTATAATCATTGGGAATATAAAATTGCCTCTCAGTATCTTTAAAATCAATATATTTTCTAACATGCTCTTAATACGTGCCTTCATTTAATTCATACATAAATACATAGTATCACGGCATTGGCACTATATCGTTTGTATTTTGTTTAGTTTATTTTTCGATATGTAAGTATAAAAATTTATTTCGCTCTAACAGAGTATCATGAACTGAAATCACCAGTGAAAATTTCCACACGGTTTTCGCTTACTTTTATTTTATTTTATTTTTTGTATAGGAAAAACACAAATAAAAATAGTCGACATTACCAAAAGCTATTTATCGTTCTATTTTATTATATTCATATTACTCCTGCTACAATTCAATTCATTGTAAAATTATGGCCTACTTTTGCATTATGTACATCCTCCAGACAAGAAATTAAACATTAACTTTGGACTTGTGAAAAAAATCATTATCATCCATCGTTAATCTACTTTTCTGAGATGAAATTTGCATTATAATGTGACAGCTGAATGATAATTAGTTACTGAATAAGTGATACAATAATGGACTTTTTGAAAGGTCTAAAAGCCCATATTGACTGATTCTAATTAATTCAATTGCACTGTGATTCCCCCCAAATGCACTCTAAAAATTAACAACACCATGATTTTCCGTAGTTTTGTATCAACGGTAATTTGGAATCATACATAAAACCTTATTTGATTCACGAATTAAATTATTACAGCCTCTGGTCAATGCTACTTAGGTAGGTAGGTAGATAGGTACTGAACTGAACTGAACTTGTTCTGGTCATTCGATGGAAAAGCAAAATGCTTGCCCACTCGAATTCATGTTGTGAAATTTAAAATGTTCATTTTGTAACTTCTAACTGAAAAAGCTGTGCTCCCAGTAGGATAAGACAAATAAAATATATTTCAAACTTGACCACATTCGGCCATTTCCGGTATTTCTTCTCTGATGGGTAAGAGCCAACCGCAGTCATGCACAGAAATATTTCTAACTGAAGTTGTAGCGCTCACACACAACAGCTATGTAGCAAGCTCACAGCAATTGGAGATAAAGACCACACAAACTGTATATAAAGATACAATGTAGCTTTTCTTCTACATGAACTTGATATGATGCGAGAGAATTCACATGCCTACCTATACTTACCCTTCTTTTATAACATTGTTTACTAAAATTTGGCGGGCTATAATCTATCTTCGAGAAATCCACGGAATGCTTTTCTGATCTCCCAGTTGAAAATATCGAAATACTTCAAGGGAAATACTCGGGTGAATTCTTTCAGTAAAAATCGGATACGATGAGAGAAAAATTAGGAAAGTACACACATAAAGCCGCACTTCGGGGTGATTCCAGAGTCTTCAATGGAAAAGTGCGCGCTTTTCTTCGAATGTTTCAGATCATTTGCGATTTTTGTCTGACTCTTGTTCGGGAACTTTAGAATTGCATATACGTAGGTATAAAGTAAGGCAGAAAAGTTGCTAGTTTTCTGCTGCCCTGTTCATTTGAGCCACAACAATACTCCTTCTCAACAAACAAACTGCTTGCGTTTGGAATGGAATACCGAAATAAATGTAGAGAGGGCGGCAGCTAGTGCGATTGAAATTGAGTTCGTTTCCCGTAAATTAATTGGAAAAGTTTATTCGAATCATGTTCTAAACTGATACTGGATCCGGTTTAAGGCTATGCGATATGGAATACATTTTGTTCCCTTTTCTTAGTAGAATTGCCAGATGGAGCTTTAGAGTCTTTTTAGTTACTTATGTATGTATGATAGTTTCGACTAGTATATATCTATCAAGAAATAATTCCGTGTGTATGTATAATGTACCGGTGCCCACAAATTAGTAAACTTATGGAAGGCTAAATAATCTATAAATACACTTTAGAAGTTATTCATAAGAGATTAATTACAGCAAAGCTTTAAGAATATAGCGTTATAGTAGTACAGGGTGCGGCAAAAAGATCTGACGGTTTTAAAATAAAAACAACACAAAAATTAAAAGTGATCCAAATTGTTTTATTGCTTATTATAGAAAAGGGTGTTCATGTAAATTAGTAAAAATAACATCACAACAACTGATTTCATCCGTCTAAGATCTGAAGATAATGTTCTTTAAATGATGTCCTTCTTTGACCAAGCATTCTTCCAGTTTTGCACTGAAGCTGTTGAACACCTTCTCTAACATTGCAGGAGACAGGTTGGCGATTTCTTGGCTTATGCCCTCTTTCAGTTCGTCCAATGTGCGGGGCTTGTTTATGTAAACTCTTTCTTTAAAGAACCCCCACAAGAAAAAACAAATGCTAAGGTCTGGGAAGCGAGCTGGCTATACAATGTCTCGAAAAGGCGAAATGACTCGACCACAAAACTTGCTTCTCAAAATGTCCATCACCTCATTGGCTGTATGGGCAGTTACCCCATCCTGCTGGAACCACATCATAGCAGAATTGTGTTACGAGTTGGGACTCTTCCTCTTGGACCCACATTAAAACGCGTACGAAACTGCCGCTGAGCGGCAACGCAGTAATCGTCACTTTTAAAAAACGCCTCGACAAGATTCGCACGGTGCTCACCCGACCACTGCTCCATGGCTACTAAAACTATCACCCCCCCCCCCCCCCCCCCACCATCAACTCCTCAGTACGGCGGTGAAAACCGTCAGATCTTTTTGCCGCACCATGTATATAGAGATTAATCCATCGTATAATTATATATATTCAATTCAATTTATTATTGTTACACCTGAAGGACAATTGACTTATAAATACTCTTAAGTATGTATCTACTCTAACTAATTAGACAAAATAGAAAGAAAACAAATAAGTGTCCTACACTCTAAGCGAGAATATTAAATATTAAGGAAGAAAAAGAAAATAGGTATGTAAAAAAGATAGCATTGTTATTCAAAAATAATAAAAAACAAAAAGATTTATTTAATTTGTTAAACTACAAAAATATTTAAAACATTCTGACTTGAATCTCCAAACGACTCGAAGTGAACGTATGATTAGAGGAAGTGAGTTCCAAAGTCTGATACTACAAACAAGTAAAGATCGAGAACTAATCGAGAGTCTATGATGGGGAGTTCGCATGTCGCACTCAATCCGGTGAAAATAGAAAATAAATTTTTCTTAAAGTATTTATTTGGTGCGTTTTTGAACCAGAGGGCAAATGGTATCAACTGATTAACATAAATTTAGTTTTTTTTTCCTATATATGCCATCTAGCGGAAATGATATAAATTTTCTTTTTGTAAACTAAATTTATCTTTAATATAATATTTTATTTAATATAATATTTTTTAGTTTTCTCTTCTAACGATAAAACATTCGCGCAAAACATTCCAACGAAATAATCTGAAACACTACTTGACAGTTGGCAATGCTGCTTTACAAAAGTTCGCTTCCATTTCACATGCGTTTATATTCTGCATGAGTAAAATGCCGGTTTTTACTCTTCCAATAAATTAGTCGACTCCTCTTATCAGTTCGCTTCGCTGGTTTTGTTTTGTTATTCTAAGAAAAAAAATGTCTGCCTTTCACTCATTGAACTTGGTACGATTTTTTGAAAAATATAAATTTTCTACTTTCATTTTTCTTATGTAGGTAATTTTCAATAATAATCTTCAAACTGTACTTTCAGGGAAATAGAACATTTACAATCGATCACCAGGAAAATACATTTTTAATGGATGGCAGACCTTTTCGCTATGTGGCTGGATCGTTTCACTATTTTCGTGCTTTACCTCAAACTTGGAGAGCTAAATTGAGAACAATGCGATCAGCCGGATTAAATGCTGTAGATACGTGAGTAAAATTTATTTAAATTATGCATCTTATTCAGTAGGTAGATAAGTTGGCACTTAAGTTAGCTAGTAAGACGACGGTAAACTATTGAATCGGTACGAATTTTCATAGGGCATCACCGCACCACGCCTGGAACTAGAAAGACTATCGATCCACTGCAGATTCAATTAGTGCGAGAATATATCATTATTGAAGTGTGGATGCGCAAACGACTTAAAACTGTAGTAGGATTGAACGTAGGGTACTTAATTGCGCAGGTTTATCATGTGCATGCGTACTGCCAGATTTATGTTTATTTTACAAATTCAGTCGTTTTTTTCGCTTTGGTATTTTCTTTGTTTTTACAAAAATTCTGAATTGTTTCGACGTGGAAATAAATCGGAAGACAGGGAGCAAATGATAAATATTGTTGGAAATATTGTCAATAAACAATATCTTGTAGTCATCAGATAAATTTGGTATGTGAGCCACGACAAAGGGAAACAAAAGTAGATGGTGTGCCTGTGTAGTTTACACCTAATCCAGATGTAATTAAATTCTGGATTGGGGGATGCAATATATTTAAGGACGATAAAGGTCAAATAACTCCGTATATATGATATTGTGAACCCTCTATGTTGAGAGAAGAGAGGTAATCAGGGATGTGGCTCTGACTAATATCAGCATCAGTTGATTTCACTTAGAGCAATAATTACCAGATTTTTTGTGATTTTAGGTGGCAGTACCTCGATCAGTTCTCTCTTTTACATAAAATTGTGCATGCTCAAAAGCATATATATATAAGCATATATACAAAAGATAGAGTGACAGACAATAATATATGGGCGCTTCTAGCAGTATCCAACGATACAGCAAATGTTATCCCTAACTGCCACTTTCAAGTTTCAACACCGTGCATCTCAATAGTCACAGCTTGAAGCACCCGTAGCTCTGATCAGTAACAATTGCTAATGCGATTGGCTAATTTGTTTTTTGATTTTTGCATATCTGTCTATCTGTCTGTCGTCACGATATAACTCGAGAACGCGTTCACTTACAGAACTGAAATTTTGAACGCGGTCCTTTTCGAAAAAAACAAACCCGTACTTTTAAGATCGAAATGGAATAAATTTAGCAGCTTCTTCGTAGTGTTATCATTAAAAATTTCGGCTTTTACTATACATATATTTGGACACTGCCTGAGAACGGGTCTATGTGGACATCTGAAATTTCATACTCAGGGTTTTCATAAAATAGCAAATACAACTTAAATAAAACCGACCAAGTGCGAACGGTTCCGTACCATTGTATAAAATTTATCACTATGTATACGCTAAAAAACAAGTTTCTTGTATGGGGCCCCTTTAATTTTTTTTTTATTATTTGTTGCTATAGCGGCAATAGAAATACACAGTCTGTGAAACTTTCATGAGATAGGTACAGCCCGGTGACGGACGGACGGACATCGGAGGCTTAGTAATAGGATTCCCGTTTTTACCCTTTGGGTACGGAACCCAAAAAATGGAGTAAATCGGGCAGCTCGTTCTTGGTGTTTCCATACAAAAATTGAGTTTTTTTATTTAATTTGATGATAATCGTACTTAACGAATATCCAAAAATTAAAATATGAGACATTCCCATTTCAAGATAATTTTAAGATTTGATACTAAATAAGTAGTAACAATTTATTATCATCCAATTAAAAAAAAAATCTAAAAATTTTCAGAATCAATGTGGTATCTACAATATAATATGAATAAAAAAAATAATATAAATGATATGCTATCAGCTCCTGTTCACGCAGTCATTATCGTATTACATTATCATTCGTGAGTGAACAGTAAAACTTCGCGTCCTCAACCCATGGTACAAAGATTAACAAGATTTGACTTTACTTAAAATATCAGCGACACGGTGAATTGTGTTGTATTAATTTGCAAACAAAAATGGTTGTTGAAAACCAAATAAATATCCAATTAGAATATGATATTTGCCCTCTGTCTGTTGAGGACGATTGAAATTCAAACGAAGAAAATGAGCACTATATGACTTTGCTCCCAGTTGACAGTTCTACCATGACTTCATCCAAAAAACTATCATATTCGCGACATATACTTGCACCGTAAAACTATTTCACCTATAGTTGCTATGCCAAGCAAAAAACAATATTCCAAACATTCGTAAATTTCAAATAAACACGAACTATTCAAATAGGACATAATCCATATGTCATACAAATGTTAGACAAAGAAAAAGTTCGAAGCGTATAGAATTGCTTACCTTTTACGAAATATTCAGTGCACTTTACCAAACTTTTTGCTTTGACGTCCATTTCCACTTCGAGAGAACTTTCAGTTGCATTGCACTGTTGATATGGCTAATAAAAAGGCCCGTAAATTTTCTCTATAAATAAATTTATTTTTTTTAATAAAAGAAAGTTTTTGTGCTTTGCATAATTGTTATTTTCATATCTACAGACTGAGGAAGAGAGACTCTCGGCCTCCCACCCGCTTCCATCAAACCAAATTTTGGATTCGTATGCCTGGATGACCATACAAAATTACATACTGGCATTAATCTAGGGTATCATAAGGTCAGGTCTTAGACCAATTCTAGCTTTCTTCCTCTTTTATTAAAAGAAGCTTTGAATATCTTAAACATTATAAACTGTGTTACTTCAGAAGAAAAACAATATCCTTTTTACCAAAATATTGCATTGCATTGTTGATCGGAATTGTATAAAGTTTTTGTGTCGGTAGAATTCTCTGAGCTCTAGTGTACCAATTAACCAAAAACCTCTTCGGAAGGAATCCTGCTAAGCAATATACTGTCAACATTCAGGTGAAAGATTAATGGCCAGAGATTAGTAGATACAGGAAGCATTTCTTCAACGTTTTAAATAAGACATGTATACAGTGTTTACAAGAAATATATACCAAGAACATGAAACATGAACATGAATTCATGCTGAAGCACAATTCAAAATAGAAATTAAATCGCTGGCAAATGATAAAACTGCGGAATAGATACCGTCTTATAAGACGTGCTGAAAAATATAAGCAGATTCCCTCCAACCAATTCATAAAAGAGCATTAAAATCAGTACTATGCCGTAGGACTAGAACTAGGGTATTCTAGTAAAAATTGCATTAGAACAGACTTTCTAGTTATCGTAGTAGTAGAAAGTAATCTGTCTATTGTCCAGAGAGGTCAATACACTAACTTGTGTGATGCTAACGAGAACAGCAGTCGAAAGAAAAATAAAAGAACAGTAACCAGGGATTAGAAAGGACGCTCTTCCAGTTCATAGTAGAGCAATAGATAGTATTTTAATTTCGCTTCTACCAAGTTTTCTGACTATGGAAAAATCTCTAATTAGTTACTAGATTGAAATATGGAACGGTCTGCATCGATTCGAAGCTCTCCATGAAATGATTGAATAGAATTTTTACAGAAACTCAAAGTTCAGAGATCTCCAGAAGGAAAAGGAAGGGTATCTCGTAGCTTTATTATGACGTTCGGAGTTTGAAAAGAATATATATACTTTAACCGCTATTATTCCTTATTTCTTTTAACAATGCCCTTGCTAATGTACTCAACACTAACTCGGGCTTCATATAACGGAGATAAGTGAATAATCTCAGCAATTTTGTTTATACTTATGGCACTTAAGGTTCATCCACACATAACAAACATTAGCAAAAACAGATTTGTCTTTGCCAAACAATTTATAGGAAGTTAATGTTTGATAAAGTAAATGTTTGATAAATGTTTGACAAATGTTTGACAAATGCTTGTCAAATGTTAGTCAAACATTTGTGGAATTTTTGTTATGTGTGGATGCGCCTATTGGCCAAACGACTTGTAGAAAATATTTGAGCAGAAAATAGTCCAATTGGTCTTGAGACTTAATTCAGCAAAATTGAATGAAATACTAATTATAAATAACGAGGTATTGGAGATAGTAGAAGCTTCTGTTACCTCTGTAAATTTTTTTATATAATATATTAGGTAGACAAAGTTCCACGGAATTGACTCTTTATATTTGCGCATAATGGCTTTGGCCGAAAGAAAAATAAGTTGAGGGAATGAGAAAAGAGCTATTCAGAACTGACGCAACGCAAAGTCACAACTCCGATCGTTTTACAGTGCAGCACAGTAAAACCGATCATTAAATATAGTGTCATGTGATTTTCTCAGATTTTTTGATGGGCAAATAAGCCCCTTCCAAAATGCTTGATTTTGCAAATCTTGACCGGACATGTCGAGCTTAAACACATCTAGAATTTGAAGGAAATTATGGAATTGATTCTAATAAGTTTCAATTGCGCATTTTAAAAAAAAACTTTTTCTGCCTCGGGGCTACCCTTGTCTACGTTTGTACCCAGCCTGTAAAAGATAATAGAAATTTTTAGTGCTGAGCATTTACCATGTCCGAAATATGGAACTCTGTTGAAATATCAGTTAGATAAAAATTTCGGTTGTTTATTTCCAATGTGAATGATACCATGGTAGGAAAATGTGCAAGATTGCCCAATTCATAACATGCCATCTGCAAATTATTGGAAATAAATGTTTACGTTGTATTCTAAAAATTCGCTGGCAGTTCGAGTAGCAAACAACAATTTTTAGAGACGTTTCGAATAGGTCACGATTAGCGAAGAAATAAAATGCAGAATAGAAAAAAATAACATTGAAAAGAAGCTCTAGAATAGATCCCGCAAAGAACCTGTCTAGTGGAAAGATTAATAAATAATTGCAGGTGAACAATGGTAACAGAAGCACCATCAACTTGAAGATGATTTAGTGAACTAAAAGTCATCGCATAAAACAAGTTACGATGAAGGGCCATTGTTTTGAGAAAATAAAAGTAGTAGTAGTAGTTATTAGTTATTCATAACTTTCTTATAAACAGTTAAGACTTATACGGGAAAATTATCTCTTATAAACTTAATTATTTCTGCCTTAAAATTTCTTAAATTTCTATTATTCTTGATGCTACTTGGTAATTCATTAAAAACTTTTAAACCATTATACATTAACATATTCTGCGTTTTGGTATACCTAAATTTAGGTAGTCGAAAATTATCATTATTTCTTAACATATATCCTTGTTCAATACCTACATACCTAAGATTTCTAGATAAGTACTTCGGTAATAAAGCATACCTTATTTTAAATATAACTACTAACACATTCCATATCAGCCTTTGCTCTATACTCAACCATTTTAATGATTCTAAAAGAAACCGAGTTGGCGTAAATCTTCCAACCTTCAATATAGATTTCATTCCCTTATTTTGTAGCACCTGCCACCTTTTTTTAAAACTGTTTGATGCTGTAAACAAAATTGAAGCATAATATTCAAAATGTGGCTTTATTATGACATTGAAAACCATAATTGATGTAGCAATAGACATTTCCTTACTTATCCTTCTAAAATAAGAGATCTTTTTACCTATTTTTTTAGTAACATATTCACAATGTTCTTTAAAGCTCAACTTTATTATCCATTATCACATCTAAGTATTTTATATCAGTAACATTTTCAATTACCGCACCGTCAATATAAATATTAGCATTAAAACTTTAATTTATCACCATACATTATGTCTTTGAAATGTTTACTTTAAGCTTATTCCCCTTCAACCATGCACTTAAACGATCTATATCAGATTGTAATTTCACTTCACAAACCCTAATATTCTCTGCTGCAATATATATTAGCGCGTCACCCGCGAAAAACACCAGTTTAGCATGTTCCAAGATACAAGCCATATCATTAATGTATATCAGGAATAGTAGAGTTCCCAGGACTGATCCTTGTGGTACCCCTAAATTCGTCTCTAGCGATGCTGATTTTGAATCACCCACCTTCGTACGCTGTTTTCTCCCTTTTAAGAACGATTCAAACCATCTTAACTCCCTGCCTTTGATCCCACACTTAACCAATTTTCAAATCAGTATTTCTCTATCAACTGTCTCGAATGCCCACTTTAGGTCTAAGAACACTGCTAGTATAACCTCTCCATTATGCACACATTGTTTCCATTCGAATGTTACCCATGCTAAAGCTGTCTCGCAGGAATGTGCCTTACGAAACCCTGATTGCTGTTCCACAAGTAGGTTATTTTTCTTCATGTACTCCTCCAATTGTATTTGTACTACTTTTTCTATTCCCTTGTCATATATCGGAAGCATATTAACTGGCCTGAACTCGCCACATTTTTTAGTACCAGCAACTTTTCTAATTGGAACTATAACAGATTCTTTCCATTCCTCTGGGAATTTACCATCCTGAAAAGATCCATTTATTATATCCGTTATTATTTTCCCCACACTGAGTGCTGCATCCGGTATCATCTTCGGAAATATTAAATTGTAATCATTTTTATTTTATGAAGAATTAAATACGCCAATAAGCAATAATGTCGGCAAGATTGGCTAGTTTGAAAAGAAACGTAGTTGCAGTTGGTATGATATTGTCGATGTATGACTGAAGTGGTATAGAATTCACAATATCATGGAGACTGTTTGCAAAATACTTATTGAATTTATTTGGTATTATTTCTTCATCCCTAGCATTTCCATCCATAAACTCAACTTCAGTTATTACTTCTCGTTCTTGTTTAAGTACATACGAGTGATTTTATTAATTGCCACATCGACTTCTGGTCATACGCTTTATCCACCTTGGACTTTATAAAATTGCTTTTGCTACTTTTTATTTTTGATTTATATATATTTCTGGCCCTAATATACTCCTTCCATGCATTCTCGCTCTGCATCCATTTAGCTTGTTGATACAACATTACTTTTCCTTGTTTTAATATTTCAAGCTCATTAGAATACCAATTCCCTAATCCATTATTCACAATTTTCATTAGGACTGTATTATTTCGGCACCAATCTAACATAATATTTTGTAATACTTCGGCTTTGTTATTATTAAGTTGCACTTGCGCCTCCAACATCTGTCCTACTTCATATTGATATCTACATCTATCGTATTTAAGCACATCCATGCACTTTTCGCCATAAGATGGAACACATTTCTCAATACACTCCACAAGAATAGACTCATGATCACTAAGTTTATAATTCGAATTTACTTTAGTCCTCATCATTTCATTATTCGTTATTACGTAGACTATCAAAGTTCTAGATGTTTGAGTAATTCTTGTCTCTTCTTGCACAATTTGTCTAAATCCATAATACACAATTTATTTTAATTTTATTTAAAGGCTTAACATATATTGGTGACGGTATGGCTTGGATACTTACTGCTAGCTGGCTCAGCTTCACAGCTACGTGAGGTCTTATAGATAAATTGCCTAATCTCATTTCACAGGGAGAATGTTGTGATTTTGAGTAGATGTTAATAAAAATTGCATCAAATTTTCTTGTACATATATAAAGGATTATGTACAATGTAATTGTAACCAATACCTGAAAGTCATTATACTCTTCTAAAGCAGAGTCTGAAAATAACTCTCCATTAAGTCGTTTTTTAAGTGAGGTCCGACTGGAAACTTTTATATTTAAAAAATCAATTTTAATAATACTTTTAACTTTTATTTTTAAAAGTAAAAGTTAAGAGTAAACTTTTATTGTACGAAATAAAAGTTTTAAGTCTTTTCAGACCTTTATCTAACAAAAAAACTTTTTGAGAGTATTTCGAGACTTTTATTTTATAAAAATCTTTTTAAACGTCTTTCTTTATGTTTTTATTTAAATATATAAAGTATTTACGGTCTAAAGTAAAAAAAACCCTCTCCCGCTGTTTATAGCATTTTAATCGATTTGATCCATATACATAACATAATTTGTTTATATCATATAAACTTAAGAAAAGTCCAGACTCTGCCTGTCTGTAACGCGTTCGAATTCCAGGATGGCTTTTCTTTTAATTAAAAGGAAATTAAAAAAAAAAAACAATAACAAAAAAATTAAATTAAATAAAAACAAGTAAAAAGGCTAGAATTAGTCTAAAACACTACCTAATACTTATGATACCCTATATGAATGTCCGTATGGATAAAATCGATTGAAACATTATCATAAACAGCGGAAGAGGTTTTTTTTTTTTAAATCAGACCGTAAATACTGTAAATATTTAAATAATAAGCATAAAGAAAGACTTTTAAAAAGATTTTTATAAAATAAAAGTCTCAAAAGACTCTTAAAAAGACTTTTATGAAATAAAAGTCTCGAAATACTATCAAAAAGTTTTTATTTTGTATAACAGTTAATAATAACTCGTTTGCTAGAGACTTTTTGAAAAAAGTCATAAAAGCTTCAAGCTCTATTCTAAAGTGATCATTGATGCTGAATCGTTTAAGATAATTAGTAGCGTTCCTTTTTAAGAGTGCTGAATATTTAGGACTTATTGCAGATTAATTAATCTTAAACAGCCAGTGTAGTTGCTATATAGAGGATTAAAACGTGCCTAAGCCTTATTAGATCACAGCTATCATCACTGGAGGCTGAGTTCAAGCTTGCAAGCGAGGTCGGACATTTTATTTATAAAAAAAAAAAACTATTGCTGTTGATAGTACTCGATTCTAAGTTTCCCTAGATTTGAATGTCCCTTTCATTATTCTCACACCCTACTTTCACCCATCCAATTTAAGTCATGAAAATTAATTAAAAGGAAACAACCTGGCATTTTGATTTCATAAAATAAAAATATGTAACGCACTGATTAGAGGAACTACATAATATAAGTATAATTCCAAATAAAGGCTTTTTCAAACTATCCATCAGATAACAACTGTTGGCAGCCTACTGAATAATGTTAAGCGATTTTATAGTCATAAACAACTTCTCTCACTTAAACTTAATTTTAGATATGTCGAATGGTCGCTTCATAATCCCAAAGATGACGAATATAAATTCAATGAAATCGCTAATGTAGAAGATTTCATTAAAATTGCTCAGGAAGAGGATCTGTATGTAATCTTAAGGCCAGGACCATATATTTGTGCAGAACGAGATAATGTAAGTGACGCAATCAGAGTCATACTAGGTCTGTTCAAAGATGACTCAAAGTAAATTTACAGATTATCTTAACAGAGACCAGACCTACATATTATGATTGTAATTCTTCAGCAGATTTTATTAATATTTTATAACCATTCCAAACAGGGTGGTCATCCATATTGGCTTTTTAGAAAATATCCAAACATTAAGCCTCGAACAAGTGATCCTGATTATAAACGTGAAGTTTCGAAATGGTATTCAGTGTTAATGCCGATGTTAAAAAAATATTTTTATGGCAATGGTGGACCTATAATTATGGTGCAGGTAATGTGATTTATTTTAACTTTATTATAAATAGATGAGAAGAATATTATTCTTGTCTAAAATGTCAAATTATGTATAGTACAGGTCGAGAATGAATATGGAGCATACACAGCAGGTGAAAAAACCTATCTAGAATGGTTGCGCGATGAAACAGAAAAATATGTCCAACAGAAAGCGCTCTTATTTACAACAGATATTCCAGACAAAAACTTTGCTCGTGGCACTATTGAGAATGTTTTTGCTACTGTAGACTTTGGTATTGATAAAGGTTGGTAAATAGCTTTAAGAGAATTGCAAGAAAGAAAAAAAGCAAATCAAATTGTAATTAACTTAAGACTCACGCAACATACAATCAATTAATTAAAATATTTCATTTCTATGAACATTTCAGTCGATGAAATGGATAAAATATGGAAAACTCTTCGCACGATTCAATCAACTGGACCACTGGTGAATTCTGAATTTTATCCCGGGTGGTTAACGCATTGGCAAGAAGAGAATCAGAGAAGAGATGCTGACAAGGTCGCTGAAACTCTAAGGTAAGAATTTCAATATTCGTGCCCGTATGTAAAACGACTTTCTGGAACCCTGATACTAAAATGATTGAATCTGTTCACATGCGTACATTTCAATTTTACACACAAACGAAATTAGACAACGACAATGTCTTTTTATCTCTTGTTGAGAGCGAACAGAACCAGAATTTGTCCATATACAAAGTATGTACAAAATGCGAAGTATGTTCACATTGAAGAATTTCACATCGGCACAGTACAATACAGCGCGCAGCACCTTACGATTTCGCTGGTTGAATAATGAATGAATTTACCGCACTATCTGGGGCTTTAAGAACTTGAGCGCCGAATTGAATTAGTGTCTTTTCAAGCTTTCATACGGTTGTAAAATTTCTGATCGCCTATTCGAAAGTTATTCCGCGCAAACTTGTTCGAATTCCTAGGAACATATTTTCGACACAAGTTGTCGTTGGATATTCAAAAAATTTTGTTCGTCTTTGCTCCCGCGTAAATTTCTTACAAACGACATTTATAGAATTGTTATGATAGCCTGATACTTCGTACTTCTGCTTTTTTTGCTAGTAATGTGTCCACCCTGAAAAAGCTTGGAATGGTTTAAAAACAGACAAAAGATTTTCATTTTTTTTTTTTTCATTTTTAGTACTTTTAAAGAAATAAATTTCACGAATTACGCAAGGAGTTGGGAATTTAATATGAAAAAAGTGTTTATTTCATTTAGGTAATGATTCGATTAGATTAGATTGTATGCATCAATTTAACTAGGAAAAAATTATAATTTTGTCAATTTGATGAATGAATGAGAATTAATTAATTGACTGTATGTCGCCCCCTCTCGTTTGATAATGTGCAAACTAGATCGTTGTCGGACGTAAAAAATTTTAATAACCATTTTTATAGGTACATTCGAAGGATTTTTGGTACTTCAAAGCATCTGACGGTTTAGGGTTCCATTGCTAAAAAAACAACGGAATTCTTATAAGATCACTCTTGTGTCTGTCCCTCTTTCTATCACAGACATTTTTCTCGAAAACAACGTCACGTTGAAAAATTTGGCAGAATGTTAGGTCTTTGTGACACGGATATATTTCGACAGTCAACGATTATGAAATAGAAATATTTATTTTTTCTATTAAGGGATGAATTGGGCCCCCTCGAAAAATTCTTTATGCATCGTGTTAGGTATCGTACAGACAGATCTAGTTTCAAGAATTAATAAATGTTTTTTTTTTTTTCATTTTTTTTAGTAGATACATTTGACAAAGTGGACACTTGACAAAAAGACATTTGGCAAATGGTTACTTGACATTTTTAATTTCCGCAAACTATAATAAATAAGTTTACAGTAGTAAAAAATTCCAAGTATCTATCTTAAAAATAATTGTTGTCAACATTTTATCCTGCATTAAAGAAAGGTGAAAGAATAAAGTTTATTTTTGTTAACTACAGTGGCGTGCAAAAGTTTCCGGCCAAAGTCAATTTTTGCTATATACAACGAAAATAACACCGATGAATAACCATTATGTTAGGACAGTAAAGGGCAGAGAAGGAGTGAAATAAAGCAACATTAAATAAATATATTCGAAATTAATAAACACATTAATTTATAAAAAAAATTTAAAATGCACTGTTCAAAACTTTCCGGCCAAAATTTAAATTTACCAAATTAAATCTATTAATTCTAGAAAATAAGAAAATATAAATGATTAAAGGGAAGAAGTACTAATACACTATTTCCACCATTTGTATAAATTAATACTTGGTGGCCATCCCTTTTGCTGCTATTACGGCATCACAGCGACGTGGCATTGACGCAATCAACCGATCAATGCAATTCTGTGGAATTTGTTCCCATTCTTCCTTTAGATCTTCCATCAAATCATTTTTATTTGAATGTTTTCGCGTGCCAGATCGACGAGCAAGCTCTTCCCATAAATGCTCAATCGCATTAAGATCCGGAGATTGATCTGGCCACTTTAAAACAGGAATTCTTTTTGATGCAAGCCACCCCTTAACTAATTTAGATGTGTGCTTGGGGTCGTTGTCGTGCTGGAAGGTCCATTCTTCTGGTAATTTATCTTGGGCATAGGACAGTAGATGATTTTCCAAGATTTCTTTGTACAAACGACTATCCATAATACCGTTAATTTATACTAGAGGTCCTACGCCTTGCGCTGAAAAAATTCCCCAAACGATTACACTTCCCCCGCCGTTTTTAACTGTTGGTATTTGGTATCTGGCATCATTTCTACTACCAACTGGACGTCGCACGTGTCGGCGACCATCACTTCCAAACAAATTAAATTTGCTTTCATCCGAAAAAGCAACATTCTTCCAGTCATCAAGGGTCCACGCCTGATGCTCGTGAGCGAATTCTAAGCGGGTCTTCTTATTTTTTTTGCTTGTGAATGGTTTTTTAGCTCCAATCCGTCCAACGAGCGCTACATCATGCAGTCGTCTCGTGACAGTACTGCGACTGATTTCAGCGACGTTTTCAGCTCACGAGCGATATCAGCTACCGTTTTCTTTACATCAGCTGTTGACTTCCTTTTGATTATTCGGTCCACTCGGATTTTAGTTTTTCTTGGTCTCCCTGAACGTTTTTTATCTTCTACACTAAATCCCGTACGATATTTAGTAATAAGGTCATTCACCGTAGATTTTCCAATACAAAACAAAGCTGCAATTTCTCTTGATGTGTTTCCTTCCTGTAACAGTTTTATTATGCGCTTGCGCGTATAAGTTGAGAAATTCGACCCATTTTTACACTTGCGAGAGTACAATGCAACTGAATTTACCGATTAATTGACACACTATTGGTAAAGTGAACTTTGATATCTTCTAGAACATTGAGAAATTTCATGGCCGGAAACTTTTGCACACAGTTATTTTCAACATTTAATATAATAGCTAAATATAATTTAATAATGATATTGATTTAAGTGTATTATTAACTCTATTTTATTTGCTGGTTTTATCGGTAGTAGTAATATTAAGTTTCATCATTATATGTGGGAGACCGCAAGTATAATGTATTTGGCCGGAAACTTTTGCACGCCACTGTATATATAGTAACTATATTTTAATTTCTATTCAATTCTTTTCAAAAATTCATGTGTAAAAAAAACTTAACATATAATTTTTCGTCTTTTTCTAAGAAATTATGTTAATTTTAGGTAAATTCGTCGCTAGTACGTCTAGCAACTGTACTGGTATATGGAACAATTTTTTGATCAGCTTACCTTAAGGAATCGCGTGGTATACCGGAAGAGGTATCTTGATCTGAATCACCCTGTATATCTACTTTATTTTGAAACAATCAGCAACCTTTTTCCATCTTCATCAAGCCATTTATATTGCTTTTCGAAATATTTTGAGATTTCGGATGTTGAAGTGAAAATAAAGCTCGCGATTTCATCGAAAAACGTGCTTTGGTTTTTATTTTCCGAAATATCCGTTTTATAAATTGCGAATTTCCCATTTGTTAAAAGTCTCCTGCTAAAGGCGTTTTTTGCAATATTTGTTTTTATTAAATATCCATTTGGTCGTATACTAAAATGCAGGCGGAAGACGATCGGATATCGTTATAAAAACATATACCGAAAAGTTCGAAAAAAACACCGTTCCTGCTGATTTCCTAGGTTTCTAAAGCTAAAATTTTGATAATACCAGAGTCAGTAGGAATCATAGATAACACAAAAACTGTCACTCTTTTCGTCAGTCTTACAGTTGCTGGAAAAACAAAAACGTTTTTTGTGTGATTGTAGTCAGTGACTAAAAAGTCAGTTGACTTGCTCGTTTCACGCAACAGAGTTCGGTACTTCAGGTTTACGCAGTTCAGCAACTAAAAACTGAGAAGCGAGTTGACGACTAGCAACTGTCAATTTCAATCGTCCTTTCACAGTGCAAAAAATCTTCTATTTTTAAATTTCTTTGCTTTTCCACTAGCACATAA
The DNA here is from genome assembly GCA_963924295.1 of Dioctria rufipes. Taxonomy (NCBI): domain Eukaryota; kingdom Metazoa; phylum Arthropoda; class Insecta; order Diptera; family Asilidae; genus Dioctria; species Dioctria rufipes. Next base: position 247,883,939 of record OZ002741.1, on the reverse strand, counting down.
TTACTTTTTCCGAAGTGATTTAAACGAAGAAACTAATATTTTGTTAAATATTTGAATATATTCAAAACGTATTTCAGTCAATAAAATACGAAAAACTAAAAACAAATTCGCTGGAAATGACAATAGGCACCTCATAACGTAGCAACATAAAAAATTCCTCTTGAATCGGCCATACCTTGTTATCTTTGTATCATGGTTTGAAAGGGCTCCTTTCAAGGATTCTAAAATTTGTTGGTGAATTAATTTTAGAAATATAAGCCAATTATCGAGTTCGGGCAAAGTGAAATTAAACGCGATCTTAAATTATTTCACATTGAAATCGCACTCTTCAATCAACCCAATAACAGTCTGCAAATTTTCATAGAAATAGGAATATAAAAATTTTACCAGGCTTCGTGCATTAAAATGGCTAGCAAAATGTGTGGAGATTTTATAGTGCCACTTATTTTATAAAAAGAGAGTTTTAAGTTTTTACCCATAAACTCTGTACTACACTATAGTAAAATCATCAGTAAAATTTTTGTTTGTGATTTTACCTGCGCTAACATTTGTATGGAAATATCACATTTTATCCTAACTCGACACTAGGTTATATCGCAAAATGTGCGAAAAAATACTTTTCTAGCATTTTGCTATTATCAGGATTAGTAGGTATTTAATTATAGATAACAGAAAAACTGCCGCTTTTGTCGTTAGACTTATAGTTGCTGATTTTTTTTTTTATTTTATAACTAACTAACTAATAAGACCAACTCTTATACTTATACTCTGGCGTGTCCGTCTGTTTGAATATGTTTGAACCTTTATAATAACAAAAAAAAAATTTTAAAAGATATTAAATATAGAGCCTAACTAGAGGGGAAACAGAATAGTCAATATCGTGCATATTCCAGAATAATGTGGATCAATGTATTTAGGGTTCGGTATCCAAAGGGTAACAGCGGGAACCGTATTACTAAGACTTCACTGTCCGTCCGTCACCAGGTTGTATCTCATGAACTGTAATAGCTAGACAGTTGAAATTTTCACAGACTGTGTATTTCTATTGGCGATATAACAAAAGATATAAAAAATTAAATAAATTTAAAAATTAAAAGGGGCCCCCATACAAGAAACGTGATTTTTTTCGGCGTTCTTTTCCTCGTTTTATTCTCAATGTTATTATTATCTGGGCTCTGGGCTGTATCTCATTATTCAGTTATAACACAAGCAAATTTGTATTAAATTTAAAAATATGTACTTAAATTCGGTCGGAGCGACTGTTCATTGATAAGGTTCTGGTACGAAATTCCTGATTGTGCGAGCTCGACTCACTCTTGAGTCTTGACCAAATATTTTCATATTTTTCACCTTCAATCTTTACAAATTCATCAAAATTTTCCTTAGATATTCTGTAATGCATTTGAAGTAAGACTGTGTGTTCCAAATCTTCAAGCACGTTAAAGCAGTTTAATATCATCATTTTTGCAAAGGATGGATTCTGCCACATCCATCTTCCTCTTCTCCTTAATCATCAGATAATTATTACAGGATTTATTTTTCTCATTGAAATTTTTCAATCGGTTACCTAGTTTTTAACAAATGTTTTAACAAAAATCGAAACACCACTCCTTGACTCGATTATATAGAAGATGATGCAGTATGCACACATGCAATGATAGTCAATCAGCAATGAATAAAAATCAGTCGGTGACAACTCAATAGATCAGTCGCTAACTGGACAATCAATTGACTCGTCCAGTGTGCGGTCTCGCTTAGACTAATAAGACCAACTCTTATAAGATCACTCTTTCATTCATCTGTTTGAATATTATAAATTTTATAATACAGTAATTTTGAAAACAAATGAAATATAAAGCTAACTAAACGGAGGAAACACAAAAATTGATAGATTTTTACTAATGTTCCAGCACAATATGGAAAAATTCAATCATTTTTCAGTTAGCATAGAAAAAATTTGGATTAGATCTAAACTTAAATTGGGTCGATCGACTGTTCATTGATAATATTCTGCTACGAAACCCTGATTGCGTGAGCCCGACTTGCTCTTGGCTATGTACGTAAAAAATTGAAATTTTTGTTTGTCACCTCTACGAAAAATTCGGGTAAACTAATTAAAAAATAAGAGGCTCAGAAATATTTCAAATAAGATACTGATTGACAAGCGTAGCATTAAATAAAGAAACATATACAAATATGTAAAGCTGGAGAAAATCGCAGGCAAGTATGAGGCAAATTCCAGTGGGGAGTGAAAGGGATGACCTTTTAACTAGGGCTGGCTCTGATTCTCCGGAGCCCGCCGTAGGCGTTGCCACCTCAAGTATCGGGTCTCTAATCAAAGCGGATGTTCATAGGAAGCATCAGCAGAGATGGGAGAACCTGAGTACTTGTAGATGTACAAAACTGTTTCTTGATGGGCCCAATGGGAATATCTATGATTTTCTCATGGGGCTCGGAAGGAAACAATGTAGAATTTTGGTTGGCATCATCATCGGCCACAGCTCACTACATGCTCATCTAACAAGGATGGTAGTTGTTGACAGCCCTGAATGTCTGTCCTGCATGGAAGGAGAGCCTGAGGCAACCGAACACTTTTCGTATGCTTGTCCGGCCTTCTCCCGGAGCAGACTGGATACTCTAGGGTCTGCCCTTCTATCTGTAGATGAGCTGAAAACCCTTCCTCACCAAGACCTGAACAGGAAGGTTTTGGTGAATTGGTTTCTAGCAGGCCAGCACAATGGGCCGCTATGGCCTCCATGCTTGGGATGGGTTTCTCTTGTTCCCCTGCCTCTTTATAAAAAAAAAATAGCATGAGGCAGATTAACAAACTAGAATTATTACAGCCCAGTAGTCAAATTAACTGGTTTTACAATTATATTTCAAAATTCAAAATTGCAATTTTTTTTTTTTTTTATTGAATTGAAATTCTGTCATGACTCACTTTTGTAGCGATAACTACATCCTCGTAAAGCAATTGTAGGAATCATTATAAATTTTTTGCTTTCTTTGTTACCCTGGGCAAACGGACAAAATCAATGATCATTCATTCGTAATTGATTTTTTTTAAAAATCCAGTTACCCAAGGTTTTGTTGATTAAAACGAAAGTCCTGTCAATTTTTGTATGTAACTGACAGCACATTTTTAATAATTGGATTTTGTAACATGACTACTTATCTCAGTAGAACTGTTAAAATGTAAAAGGACCTTCAATCTGTTTACCAAGCTCAACTATTTCATTTTGTACAGCTTCTCATACGTTTTTAGAATTGCTTTCCGCCTCCAATCGGTAAGTAACAGCACAGCAGTAGAAAGCAGATCCATGTACATCATTGATTGAAGGTTTTGAGGTGTTGAGAGTTCATACATCTCCAAATAAATTATTTTCGTAGAATTCAAGTAGAAAACTGATAAATTTTAGTAGAATTAAAACAGAATGGAATATCTTGTGGAAATATCTAATTATCTACCTGCTTACAGCAATTTTTCAGAGCTCCCTTCATTTACCCCGACCGTACTGCCTTCTCATTTTGGAGTAGAAAATTAACTCTGGATGGAATTTCTGTCTATTATCTTTTTCAGTATGATGCTTATAATTATCAGGAAATTTTCTGCATCCATCGTGTTGAAAATACGAAAATAATATATTCATTCGAAAATCTTTTGTCATTCATTTAGCAGAAAGTGCAGGAAGACGAAAGTACAAAATCATCAAAATTAAATTGTTGCAGAAATTCAGGCGGATACATTAATACTACTACTACTTCATACTTCAGTCACATCATTCTCTTATGAAATATCCATCATCATCTATTATATTCAGCCCCACTTCTTTTTCCAGTACAGTACAAGAGTCATAGACCCAACCTTCTATTCACTTTCCCAAATCAGAAAACATGAGTCAATTTGAGAAATCGTTTAGAATCCAGTCCTAATTTTTCATGCAATTGATGAAACTCTACTTCATATGAATACTGGATAAGTTTAATGGATGCATCTAATACTTCCGAGTTTTTTTTTCTTATCTCCATCCTCCATTTAAATTAAAAGACAAAATAAGTTCCCCATAAGAAAAGTTTGAGAAGTCCATAACAATAAAATATGCTTGTTTTAATTTAATACTCCTAAAAAAATACAACCAATTTGTACAAAATTTCCTATTTCACTAAGGAAATTAGCCAGAAATTTTCAGAGTCTGAATTCAGACTCATGTGACATTAGATTTAAAGAAATTTATGATATGTTGAGCTTTTCCTGTCATTTCTCAGTCTGCTAGGAATGTGGGCGCAATCCTTTCGTCTTACAAAAACTAATCTATTTTTCCATGTTCTTATTAATCCAGTCCATCATCTCTTGCCACTTTCTTGCTGTAGTCTTAAGCTCATATTAGGTGTCCCTTTCCATTTTAGCTATTTGAAAACTTTATGTTCCACTAGCAGCTTCCAAAGATTTTTTCTTGTAAAAATCCTTAAAGTATTTAATTATTTTGAAATTACATTAACTATAATTTTTCAATTTTTACTTTTCAGTAAAATGCTGGCAGCTGATGCAAACGTAAATTTCTATATGTTTTTTGGTGGAACAAATTTTGGATTTACAGCAGGTGCAAATGATTGGGGATATGGTAAATATAAGCCTGATATTACGTCCTATGATTATGATGCTGTTATGGATGAAGCTGGAGACGTAACCTTGAAATACTTCAAAATAAGAGATGTAATAAAAAACTACATGATTCTCCCAAATATATCAGAGCCAGAGAAATCTCCCAAAATGGCATTGGAACCAGTTAGCCTAAGACCAATTTTATTAGTTTTATCAGATGCTGGACGTAAAATGCTTGGAACTAAGACTGTTAGTAACGATCGTCCACAAACATTTGAAGAACTTGATCAATTCTCTGGAATTGTTTTGTATGAAACTGATCTTCCTGACTTTAAAGTGGATCCTAGTTTATTAACAGTTAATCAGATTCATGATCGCGCTCTAGTATATATAGACACAAATTTTATTGGAACTCTATCAAGAGAAAATGCTGTAAAATCGTTGCCAATTAGTGCTGGATTTGGAAAGAAACTTCAATTGATTGTTGAAAATCAGGGACGCATCAATTTTAATACTATGAATGATACTAAGGGAATTCTGGGTAGTGTAACTATCCAGCAAAGTAATGATGAGCAACAAGAAATTTTGAATTGGACATCTATATCAATGCCATTAGACTACGCTCAACTGGAAAGAATTGTAAAGGATCATATTAAAGATTTAGTACCTTTAGAGCCTAAGGGTCTTCTGTTGGAAGGTCCTGCCATCTTTTACGGACAATTTACTATAAAAACTGATGATATACATGACACTTACTTAGATTCAACTGGCTGGGGTAAGGGAATAATTTATGTTAATGGTTTTAATTTAGGAAGATATTGGCCTCTTGTTGGACCTCAAATAACACTTTATTTGCCAAAGGAAATACTTAAACAAGGAAACAATGAAGTGGTCATACTAGAGCTTCAAAGAGCTTCTATAAGTCGTCAAATTAAATTTACAATTGCTCCTAAGCTAGATGGTAATAGTTCATAAGTAATGATAAGAAAATTATAAATATAAGCACTCTACACATTTGTATTATTCTATGTATGTATTCATATATATAATTATGTAATTGTAGATATAATATAACTAGAAATAATCATGGAAATTATGTTGGACTTACAACAAGAATTCACCCATTTACTGCATACGAATTCTTTGCATACTCTTGTGTAACTCTTGTATAAAAATAAAAATTAAAAAAATATCTTGAAATATATTAAATATAAAAAACAAAAATCCTCACATTTAATAAAACAAAACTATGTATCAATTTCCAGTCAGCTATCTATCAAGCATAGATGCAATGTTTATTCAGTTCTTAAGTGTAGAATTTATCTTAGATCTGTAAGAAACATTATAGATAACCGCCATAAACCCCTGTAGATATTTTATTTGTTTACAGAAATAACGACAACAAAATTTTGAATGCAAAGTAAAAAATCTAAAAAGAATTCTTGCAAAAACAGGTCTTTTGATAAGATATTGGAAAGTAAAGCTCTTATAATTTGGTTTGCTTGAATCTCCCCATCCCCCTTTTGTATATGTAGAATGGAAAGATAATCAAAAGAACTTGAATGTTTTTATTTATGATCGACAAAAGAAATTATTTACGAGTCTCTTGAACTTCTTTTGCCAGCAGCTGTGCTTTCCATGACTGAACGGTATTTTTGTTAAAGACCTGTTAAGATTAAAGCACTCTTGACTTTTTTTTTTTTTAATTATTAATGAAATCTTAAAATGTGAATATATTTTTATTTTTTAGTTCAACAGGTTTGCAGTGAAGGGGTCAAAATACTACACAAATACTTCTCAATCTCAAATCTCTTATAATTATCCATGCGATAAATTTTGAGGTTGATTATGATAAAAAAAATCGATGATAAAAAACTCTCTAGAGATACAAATCCATCTAATTTTAGCTATTCAAAATTAATCAATAAGATCGTCCTTGGTGAGTTGTTTGCTATTAAAGTAGCTTATAGGTACTCAAAGAGGATGGGGCATAGCTATAAAGAAAATAGATTTATTCTATTGTGCATTTAGGCCTAGCATGAATTCTGAAAGAGAACGCATTTAGAAAAAAAAAAGTAAACCTCAGCATTTAAATTTGCACGTGATTATTTCTATTGAATGGAAATCTCGAAAGTAATTCAGCATTAAATTCAACTTCAGAAAAATTTACCATCCTTCATAGGAAAATGCTTGTTTTTCTGTTATTTACGTGGAAAATTTTTTTGGGTAGCCTGTAATCTGGCATCTCTTTAAGTAATTTGTTTACGTAATTGAAATGAAGCCAGTTTTTATATTCCACGTGTATACACTCCACATCAAAATGATAAGTATGAGTGTTTTATAAAGTCTGTATGACTTTCTTATTTATTGAAATTTCTAAGTGGTAAAAAAAGAAACAAGTTATTTTCTAGACATTACTTTTAATTATCTGTAAAAGGATGCTTTAAATATATAGGACAGGTTGTATATACCAGCAGTTGCACGTATTTGTTGCACAAAGTTTTTTAGTGCGGGATATGCGTAGTATATTTATATACAAATGCAACTAAATTGAGAACGTAGGAGCTCTTTAAATCTAGGTCACTACGTTCACCCTAAGATTGAGAGACATTGCTCATAAATGCCAACCGGACGCTCAAAAAAAAATTTGCAGCTGACTCCCAACCCTCTCTTTCTGCTTCATGCGGTTCTAGTTCATTTACAAAATGTGAACTAAGTAATCTGAAATGTTTACCGGTCTCCTGCATACAGGATTGCCAATAAGTCCCATCCCTCATAGGTGACCCCTGAGAGAGGAGTGTCCAGTTAGTATAAACACAAGAGTTCTCAGGGCTGGCTTACTTAGTTCGAATAGCTTTTACGGTGATCTTTATTTTGTTATTCTATCTGTGGGGTCATCTAAGCAAATACAACTGTGTTAGTAGTTGGCCCAAACCACAGCGTTATAGATAAGGTGTTTTGGTGCAATACCGATTGTGGAAAGGGGTAGCATCCAAAACGGAGCAAATTCGCCCGCATTTTCTTTTTCACTTATACAAATTTGGAGGTTGTAAGCTGATTTGACCGTAGCTTGGCTGTTCTGTTCTCTGGATAACAACGACACTTAAAGATTCCTATATTTTATTGGCATTAGTTAATGAATTGTGCTGGTAAATTGGAGCGTTGTAAAACACTGAAAAAAAAATTGTGAACTTTAGTTTTGTGTGGTGATCTAACTCACTAAGGATTACGGGAAAAAGAAGAGTCCGGGTAGATCAAGTAGTGATTTAAATGTTAGTGAGAAACGTGCTATATTGCAGGCTGTGTCGAATGCCGAATTGCACAGGAAGGAAGCTAGTGTTAAAAAAAACACTAATAACTAAACAAAAAAAAAAAAATATTCAGGAAACCACCATTAATCAAAAAGAATTTGAAGCAATTGAAATTTGCTCGAAAGCACACAAAATAGAAAAAAAGAAAGATGAAGAAATATCATCTTTACCGATGAGTGAGAATTAATTCACTTTGCATGAATATGACGGATAGCCTTATTAAATTCACGATATGAGAATAATGCGCCTTGTCGAAGATCACAGACAATTAGGAGGTGGAAATTTTATGATGAAGGTAGAAAAGTATATCTACTTTTTGGATGGTAGAATGAAATATCAAAATTATAAAAAACTTAGGTACTGATGAACAGATCAGGACACAAGCTTTGAGAATTTGTGGAGAGAGTTCTGTTTCCCAACAGAGATTATTTTTTAATATTTATTGGACTGGCAAAGTACCAAGATTTTACAATTTTTTCAGTACGAAAGAGTTTCGGAAGTACATTTGGGTACATTTGTTAAAAAATAAATAAAAATATAATGAAATTGAAAAAGAGTAAAAATAATAAAAAAAAACGACTAAAATATAATAATAACAACAAAAAAAAAGATAATTCTGCTAAAACATAAATATTTATTTTTTTCAGAAAGAATTAAAAATTAATGAAAATCAAAAATTAAATAATAAGAAAGCAGACTCAAATTAAGAAATTATAGCTAAAATACACAAAATAAAACATAATTCAAAAATTATAAAAATTATAATAGTATAAAAATAAAAAATAATGAAAGTGATAACTTGGGGGAAAATAGAGACAGATTGAATAAGAGATTTCCATAAATAATTTATGAAAATGAGATATTATCACATTCTGATTGCATTCCGAAGCTGTGTAGTGTGTGCTGGAAGAATTCGCGCAGAAATTACGGTTAGCTTGTACGTAAGAGATTATAAAAGTGCTTGACATAATTTCGGATTGAGCAGCCTAGTAATTTTGTGTGATAAGGTGAAACATGATCGAACCTACGAAGTCCATACATGCAGTGAATACAATCATTAAAGGCAATTTTCGTGTTTCGAAGACAAACGCTAATGAGTTTAGGGGGTAAATCAAACTTCCAAAAGTAAAATAAGGTAGAACAATGTAGCACATACAGCTCGAATTGTAATGGAATATTATTCTTACTTTATAATGGTCATCAAAATTCCCGGATTGAAGTATTATAGAGAATGCATTGGAGCAGCATGGAAGGTAATGTCTAAAAACTATATTAATAATTTAGATAAAAGTCTTTAAAATCAAATGCTAAGTGTAATTTAGATACAATAAAGAGCAACACATTACTAAAAGAAATTAAACATTGGGAAAAATCTATTGAAAAGGATAAAAGATGTGTACACCAAGAAATTTTATATTCTAATTAAAGAATAAATTTTAGTAATTTTTGATAGTGAAGGATTTGGAAATAATATATATATGTATATCGAAAAGTCAAGTCTCTGTATGTAACGCGGACGAATCCAAGCATGCTTAGTTTTTTAATAAAAAATATATTTAAAAAATAAAAAAATAATAAAAAAATAAATAAAAAAATAAAAGAAAATTGAAAATATTAAAATAAATTAATAAAAGTAAAAAACGGGCAACTGTAGCTTGTTATAAATATAAAGAAGAAAACAGGGCCTTCTGCCAGAATGAATCCATACCCACTTTCAGGTCAATTTTCCATCGTTTTTATTATAAATTTAGTTGTCCAATTAAATTAATTATATTATTCATCTCAATTATTTTGCATAAAAACAATTGTAGTTTTGATTGATTCAAATTAAATAAAGTACAAAAACAATGATAATACCAACACCTTCTACATATGTACGTATGTACAATACATATATAAAAACAAACTCTATGCCAAAATTCCGAAGCGATGTAAATGGACAAGCACATTTTTCGTGTGGGAAATGTCTCCATTTATGTACGATATATAGGGGAATATCGGGTATTTCTAAGATACTAACGACGTTGTGTTGGTAATGCTTCATTTTAAATGTGCGCCCTCTGGAGTGAAAATAAATCCAACTCAGTTGCGACGTGGGCACCGAGTAAATTACACGTAAGAGTGTGTTTTGTTCTTGGCAAACAATTTTCGTCGCTCTTGTCAAACTTCATTGAAGGTTATCAAGTTCAGTAATTAAGTGTGCATATTTGTCTTTTGTTTAATGCTGTGGGAAATTTTATAGATCTTAAGGTTGTAATAATATTTATAACATTTCTTCTACTATTTAAGAGCTATGTTTAAAAATTTTGCCTGATAGCGATCGGGTAGCCCCTGACACGATAATGTCGGGTACCTCCGGACGTGATGTTAAGTTTTGTATTCCTCAATATTGTGTAACAAACTACAATTGTCTTGTCAGTTTGCTTATTTATGGACACTAATTTGAAATGTTTTTACTATTAGCACAAAACGGGTTCAAATGCCCATGAATTTATCCTTTCAACCCTGAAATCTTCACTGAGATTGATTTTTTTGCCATCAATGATGACAGACGTTGCGCAAGAAGCTTTTTCTAAAGACAATATGCCCAATCAGCCTTCAGCGGCCCATTCTTCATCGCCAATGCCCTCCGCTAGTCGTGCATTGCTTGCAACTGAACCAGTGCCTTTAACAAGTTTAATAGATGTATTACAACAGTTGTCACCATTTCCTGATGCATAAAAAAAACGCTTGGTAACGCGGGCTCGAAAAACCCAAAGGAACGAGATTTTAACATCTTCACCATATCAAAAAGATCTGGAGGAAAGACAGAAAAGTAAAAACACTTGAAAAGACGAAGCTAAGAAACAAAAAGGTAAAGGCGCTAAAAAGACGCTGAAAACAGCGAAAAATAATCAAAGCCTTTTCCAAGAAGATCAAGAAAAAGAGGCCGAATGCATCATATGTGGAGAAACATTTGAACAGGACTGGATTCAGTGTCATGAATGCAAAGACTGGGCCCATGGAGATTGTCTTAATATAGATTCTTCAGATGTTCAGTATTATTGTGATGTTTGTAATGCCAAAAAAATATAGGCCCACCAGTGATTACTATGTCCGGGGCTACCCGCCTTTTTTCTGTCGCCAAAAAAATAAGACTAAAGTATTTTTTAAATATTTCTTAAAAGACAATGTATATAATAAATAATTTTTAATTAATGTGATTGAAGAAGTTCTTGGTTTGTTTTAAGTGTAAAATGAAGACAGTAATTTTGTTTATTCGTACTTTTTTTTGCAATTCATTTAAGTGTCCGGGGCTACCCGATCTTCCCCTACTATATGTACTGTTTTACTATTTTAATTCCATTTGATCAACGTACCAATGTAATTTGGTGAACACAAACGGGGAGAGGGAACAATAAAATATATTAAAAAAACTTTTAAAATAAATAACTTTTCTAAATAAAATGCACTAAAAAGTAAAAAATAATTTTTTTCTTTCTCAGTGATAAATACACGAAAAGTTTAATTGCAAAATAAGAAATTCTACAATTCAGATTAAATCTTAAAAGTTTGGGCATGAGTTGCAGTTAGACAATTGTGATTATAGTTATGGATACCCAAACTTTTAAGATTTAGTTTGAGTTGTACCATTTCTTATTTTGCAATTAAACTTTTCTTGTGTAAGGTACCTGCAGCAAATAAGGCCCACCTAATTTGAAAATGCAATAAATCAAGTATTTGGTGATGTAGAACTACAAAAACAAGTTTTCCGTAAAGTTTATTTATTTGCACAACTGAAAAAACTATAACAACACTTGGTATTTGAAAAAATAATTCAGTTTTATAAAAACTTTTCCAAGAGCCTTATTAAATTACCACAGTATAATAAGGCCCAAAGCAAAAATTAACTTTTTCAAAATCTTAATCAGAGGAATGATTCCCTTTATACTTGCTAAAACTAAAAAAATCAACAATATTCGGTTATTTTTAATAATTTCGAAAAAAAATCAAAATGGGCCTTTTTATCCCAACAGCTTTAGTTATAAATTTTTTAACGTACAACAGAGTAAATCCAAACAGTCTTTATTCTTTGGAACAAAAAAAAAATGTCACAATCATAATCCTATATAGGAACATTAATTTCATTGAGAATTTAGGTTAGGTAGGGTATTAAGACCCACGGTCTATTCCAGTGGACCTTATTACATCTATGACAAGATTTTACAAAATTACTAATTAATCAAATAAACACAATGGTGGGCAAAAATAAACACCGAAATCATAAACATTACCTAACGTTCAAACTAAACAGATTACTACATATCTAAATAGCAATTAAACAACGGAAAATATGATTTTGTCTAGGCGAAAATTATAATTCCAAGCAGCCATACTCCGGTCCGGTGATGTACCGTTCGCTACTGGCAAGATGGTGGCGTAAGCTGCCAGAAGCTCCCTCGACGGCGTTCGTGTTGACTTAACGCATGTGCACAGAAAGTATGAGGTTGCTGCGATTAATTTTAGTAGTAATTTTTAAATGTGGGCCTTATTACTCTCCGGGCTGTATTTGCCGCAGGTACCTTATATCATTGAGAAAAAGAAAAATTATTTTTTACATTTTAGTGCATTTTATTTACAAAAGTTATTTATTTTAAAAGTTTTTTGAATATATTCACGAATCTATTCTCTTGAATCTCGACTATCGAAACTAGACTCTCGAAACTCCACTCTCGAGATTCGACTGTCCAAACTCGAATCTCGCAAGGTGGTAGCTACCACCTCCACCCCAAAACCCCCTAAAACGTAAGAAAATTGTACCCCATCGGAAAGCTCCCCATTCACTCATTCTAAATAAAAAAAAAAACCAATTATCCCAAATATGAAAAACTACTCAAAATTGTTGTAATTGTCTGTTTTTTTCTTGTGGAAATTTCTAAATACTGTTGCAAAGATTTTTATCAAAAGCCTCATGTTTGAAATGAATACGTGACGTTTCCTTTTGGCTAACTGAATCGTCTCAGGCGACTGAATTCTTATCGGGAATAGTCGCGAGTGTTTCAAGGTTAATTATCTTTCTTTTAACACAAATAATTTTTCTAACCTTTTTTTATATATTTGTTTTATACTTATTCCACTATAGGCTTAGAATCCAGGATATGTGAAGATTTCTGTATATATCTTTTCATTGTCATTTATAGTATGTAGAATCTATCAACAGTTTTCCTCTTAAATATTGTAAAGTACGATAGAAAAGGACAAGTGACATCTATTGGAAATATACTTTTTAAGATATATGGTGTTTTGTGAAAGACTAACATAATTTCATAATCATCCTGAATCTCTCCCTCCGCCCTGCCAGACAATTTTTTGGTCGTCTAGGTGAGTACAAATCATCTCCTGCTCTATGGACCACCTAGACGGAAATATCCTTGTATACAAAGATATTTTTATATTTTTGAAATGTATTTAGAAAGGCTTCAAGAAAACTGCGATGGACATAAACCAGATATTTAGTTCCTATAATTTATGAACTCATTCTCTATGTATTATACTTTAATCTTCAAAGTACGTTACTTTAAACTGCATTGTACAAATAACGCAATAATAAACAACCAAAGATAGATAAAGTGTTTTTTATGAAATATGAAGAGCTTGCTTTCCAAAAGTTGTCATATAATAATAATAATTTATTTTATTAGCAATATTTATCGCTATACAATACCACCACCTATCTTTTATAAAATGCTTCTTTAAAATTTACAATATTGCACTATTTTTAATATATTGCACACAACCTTTTTTAAAACACTTTAAATTTTGTTCACTTTTTAATTCAGTTGGAAGTTCATTAAATTTCTTGAAACTCTTATATACCAGCGAATTCTGTGTACTCGATCTATTGTAAAATTGTAGTCTGAAGTTCTCCGATGCTCCTCTTAGATTATATGGTTGCGCCTCTGCTACCCACGTGATCATATTTAAAAGATATTCCGGAACCAACCCATTTTTCATTTTGAATATAAAAAGCAATACATTTAGCTCAATTCTTTGCTTAATATCAAGCCATAATAAAGAATTTAACATACTACTAATGGGAGTAAAGCGATTACAACGTAGAATTACACGCATTGCCTTATTTTGTAATTTTTGTAACCTGTTCAAATCACCTTGATTACATATAAACAATATTGTAGAGCAGTATTCAAATTGTGGTTTTATAATACTGTTATATATATTTATCGCGGTAGCCATCGTAACTTTTTTTCTAAGTCTCTTCAAAAATCCAATCTTTTTACCAATTTTTTTAGAAATATAGTTTATATGTAATCTAAAATTTAACTTCTTATCAAAAACCACTCCTAAGTATTTATATTCATTCACACAATCTATTAGCTCACCATTCATTTCAACACACACATCCGTATTATTATTTATCGTCATAGTTTTTGTTTTACTTATATTCAGTTTCAATTTATTCATCTGTAACCATTCACACAATAATTCTAAATCTTGCTCAATTTTTATTTTCAATTCACTGGAGTCTTTCCCTGCTATATACAACAACGCATCGTCCGCAAAAAGTACTATCTTCGAGAATTTCAACACTGATTTAATGTCATTCACATATATAATAAACAAAATAGTTCCAAGCACTGATCCTTGTGGAACACCCATCGATAGTTCAATTTTATCGGAAATTGTATTATTTATTTTGGTACTTTGATTTCTTCCATACAGGTAGCTATGAAACCATTGAAATTCCTTTCGACGAATTCCATATTTTGCTAATTTTTTTAATAATATCTCCCGGTCGACTGTTTCAAATGCTTTTCTTAGGTCTAAAAAAACAGCCACAACACTATTTGAGGCATCTATTTCTTCCTTCCATTGGCACACTACCCAATTAATCGCCGTTTCACAGGAATGTTGTCTCCTAAATCCAGATTGTTCCAATATAATCAAATTATTTGTTTCCAAGTAACTTTCTAACTGTTTCTGAACCACTTTTTCTAAAACCTTTTCATATATAAGCAATGTATTTATAGGTCTGAATTCTTCTGCTTTTTTTGTGTTCTTTACTTTCTGAACAGGGATAATAATTGATTCTTTCCATAAATTAGGGAATTCTCCACTCATCAACGATTTATTTATTATGTCAACCAAAGTAACACCCCAATTATTCCAGTTGTCTAATATCATGCCTATACTAATTGAATTAAAGTCCCGTTTTTTATTCATACTTTTACAGATATCTTTCACTTCATTATACTCCACTCTTTTAAAAAAAAAGTCATAGTCTACTTCTGTAATCATATCCGAATATGCTCTATGAGGTATGGATTCTTTTATGATCTGGACACTTTGAATAAAATATTTATTAAGTTTATCTACCATTTCATCAGGATGCTGGCATTTCTAGTCACCAAATTGGATTTCCTTTATTTCCGATTTTGCTTCATTCAAGATAGAGCTTTTTATGATACGCCACACTTCCTTCTGATTATTAGCTTCATTAACTTTATTTATTATTTCATCATTTTTGGCTGCATTTATTCTATGTTTATATATATTTCTCACTTCTTTATATTTTATCCAATCATTTACGTCATTTGTTAATCTTGCACGTTGATATGCTGTTATTTTCCTATCTTTTAACATCATTAATTCCTTGTTATACCACGAATTTGTTGTCTTTTTTGTATATGTATTTCTTTGCACTAAAAATTTCTTCATAACCTGCAGGATATTATTGTTAAAATTATCAACACAGTCATGCAAACTCTCAATAAGCATCACCCTTTCTAACTCTATGTTTCTCAACTCATTTGCGAACTCGTTTTTTTTATACTTAAAAATCTCAAAACTATCATCATTTTTTATATCGGAGTAATTATTTATTAATATGCTAATTTCTAAAGTTTCATGATCACTTATTTTTAGGCTGTTATTTACTGTTACCTCAATATTATTCATTGCTGTAATAACGTAATCTATTAAGGTTTTTGATAAATCAGTTACCCTTGTAAATTCCCGTACCTTTTGTGTATACCCGTTATCACACATAATTTCATTAATTTCTTTCTTATATATACTTTCACTGTACCAATTTATATTGAAATCACCAACTATTATTATTTCTTCATTTATATCTTCTATAACCTCCATACATTCCCTAAAGAAATTACAGAATTGCCTCTCTGACGATCTTGGTGACCTATACGCGATGGCCACTACAAATTTAACGTTGCCTCTAGTGCATTTTATTACCAACCACCAAATGTCTAATTCGATTGCAATGTTACCCAGAACTTCATATTGCCATTCGTTTTTAATATAAAGTGATACACCTCCTGTTCTTTTAGAATTAGAGTCACATCTTATAATTTTATAACCTTCTAAGTATAATTCCCCATCACTAATATCTTCTACAGTATGCGTTTCTGTTAACATTATGAGCTCATAGTCACAACATTTAAAATTGGATTCTAATTCACTGAAGTTATTTAATAAACCTTGAATATTAAGATACGCACAATTTATCTTCTTTAGTGGCTAATAACCCATTCTTTTTTTCTCTATTTTTAACTTATTTGCCAATACAGGACATTCTTTGTTATAACTGCTGTGATTTACATCTAGTCTTAATTTAAGTTTTTCATTAGCTCTTACACAATTGATACACTTATTCACTCTTTCTATCCTACTACAACTTCTCGTATCATGCTCTTGCATACATTTCGCACATACCTCCTTATTTCGACATTCATCAGATCTATGGTTAAATCCTTGACACTTAAAACATCTTTTCACACTCACACCATCAAACACCGCACATATATCCCATCCTATATTAATTTTTTTTTCATTCAATGCCTTGTTAAAACTTTCAATATCAATCTCAATCACTGCACTAAATCTTATCTCATTACGTACTTTCTTTTCAACTACTTTCAAACACTTCAATTCACTTTTATTCAAATGATCATTCTGTGCTCTAATCTTGTCAACAATTTCGTCACTATTAAGCTTATATATCATACCTGTCACCCATAGTTTTGGTTTTCTTAAATCAGTCTCCGTTACTACATATTCTTTCCCTAAAGATTGTTCAACTGCTGATTTAATCTTCTGCCTTTCCTGTTTGCTAACACTTTCAATTGTAACCGCACCATTGCCTTTAGATCTCACCTCCGTAAACTTCAAATTTATGTGGTACCGACTTTACTTTATCCGCGTAAGTTACTCCTTCTGTTTTTTTTACTTTTTTAATTTCATCCATGACCCTATCATCTCTATCATTCAATTTTTGTAATCTTTTGTATCTTTAAACTTGCATCCCAGAACTCACTTTATTTTATGAATTCGTTCCGAATCTCTTCTTTTTCAATAAACGATTTCCTTTTAATTTTCCTGAGCATCCTTGATACTACTCAAAAATTTCACATTCCAATTTCATTTCCAATTGCACGCTTTTCACGCCCGGAAAAATAACTTGTGTTTGAATTGAAAATTAAGCAGAAAACTAAATTTATATTCCGTGATCTCCTAAAAAAGTAAAATCTGAAATTTCATCATAAAGAACTGTTTATGCAAACATATCTACCAAAGATTAACCTTCAAACTCTAATGGAATTGAAAAGCAAAATGCACGAAAGACATGCCCCAATTTAATTTATAACTCATTTCCTCTGTCGGTGTACGTAAGTAGTATGTATGCATATACCAAAGCCAACTACTATATCTCTTCCCATTTATACTTTTATATAGTTCTTCATACCATCTTAGATGCGACTTCTTTCTTTCAACAAATAGACCGGAAATGGATTCAATGTAGAAAATTGAATTCAGTTTAGCAAATTAATGTTGCAAATGAACAAACAAGTGTATTTCCACCGTCAGTCAGTACATACCTGACTATATCGTCTTGAGAAAAACGAGGTCGGATCGGAAGAGCTTAAAGCGGTCTAGAATAAACAAATTTGAATATTTTATATAAACAGTAATTACGAAGATCTCCAACACGTGAAGCGAAATTGATTAGATGGATCTTCTTCGTATTAATTAAATCCTATGGGGTATGACCAGCGGCGCCAGTTCTATATACCGAAGAACTCTATACTTTGCTCTTCTAGTGCAAAAAGTGTCAAAAGACGTACACAAATTACTAGTAAGACAGGGTTGATGGATGACAACGGTTTTTTTGTAGTCAACAGAAGAAACAACAATCTCTTCGGAGTCCAATACTAATGCAGAAAATTGAAAAACAAATTTGAGAAAATTTCACTTAATTTTAAATACTTTCAGTTCTCTGCAAGTGCATAACTCGCCATGATAAGAGCATAAGAAGAAAAGTGTCTTTCACTTTCCAAACAGTTCTCATATAGCACAGGTATTAGATTATGTTAGATCTTTAGATGTCCACCTGCTGTGCTGCAAAGGACTAGTAGGTTAGAATATGTGATGCTCCCAGCAGCAGTATGGTTACTTAACATAGTTTTAGCATAGAAAATGTTATCTTCCCATCCCAGTCTCGAGGAAAGCTTAACTAAATGTTTGATGTCTGTCTAGTCTGACTCGGAAGTTCTGAGAAAGAAAGGCGCCAAAAAAAATGAATATAACAACGATAAGTTTTCACTAGTAAGCTTCAGTTTGTAGCGTGTGCTAGAGCAAGTCGGTTCATGTTAAAAGCTGTGTCGGTTCAAATATATGTAAACTTTAAGTGCTTGGTTAGGTGAACGGTTCTAATTAGTGAAGTTTTTTGCGTGCATTCGTTTTTATTCCTGGGCTAACTTATTATTAATTAGTTGGGTTCCTGTAAAAAAAAAAATGACTTAACTAAATAGCAAAAAATTCGCTAATCGAGTTTTTAACTTTTATATACACTGATGCTATTTGAAAAACTCTTCGTGCCACGTGAAATGTGATATAAATCTACTTATTCGAAACAAAACTCTCTTAACATCTCTAAATCCTTGGAGACGACAAAAACGAATAAATTTGAAGCACTTAACTAGTGGAGGACTATATTGATTGCTGCAGTAATATAATACTTTGTACTTTCGATTATAAAATCGTTTCGGTTGCGTTAGAAAAACACTAGACTTGGTGAAAATTTCAGGTAATTTGATACTCATACTCACTAATCCAATATATTTGGGGTTTTAAGTAGTTCCATTATGTAGATATGTACATATGTCCAAATCTAACGTTGAGTACAATATTTTTTAAAGATTTAAAGTTGAAGAACCTCATTGAATAATTAGAAACTCTAGTTTTTAGTTGTTTTTGTTTGTTTGTTTAGTTTTCAAGCAGATTGAATTTAATTTTAAGCAGCTGTTTTACAACTGAGGGAATTTTTGTAAATTTTTTAAGACTTTTCAATTATTTTTTTTATACTGCATCCAGTTTGAAAATAGGTATAGGTCCTACTAATATTAGAGACAAGTCTAGCAGTCATTCCAATGATGAATTAGATTAATTCTCGAAAAAAAAAACAAGCAGTTGTGAACTAATAAAATAGTTAAACTGAAGCTATTTTAAATATGGACAGGTTTTATGTGTTTTTTGTATGTTTCTTTTACCAAAGTTCAATCCTCTTAAGATTTCTGATCGAAATTTATTCATTATTTAAAACAGAGCTTTGTGAGAAATATTTACGGAAATAACTCTAAAGGAGGAATGGATAGATTGTTAACCCCATTTCTATATATTCAAATTGATTGATTTGTCGAATAATTTCATTTTACACCATACATTTATAATTGTTAAAAAAGAGTCAACAAAAAGTAAGAAATAGGTATTTGAAAAAGTTCTTTCGCCTATTATATATTATTGTAACATCCTCGTTCGTGGCCAGAGGGACAAAAGATCCCAAGAAGGTACAGAGGCCAGGGCGGCATATTGTACTAACCTGGTAAGTAGGAGAAGCTATAATATAAAGCTATAGAAGTACACACGAAACTAGGTATGAGGAAATAGCGCAAGACCGTATTGACGTGGGATTCACAACCCATGACCCCTGGTGTCGTAGTCAGCACGCTTAACAACCGAGCTATCGCATTATAATTAGAAAAATAACTAATAATAAAATAATTTGATGAGAGTTGGTTATTGTGACAACGAAATATTGTGGAAAGACCTTCTAAAGAAATATAAATTCGGAAATCAAAAATCAGTAATTTTACGAGCTTTGTTTTTTCCGAAATATTTTTGAGACATTTCGATTTTTTTTTTCTTGCATTTTGAGTTTTTTTGTTTTTTATTTTGACTTTTCGGGATTTTGGTTTTCTGGATTTTTTATCAGATTCTATTTGCATTGAATATTGACTTCGCGGAGGATATTAAATAAACAGAAAAGCATATACATACATATATTATTGAGGACTATATACAAACTTTCATATGCGGTGTTCCATAGCAAAACTCACTTTATCCATCATAAATGATGTAAGAGAAAATGTAAAAAAAAAAAAATATTTTTCGTTGTTTTTGTTTTGTACAAAAGTTCAAACAATAATTTTTTCATATTGCTCTTTATTTCATTGCGAAATTATCCACGAGTATGTCTCAAATCGTTTATCCCTCTACTGCCTCAGTATAGCTGACATTGAATATATTGTCATTCGTCTGTCGCCGCATATTCCGGATAATGTCAACCATGTTGTATACCTACTTCGATAATTTTTACATGTCTTTTGGTTTGTTGGTTAATAATCTTAAAAGTCGCAGTACAAAATATTTAACTTTCCACTGAATTGGAGCTTACCAAAATAAAAGTTGAGTGTGTTTATTCTGAAGAATATGTAAACACAGTTTTCGGTATAAGCAAAATTTTATGGTGTTGATTGCAAACCCTTTCTATCTCGATATTGTTGACAAACAACCTCAAAGCGTATGATTGGACCAAAACAGTAAAATAGTGTAGAAATTATTAGCCAACCATGTCGACTTTTTAACACGAGAAAATGAAGAAATCGTATCTTTTTGACCTGATGGATTTAGCTTGGAATCAATACTTACATTTTTATACCCTAGATGAAATCTAAAGGGTATACTAAGTTTGTCATTCCGTTTGTAACAGACAAAAATAATGATGGTAGAGAAGAAATAGATCGGCCAGCCACACATACTTATTAAAAGTTATTTTGATTTTTGCATGTCCGTCTGTCTGTCCGTCCGTCCATCCGTCCGTCCATGCGCACGATATCTCGCGACCGTGTATACTTAGAGAGCTGAAATTTTATATGCGGACTTAAAAAAAAAAAGTAAAATTAAGTTCGAAAATGACACAAATGGGGCAACTCCTTCCTGCGGTTGCCATACACAAATTTCGTTGTCCACTATATATTAGGACACTGCCTGCGAACGCGTTGACATAAAGATGTGAAAAAAGAAAATTTCAAAGATGGACTAAATCGGACCAGCCATTCCTGGTGTTGCCATATAAAAATTTAGTTTTTTTATGTATACTGTGAAAACGATCAGTCATTGTATTAAAAACTTTTTCAGAATACGAAATCCTATCAAATTGGTTATAATCAGTTTTTCTTTCCGACGAACCGTTCTAGAAATATATGCGAAAAACCAGTTCAAAAATCAAACTTGCATAGATCGGTGACCATACGAAATTTAATACGGCCATTCACCTAGGGTATCATAAGAATTGGTCTTAGACCAATTCTAGCTTCTTTACTTGTTTGTTACCAATTTGTTGGATTTGCTACATATTTTTGGATATAAGAAGGATAAAAAATTTGGGAAATGAAGAAATGCACTACAAAAATTCAAGAATTTTGTTAAAAAAAGGGCAAATCAACTAGAAAACATTTTTATTTGATTATAAATTAATTTCAATTCATACAATAAGTTTTTTATACTTATATAAAAACCAAAAACAAATTTGAGTGTTGAGCGGCAGTAATATTCTACCTGCTTTTGATTACATGTTTTGCAACATTTAAATCTACCCTAAACTACTTGCCGCGTAGCTACTAATAATTTTATTGTTGTTGTTGGTTTTGTTAAAAATAATTTTTTTACTGATGATAACTAGAAACTTCAACTGACTGTGGATAGTTTTTTTTAAACTCTTTTGCCTTCGTTTTCCAATTTAACATTATCATGTTCTTTCCAAGTTGAAAAACAGCATCGTACTCCACTGGATTGATTAATAATAACAGACTCTTCACACAATTTCTTTTCAATGCAACCAAATATTCTATGAAATGATAGGAAAAATCTGACATTATTGAGAAAAAAAGTTAAATGTCTTTCAAATTTGGTGAAGCTTTGACGGGGGAAGAAATAAGTCAACATGAAAATCATAATTGATTTTCGATTTTGGCCTCCATATCCATCCGTGTAGAATTTTAAGATTTTAATGTTATCTTCAAGTCTTAAGGCTTAAACACAGTGATAGCGACAAAACACTGTTGGAAATTTAGTTGGTGACAAGTTACATTTAAAACACAGTGACTGCGACGTGACAAGTGTGTTTGTCAGCGGTCTCTATTTTATTTAATGTGAAAGAAATGGTAATGCCTTTATCTCCATACGTGATTGTGTGAATTATAATAAAAATTTTGATTTTTTACTACGTAATTAACATTATTTGATGATTTTTTAAAATATAATATACTCGCATAATGTAAAAGTACTTGATTTGCAAAAAGGTGAACTTGATTTGAAAAAGGGTGAATTGCGTTTGCAATAGAGTGAATTTAATTTGCAAAAGGATTAATTTAATTTGAAAAAGGGTGAATTCTATTTGAAAAGGGGTGAATTTGATTTGCAAAATGGGGAATTTCATTTTCAATAGGGTGAATTTAATTTCCAAAAGGGTGAACTTAATGTGAAAGAAATGTACCATATATTCGATCGTTGATAACAACCAATTTACGGCGACATTGTTGTATGGCTCTCATTGCGTTTTGCCTTTTATTGGAAAACAAACTGCCGGTAAAAAGCAGACACTATTTCGTTAGATCCTTTTTTGTGCAGGCGCTCCATCCATCTGTAACAGAAAACATTGCTGCAATTTATAGGGCCCTTTGATGATCCCTTTAAAACGCAGAAGTTGAATTTATAAAAGTGTCTTCTAGAAAAAGCAATTTATAAGATAAGCTTTTTCTAGGAAAATAAAATGTTATAATTTCTACACTTTTTTTTCTCTTCCAGATTTTGTAAAAATGTAATGTAATGTAGAGGCTATCTTTCGTAGATTGATGTTGTTGGAGAACGAAGTCCAATGTTATAATCTTCTAGAAAAATCTTGAAAAACGTCCTCTTTCATTTTGTGAACTCTGGAACAGATTCGATGTAATACCTTTAGCAATTTTGTAATATTTAAGTTCCCATTCAGGTAAATTCTATTGATTGATAGATTTTCCGCGAGAGTAGATCTTTCAACAGCATTTTGGAGGATTGTACTTCCCGAATCATGAAAGAGAAGTTTTATATGGGCCATCATGAGTCGTTTTTCTACTGAACATAAATATTATGTATGGCAGAGGACATGGAGAAGACGAATTTTGATATGACAGGCGTTATGGATAAACAAGCTTTACAGAGAATTCAAATATTGAAATTGTCATTTCTGTAAGATGAGACGGTTCTTACGTACTTCAGAGATTTATAGATTCCAGATTGGATTTTATCCAATGAATATATCTGCTTCTTTGGCAAAAATCCAATCTAAGCTCAAACTTTCTGAAAAGTGAAAAAGACGAGTTTTTTTTTAATGTGTCATAACCACAGAACGAAAATGCTGGGCATGGAACTGTCTAAAATAAATATTTTCCAACCATTCTGACATCAGATAAGTACTAATATTTTTTACGATAGGGATCAAATAATACCAACTATAGGTACTAAATCACTAGGCTATCGATTCAGTCACGCTCTTTATAGGAGGGCATAGGTTTTTGTGTTGTTGTAGCTATTTGAGTTCTCCTTGAGATGTTGTAGAGTAGCTGGTTAAATAATGTAAACTCTTGATTTCAAATAGTCTATGGTTAGTTTTTTTTTTTTCAGAGGACTATGTTAGCTAGAAAAGTAGTTTTTAGTGTTCTTTTTTATCTCAAAAACCCAATGATATTAATTGGCATTATTTTTTAGGGAGCTAGGCGCATAACATAAAGAAACTTATTCAAACGACGTTTTTCATAAAAAATACATTTATTAAAAAGGAAAAGATTTCATAAAATAATTATATTGCATAAAAGGCCATTTCGCAACTCTTTCACAAAAAGTTCTTTTCTTTCAAATCTTTTGTTTACACGAATTGAACAAATAACAATGAGATTACAGAAGATATTTATTGGAAATTACTGATTCTTATCTCTATACTGTAATCATTATCTTGGAATCAGTCTATTGTGTTACTGAGATATCTTTAAAGTACATACATATGTGAATTTTGCTTCATTTTTGCTAATTGGAATTACAACAATTAGAACCAGGTAAGGTAGGTAAAACTATATTTTATTATTAGTTATAGTAGTACTTTTTCATATCTTCTTAGTATGAATTACGAGAAGGCACATACAATTTAGGATTCACCTAATATCGTAATATAAAAAGAAAAAGAAATTTTTCAATCGACAAACGGAAAGAATAAATTAAATATTGTTATTTCTTTTTAATTTAAAACCATAGTATTATTGTTTTGTTGCAATGGAATATTTAACAATTTTGCGAGCATCTAGCCTAATGTTTTAATGTGAAACATCTGGTTTTGTCAAAGAATCATTTGCAAAAATGCAGTTTTTTGCAAAACAATTATTTGTGAAACATCCTATTTGCGAAAGGTCCTTCAAAAAAAGTTCTTAAGGCAAAATGAGTAGTACCCTTGCATCTACTCGGAAAGTTCTGCTATGTCGTTTCAGCCTAGAAAATACTTTCGATCGTAAAGTAAAATTGGGGGTGTACAATCTGCGAAGGTTTCCTTATTAGATATCGTTTAGGTTTAAGTGGCCAACAGGTACGTTTTAGGACTATACATGAAGATCTTACTTATCTTTGACTAAAGTATGATAAAAGTATTCCATTCGCTTTATCTACTAAATTCTGCACTGAGAAACATTTTCCAATATAAAAATATAAATAAACATATAAAAAAGCTAGAATTGGTCTAAGACCAATTCTTATGATACCCTAGATGAATGCCCGTATTAAATTTCGTATGGTCACCGATCTATTCAAGTTTGATTTTGAAGTTGTTTTTCGCATATATTTCTAGGACGGTTTGTCGCACAGGAAAAATTATTATAACAAAGTTTATAGGATTTCGTGCTCTGCAGAAGTTTTTAGTACAATAAAAATGTCTTGGACTGATCGTTTTCAAATTATACGTAAAAAACCTAAATTTTTATATGGCAACACCAAGAAGAAGCTGCCCGATTTAGTCTATTTTTGACATTTTATTTGCTAATGTAGTAAAAACATCATGTACGAAATTTCAGCTCTCTACGTCGACGCGTTCTCACGCAGTGTCCAAATGTATAGCGGAAAACGAAATTTTTATATGGCAACCCCACGAAGGAGTTGCCCGATTTGTCTCATTTTCGAACTTAATTTTACTTTTTTTTTTACGTCCGTGTACAAAATTTCAGCTGTTTAAGTATACGCGTTCTCGAGTTATCGTGCGCACAGACGGACGGACGGACGGACAGACGGACGGACATGCAAAAATCAAAATAACTTTTAATATTATGAATGGGTGTCCAATCCATTTTGCTCTACCATCATTATTTCGAGGTGTTACAAACGGAATGACAAACTTAGTATACCCTTTAGATTTCATCTAGGGTATAAAAATTTCCATTTTGAAAGCATACCTACATACATCATAATGTGTAGTACATTTCCAAGAAAATCAACAAAATCAGAAAATTATAATTGTCCAGCAATTTCAATAGTAGCAATAGAAAAAATACAAACAAAAAAACACCTAAGATACCACATGCTCTATCCCAAGCTAAAAATACACGTTTTTATGGACGTCTGGAATCAATTATTAAAACAAAAACGGCAAAGGCGGCAGTGATTTTGCACAAATAATAAATGCCAGCAAGCCGCACAAGTGGGAAATTGTGAATACGACTTGACTACATTTAATAGCACAAGATGAGACTCTTATAAAAAAACCTTTGAAGTTCCACCAAGAACGTGATTTCTTGCCGTGGTTGCACACAGCATATTTATTTATCATGAAACACATGAAACATTGTGAGGTGGATAACTTGCCTCGTAGAGTAATTAGCAGAGGTTGAGGAAGTTTTAATTGCACTCTTTAATCGACATTTACAGTCTTTAGTAGTAATAGTTGTAGTTTTTGTGGTAATTTTAGGACCATGACCTCAAAGAATAGTTAACCCAGTTTTCAGCTAAGGACAGATGAAGTTTTTTTTTTATATATATTTATAGGTACATATCTTATGGGAGGAGAATTAGTGTAAAATTCATTCATTCATTCCAGTGGTGTGGCTTTTCATGGCTATATATATTATTATATGAAATTAATTTTTAACACTCTGTAATACTTGTATAAAGATAATATGTACTGCTAAACGTCGTTCAAGCTTTCCAAGAAATACTCATCCAGGTCTCTACTCATCTTGTTTCGGCAGTTGCAGGATGATAGATTCAAAAACTTAGCATAAAATACTTAATTTTTTGGAACGTTATTCTGTTTCCTGCCGAAATCCATTATAGATAGGCAGTTTTTTCAAGATCTGAAATCCTCAGAATGATACTTTTCAATTGGCTTTATTCACCTCTCTACCTACCTATGTACAACCGTTTTTTGTGAAATTAATCATTGTCAAATATTTGAAATATTTGTTTATTGATTTTTTCAATTAATTGTTATTTACCAAGTATTTACAAGTTCACCGTCCTCCCATATTTTTTGGTCCTTCGAAACCGAATATGTGAGACTCGTTCTATGCTAATATTGAATTGTATTGAATTGAAAATTGCTTTATTGCACAACCTTAGTATCTAAGCCTAATACAATAAAGTTGCTTGGCCCCCTATGAAATGAAACACATTTTTTAATTTAATTTTTTTATAGATCGATTATTTGGTTTATAACAATTACGTATGGAATATTATATCGGTCAAATGGCCACCTCTGGCCGCGGTGCAAATGCGTGCTCTTTTAAGCATATTTTGCATAACATTTCGGCTCATTTCGGGTGTTATTTCACCAATTTCTTGAATACTATTGCATCTTAGCATCGCGATTGTGGTTGTCTTGTTACCGTAGACCTTTCCCTTTAAATACCCCCAAAAGGAAGTAGTCGGGAGCTGTCAAATCAGAAGATCGAGAGAGCCAATCGATATCACCCTTGTTTGAAATTATCCGGCCGGGAAAAATATCTCGCAAGATATCCATCGTATCGCAAGTTGTGTGTGATGTGGCACCGTTCTGTTGGAACCACATGTGTCGATACAATTCGGACACTAAACAGTTTTGTAACATGTCACGATAGCGGTTGCTAGTAATTGTTACAACTTTTCCTCTTGCGTCTTCAAAGAAATGTGGACCAATGATGCCGCCGCGCCAACCCCCAAATAGCGCACCATACTGTAACTGTACGAGGGTCTAGAGGTCGTTGGTGTATAAATTTAGGATTTGTAGTGCCCCAATAGCGGCTATTTTGTTTATTTACAAATCCAGAAAAATCAAAATGAGCTTAGTCACTCATTATGATTTTTTCCCAAAAATTGGGGTCGTCAATATTCAGCTGCAAAACCTTTTCACTCCACTCTCGTCTGCGCATATGGTCATTTTCCATTAATTGTTGAGTGAATTGAATTTTATGCGGGTATAAATGTAAGTCTTTTTTTTATTATTTTAAATAAACTTGTCGGAGACATTTTAAATTCTTGTGCACGGCGTCTAATAGATGCCCGGATATTCATCAATATTGTCACTCACTGCAGCAATGTTTTGTGCGGTACGCACGCTACGAACTCGGCCACACGTCACTTTGTCTCCCAGTGTATACAGAGTTACAAAGTTATTCGCTACATGCTGAACGGTTGACTTGTTAGGCAAATGATTTAAACCAAAAATATCACTCAAATTTCTTCGTGTTTTCACAATTGAACGATTACTTATATAAAATGTTTTAATAATTTCAACACGTTGTTGAGGCGTTAGATGCTCCATAATAAATTGTTATGTATTGAACTGCACGACTGCCAAATGCGAACTGACAAATGCCAAGCAAATCAAAATGGCGGCCAAATAACATCAGCCTGGAACATAAAAAATACCCTGTAGATATGCGGTATTTAAAAAACAAATGGTGGAATTTTAGACACCTATAGAAGAAGCTGGCTCCGCAAATAATGGCTTTGGTTAAAATGTTATACATATGTATATAAATAAGCGATAGTTCCAATTTTGCCTCTGATATCTTCGAAAAAAGGTATAAACAACACTTATGTATGTAGCGTAATAGATTCCATTAAAAATGGCAGTTTCCACTAAAATTTCCAGTAAATTTGTAATGCGAGGTCGAAAATAAAACTAGGCAGATCTTTTTAGTGAATTGGTTGGGGAGAATTTAAATACAGGTAAGATTTTAATTTTATTGTGATTTATGATAACTGACATTTCAAGTTCAATTATACTTCACTACTTTTGTCATAATTGAATACTTTTGATTAAAAAATTCTTTAAAAATCTTGACTTTCGTGTGGAATACTTAACTTAGGGAATTAACTGTAGGACAACAGCCGATTTTTTGATTTATGATGCAGTAGCACAGCCTTGGCAGGGAAGGAAGAAGGGGTGGGAATTAAGAATTATTGTGTTGATCCAAGGATGTGAGTGTGTGCATTATGGTTGAATATTTGCGGCTCATAGTTAAGAGGGAAAACAAAGGATGGCAAACTGTTCCACATTCGTACTTTTCTGCTTATGAAAAAGGATTCGCAAAATTTCACGGTATGCAGATTCCGACTTCAAGAGTGTGAAGGTAAGTTCGGATTGCAGCTCGTGTAGTGCCCATGGGAAGAATTCTACAAGGGATCAGGCTAGAGATTGCATCAGAGCAATAGCCATAGAAGTAACCATAAAAGAGAGATAGACATCCGCCGATGTTATAAAGAGTCAATAGTTGCTATTGATATGTCGACACTGATAAGCCAGAAGGCCTTCTTTTGGACTTTGCCTAATGCGGACAATGCAGTGTGTCCAGCTTCTGTCAAAATATGAGACTATATTCTAATCTAGGTCTGATAAAATTTCCACAAGCGAATTGTTATAAAACGAAGACACGTCAATTAATTACAATAATATTTGGTTAGTAATAATATAAAACTTCATTTGAATATCTCAAGTAAAAAATAGCTCGGGAGGTAGTGAAAAAAGTGCCCATATTAGATCACTTAGGTTCTTTTTTTTTTAAAGGCCTTTATGCATTACATGACAAGAGAAAACATGATCCAGTATCATATTGTTGAACATTGCTGGAATCCAAACCAAAAACACCACATAAATATATAGCTCGGCAAGATTTTTAGTTTTCCGTTTTCTAAGTATAAATCGCATCAGTAAAAGTGAATAAGTGCTGGTTTGAAAACAGAAAAATGTATTGTAAAAGTTTTAATAAAAATCAATCCTTTTCAGGACTATCAAAAAATATGCAAAGAATAATTTTCAAGTATTTCTTTTTTTTTTCTATGAAATTTTGTTTGTGCCATAATGGAGGCAAATGTTAACTATATTGGTAACAAGCTTGGTACCTGTAGCAAATTCCGCTATAAAAATGTTTAACAAAAAAAGTAAAAGAATAGAAAAATCTCTCTATTAGCATTAAAAAAAAGGCTTTTTCAAACAAATTTTCTTCACACATATAAAGGATATTTGTCAAAATATACGCGATCAATTTCCGCCTTTAGGCTTGTACCTTTATCGATATATTTAAAAAAAAAATTGATTTTTCGATCCAACTATAAGATCAAAATGTAATTTGAGTACAGTTTCGGAAAGTGGTAACATGATCGGGACTTTCATATAATCGGAAGAAAACTTGCCAGCTTTATATTATTGTAATTTTTTTTATATAAATATTTGATAAAAATTTATGTTAAATAAAATACTTAATTTTTTTTAAAACAATTTGAAATTTAATGTAAGCTTATTATATTCTTGCCACATCCGGCTCTCGGACGTTTTCGGAACTTCGTCTATTAGGTTAGATTAAGAGTTTGGCGACTAGGATCATGAATACGCCGCGACCCAACCAGAGTTGTGGTATTGTGCCTTTCCGTAAAGTGATTAGGCAAATCTAGTCTTTTAACGAGCTCGATTATTGCCCTTGAAGTGAAATTGTAAATCGATCACAACTTTCCCAAGCCAACCATCGCCAGTTTCGATCTTCTTTTGCTGAAAGTTAAGTAATTATAAAACAAAAATAAAAATTCCACAAATTTTGTTTTTCTTATGATGCATGCTGCCTGAATTAAACGACTTCAAAATCTTTAAAATTTTCAGATTTTCGGTTCTAATTACCACAGAGGCATGATCTGTAGTATATTTTTAAGAGGAAAGTTTAATGTTTCCGGGAAAATTATATAAGGAATGTCTCTTATAGTAACAAAAAATGAGAATAATAAAAATATGCGTTATCCTTGAAAATCTTAAAATGCATCCTTTTAAATTTTCTTATGTTTTTAAAATCGTATTGCTCTTAAATTCGTTAGTAATTTGTCAAATTCTCAAAATGGGATCAAAATGTGTTTAGGGAAAGTTTTTTTTTTCATCAATGTCTGGTTTTTCCTTTTGAAAAATTTCGTTAAAACACCAAGTATATGATTTTTTTTTAACGTGACCCATTAACAGTGTAATTTAAAGTACAAATATAATTACCTCAATATCTGCTTCCATTAAAAAGTTATTAATATTTTTATTCTATGCGAAAAGTCCAAAAGTGCAAGACAAAAAAAAAAATAGTGGAATACTTATTTCTCAATTACCTAGCTTTCAGCAAAAGAAAATCGAAATTAGCGATGGTCGAATTGAAATCTAATCGATTTCCTATGGAATTACCCAATTTGGGAACATCAAGTATAAGAAATAATTAGAGGATTTAACTGAAAGACTTCAAAGAGTCCCAGGGTAGATCAGCATACCTATAGGTCAATCTCTAATTATTCATACTAATAATAATCAAATCAATTGTTCCGAATTAATTAATATACCAAATTTTAAAAAATATTATTCATCTTGGTGGCTGTTCCACTATTTGTTTGTGCCCCTATTGCATGACAATTTACAAATATTCTTAAAGAGATTTATGTAATTGGGAAGCCGAATGAATATTGAAGTATATTCCTGTTACCGCAGAAGATTATGGTCCAGCTTGGAAGAAACTTAGACTGTGCTATGAAAACACGAAGCTATTGGTAAACACCCAATTGAATATTCCATCCAACGACTAAAACTAACAATCGAAAACAGTTAGAACAAGAAGATACTAGTGGATGTAATGTATTGAAAAATTACAGGTAATTGGAAGTAAGTATGACGACACCATGGGTTATTCCCAAAATTTACCATTCGCGACTTTGAGACTTCTGAAAGAAGAATTAGGTGATATAAGCAGAAGCCTAAAGGATCAGCAGTTTTTGAATGCTTGTTGAATGGTGAGGATTTCATTTTGTTCATTTTTATACAGTGTTGCATGCTCTTCTTTTGTAAATTCTGTAGTTGAAATTAGTGAAAATACTCAAAACATTGATTCACTATGACTGAAAAACATGAGCAAACAACTTCAACGAGGACAAGGATCAAGATATTGCCATAGAAGGTTACTATGGGACAAGGTAGATTGAGCAATATATAGGTATACATATTATGTATAGATTGAATTGAAAACTTTACTGCTCAAAAAATATGAGAGTCGAATGCCCTACAAAAATTCGTTATATCTTCGTACAATCTTTACAGATACATAAGTGAATATTATCCTTAATATCTTTTTCATATAATTATTTTTTAATTGATAATGTTTAAGATGCATCAGATCTTCAAATTATAATTATCAATCTTGCTTTTATAGGAATTTTTTGTGTATTGTAAAGTTGTCTCTTACAAGCTTTTTTCCTTTACAACTGCCCACGTTAACTTCCGTTTATCTGAGAAAAAAAAAACTTCACTCTTTGGTATCTATAATCTAGTATACAGGGTGATACAAAAATTATATTGCATGATTTTAAGAGGTAAATTGTAAAAAAACAAATTTTTAACGGCGTTAGAATTACAGAAGACAATTTATAGAATATGCGAATTATTACAATGTCAGCTACTAATTTATATTAAAGAAAAAAGGAATAAAATTAGATTTTTTACAGATTGCAAGTCTGAACTTTTTTTCATCTTCGTAGTCACGATATTTTGTAGACAAAAAAAAATCCTGTCATTTCGGGAATTATATTGGTAGCAAGTATCGAATTATATAAGTTGTTGCTCCAAACCGCAAACAATTTTTGTAGGTTAATAAGGAATAATGTTTTCAGTAAATATTCCACATGAAATCAATCGATCACCTTGGAACCCAACTAGCTCCGATTTGGATGAATGAAATTTTTCAGAGTTGAATGGAATACGAAAATGGATCACCCATATTTTTTTGTTTTCCCTTCCAGGTCTCCCGCCTCTACTAGGGTAATTAGAAATTTCGTGATCTTACGATGAAATGTCATTTTCAAAAAATCATATCTTGAGAACGAAGCAAATGCCAATTTTGAAGAAGGAACCTTCCGCAGCGATTGGCCTTCCCACTGAACTAACGAGGCAGATGGCGTTTCCTGTTTCTTGTATTTAATAATTTAATTTAGAATCGTAAAAATATAAAAAAAAAATACAAATAAAAATTTCAAAAATTCTTCTATTCTATCTATGACTCATTCTAAAAATTGTGAGTTCGAGTCTCGAATGGGACAAGATATTTATAACTAAATTGCCAAATGAAGCTAAATATTTTAAATATTTTTTTAACAGTGTTATTTACTAATGGGAACTTTTTCTGTATTTTTCTTTTGAAACCATAAGCCTTATCTATATATGTGCCAAAAATTGCGGTGGTGCTCAGCGGCTTTGTTTTGAGATATTACTTTTTAAAGTCATTCTATACCCAAAATAACACAGTATAGGACCGCTTTATTTAGGAAAATGTAGTATTTTTCTACTGAAGACCACTATCAATTTTTTTTTATATTTTTATACTTCAATACTTAATATGTTTTCATGAACCTTGGATATATGGATGAAAACCTTGTTGAAACTGAATATTCCTGGTCAACCTGTAATTTTAAGATGGTTCAGAAGCTGTTTTTATACCTTAGATGAAATCTAAAGGGTATACTAATTTTGGCATTCCGTTTGTAACACCTAGAAATAATGCTAATAGAGAAAAATGAATTGGACACCCACGCATAATATTAAAATTTATTTTGAATTTTGCATGTCCGTCTGTCCGACCATAACTCGACAACGCTTTCACTTAGGGAGTTGTAATTTTGCACGCGGGATTTTCAAAAAAAAAAAGTAAAATTAAATTCGTAAATAACACAAATCGAGTAACTCCTTCGTAGGGTTTCCATACAAAAATTTCGTTTTTTACTATATATTTAAACACTGCCTGAGAACGCGTCGACGTAGAGATCTGAAATTTTGTACAATCTGTTTTCATAGTAATAGTAAATGAAATTTCAAAAATGGACTAAATCGGGCCACCTCTTTTTTGTATTGCCATATAAAAATTTAGGTTTTTTACGTATTACTATAAAAATGATCAGTCTTAGACGTTTTTATTGTACTGAAAAGTTCTTCAGAATATGAAATCCTATAAAATTATAAAATTGGTTATAATCATTTTTACTGTCCGATGACCGTTCTAGACATATATACGAAAAATCACTTTCAAAAATCAAACTTGAACAGATGGGTGAGCATACGAAATTATAAACGAACATTCATCTAGGGTATCATAACAATTGGTCTTACCAGGAGAGGGTCCCTATACTCGTCATCACCGATTTCGTCTAAATTCACAGTATAAGTAGGGCTTGACTAGAAATTAAAGTGATGCAAATGGGAGCTCCAGATGACCAAACGAAACCAAAATAATGCATAATGTAGGGGAGCCTGGGGTTTTGTAGGCGGGGAGTTGTCGCGGTTAAATTGCGACAGAATTTGAGCGAAAGTGCCAAATTATTTCTGGTAAAATGCCAACTACACACGAGATATGTAGATTTTTAATTCTGTAAGTGGCATTTCCGCCCATTTTCAAAGATCACCGGTAGATCGTAGATGGCGAAAAGTGGGTATTCAAAATTTTTATAGATTTAATTTTTTTTTTTAAATAGGTAAATGACATCCGATCTTCCTGAAATTTTGTACAGATAATCTCTTAGTAAAAGTGCATCCATAACAAAAATGGATTAATCGATAAGTTGTAGAAAAACATTTCGAATTGAGTTTTTCAGACAGAATTTTGTCCGACGAAAATTAAATTTCGCAACTTAATCAGAAGGGAGAGAAAATAGAGAAAATATGTTCAAAAAATCACAAAAAAAACTAACAAAAGGAATTTTGCAAATCGGATAATATTTACCCCACCTCCGTTAAAATACCTGAATTCGGGAAATGAGAAACTTTTTCCCATTGGTGTATATAAACGACATTTTGACATTGAATTTATCATCGAATTTTGATGAGATTTTGTACAAATATTCTACACAGATGGTAGAATATAAAATAAATACCCTCCACTCCTGGAAAAATAATTTATTTTTTTATATTTTTTTTTATTATAATAATATATTATTAACCCACATCGGGTTACCAATCTTTAACGCGCTGCCGTACGAATCTCGTAATAATTTCAAAAAATCATAAAGAACTCACAATGAACGTAGCAAAAAGAATTTTGAAAATTGGGCGGAATTTGGCCGAGAGATATATGTAGGTGGTAGCTTTACAGTATATGCTGCTAATTAATGTAAGTTGAAACTAATTGAAAACCTCGCAATATTTTTTTGGAAAATGCTTCTAAACTAATTTGGGTAATGAGTTCTGGTTTTCTGTATATTAAAGATAACAGATTATAGATAATTGTAACAAAAAGAAAGTGAATTAAAATGTTGCGAATATATCCGCATGATAATAAGTTTTCCGAAAAGTGTTAACTTTAACCCCGGGTTTACCTACATTATGCATTATTTCGGTTTCGTTTGGTCATCTGGAGTTCCCACTTGCGTCACTTTCATTTCTAGTCAAGCCCAACATACACTGTGAATTGGAACGAAATCGGTGATGACGAGTAGGGACCCACTCCTTATTAGATCAATTCTAGCTTTTTATAAGTTTCCTCTTTGAAACATCTGCGCCATCGCACCATAATGATTTTGTGTGCACATGTTTCAATCCCCGTATATTCCAGATCTAATCTAAATATGTACATTCTATCTAGATACTATTGGTCTTCATCTATCGTATTTGCTGATAAAGCTTAATTTTCCTCTCCATCTATAAATACATTATATGTGAATGTTGTATTGTAGGTACATTAAAATGCTTGAAAACTTTGTTTGCAATTATGGAAATTCCATTTACTTATCTATCATAATAAATTGGAGTCAGTAAAGGAGGGTACAAAATATCTCATAACACAAATATCAAGTTTCTGATTAATTTTTAATGATTTTTTTCTTAACTACATAAGAAAGCAATCACCGTTATCAACATAACTTGCTTATCTAGTACATTTTACTTTGTTTACAATTAATATTCTTTTAAATAATTTATGATAAAATTTTTAACTGAAAAATTTTATTCTTTCAGACTGCAACTATCACTTACACTCTGATGTGCTGAATTTATAGACGAAATGTACAGCAAGACCATTTTACTACATTCATTCTTATCAGTTGCCACTTTTCTGGTTATTGTTCAGTCAAGTCAGGTTATCGACTCGAATAATGCAAATCAGGTAAGTAAATTTATATGTAGGCATACTTAAGCAGTTAAGAATGAATTGAATGTGAAATTAAATGGAAACATGGAGATTTCTTAAGTGTCGATTATCTATAATTGGTACTATCAAAGGCAAAGCGGTTCACTTGAGAAATCAGGTGCGGAATCACGTAATTATACCCTAGACCTTGATTATGAAATCACAGGCTATACTAAGTTTGTCAGTCAATTTGTAACGCTTAGAATAATGTTGCTAAAGAAAAATGGATTGAACACCCACGCATAATATTAAAAGTTATATTGATTTTTGTACTTCCGTCTGTGCGCACGATAATTCGAGAACGCGTTTACTTAGAAAGCGGAGATTTTGCACACGGGATTTAAGAAAAAAAAAGTAAATTTAAGTTCGAAAATGGGACAAATAGAGTAGCTCCTTCGTAGGGTTGCCATACAAAATTTTCGTGTTTGACTTTATATACAATATTTGGACACTGTCTGCGAACGCCTTAACGCAAACAGCTAAAAATTTGTACACGATTTTTTTATAAAACTAGTAAATATATTTCAAAAATTAGCTAATTCGGGCAACCCCTTATTTGTGTTGCCATATAAAAATTTAGATCTTTTACGTTTAGGTTATATCCATTTTTACTCTCTGACGAGCCATTTTAGAAATATCTGCGAAAAACCAATTCACCAATCAAACTTGCACAGAAAGCTGACCATACGAAATTGCATACGAGCATTCATCTAGGACAGTAGCATAGCTTGAGGGTGGTAGTGGCATAGCGTGAGGGGCTAGGGTATCATAAGAATCGGACTTCGACCAATTCAAGCTTATTTACTTATTCTACATTATATATACATCAAATACAAATAACCAAGAATTCCATTTGTTTTTTTTTTGTCAAATACATATTTGTTTATGTGTGTATAAAAAGATTTTGTTTGTAGAACTCTAAAGAACCTACTTAAGTGTCATAGATATCAAACTAAAAATAATTTTAAGCAATTCAAGCTATTTTAGTCTGAATTTGCAATACATATCACGCGAAAATGTTGCAAGCAATTATTTTGTATCGTAAGATTTAGAAAAGGCATTTCAAAATTAGGTTATCTATCTACGGCGTCTTTCCTTTCATCATGTCGTCAAGT
Organism: Dioctria rufipes; assembly: GCA_963924295.1. Taxonomy (NCBI): domain Eukaryota; kingdom Metazoa; phylum Arthropoda; class Insecta; order Diptera; family Asilidae; genus Dioctria; species Dioctria rufipes. Next base: position 247,846,891 of record OZ002741.1, on the reverse strand, counting down.
CACACTTTAAAGAACTACAATAATTCGTTAGTTGGTTAGTTTCAAAACAGGTTGGGGCCCCAAGGGGAACGCACGCCAAAACAAGGGCCATTGTTCACCGTCCAGATCGCAATCGCTCATAGGTCCCAACAGAACACTCTTACAAAGATAAGTAATGATCCCCAGCCTTCCTTGCCGGCTTCGTGCAGTTCGTCCAGGAGGTGTGAGTCGAGGAATCTCTATCGCTTTCCAGTGGCAAAGAATGTTGGTCAACGTTTCGGATTCCTCTCCGCAACCCCTGCATATAGGATCATCAACAAATCTCATCCTGTAAAAGTTAATCCTGAGAAAAGAGCGGCCAGTGAAAATAGACTAACTAGAGTTCTCATGGTTGGATTGTTAAGTCCCGAGGTTTCCTTTGTAGTTCTACCCGAAGTGTCATCAATCTAAGGCGATTGTGTTGGCGGTTAGCCCAAATCGAAATAATTGAGAGAAGATGTTTTGGTCCAATCCCGATTATGGAGGAAGATTCCTCCGAGGCTGCCGCAAGACTAGCAAGCTAGTCCACTCTTTCGTTCCCGCTAATATTGCTATGCGCTAGCACACACTGAACTAGTACCCTGTTATTCCTAGAGAGGGAATGCAGGGTGGTTTTACACTTCAATACTAGTTTGGAGATTGTAAAAGGTTTAAATAAAATCTTGATAGCTGCTTGCGAGCAGATGACAATATCCTTGTTCTCAGTATCTGAGTTAATGAGATGCCATCCCGCTTCAATAATGGCTTTGACTTCTGCTTGGAAAACCGTGGCATAGCTTTCAAGGTGTATGTAAAAACAACAATAATTAATAATATTTAATTATTAATTTTTTTAAAATTACAATTTTTTTATTAAATTTAATGTAGGTACGTTGTAAATCTTTCTTGTATAAAAAAAAGACAAAGCTAGACAAAATATCAGTGAATACACTTTGATGCATATACATGCCCTGAGTAGGAAGAAATTAAAGAAACAAATGAAAGGGAAAAAAGGAATGCATTCAGAACTGGTGAAATTCTGAATCGGTGGTTCATTTAGGACGAAGAGACTATTCAACAAAAATTGCGCTATGATATTTTAGTGACATTCGAATCTTATATATGTATGAATATTTTTATTGCGAATATTCTTCCTACTGCTAGCCTGCTCCATTATCAGACCCAGACTACAGTAATCCTAGACAGTTTTGAAACTGATTCATTACTAGCATTTCTCTACCATCCCAAATTAAGATATGGTTACAACTTATTTATAATCTACATTATGCTTGTAGGGCTTTCTTTAAAATGAAATAAATTTTAATTCCAAATATCTTTTTTACACTAGAGGCTTTTAGTTGAGTTTCCTCTTCAGGTACTCCGAATTTTTGAACGGCGGTGTATATTTACGTATGTGCTTCTAGTATAAATACTATAATGGTATTATAAAGTTTATATGTTTGCCAATGTTTTTTTGTTAATTTTGTGGGTATTTGTACACAATTTTAAGCTACCAATCGGAAATTACTCCGCTCTCACTCAGATCAAAGGCTTATTTATTAGCACAATATACTTTTATTATTAATCCACATTATCTCAACATTTCATATGTTATCTCATCATAATATTAAGCTTTCTTTTAAATTCTAAAAGAAATATATATTAAGGCATATAAACTCATATAACTGTATTGAAAAAATCTTTGGTCATGTTTGCTATAGCAGCAATGTTTTTTTGTAATAAGAATTCTGTGTAAGGAATAAGGATTTTCACGACTTTCAAAAAGTTTCTATAGAACTCGAAAACTATGGCATTTTTACTAAAGTCAAATTTAGCTATTCTGGTCGACCATGAGGTGGCCCATCAGCCCTCTCTGGGTTGATGTTGGTTTTTGGGTACTCTGTATATCCGTCAATCGATCAGAGGGAGAGTTCAAGTTTTACACATATAGAAAACACGAAACATCCTGAAATGGACTTTGTTCAGACTTTGTTGACTAGAAAAAAATAAAAAAATAAATAACAATTTTTTTTTTTTTTCATATATGTGAAAAGCTTCTTAAGTACACAGATCCACTAGCTAATTCAAGTTAATGACGATGCTGCTAGTACGAATCAGCAATAAAGTCCGCATTCGCATTCATTGTCTATCTGCAAAAATTGCTGGAATGTATGAACTTCAATGCTCGCCCACTATGAAAGAAACAGTTTGTCCAAAATGCAAAACCCTCGCGAAACGGATATCAATATGTGTGCGTACTGGTCCGAGTCTCTAAAATGTTCTATATTGATACATAAGGAAAAGTGAAGACATTGATTTTTATATGCTATAGAGCCTAAAGGGAAGACTAGTTGCATGTGTTTCCTGTATGAATAAAAACACTGCAAATATTTTAGAATCTTAGGACAAAGTTAAGGCTCCCATATATTAGTGAGAGAGTGATGACTTCATGGCTTTGGAAGTATTTCTCGCGGGTTTGATTTGATCCAAATGTGTTTATAATTTGATGAATCTATAGATGTAGTGTCCTGTGCTCGTAAAGAGCTAGCCGCTTTGTTAACTATATATGTTAATAACGGAAAGCTCAATAACAAAGATTTGAATGCTATATATTCCAGAAAAAAAAATATTAATAGCTAGGTGTATTTCAAAAGCAATGCAACTGATAATCCTGATTCCAACCGAATCTCAAAAGTGGCACGCCCTGTGGAAGATACCATAAATTTATATAAAAAAACATGTATTTAGAAAAAAGCAAATTTTAGACAAATTCTTAACAAAGTCGAGTCCAATTGATATTAATTGACAAAATATTCAAAATCCTCATGAATTATGCAAACTAATTCTCATTAAATTTATTTTAATGATAGGTTTTTATTCGGTATAGAATACATTTTTATCGTTATGTTATTCTCTTTGGTACACTTTTTACCGTTATCATACACTAATGTATTTAGATGGGGCCAATTAAAAATTATTCTATACTAATATGCATGTGGATGCATGTATAAATAGAAAACATTATTTCTGTGTATAGATATCTGTATTTTTAAATAATTTTTATCTACTCACTAACTAACCCCTAACTGAATAACTTTGTGCCTGAGCATCTGAGAGAACCATTCGTAACGAACGTATTTTAGGGTAGTAAACATAGATGGATTTATTTACATCATTGAGTATTTATTATATATATATATATATAGTTTTTGTGATGAGAGAGAAAGAAAGAATGGAGAATCGAGACCGAGAGTGGAGTGGAGAGTCGAGTGCGGAGAGTGAGAGAATGTATAGAAGTTATGATGACTAAAAAGTAGAAAATAAAATATATTAAAAAATCTTTTAAAATAAATAACTTTTGTAAATAAAATGCACTAAAAAGTAAAAAATAATTTGTTTCTTTCACACAAGAAATGTTTCATTGCAAAATAAGAAATGCTAGAACTCAGATTAAATCTTAAAAGTTATTTATTTTAAAAGTTATTTTTTTAATATATTTTATTCTATATTATGTATGTCTTTAACAACCAGACTTTAAGAAAGCGGTATACACCTTACAGACACAATATTGTTTAAAGTAAACTCCGTTTTGTGTTCAAACAACTGATCTTTATTATCCATACTTTCATATACATATTTAACAAATTCTCATACCCACACACAATTTTTCCACTTATGTAAAACCGTAATTATATTTATATTCATTAAAAATAATATACTCCAAGTATACATAGGTACTGTGACATGCAACAATTTTAAGTTGGACATTTAGAGATAATATTCCTTTGGAGTAAAAGACAGTAAAAATGATTTAACTAATCTCATAGGATTTTATATTCTAAGGAACTTTTCAGTACAATAAAAACTTCTAGGACAGTATACGTAAAAAACATAAATTTTTATATGGCAACACCAAGAGTGGGTTGCTCGATTTACCCCATTTTTGAAATTATTCTAACTACGCCTTCTACAAAATTTCAGCTCTCTAGGTAGACGCGTTATCAGGCAGTATCAAAATATACAGTGAAAAATGAAGTTTTTGTATGGCAACCTTACGAAGGAGTTATCAGATTTGTCCCATTTTACTTTTTTTTTTTAAATGCTGCGTGCAAAATTTCATCTCTCTAAATGAACGCGGTCTCGTTTTATCATGCAGACAGACAGACAGACGGACATGCAAAAATTAAAATAACTTTTAATTTTATGAATGGATGTCCAATTTTCTCTATTAACATATTAAAATTGTAAAGAGGCCTAATCACCAGAATCTATCCAACTCTTTGGCTTTTATACCTGTGTTTGGCATCAAGTCCTACTCGTCCATTTTCTATTTGATAGTGCATACCATATCCAGTCAACTAATGTTTGCTTGAGATTACCTATTGTGTCCCTTGCTTTATCTTTGAAGGTGTATTTGACCATTAGATGGTAGGTGTGATTGGCAGTCGAGTATATGGTTGGTGAATACTTGTTTTTCCCATATGTTGTAATATTAATGAAAAAATTCCATATTGAATTTTCGTCCAATATACATACAGTGGCGGCCAAAAGTAAATTGACAAGTGTAAAAATCATAGGTTGTTCGAATTTTACACGAAATAAGAAATCCAACTGAATTATTCATAATTTATTCTAAGAACTTTACTGGAAATGAGCAATTTCCGATAAAATTTCTTTTTGTTGTGGATGAGTCACAGCATATATTTTTGGTACAGCATACTTTGGACTGATGAAAGTCTAATTAGAATGCGACATAGTCATGGAAGAATCTACGTATGGAGATCAAGGGATCAAGAATTTTCATATGAATGTACTCAACATACCGTAAAATCACAAGATAAAGGCATTATGGTATGGGGATGCATTTCAGGTTATGGAATTGGACAAATAAAGTGTTTACAAGGAAAAGTCACTTCTAAAGTCTACTTGGATCTATTAAAAAGCGTTATTATACCCGAAGGGAAAAGATTGATAGGTGATAATTTTATCTTACAACAAGACAATGCCCCTATTCATACGGCCAAAATAGTTCGAGATTATATAAGAAACGAAAATATTAATGTGCTAGAGTGGCCACCTCAGAGTCCTGACTTGTCACCAATTGAAAATGTATGGTCATGGCTCAAAATGAAAATCGCGGAGAGAAGTCCAAAAAATTTGAACGAACTAAAGGATTATATTGAATCAACGTGGAACCAATTTTCTACAGAAGATTGTCGAAAGTATATTTTATCCATTCCAGGTCGAATAGGTAGAATGTCTCACAATAATGGAGGATATTGCGGCTGCTAGGTATTTTGTCAACTTACTTTTGACCGCCTAATTTTGAATAACTGAAGTATTACTATTTTTTTTCCATGAATTTGTTTGTATTGTTTCAAGTTTTTTTTCACAAAATGAAGTAAAATATTGTGTTCTTTATTTAAGATGATATATAACATAAATATATATATGGAAAACTAATTTTATTGATGATTATTTCCCGTCCTACCCCTTGTAAACTTACTTTTGACCGCCACTGTATTCGAATTACATACATACATGTATACATACCTTCTGAATTAATACGTATTACAATTGGGATTAAGTATCTCTTGCCTTTACTGGCGAGACTATAGAGCCAACTGATCTGACTAAGGGTGACGGACATAGTAAATGATAGCTGGAGTAGCTCTAATAAAAAATTATAGTGAAAGCAATTATTGAGAGTTAGAAGACTCTCGTTTTTTTCATGTATAAAGAGATCTTTCAATTATATCGAGAGATCAGTAATGCATAAATAAGAAGAAGTTTTTATTTTCTTTTTAATTTAATTACACTCATTGGACCTTATAATTTTTCCCTTTTTTTTATGTCACTTACTTAAACAACTATTTTAGAACATTAACCCATTAGATACTCATCGGAGACATCATTATTTATTTCTGCTCCTTAACGACTTTTATCGAGACTTTTATTTAACTCACTGGCTCACTGTATAGGTTTATATGAGTCTGTGAGGATGAACACAATTAAAGTAAATATTTAGCTATTAAACATTTTACCCATTTTTCTTAGTTAGTCTAAGACCCCAGTGTTTACATTTTGACTACAATCGTAGCAAATGGATACTTTGGGCAACGTATGGCTACAGGGATACTGTCCCAATATTTTGGCTATGCTAGAGAATTTTTAAATACGTGGAAAAAATATGTATATCCGATAATTTTTATTTATTTTTATTGTCAGGACTATAGCATTGTGTCCTATCATTATTTATGCGCAAACTGAACTCACCCTTCATTGTGAACCATAGCGATAGCGATTTAAAAGTAGCTTACATTTCTGGGCTTATTTACATAATAATAAAAAAAAAAAACATTTAGATTCAACTGAAATATTTATAAACTAATTTTATACATACATATATACATTACGAAAAATAAGTTTTTTAAGACAAAGTTTCAGTTATATAAATACTCTATGTATATTTATGTAAGATTTTAAATTTTCTATAAATTATTCACGTGTGGCCCCTCAAACTACTTTGGGGCTATACCAAAAAGCTACGCTAGTAACTTTTCGAGTGGCACCAACTCCCACCGATCCCACCACAATCTCTCGCCAGTTCTGTATAAAGTCGATTCGCGAGGAGTAAACGGCAAATAAAACATTGAGACTTTTTCTTTATTTTAACGTTTGGTTGGCGGGTGGCTTGCGGCGATTTTATTCTAAACAAAAAAGTTTACATATTGTCACGAGAAGTTGCCTTCCTACTCGCGCTATGGAAATCCGATTTGTTTTTTACAGGAACTGAGTTATTTTAAAGCAGAAAATCAACAAATAGTTAAATGTTGCAATTCAAAATTTTTCTCCCGTTAATGTAGGTATATATGTACATTTGTTTCATTGAACAATTAAAATAGCCATTTATCAATCTTCAATCTTTAGAGAATTTTAAAAACGTGACATAAAATATAAAAGATAATTTATTGTTGCTGTAATAAAATTAACACTCACGATATTGTCATATGCTTATAGCATGTCAGGTGGTAGCAATACTTCTTGAACGTATCGCGAAAGTACTGAATATATAGGTACTTATATTTAAAATAACGCTAGAGGCAGGATTACCTAATTTATATATATTTACCCACAAATGTCATTTTGAATATATGCGGAGAGTTTTGAGCTTATATGCAGAAAACAGATTACCATGAATATTGGCTTTAAAGGCAGTTGATAACAAGATCTACTGGTTTGAGGAATGGTTAAATCTAGCAGAAAAGCACGACGTACAACTTTGTACTACATGGCAAAACGTAGAAAATCTTCCGTCCATTCTGGATTCTATTATAGAAAAAGAGGAACGATGGCATTGGATGAAGGCGCAGGAACGAGCGAGGCAGACCGTACGGCATGGATTGTACGATAAGCTTAATTACAGTTTGGGAGAATGTAGGTATTTTAAGGACAACAATTCTATAATGAATATAAAGCTAATTTTGATGTACAGGGGCGGTATGCTACAACTAAACACAAGTCCATGGCGCACAGAAGGAAGTTAAATGTGCTCCCTTTGTAACTTGGAAGAGGATGAGGACTTTTTGCACTACCTGGCAATATGCCCAGTCTTGAAGGAATTTAGAGTTATAGCCTTTGGTAAAACCTATCTCACGGAGGAGAAGCTATCGCGATCCTGAATGGTAGCAATTTTGATGCCCTTTTACAATACGCAAAACTGGCCTGGAAATATAGACAGTTATTAATTCAAGAGTTTAATTATTAATATAAGTTCTCCTAAAAATTAATCAGTGTGAAGATTGTAATTGTAGCTCTTGATCTTGTTCTTCTCCTGTGTATATATATACCTTAAGATTCTTTGTTTTCTTTTCTCCTTGTTTACTAGTAGGTACTTGTTTTTATTCCTTTTTTTTCTCTCTTACATTAAGTTTGCTTTCTTTTCTATTTAATCTTATTGATATACTTTAAGCAGGGAAACTTGCCAACTCGACAGACGGCCTCGGGGCCATTGTTGACGTTTATTATATTATATTAATGTGACTGTAGATTAAGTAATTGAATTGGGTAAAGATGAATTGGAAATAAACTTATTATTATTTATTATTATTATTATATTTAAAATAGTATGCATAGTATGGATTTCTTTATGGTCACATCTTTTAATACATTCAACTCTCCCACCTTCATCACACAGAAAACACTTTTTTCAACTGGTTCTCACAATTGATACTAAAATGTTTAGTATTTTAGGTCATTCACTTCGATCTACATATACTGCATTCTAACTCATACATGGCTAGAGGGGAATGCAAAAACAAACATATTAAAGCTCCCAAACATATGCAAGAATTTTACAATTTTTCAATAAAACAAATGCATATTCACCAAAAAGGAGAAACAAATTGAATTGCAACATTTATTTCTTAATTTTTTGCTTTAAAATTTTCTGTAAATAAAATCGGAAGGAAAATAGGAAGGAAGGCAATTTATCGCGGCAATAAGCTTTTTTTCACAATAAAAATTATCGCCAGCCACCCGTAAACCAAACGCGAACATTAAGGATCAGTCAAAACCTTTCAAATGTAGTTTGTTTCAACTTTCTGTAGCATGAGTAAACTTTATACGTAGCTGACGAGGGGCTGTGGTAGGAGAGGCCCGCCAACCATTTGTAAAAATCGCGATCTTCAAAATAAAAATAAAAACTGCTCTGGGGCCGGATTCACTAATTCGGAGAGTTGTGGAGTTGTGATGATGAGAGTTCTTTTGACACTTAACTCTCCACTCAGAATTCTGTAACTCGGAGAATTTGTATTGAGAAGTACCAAACTCTCTATTCCACTCGACAAAACTCTCGGCTGTATTAACTGTGGAGTAGTAAGAAGACTATTTCTCAACTAACAGTATTGGCTGCTTTTGCTGTGTTTTGTGAAGGTACCTCGGTACCTAGGATTTCAAATTGAATTATGGATTCAGTTCATATCCTGGCTATGTTTACAAAAACAAATTATGGAAATTCTTGCAATACTTACAGAGAAATAAGAATTTTGGTGTCTCAATTTGGTCAATTTGGTCGTCTTCCAGTACAGAAGAGATGCTATAAAAATTTTAAATATGCACGTTAAAGCTTGTATGTAGGATGAAATCGCATCTACATTTTGTCCCCTAATTAGATATGTAATTAGTTTTTGAGTCCGAAAAATGGTTTTGGAGATAACTGTAAAAGAAATGAATCAAAAATGGACATATTTTCAACTCATCATTATGAAGAACTAGTAAGTCTTGGAAATCCACTTTTCAGGAGAAAAATGTTCACAACAGAGTACTAATGAATGTAAAATAAAAAACGGAAGAAATATATGCAAAATATAGGAACTATGGTGCATATGACCCAACTGCAAAAAATCCGTCTTTCGGCGGTAAAAAGTCAGTTATGAATTAAAATGATCAAAAAATAAAGGTACACCACTCGATTATCCGCTTCTCCCTATTTAATTTGATACCAAACTTGACGTATTTTGGATAACCCCCCATAAGGAGTGGTACGACCCCCATCCGCAAAAGCCTCTCCCCCAAAAATTTTTCATCTATATATTTGTACTCTAGACCGTAAATCCGATGGAAAAAAAACCCCAGTGCTCTACGACCCTCCCACACAGATTTAGACGTCCTTCAATATTGCGACACTTCTCACGTTTTCCCTAACTCCCCAAGTATGCTAGAGAATCGTGAATGGAGAGTTAGGGAGTTCTTATCGGGGAAAACGAAAGTTTTCATCTCCCAAACTTCCAAACTATCCGAGTTACAGAATCCGTCCCCTGGACGTAGAAAAAAATTTCGCCGCTAACCTTTATCTTTTCTCAATAAGCCGAGATTAAGTTTACCCATGATTCATCAACTGTCCTTCTGTCCTTGTCTGTATCATCAGAAAATACATAAAATGTTTAATGGCTAAACTTACTATGAGCAGAGCTCTATCGAATTCTAAATGCCAAGAATGAGAGTCGGACGTTGCACGTTGCTTAGACATAGCGGAGCAAAATTCATGTCAATTGCATAAATATTTTGGAAAAAAGTCAACACTTGGCTTTTGGAAGAGTATTAGCATTTTAGCAACTTTTCTAGTAATTAAATATGGAAAACCAGTAATAAACAGAGAAAATAGCTCTTTTCTCTCTCCAGAGAGATTAAACTTGATCGGTTAGGCTAGATAATCTCTTGGATGAAATTCCACGAAACTCCAGCGACAAAATAAATCAGTTGACGTGCAGACAGTGTCGCGAAATGCATCAAATGTGGCACAGCATTCTAGTCGCCTAAATATACATAATGTATTGTAGCATGCTGGAGGAAAGAACAACTGAGTATTATTTACTAATAAGAGTATTATTACTTTTTTTATATTGATTGAATGTGATATTTTGACTTTACCTTCCTTATTATACAACCTATGAAGGTGACTTTTAGCTCAGATGATAGTAAACCGTCTAAGCTTTCCAACAAATGGCGAACCATCACTTCACTTCCCTCATGGCGCTAGTTATATGACGGGAAAGTTAAAAAAATTGGAAAAATTTCCTAAGTTTTTTAAATTTTAACAATTTTTCCACCAAAATGCCTGATAACCGTTACATTTTCTTGAAAGATTTGGAAGCCTCAGAATGTTATGTGTTACCTTTCATTTGATTCTGTACCTGCCTATATATGCAACAGTTTTTGAGATAAACCAATTTTTTTATTATGCCTGGTTTCATTAATTTTAGGTGCAATTGAATAAAATTAGGCGCGATTACTATCGTCAGTAGCTAAATTAACGAAATAATATTATGTAATGAATCACAAAAACTTGCTTATCTCAAGAACGCTTGCATGCAGGTAGGTACATGTGTAGGATCAAATGAAAGGCAACACTTTAAAGTTTACAAAATCTTCAAGAAAATGTAACAGTTATCAAGCAATTAAAAAAGAAAAAAAATATTTTTTTCCGATTTTTTTTTTATTTTTACATCTATAACTAGCCATGATACAAAGATTAACAAATTATGGCCGATTTGCGAGGAACTTGTTGTGTTGTTATGTTGCAACGTCATTTGGAGAAAAATGTCATTCCCAGCGAATTTATTTTGAGTTTTTTGTGTGATATTGACTGAAAGACGTTTTTAATTGTGCAGTGTTAAGTTTGAAAAGCAACACTCGATTAAATATTTGTTAAAAACACTAGTTTCTTCGTGTAAATAACTTCGGCAAAAGAAGTTATGTGCTGGTGGGGAAGCAAAGGATTTGCAATTAAAAAATCTTTTTGCGCTTGGTAAGAACGATTGAAATTGAAACGAACAAATTTATGACATTTGTATCCAAATGACGTAAGCACCCAATCGAGCATACCTTGTTAATCTTTGTATCATGATAACTAGTGGCATGAGAAGTGATGGTTCGACATTTGTTGGGAAACTCAGAGCTAAAATCACCGTCATAGGTTGTATGACAAGGAGGTTAGTGTTTTGTGAAACCTAACATATTTTCTTAATCACCCTGTAACCCCGAAACGGTTGAGATGATCCTTCCCTGCCATAAAATTTTCTGTTTGCCTAGGTGAGTACCTACTATCACCTTCTTCCCTATGGACTTCTGAGCCTGAGACACCCTGCATAAAGGCCAATTTTGTTCTCTATCTGAAAATTATTTTAAAAAATAAATTTTTACAAAACAATTTATTTAAAAATATCTTTTTTTCTGAATTTTTAGAAAAGAACTTTTCTTGTTGACTATGAAAATGATACCTTTGTGATGGATGGGCATCCCTTTCGATTTATATCCGGATCATTTCACTATTTTAGATCCCTTCCAGGCAGTTGGCGACGTAAATTGCGTACAATGAGAGCAGCTGGATTAAATGCAGTCACTACGTAAGATATCAATTACTTTATTTTGAAAGTTTTATGTGTATTCAATTCAAAATTTATTTAATCAAGATACGTTGAATGGTCCCTTCATAATCCTTTAGAAGATACTTATGTTTGGGATGGTATTGCAGATTTGGAGAAATTCATTCAACTGGCACAAGAAGAGGATTTATATGTGATATTACGCCCTGGACCATATATTTGTGCTGAGAGGGATATGGTTTGAAAGCTTCGAATCATTTTATTCAATTTTTTTTTTATCATGTTTTCATTTAGGGAGGATTTCCTTATTGGTTACTTCGCAAATATCCATCAATTAAGCTGAGAACAGGAGATATTAGTAAGTATTATTTTTTTGGAAAGAATTTTCATAACAATCGAAAATAAGCACAGCAACCGTTTTAAAATACCAGCGCTTGGAGACACATCCATGGTTAATGGTCAGAGATTTTGTCTTTGCTAAAAGCTAAGGCTGGCTGATATATACATCATGGCTGACTCATGAGAAGCAGACTTTTAATATTGGTTTCCAAATCTGGGCCGTTACCTTGCAGTTGCTGAGTAGGTTTCCCGAGGATTCTTGAGCATCCTGGCAGAAACAACAAGATGAAGTCTCAGCGATGTTAAACATGTTAAGATGGTACTCCTTGCAGCTTGCCTAGTTTAAAGATTGTTACTATTTCTCGCAATCTTCTAAGATAGCTTTGAGATAGTATTTTGAAAGTGCCACAGAATGATGATTAAGTCCGTTGATAACTCTGTAATTCAAATAATAGCATATTGTGATATAGCAAATACTTCTGCTACGAATACTGTTAGGGTCTTTGAAATATGAGATTTGGGACCATATCCATTCGGACTAATTCCGCTGTTTGCTCCAACTATGTACGTACTACAGAGGCTTATCGGTCTCTTAATAATACGTTAAACAAAGCTAGTATTTAGATTTTTTACATTTGATTCACGGTTTTGTTTGGGTTACCATCATGCGAGGGCGCAATGCGCACTTCTGGTGGGAGTATTTAGTCAATGCATTCAATTTAGTCGCCGTATCGGGTTCCTTACGCCTTAATGTTTTGGTCTGGATTCTTGGTTTACAATTTTTATAAAGCTCCGTACAGAAGTTCACAAAGATCTACCTATTGGCTAGCCTTTTAGAGCCTAAAGAAATTAGTTAAAACTCCCGTCACTAGTAACATTCATTGATTGATTCAAGATCACTTTTGTCGAGCTAACAAAATGCAATAGATTATTTCCTAGACCATAAAGTGAGTTTTGGCACTACATTCAACTTATACATACAACGAATCTGCTAGAAACTCCACCGTTTGCCTCTCAGAATTCTCTGTAGTGAGAACGGTAGCAGAGTTTTTGAGGGTAGGTGGGCTGATACAAAACGGAGTTCCTTAGTAGACCTAAGTTATTTACAAATTTGTTTAGTCGTTGTAATTTTTCTTTCACTCAGGTGTGGTAATTATACCATAACAATGTGCATTCGTTGGAGTAGGGCATAAATATTGAATAAAAAATATCATTAAATTTTCCTCTTACTATTTCAGATTATTTGTATGAAATTCGATTGTGGTATTCTCAGCTAATGTCCAAAATGGAACCATACCTCTATGGGAATGGAGGCCCTATAATTATGGTTCAGACTGAAAATGAATACGGATCATTTTCAGCGTGTGACAAAATGTACACAGGATGGCTAAGGGATGAGACTCATGAGTATGTGAAGAACAAAGCTGTTCTATTTACAACCGATGGCCCAGGCCTTCTAAAGTGTGGGCAAGTCGATGGCGTTCTAGCTACAATAGACTTTGGCTCATCTAGAACTATTTCACCTTATTGGCGTGAACTAAGAAAATATCAACCAAAAGGACCACTCGTAAATTCCGAGTACTATCCAGGATGGCTAACACATTGGCAAGAACCCATGCAGAGAGTCGGCGTAAATGGTATTATAAGGACTTTTGTGTGCGTGTTAAATTGTTGTCCTTTTCGAGAATTTATGATAATTCGCTTTCTAGGGATATGTTAGAAGATGGGGCTAACGTCAACTTTTACATGTTCTACGGAGGAACGAACTTTGGTTTTACTGCAGGCGCGAATGACGGCGGGCTGGGCAGGTATAATGCTGATGTTACATCATATGACTATGACGCACCTATGGATGAATCCGGAGATCCTACAACAAAATATACGGCTATAAGAAATGTTATTTCAAAGGTAAGACTTCAGTTATTGCAAAAAAGGGGGCATACAATTTTTTTTTTTAGTATCTTCCGATGCCAAATATATCAGTCCCACAACCATTGCCCAAGAAGCATTACGGGAAAATTCCGATGTCCAGTTGTTGTTCCATATTATCTTACGACGGAAGAAAGCATTTGTCCAAGGGAATATTTTCGTCCGTCAAACCTAAAACGTTTGAGGCTTTAGATCAATACTCTGGCCTTGTTCTATATGAAACAGAGCTGCCTAAGCTCCAGAAAGATCCAAGTGTTCTGAAAATTAAAGATATTCGAGACAGAGCTTATGTATACGTCGACAGGGTAATTCAAAAGACTGCTAAAATATAATGCACAATAGAATTATTGGGATATTATTTAAATTTTTACAGAATTTCATAGGCGTTTTATCCCGAGAAAATCTTGTAAATTCTCTACCAATTCTCCCTGGATCTGGAAGTAAACTTCAAATCGTCGTAGAAAACCAAGGCAGAATCAATTACAAAATACCAAATGACTTTAAAGGGATTTTAGGTGATGTTTTACTGGAGCAAACAGTGTTGACTAATTGGAACATGACGAAATTCCCTCTGGATGACTACCATCGAATCGAAGAACTTATTGAAGCTCAATCAACAGAATCAAACACAGGATTTCGAACACATAATAACAAAGGAATGTTGAGAACAGGCCCAAGCATATTTTATGGTGAAGTTGAAATTAAGGAATCTGAACTTTTCGATACATATTTGGATCCTACGGGCTGGGGTAAGGGAGTTGCTTTCATTAATGGCTTCAATTTGGGCAGATATTGGCCAGTTGTAGGGCCACAAATCACACTTTATGTTCCTAAAGAGGTTCTTAAGCACGGACCAAATCGAGTTGTGCTTCTTGAATACCAAAGAGCTCCGGAAGCAGCAGAAATAACGCTAACAGATACTCCAAGCTTGGATGGGATTCAGTGATAAGAAATCAATTATAACCAGCAAGGAGTGTATGAGTAAATTTTTGTTACTGTATTGAAATTGATTTTTTAGGGTAGTGTTCAACGATTTTTTTTTAAATAAAATAATATTATAACTAACTACACGCCTTTTTTCCACTTTCTTTTGCTATTAAATATTTGTAGGCTTGTTAAAGCAATTAGACGTTAAAATACATCTAATTCTTTAATTTTTAACCGTTTTAGAGTTACGGGGTGATTAAGAAAATATAGTTTTACACAAAAGACCCTGTATCTTAAAAAGTACAGGGTGTACGGTCGCCGTTTTATAAAAAAAGTTATGTTAAATCAGCTTTTTGTAAAAAAAACGAGTTCAACGTAAAAAAAGGTAAGAAAATCTGAAATTTTCATTTTAGACCGCCATAACACTGGAGTACGGAGCTGGTTGGGCAGTCGTTGGAAAGGTCATGAGACTCTTCATGCAATGAAGTGATCGCACACTCTGTACTTTTTAAGATACACACTGATTTCTTTTTGTTCTTGTGGTCCCCTTTGGCTAATTTTTGAGGGGAAAAGTGGAAAAATAATAGGAGCGGCAAAGAAAGACGACAGAAGTGATGAATTATTTATTGCTGTTATTTTTTCTATTTTTTCATATGTGCCTTATTATTTGCAACTGTGTGTTTGAAAAGAGGATCAGAGCTCTCGGGAGATAATAATTCAGGAAGGTGTGGTAAAGGTATGGTTTTGGTCAGTATTATCTTCGTGCATACCGTCAGTATGTGCTTCATTGTCAGTGGTACTTAATATTTTTCACAACCAGGTAATAGGGTCCTGGTGATATGTATAATAAGAATGGGTGCATGCGTTTTGGTGGGACTATATTTTTCCAGTATTTCGCCAGAAATGTTTTCGTTTCCCATTTTTTCTTTTTGATTTTGTTATCTTCACTCTAGCACACCTTCGAAAAAACGATTCACATAGTCTGGCAGCTCTTTCGATTTTTTGTCGGCAGTCTCATTGCCTTAAATACCAAGCATGCCCCCTATTTTGGTTTGAGACTTTGTTGTTTCCAGTGACCATTTTGTAATTTATTAAAGGGTTCATGAAGTGAAAACTTGGTGATTGCGTTCAGAGCTGCCATTGCATTTGCGAAAATTACTGCTGATTTTTAATTTTACCTGACCAGATTTACTGCCATATGAATCGTATATATAGATATTTCTGTCTCATCCCAACTAACAAAATAGGACTCTATAAATTCACAATTGCAACTGGGTTTCACTTTTTAATGCTAAAACATGTAGAGCTCTAGACGAACATTTTAAGTACTAACAATCACATATTTGATAAATTCATCAGTACTTGTAATATATTTCTAACTGCAAATTGAATGTGACTCTAAATTGAGCTTTTAATGACTACTTCCTGTGTACTTAAGTTTAATACTCAATAAATTATTCAATTTTAATTTTAAGCACAACTAGGTATTAAGTAGTACCATGTAGTACTTACTTTCTTTGAAAAATTAATACTAATTAGAGTACTGAAAATAATGACTTAACAAAGAGAAATTTTAAAATGACATAAATATTACAATTACCTTACCTTACTAAGGCTGGATGCGGAGTCGAACCTACTGCAATGGTGTCAAATACTCTATCCCCTAGACTAGCTTGCCTTATGTATTACCCTCAAGTTATACACCAATTTACAAAACTCCACCTTAGTCTCACCTTTTATCCGAACCCATTTTCTTACTTTTTTTTTTTAAAAAAAAACCCTGCATTGCATACTTTTAAAACAAAAAAATAATTATGAAAACATTTTCACAGGGAGCACAACAAGACAGAAACTAAACAGTCTAAAACACACAGCTGTATCCAATGAATTACCAGAGGAACTAAAATATACAGAACAACTTGTGCACAAGTTCAAGAAATTAATAAAGAAGTTTTCACATGAGAATTTTGCAATAGTATGATGTGTAAACTGATTACTATGTAACAAAGTTAACTAGTGACCAAAAAGAAAAGAATTGTTGAATACGAGAAGTCTGTTTAGTTCTTATAAGAAAAATGAATAGTCAGACTAGAGGGATAGAGTGGTGGAAAGGAGGACAGCTCTGTAAATAAAAAATCTTAGAACGCCAGGCCCGCTTGCTGGTAGCTGCTAACGACAGTGCTTTTTTGCAGTGGAGTCAATTTTATTTACGAGCACCACATGAATGTGGAAAAGCTGGATGGGACTATAACTTCCTTATCAGTGTTCTGCCCATAATGAAGAAATGTGATATTCAAAAAAGATGTTTCCTCCTTTCTTTTGATAAAATCGAAGTACGACCCGTTGGATCTCTCTGTATAATTGTGTTATTTTACTCAAAACATAGTTAAATGTTGCCTGCCTTTTTCTGTAGTACTTCAAAAAAGGTTCTTCATCTGCTTTCATTGACTTCACGTGGTATCTTATTTGGTTGAACTTGAATCTGCCACAATAAATGCAGTTCCAGTAGCAGTAAATGCAACTTCAGCTTCAACTTTGATAAATTTCAAAGTTGCTGCAAATTTGTCAGTACTGACAACGTAAATATTAGAGGGCATTGTAGGAAAAATAAGAAAAACGAAATATTTTCAGGCCTTTTTAGTTGGCGTTAACTCTGGTTGCGTTTGTTTCATAATATTGGAAGAAAGCAGCGTGATCATCCGAATTTGTACGATAAAGCGGATGGTCAAAATGACGGTGCTGCAGTTAATGTGGCACACATGTACAGTGAAGTCGACTTTACTGCAACGGCTACTGCAAAGTCGAAATTACTGCAGTGAATGCGAATGTTAACTTAAGCCAGACAGCGCTTACAGGCGATCGGACCAGCTGGCACGGTTCGTAACCGCAGCATTATGCAAAGTTCTATCAAAATTAAGCAGTCACAGTGTATAAACTTAGAAAAGCTTTAGTGACGAGATCAAAAATGTCCAGCAAGAAAACGGTAAGAATAAATACTGAAAAATTAAGAACAAAGGTAAGATCTGCTGTTGATAATTGCGATAGTCTAAACTTTAATAAGCTCATCGAAATAATACAAAAAGCGAAACAAGAAGCAACTGATATCAAACTCGTCAGAACTCGAGAAAATAACTGGATCACATTAGAGATAATAAGCAAAATAAAACAAAATAAAATGGAGTTCAAATAATTCACAACTAATACAAAACTATAAAAGGATTAAGAATGACATCATCTGGAATATAAGAAGAGCAAAATTAGTTATGTGGAACAAAAAATGCAAAAAGCGGGAAGCGACTCAAAAAAGATGTGGAAAGCAATAAACGAGACATTAAAAAATAGTAATTCGGATGACAGAAAAGGCAGTATAGAAGAATTAAAAATTGAGGATAACAAAGAACAAATTGCCAATCATATGAACAAACGCTTTGTGAATGTGGGCCCCTCACTAGTAAAAGAATTGGAGGCCAAGTGCAGGTTTCCTTGGAGTTTAGAGCCTGTTTGAAATCTACATGCATAGTGCCAGTCTTCAAAGAAGGAGATAGAAGAGACCCAAACAGCTACCGTCCCATAGTACTCGTCAATGTGTTCAGTAAAATATATGAGAGACTACTTCATAATCAGCTTACAGCATTTATTCAAAGTAATGGTGGATTTGATAAAAAGCAATATGGATTGCAAAAGCAAAGCAACACGACGGCTATTATGTCTGATGTAATGGAGTTCATTAATAAAGAACTCGATGCAGGTAATTATGTTATTGGAGTATTTGTCGACTTGAAGAAGACATTTGATACTGTAGATCATACCGTGTTAATAGAAATATTAGCCGATTTGGGAATTAGAGGAAAAGCAAACCAGTTACTAAGTAATTATCTGCAAGCGAGACAGTGTTGTACGAAAGTGGGAAACAGCTATATTGAGAATGAAGCGATGAGTACTGGAGTCCCGCAGGGATCAATCCTAGGTCCACTCCTCTACTCTCTGTACATCCAAAATTTAATGGAGGCTGGATTGGCCGCGGAATATTACATATATGCTGATAATATCCTGTTCCTGTGCAGTGGGAAGGGTGGCGATGAGTTACAGAAAGTAATAAATGAGGACTAAAACGGTACACAAGATGGCTATATGGAAATAAACTTACAATAAATACATCGAAAACAAGCATCATGGTTTTCCAACAGAGAGGCAAGCAAAAGCTGGACATTGGACTGCAAGTGGAACGAGAATCCATTAAAGTTGTCGACTCAATTAAATATCTGGGAATGATAATTGACGATAAACTGACTTGGAAGCAACGCACAACATATGAGGAAAAATTTGCACCACTTATAGGAATCATGAGGAGATTTTTTTAATCACCAGACGAAAATCGTAATCTACAATGCATTTATACTACTAATAATTACTTAAAATATAATTAACTGGTCACAATGTAGCAATCACTTATTAACCTGCATGCATAGGATATTAAACAAAGCAATAAAACTAGTTTAGTGGAAAAGGCTAAAATGATAAATAAGATAAGAAAAAAAAAAAGAGGACAAATTCGAACATAACCTAATAGAGCATGGTGAAGTACATAACTACGCCACACGATTACGCCAACAGACAGAAAACTAGAGTCTCAAACACACAGCTGTACCCATATACTATGAATTACCAGAGGAAATAAAAAATACAGAGCAAGTGCACAAGTTCCAGAAATTAATAAAGAAATTTGCACATAAGAATGTTGCAATAGTATGATGTGTAAACTTATTACAATGTAACAATGATAACTAGTGACTAAAAGAAAAGAATTGTTGAATAGGAGAAGTGCTCTTCACTAATACCAGCCCTTGGCTGTCTGTGAAGATGCCCAAATAGTTCGTATAAGAAAAAAAATGAATAGTCAGATTAATAAAAATTTTTTTTTTAAAGTTATACATTGGTATAAACCATAATTTAATCCATTGTCATATATTCAAAAAAGCAATAATAGAAATGCTTGATTTCAGCGAAAAGATATACCATAAAAATTCGAAAATAAATAATTTCATTGAAATTTAAAATTAAATTACTACCAAACTTTCAATGTGTTACTGGAACTGCGTTTCACATCACAGCCTTTTTGTACACACCTTCCGGGTACAATGTAGTAAGTATTTAGAGTCTGATAGTTAACGAAATTTCCAGTACCATATGGCGAAGGAGACAGCTGCTAGCCCAGCCATAACAAAAGTTTCATACAATTTCAAGCCACGTGATGTACCCTTACCATCAGTCATCTAAATATTGTTTATATTTAGGACTTTGTGTAAAAATATTTACAACTTACCTCTTCCAACACAGAAAGGCGATCTTCAATTTCTTCTGTAATTTTTCTTAGTTCATCAAGTGCTTCCAGCACAAATTTGCTAGCGAAATCTTTATCTTCTAAGACAACATCTCCAGAAGGTCGCACTTTAAGTTTGAGATTTGTAGCTGAAATTGCCGTCTTCATAGTGTCCATATGTGAAGCTGTTCTGCTTAATATTTGAGAGTTGTACAAGTTGGCCTCATGCGATTTTAAGATACTATCGGGACAATACTGAATAAAATTAGTAAATCTGGAAAATTAAAAAAAAAAATTTTAATTTACTTACTCATCATAGCTCGAGTTCTGCTTGGGTAGTTCCCTAAATGTATCTAAAATTTCTTCTTGCTTATCGGGATCAGTAATGCCTAGAAGTATTAAATCCTCCTTGGTTAAAGAAGCTAAATCCTTGTAAGAGATGTCCTGTTTAATAAGATTTTCGCCACATTCATCTACATCATCCCCGAATGAAGCAAGCAATGTTGCTACGGCTTCCTGATTTTTGGTCCGGCGAGATTTTATATCACTCCTTGTTAACGGAACATGGACAGAAGCACTATTATGATTATCCTCGTCGTTATTTACAAAGTCCTCTGCTCCAGATACCGTCTGACCGCTTTCTTGAAAATTTTGTTCTACCAGTTTTATTGACGTACTCATCTTCAAAGATTTTACTTCACCTTAGGAAAATTTTATGCTTTGGGCTAGAATGTTGAATTAAATTTTATTTTCCAATGAAAACTACGTTTTTTTTAAGTTCCTCTGCCCGAAAAAAAAAACAAAAGAGTAACCGGTGCACAAAAGCCCTGAGTTTGTTTTGACATTTTTGACAAACAAAACTGTAGCTCGATTGCTTGTTTTGAATCGATAAGTTTAGGATAGTAATACCATAAGAGCCCACTTAATAAAGTTGTTTATGGGTAAATACCATGTCAGTGGTAAATACCGATTTCTACCGAGAATACCTTAGAAAATGTAATTTAAAATTTATTATAATGAAAATACTACCTTAATTGTAATATAAAATATTTATAAAACATAACCTCATTTATCCGCCCACTGAACTTTTTCCTATGTACCGGCAAAATGTCGATAAGTTTTCCTTTACCTTAGGATTTATCGATTAGAGGAGGTGTCATTCTCTTTGTGATTTGTGAAATTGTTCTTTGCATTTCTGTGAAAGATTCTTTTATACTTGAAAAATATATTGCACTAATTAATTGCTGTAAAATAAAAATATAAATACAATCATTTAGTGTATTCTGCCCACCGTAAATAATATATCAAAATGACTACTTGGTTGCCTCTTGAATCAAATCCCGATGTGAGTATGCATTCATTTTAAAATTTGCAGGCGTTCCCCCTAGGAATATTTTATTTGAGATGAATTTTCGTATATATAATTAAAAACGAAAAATTATGCAATTTACGATTCTAAGAGAAAAACTTAATAATCATTGAATATTGATAACGGAGTTCAAAAAAAAAATTGATTAGAATATTCGACTGGATGGAGTGGGTGGGAGTATGTTTCCGTCCAAGTTAATTTCTTCTTATGAAAGAGTTTTGTATACTAAATATTATTAAAATAATAAATATTGTGTAAATAATTTTGCAACGAGAATTAGTTGAATATAATAGAAACATTTTTATTGTGCTTATGCTACATTACAAAGTTAGGTGAAAATAAATAATTGCAATTATCGATTGAGCACAAAATTGCTTAGAAAACTAATAAAAGTGCACTGAACAGACAAATATTAGAGAGCTTGTAAGTAAATAAGGTAACAGAATAACTACAGGAAAAAAATAGGTATCAAAGCAGTTTATAATATATTTAGAAGAAAGTGCATTTATAATCTAATAAGTCGGGCATTAGACGGGCATTTCTGTGAAACTGCACTTAATATGGTGATAGCAGATTGGAAAGAACAGATAGCGTCAAGAAATAAAAGCATACGAAACTATTGACCACCGACTTTTACTGCAAAATATAGAATAGGAGGTAAATAATTGAACTGGTTTACAGAATTTCTGACTGAGAACACAAAAGAAAATGGGACAAGCAACATCGTCAGAGATATCGGCCGATAATGGGGTACCGCAGGGTTCAGTACTAGGGACACTCATGTTTTCGTTATATATTAATAAAGTAGTAAAATATTCAAGGTAGCACTCTGCATACGATACACTAATATATACATATATCGCAGGACAAGACTTATTGAGGCGAAGAGATTGTTTCAAAAGGACTTCAGCTAATTTTGAATGGCTTGAAGGAAATAATTTGAAATTAAATGTATCAAAAACTAAGTCATTATTAATTAACGGTGAAAGCAATTTGAACCTAATAGTTGAGGGAGAATTAATAGAACCTATCAAAGAAATAAAGTACCTTGGGCTTGTTATTGATAAGGATATAAAATTTTCATAGAATATTGAATATATATCACAAAAAAAAAATAGACTTCATATGAAAAATTAAAGGTAAACTATCAACTTGGCGATTAATGTACATAACACTATTGTGAAACCCCACTTCAAACATTGCTCCACCATTCTTTTTAAGGGCGGCCAGCAAATGTTGCAAAAACTGCAGACCTTACAGAATAAAGCAATACGAATTATCTCAGATGTAGCAGGTATACAACAATTTCATTAATGTTGGAGATACTGAAATGGCTAAATGTAAGGCAAACAAATTAGAAAACAACATTTAATTAAACAAGTATAAACTGAAATCTGCAAACGACTTGTGACTGCCATCTTTTCGGAATTCAGTAACTCAGAACAGCAAAATGTTTAGAGGACTGTGTGTTGTCGGATAAACTAAAGTAACATATCAAGGAATATTATATCTTACGTAAAAGACAAAATGTAAATATTGCTGTAAAAGTGGCTTTGTTAAGCTAATAAATTATTATTAAAAAATAAGTATTAAACACAAAACGTTAATGCATACAACTACAGAGTATTGAGTGAGTATAGAATAGAAGTAAAGATAGTTACAAAGTAGCATCACTAATTAATAAGAGCTTAAACTAATATAGTAGCAGTTAAATAGAAGTTCATTATAAACTACAGATACTTAAAGAACTAGAAAAGAGACTTAAGAGCGGTAGCAATTAAATCTTAATTATGAACTATAAAGATACTTAGAGAGCAAGAAAAAAAAATGGAATGGAATAGAGGAATATTTATTAAGGAACCCGAGTTTAATCTACGGTAAGCCTGAATCACAATTGGAGCTTTACAGCCAGCTTGAGAATTGTTGACAATGTAAATCAGTGTAGATGAAAATAATTAGCGCTCTAGCTATTTGCCAGCTTCAAGCCGGAGATTTTGATTAAATTGCAAATTTCAAGTTCAATACCTGCCAACTTCTTGGAATTTTGAACGGTTTGAATATCAAATATCAGATGTGAATACCTTCGGACCTTATCACACGAAAAGTTTTTAAGGAAGGAAGGAATTTCAGTCCCTTGTGCTGAGTCGTGCCAGCACAATAATGTTGCTCCGCGTAGATCTTTATATACATAATTACCAAAATTAATTGTGTGCGTGTTCAATTAAGTCACAGTTTTTGATATAAACAATAAATATATCACAAATTAACATCACGTAATGATTATTATATTATCACCTCAAATCGCAAGTAAAAATCTGTAGAGCCGTCCGATCAGAAATTTCGCAATTACAAAATGACCAGAGCTAGTTTGATTGCAGTAGTGTTGGTATGCTGCCCGTACTCCCGATCGAAACTTGGTAGCTTGGATTTTTTTCTACCCCCGAATAGCTCTAACCCATAAAAACTTCCGCTTGTGGGCTATGGCCTCTGTTGATAATTTTTTTGAGACAGTTTAGAAGTAAGCAGCTGCCAAAACCTATAACTGATATATTTCGAAAACTATTTAAAAAAGAATGAGTTTATTGTAATTATATATATAAGTGGAGAAAATATCCTGTCAGATTGAGCGAATTGACTTTTGAGATTCGCCAAATTTGTTTCCAGCTTTTTATTATAAATTAGCTCACATGTAACCACTTCTTCAATAAACTTTTCTCAAATTCCTATTTTGCCTCCAGAAATAAAAAAAAAAACTCAAATAAATCCGGCAGCAGTACAATCTATCAAGTGTTAGGTAAAATTGGACGCGTACGCGAAGAAAAGTTGAAAATCGCTTGATTTTTGCGTCGCGAGCGTCGTGTGCGGTGGTAGTCTAACACTCCCCATACAACAAGCATACATTCGATATTGGGCCCTATTCTGTAATTTTTCATAAAATAATATTTTATGTTATTTTATGGCGAAAAAATCCCTTCTTCATAAAATGAAAATAAAATATTTTAAAAATTCGTATTCTGTCGTGGTTCCATAAAATTATTTTATGAATTCTTTTATGAACACGTAACATAAAATATTTAGTACATTCCGCTATGTTTTCTATTACTTTTTGAACAGCTGGTCAATTGACATTTGCGTGATACTCTATCAAATCACCCACTAAATAATCATTTATGAAAGCAGCTGCTTTCTTAATAGCTCTTGAGATACTTTGGGTGTAAAAGTTCTAAAATATGACAACTCCTGACTGGAGTTTGATGCGAACCATATCCGTAGAAATGCAAAGCAGCAGAAAAACGTCCTTTCCGTTCAATTTTAGATTCCTAACTCAAAGTGAACGGAATAGATGTCTTTCCGGTATGAGGCTATAGTTACTCTATAAGTATTTGAATTTGTTTTCATAAAACGAAACATTTGCAAAATAGCTTTACAAATCACAATATAAGAAGTTTATTAATTATCCAGCCGAAAGAACTTTTGAAGCCTAAGGCTGGGCAACTCACATGGATCGTAGGAATCGCGAAGATATCGTATGATCTATCTTCTGCATAAAATTAAAACCTAGGCAAATATAATTAACTTTTTATATTTTATCATACACTGCACTGGTGCGAATTTCTACAATTTCTAACAAAATTGTAATTTTTATGTATGGCGGTGGACATTTTAGTTTATAATTAAAACAATTTTCGCACAACGAATGTTCATTGACGCATGTCATTTTCATAAAATGTGTCAAAATACCTTTAAAATGTGCTGCTTAGGTTCTTTTATGTTATGCTCCATAACAGGAAATATTTTATGTTACGATGCATAAAATAAAATAAAATTTCTGGTACAGAATAGGATTTTAGGGAAATATTTTATTTTAAGGCATAACATAACATAAAATGATAAAATTTTACCGACAGAATAGGGCCCATTATCTGTCAACGCGTGCTATGCATGTTACGCGCATAAAATTTTCAATCTGACTCCCGCAAGGTAGAGTTAACCTTAAGAAATATTGTCGCCAGCGGCAGCGGCAAAATTGTGTTTTTGAGTAATCTTCAAAGTCGCCGCTCCCGGTGTGACATTTAATTTTGCAAAATCAATCGCGCAGCGGCAACTGCAAAACGCCGCGCTGCTCATGGTGTGACACCCACTCAAATATTGTGTTTTTGTATATCACCGTTATCAATCTTTAAAACGTTTACTACATAAAAAAAAAAACATTTAAAACTCAATCAATCAGATGAAACTTTACACCCGTAAAACGAATTAAATTAAAAAAAAAATTTCTTGTGCCCAAGTGATATTTTAATCGCTTATAAGGAATTAAACTCATTCCGACTTTGATTTTCAAAAGTTATTCTTACCTGAATCCTGCATATCGACAAGAAAGACATCTGTAGCTAACATAAAAACATCAAATGGCATAAGAAAACGTTCAGTAAGCAATATTTTGGGTTGGTAGCTCCAACTCTGCCATAGGGCGAAAGAGAAAACTATAAAACATGTGCCATTCTTTCCGATAGGAAAATGGCAATACGCTCAGTCCATTGTTATAAGTCAGTGGGGCCGTCAGATTCGTTGTTCAGGTGAACAACTTCGTTTTCTTCGTGCCAAAACAAAAAGCCGGAACACACGCGATCCAGAAGGGACCTTTACATCACTAACCATTACCTCCTGTGAAGGCGCAGATGTTCTGCCTTCTTTCTGCTTGCCCCATCCACCCAACAACACTGAGGACAGAGTATTTTTCAGTGTCCCTATGATGATCTGAAAGAGAGAAAAAGCGAACCTATTCAACCATCAACTCGAGGAGGGCTCCGGGAGAGCGAAGGAGCGAAATAAAGCCTTACCACGCCATTATGTTATAAAGTTGGTTTATTTTTTTCTTGATAGAATTTAAAATTAATATAATCTTAATACGTGTGAACAATATAGACCATCCTAGTAGACGATGCAGGATAATTTAATTCAAATATGTAGATATATGCTAGTGCAAGAAAAACGAATTCAAGATACTCTAATAATACAAGTGACAGAACAACACATCCCAATCACTAAAATTTAAAACTGTTTAACTCATTCTATAAATTATGATATGATACCTCGGCATATATAAACATTTTAGGATTATATGATAATATTTAATAATATGTCTCGAAGATATAGCGCGGTCTTTTAACTATATAATTTAAGTTTATTTAAATCCATGTACGGTAGCAATTGCGACATAAAAAGTTCCAAAGAATCTGATAATAATATATGTCAATACGAAAATAAACCGGACAATATACTAAATGGTAAATTACATAAAATATAAAATTTCAATTATAATAAATTACTTACACCTTCTCTTATTCCTCGAAAGAGCTCCCTGGGGGCGAAAATGTTAGCTTTTCTGTTTTACGACGAGCTGTAATTTTATGAAAATAAAGTTTATTGCCCTAAGTGGTTAGGTGTTCTCCGCTGTCGATTACCTTGGCGGAAATTTTTTACTATTAGTGACTTAATACTTTTCAGGATGTCTTAAGCAAAGTTATACCATCATGACTTGCACTTGAACTTATTGGTTAGAATCTGGAACTTAATCCGTCTACTGCTCTATTGCTACTCTGGAATAAAGATATTGGTAAATGGACTCAATCATGTCCATTATGTGTTACTACGTTAAAAAAATCTGGAAATGTCGAACTAAATTAGCGTTATGTATGTACTAGAAGTAAAAAGAAATTGATTAGCATTTATACTAATTAAATTTTTTCACATTTTTATGAGGCCTTTCCTTAAACTCGTTTCCTGATATCTCAAAACTATCGCGTGGCAATCACTATGGACTCAAACTGCACACAAAACATCAAGTTACTGGGTTTGTTTTACTGCTAATTACATCTTCTGTTTTATAAATATTCGATATTTGGCGGTTCTTATTCAACGGGGCACAGCATTAACCACACATTTGGACAATTAAAACATGTGCGCACGATAACTCGAGAACGCGTATAGAGCTGAAATTTTGTACACGGACTTTTAAAAAAAAAGTAAAATAAAGTTCGAAAATGAGAAAATTCCGGCAACTCCTTTTTGGGGTTGCCATACAAAATTTTCGTTTTCCTCTATATACTATATTTGGACACTGTCTGAGAACGTGTCGACATAGAGAGCTGAAATTTGGTACATGGTGTTTTCATTGTACTAGCAAATAAATTTTCAAAAATGGATTAAATCGGGAAATTCTGCTTGGTGTTGTCATATAAAAATTTAGGTTTTTTACGTATACTGTGAAAACGATCAGTGCAAGACATTTTTATTGTACTAAAAACTTCTTCGGAATACGAAATCCTATAAAATTGGTTATAACCAATTTTTCTGTCCGACAAACCGTTCTAGAAATATATGCGAGAATTGGTCTTAGACCAATTCTAGCTTTTTTACTTGTCATATTCCTTTTTCTTCGTTTCTCTCTTATTGTCCTATTCATGTAGTCGGGAATTTGAGGAGTATGAGATTTAGATGGAGTGTACTAAATGACGACTGTTTTGTGGACTGTACCTTCAATTGGCTCAATGACATCGACATGCAAGAGAGCAGACTGCATGCAGCAGTGCTCTTTCTTACTCTAATCGATGTATACACTCAGGACTGAAAGTTATTCCCAAGCTACCGAGAGGCTTGCGGGCTGAATGCAAAGTGTGTTCACTGAAGTAGAGTGCATCTCGCTTGCTGTGCGCACCTCTCTCTCGGTGGATACATGTCTTAAGAAATCTTGGTAGAATTTACAATGTAGCTTTCCAATGGAAATGCCAATGACTGTTTAATATTTTCAAACAACGGGCTTCCGTACTTTAAAAATTTTCTTCATAAAACCACTTGTAAATTTTAAATATAATTATTTTTGCAGGTAATGAACAAATACATCTACAAATTGGGCGTCCCTGAGGATTGGTCACTTACGGATGTATATGGTCTAGAGGCCGATATGTTAGTATGGATTCCCAAGCCTGTAAAAGCTTTAATTTTGCTATTCCCTTGCTCAGATGTTGTAAGTATTTTTCTCTGTTGGTAGAACACAAATCATAATAGTAATAATACTTCTATCGACTTCAGTATGAAAAGCATAGAACAGAACAAGATGAAAAATTGAAGGCTAATCCCCCAAAATATCCTGAAGATTTGTTTTATATGAAACAAGTTATCCATAATGCCTGCGGCACCATTGCTCTTGTTCACAGCATTGCTAACAATCCGAGGTGTGCAAAGCACTCTTCAACTTTGGGAAAAAGTAATTTTTAAATTTATATTTTCAGCATCAAATTAAATGATGGTTTTCTAAAAACCTACCTTGAGAAAACTCGTTCTTTGAGTCCAGAAGAGCGTGGACGTATTCTTGAATCTGATTGCGGATTCACTGATATCCATCAGGAAATTGCTCTAGAAGGTCAAACTACAGCTAATCCAGAGGAGAAAGTAAATCATCACTTTATAGCCCTTGTGAATAAAGATGGGGAACTATACGAATTGGATGGAAGGAAGTCTTTCCCGGTAAAGCATGGACCAACATCAGAGGAAAACTTTCTTCAGGTATGTATTAACAATTTTGATTAGCTGGATTGTTTTTTTCATTAACTTCAGTAATTCATCAAATAGGATGCTGCTAAAGTGTGCATAGAATTCATGGCTCGGGATCCAGAAGAAGTTCGTTTTACAGTAATTGCTTTGGCTCCTACTCAAAAGTAAATTTGTCAAGTGCTGCGGAAAATGTGAAATCAGAAGAGACTCTCAGTATTGGAAAATATGAATTTGATAATTTTTGTAACTTTGAAATCAGCTTATTCTTAAAAAAAAAAATCAAGCTTAGATTAGCTTTTATACGTTTATACGTTGTTAAATGTTTATTTTTATAATGGCGCGCACTGAATTTGTTTATTTTTGCATATTAAAATTTAAATACGTAATGAAATGATATTTTTTAATTGCTCTATTGAATATTTTCAACTAGAGTCTGAAAGTTTCGAGTTCCAGAAAATGTTTGTTTGTAAACTTTTAAATATCTTAATATCTTTTGTACATTTAAAATATGTCTAGGCAGCTTTAACCAAAATTAACTGAGTTTTCGAGCGTAGTTTCACTTGCCCAAACAAAATCCTGGGGTCCTATAATGGAAAAAGTTATGAATTCAAAGAATTTTCGTGTTTAAATTGGCAAAATAAGTCGGTTTTACTAATATCAACCGCAGTAAATTAGGCAAAAATAACAAAAAGTAGAAATCCAAAGCCCAATTAATAAAAAGGTTATTACATAAATAAGTTGCAAAAACGCCTTTTTAAATCCACAAAAATGTTTTTATTTCGTCAAATCAACTTAAAAAAGAGACATCGATGACCGGAAAAATTTTTTACGGCCGTGGTTTCGGACAATGTGTCCATCCTCAGGTTTTATTGGCAACTAAACTAAATACGCTTAAGTACGGATATAAACGTTATATAGAAAACAAATTAAACTATACATGCTTCAAATACAGATGTGATCTATGGAAACTAATTATACTAACAGAGATAAACGACACAAGGTAAATGAGAGAAATTAAACCATACTTAAACTGCAAATTTAATAAGAATCTAACAAAGAGCTACTGATTAGACTGGATTTTATTACAGCAAATAAACAAGCAGCTTTCCGAAAAATCACAGAAACCAGCATGGACCAAAACTTTTTCCAGTTTAGAGATAAATTCTATCAGAAAACTTTCGGTGTAAGTATGGGATCAATACTTGGGGCTTATCTAGATAATTCGTTTATGTTCCACCTCGAGATTGAATTCGCTCCCAGAGAACCAATTTGTGTCATAATAAAAAGTTCAGTAGTGAGATCCGAGACTCTATTAAAAAACATTCAAGGCAGATTGACTAGCATACTTTAATAAGATCTTGAGCAATTCCTTCCTTAGTTACCAACAATGAAAATGTGCAAGTGCGCTGGACACCTTTGATAAATACATTGCTTGTGTTATAAAAACCATAATGTTGTTAGGCCGATCGCATTACCAGCACATAAAAAGTGGTGGAGGTTGGACAGATACAATGTTCTTTACCATTTCGTACTAGATATATTGAATGAGAAAATAATGCCGGAGTAGAAGGAGTCTGTTACAATTCTTGTCCATAAAAAATGCATATAGCGAGGTATGCAGCAAATTATCGATAAATCTTCTAGCTGAATGTCCTATCGTATATCATAACTGGTCCCATTTAAACGTAGGCGGAAGAAATCCTGTACGAGTATTAGTACGGCTTCAAAGACGATAAATCAACTACCTATTGAACAAATCTTAACTGTACGAGAAATATTGCGGATATGTCGGGAGTCGAACACCAAACTCAACCGCATATTTGTGAATTTCAGGCAGGCGTATAAAAGCATTAATCGGGTTTATTTATAATACTGGAAAGCATAAAAAATCACAAAACATTTTCCAGTCATCACCTTTGAGGTATCCATGATAGTAGGCTGTATACATGGCAATACTTCAGATGAGTTCCCAACCCC
The DNA here is from genome assembly GCA_963924295.1 of Dioctria rufipes. Classification (NCBI taxonomy): domain Eukaryota; kingdom Metazoa; phylum Arthropoda; class Insecta; order Diptera; family Asilidae; genus Dioctria; species Dioctria rufipes. The sequence goes on along the minus strand of OZ002741.1, from coordinate 247,815,594 downwards.
AAAGGCCTAGATAGCGCTATGCGCGAAAGATGCAAGATTTTGTATGCATATGCAAAAAATCTAAAAAAAAAAACATAAATAGAACCGACTTCAAAAATATAAACTAAAACACTAAAAAGTTAAAAATAATTCTATGGTCACGAGTCAATTATTATTGATAATAATTCAAAAATAATTCTTCTACACTATGTACACAATCGATTTCACTTTTGGGTTTTGGGTCAGACACACGAAATACTACACAAGCAATAATTGCTATTGCTGTTTGCCGTGAGATTGTGAACAAAATCAAAAGTTTCCTTGGTGAAAATAACCGTGAAGTATGGCGACAATGGGCGCGTTCACTGCCACTTCGGTAGCGTAGTCGTTGTCGTAGTGTAGTTCTGTCAAACCGACTACGATCGACTATCCTCCTGAGCGTAGTCGAATGTAGTCGACTATTTGGTACATTCAATGTGCGGAGTGAACGATAGTCGTAGTCAAGCGTAGTCGTTTACTGTCAAAATTGGCGGAGTGAACGCTCGGTAGTGACTCGTAGTCGACAAAAAGTCACTATTTCGGTGGCAGTGAACGCGCCCATTGTCATTCAAAATAACGAATGGTAAATCTGTAATTATTATTTCTTTTTTCAGTGGCCAGACGTACGATACGCGTCTGTACAGTAGAGGAAAATACTGTCTGCCCGCTTTCGGGCGGATTGATTTGCATTTCTCCGTGGAAGAATTCTATTCTCCATGTCCGAAGGTCTTCATGAGATCTTGACCAAAATTTCCTTGGACCACTCTAAAGGTATTACATTCTAAATAAAAAAGCAAAAATTATCTAAATTGGCTTAGATATGTCGGAGATGTAGGGTAAAGATATACAAAAACAAAAACATCAGTCGAATTGAGAACCTCCTCTCTTTTCAAGTCGGTTAAAAAATACAGGAACTGCTTGGAAATGTTGATTGTTTCAAGTCGTTGAGTGTGGGCAACCCAATTCAATCTTATTTTGAGTTTAACCTCGATCTTGTCCTGGTCCGAGCTTCTATAGAATTCCGCGTTTGACACTCGATTTTTTCAGTGACTTTTTAGAATGTAACGTAGAAACCTATTTACAGAAGTCTACAAACGACAGGTTATAGATTGTGTGACCCTTCATAATTATATAATAAAATGGTCTTCACATTGAGTTGATTTGCTTTGCTTGAGATCTCTGTACAATTCAATATCCGGGATAGCCAAAAAAAGCACTTCTCATACGGGAAGCGATATCATCTTTTCTACTCCCTGGAAGAGTTTGAATTTTCCTTGAATTTTGCCCGATTAAGTTTGAAGACAGCTGGGTTACTTTCTTTTGCAATATTAGCAATATTCAAAAAGAGGAAAATGAAAAACATTCGGAAATCTCTTCTTGTTTCTTAACATAATTTTGCTTTAACTACCATAAGGTAACAAGTGCGTTCCTCTTCCCCATTGGCGATGTTTACGACTAATGGGGGCGTTGTTTGAAATAACAACAGTGGCGCTAAAGAGAGTATTACAGCTGTTGTTTGTTGCTTAGTGTAAAAACGAGTTTTCTAAAGTTGGAAGTGATAAAAGTTATTAAAAATTGCTTTTAAATGTCAACCAAAAATATAGAAGCGGGATACTGTAAGCTTGCTCGCTTAAAGAAGAAAATCAAAATTGATTTTTGCATGTCCGTCTATTTGTCTTCACAATAACTCTGGAACGCATTCATTTAGAGAACTGAAATATTGCACACGGACTTTTTTTTTTTAAAGGTAAATTTAATTTCGAAAATGGGACCAATCTGGCAACGTCTTCTTCGTGTTGCCATACAAAACTTTGGGTTTTCACTTTATTTAACTTTGTCTTTTTTGTTTACATCGAAACTTTATCGACACATTCTGGAATTTTTTGGGTTTTTTTGTTCCTTTCATTGTCGGGCTGTGTATCAGATCAGAACTGATACTCAGTTTAGCATGGGTCTTATGTGTGCGATTTATTGGAAGAAACTTCTAGTTCTTTTCCTTTCAGCTGCTTTGTTACATTTTTATTTACTCGAACCTTCAACATATTTTCTTTTCTCATTTCCAGGCGATAGACGTAGCCACTTTACGTTGCCTATGACCTCTGGGAATGGCGTTGAATAGCTTGATTAGATATTTCATGTTTGAATTTTAATATCGATGTGGAGGATAAAGACGTTTTAATTTTACGATTGTTTATTTTTACTCAATAATTTCATTAAAATAAAATATTTTACATCACAATCAATATGGAATGAATCCGTTCTACAATTTCTTCTTATCTTTTTTTTTTCTTTATCATATACCTACTTCAATTTATATTTAATAATTTTACGATTGTTTTCTTAAAGCACAAGTAAAAACGAGCATATAAATTTGTTTTTACGCAAAAAGGCGCGTTGAAACATTTTAGCCGCTATAGCGAGTCATAGTTTTCTTTTATCTTTTTTTTTTTTTTTAATTTAATTTGGCTTTTTTTGTGTAAATTTACAACGATTAAGATTCCTTTAAAGTATTTATTTGAAATTTGAAGTTGGACCCTGAATCCAGAGTTTTTCATTTTAATGGTAAGTAATAATTCGGTAATTTAGTTAGTTGTATTATTAAATTTAGTAACCGCCCCCATCAATTGTGTTGTTGTATCTCTTTGTGTAGAAATGTTAAGTTTAATTGTACCAAATTGAGATATATACATAAATCAAAATCATAAATGTGTCAGAAAAATGCACTTTACTCTGGAGGACGAGATGAATTCAGATGATAAAGTTTCTTTAAATAGCAAATTTTCATTTTAATAATAAACAAACAAAAATAATTATGCATGGACTGAGTATTATATTTCTCCACACGTGTGTGTCATAAGCAACCTTTACAATTCGCCATTACTTTTAACCCTACTCATGAGTCCAGTCATACGGAAATCTTGATGCTTTTACAAGTCATAACTGCAAAATTTTAGATTTTTATCTGAGATATAAAGTGAGTATATAGATTTTAGTAAAAATCTTCCAGAATTGATCCGTAGAGATATTCAGATCACTTCTCTTTATACAAAGATCTTCAGCTTATTCATCTCACCTTCGCCATTTTTTTCAATTTTTTGTCGAAAATGAGACAGAATCAAATATTTTTTGATTGCGTTTGTACACATGCACGAAAAATACCCAACCGAAGCGTATTATGGGGGAGGGGAAGGGGAAATAATAAGAATATACAAATTAATATGCTGTCGACTGAACAAATTTCATTGTTTCGTTACACATTCATGGCAGCATTCTAATACTTCACTTGATATATATATTGATTAAATCGTGCGTTCTGAAATGTAAATTGACCAGGGGTGCTATGAACAGAGTGCAAACGAATCAAACAGAAACGGTGGTAATAACAAAAATCTGAAAAAAACCTGAGACATTTACGAAAGTGTCTAATTAATAAGATAATGAACCATAAATTTGTTACACAATCGACCTTATATTGAAAGGGGTTTCTAAAAGGCTAGCTAATCAGATTTAAGGCATCATCCAAAAGATACTGCTACCATTTTATCCTATATGCTGGTGCATTTGCGAACAAGGATGACAATAATAGTCCTGGCGAAGAGCATAATGTAAAATTCTCTTCTAACTAATAAATAAAATCATGTGTCAATTGAATGCTCTTAGCTACTTCAGGACCGGGCGTACTGTTTGCAACGATTATACCAACCAAGCTCGTTTAAAGGACATAAAATAATAAAGATAGGAGTGATAAAGTGAGCACATGTAATTAAAGCATAGAATTCTCATTGAAAAAAGTAGTACGAAAGTCAAGAGAAATGAAGTGCAGTAAGAGACTCATCTATATGCTGCGGACATTTGATGTAACTTAACACTTCATGAAGTGGGCAGATAGTGTAACAGTTTGCGCTTAACGACTTTTTATACAAAGGGCCTATCTGAATTCAAGTCTTCGTCTTCGTGTTGTTATTACAGCTAGTGACGTAACATCGAGTCAAGCTCTATGCAAATCCATGTCTATGCCGGTGTTATGATCTCGATAGACTATATACTGAGAAATTTACACTGGTTCTAAGTTATAGTAAAGTACCGCTCAAGGAAATATGAGTAGAGTCAAAATTTGTTAAGTACATATTTAAGTAAAATTGAATTCATCTCGTTCTTTTAGAGTAAATTCGAATGATGATTCTATGGACAAACATGGCAAAATATTGAAAGCTGTGTAGAAAATGTAGAAGCAAGATTATATAGAGTAATGAGAAATTGTGTTGTTTATACTAAAAATAATAAAAGATCACAGAAGGGTTAGTTAGTGATGTTGTTGTACTTAAATTTAAGGGGTAATCAAAAATATACAAGAAGATTTTGATAATATGAATAATATGTTAGAAATTAATATTTATCTTGGATAATTAAAATCCACGGAAGTATGAGATGATATGTGCGATTTATAGTTTGTAAGTTAAGTAGTTCTGCTTAAACACAACACAGTCAAAATTTGTACGATAGAAACTTTCGAGTCTGTATATAGGCAAAAAGCTTGTGCTTGTAAAAGTTAACGAAGTTATATGGTTTCGTAGAAATTTAATCGGTACAATAAAAAAATAAACCGTTTTCTCTCTTATTAATAATTAATAAATTTTCTTCTTCTGTCGCTGCTTTTAAATTATGGTTGTAAAGTTAGTTTAAACAGCGATGGGGGCGGGCAGTGGTCAGTGCCATTTTGATTTCTGTGCAAAGATGTCAGCTCGAAGATTTTGTGCGAAACAAATACCCAAAATCTGTAATGAAGAGAATAAATAAATAATACATTTTTGGGCTGTATAATTTTTTTTTAATGTCTTATGTTTAATAAGAATGTATATAAAAAAAAACATGTTATCGCTGAAAATAATTCACGAGATTTAATGTTTAAAGCACTTTTTGATGATGCAGTTTCTGTACTGTCTGTCTTTTTTTTTTTTTTTAATTTTATTGTAACGTTCTGTCGATAAATTTGTTTCTTATTTTTGGAAAACAAAATAAAACTCACCTCCATGAATACTAAAAAGATGGCAGTGGAAGCGATAGCAATAAGATTACGTTCGATCCATTCCTCGCCGGCTTGGACGCAACCTTTCTCATGAATTATTTTTGATACATCATAGTTCTAGCAAATAAAAAATAAACCATAAAAAAAGAAAACACTGCAAAAGTATACAAAAAAATGACATCTAAGGAAAATTTCTAATATCTACTGGAATACATGCAAAGCTGAAGTGATTTTTTATTATTATAAATCTTGAAATGTAGCTTGATATGGGAATGGTACGCAAACAAGACTGAAAATTTACTAAAGACCTGTTTCTTTAGAATATTATAACGAACAGGAATACTGATAAGTGCTAAATGAAGTTAAGCCCGACCAATATTTGTGCTGAGCTCATGTAGAACAAAAACCAGTAACGCCTCATTCGAATATAAAACCGACGATACCTTGATGAGAATTTCCGTTTTCTCTGATTAAAACTCACTATAACTCTTCGCAATCTCTAACATACTTGAGGAGTTAGGGAAAATGTGAATCACAGGGGACGATAAAGGGTATGAGTTTTTGGTGTAGAGACTTGGGTTTTTATTTTTATATTCACGGTACATGGATCTATTACCTCCCGACACGTCGAGATAAATTCAAATTGTTTTTAGAAGAGTAGCTTTTGTAAGAGGGTAGATTTTTTTGAGTTTTCCGGAATGACGGAATGAATATAAAGATAAGAGGAATGTATGTGGTATAAAAAGTATGGGAGCTCGATCCGAATATTAAAGGAGCTGGGGAATCGGACGGGGAGGGCGCAGGAATAAAATGGGAGCGAATTAAAGAAAACAAAAAAATAAAATAAACAAAACTTTGAGTAGTTAAAATAAGTTGCTTAGGATCGCAAGTTTAATAATTAAAAAAAAAAAAAACTGAGAAAGGTATGCGTGGGCATTATAGGCTATATTTTATTTCGATTAAAGGTAATTTGCAGATTTGAGCGGCCTTGGCTTGGCGGTAATTTTCTTTTTTCCGTTATATTGACGGCCGCCTAACTGTGTCTGAGAGGGTCGTAGAGTAATGAGGGGTTTTCCTGATGTACCTAGGAAGTAGAGTAAAAAACTATAGTGAAAAATGTTTGGTGGCGGAGGTCGTACTACGAGTTGTCCAAAATGCGTCATGATCGGTATCAAATTAAAGAGGGAGGAAAGAGAAACTTCATAGCTGATTTTTTACCACCGAAAACGGCTTTTTTGGGCTTGGGGAATATACACCCCAGTTTCTATATTTTGCACATAGTTCTCTCGTTCTTTCCACGACTTACCAGTTCTTCACAATGGTGAGTTGAAAGTATGTTCATTTTTGTACCAAAAAACGATAACTTTTCAACATTAAAAAGGACTGATTCATTTCTTTTAAAGTTATCTCCAAAATCATTTATCGGATTCAAAAAATAATTACACATCTAATTAGTGGGAAAATGTAGATGTATCCTACATGCAAGCTTCACCGTACATATTTAAAATTTTTATAGTATTTCTTCTGTATTGGAAGACGACCAAATTGACTATTTTTTGCGTGATTTAAAATTTTTAGCGGGTACCTTGAAACACCAAAAATTCATATACCTTGTAAGTATTGCGTGGATCTTCATAATTTGTTTTTTAGATATAGTAAGAGTATGCAGTGAATCCATAATTTAATTTGAAAATTCCTGGGTATCTAGGTACCTTCACAAAACACAACAAAAACTGGCAGTTGAGAATTTTTCTACTTACTTTTGCACAGAGTGTTATAATTCTCAAAACGAATTCCCCGAGTTACAGAATCCGACCCCAGGTGGAGACATCTATGATATTTTATTGGAGCCAGGCATTGCTGGCTTACGTTTTGCTTATCTCATCAAATCGAGGCATCGTTGATTTTATATTCGAGCGTTACTGGTTTTTCTACTGTATGGCCAGTATTTGTATGTTATTAGTGAGTCTAAGGTGCACATTTTCTGATATTTACACTAGAGCTGAAAATATCCGAATAATTCGCTATCCGGAATAATTAGGATTCTATTCCTCACGTATACGGATCCGAACTATCCGGATTCAGACTAAGCAAAAAGGTTAAAAATTTCCTCCAGATTGAATTGTTTCATTGGGAAAATGGAAATGTTATGAAATTTATATTTTTCCGTCGAAGGAATGCAATCTATCTGGATGAAATTTTGAACAACTTAGCTTAGTCTGAATCTGGTTAGTTCGAATCGATAGTCTGCAAGTCCAGTTATCCGGATATTAGCAAATACAAATCCAATTTTCAGCTCTCATTTCTAAAAGCTGCCATTCATTTATCACTCAAGCTTGCTGCTACTTGTTTTTCTTGTGCTTGTATCTCATTTGTTCTGTATTTTCCGTTCTTTGTTATCACATCGAAATATTATCAAGGGTTGTCAGCTTCACTTAAGTATGTACACGAATTTTATATATTTTATATTTATATACCCGCATTCCTGTTTTGTTCTAAGAGTAAACGCGTAAACGGATGTGGTAAGTATGTACGCTTCCTCAAACATTTTAATAGAAGACTATAAAACTTATAAATTAAAATGGTGTGTGTGAAATCTACGTGTATAAAATACACTATGAATTATAGTATTGACATATAGACATTGTTTCAATATTTTCAAAGCCAATCGCCGGAATCATAGAGACCATCGACAAACTTTTTTTCGATATGGGTGCCTTTGGAGTGGTGCAACACACATTGTGATAAAGACTGACTTACTGTTGCAATGTCAATAAATATATAGCAAAAAGTTCAAACTTCTATCTTTTTATTGTTCGTAAAACAAACAAAAATCCCAAAGAAAGCTAAAAAACCGGTCGTCACACGGGGTGACCCCCTTAAGCCCGAGATCATTCATTCACTCAATCACAGTTCATTTGCATGTAATTTATCTTACATTCCATATAATTCATATATTCCTATCTTCCCTTTTTAGGTTTTCTTTGTTCCTATTAGACTTCTGTTATATTTTTTTTTCAACTTTTCTTAATGTTTTTGAATTTAAATTTAGAATTTTTATATATACATATTAGTTCTATTTAAGGTAGTCTATAAGTCCCCGTTCTTATACCTTTTTTTTTATATAGGATACAAATAAAAGATTTTAATCTTATTGTATCTTGGGCCGTAATAAAGAAGAATTGAATTGAATTGAATTGATATAAGGTGAGTATAGGTTGCACCGCTGCATATGCAGCCTTGGCTACACAATAAAAATAAACTAAACATAAAAATTTTGCTAGTAAGGGAACATCAAGTGTATCTCTGTAAATATGTAACTACATTATATGAGAACAAACTTAGGCAAGCAAACAAAAAACCCAAACATAACAAGACAATCAAAAAACGTAAATTATAGAAATATTAAGTTACACGGGACCTGAATAACCATTACGCTAACACAGGCTCCAGCAACAGGAAATAAATGACCCTCTAACCAATCCTCGCCAGCTCTTAGGCAGCCACGTTCATAAATATGACGTTCGGCTGGCTGTTTTTGCAGTTAATAATGTGAAAAAGAAATTTTATTATTAAATTAGTTGTTAGAATTAAGAATTGTGTGTGTTTGCTAATATTACAGTGTTAGTTTTTCTATGAAAAGTGGTGGATAGAAGACGATAGAAAACTTACATAACCCTCTTTTCGGACATCATATCCACATTGTTTGTTTTTAATTATTTCATGCGGTTTTCGTTTACAGCATGAAAACGGTACACCACATGCTTCTCGACTACCTACAGCGCGTGAGGAACAATTAAAATAGTTATTACTATCCCAGTCTTTGGGACCTTCAATGCCACAACATTGCAGCCAGTCTTCTTGTATCCAATCAATAAGGTTTTGTTGGTCTGGATCCTCACGATAATAAATAATAAACGCACGTAAACCTTCTGTGGCTTGATCTTTTATCTGCAAATAGGTTTGTTTTTAGAATGCTTATCATAAGTTTATATTAGGCAAAAAATTACTTACCCAACCCTTATCCTTGAAAACGAAAGCTAATGTTCCTAAACCTACTTCCAATATTAACAGGATAGAAAGAAATATGGCATACTGAAAATATGAAATTTAAAAATTCTTTATTAATAGTCTCAGCTTAAGATTAACTTATAAATGCGTTAGGTGAGAATAATAAAATAAGGAAATATACTGAAATCAAGTTAAAATATAGAAAACTTCAAAAAGAAACAAAGCAACACATTTACTTAAGTCACCGTTGAAGAATACAAAATGTAAAATACACTGATAGTGTCCATTCGTGTAAGATAAGTAGAAAGAGAGTTCCAGAGATGAATAGGTTACGATAAAAAAGCGACAAAAGTAATGAGGTAAAGAAGTCTAATAGCAGGTAAGACTTTAAATGAAGGTAGTTTTATTAAATCATGTAAATTAGAAGACATTTGATAGCTTTCAAAAATTATGAGAAGCGTCATGCCATCGATACGAATGCAGAATAATTCACATTACTCTGCAAACATAACAGTGTTCTGTGCAGTAACAGCTTCATCATGCCAGCATTGTTTCACAGGTTTCAATTTTTACTGCTGAATTGTGAGATGTAGGTCCACAAAGATCAAGCATAGCACCTAAAGCTGCATCAGGTGAATATCTTACAGCACCGGTGATACACACCCCCGTATTTATCCCATTCAGAACAGTACAAAAATATGTATTACTATTTATCAGAGCACCGACGCTTATGTGATAATGGGTTTTAAAACAATAAACGTCCAGTGCAACGTAGCTAGCTAGCCTTAGAACTGACGTGCTGCTACTTAGAAAAAGTGGCAAATGGTTTTGTTCTCGATGTGAATCCGCCACTTCATTATGCTATTTGCAATTACGCCCAAGTTTGATCATATACTAACTCTTGGTATGAGCATCCTAAACTATCAAGTCTTCGCTGGTTTCCTTTCGTTTAACCAATGATATATGGCTGTGTTGTCCCACATACATAGCTGTAACTGTAGCACACAGTAAAGAGGTTGAGTGGTGAATGCCTGTGCAGTAGATAGTAATTATACTCACTGAGCTTGTGTGTGCTCATACCACGTTTTTCTTTATAATTACAGTGGCCATTTTACATGGAGAAGGAAGCTTGGCGTCAGTCATCAACGACAGCCTCTGAGAAATTAAGCGGTCTCCGAGTTCTTTTTAATGTGAAATTAATAAAGTTTTCAGATAAATAAAACATAATATTATTATTTTATTACGTGTAAATAAATTATTTCTCAACAACAAATAAATTCCTATCTTATTTTATATTTACTTTAACATATTCCGATATTCTTCTTTTAAATTCAACTAAACTATTAATATTTTTAATATCCCTTGACAATTCATTAAAAATTTTGTATCCCTTATATATACATTAAGCTATTTTGAGAAAAAACTGTCATTCTGTGGGGCGATCTGAAATCATTTCTTAAATACAATTATGTACATCTCTTACATATACATATATGCCTAACTAAATATTCAGACATCAACTTATTTTTAATTTTAAATACAAAAACATGATATACATTAAAATATATTCTTTGTTTCACACTTAACCATCTAAGAGCATCTAACATTCTTTGAATGGGTGTATATCTGATATCGTATTCCTATTCAGGAAAATACTCCTTTCGGTAGAAAATGGGCCTCATCTGCGATACCTTCAGGAGAGATTTTGGCGTGACGGCAAGCAAATAAGAATTTGATTCTTGCGAATAATAAGAATATGAATCGCGGGGAGGATAAGAATTTGTGACGTGTTCATAATACAAAGTACTTAGATACTCCTTCGCGATAGTTTATCAGCTCGCTATCTTATCCTTCGCACGATTCGCATTCTTATTTGCTACATATTTTTATTACTCGCAAACTTTATACTGATTGTTTTCAAAACTGAATCCATTCTTATTGATTTTTTTAAATTCAGTTATGATGGAATCCAAATACTGATTGACTGAGTATGGCTTTGAATATCCTTCATACTCACCAATTAAAGAATTTGTATTGAACCTACAACCTGGCAACCCATCTATATTAGCATCTATGGACGGAATTTTCTGTTATTGCTGATTTCTTGCCTTGGGGTAAATAAGAAGATATATGTTGCGGCTTTATAAGAAGGAAGATATGATAGGTATAATTGAGCGCGTTCACTGCCACCGAAATAGTGACAGTTAACGACAAACGCTTGACTACGACTATCATTCACTCCGCACTTTTAATGTACCAAATAGGCGACTACATTCGACTACGGTCAGGAGGATAGTCAAGGATAGTCGACTTGACTAAATTACACAACGGCAACGACTACGCTACACAAAGTGCAGTGAACGCGCTCCTTGTCTTCTTTCTGATATACTCGCAACAAAATGATATCGACTGATTAATAGAAGGAAGAAAAACTGGGGATACGAATTCAATCCTAATCGAATTTTTATCATCCTTGTAATATTTCTCAAGGAATAAAAATACAACAAATTTCTCGTACGGAAGAGATCACTAAATTTTGGTCTGGGGGACATATCGTCCAAATGTTTGCTGGGATATGCTGCTATCAAATATACCCCCCATATACGTATATATAGGTTAGGCGATTATTGGCGATGACTCAACAGCATACAGCATAACCGCTGGAACAGAATGAACGGATCTATGCCGAAGTAAACGTTAAGGAAATGTCATGCAAAAGGTGAATGCATTTGAAATACATTAGATATTATTTTTGACACCTGAAGGAAACGTTTGTTTTGATTGAAATTTGTAATGTAAAATTAATTATTGAGCTATGGGATATTTCAAATGTTACTCTTATTATTCGCAAAAGTCTTAACAATATAAAAATAACCACAAGCACAATATTGAAAATATGAAAAATCATTGAATTGTCATTAAACGCAGTCGCGGCAATTTCGTTCTGGGCCGCACTTTATTTTCTGCGTTTTTTCACAGTTACCTGCGGAGTACGGCGTAAAATCTGCGTTGCATTCTGCTCTAGCGAGCGGTAATGGGCTGAAGCGTCAGGAACTCACTAAAGAGCTTTGTGAATGAGATGATATCTAGAAGTGTTGCTGGCCATTATATTATTGAGGATGGTTGGAAGTTGCAGTTGAAAATGTCACGAAATTTGTTGCTTAACTTAACTTCCACGCCAATTATAAAGCTCATTCACCTTATTAAAACTTCTGAGAATTGAATGCTGGTTATGATAGCAAATTGCAATCGCCGGTAAATCACCTAATAAATTGCTTCCAGCATAAATTCCCAAAAGGTTTTCTTCAGCTACCTTGCCACAGATTATTTTTAAAGCAAGCCAATGAATTGTGATAAATAAATAATCGAAGCATACAATTATCTCATTAAAAAAATTATTTACTTTCACCTTTCAAGTAAATGGGTAAAAGTGTTTGTATAAAATATTGATTGAAATAGTGAGAAATGAAGAATGATTAGCGAAGCGTAGCAGAGAACAAACAAGTTTCAACGTATATAAATAAGAACAAAAACAGGCGAAAGTTCTTTTGCAACAAAGGTTTAAGCTTTCAACTTACCGTTGCTAACAAGCAGGTATTTTCTCTTAGGGCGCCCACACTTCCAGTGAACGCAATCACATAGGTAACGGCTCCAATGCAAATTAAAATGAAGGCAGGGTCTAGGAGAATATATGTTGTCTTAGATAAATTTTTGAAAATATCTTTCTCTTTCCATGCCCAAAGACCAACTGCCAGTACGCCCAGGCCGACCATCTAAAGAACGAAAAAAAAATATTTTAATCACTTCGCACTGGACCAGATTTATGGCAAACACTCACCCAAAAAAGTACATTAAAGCTGAAGATGACATACTTGAGACAACAGCTGACCTCACTAGTTTCTCTCCGGTATTTCCTGACTGGCATCGTCCAATATTACCATTTGTTTTCTAATGTTTTCCTAAATTCTAATTAGCGTGAAGGTTGTTTGGATGAATAAAGTGAAAAGAATATTGCCGTCGTAGATTTCCTGAAGTGATTTCACAGTCTTCTCACTGACAAAAACATCCCCTAAAGAGGAGCTCATGCAGGACCTTGATGCATTAATTAATATTTTACTTAACTGCCAAAAGGTTATTCATTATTTCTAACTTCTTAAAACTAGGAAATTAACATAATATTTAGTAAATTTGTATAAAGAATCGACAACGATATTTCCACCAAACTCCACTAAGCAAATCAAGAAAGAAAATCCAACTAAATGACGTTTACATATACACTTGTTGGTTTGTTTATATACATAATAGAAGGAGATTTGTGTTAGGGAACTGTCAATTTTGCAGAAAATTTTCATTTTTTGCATAGTTTTAGGCTGATAGTGAAGTATGTCGAGGTTTGGAGTTCTGCTAAAAGTTTTTTGGAAAAATGGTAGAACGCGTCCCTTCCGCCACCTGGTAATTTGGCAGCCACCCACCGGGGCGTAGGAAAGCAAAATAGCTCGCCACGCCAACTATAGCCAATAGATTTTTGCCGACAGAAACCGTTTCCCGAAACCACCAATGCACCCACGTCGATTGAGCCGCCCTCCGGCGGGGCGTAGAAAAATCTTATTTTTTTTGCAACCCAGCGGAGAAAAGCAATTATCTAAATAGAATATTAGAATATCCGGTTTAAATGAACGACACTAACGCCAATAGTTCGCACTTTAATTATTAAGTACCCTCCGCGACCCGCGGTGTGATGGTTTTAGGTTTTTTATTAGGTATATATCAATCAGAAAAAAGAAAAAGAAAAATTATAAGAAAGTTTCGGTATTCGGTAAGTTCTCGTTTTTTTAAAATCATATTTTGAGGTACGCGCATTTGAAAGCAACAATTTATTTATTTAGCGAATAAAAAGTTTTTGTGAAGTGTAAGAAGGTGGTATAAGTTTTCGTATTCGAGATTCGGGAGTTTTCTTGAATTTCCTGTAATTTTGTTTGGTTTTTCTTTACGAATATCCTTCTTTGAATTAAGAAGGGTTTTTCAGAGTTTTCTTGAATTTAATTTTCCAATTATTTACGTAAGTTAAAATTTATGCATTGAATGAGCGTTTTCATGATATTTTGATTACTTCAAGCATATACTTCAAGTATACTTCAAGTATTCATGTAAACGTACTGACAGTTGATTTCAAAATACAAAATCTCTTATATCACAGCCAAATTGTTCCTTATAAATCTAAACTGAATTTATAGTGAATGTAATCGCAAGATGAAAGCACAGTTCGCCTTACCCGTAGATAGATATCTTACTCTCATCTATCTCTCTCTCAATGTCTCGCAGACTATAAGACTCCATTTCATCAGTAATGAACTCCGGCTATAAAATCTTGAAAGTTAGTCCGGAAATGGAAGCTTAGAGATCTTAAAATCAAGAGAAAGCTACACTGTTAAACTCTATTGATGGTTCATTATTATTGTTTGGAGAGGGGATGCAGGCTGAGATCCCGCCTCTCATCTAGTCACTGCAATCTATAAAATCTTTTATGACATTATTACCCATAAGTACCCTAGCGCGCCCATTCGAACTTAAAGTATTTTATTAAGCTTATACCCTTTTTGGGCGTCATCTCTGCAATGTCCTTTGGCAATGGGAATGCTTTTTTTAGATGCCGCAAAGGGCTAGGCCCGGAGCTTCACAGTCATTAATGCCACAGTACATACAGCAGAACAGCTTGGAAGAAACTACTGAAAAGTGTATTTTAGAATTTTAATTAAAAAAAAGAAGAAAAAAAGAAAAAGTTTCCCCAAGAGGGAACTATTAATTAATCTACGGGGGAGAGGTATTAGTTTTATATAAGTACACATCTCGGCATAAGTACTTATGAATGTATTGTTCCATAAACTAAACAGTTGTTTGACCGTAAAACGTCACCTTGTTTGCTTCGGCCAGTTGCTTCAAAACAGTAAGATAGTCCCAGACCTTAGACTCAACGGTAAACGAATTTAACGCCTTGATAGCTGCCTGGCTGTCTGATGTGAAATATTTCGCGAGCGCAGAGCTCTAGGCGTGTATTTTTGCCTGGAAAATGGTTGGTGAGGCCTCTAGTGCTTTTGCGAGATGTCACTTCGGCCATATATTTTAATCCCGTCGTGTACCATTAAGACCTCCTTTTTCAAAGAGTAAGTCCCCAGTGTGCCACTGTTGATGATCTCCTAAGATAACCTTGAAGGTTGTTTCAAAGTTATGGCTTTCGGCATAACGATTGAGATTGGGTTGGCCAACAGGTCCTCTAGGAACTCTTTGGGGACTTTCAGGTGGCTAACCAAATTGTTTGTACTCAGGAGATTTGCCCATTGCAGTCTAATTGCACTGAGGATCGCCTCCCTCCTAACATGCAAATGTAAAGGGAGTAGATCTAGTATAGCCGCTAAGGCTGCAGTTGAACAAGTAAGCATGACGCCAGACATTTCTAGATAGACATGCAAGCCGTTGTAGTTTTTGTAAATAAGCTTGAGATGATTTTTGTTCAGTTTTTGGCCACCAGACGGGTGAAGCGTATTTAACTATGGGTCTTATAATAGATGTATACGACCATAAAGTTATTGTTGTTTTAAGACCCTAAGCTCTGCTAAAAAGCCTGCGGCAGTGGGGTAAATAACGCCCCCGCAGGCCCGCGTTGCGGGGGGGCGCAGCAAATTCAGGGGCGCCAAGTGATAAATTAAGTGGAGACGGACATTCGCTTCGAAATAATATAAATAAAAAAAATTAAAAAAGACCACGTTTTTCTAATAGACTAAAAAGAATAAAATAATTTTATGATGAATTTTAAAACACATACAACTAAAAACCTGGGCAGAGCTGGGCAAGTACCAAAGAAAATATACTTAAGTACAAGTACAAGTACCGAAGGCCTGAGTACTTCAGTGTAAGTGCAATACCGCATGTATGAAAAGTACTTGTAAATAAGTACTAAGTCTATAAAAATACTGAGTACTTTTTGAAGTACTTTTTAAAGTACTTTTTTAGAATCTTTGTACGTTGGTAATAATATAATGAAGTTTATCGAGTTCAGTTAATAGATATTAATAAATCAATACCTTTTGAAAACTATAGTATGTCTAGTAACCAGTGGCTACTATTTATAGTTTTCATAGTTTTCGGTGCTGCAAGTAGAGTAAAACTGTCACCTCTCCTTGCTACACTCACATAAATTATTAGAGGTCCGCCCAAGCACCCATTATCGCCTCCAATAATGCATAACAATTCTAAGGAAAAAATTTCAAATAAATTTCTAAGAAAAAATTGAGGCCTTCCCTACATCAGGTCGAGGCATCGTTGATTTTATAATAGAGCGAGGCATTGCTTGCTTACTCTTGGTTATGTCCACTGACGTATATAATATGGACTGCTTACGTTTCTATTTCACGTGGGCACAATTGCTTGTGTCAAAAAGAGTACTAACTTCGGTGCCAACATTGAAAAAATGATTGGCGGGAAGTTGAGAAAGTGAGCATGCAGCTCGGGAAGTTATTTTAATATAACATTTAGAAATTCTTCTGCGTATCTAATGAATACATTGTCTTTGATAAAACAGTTTTGTCAGTAATAACCCTAAATGATTAATTTAAAAACATTTATTTCGATGAATTCACTAATTTATTTGTTGTTTTCAGTTCTCTCTGTTTATACTTGGTGCTTAGGCCGAAAGAGTCAGCAATATAGAAGTAAGCCCACTTTTTGCAATCCATATTATACATGTCAGTGGTTATGTCATCAAGTCGAGGCATCGTCGATTTTATATTCGAGCGAGACATTACTGGTTTTTGTTCTGCTTGCCCAGTCTTGCGTGCATGTTATTAGTTTGTCTAAGGCTCTGCCTTGACGCGTGAGTGCGTCACATTCTTTGACATTTCTTTGCGTGCTTTAAAACTCAACAAAAAAGAAGTTTCGCTAGAGCTTGTCTTTGCTTTTCAAAGAAGAGCTAGATATTTGTATGTACTTAATAGACACAGAAATACCTAAGTAAGAATCTTGGTACTTAAGTACAAAACTAAGTCTTAAGTACAAGTAAATAGAAGCAAGTACTTATGTATGTTCAAGTACTAAGTAGAGGCATTTTAAAAGTATTGAGTAATAAGTCTTAAGTAACGAAAATGTACTTTAAGTAGTACTTAAGTCTTTTTTTACTTAAGTATTGCCCAGCTCTGAACCTGGGGCACAAACACTTGTAAACAGTTGTATGTATCCTGTTTACGCCCCACGTTTTTAGTTGTATGTGTTTGGAGAACGTTGTGAAAGAATTTGCTAACGCCAAAAACCGCCGCGGTTTGCTCAGTTAGTAATAAGTTTTACTATAAAAGTAACTAATAATAATGTTTATAAGATTTGTATCATATTCATGCATAAATAAATGAATTAATTTTAACACATCCAATTGCTAATTTTCAGCTAATCCCAATCCCTCTCCACACACATATTAACCCTTCGTTTTCTTACGTTTTAATCATTAAAATGTTTTTTAATTACAGTATATTATCTTTAAAATTTTATCATTTTTACAACAAAAAATTACTTGATACAGTATATATTAAACGTTCCAATTAAAAAACTCTTACGAGTGAAATGTTTTTACCAAAATGTTAATACGAAGGATAAAGACGGGTGAAAAATAGCAGGGCGCTTTCAAAAATCTGCGGGGGGGGGCGCTCGTACTCTTAGTTACGCCACTGGCCTGCGGCATGTTCATATTGTCGCTGTGGCCTTCTCCAGTATCCTTTTTAATGGGGAATTCCAGGTTAGTCTCTTGACCTCCTTCGAGAATCCCACTACTATTTCCTACGAGATGGTGCTTGTAAGTGAAGCTTCTTTTTTCTCGTCAATCGAACGGTTGCTATATTGCCAGAATTGGTACGAAGTCCCAATGTTTCGCTCCAATGGCGAAATATGTTTAGGCCATTCCGCGTTAGTTCAGAGACATCAGATTATCGACAACCAGCGACCATATTAGAGGGGACAGAAGCTTACCTTGGTACGAAGTCCCAATGTTTCGCTCCAATGGCGAAGTATGTTTAGGCCATTCCGCGTTAGTTTAGAGACATCATGTCGATATTCAGCGACCATATTAGAGGGAACAGAACCTCACTTTGGAAACATCCTTTGGCGGCCACTACTGTAATCGGGTATTCTCCCAAGTTAACTGTGTATCTTTGGCTTCTAAACATAGCTTTATCCGTTTTACCAAAGGGGGTTATGAGGATAGTTCTATGTTGAAGATAAAAAAATCAATAATCGGTTCTTTGTAGACTTCTGTAAATGGAAGCCCACGCATTTATCTAAAAATTCGTTAAGCAGATCAAGTATCAAACAAAGAGCTGCGGAGACGAAGTGGATGAGGAAAGGATCGATGATGAAAAAAAAAAGAAACTCTAATTCGATTGACCAAATGTGAAAAATCGAAATTTCGTACAGCAAATCTACGAAGAGGTTGACGATTTAGTTCAAATGTGAAATTACACCTGAGATTTTACAAGGTAACTACACAATTTTAGGTTGCTGTTGACAACCAGTATACAAATTCAGGTTAACGCCGCGAAGGGGTTACCAGATAATATTTATTTTAGAAACTTGATCTATAAGTTTAGATCTCGTAAGTTAATGCGTTCTCAACAAGTATCCAAATATATAAGTAGCAATAAACGGAATTTTTATAAGATTCTTTCGTACAACGTTAGTTCTCTGATTTTGTCTAATTTTATCCTCAAGTTTTATAAAAATAGATTTGTACAAAATTTTTAAAGTTGTTGTATGGCTTTTTGATCCATGCACCTGCTTGCAATGAATTAGATGGTTCACGTGTTGGCTATAAAAAAAAAAAAAAGCAATGAAGAGAATTGGAGCACAAATGCTAGATTATGATCAGAATACCTATACAAGAAGTCAGTGACCGTAAAATCCGGAGAGAACGAGTAGTCCCTGTAGTCTAACTAAGCAATAAGAGCAGGGATCGTAACTGTTATGGCAGCTTCAGAAAAAATCTTAAAGTAATAGTTAAAATTTAATATTTTTCATGGTGAATGACGTTTGTATGAGTCTTAATTTCATATAGAAAATGGTGCAAGTGGGGTTAATGACCCGGTGTTCCAGCTGGTTTCAAAGAAAACTCATGCGGTTTTTAATGCATATTTTATTTTCTCGAAATTCCAATGTTTCGGTCTTGCGTGTAGACCATTATCAAGGCTAAAACAAATGGAAATCCAAAAATCAAAATTAATTTTGCAAACCATAGAAACCAATATGACCAATGTGATTTTTTTTATCTGAGAATTTGGTATGTCAAAATAAGGAAAACATCAATGGATTGTTGAAAATCCTCGTCAAACAATTAAAATATTAAAAATTCTTTAAGAGATTTGAAAATGAAGCACTATAAATAGGTAAAAACTGACTAGAAAAGTCCGAGATAAAACCTATGTTTTAGCCTTGATAATGGTCTACACCAGGGGTGGCCAACATTTTTAGAAGCAAGGGTGCAATTAAAAATTTGCATGAACGTTGCGGGCACAACAATATGTAATGACATCCTATATGCTTATTGTTAAATATATTTTTAGTTTTTTTTAATCCTTAATTATACTTTCTTAAGATTGTTTTTTTTTCTTCATTTAATTTTGTCATTTTTAATTTCGATTCTTTTTGATTTTATTTTGTAAGTAAAATTAAAATAACAATAAAAATTCGTAATAACAATTTTATTGAACGAGATTTGTTACATAATACGTGAAAAATTATTAATAGTTAATGAAAAGCTTGGGACTGTATTTTTTGACATAATTTTTCAAAATCAGGACAGTAATTTGATACTGCTACTCTTAAACTGTCATTCAAATTTTCATCCGTAAGACGTGATCTAAATTTATTTTTGATGAATTGCATTGAAGAAAATGTCGCTTCACTTAAGTAAGTCGATCCAAAAAAAGATTTTAGCTTCAGTGCAGAATTTTTTAATATTGGATATTTACATGCTTGAACTAATTTCCAAAATTCCTTGTCCATGTTAATAGCTTTTAAAACGACGTCATTTTGTAATTTTACAATTCCCAGTTCTAAATTTTCTAAATTTGTTGCATAAAATCTATTTATTTCTGCACTTAAAGTAGTAATGTCAACATTAATCATAGGATTTTGAAAGAGAAATAAAATCGATTCCAAGTCGTCAAATTGATTAAATCTTCTATTAAACTCATTATTTAATTTTGTTAGATAATCAACATACGTTCGAGAATCTAAATGATTTTCTAGAAATATTTTCGACATGTGTGGAAAATACGTCAAAGAATTTTTTTGAAAGTGCGAACTCCAAAGGGCCAATTTACCTTTAAATGCTTTAATAGCACTTACCATATCTACTAGATATTTATCTTTACCTTGTAGTTCAAGATTTAACTGATTTAATTTCTGACAAATATCAGCTAAAAAAGCTAAGTCACCTAGCCAATGAGGATCTTCAAGTTCTTTACAAATTTCCCCTTTTTGTTCAAGAAATTCTTTTACATTGAATAAATAACTAATAAGGAAGCGGGGTTTCGTGCGAATACAGTGTACGTGAGTAGGCAATTCAATGACAGTCAAACCCAAGGAGCGGGGGGAGAAATGACAAGAGGGCTGGTCACTTATTTGATAATTCTGCTTAACAAGTCACTTAAATTATCATAGGCAACGCCAAGGAATATTATCTGAAGATAAGGGGGCGCCAAAAATTTGTTTATTTTACATAGCAATTTGGATTATAAAAAATGTCCCTCTTTAAAATTTCACGGTTTCACTACTGCCATGACGAAACGAATACAAGCAGAGCGCACTAATACATTTCACCGAGTGGCTTAGGTTTTCACCCAATATGCCGTTTCCTTATTAGTTATTTATTCAATGTTCTTTTATTGCAGTAACAAATTAAGAAACCGGCCTAATACTTTGCCTTTGCTAAGCCACCTCACTTCTGTGTAAGAAGTTATTAAGTCTGAAAACTCAGCATCATCATCTTCCAATAGCTTTTTAAAAAGTCTGTGCTGTAATGGAGCAGCTCTTATAGAATTTATAATTTTTGTTATGAGGCCCAAAACGTGGCTAAATGATAGAACTTTAGCACACAAAACTTGCTGATGTATTATGCCATGGTAAGCAATAAAATTTGGAAATGATTCATCTTTTCTACATAAAGTTATAAATCCTTTATTTTTACCTATCATTGCTGGAGCTCCGTCAGTTGTAATTGAAGATAATTTATGTAAGGGAAGTTGTTCTTCCAAAACATAATTTTTAAAAACTTGATAAATATCTTCACCTCTCGTTCTTTCTTTCATTGGCAAAAGGCACAGTATTTCTTCTTTCACAGAGTAGTCTTCGAAAACCATTCTTGTTACTACTATTAATTGAGATGTCCCCGTTACATCCAAAGATTCGTCAATTTGAAGTGAATACCAAGAGCAAGTATTCATATCAACTTCCAGTTGATCTTTAATATGGGTAGATATTGCCGCATAGAGATAAAATAATACCTTTTATAATTAGGTACTTGAAAATTTCAATTATTAATTTATATATTTATATAATTTATTTCAATTAATAAATAAGTGAGTGGAAATAAAATAAAAAAATATTTTAATTTATCGTGTCCGTGTCGTGGGCGCATAATAAAGTGCTTACGGGCGCACTTGCCCCCTCGGGCGCAGGGTTGGCCACCCCTGGTCTACACCCAAGACAGAAATATTGGAATTTCGAGGAAATAAAATATGCACTAAAAGCGGCATCAGTTTCTTTGAAACCAGCTGGAACACCGGGTCATTAACCCTACTTATACAATTTTCTATTTAATATTTTTCCTTAGCTCTATATACGTATGTATATTGTTATAAAAGACTTTTGTACACTTAATTTAGTGCTAATTCAGTGCTAAAAGTTTTCACCGAGTTTTGTTAATTGAATTCTCTTTATAAAACTCCCAAAAAACTTTTTGCTTTAGTCTCATAGTAACTTTCGTAGGAAACTGTATAAAATTTTCAGACAATTAGGACGGTTACCAGAGACTTTAATTATTTAATTGCTAAGATAGTCCCATAAGACATATCTTTTTAGCTTTTCGGTAACAATTTGAACGGACTTTTGTATTTCTCAGCCAGAAGATTCAAATAAATAAATGTCTAAAATAATAATTATGACTAACTATACTCTTATTATGACAGTTAAAAGTTATATAGAAATCATTAAATATTTGTACTTAATTTTTACCTGAATTCCGGAAATAACAGATATTTTCGGGCTCTGCGTAGGACTTCCCTATTCGGGCGTAATACTTTCGATATTCAGATGTACTTACTTCTGCACCAGAAAATTTCGGTACATGCTCCGTTCCTCTCCAGGATAACTCGGTTGAAGCCATTTGTTTGAGGAGATTGCACGTGTGTTATTATCGTTTGTTATACTCTAGATAAAATTTATAAGGTATACTACATAAGTTCGTCATTCCGTTTGAAACGCACAGAAATAATGATGGTAGAGCAAAATGCATAATATTAAAAGTTATTTTGATTTTTGCATGTTCGTCCGTCTGTCCGTCCGTCCGTCTGTCCGTGCGCACGATAACTCGAGAACGCGTTCACTTAGAAATCTGAGATTATGTACACGGACTTAAAAAAAAAATGAGACAAATCTGGCAACTCCTTTGTGGGGTTGATATACAAAAATTTCGTTTTCCACTATATATTTGGACACTGCCAGAGAACGTGTCGGCATAAAGAGCTGAAATTTGATACATGGTGTTTTTATGGTAATAACAGATAAAATTTCAAAAATTGAATAAATCGGGCAACCCATTCTTAGTGTTGCCATATAAAAATTTAGGTTTTTGACATATATTGTGAAAACGATCTGTCCTAGACATTTTTATTGTACTAAAATCTTCTTAAGAATACGAAATCCCATAAAAATGGTTATTAATCATTTTTTCTGTCCGACGAACCGTTCTAGAAATATATGCGAAAAACATCTTCAAAATCAAACTTGAATAGATCGGTGACCATACGAAATTTAATACGGGCATTCATCTAGGGTATCATAAGAATTGGTCTTAGACCAATTCTAGCTTTTTTACTTATTTTTACCTGTTTTTGTGCATTTATTGTGAGTTTAATTTCTATAATACTCCACTCTTTCGTTATGGAACCTCCAAGTTCAGGTATGTATTATCATTTTAGTAACGATTACTTGCAAAAATATGTATGTAGTTGTAAATCATTGCTGTAACATAAAATGACCGTTGATTATTAGTTGTCTGAAATTATTCTGAGAAAAAAACGTAGATTATTAATTGTGCCCCGCCCCGAATCGGGTTTTAGTTTTTACGATTTCTAATGAACATTGATTGTATATTTCATAAAAAATTTTGCTGCCTGCTCTTATCTTCTTCTTACCTCGGTATTCGAGTTTTTCAAAGTTAGTCAATTTTAATATAAATCAAATATTCCATCATTACGTTCAGGGATGAGTCCCAATACAATGTTCATAAGGCAAAAAGAACTTTCTGATGTTATGAGAAGCCCACGGCACAATGAAATTAAGAACCAAATAATGTTTTTGAAAGAAGAGATCAAGACCAGAACAAAAATTTTCTGAAGAAAATCTTAAGGATTTGAACAAAACCTTAACACGCTTTTTAAATCGAATTTTAAATCTCGCCTAAGGCTCAGTATACAGTACCCAGATATTGATATTGAATAATAAATAAATAATAGCGTATGATATCTACTGGTTGTTATTTGACGAAGAAAAACGCGGTTAAAAGGAAATTTGTAATTTTCGAAAATTCAATTTTTCGTTAAACGAAATTTCGAAAACTTTCAAACACGAAAAAACTAAATTTCATTTTGCTACGGCTGAAAGTTAGAACAAAAGTGAGAACAAAAAAAAAATAATGATTACATTTTCTCCTTTATTTCCCCTCCAAAACCGTAATTCAAGAATCTGTAACACGCTTTGGATTGTAATCATATTGTCTATGATTTGAAATCATAAAATTCCAAATTGGAATAAATTTCGATTACCGAATTTGCTTAAACTTTCGAAGTTCATATTTACGAAAATATTCGAAATTCGAAAAGAAAAAATGTTCAACATAGGAATCCATTCATTATGCCTGTGATTTATGGCAAGGGCCTCTGGCCCACTGTGCGTCATTTCGAATTAAACAATTTTCGGAATTTTTTGGTCATGTTATTATCTTTGATAAGTTTTTGTTCGAGTTGTTACTATATGAGCGTAAAGCATGATAATCTCTGCTTACACACCTCCATATGGTAAATTTCTTTACATTTAATTTTTAAATCAAATAAAAAATTACAACTTTTCCAAATGCTTACATGTTATATGTTCCTCGGTTATAAGCAGTTTTACATAAGAAATAGCAAAGGTATAGCTTGTGGTACCGGGGGTGCGAGAATGACGCAATTGATGAAAAATTCAGATTTAACAAGTAGAAAATCGAATATTGGTCGTAGACCATGGTTGGTCACCCATCTGCGCAATTGCAAGGTAGTCGTAGTCAGGTAGTTAAACTTAATGCTTTTATCTCTACGTCCCTATCACTTACCTCTGCCGTGCCTCAAGGATTTATATTAGGATCACTTTTGTTCTGTCTATTTATAAGTGATCTCTCTTCCGTTAAACTTTATGCAGATGATGTAAAAATTTGTCTGAGTAGACTTGTTGGATTATTGGAGGATTGTGTCGAACAATTAAATGATGATCTTCGACATATTAAAGAATAGTCATTAGATAATGATCTATGCATAATGCATCAGTTTTTCCAAGTCTAATTGTTTACTGGTTCACAGGGGCAACGTTGACAAATAAGATCTATCATCTATTTTACTAGGTAGCTCCACTCTTAAATATGTAGCTTCTGGCTAAGATATATGAAGGTCTACGGCAACTATGGGTTACTTGTGCCTGTCTGTCAATTGATCCTCATAGAAAGTTTGATCTTCATAGTAGGCTTGATTCTGAGTATCAGAGGAAACTATAGTCTGAGCCACGAAAACGGAGCTATCAAGGTCACTAGAGGGAAATTTATAAGTTTGTATCATTGTGTATGTTCTAAATGGTAAAAGAGCTTGTAGAGGACATTGCCATTAAAATAAATTAAATTTTGATATTTTTGAATTACAATTGTATTTTCTTGTAATTTTAATTAATATTTATGATTTCATAATATTTTTTTTTTCATTCTTCCAAAAAGTTATTTATTATAAACTAGGGAGTCCACCATCGTTGCCCGGCGATAATTGCCTAAATGGGTGGGGGTGAGGTTTGAAAAGGTCCCGATTGGTCCCATTTTCGAACTTAAATTTCCCTTTTCTTTTTTTTTTTAAAGGACCTTGTACAAAATTTCAGCTATCTACGTCGACGCCTAAGTCATTGTCCAAATATATAATGAAAAACTTAAGTTTTGTATGGCAATACCAAGAAAGGATTGCCCGATTTGCTCCATCTTTGGACCTGTATTTGAAATTTTGATGTAAATGCCGTGTACAAAATATGAGCTCTCCACCTCGACGCCTTTTCAGGCAGCTTCCAAGTATATAGTGAAAAACAAAAGTATTATATGGCAACACCCGATTTAGTCATTAAAATTTGAAAAAATTAGGAATTTTTATCCAATTTTTTTACTTTGATGTCTTACAACTTCCCACAGAAGGTGATAAGGAATTCTGATTGGGCATTCATTAGAAAGTTGAGATAGTTTGCTATCATCTGTAATGAGTCCCACCTTGATAGGGTGTATATCAAAGAAATTATAGGATGTAAGGTGAAAGAAGTATTAAAAACATTAAACCCCCTAACAACGAAACGACGCGTCTTATTCCCCCACCCTTCACTTTATAAGTTTTTGCTTGTCTCAAAATCAGCTATCAAGCCCTTGAGTTATGTGCACCAATTATGAAACACCCTGTATAAATAAACTGCGTCACAGTACTTCTACGGTTTTTAATTCCAAACGATTTCTTTGTTTGTTTTTTTATTTCATTTAAAGAAGAAAATATCCTTTCAGCAGTAGCACCACTATGAGATATGGATGCCAAAATACACAACATTTGCTGAGTTCATTGAACATGAATTCTTCGAACATATTAATTTCTTTAGCCAACTTTCTCCAGCCTTTTACTAAAGGCTCATTCACACTCGACACGTTACTTGCGCAAGTAAAGATTCTCTTCACTTCCCTATGCCCCTTGTAGGCAGTGGCGGATCCAGGATTCTTGTGAGGGGGGGGGGGGCGCAACTATGGTTGAAAAATGGTATATGCTGAAAACTGAACAAAAGTTTGAAGACACTCGCCACTACTCGGAAATGTTAAATGCACAAAATTTATCATTTAAAAGATATTCAATTCTAGCTTTTTAACTTGTTTAGTTTTAATTTAAAGTGTTAAACGGCCAATCGCTCTTACACATATTCTGTGCATACATATTTCCTGTATACATTTTTTCTTTCTTTCTTCTTATTTAGCATCGAATTCAATATTCATAGAAAACGTTGTCTTGCTCTCCTTGAGCTCAGCCTAATAATTTGGGTTGTTTGCCTCTTATAAAAAAGTCATTTTTGAAGACCCTTGGGGGCTGGCTTGTCATTATTTGCCCGGGCCGATTTGATGACCCAGTCCGGCCCTGATTGACGTCTTATGCATATTATATGTATGCATTACATTATATTCCAGATATCACTCACTACATTAAATAGTTACTCCAATCGTTACGCTAGTCATTACTAATTATAGTATTGACTTGAAAGGAGGTGTTTATGCAATGCAATTGCACATTCATATGTGCGATCATATGTAAGATTTCTTGATAAATACAATTTAATTTATTTAAGCGGAGATTCGGACAACGCCTTGGTTTCCTACCCAGGTGGTACAACACAGAAGTAGTAATATAAAGAATGGAGGTACAAATCTCGCCGGTGACTAAATATTTTTTTCCGTTTTTCATATAGACAAAATTATTTACCTTTATTTTTCAAAAAAAAAAAAAAAAAAAAAATTAAGTTCAAGTGAAGGTTATACTTTCAGCAGCAATAAATTTCTCACTTATCTTTCATCCTCTGAGAGGAATAAGTATATTTACATTCGTTTGTCCGTTTGTTAGAGATGCAATTGAATCGCTTTCAACGCAGCTTTTATTAGGTGTAAGACAACAAGTATCCGCATGGCCGCGCAGCAACACAACGTTATATAAAATTTGCACACAATTTCTGAGGTCAGATGTTTGGCTCTATTCCAAGGAATCTCTATTACAACATGGTTGGTACTATAATGGCTTTAGTGGTTATCGATGCGATATGCAAATGAGCTGCTAAGTGATCGACTTATATGAGAACTTTATACATAGATAGAATCTAATATTCACGGGTCATTTTATCCAGGGAAACAGATGCATATCCAAATGAGTATTGTAATGATGAGAAAGAATCAAGTTTTTTTTCTTCTTTGAAATGTGATTTTAAGTTCCGCTAAGGATTATTAAGATAAATTTATCTCACAACTTACGACTATTAACCTTTGCCACTACACCAGACACTTTCATGTACAGAATGATCGTTAGCTCACCATTCTAGAAAAACAAGACAAAAACGTTGACGATCACCACACCGTATCCTCTGGCAGGGCAGAGTAACAATTTATCATCCAAAAACTGAAGATTGATTTAGAGTTGACTTATCCTCCTACTCATTTCGTGCTTAGCCTTTTGCCCAAATTAATGACACTGAAATGCGCGTCGCAAAAAAAAAAAAAAATGAGTAATTAATATCAATGCATGGCTGCGTTCATTTCTGCAGCTCCTTTTCCATTCGTCTCGCACTAAATTTCGTGTATATCCCGAGGGATCATATTATATATATGTATGTAATACATTTATATGTATGAATGCAGTGTACATATGTGACTTACGCGGCTTTGAAATAGATCATGTATAAAAAATGTGCGTCCATATCAGCCCGCCTCCATTTCAGTCCCTCCAATACCATCTGCAGGATTTCATGGTCCAGGTGCTCATCCCGAAAATATGTGTAACTGTTCTGTTTTAATTTAACGAATGGTGGAGGAAAATGTTTTTAACAAGCCATCAACCCACCAACATATGGTACAACACCGTTTATGCAAGTTTTTCACCCTATTAACTTTGCTTGGATGATTTTTAGGAAGCGCACTTTTATGGATACCAGCCAAGGCTGAAAATGGATATCTTTCTAAGGAAATGACATAAGGCAGGGGTTATCGATTACATGGTGGAGAGGATATGTACAATAGAAACGTTCAGGTAAAGTTAGACGAGAATTCATGATTTTAATTGTTTTGTTCGTTGTTTTTCTGGTATCACTCGTTTTTGTAATTCCGACAGCAATTTTACGAACAGAAAAATTAGTTTCCTGTAAATTTATTAAATTTATTAATTCTAGTCTACAGAGTGCATATCCTCCAGACTACGTAATATGACTTAAACTATACTAATCCATTTCACTTACTTAAATAATTATTAATATAAAATAACTAGATTGTAAGATAAAGTACAACTAAATACTCAAACGATTAGTACTAAAAATTAGTAACTAAATTGTAAAATATAGCATAACTAATATATAAAAATTAAGTAACTCTTAGGTAGGTATCACTAGAAAAAGAATATTGTCAACTAAATTCAGTTAAGCAACCTGCAAACACTTTGAAATGACAATATCTTTAAAATTGGAGCGTTCAAGAGCTAAATCGATTTCATTGTCATAAATTTCATTAAAGCTATGAGACCAATAGGAAATGGGTTTATGCTGACCCGAAGAGGTTCGGTGATAAGTACAAGTATGTAGTTCTTAGGGCAAAACCTGGCACATAAATATTGAATAAAATTAGCAAATCAGGTGAGCAGATTTTGTAGCATAGAATATCTCTGACAAACAATATACATAGATGAAATTCTGTAAAGCTGTAACCCCAAAAGAATACAACTCGCTTTATAATTGGATAAATCATGCTCCCAATGTAATCTTCTTAATGCATAGCGAGTGAAATTTGTTTTCTATTTTCTCAATTCTATCGATAAATTGGTTGATGTAAGGACACCACACCACAAAAGTATACCCAATTATAGATCTAACTAGAGCAGTGTTCGGCAAGCTTATTAATCAAAAGAACCAAAATTCGGCAGCAGAACATTTTTTTGAGAGCCACATTTGTTTTGTTTTTCGAAGTTGATTTAAACTAGCTACTAAACTTTAATTACAACCAGATATAAATAATAATAATCTTATTTATTGACAAAAAATACAAAGCAACGCATTTAATTTGAACTATTACCTTGCGTTTGCTGGGGATAAGTCTGGGTTGTAAGTCGTTGTTTTTAATTTCAAGCAGGATTCCAGATTCTCATCAGTAAGACGATTTCTCAATTTACTTTTGACGAGGTCCATGCTTGAAAATAATTGTTCGCATGGATTGTAGAGCCAAATACTGAGAGAATAGCAAATTGATCATAAGACTCAGGAATACTCTTCCAGGTGTTAAAAATTATCATGCCTTCCTTCACCAGGTCTTTACAAGCAGATCACTTTTGCTATGAACTGAGATCGCATTTGTTTTTCTCTAATTCTTCCAGATCAGCATTAAAGAGCTCAAATTTCGAACTCCATAATTCTTTGCTTTTTAATTCCGACAATTGAATTTTAAAAGTGACAATGTCAATAGGAAGAGGGACAGCAATTCAATTCTGTTAGTCAGCACTAAGTGGTTTTTTTTAACAAAGGCTAAAGTCGCTATGCTATTTCTGGAGATTCCTGCAACTTCCGTAGAAAAGTTTCCCTCATATTTAAAATTGTTGTGTTGAAATATCAAATGTCAATTACCGAGTTATTTGCTTGGCGATGTTTCAGCCGGCTTGGAAAATTAATTATTGTTTCTCTTTCAAAATCTTAAGGAAAAGTGGTAGTTTGTTTTCGGATGAAATAACTTCTTCCAACATTGAACAAATTGTGCTTCCTTTCCCCTGTAGTTTATGATTAATATTATTTAGATGAGATGTAACATCTACCATGAAATAACATTTTTGGAACCACTGATCGTTCGTTAGTTCAGGATAGTGAACACCCTTTTCAAGGAGAAATGTTTTAATTCCTAATAATAAGAAAGCGAATCGTTTTAAAAAGCTTCATTTTGAAAGCCAACATACCTTATTATGGAGCAGAAGATCTGCATATTCACTCCTCAGAGTTATGCCCTCGCTCAACCTGAGTTATCGCGTAATTCTGCGCAATTCTGGGACACTTACTCCTTGCCCTCCGTGCTAGGTCAGCCCGACCGATACCCACTTGTCGGCACCTGCTAGTCAAAACCGATTTGTTGTCGACTAAGATCGTTAAAGAGCCGCATGTGGCTCGCGAACCGCTATTTGTCAACCACTCAACTAGAGGAATGTATTAAGCTTAGGATTTCTGAAGTCTTCAGTGTTGCATTTGATAAAACTAAGCATCTTAAACACCCTACAGCAAATATAATCAGTGTGCAAACCACTTGTCAGTTTTGCGTAAAAAATGACACCAAGGTCCAAGATTTCATTAGGTCGTTCAATGGAAACATTAGCAATTAAGTATTCAGTATGAAGGGGATTCAGCATACGGTGAAAATTATAACACTTACACTTGCTTGGATTTAGAGCCAGTCCATTTGAAAAATACCATTGTTGTAAACGATCAAAGAAGTCCGATTGAAGAAGGCAACTGTCACATGAATTTTTAAAGGGCAATAAAATCTTTAAGGTCGTTCAGATCATTAATAAAAATAATAAAGAACAGAGGGCCCAATTGGCTTCCTTGGGGAACACCAGACACAACTTTGAATATACGCAACTGAAAGCAATCAGCCAGTAAGATTAGTTTCATAAATTGTTCCGTTTATTATAGACTCAAAAATCAAATTTGTGGCAACCTTTATGATAATAATCATGTAGGGGTCCTGGTCCTGTTGCTCGACTTTTCAAAGTCATTTGATAGTGTAAATCATAACATCCTGCTGTCTAAGTTTTCTGCTCACTTTGTTTTTTCATCCTCAGCCACCGAATTGATATGTAGTTTTTTATCGGACAGATGTCAGCAAGTAAAAGCGAATAATGCTGTGTGGTGTGGAGTTCCACAAGGTTCTATATTGGGACCTCTATTATTTAGTCCTTTTATAAACGACTTTCCTAATAATATTACTTGAATGAACATAGTCTTTTGAGTCCTTTCCAGTCTGGCTTTCGGAAGTTCCATAGTTGTAAGACTGCTCTTATTGACGTTACGTCACATATTCGGAAATCCCTCAATATGAATCACATAAGTATTCTAACGTTACTTGACTTTTCAGTTAATCATTCTAATGGCTCTCGATGCTGGGAATGCAATTAACTTCCTATCTTAGCACTTATTGATACTAAATCTGGTATTTTGCAACTTGACTGTGGTGTGCCCCAGGGCTCAATCCTTGGTCCACTGCTATTCAGTTTGTACATCAACGACTCGCCCGTTGTTGTTGAGAATTATAACGTACACCTGTATGCTGATGATGTACAGCCCTATCTTAGTCGATCTATTGGCCTGTCTGCAGACACCATTGATCGTATGAATTCAGACTTAGAGAGGGTCTCATTATGGGCTAATTTGAACTGTTTGCGTTTGAATCCTCACAAGTCTCAGTGTATATTCGTTTTTATCGTTTTATCTTCTTCCTCATTTCATTAATGGTAAATTGTTGTTCCCTCATTTGGAATCTGTTTCTTTCAGGAAAGCTAAACGTGGCGTCCAATGATTGTGTTAGATATTTCTACGGACTTTGGCGATATGGTAATATTTCTTCGTTCAGTAACAATTTACTGGGGTATTCTCTCACTGAGTTCCTGCATCGTCGATTACTCATATCTCTTCACAAAATTATTTACTCTGGTAAACCGAAGTACCTTTTTACTCAACTTAGATTTTCAAATTCTCTGCGTCATAATAATTTAATAATTCTCAGATTTCAATATTCTGTTCAAGAAGACTCTTACTTCGTCCGTGCTATTCGCGCATGGAATCGCTTACCAATAAGTATCCAGCGCACTGGTTCGGCGGTCAGATTTAAGGCATTTCTCATGTCCTCTAATGATTAACATATGCTTAATTGGTTGATTTAATCTGAATCATTTGAGTTGGTTATGGGTTTGGGTCTTTCGAAAGGTTGATCGAATTATAACGCATTTTATCTTATAGGCTGTAAATTTTTGAATTTAATGTGTAATTTGGTTTTTCTATTATTCTGACATTTTCTTTAAATACCATTTTATTAACACTAACTACTGTTGTAAGTACGTTAAAAGAACTTGTATTGATTCTTATGTACTATTATTTAATAAAATTGAATTGAATTGAATTCAAATCAATACTTGCATGCAATTGCAGGTAGATACATTCAAATTCATCGGACCATGGCACATTTCCATATGCAATTATTACTCAGAGAGAGTCATTCGGTTAATATAAATTGATTAGGGTTGGCAAGATAAAAAAGCAAGAAGCAGAAGTTCGTTTTTCTCTCTGTGAATAGTAGTTTCGGGCACAGGAGCTATTCACAGCAAACTTTTGTCATTTTTACATAAGAACAGTGCATATATTTTAGAATCTATCATGTATTGAGAGTCTGTTTCATAGCTTAAAAAGGATTTCTCGAGGGTTTTGGCTTTACCCGTTTGAAAGGAACGAATTTAAGAGTTTTTCAATTGACAATATTAAAACCGATCGATCAATACATCAATAATATCTAATATCGATGTTTTCAAATTTAATTGCGGAAAGACAATTGCCAGATAGTCGTTTCCCATAACTGTGGACCAGGTGCCCAACAATGGACCAGCGTAACCGTTTTGGCATCATGGAAACTCAATTGCACGTACTTGATCGACAGTCTTAAGGGCGAAACATAATTCCACCGTTTCGATCCGATTCGTACAAATGTCAAATTTGTTTATATCAGACAATGGATCGAAATGGATCGAATCGAAACGGAGAAGTTGAACAAATTTCAACTTTTACGGATGACATAACCTGCAAAAATCATCTGTAAAGATTTCTGTATACTCAAAGATGCATGAAAAGGCTTTTGTTGAGGAAATAAAAAAAGACATGAATTATATGACAAAAAAAGAATGTTTTCATGGATGAAAGACAAAATCTGGCAAAATTTTAAAGTCAATTGTTTGAAACCGAACGGAACAATTGTGCTCATGCTTCCGTTTAGATCGAAATGGGTTGGATCGAATCGGATCGAAACGTCGGAATTGTGTTTGGCACTTAATGCTTATTGCCACTTATTTGCAAGCATCCTGTGCCACGCTGTGGATTTATTTAGTAGTGATTTCGATTCCACAGTAAGTAGTTCTTGTAGTAGAACTTAAAGTGCTATTTTCTATGGAAAATTATTATAATTATAGCAAAGTTAATAAAGGGGAAAGTAAAAGAGATTGCATAATACCATATACGTAGTTATCTTTTCTGATATCTTGACTTTAGTTATAAATTTTGAAATTTTAAAAAAATTAGAAGTTTTGGGCACCAAATGGACCAAATTGTACTAATGTACAATGCTTTTTTAAATGTGGGACGTTCTGGAAATAGTCGCATATCGATGACTAAATAGAGAAGATATCATTCTAAAAATAAAAAAACTCAGAAAATACCATCGTCAAAATCCCTGAAATTGATGGGTAAAAATAAAAGAATAAATAAAAATTTTAAATACAAAATATTTCAAACTGAATTTTATATTAAAATCTCACATGTATTCACGAATGTATTGTTGGAAATAATACAATCGTACTTTCATACACGCAGACAATTCTACGGACTATTCGTGCACTGTGTGGTGAGCACACTTAAGCTGGAAACACAATGCGACGGCTATCAGCTCAGATTTCATTCTATTCTATTATCAGATATAGGAATAAATTGAAATTTGAGCTGATGAACTCTGATGACCGTAGCATTGTGTTTCTAGCATTACACTGATTCGAACTTGACAAGTGTCAGTCTATTAGAGAATTTCACACGCGTTGTACTTTGTACTTAATTATAAAATCATCTCAATAAAGCTCTTGAATTGTTTTCGGACTAAACGTGCGTTTCATCTCTTTTTTGTTCTAGTTATAAATAACCTGCCATTCCCAACATAAATGTATCAATAAAAAAAATTAGCACGGAATAAAAAAAAAATTTAATTTCTCTCTTCTCGACCCTCAATTTTGAAACCTGGGTGAAAATTTGTCAATGGTCTATAGTTGGGCAATTCATAGTCCAACTTTGCACCAACACGTTTTATTAAATAAACTGCATAAAACACATTAAATGTAGAAAATTGTACTACGTTTCTTTAGTGAAGCTACAAAAGTCCCCAATACCAAAAGTAAATGGCACAGTCTAAATGTTTTAAGAAATTATAATCAAATATTCCTGATAAGTGGTCCAAAATTAGGGGGATCAGTTAAGTCTCAGCTGATGCGCTTTTTCCGCTCTAAAATTAATTATATCAATTGAAAGAAACAAAGAATAATGTATATAAAATT
Organism: Dioctria rufipes; assembly: GCA_963924295.1. Classification (NCBI taxonomy): domain Eukaryota; kingdom Metazoa; phylum Arthropoda; class Insecta; order Diptera; family Asilidae; genus Dioctria; species Dioctria rufipes. The sequence continues at coordinate 247,780,890 of OZ002741.1, read as the reverse complement.
TCATGATTAATACTGATATGATGTTTGTATGAAAATTATACATAGATACACCTTTAATTGATGATGTTCAGCTTTAATGAAATTTAGATACTTTATTCAATATTCAACTCTTGTCCTTGGGATGGGGGAAGTCTCCACCCCGTGGATCCGCCCATTAAATTCGTGTCACATTATCGTACAAATTCCAGAATTTCATTAGTTATATGTAGAATTTTATGTGGTAGGTACTCTTACTAAAAAAAAAAAAAAACTCTAAGGACAAACTCTTTATTGTCTCAGTGTATCTATCGTAAAGACTCTGTTAAACCTCCTGTTACTGCAAGGTATCTTAATTGGATGTTATACTAATGCTCAGCATATGGGGAAATTCGAACATCAATCACAGAGTTGCGTAGTATTGTGGCTCATTATTTCCACAGAGTTAATCCCCTTGAGTCAGTCGAACGAACAAAGTTTTATTACTAGGCGATGGCAAAAGGTCATTCACGTAACACTTGCGACTTATGAGGTCTGGCATATTTTCACTGAGCGGTGCGTATAACAAGGAGAGTATTCCTTGCTACATAGAGTTCTGTATGGGAAATGATCAGTAAATAGAGATGACTCCATAAGTAAGACAAGTTGAACATATTGAAGGAGATTCTACATGGACGTAGAATTCTTCGCGGACTAACACATTAGTTTTTTTATCTTCTCAAGAGATTGTAGTGGTAACTATGTAATTATGTAATATGTATAATAGGTGAGAATAAAGTCTCATGTCTAATTCGCCAGGACATTAAATGAAGTCGATCCCGGCTGGAAGATCAGGTTTAAAAATAGCTATTTCTAATAGTCGGTATGTATACTTGAAAAAAGAAAGTCAACTCATGCGAATGATATTTGGTGATATGAAGAAGGGTCCCTCCTGAGTGATGTGGTCTGTTATCGCCACAGTTTGTACTTGAAATACGTTGCCATATTTTAAAAGCGTTTAATACCAATTTTCTTTCCAAATATCGCACTTTCCGTTGTAGCTACAATAAAAAATAATTTAATTACGTAAAATTGTACCATTTTTGTCCCACTACGTTTTAACTGGTAATTACGGTTTTTTCCTGTCCATAATTCAAATATCATTACTATTCAACAATTAAATAAGAATAAATTGATTAATATTGTAAAAGAGTGCTGCATTCTACGGGGTGCCGCACTCCTACAGCAGTCAAAGCGGGAACGTTGCTAGATATAGGTATGTGCTCTTTTGCTTCAATGGAGAACAATCTTACTACAAGATATTCAAATTTAATATATCAGATCAAAAGCCATATACATTTCTGAGTATATTTCTTTTTGAATGACTCAAATCCGTCAAAAAATGACAAAGCTATTGAAGTTTAAAACAACGGAAATTGAAAATGACCGCGGCCCGCGAGTCTGGTGATGACGTCACGATACACAATACGCACGATCCCAGTCTGCACAATATAATATTTATAAGACGACATATTATGAAATAAATCCAAAACAAATACAATCCCGAGCGCATTCTATCACGGCAGCGCAGCGATTACACTCGCGCTGCGCTAGACAGCAAATTGTCTTGTGTATCGTGACGTCATCAACCGATCGTTCATGTTAGAGCGCGTTTTTGAGAATGCGGCACTAAAATCGCTATAATTTCGTCATTTTTTATCCGATGTCAATAATTATTTCACTGAATTAATTGTTGTTTTTTTTTGTGACTATGATTCTGCATAAGTAACTCAAATAGTCGTTGTTCCTCATTAGTGCAGAGATCTGGATTAGATTTAAACTTCACCGGCACATTATTAATTTTTTTTTTACCGCAGTCCGACTATCTCTTTTAATTCCTTGTCTCACAATATATGTAGTTAGGTGAATAGGCAATAAGAAAAATAAATCCGATTCGGAATATGTGCGAAATTTCGAAATTTAGATTTTATAAGATCTTTGCTGTATTTTCAGTGGAATGACTAACTTGTTGGAGTTTGCCAATTACATAGTGTAAAGTAGGAGGATATGGCATATAGTTTTTAATTTTGAAATAACTCCTACAATAAAAGACAAGTTTTACAGAAAAAAAGTATATATAAAGGGTTCTCCAATAAGAGGTGTTATTTTAATTACCCCGCTATTTCGGTAGATGTCACTTTTGGAGCTGTCATTTTTTGACATTTGACAAGTAAAAAATAATATAATAAAATAAAAATGGAACGATACACGATTCAACAACGCATTGAAATTATTAAAATTCACTACAAAAATGGTGAAAATGTGGCAGAGACGGTTCGTAAAACTCGAACATTTTTGGGTCATCGTGAAGCACCTTGTCGGACCGCAATACAGAAATTGGTAGAAAAATTCGAGCTGTTGGGACAAGTTAGTGATGTGAAGAATAAAACCCGTGCACGTCCCTCAAGAACAGCCGAGAATATTGCTGCTGTAGCCGAAAGTGTTGAAGAAAACCCAGGTTTGTCCATTCCTCATCGTTCTTTGGAATTAGGCATTCCACAAACGTCATTACACCGTATTTTGCATAAAGATTTGGGTCTTAAGGCTTATAAAGTTCAGTTAACACAAGACCTCAAGCCGGCCGATCCTCAACACCGTCGAGTCTTTGCTGATTGGGTCCTTGAAATGCATGAAAATGATCCAGAATTCCATCGAAAACTCATCTTGAGTGATGAGGCCCATTTCCACCTCGATGGCTTCGTCAACAAGCAAAATTGTCGCATCTGGGGCTCGGAAAACCCAAGAGTTATTGTTGACAAGCCTCTCTATCCTCAACGTGTGACTGTTTGGTGCGGTTTATGGTCCCGCGGGGTCATTGGACCTTACTTTTTCGAAAATGAGGCTGGAGCAACAGTTACGGTGAATGGATTGTGCTCTCGACAGATGATTAATGATTTTTTATGGCCGGAATTGGATGGTATTGATCTGGACAACGTTTACTTTCAACAAGACGGCGCTACGTGCCATACAAGCAACGAAACCATTGATCTTTTACGGGAAAAGTTTCCGGACCGTGTTATCTCTCGAAGAGGTAATCACAATTGGCCACCGAGATCCTGTGACTTAACACCTTGCGACTTCTTCCTTTGGGGCCACGTGAAAGAGAAGGTCTACGCCAACAGCCCAGCGTCGATTCAAGACCTCAAAGATGGAATTCGTGAGGCTATCGAGGACATAGGGCAGCCACTTTGCGATTTGGTTATGGAAAATTTCATGAAAAGGATATGGTCCTGTAGGCGTGGTCGTGGTGGTCATTTGGCTTATGTTATTTTCCGTTATTAACGGCATACCTTCCTCTTTATAATGAAATAAAAATTCGATCATTTATCTCAAAAAATGGCATTTTTCTTTAAATATCAAAATAACACCTTTTATTGGAAAACCCTGTATATTTAATACACTTAAAACAATGTTTAAATGAAAAGCTTTATTAAGTGAAATGTTACTTTTCCCGTAATACTCACTCACAAAAAAAAAAAAAAAAATAAGAAAATTGTCAAAAGTACCATAATCTCTACACTCAGGTTGATATGGCACACTGTATAGGGTGATATGGTACATTATTTTTTCTTAAATGTTTTTGAGTCGCAGCCAAGGTGTGAGAAAGTGGTGCAACCCTTTCTTGTACTGCACCCATTCGTCTCTTTTTGCACTTTGTTTATAGTCCTCACCTTACCACAACCAGTGCGAATATTTTCTTTAAAATCTTCAGGACCATCCACTGACTTATAACAATGGACTGAGCGATTTTCTATTTCATGTGGTATATCACCGTTAGAGCATCCTTTAAAGCGTTTATTACATAAAAAACAAATAAAACTCAACCAATCAGATAAAATTGTACACCCGAAGTACTCTTATAAGAAATTTAACTAATTTCGACTTTAATTTTCAAAAGGTTATCTTTATCTTATTCTTCCTGCGATGATTGCATCTGCAGCCAACAAAAAAACATCAAAAGGCATAAGAAAACGTTCAGTAAGCGATATTTTGTGTTGGTAGCTTCAACTCTGCCATAGCGCGAAAGGGAAAACTATAAAACTTGTGCCATTCCTTCCTATAGGAAAATGAAAATGTCCATTGTTATAAGTCAATGGGACCTTCTGATTCGTTGTCCAGCTGAACAACTTCGTTGTCTTCATCTGAGGGAACTACTTCCATTTCTGTAGCACTCGCCTTCTTCTTCTTTTTATTCTTTTCTTCTTTTGATATCATTTGATTTGCCTTTTCGCACTTCATTAGTCTAAAAGCTTTTGTTGAATCACATTCTCCAAAGAAGTCAAAACTTGTGCTTTTTGATTTCCTGGGAATTCCATCTTTTCTGCAAGTTGGTTGTTGTGCTTTATTTTACATCTGTCCTCAGTTCAACTCTCGTCGCAGCCAATCCAGGAAATTGTAACTTTTTAATGTCCGCTACAAGGTTTTCGTTGTCTGGAAATTTTTGACGTCTTCTTAAAGTTTCCCTGGTATTTTGTATACTTAGAAAGCCTAATTGAGGGGCTCAAAAGCAGAGGGGTACAAGTACACTTTTCACACTTTTGAGATAAAACACTTTAAAGTTGGTTGGATATCCGAAATTCTGTGTAAAGTCTTAATTTTATGTAATCATACTAAAAATAAGCCGGATATGTTAATAACTTTTTTGTTGTGGTTAAAATAATGCTCGATTGTTGTTGGTTTAGTAAAAAGGTAATAATTTAATCCCTTGCAAGCACTTATACCCGTTTTCCTGTAAAAGGTGTACTTGTATCCCTATGCCTTTGCAAGTTTTATTCAAATAAAAAAACGAATATTTAGTATTTTAACAAATTAGTTATTTAAAAAATACAAAAGGAAAAAAAAATTCAAAGGAAAATATAGTTCAAACTTTTAAGTTGTTTTAAAATTCAGAAAAAAAAAAATTAATTCAATATTGAGTGTATAAAATCTTCATCTTCTCGTTTTCTTATTATCTTTCTAGTCAGACTCTAAGGTATTATCAGCTTCATTGACCGAGTCCCCATTCCATTTCTACTTCTGGTTCTTTACTATGTCCTGATAGGTTCCCTATTAAACCGCGCTATTTTCTCTTCTTGGGAAGGGACTTGAAGAATTGGTGGTGAATTGGAGATATAAATGGAAGGAAATCCATTAGATTCTTGTACTTAGCTAATTTAATTTATTTTTATACCCCCCTCAGTGGAGTCAGTTCAACATGGGCTGCCGGGTGTTTTTTCATGTCAATCCGTTCAACTGGCATATCTGAATTGACAGTTTTTTTTTATTGAATAATGGGAAAGGTGTAGACTTCAAAATGCAGCCACTCAAAACCCTCGATAATACTTCACAAGCCATGAAACAGACTCTCTCACGACCACATGAGAGCCCCAACGGAGTCCTGACATTCCAAAATATTTGCAATGTTCTTATGTAAAACTTTACAAAAGTTTGATTTGAATAGTTCCTCCGCCCTAAATTACTATTCATACAGAAAAATGATGTTCTGATAATCTTCGGCCTGCTTTCTTATCTTCTGAACCGAAAGAAAATTTTTCTACCTTTCCTAACAAAAATCTTTAAAAAAATTTATCTGAACGAAATGACTACGATTCCTTAAATAAATACTCTCAGCTGATAATCATTGTATATGCCGCTGTCCCGTCATGGCATGCCGTGGGAGGGATGATGAAATCGAATGTAGCTGCCTACAGATTCGGACTTCGGCTGCTCATACAAACATGCAATTACCACTAAGCTGAGAGGTATTGAGGGTAAAATGGTAAGGTTACTTTGTAATCAAAACTATTTTATTATTTTCTTAAGTAAGGTATATAGTAAGTGTAGCCTTTGGGAAGGTAAGGAACCAAGCTGTAAATTACTAGAAAACTATTTTCCTGTATGGATAGTAGTTTAGGCTCTATAGCAAATATAAAGTTAATGTTTGGTACTTTTCCATAAGTATCAATATTGAACACATATAGATTTCTGTTTCATGGCTTGGGAAGTATTTTCGAGGATTTTGAGCCACTGCACTTGTCGTGTGCCTGATATGTTATCTTTCATATGTACTGTTATTAGTTGAATTGATTTAAAGTCCCCTTGCTTTAACCTAACTACCGTAAATGTCCTGCTGGATTACGATACAGGAACAAAAACGTTTGAACATTTCTTTTTCTCCTTTTCTATAATGGCAAAATGTTGGTTGCACTCCATGAAAAAGTGGCCAGATAATATAAAAATGAGTTATCAACGGATTTAATAGTGGTGTTTTTGACTACGTAGCACTAGCACTTAATGATATTTGTATTTTTGTTTTGTCCGCCAGCATTGTCGGTAATGGCTTCAATGTGGGTAATTGTGGATGGAAGGTTGATAATAAACCGCAAGAGAGATGACCTAATTTCCTGTGAGCCTCTTGACGTATCATTTTCCGGCCACTTGAACATGATTCCTGATCTGGACAATAGGTTGTCTATTCCGAAATTATATGTCCACAATTGTCTCAGATAATAGACTTTACCACAAATTAAAAAAGGGGTCAGTATTGTCCTTTGCAAATCAAAGCAAAATGCTATACGAACTAAAGACTTGCTAGCTAGCTCTTTAGGGTTTTTCTTAGTTTCTCTTGCAGCATCCTCCTTTACCTCCTTTAATGTAACGAGATCTTTTTTAATATTTTCAGAAGTTCCATTTTTTTATTGTATTATTAATTTTGTCGTCGCAACTGTATTAAGGAAATAGAGTGGTCCATCGGTAGATGGTCACTTCAGAAATTTGATCATATTACTGCAATAGTTGTCGGCTATCCAAACTATGTTTAAACCTTATGCCGCATTCACAATGCAGAGTGGAGTAGAGTAGCGTAGAATGGCAACAGGCATCCTTTTTTCGCACGCAATAGTGCATATGGCTATCTTTGTTTGGGTTGGAGTAGCGCAGAGTGCAGCTGCATGAAATAGGTTCTATTCTAATTTCACACTGGCATATCCAAAAGCTTATAAACTGGAATTTCGAACCAGCAGCATATAGATGGCGTGGAAAAAGCTCCATACTTCTTGTTAGCATAACTAACATTTTCGAAATGTTATTTCCTCATTTAATATTTTTTATGAATGCTAATAAAAAAACAAGGGGTATTTTTTGCAAACTTCATTACGTTAATTTTTATCTAGTTTCGAAGCAGTCTGAAGGTGTAACAGGTGTCTTCATTTTAGAAATTGTTATTTTGACAACGCATTAAAGTGAATGCCGCATTCACAATGCAGAGTAGAGCATAGTGGAGTGGAGTGAGCTTTGAATCCAGGGCTAGGCTGTTCACAATACAGCGCAGACTGATATTAGAACTTTAAAATTAAGCGTAACAAATTGCCATTACAACACCAAATCAACAACGAATTTTGAAATTAATATAACAAAATGCCATAGCAACGCCAAATCAATATGCTTGTCGTTACCAAAGTAACAAATTCTTAAAAGAAGACACATGTTGCACAATCAGACTGCTTCTAAACTAGATAGAAATTGACAAAATTTTTTTGTTTTCAAATCATGAAGTTTGCAAAAAATACCTCTCGTGTTGACATTCATAAAAAATATTAAATCAGAAAATAACATTAAAACATGTTAGTTATGATAAAAAGAAGTATGGAGCTTTTTCCACGCCATCTACATGCTAGTAGTTCGAAATTCCAGTTTGAAAGCTTTCGTAAATGCCAGCATGAAATTAGAATAGAACCTATTTTCATGCAGCTCTGTGCTACTCTAACCCAAATAGAGGTAGCCATATGCAGTACTGTGTGCGGAAAAAAGAATGCCAGTGACCACTCTGTGTTATTCTACTCCATTCTGCATTGTGAATGCGCCAGAACAGTAAAGGGTTACAAGTGCACTTGTACCTTTTTGCATCTGAACACAAACGCCTGCTTGAAAGCCGTTAAAATAACGGCTGCTATAAGACATCTCAGGATAGGAATTTAGTGATATCCCTTTGTCACAAACATTTTGGATATATCTATCTAGTTTGCATTTATGCACTTATCTCAATTTTTAACAGTGAGCAAGAAATATTCCAAGAAAATGTTTATAGGATGAAATGGCACCCATACCATATCACCCGAATTTGACAATGTCATTTCACCCATAACACTATAAATGAATTGTTTTTTTTTTACAATAACTAATAAACAAGCGTTCGCTCACTATTTTCAAGTAACAATAGGTCTAACAGGAATTTCCATTTTATTTTGATACAGCCGCTCGGTAGTTGTGTCTCATACTTATCGAATTATACGAAAGCTTATTGAAAGCAAAAAAAACTTTACTGACAAATTATTGAGCGCATTCAGCCAACATCTTCACCATGTGAATTCTAATGGGGCACTAGCATAATTAGTAACCAAAGAGAATTGAATTGATGAATGGGGGATATGTGAGAAACTGAGAGAGTGCCATATCAACTAAGTTTACCCTAACTAAAGGCAGAAACAGGTCGATTGCATTTCATTGATTTAGTGTTGGCAGGTGGTTGTGATGAAAATTTCCTCCAAAATGGAAATTTCTGGGTACTTTTCTAAATTATAATGCAATTTCCCTCCCACATTTTTTCTTTGGGACGAAAAGCCATTGAAATACACTAGAAGGAACAACTATAGAGTAATATTTCAAAACATATTCATTTTTACTGATAAGAATCTCAAATAAAATAATCTAACAGTTAAGCAAAAAGCTCACTCATGAGAAAGCCTTCTTCTTTTATAAAAGTATGTTCGTGTTAAAGCGCTCTAAAAAACTTCCTGAAGCGCTTTCCTAGAAACTCGTAGCGCTTCCCTTGTCTATCCCAGTTCATTACTTTTTTACTACGCAGAGGCAAGCATTTCACTGTTCTAAAGAAGCACTCCAGGAGGTATGCTATGATGGGCGAAGAAGATTTTTGAAAATTTCTTTTGAAAAGCTTTATTTTGAATAAACATCGCAGTGCTTCTTCCTTAATCTCATAAGAGAACTTCAAGATTTCTTCCCGAGAACAGTAGTAGGGCGCTTTCAACCGTAAGCATCCCTATGAGGGAAGGACATGGGTATAGAGAAAGGCTGAGGTGTATGCTTCCGAAGAAGCGCTTCAGTAGACTAATCTTCAATAGAACTTCCAAGTGACGGCTATAGAAGCTCTGGAGTTACTTACTTATTTTTCCAAATTATACCTCGAAAGCGCTTAAGTTGTACTTCTTTCAAAATCGCTGTTTTCTCTTCTCGTCCCTTATACCCATTCAAGTTCTCAAAACTTTTATTTCAGAAGTGCGTGATATTTTAATTTCATGGTTTTGAACGTGCTATTTCAAGAAATATGTTGCTATAAATTGTCTCAATTCTTTATATTTTACTAATATTAAATTTTTTGTGTAAAATTTAAGACAATATTTTTGTGTATAATTTTTCCCATGATTTTGTTCTAGGAGATGCGATTATTCTCTTTTCCCTTTTAGAATTTTTTGGGGGTGAAAATTCCCATAATATGGGAGAATTCCCTCAATCTACCAACACTGCATTGATTCCATTAAACTTTAGCTTTAATGTAAAGCTTTCAACAATATTAATCACAGAATTTTCATTCGAAAGTTTTTTATTCTGTGTTTACCAACTTCTTTTATTCAGTGAAATTGATCTTGTTTATTTGGCCGTACGCAGCTGGTCTTGTTTTCTGTGGAGCTCTTTTCAACAAAATAAATAAAATTTAGGTCAATATTTTTCTTATTATTTACATGAACAATTTTTTGTTGATCATGGTTAATTTGACAATTCCACATTATGTCGATGATGTCAAAATTCTCCGCAGTGTTTCGTCTTTAATGCAATCTCGTATTCGAACCTAGATCCTGTGCATAAATGAGTATAGCACTATTCTATGAGTATGTCAACTATATGCATTCCCATCAATATGGGCAAGTTAAGTGCATTACCATTTGTTTCATAGTAAAATTTAAATTGCCCATTTTTTTTTGCTTTGCCATTTGCGAATTTATTATTTTTGATTTTTTGGTTTTGAATTAGTAGGGTTGAGTGGGGTAAAAGGTGCCGCGGGTAAGATGTGCCACTTTTAATATCTCGTAGTATAAAAGGACAATAAAAAAAGAACGTACATGCCAGGCATTAGGTAAGAGCTCACATGTAATAGTGCTATTAATTTGGCAAAAAGTAAAAGAACATCGTGTCGAACATTTTAGTTTCATGCTGAATGTGCTCATCATGGTTAAGTAAAGTAAAGACCTTTATAAATACAACTTAAAACTAAAAATTTGTTATTGTCATTGCGGTCTATCTAAAAACATGTTTTTGTACCGTTCGGTATAATATTTTAAACTGATGCAACTAAAATAAGGCCAGACAGACTATCATATTAAATTAGATTGCTTGTTTGTGTTGAATATTTATGATTATTTTTGAAGTTATGAATAAATATCGATAACAACGTTATAGATTCAGCATTTTTATTCTTTCTTACCAGATTGCAACTGGTGAACTTTTTACCCGCACCGCAAGAGGGGTAAAAACTACAGAACGACTTGCACATTTCAAATCAATTAATAACGTAAAATAATTAAAGTTTTTGCATATATATTTTTTTGTATTGGTACATGAAACCCGAAAGATGGTATATTTAAATTATCATATAAATTGACCAAAAAGTTCATGATATATTGATGACAATTTAAAAAGTGGCACTTCCAGCCCCACCCAACCCTACTTTAATGAAATTCAATATTGAAAACAGCGTAAGAAATCGTGAAATATATTTTGTCCAGAAATTTAGTTTTAGGGAAAGGCAGCAGATAAATGAAGTCTCCTTAGAACATTATAATAATAGCAATTAAAAGATATCACAATTTTAAATGCTCCAGAGGATGTGATGGCCTGAAAACAAAAGGATTATTGTAAATTCGCAATATAAAGGAAATTATACTTTAGGGCATTGTCGTCTCGAGTGTCCTTCTCCAGTATTACAATTTCAGTGATTCTGTCAAGATGGAGTTTTTATTTCACACAATTTCACACTGCAACATGTCCTCTGCTGGACAGAATCACAAAAATATTTCCATATTGCTGCTGATTTATGATATTGAAAATAATATCTACAAGAACAAAACAGCCATTTTTTTTTTCAATGACGGGGGGACGAAAGATTCCAAGCAAGTCGTCCAGTCGTGCAGTCCAGTTCCATTTATTAAGAAAAATCAGCGCGATTAACAAACATAACCTCTTTTATCAAGATAATTGATGTTTTATTTGGCACTTGATGGAACTTATTAATGATATTAAACATGTTAAAAAAATTGAAACACTTGTTTCCGTTCCACAAAATAATTTATTTTTTAATTTTAATTAAAGTTTTTGCGACGCGTTTCGCCCTATTAGGCATCCTCAAGCTCTTGCAAAAATTATGAGACATAGCATAACCTCGTCGAAAACGACTATTGATTTTTCTAACCTTAAGGAAAAGTATATTTGTTGACCCATATTCTAAAGCATAAGCTGAAGCATAGTTTAACTCAAAAATAATGGAAAATTATGTAAGTAAGCCAACTATATTGTCCTATTTTCGCATAACGTAAAATTATTAATAACTTTTGAACGGAAGTAGTTATATATTGCGGTAGTCCTTTCTTGGTTAACTTGGTTTCTTGATATCCGTGCGATGTAGAAATTTTATAAGACAAAGGATAATACACCAAATTTGTATGTATGAAGTTTCTTAAAGAATTTTTATGGATCGATAACTAAAGCGTTTGACCATAAATCTTAATATTATGGATATCGTTGAATGGTCGGCTTTGGAATGAGTACTCAAGTTTGATCCTGTGATATCCTAGAAAGCACTTATAAGGATTTAACTGACTACACAATATACTTCTTTTGAAAAATAAACAATTTTGAAACGTAACTTTAAGTAACAGGGAAAGTGTGATTTTACATGGGGGCTAAACCAAAAATTTGATCAGAATAGTCCAAGGACTCTATTTGATAATCCACCTCCAACCTACTTATTTACTGTATGTATAGTGAAAATAGACACTTAAGTGTAGCAGTAGTACGAAAGAAGTTGCTCGATATTATACATCTAAAATCTTGACCCTACTTTTTGCCTAAAATGACTGTGTACAAAAGGGGAATGCCCACTTTTCATACAAATTTAGGTCTGACACCTACAGACATGAGAGATGTCTTAAGTGATGCATTATAATACTCTCCTGAATATATTTTATTACCAATGTTTATTTCAATTAAGCGAGGGAAAGTCTTGGCGATCGGATGTAGCTTGAATGACTTTTTTGGGTGAAAAAGTGGACTTTTCTACTTCTCGCGATTGCGCGGAATTGGTGAGTCGTGAAAAATCACTTGTTATGAAAAAAATGTTTACTGGAGAGCACTAATGGTCATAGATGAAAGAACTGCAAAAATATGTGCGAAATGTAGTAGCTTGGGTCTATGTGACCCAAGTACATGAAAATGGATTTTCCAACAGCAAAATCGTCCCGAGATAGTTTTTTGAATCGGTAAAAAACAACACCATCCATAGTACTAGGCTAGACCTTTAATTTTATATACAACATACATAATTGGAGCCACCCCCCGTCGGGGGTGCCTACCGTCCACCCTAAAAGTATGTACAGAAAAATTTTCTTCTACGAATTGCAGTTGGTAATGAGCTGAAGGGAACGTGAAACCCGTTTTTCGATCGTACTTAGCTCTACCCAGCTAAAGTCGATTTAAAGTGGTAAAAATCTAGTACCTCAGTTCGAATAAAAAAGAGGGTAATACCAAAAATGATATAACATAAATAAAATTCTCAGAGAAATTGAAAGCGATATGTGCAGTGGCGTTGTTAATATCTGAGAAGGGGTCACACGGGTTCTGCTGACAAATCCCAGAAAGCAATTTTCTGGGTACAACCCAAGCATGGTCATGCGACATCTTTATGTTATATTATTTTTGGTAATACTAAAAAGTGAGTATGGGGATGGCTATAAATAGCTATTTAAGCCACCGAGTATAGGAGTGTGGGTACTCATACTTCTTCTCAGGACCTAAGGAATTCTATTCTGTACTAGATCAAATTTTGCCCCCCCCCCCCCAGCCTTCCCCCGCTTAATTGTAAAAAAACGTAGTTAATAAAATATATTCAGAGTATCAAAATGCATCGTTTAAGACATCTCTCATGCCTAGAGCTGCGGGCCTAAAAGAAGAAGAATATGTCAGACTAGGCGTGTTATTTCTGCTCGCAAGTTTTTATAGTTTTTTCCATTTACATTTACTTGGTTTTTTGGGATACATAGTTGATAATTACACCTTGTTGGTCTGCCAAATTTTGTGATTTCGGAAACTTTTTAACATCAATATTTTGACGAATCAATATGGCTACAACAACTTCATCTACACCCACAGCCAGTACTATCACAGTTCGGGACACTCGTAGCAAGATAAATAAGCAAAATAATCCAGCTACTAACATCACAGATAAAGCTTCAATGGCAACAACAAAGGCATCGTCATTAACATCAACTTTAGGTGCGCTAAAATCACTGATTAATAAAATTGCTAAAGAGCTGACTGATAAACTCGAGGAAATCAAAAGTGATTTTCAGACGCAGGTAAACAACTTGCATGAACGTATTGATCGGCTAGCGAAAGAAAATCTATCCAAATCTATAGTACATTTCACTGACACTTTTTCAAACTTCGAGGATAGGATTGATTCTCTTGAAAGACAGCTTAATTCCAAATCCATCTTATTGAATGGCGTTCCCAGTTCAAATGGCGAAAATTTAATAAATATATTCAATAGCATATGCAAGTCCATTAGCATCACCATACCTTCCGTGCTAGAGATTTTCCGCGCTAAAAACAAAAGCAACCTGGATAGTTCTATTATAAGGAAACTTAATTCAACCCTGGACAAAACGAACGTATTAAAAGCGGTCAGTGCTAAATTTAAACATCCACAAAAAGAGCTATCATTTCGTGACATTGGATTTGATTTCGACAGAAGAATTTTTGTTCATGAGAGCCTCACTAAAAAGAATTACATCGTTTACCGTGAGGCTCAACGTTTGAAAAAGCAGAAGCATTTATTTTCGATTTCATCTTGTAATGGAATTGTCATTATGCGGCTGAAATCCAACAACGATGCACGACCTGTTCCTAATTTGTTTATGCTTAAACAACTTGCAGCCAGTCTTGATGAGAAATAGCAATGTTCTTCCCATTGGTTTTGCAACCTTCATGGACGTATACCTTCCTTGATAATTATGTACTGCCTTCATTACTCTTCCAGTTTGGATTAAGTCTAAGTATTGTTTATCTTTATATTAGTACTTTATTTCTCTAATTGAAAGTTATAAGTATGATTTTTGCGATTACTGAAGTTCTGCATGTTCAAATTTATAAATTTTATTTATTTTTTTTTTTTATTTTTTTTTATTTTATTTATTTTATTTTATTTTCCTGATTAATTTTCCTCCAGACTATATGTGCACTCTGTGTTATTGTTCTTGCTCCTATTAACTTTAGCTTCTTTTTTACCTAGATAATGAATAATGCCAATACGGTGGTGTCTTGTGGATTGAATAACTCACGCATTCTACTGGATATTATGTATAACCAGTGATGAGTTCCGTGATCTTTTTAGCATTTCTCCTGTGGATATTATCTGCATTTCAGAGACTTGGTTGAGATGTCACATTGCTGATGAGCTTTTAGTTATAAACAATTATACGTTATTCAGAAATGATCGTGTCGGCCGCGTGGGTGAAGGGATTGCTATTTACATTAAAAATTCATTTCGTGGTCATATTGTGGCTCAGTCAGATCATCTTCCTATAGAGTATATTTTTATTGAAATTTTAGTTAATGCAGAAAAATGTATGGTTGGTGTCCTATATAGGCCCCCTCAATATTTCGGATTTTTCTCCTTTGGAGGCTGTCCTATCCGAGTTCAGTCATATTTATCAACATATAATTATAACTGGTGATTTTAATGTGAATATTTCAAGCCTTAATGCTACTACGTTATCATTTACAGAGATATTGAGCACATACAGCCTTAGTGTCCATAATTCTGAGCCTAGCCATTTTACTTCAACTTCTGCAACCTTATTGGATTTGTTTATTGTTGCTGACCCTAATCAAGTGCTGTTTTTTAATCAGATGTCCGTTTCAGCATTCTCCAAGAATGACCTAATTTTGGACATTTACAATCTTTGTTCTGAATCTGAAACCGATTTAAATTTTTCTTACAGAGATTTTTAAATAATATTAACTTCGGTGAACTTTTTGAGGAGGCGCAAACGATTGATTGGACATTGATCTATTCACTAATATCAGTTGATGAACAACTTGACTATATCATGAGGCTTATTAAATACATTTTTAATAAATATGTTCCACTGAGACATCGACGCATTATCAATCCCCAAATTCCTTGGTTTACGCCAAGAATTAGGCTCTTAATATTGCGAAGAAATTATGCATATCGTAGATGGCGTCATTTTCGTACACCTGATTGCTGGGAGCATTTTCGGTTCGCACGTAATGAAGTTAATAGTGAGATATCTCGTGTTAAGTGTCAATATTATAATTCACGATTAAATACCACCCTTTAATCCAAAAAAACTCTGGAAGAATCTTGGGGTTTCTTGGGGTTAGTCGAACTAGGAGTTCCGCTGTATCTATAAATCCTAGTGAATTAAACCAGATGTTCGCATCTGTTTCTCATAACTTAAATGGTTCTGGCTCCAATGTTGATGATTACCCTTGTGATATTTTAAGTTCATTAGATCCTTTTGATGGGTTTGTTTTTTTTTCAAGTTGATGAGGCACAGGTCTATTCTGCTGTAATGTCTGTCAAATCCAACGCTATCGAACTCGACGACCTCCATCCCAAATTTATAAAAGGTCTTCTGTCTGCAATACTCCCATGTCTCACTTATTTTTTTAACAACATCACTTTAAGATCTACGAGTATTTGGAAGTACTCTAAAATAATTCTCATCCCCACGAGGTCCTATGGTTCAACGGAATATCGTCCTATATCCATTTTGCCTTTTCTCTCTAAAGCCTTTGAAAAAATTCTTCACACCCAAATCACCGATTTGTTTTAGATAGGGAGAATCTTCTATCTAATCTGCAATCGGGTTTTAGATCCAAGCGAAGCTGTACCTCAGGATTGCTTAATATAACAGATATTTTACAGCGCTCATCCTCCTTGACTATTCTAAAGACTTTGACACGGTTAACCACATATTGTTATTAAGCAAACTTGCCTTTAAATTTTCTAATTCTGCATGCAAGTTGGTTTGGTCTTACCTCAATGGGCATCAACATAGCGTGGTCTGTTCTAACTCTGCTTTTGGCTTCTTACCTTTGCGGGGTGGAGTTCCTCAAGGCTCCATCTTGGGACCCTTATTATTCACTATCTTCATTAATGATCTTCCAATGATTTTGAAAATTTGTGATTACCACATGTATGAAGACGATATTCAGCTTTACATCTCCAAGCCTCTAGGATTGCTGGAGGTGCTATATGCCGTATGAACGAAGATCTTGCTGATGTGCTTAATTGGTTTATTAATAATGGATTGAGCTTAAATGCCTCTAAATCTAATGCTATGGTGATCTATAAAAGTGAATTGGATACTTCCTTCTTTCCAGATATTATCCTGAATAACGTGACTATTTCTTATAGTACTACTGCATGGTATAATGAGTAACAAGGTAGGCTCCTCTCAGAATGAGACAAACACTTTTTCTTTTTTCATTACGTCATCATTTGCCAAAATTTTGACAGCAGTGAAGAAATCGTTAGCAAATAAATTGAGTTGAGTTTTTAACTGCATATATTTAATAGATGTTAAGCAGAGGAAATCTGTTAAAATGGTTACATGTGAAAGGAAAAAAATGCAACTGCAAAAGTGAAATATTTTCAATTTCCTAAAAACAGTGAACTAGCAAAACTGTGGTTAGATGCTTGTGGGAAAGATGTAAAAGTGAATATAAAAACCAGTAAAATATGTTCAGACCATTTTGATGATAGTAATTATTCTATTAAGAACCAATTACTCAATACTCCTTTTGATAAAAAAAGGTTGAAACCCGATGCTGTGCCGACAATTAAACTTCCAATTTCGGATTCTATAAGGAAAAGGCGGGTCGAAGAACGGACGAGAAAAAAAAGTAGTTGCTGATTTGATTAACAATTATTCTGAACGCGAGAGGTAAATTCTGTATATAATCAAATAATTAAAATATAAATCATATGTACCTAAATATTAATAATAGAAGTGATCAACAAAATATTAATGAGTTTCATGGCCATGAAATGAATGTAGAAGACCGATTTGAAAATTATTCTATTGGGGTTCAGACAATGTACGTAAATGCATAAATACTATTAAATTCAAGTGGAAAATTTGTATTAAATATTATATTCTAGGGTTGACCTTAAGTGCTCACAGCAATTAAGAATTTTAGAGTTAGAGAAGGAAGTTAACCAACTTAAGCGACTACAATCAAAGCTAAAAAAAAAGAAATCAACGAAAATAGTGATAATATAAAAACATCGTTTGAAAATTTGAAACTAATTTTCCCGAGCGGCCAAATAAGAAAAAGAATATGGACATAAGAAGATATTTCATCGGCTATTTCATTATATTCCAGCAGACCCAGATCCTACCGATACAAATATCGTAAAGGACCAGCACAATCTACTTTAATAAAATGGGCGGCAAAAGTAAAATTGACTCCTGGAATTGTAAAACTTATTATTAACGTTCTGAAAGGACTCGATTACAGTGAAAGAGATAGTACCTATTTGCGTCATTTCTTTTGATGAGATGAAAATCAAAGGGACGTATGAATACGATAAAGTTTCTGACTCGACTATGAAGCCTTCTAAATATTTTCAGGTAGAGATTCTATTAATAATTTATCTCTAAATCACTTCTATGCAATACACAATTCCTATTTTATTTTAGGTTGCACTAATAAGAGGACTTTTCAGAAATTGAAAGCAACCAATTGTCTACCAATTTGGCTCCCGAATGACAACTAATATATTGCTGGACATAATACGACAGCTTCACGACATCAATTTCACGGTTGTTGCTGTGGTATCTGATTTGGGACCAACAAATGCGGCACTTCGAAATGAATTAGATATTAATGAAGAACAACCTTATTTTGTTCATCCTAGTGATAAGTTAAAAAAAATTTTTGAATTTGCGAATGTTCCACATCTAATTAAGCTTTTAAGAAATCACTTTCTCGACAGTGGTTTCCTTCTTAATGGGAAATTATAAACAGCGGAACCTATCTCTGAGCAAGACTCGGATCTCAAAATGTGTCACAAAGTCACTTCGTCTCATTTAGAAGTAGTTCAAGCTAGTCGGCAAATAGTAAAATATGCTGTTCAATTGTTCTCCCATTCTGTTTCTCGTTGTATTAGGCGCTGCATAGCTCTAGCAAAATCCAAAAGTGTGAATGCTCTAGAATGTTCAGAGTTGATCAAAACTGTGAATGATTGGTTTGATATTTTTAACTCTCCATAAAAACGTTACGCGTGAATAAGAAAGCAACGTTGTTACCCTTTCAAAGCGGTATTATACAAAACAATTCTGCCCTATCACAACTCTTCGAATACTTAAAGATAAACTATGATATTCACTACATTTTGACGAATCGTTTGAACCAAGACGTCCTTGAGAACTTCTTTGGGGTAATTAGAACTAAGGGTGGATTACAAGACCACCCAACTGCCATCGAATTTAAGTACCGATTCCGTGGATACATATTGGGTAATTAATAAAATAATTTAAAATATTAATGTTTGTGTTGTCCTGTTGTTAGGTAATTTCTTATTTTTAAGACTATTAATGTATATTAAATTATTACAGGAAGATCTGATACCAGTATGCAAGTTAGATTAAGCTCAAATGTTTTAATTACAGAAGAAGATGAAATTCCTTCACAGGCTATATTGACTAGTATTCTTTCAGAAAAAGATCCAGGAGAAGAGGTTGTAGACGAAGAGAGCGAAGAGGAAGGTGTTTCTGGAAATTACTCAACATTTGATGATCATGCTGAAATTCCTGAGTTTTATGAATTGCATGAAGATGCACTCGAGAACCTGGCTGGCTATATAGCAAAAAAATTAAACTTAAATGAAAGTTTCGCAACTAAAACTCATTCCACTACAAGTTTTAGATATACATGGGTTGATGAATTGTCTGAAGGATCCCTAAGAAAGCCCACAGTGAGTTATTTTAACAAGATTAAACATTTATAATACATTTTTAACGATGTAAAGGGTTTTCCGATAAGAGGTGTTATTTTAATATTCACAGAAAAATGCCATTTTTTTAGATAAATGATCGGATCTTTATTTCATTATAAAAAGGAAGGTATCCGTTAATAATGGAAAATAACATCAGCCAAATGACCACCACGACCACGCCTACAGGACCATATCCTTTTCATGAAATTTTCCATAACCAAATCGCAAAGTGGCTGCCCTATGTCCTCGATCGCCTCACGAATTCCATCTTTGAGGTCTTGAATCGACGCTGGGCTGTTGGCGTAGACCTTCTCTTTCACGTGGCTCCGAAGGAAGAAGTCGCAAGTGTGTTAAGTCACAAGATCTCGGTGGCCAATTGTGATCACCTCTTCGAGAGATAACACGGCCCGGAAACTTTTCCCGTAAAAGATCAATGGTTTCGTTGCTTGTATGGCACGTAGCGCCGTCTTGTTGAAAGTAAACGTTGTCCAGATCAATACCATCCAATTCCGGCCATAAAAAATCATTAATCATCTGTCGATAGCGCAATCCATTCACCATAACTGTTGCTCCAGCCTCATTTTCGAAAAAGTAAGGTCCAATGACCCCGCGGGACCATAAACCGCACCAAACAGTCACACGTTAGAGGCTTTTCAACAATAACTCTTGGGTTTTCCGAGCCCTAGATGCGACAATTTTGCTTGTTGACGAAGCCATCGAGGTGGAAATGGGCCTCATCACTCAAGATGAGGTTTCGATGGAATTCCGGATCATTTTCATGCATTTTAAGGACCCAATCAGCAAAGACTCGACGTTGTTGATGATCGTCCGGCTTGAGTTCTTGTGTTAACTGAACTTTATAAGCCTTAAGACCCAAATCTTTATGCAAAATACGGTGTAATGACGTTTGTGGAATGCCTAATTCCAAAGAACGACGAGGAATGGACAAACCTGGGTTTTCTTCAACACTTTCGGCTACAGCCGCAATATTCTCGGCTGTTATTGAGCGACGTGCACGGGTTTTATTCTTCACATCACTAACTTGTCCCGACAGCTCGAATTTTTCTACCAATTTCTGTATTGCGGTCCGACAAGGTGCTTCACGACGACCCAAAAATGTTCGAGTTTTACGAACCGTCTCTGCCACATTTTCACCATTTTTATAGTGAATTTTAATAATTTCAATGCGTTGTTGAATCGTGTATCGTTCCATTTTTATTAATGGCGTAGTTTCTTCTTGTCAAATGTCAAAAAATGACAGCTCCAAAAGTGACATCTACCGTAATAGCGTGCTAATTAAAATAACACCTCTTATTGGAATACCCAATAAGAACTCACTATATGTAAGAACAGGCTATCTAAAAAATCTTGTAGAAAAAGCAGACTTTGTTAAACTAGTTACTTCAATAAAAGCATTATTTTTTAGGTGCAGAATGTACTTTAGGATAAAATTATTAAACAAAAACGATGTAAATAATAACAATTTAAAAAAAAAAAAGAGAAAAAATATGAAAATCTTTTCATAAATATGAAATTTTATTAAAATTCCTGTTTTCCTATACATTTGCTTGTGAATTTGGCAAGTAGTGAGGTCACGGAAATTTGACAGCTTGGATAGAGCTTACCTCTTAGTCTTTATATCATGGTAATACTGTAAGAAATCTGGGAATTATTTTTAATCGTACTTTGAACTGGATCGATCATATAAATGAGCTTGTCTGCAAGGTTTATAGAATTCTACGTAAACTTTCTGCCACTGCAGCATTTACTCCTGTTGACACGCGGATTATGTTAGTCAAATCGTTAATTATCCCTCTCTTGACCTATGGCTGTGAAGTTTTTTATGGTTTTGATTCAGCTTCATCGCGTAAACTCAAAGTGGCTTTTAATTCTACTGTTCGGTATATGTTTGGCTTGAGGCGATATGACCATGTCTCGGAATATTTAAATTCAATCTTAGGATGCATGTTAGAAACATTTTTTAAATATCATGCGATATTATTCCTCCGTAATTTGATGATATCTGGGCAACCTGACTATCTGTATACTAGATTGGATTTTTCCCAATCAGTTAGAGCTTATTCTCTTAACATACCTCGTTCCACCTGTCGCTCAAGTGGTCGTCAGGTTTTTGTTCAATCCATAAGACTTTGGAACTCTCTTCCCCTTCAACTCAGAAGGAGCAGGGACCAACACAGTTTTCGCATCAATTTACTGGAATACTTGCGAACTACTTAATTGTTTGGTTCGAATAAATTTTCTTATTAAGCATATTAATATTAATACATATTATCTTCCTGTATATCTTGTTCTGTATAGTTTACTTAAGTTTATATCTAAATCTTTCTATTGTTCTCCTACACATAATTATAAGATCTTGTCTTACTTGAGTAGTGCCTAATAAATACTATTTGAATTTGAATTTGAAAATGCGCTGTAGGGTTATCATGCAAATCGGCGCACAGATAGGCAGACGGATAGATGTAAAGACAGACACTGAGAAATGCAAATGACTCTATACTTTTACTTTTACTCTTATACTTTATATGATTGATAATTTTAGTTCATATAAATTTAGAATCATAGGAAGGATTTCATCTAAGGCATAAAAATAATCCACGTTTTTAGGAGAAAATATTGGTGATAATATTTTATACTGTATGTTGATTTTCAAGACGATGCAGACGGTTAAAAAAGTAATTATAACTCTTTTTTGCGAGAAGTAAAATTCTGACAAAATCATAAGATAAAATCTCAACAGTAAAAGTTTCAATTATCAAGATACTCTGATTTTTCTCAAAAGAGTATTTATTACCATCAATTAAAATTTTTTTTTTCTGCATTCTTTCAGTTTCTTCACATCATTTCTTTTTCCCTAGCCATAATACCTACATACTTATGTATAGCACCTGAGTAGAACCCCAAAAAATATTTTTGTTTACGAAGAGCAACAGCTTTCCCAGGCAGTAAAATTTTTGACGTGAAATTTTGATTTAGGGTCCAATAAAAATAGCCTATTAAATCAAATAATTGAGATCGGGACACGCATATAATACGCATGCTCAACGCATGCACGTAAAATCCTTGGGATTTAGATTTCTTTTAAAAGCGAGATCGAAAGAAAAAAGAAAAATCTGTTAAGTCTTTTTTAAGACACACATCAATCCCTTTTGTACAAAGTCATTAAATCTGAGACGTGTTCTTCATTCGGAACTTCATATATGTAACTATGTGAAAGCATATTCATACATATGTACATACATACATTCATTCGTAGGTATTTCTTCTTAGATTTCAATAAATCCATTATATAAGATTCCTCGTCTATAAATGTGCTACGATTTTAATGCTGTGGAAAGAAGCCATCCATCCATTCAGTCCTCGAGACACAAGTGGATAAAAAAACCTTTTACGACCCTCTAAAAAAATACATCATAAAGAAAGGAGATAAAGAAAAAGAATACTTTGTAGAAAATCTTGAAAAACTTTTCTCCTCTTAGATGTCAAGGGAGTTAGCCTCCATCAAACCACTGCACTGCACTGCGCGGCACTGTTCAGTCAGGAGTAGAATTTAGCTGACTGCGTCTCTATATAGAAGCTGCAGCAAGAACATTTTTGAATACGAGTACAAAAATAAATTTGAAAAAAATAAATAAATAAAATAATTTTGTACTTGTGGCATTTTTTATTCGACTTTTGGCCATTCTTTACGTTACAGGCTGATAAATTATCAACTCAGCCTCCGAGACGCCCACAACTCCTTGATGAGTCCCAGACACATTCGTCTTGGTTTGGGCTGGAAGAGATCTGGTTGACTGCAGAGGACCTTAATGGCTACTTCTTTTTCTATACTTACTCTCAATCTATAATTGTGACTTTAATTTCTTGCCACTAATTACGTCCAATAAAAGCTGATTCGAAGGGGCAATTACGTTACAAGAAGCCTAATTGAAATCGCTTATTGAAGAAGGGAAAATTGCTTGGATGAATTGAATCTTGTATGTGCAAGCATACACATGCACATATGTATTTATATCCAGAGAATATTTACCAGGTAAGGTCAAGGTATTCATTGTGTTTTTTTTATGTTTTGTTTTTTTTTTCCCTCCTTGGGCCTTGAGATAATGGCGATTTGAGGATTATATGGCACAGGTGTGCTGATCTGTTGGGGTAAAATCTGATAATCTTGTTGCTTTTTCTTGTAGATTTTGAAGAAGAGATTTTTATTTGAGATGTGTAAGTAAAAGGAAACAAGTTCGTTAACAGGACGTCCTTGAATAATATGTATTTCGCAATTTCATATTTGATGGGGGTAAACAATCTTGTATTTTTTAAATTGCTTTTATTTTAAATTGAAACAATAATTTTTAAATAGGTAGGTACGGTATGGCTAAATATAATTTTACATGAAATCTTTCTGTTGCACTTCTTCTTATTATAAAAGTTAGTAAAATCAGAGCGTCAACTTTCATATTCTATCTGCTACGTTAAACTATTTATTTGTAACCATTAAGATATTTAATTACTTACTTTAAGATAGTAAAATATATAGAAAGTTAAGTTAAGTAAATTAGAGGTGAAATCCTAAAGAGGAGACACCTTCACTTGAAAGAATTTATTTACCAAGCTGACAAGTTTACCCTAAGCGCACTGCATAATTTTTACGAAAAAAAAAATATATAAATAGGGCATAGGTGGCTTAAAATATAAATCTACCTTTTTCTAAATAAAGACAGTGTAACCACTAATGGAATGAGAGGAACACTGAAAACACGCTTTGTACAACAATTTAAAAGGCGACTTAAGTCTCATACCAATTTAGTCTCCAAGTGTTAGCATTCTAAGGAGAGCGTTGCCAACTGAATCAATCAGGAAAACTGAGAAAAAAGCTGAGAAGTTACGAAAAAAACTGAGAAATGAAAAATCATATCTAAATCTCTTTTATTAGTTATCATGTAAACGAAAACGTAAATATAATCCAGTACTATATAAATTCAATAACAAAAAGTAACGAGTTAACATTTAGATACAATCTCTTGTTTACAAAAAAAAAAAAAAAATGATAATAAAAAGTACAGCCTTATTTATTTCGTTTAAAATCATAGATATTTTTATTTAATAGTTGGTACATATTTTTAGTTCCTTTCGCGTTAAAGCAATTCATGTTTCTTAGTTTTAAATAATCTTCTGAATAAAGAATTGTACAGAGGGTATCTTTGCCGAGTTGTTTTCTTACTTTCGTTTTATTGATATTAATTGTTGAGAATACCATTTCTACATTAGCAGAAGAATGAGGGAGGCATAACATTTCAAAAAAGAATTTAGAAAGTTTAGGAAAAATTAAAGAATCGTCGTGTCTCTTAGAAAGTGACGTCATCGGTTAGATTTTTAAAAGGACTAAAATCAAAGAGTCACAGCTCTCCATTCATCATCTAACTTTTGTATATTTGGTACTAAGTTTGGAAAGTTTTTGTAATTTCATTTTGCCCCTTCATGATATTTTCTGGATTAATAATACTTAAACTCCTTAAGATTGGATCACTGATCTTTGAAAAAATTTGTGAAACTAATTCTATATAAAATGCTTAGCAATTTTTATTAAATTCTTCTGTTATTTCTGGTTTATTTATTGTATTTAAAATAGATTGCACACTTGGAGGTAAATAAATGCTGCTTTTAAAAACTTGCGGATTTTTATATCCTATTTCAAATAAGTCTGTATTTTTTACGTGATCAAAACATATATAGTTATCCAAAATGAGTCGTAAAAGTCTTTCCAAAACACCGTATAGTTTTAATAGTTTGGCGACTCACTTTGATATAATTTATTCAAAGTATTGATATGTTTTAAATTATACTACAGAAAATGAAGATACCTTAATGGGATTAGATATAATCGTAATAGTTTTTCTGCTGATTTTATCACAGAAATATTCCTAGTTTTACTACTTTTTCTCTATCCGCGTGTCTCTTATTCTATTGGTTGGCGCCATGATCGAAACCCTATGATGCAGGCATGATATGTGCAAAGAATTTGCGAAAATATAGTGAATTTAAATCCTGAATCGACAGATTCGCTTATATCAACAAAATACTCCAGGACTTAATTCCGGATTGTGTCCCTATCTTCTTCTTAGGATAAAATTGATGTTACTGGAAACTCGAGAATCGTCTTGCTTCTAGACAAGAGGTATTTTGGTGGTTTCGAAGTAGTGCCTCTGGCTGGGAGATGCTTTCGTGCCGTATCAACCATCAATAACTTTCTTTTCGTACACTTTGCTTCTTTGCATGTCGATGCATAGACTAGCGTACATAGATATAGATTACTTTGGGGTAGACATTAACTTGATTGGGTACATAACGAGTAGTGTAATCTATAGTCATCCCTTGAAATTACAACGACCCGGATATAGCGATCTGACTATTGCACCACATCTTAATCAACCATCGTATATCGATTGGGTTCAGACAATATGCATGCCTGCCTGACTTTGCATGATCGGATGAAGGGACTTGATAAAATGATTGTGCCAGCTGGTTTACCCATATTTAGACATTGTGCAGACATCCTTTCTACTAGGTCTGTCAAGTGAATAATTTTATCAGATTCATTTCGACATTGGCCAACTCGAAAACACTTGATGAGAGCTGGTACAGAACAAATGTACAGGAACTTATTGTGGGCATATTAGCTGTGATCTTTTGTGTCCGCAGAACAGGGCAGAACAAAAGATACACAAAAGAATGCCTCATACATTTTCATAGAAGATTTGTACATCAAACGAACAGTACAAATAGTTCGCTTCAATCGATACAACAATATATGCAGACTCGATGACGTGTTTCTGGTAGGAAAAGGCAGGCAAATTTCCTATCGTTGATGATATCGTAGGATATTTTTGTATGGTATTCTAAAATTATTTCCGTTTTAGTTATGTTTTTCGAGATGGGTCATAATACCCAGAATTTTTTAGAATTCCCCAAGAGTACTGAGGTAGGCCTCCTTCTTTATATGTAAATTAAACGGATAAAGGTTCCGTAGAGTCTCTGAAATTGCGATCGGGAATGCACGCATAATATTAATAAATCCTGGGTGCGGCATATTTAAAAATATGCTTTAAGATCAATATATAAAAGTAAGCCACAAGGTCCTGCCGAAAACTTACGATACGTCCATAGGACCTCTATAGAAATATTTAAGACTTTTTCAACTCCGAATTCCAAGCGAGTTTGCCATCTTTTGTATCTAAGCTAATAACTAGATATATGACTTCTTTCGAGAATTCAATCAATTTTTCGTAAGTTTAGCTTCTTCTTCCTTGTAAATTGAACTTTATCTCTTTTACCAGGTTTTGCTTAAATGTATATTCTCTCGTATGTTGAGAGTAGGCTGTATTATGTGAAAGATTTTTTGATTGTGTTCATCCCTGATTTATTATGGTTATAACTATCTGCTTATTTCCGAATATCGTAGTCATAGTTGGTTAACTTTTGTAAAAAATCACATACCAGTAAATACCATTGCAAAGGGATAGAGCAATACAAAGACAAGCTGATGGTATTTATGAGAGGAGTTATCTTGATATGTTCAATTATTTCCTTACTACTATTACTTCCAAGGTTTGAATGATTGTTTAAAAATATTTTTGATTTCCAACAGGCTTCAGTGTTTCGTCCGCCCTTTAATAGAGTTTAGCTTATAGGATTTCACCTATTGCTTTATATAATCTATCTCAGATCATTATCTGGCTGGTTGAAGAATGGAATACTTAACCCTTTCTGTATTAATTTTGTATTAATTTATTGAAGATATTGGAGCCAAGTCAACTGTATCACTTAAGGGGGTCACCCCGTGTTACGGCTTGTTGTTTTTAAGTTTTTTTTTTGGGATTTTGTGTGAAATACATGTAAGTAGTCGATTTGCATTTCAAGGACATAAAAATGAGTAGAGATAAAAAGAAAACGGCTGCTGAAGGTTAGATTTAGGCAATGACGGTGAGGCGACAGACTGCAATAAATTCGGAACCATATCGTGTAAAGAACATTTTTCGGAAGAAAGCCACAATAAAATGGTAAAAACGTACATACCTCAAAATAGCATAGACGAGTGCATTAATAATTATGGCGCCATAACTGAGGGATCTTGCTTAGATAGGTTTAAGAAAATTTAGAAAAGACATCCCGTCACATTCAGTGAGTGACAGTAAAAAAATACATACGAGTAAAACAGTTAAATTAATGAATTCTGCAAATATATGAAATAGAAAAGTGGGTACAGTACATCATAGAATTGTACAGAATAGTATAGTGTGGCGCAATTATTTAATGTGTGGTTAATGTGTGTTAAAAGGGTTAAATGTTGTAAAAATGGTACTTGTGTGTATAGTTAATGAATGTGTGATTGTTCATATAGCAAGTAGACTGGTATAAAAATTCTGTGAATGGAGTAAAACGGGAGTGCTCTTGATTATTAACGGGGTTATATGGAATAATTAAAGCACTCCCCTTTGCTTATTAATCTTCGAATGCTGGTCCATACTAAATCCCGCATGATACATAGCGTTGACTTATGCCGGTTTGTTGAGTGATACTGGTCCGTACTCTATCATTATTATTGCTGATAGATCCTGGTCCGTACTGGATCTCATAGAATATGATCTTAATTAGACGATAGCGTTGACTCATGCCGCTATTAACTAAGGAACCTGGTCCGTACTCGTTCTTGTAAAAGATCTGTCATATTTGTACTATAACGTTGAACTATGCCGTTATTATGAATGAATGGTGGATCAATCGTAAAGGTCTGTTTGATCCAAAACCGAAAGAAGTAGTTTTAATGCGTAGCATAGGGAAACCACTGAGTATCGTTATACTCAATCCCATATTTTCTCTTGCAGGTCAGACATCCCTCTAGTGCGATCAGACGATAGTGCGACGCATGAACATAAATCATACATAAACACTAAAAGAAAAAAAAGTAAAAGAGCTAGAATTGGTCTAACAATAAGACCAATTCTTATGATACCTTAGATCGATTTTTGAAGTGGTTTTTCACATATATTTCTATAACGGTTCGTCGAACAGAAAAAATAATTATAACCAATTTTATAGGATTTCATATTGTGAAGAGCTTTTCAGTACATTAAAACCGCATAGGACTGATCGTTTTCACAATATACGTAAAAATCCTAAATTTTTATATGGCAACCCTACGAAGGAGTTACCGGATTTGTGCCATTTTCGAACTTAATTTAACTTTTTTTTTTAAAAGCCCATGTGCGAAATTTCAGTTCTATACGTACACGTGTTCTCGAGTTATCATGAAGACGGGCGGATATGCAAAAATCAAAATAACTTTTAATTTTATGCATGGGTGGGTGTACAATCCCTTTTGCTCTACCATAATTATTTCTAGGTGTTACAAACGGAATGACAAACTTAGTATACCATTTAGATTTCATATAGGGTATAACAACAAGTGGAAGGAAAAATAAAATAAATCGAGTTTAAGACGATTAAATATTTTGCTTTTATTACCTGCCTTATTATTTGTTTTGACGAACAATAAAAATGAAGTTTGAACTTTTCGCCATATATTTATTGACATTTCCACAGTAAGCCAGAATATTTTCAGACCAAAATATTTATCATAATATATGTTGCACCACTACAAAGGCACCCATATCGAAAAAAAAGTTTGTCGACAGTCTCCATGATTTCGGCTGATTGGCTTACCTGAAATCAAAAAACCAAAGGGCGTTTCAATCTATGAATCTAGGGCTATCGAATGAACTAGAATCATTCGAAAATATTGAAAATTGAATAATTGACTTATATTGGAAAAAAAAAAAAAATGTTTCAGAATTTTTACATTATTTTAGTTCACTCAATGACTATATATGGGCCGAATTTAATGTTAAAATTTCAAAGCAATCGGTTAAACCATTTTTGAGATATCGTGAAGACCAGTAAGAAGAACGTAGTTTTAAAACAAAAACGCGCTTAAAAGTTCATATACGACTATCACCACACTTTGGGTGCTCAATTAAGACTAAACTTACCGTTTTATTGGAAACAGGAAAGGAGTTCAGAGATTTAACGGCTTCTGTATTGTGCATTTACACCTGCGTTTGTATTAAAAGGGCTCAGCATAAGAAAAGGGGTCCGATGATTGAGCGCGCGCTCCAAAAACTTGGCTTGTTCAACGCTATAACTTTCGAACGGCTCCAAATATAAAAAAATCACTTTACGCATATATTCAGCACTATATTTGGATGCAATTTATGCAAAACCCCCTTAATACACAGTACCGGGAAAGATTTAAAAAGTACTTCGGTTTTTTAGTCTCACTCCTGCATCCTATGCATTTTGGGTCATCAGTTAGCTTCCATAAGATCTTTTAAGCTATTTTCTTTAACCTTGTTGACAAGCTTTATCTTACGTCTAATCAGCAAGCTTAATATTGTCCCCTAAGCTTCTTAAGTTTAGCTTATAAACTATGGTGTACTGCAGGGATGAATTCTACGACCATTACAGTTTATTGTTTATAGAAGTTTTAGTTTAAAAAATATTGTAATAATCGCGCCTTTATGCCGATGATTGCTAGTTCTATGTATCGATATTCCTAGTTATAGTCAATGATGCTGTAATCTTTGGAAATATTGATTTATCTTGACTTTGAATAATATGTGCACAATTGTTGCCAGAAAGCTTAGGTACTTTTTCCTAAAATGTAGGGAATATTCCCTAAAATGTAGCGAATATTCCCTACATTTTTGGGAATATTGCCTATACTTTAGGGAAAAATACTTAAGCTTTGTGGCAACAGTTGTGCACATTTTTTATAGTATACCTTTGCGTGATTCTCTATTCCAATCTGTGAATATTGCACTTGTATATTTAGGATATTCAGTATAAAACCTCAACACTCAATAATATCGAAATTGAAAACTGGCAGTATCTACTACCTTTTTCCTCTAGAGATCCGAAAATTACAATTACTTATGCTGTCTGCCTATCTTTTATATTGTTGCGAGCGTGGCCTTTGGTTCGTTATTTAAAACACAATATTAAATATGTAAAATACAAGTTCTTTATTTCACTCTAATCTTAACAATTCATTAACCTTCAATTAATCAACTACACTTTAATTATCGCTTAATACTGTACTTTCAATTATCGCAATCTAATTACAACACTTTCGACCGTTTATTACTTTCGCTTGTTAACACTGCAACGTCTAAGACAAGACTCTTTTTCCGGCGGTGACATCTGTTATATTTATACCCTAGAAACTCTCCAGATTATTCTAGAGTATTCTATTCCAGAACCTTCTTAACTTTTCTATTCATTCTATTCCTGAACCTTCCCGAACATTCTGTCATCGATTCTCCGAACCTGAAGTTGTTTACTATCCATTGCCAGTAGATGTCACCAGTTTGCTCTTTCTGTTGTAGTGATTCGCCATGCTTTTGAGTCCTGTTGCGCAACTGTAGGCGATATACTTGCTGCATGTGCTCATCTCCGTAACGTAATTTTATCGCCTGTACTAATGAAGTGTAATCACGTTGATTTTCAATCGGTACAGTTTGTAAGAGTTCTGAAGCAGGACCTCGAAGTGCTAACACCAGAGCTATAGCTCTGTCTTCATTATTCCATCCATTTACCTCTGAAGCTGCCTCAAATTGTCTCTTGAAGATATGCCATGAATTTTGTCCATCAAATATTGGAGGTTTCATTCTACCTGCGCCAGATATTTCAGCTGCTCCGTTTAGAGGTTGACGATGCCTTATTCTTTCCAGATCTGCTTTAAAGTTATCAAGCTGTTCCGTGACATTTTGTTGTACTCCCGACACTTGTTGTCGAGCTTCCAACACTTCCTGCTGGATTTCTTCAATTTTCACATTTTGTTCGTCTAATGAACCTTTCAGAAAGATCTTCTGTTCCTCCAAACAAGTTTCTAGACAATTCTGCAGAGAATTCTTTTGTTCAACAAAAGCATTCTTTTGTTCGTCCATAGATTTCTTCTGCTCATCTAACCGGGATTCCAGAGAATTCTTTTGTTCTTCATGGGAATTCTTCTGTTCATCAAAACGGGCTTCCATAGATTTCTTTTGGTCCTCTAGAGAATTCTTTTGTTCGTCAAAACGGGCTTCCATTTTGCTCATTAAAGCACTCAAAAGCTGTTCCATTTTCATTGTAGGCTCTTCTTCAACTTCGGTTTCTTCCAAGTTCTCTTCGAAAACAAATGTTTCAGGATTCTTTCCTTCCTCTATCAAAGCTTGTCTGAGTCGCTCGACCAGCACTTTCTTTGCACCTGTCGTTTGTAAAGACCGGTTCCCTAACTCCACTTTCAAATCCTGCGTTCGAAGCTCCTCGAATTTTCGCCCCATTACTTTAGTAATTCACTTAAAGTTGAATATAAATTATTTTCCAGAACTTTCAAAATTTAACACAATTTCACAAAATTAATCACAGTTTGAATTTTTAAGTCAATTGCCACCACTTTATTTCGCGAATTTATCCCACTTCTGACACCAGTTATTGAACCTATTTATTAAGGTTAATATTGTTACGTGCAACAGAAACAGACAACTGGTGACATCTATTGGAAATGCAGCTTCGGGTTCGGAGATTCGATGATGGAATCTTCGGGAAGGTTCTGGAATAGAAAACTCCAGAATAATCTGGAGAGTTTCTAGGATATAAATATAACAGTTGTCACTGCCAGAAAAGAGTCTTGTCTTAGACGTTGCAGTGTTTACAAGCAAAAGTAATAAACGGTCGAAAGTGTTGTAATTGGGTTGCGATAATTGAAAGTAGAATATTAGCGATAATTAAAGTTGAGTTGAAGGTTTATGAGTTTTATATGATTAGTGTGAAATGAGAACGCTCGCAACAATATGTATGAATAAGAATGTTAAGACAGTTGGAAAGATAACTGAGACGCCATCCACCTCGCCTATTAAGCTAATGAGTAAAGGCACTTTCACATCAAAAACTAGAACCGAAAAAATGTAAACCGAAAACTCAATTTATTCCACTTTAAAACAAAATTTTTGCTCTAATGATTAATAAAATCATGGGAAATAGCATAAACTAATAATAGTATAGAAAATAGTATATTTATCTCAGATTTTTAAGAAAAACACAATTTTTATGTTTTAACGGCCGAAAAACCTTTTCGGCCGAAGAATTCGGTCGATGGAACATAAAAGCTGTGGTTTTCTTATAAATCTGAGATAAATAAGTACATATACTATTTTATTAGTAATTTTATTAATTTATCCTATTTCCCATGATTTTACTAATCATTGGAGCAAAAACCTTGTTTTAAAGTGGAATAAATTGAGTTTTTCGGTTTACATTTTTTCGGTTCATGTTTTTGATGTGAAAGTGGCTTAAGGAAATGTCTTTGTGGTCATAGTTGTATGATATTCAAGTAAATTGTTACTCATTACATGTCCCAGTACCAGTACTTATACTGGAAATAAATTTACCAGTAAAACTGAGTATATTTTACTGGTACTTAAAATGTTTTGAGTACAAGTACGAAAACTTGTACTGGTGTGTACCAGTACTTCTCAGTACTTTCCAGTATTCGTCAGTACTTATAAGTACTCGCCAGTACAACACTCCATTTATAACTAGCGCGTAGTGAAAATTATTTTGGGAAGTCTTTGATGCTTATTATGAGGATTTTTTTCAACATGAAGCAAAGTTGAAGTATTTATTATTAGAGTATATGGAAGAAAATAAATAAGAATATGATATATGAGACTGATTTGAAAGACTACGTACGTAGGTTAAATGGAATTCATTTACTTAATAAAATTTTCTTCTGTAGGTACACCATTTATGCGTCTTATAAGACTCATAATTAAAGTGAACTAGAAAATACTTAAAGGGTGAAAATTTACTGGTACTTATACTTGTAATTACTGATTTTTATAAATTTACCACCTATTTATAAAAACCAGTAATTACAAGTAAGTACCAGTAAAGTACCAGTAAAGTACCACTAAAGTACTGGGAGGTACTGCGAAGTACTGGGAAGTACTGGCAAAATACTGGTAAATTTTTGAGTACCTTAGACTAAATATTTTTTTAGTATGGGTACTGGTACTTGACTGGTACTTAAAATCATACAACTTTGGTTAGGGTTGGCATGTCGTCTAGGTCGACCAATTGTGATTTTTTTTTATTTTGGCAACTATCGCCACCAATGTGCGAACGCAGCAAACTCTCTCTCAATAACGCTGAACTTTTCGTGACATTACTGACTTGGAGCGTGAAGACAAAGCATGTGTTGTGCACTCAGTGACTTTTGAAATTAAAAAAAAAAATTTTCTAACATCAGTGAATACGGTCAGAAGGTCAGGCAAAAATATACAATTATCAAGGTTAGCATTATAAATGTATTATGTGGTTCATGTTTGAAAACAAACCAAGAGGAAAATTCAATCCTGTGACATGTTTGGTTGTGGTGTGACGTGATACGGCAGTGGCGCTTGTCGTTAAACCACTATGATTGTGTGCTTCAAAGACGTCCAAAAAACCTCCAGCACCAATCCCAACGAATTCCGCAAATAAAACACTAACTAAAGGAAGAGCAGAAAAAGCCCTCTTCGGACAATGCAAGAGAGGAGCTCATTTGAAGTGCGCCAATATAACGACGAGCTATTATATTTGTTGGAAATGCGATTCCGAATAATGTGCCATTCAAATTGTGCTAAAAAACAGAAAAATGCAACAAATTCGACTTTTTATTTCATTCGATTAATTTTTTTCGGGTCATTTGCAATCATTTTGTTTTTGATTATTTAAGTGATCGCTGTCAAAGAACGGAATTAATGTATAATAGACTGGGTGTACCGCAGGGTTCGGTATTGGCAAGTCTGCTTTTATAAATGACAGTAACGATGCACAGTAGTATATAGCGAGATTAAGCTTTTCGTTAGTAACGCGCTTATATATATTGTTCGGACAAATGTGCAAGGCTGTAAGGAAAAATTACAGCAAGATTTAAAAAAAGCTCAACAAATGGTTTCAAATGAACAAACTTAAATTGAATGTTAATTAAAGCAAAATTCATGACTATTAATAACTACAAGAAAAATTTAAAAATAAAAATTATAAATGATACGATTAAAAATGTGACTGATGTGAAATATTTAGGAGTGATAGTGGATAGAGAAGACTTAAACTTAAACTTCAAAAACAATAGAGTATATTTGCAAAGAAAAAAAATCGGTGAAATTCTTAGAAGAATCAGGTAAAATCTATCAATGAAAAGTGCGATTGACATATATAATGTGATTTTAAAACCTCATTTCGAATATTGCTCAACAATACTATTTTTAGCTTCACAAGGAATGATTGAGCGCTTACAAAAGCTACAGAATAAAGCAATGAGGATAATTTTAAGATGCAATAGATATACATCAATATGTCCGACAGAGACTGCAGTAGAATATGTTTTTATTTATTTATAAAGTTAAGAATCAAAACCTCCCGAGATACCTAAATGAACTAATACAATATGTGGGGGATGCTCAACCATATCAACTAAGAAACAACAATAATATAAGAGTGCCGAGATGTAGCACACGACCTGGTCAGAGCTCACTGATATATAGAGACTACCCACTTTTCAATGAGCCTTCTAGTGATATAAAAAATGAAACAAGTAAGTGAAAACTGAATAATGATTCAGATTATATGGATTACCAAGCTTTAAATATTTACATACTCTAATAGAATGTGTAAAGAGAGTATATAGTATATCATAAACAATAATAATAATTTCAGCACATATTTCGTGGATTGGCCAACCTAGACAGCACCGGCCGACCTTGACAGCATTTCACTTTTTTTTTTAATGCCTATATTTTTTTTCATTTTTCACCCAATTAATTTGCAATGTTCAGCAAAAGTGTTCCTTTTTTCCAAATTTTTTTTTTTTTTAAGATGTGCTTGGATTGACCAAATTTTTCCTTAAACGGAAGTTATGGGCAAAATTGAAAAGAGTGGCAAACCCTGACGACAATCCCCTACTAATACAAGTAATTTAAAAAGTAAATTTAGAAAAATTCTAAGATTATCATTCTTAACTAACTATTTTATAATCAAATGTAAAAATCCAATTTCTCGATCACTACCTCCTATAATTAGTTTGCTACCTTAAAAATTACGCCGCAGACTCCGCGATAGCGGTGTGGGCAACAAAATCCGAAAAAATAATAAAACAAAAACAATAAAGGCGATCGCAAAGAAAATTCATGTGATAGTTACCTACCCATCGAAGCCAAGGGATTGTTCCAAACGACCACTGGCACTTTCTTCCAATTTAACCAGAACGAATTAATCACACACTCGTATTCGTGTATGTTTACTATGCATAACATCACAGGTACCCTGCGACTTCTAATCGTGATCTTGCAGGTAGACTCGTTGAGGACTGACTGTACCGCTCATCTTTACATATGCATAAAACTCACCTCTGGAATTACCTGTTTTCGTATTCCGCCGTTATCATATTTTTTTTGTTGCTTATGCCTTTGTAAGAAAAAAAAAGAAAAAAATCAAAACAACGCTGCCTCTAGCGTAACACCAGTGTGTGCCGTAAAAAACCAAAACAAGAATATTGAATAGGGGAACCAAAGTAAATAAGAAGAGATCCAAAAATAGAAGAAATGGCAACGCAGCAAGATCGAGCCTCGAGGACGACCAACTCGACTCTACAAATTTATCGTTGATCGCGTTTGCTCTGGCAGGGCAGGCAAGGCTGTGCTTATTTGGTTTAGTTTTTCTCTCAGAGCCTCCGAGGAGCAGATAAGGCAACGCGATTGAATGCAACATTGCAACATGCATATGATGCGGATCATATAGAAAGAAGCCCCTTTTTAAAGCCCGCATGGTTACATTGCATACAAACATTTCAGCGTTGATCGAGAAGCTGACTGCTGTCCATTTCCATCTTCGACCCACGACTTGGGAATGGAGACGGGGAGTGACTTGTGCGAGTTCAAAACATCACTTGACTTTGATCTTCGTTTCGCTTGATTTAAGACTTTTGACTGTGTTCTCTATGGCCAAAAATGAAAAAAAAAATGGCTCTTGAAAGGCCGTGTCAGAGTCATCAGTTTGATGAGTTTTTTATTGCAGTGAATTAAAAGAAGACGAGAAATAAAGTGCACAAGATGCAGGCCGAGCACTGGAATAGCATTAGTGTGCGCAGTGAAAACCAAAATCAGGCAGGCAGGGTTCTGAACAAATGCATGGCATATTATCTTGGAGAAACCTTAATTTAGGACGACCCGACTTTGTGCGTTATCAAATTTGAAATACCATCAATTTGCTGCCTACACTTGAAATCCCATTAAGAGTTTACTTTATATGCTCTCAGATTAGGAACATTGTAATTGTCGTCGTTAGTGGGCCGGTTTGATTGAAATTGCTCAAGTTGAGTTGGAATTAGTGTTGGTTTTTTTTAGTTCTTGGGAATTTCAGAAGAGCTCTTAACTACGAAAGATTGAATATTAGTGAATGTGGTGAATGTGTACTATTTCATCCTGGATAATATCAAGGGATTTATCACGATATATACATATAGAAGGACCGTTTTCTTTTTATGAAAAGCAACAACAAAATAAACCAATCATTCAACATCCATATACTTCTCTGATTTAAATACAGGGTGTTTGCACTTAGGTGGTCCATAGAGCAGTAGGTGATAGTACTCATCTAAGCAAATAAAAAAATTGTATGCTTGGGGGGGGGGTCCATATCAACTGCCTCGGAGTTACAGGGTGATTAAGAAAAAAAATCAACTTTTTCACAAAACACCCTATATCTAAAAGCATGCAGGGTATATGGTCACCGTCTAAAACTGATTGTACGCACAATATCATGGTCTTTCCAATGACTGCTCAACTAGTCCTGTACTCCTCTCCCCTCAGGGGGTTATTGAGGTCTAAACTCAAAATTTGGGTTTTCTTATCTTTTTTTTACTTTGACCTCTTTTTTTTTTGCAAAAAGGTCATTAACATAACTTCTTTTTATAAAAACTATAAACTGTAGACCCTTTTTTTTAATTTGACTAATTACTGTGCTATCTGTATGCGTTAAAGAGTTATTAGCTCACAACCTATTGAGGTCATACCGAAATTAGCTGATATTTTTTTTTTAAATGACGTGTTGCAGTTGCTAAGGGAAAAAATTATTTTTGAAAATAGGTTTAATAATACCTTTGACAATAGGTTAAGGAGCTAATAACACTTTAACGGATACAGATAGAGCACAGGATGCAGTAGGTCAAATTAAAGAGGAGAGTCTACAGTTTATAAAAAAAAAGTTATATTAA
The DNA here is from genome assembly GCA_963924295.1 of Dioctria rufipes. NCBI lineage: Eukaryota > Metazoa > Arthropoda > Insecta > Diptera > Asilidae > Dioctria > Dioctria rufipes. Next base: position 247,743,214 of record OZ002741.1, on the reverse strand, counting down.
CGACCTTTTTGCAAAACAGAAGAGGTTAAAGTAAAAAAAAAGAAGGTAGTAAAATCCGAAAATGTTAGTTTATGCCACAATAACTCCTGAGAGGAGAAGAGTATGGGCTGGTTGAGCAGTCGTTGGAAAGACCATGAAGTTCTGCATCCAATCAGTTTTAGATGGTGACCATATATCCTGTACTTTTAAAGATACAGGGTATTTTGTGAAAAGCTAGATTTTTTCTTAATCACCCTGTAACTCCAAAACGGTTGATATGGACCCCCCTCTGCCGTATAATTTTTTGTTTGTCTAGATGAGTAATATCACCTCCTCCTAGGTAAGAACACCCCGCTTAGTGGACTATGCTTCAGATGTAGCATACCTCGTTTTCCTCATGCCATGAGATTTACAAAAATCGTACCTATTTGATGTAAGAAGCAGGGATGGATCTATTATGGTGGAGGGGGGGGCACTTGCCTCGGGCGCTAGTTTTAAGGGGTGCCAATACGACGAACTTCTGAACTCATAACTAAACGAGAAAAAATCTAATTACAAGTCTTCTTTCCGGAATTTAAAAGCTTCTTTGCTTACTTCATATTTTGAATTATGCTTACACTATACAGCCAATAAATTTACTCTCTATTAAATTTAAGTTTGTAAGCCTCTTTAATCTAATTAAATAAAAATGTCGCTAAATTCTCTAATTGTACCTTTGTATCGTAGGTATATGAAATGAATTCAAAAATTGTACAAATGTACTAAGGTGGCTGGCAACCATATGCTCCCAATCATCCACCAATTCTATTTCGAATGTAGACAGAATATAAGATAGAAGGCACAAGTACCGAGTTGTCAGAGAAATAGCCAGCTAAATTTAACCATTTTAGCCGGAGTTAAGGCTTTCGAATCCGGCTAAAAAATCGGCTAAATCCTTTTAACCTGAACGGCAGTACGCCAGAATTCCTACCCAAAGTTTTTTTGAAACCGTCTCAAATTTTAGCAGTTTTAGCCGGGAAGATTCATATTGAAAAGCGGTCAAAATAAAAAACAAATCTCGAACATAATAAAATTTTTAATTTGTATTCTTTGTGTTAATTTTAAACAGTTTGTGATTCAAATGACAATTAAGATCTATAATATGATCTTAATTTTTGTTTGAATTTGTATTTTATTTAACAGTCTTTGCTTAAAATTGAAATTGTTTTTAACAATTTGGGTTCTAGTTCTAGGGTATGCAGTATGTGATAGGTCATCTATCATATATGCTGCATAGTATACACTGGAACTTTAATAACGTTTGCCCCAAATAAATATTATTGTTAGAGGGGCGGCAAAACTCATTTCTCCCCCCCCCCCCCCCCCCCCCCATCTATCAAAGACGTGGTAAGAAGTGATATTAATTACATTTGCACTTTATGCTAATCGGAGTCATAGTAAACTTAGCGATGTTGTAGTGAAAGAAAGAACTTAATTTGCTGTTGATTACATTTCTACGATCAATTCCTTTCTCAAATGTATGCATTTGAGGATATACTCCAAAGGAACGAAATAAAAATTTAGTCAGAAAAATATAGCCTATATTTGCACTAAACGTAATACTAGACTAAAAATTGTTTTTGATTTGTTGTTTTTTGCTCACCTCACACACAAGAATTGAGATTAACAATTCCAAACATTTTTGAAAATAATACTACAATACTAAGTATTCCAATAAACGTGATATAATCGGGTTACATATAGTTTCTACAAATAAAGAAAAACACATATCGAATTGGACTGGCCACACATATTTTGGTAGTAGTAATGTTCCAAAGATCTTAGGATTGAACACAGAAGGAGGCCAAGAAATATTTGGGAGGAGAAGCCATAATATCAACTCGAAAATGATGAAGTGAGATAAAAGTTTTTGCATGAAACTGGTTTTGCCTGATATCAGTAGATGGATTAAATGCGCATCATTAGCACATGAATTCATCTCTTAGTTAATTTTTCTTATATAAGTATTTTCCTATAATACTAAATTTATGCCTTATGTCCATAGGTATGCTCTCCTGCAGAGTAACTAGAGATCACGTTAGCTACTAATTTTTAAGTAAGCTCGAAAACGGACAAAATCAGGGAAACTGTGCTGACAAGTTCTGCGAAATGTAAAATGCTATAAAATTGTGTAATTATTTTATACGAAACGTTCTATAAAATAGAAAAAAAAATTAAAATTGATTCAAGAATAATTTTAGCAATATCCCAAATGATTGCTTGATATTATAGCCACCACTCTAAAAATATAGTTAAAGTTAAAGGCTCATCTATTGTTAAGAATAGTGATAACATAACCAGTTTCATAGATTTTACATTCCGGTAAGCTTTTCAGTACATTGAAAACTTGAAGGAATGACCGTTATTTTATTATAAATAAAATCTAAATTTGTGTAAGGTAATCTCACGAAAGGGTTGCTAAATTTTGTCAATTTTATAGGTTACACCTGAAATGTTATCAAATTATTGCACCCAATATATTTTGTCTCTGTGTTATATTAGATTCATTGAGGGGTATTCAGGCGCTAGCCTCGCATTAACTGCTACTTGAAAGATCTATTTTGAGTATAAATGTCTCTGTGTTAGCCCTTTATCACTCAGAATTCAAAAATATACCATAAACAATACAAATTTAGACGAAATTAGAAATAACAAGGAAAACAGCTATTATTGGTCTAATACCCTAGGCAGACGGGTAAAATCAATGATCATTCGTTCGTAATTGAATTTTTCAAAAATCGCTTTACCTTTGAATTTTAATTTTAATTATTAAAAATGTGCTGTCAATTACGTATAAAAATTGACAGAACTTTCGTTTTAATTCACAAAATCTTGGGTAAGTTGATTTTTGAAAAAATCAATTACGAATGAATGATCATTGATTTTTGTAAAATCGGGGTTTTGCATCAAATTCTATAACAGTTCGCCTGACAGTAAAACTGAGTGTAAGCAATTTCATAAGATTTTATATTCTGAAAAAGTTTTCAGTACAATAACAAGAGAAAAAGTTACAATTTGTCTTAGACCAATAATATTATACCCTAGATAAACGTAAAAGACCACCAAGAAGGGGATGCCCGATTTTGTTCATTTTTGAATTTTCATTTACTATTTTTATGAAAACGTTGTGCATAAAATTTCAGCTCTCTACGTCGTCAGCACAATCTCAAACAGAGTCCAAATATATAGTGTAAAACTGAAGTTTTATATAGTAACACCAAGAGAGAGTTGCCAATTTAGTCCATTTTGGAAACTATTTTTACTATTGCTATAAAAACACTACACACCAAAGTTCAGCTCTCTAAATCTACGTATTCTCGGGCAGTAAGGAAATATATAGCCAAAAACGAAATGGAAACCTTTCGAAGGAGTTGCCCGATTTGTCCTATTTTTGAACTTAAATTTCCTTTAAAAAAAAAAAAAGCCTATGTGAAAAATTGCAGCACTCTATATGTTACCAAATGGAATGACAAACATAGTGTGCCCTATAGATTTCATCTAGGGTATAAAAACTGTCGACTTTCCTCGACTCAGCCCTCTTCAACCATTGTACAGCAAGCAAGCCTTAATTACCACTCCACAAATTCGATGGAACCGTGTGTAACTGCAATGAATATTGCCACAGTTTATAGGTATTGTCTGTTGCATTAGTGAATTTTGCCACAATAAGTGACAATTTAGTTAAGTGATTCTCAATATGCTAAATATTTCGATGCATCGGATGGCATTAGAAAAATCAATTGACAGTGAGAAATCATTGCATGATCTCTTTTGCATTTTTAAGGGGCGTTTTATGGCACCTGAACTGTAGCCAGCATTTTGTGCGCTGGCTCAACTTATAACAGATAGATTAAGTAGTGCTTTCCCAAAACATAATAGAAATACAGCTGTTCGGATGATGCTGAAGCTTTATATCCCAATAAGATGTCCCCAAAGGCGCAAAGTACTATTTACATTGCAGTGGCTCATGTTATTTGACGACATGTTAGTTCAACTAAATAACAAAAAAATTGAGTTACAATGTTACGCTGAGCACCTTTTGATTATCACTAAAAGTAAATAGGATGCTATAAGCTTTGTTTGAGATTGGTGTACCACACATAAGTTATCAGTCAATCTAAAAAAAGCTATATCAACTATAATTTTCTATAAAAGAAGGAAATTTGGGAATTTAACTAGTCTTATACTTACCCTCTTTGATAAGATTGTTGTACATATATCCAAACACGCTAAATATCGTGGGTTAATTCTCAATGATAAGTTCAAGTTTCAATAAGCATGCAAACTTTAGAGTCCAGAGAACTACAGTAGCATTCTAGAGTACTGAAGGAAATTGGGTCGACATGGAGGTTCAAGCTAAAACAAATGAGATCTAAATTCACAAATCAATAAATCAGTAATAACAGCTCTAACCATCTACGCAGCCTAGAAATACTATTAATGAATTTACCAGCGCTTAGGTGTACAGGGTTCTTGCAGATATGATATAGTTAATTGGATTAAAAAAGTTTTTTTTTTTTAAAAAAAAAAACAAGGAATACATATAAATCCAATGTTGGCCATGCTATCAGAACTAGAACAATAGCAAAATATATCTTCCATCTACCATTCAAGATAAATATATATTAAGTAGGGAAGAAATGGACAGAAATTTAGAGAATGGAGCTCTAATTTGGTATACTAAGGGGTTTAAAACGAGGATCAAGTAGTAACATAGACAGCACAAGAACTACATAGATGTCGCATGGCATACTTGAGCAGAGTATACAGAATGTCAAATGTGTAGTACATTCTTGAATGGACCATAACATGTTTTAGAGTGTGCTGAAAGCAAGTGTTTTTATAATAGCAGTTTTATATACATTTGATCGACTTCCTCAACACTTCAGATACGAAAAAACTATGAATCACTCGACGTATACATCATTTCAAATCTTGTGGTCTCTTCCGGAATGGACCACCCAGCCATATAAATTTTGTATACTTTTTTGGTACTGCATGCGACATCTAGTTCTTGTACTATCTATGGTAGTAGGTAGAAATTATTATTTATCTAAACCTATGAAAATACACCTCAATATTCTCGGCAGTAGTATTATGCTATCACTAGCTGTGCATATGAAAATCTGAGTTAGCACTGCACAAATAAATGAATTTTGCATAATAACGCGAAACTAATCTTACAAAACTGGATTCATAACCAAATGAACTTCAGGCAAGTAAAAGGATTCATTAAAGAATCTTCACAAATAAAAACTCTGGATATTTTGAAGCTATCTTGGAACCAACTTGAAAGTATTACATAAATCCTAAGTGGACACTCAGAAAAAGCACATATAAGTATGTTAATCGGACAGGTTCATTTATGTATGCAGACTAGGTCTTAGAAAAAGCTTAAATATCAGAGCACATCCCCTATGAATGCGAATCAATTATCGTAAAATGTAGATTTAAGCTTTTTGGTGTACACTTTCTTAAGTCCACTGAATTCGAGAAAAGTTTTTTCACAGGGATACTGCACTTCCTCATAAGAATAGAACTTCTGCTGCAATAAATTGAAGAAAAAGTGGGCCACAATAAGCCAATAAATGGCTTCAGTGTAAAGGCTAATCGCCTTGCTAAACCACTAAATCTAATTCTAACTTCCATACCATACTTTCTCGTATTTCATAGTTATCTCCGCCCACCGCTTAAAGATATTACAAACGGCAGCCTACTAATTGTAGTTACAGTAGAGCACTTCTATTATAATACCCAAAAGCACAAAGCCTCTGAAAAAAGAAAACATATATATCAACAATAATCTCTTGCAAATCCCTTATCTGTACGATAATTTATGAAAAAATTCAATCAACGTTATTCAGTGTTGTGCAGCTGAGGTATTCTCATACTTCCATTATCTAAAATGTCTGGCGATCCTCCCACGATCCCTTTATACTTATTATCATCGATTACAATTTTTTAGCACGTGGGCTCTGTATATATATATATATATATGTAGGTACTCGTACAGTGTGCAAATTCAAGACCAATTTAAATATCGGAATAGTAGATATCATTTTTTATTACTCTTCTCAATTAACTCGTTAAGACTGACGCATGAGAGTTGCAAGCCCAAGCGATTTTTTTCCAATTTTGTTTTTTGTCAGTCATTTTCCTCCGCCATTAATTAAATAATTGAAGTCAATATATAGTTGAGTTCCCTTACAAGTTGTTGTTTTCGAAATTTTTAAGCTGTCCCCAAACGTGCTTCTTAAATTACTTCCACCACACATACATATATGTGTGTGTGTCTTTTTTTCAGATGTTTTTTAAACTAATGGAAATTCCCAACAAAGTTGCAAGTACCAACTTTTGTAATTTATCGATCATCAATGAGGCTGAATACGACTGATTCTGGCTCAAAAATCAATATTTGAAAATGAAAACGAAGGGGAGGACTCTGTTCCTGTGCAATGCTCTCAATGCAAGCTGCTATTTATGACACATTTTTTCGAGAAGGGTGATATACTTCTGCATACGTACCGTTTCCTATATAGTAGGTACATAGGTACATACTATATGAGCCATATATCGATTCAAATTTGAGTGTGCTCCGCGAGAAAAAAAAATTCATTTTACTGTAGTTCGTCATTTTTTGAGGATCAGATCAGACTAAAGCATTTCCTGTTTTAGATGGGCACTGTCGCGTCTAGAATTTATTTGATTAATGAGGAAATTGGAAAAAAAAAGACGAAAAATTCCTCTGTCAGCGGATGTAAAATAGGAAGTGCAATTAGAAGTCTCATCTGCTAGCAATAACAGAGTGACATTTAATGCGTGTGAACACTTTATTTCTACATATATATGTTATTATGTGTTTCTATTTAGTATAATTAACAATTATTTATGTGAAGGCCATGTAGAAGCTATCTAACAGTCTGGGTGGCCCCATTTCGAGCGATAAATGTTTTTCAATTATAATTTATTTTCATCAACCAATTAATTGTACAATTCAGATTAAATTAATGAATATTTCTAGTTTGTACAAGCTAAAAGAAACAAGCAAAAAAGCTAGTATTGGTCTTAAGACATATTCTTATTATCTAGGGTAGGAATGCCCGTATGTAATTTCCATTTATGCAAGTATGATTTTTGAAGTGGTTTCTCACATATATTTCTAGAGCGGCTGGTCGGACTGCAAAAATAATTATAACAAAATTCATAGGATTTCTTAATCTGAAGAACTTTTCAGCACAATGAAAACATCTAGGACTTATTGTTTTCACAGTATACGTAAAAAACCAAAATTTTTATATGGCAACACCAAGAAGGGATTGCCCGATTTAGTCCATTTTTGAAATTTTATTTGCTATTACTATGAAAATACCATGTACTAAATTTCAGCTCTGTCTGTCGACGCGTTCTCAGGCAGCGTCCAAATATATAGCGGAAAACGACATTTTCGTATGGCAACAATACGAAGGAGTTGCCCGATTTGTCTCATTTTCGTTTTTTTTAAAGTCAGCATACAAAATTTCAGCTCTCTAAGTACACGCGTTCTCGAGTTATTGTGCGCACGGCGGACGGACGAACAGACGGACATACAAAAATCAAAATAACTTTTAATATTATGCGTGGGTGTCCAATCCATTTTACTCTACGATCATTATTTCTGTGCGTTACAAACCGAATGACAAACTTAGTGTACCCTATAGAGTTCATCTAGGGTATAAAAACCTACCTGCATTTTAGGGATAAAAACTAATCTACGTTTTTCAAGTTGGAGCTTTCCCTAATCTTACCGAAAAATACCTAAGCTTTGTGACACAAATTGTTGCCACTCATTTTAGGGAATTTTTTTTACTGTGTACCTGGCTATAGAGTTGAAGGCAATACCAAGTTTTCTTGTATTTATTATAGCATAATTTGGCACAAATTTCGCTGGCATAGGTTATTAAAGGTACTAGAAGAGCATTAACAATTAGCTATCTGGTTCGTAGTGGTTCAGTAGACAGGTGTCTATGATGCTCGAAGTCCACCATAAACTTTTCTGATAACAGAGTTAATGTGGCCATTCCAATTACAAGTAAAGGGTTTTCCAATAAGAGGTGATATTTTGATATTCAAAGAAAAATACCATTTTTTGAGATAAATGATCGGATCTTTATTTCATTATAAAAAGGAAGGTATGCCGTAAAATAACACCAGCCAAATGACCTCCACGACCACGCCTACAGGACCATATCCTTTTCATGAAATTTTCCATAACCAACTCGCAAAGTGGCTGCCCTATGTCCTCGATAGCCTCACAAATTCCATCTTTGAGGTCTTGAATCGATGCTGAGCTGTTGGCGTAGACGTTCTCTTTCACGTGGCCCCAAAGGAAGAAGTCGCAAGGTGTTAAGTCACAAGATATCGGTGGCCAATTGTGATCACCTCTTCGAGAGATAACACGGTCCGGAAACTTTTCCCGTAAAAGATCAATGGTTTCGTTGCTTGTATGGCACGTAGCGCCGTCTTGTTGAAAGTAAACGTTGTCCAGATCAATACTATCCAATTCCGGCCATAAAAAATCATTAATCATCTGTCTATAGCGCAATCCATTCACCGTAACTGTTGCTCCATCCTCATTTTCGAAAAAGTAAGGTCCAATGACCCCGCGGGATCATAAACCGCACCAAACAGTCACACGTTGAGGATAGAGAGGCATTTCAACAATAACTCTTTGGTTTTCCGAGCCCCAGATGCGACAATTTTGCTTGTTGACGAAGCCATCGAGGTGGAAATGGGCCTCATCACTCAAGATGAGTTTTCGATGGAATTCCGGATCATTTTCATGCATTTCAAGGACCCAATCAGCAAAGATTCGACGTTGTTGATGATCGGCCGGCTTGAGTTCTTGTGTTAACTGAACTTTATAAGCCTTAAGACCCAAATCTTTATGCAAAATACGGTGTAATAACGTTTGTGGAATGCCTAATTCCAAAGAACGACGAGGAATGGACAAACCTGGGTTTTCTTCAACACTTTCGGCTACAGCAGCAATATTCTCGGCTGTTCTTGAGCGATGTGTACGGGTTTTATTCTTCACATCACTAACTTGTCCCGAAAGCTCGAATTTTTCTACCAATTTATGTATTGCGGTCCGACAAGGTGCTTCACGACGACCCAAAAATGTTCGAGTTTTACGATCCGTCTCTGCCACATTTTCACCATTTTTATAGAAAATTTTAATAATTTCAATGCGTTGTTGAATCGTGTATCGTTTCATTTTTATTAATGGCGTAGTTTCTACTTGTCAAATTTCGAAAAATGACAGCTCCAAAAGTGAAATCTACCGAAATAGCGGGCTAATTAAAATAACACAACACCTCTTATTGGAAAACCCTTTACGTTCACTTTACTGTCTGAGGCAAGACTCGCCCCTGGAATGTCAAGTCAAGTCAAGTGTGTTTGCGCCTTTCATACTCTTCGCTGTCTTCCCTCTTTGGATTTAATTGATGATTCTAATACCTAATAATTGTTAAGTTAACTTTACTATGGATTTGTCTTATTAAGGGCATGCGGACTTATCTTTGACCCACAGTTCGATACGATGTCTTCTCTTTTCTTCTTTTGTTCCTTGGTTTGGGGGTTGATTAATTCATGTGATACTGTTAGTTCTTCTGCCTACACTAAATGCGCCACATCAGTTGTAATAAATGAATTTCTCGCAAGAGTTTGGGTGGGATTGGGATGGAGTAAGGAAGGATTGGATATGTTTAGGGAGTTTTAAAAAGTTAAGGACTGTCAGATTCCTATGTTAGCAGGATTCATTAGAGACATTGCTGGATTATTGAGTGGTTTATTGAGGATTACCCCCTGTACACCATTAGTGTCATAGAAACCTAATCTACTTTCTTGGAGGTAGATGTTTCTAGTATCACTCAGAAAATATTGATTCAACCTAAAATTGTTGTTCGTACCAATAGTCCTTGGGGCTGGTGAAGTTCGGGAAAACCGCGACCATACGTACTTACCATACACTCTCTTTGAATGCTGGGCCTTTAGTGGAAGAAAAGCTATGAGTTTAAAATATTCATAAATGTCCGACGACATGACCTATAAACATTGGCAGGGTGAGGAGCCCAGGTAGCTTGTGAATGTTAGCATTTAGGTTTGCAAACACGACAATATCCAGAGACGACACTTGTATCTAGAGCAGTTGTCCACAAGTACTGCAATTTTTTAGGCTAGAATATGTAGTGTCATACGCCTTGGTAGCGGCTTGTATTGCAAAACGCCCAAAATCCAACAAAAAGAATTTGTACAAGGGAATGGAGCAAAAGAGCAAATAACAGTAAATTTTTGTGAATGCTGAAAGAATTGCATGGCTTCAAAGTACTCCGCATACTCAGTTGACGATTTGACTATAAATAAATTTATATATATAGTCCGCGCCACGAAAAGTGACCTATCAAGGTCACGGAAATTTCTGCTTGGGGTTGCCGTGTTACTAATTTAACCTGAGTAAAATTTTGTAATTTTTTCATTTGAATTAAGTTATTTTGATGATTTTCTACCAAGTCAGATATATTCCATCATCCAAATATAATTTATGTCGTGTTCTTTAAAGTAGAGAATTCATTTATACATAAATTTGCTTATTTAAATCAGTTATTTACCGATATTCCTTAATTCCTACTGTACATCTGGAAATATGCTACAGAAATTTTGTATTCTGTTCTATGCAACGACATCCAACAAAACATCCCTAGCGAAGTTTAATCTTCTGTTCTAAGCTAAAACATCTTGAGATTTTATTAATGAAGCTGATTGATTAATTTGTTTTTTTTAGATACCTAATCATAAAAATTTCCCTTTTAAAATATTTCTTTAGGTCATTAGGAAACTCCGCATTAATTGAAGTATTTAATAAATATAAATAAGAATATATAAAAATTTTCACTTTCAAAATAAAAGCTTTTCAATAAAGCGAAAGGATTTTAGTTTAGACACAAACCATTTAAGGAATTTTAACTGAGACTCATAACATGTTTTATTTGAGACACAGCCAAACTTGTCCAAACACCATTCTGTTGTCGAATCAAAATAATTTCTATCAATTCTGGTTGTAAATTAGAATTACAAATTACTATTAGAAGGTCTGTGACGAAATTTAACCTGAGAATGAAAGAAAAGAAAATATTATGAAATCATAAATATTTAACAGAATTACAAGAAATGTACAATAGTAATTCGAAAATATCAAAATTTAATTTTTTGTACTGGTAACGCCATTTGAAAGGTTTTTTATAATTGGCGTACAAACTTGCAAAGTACCCACTACTGACTTTGATAGTTCATTTTCGTGGCGCGGAATATAGCCTGTGGGATTCATAAGCAACAAAAATGTGTGGTAAAACGTGCTTTTACTTGATTGCAACTAATTTGGGAGCGATTCTTTATCTAGGGTTTTCCAATTAGAGGTGTTATTTTAATTAGCCCGCTATTTCGGTAGATGTCACTTTTGGAGCTGTCATTTTTTGACATTTGACAAGTAGAAACTACGCCATTAATAAAAATGGAACGGTTCACGATTCAACAACGCATTGAAATTATTAAAATTCACTATAAAAATGGTGAAAAAGTGGCAGAGACGGTTCGTAAAACTCGAACATTTTTGGGTCGTCGTGAAGCACCTTGTCGGACCGCAATACAGAAATTGGTAGAAAAATTCGAGCTGTCGGGACAAGTTAGTGATGTGAAGAATAAAATCCGTGCACGTCGCTCAAGAACAGCCGAGAATATTGCTGCTGTAGCCAAAAGTGTTGAAGAAAACCCAGGTTTGTCCATTCCTCGTCGTTCTTTGGAATTAGGCATTCCGCAAACGTCATTACACCGTACGAGTATTTTGCTTAAAGATTTTGGTCTTAAGGCTTATAAAGTTCAGTTAACACAAGAACTCAAGCCGGCCGATCATCAACAACGTCGAGTCTTTGCTGATTGGGTCCTTGAAATGCATGAAAATGATCCGGAATTCCATCGAAAACTCATCTCGAGTGATGAGGCCCATTTCCACCTCGATGGCTTCGTCAACAAGCAAAATTGTCGCATCTGGGGCTCGGAAAACCCAAGAGTTATTGTTGAAAAGCCTCTCTATCCTCAACGTGTGACTGTTTGGTGCGGTTTATGGTCCCGCGGGGTCATTGGACCTTACTTTTTCGAAAATGAGGCTGTAGCAACAGTTACGGTGAATGGATTGCGCTATCGACAGATGAGTAATGTTTTTTTATAGCCGGAATTGGATGGTATTGATCTGGACAACGTTTACTTTCAACAAGACGGCGCTACGTGCCATACAAGCAACGAAACCATTGATCTTTTACGGGAAAAGTTTCCGGACCGTGTTATCTCTCGAAGAGGTGATCACAATTGGCCACCGATATCTTGTGACTTAACACCTTGCGACTACTTCCTTTGGGGCCACGTGAAAGAGAACGTCTACGCCAACAGCTCAGCGTCGATTCAAGACCTAAAAGATGGAATTTGTGAGGCTATCGAGGACATAGGGCAGCCACTTTGCGAGTTGGTTATGGAAAATTTCATGAAAAGGATGTGGTCCTGTAGGCGTGGTCGTGGTGGTCATTTGGCTGATGTTATTTCCCATTATTAGCGGCATACCTTCCTCTTTATAATGAAATAAAGGTCCGATCATTTATCTCAAAAAATGGCATTTTTCTTTAAATATCAAAATAACACCTCTTATTGGAGAACCCTTTATTATATATTTTTTTGTGATAATATATACAGTTTAGTCCAAATTAATCTAGTATAACTAGTAAAAGCAAGACAAAAAATTACAATTGGTCTAAGACGAATTATATTATACCCTCAATGAACACAAAAGTTAAATGAAATGAAAACCCAGCAATTAGTATCCCGGTTTAGTTCATTTTTGAAATTTATTTACTATTTTTATGAAAACGGTGTGTACAAAATTTCAGCTCTCTAGATCAACGCGTTCTCGGGTAGTGCTTAAATATCGAAATTTTTGTATGGCAACCCAGTCAGTTGCCTGATTTGTCCCATTTTTATACCCTAGATGAAATCTATAGGGTATACTAAGTTTTTCATTCCGTTTGTAACGCATAGAAATAATTATGGTAGAATAAAATGGATTGGACACCCACGCATAATATTAAAAAATATTTTGATTCGTCCGTCTGTTCGTCCGCACGATAACTCAGTAACGCGTTCACTTAGAGAGCTGAAATTTTGCACACGATCATTTAAAACAAAAGTAAATTTTAGTTCATGGGATGAATCGGGCAAATCTTTCGTAGGGTTGCCATACGAAAATTGAGTTTTCCAGTATATATTGGGACATTGCCTGAGAGCCCGTTGGCGCAGAGAGCTGAAATTTGGTGTATGGTGTTCTCATAATATACATAGTAAATAGTACTGAAAAGTTCTTCAGAATATGAAATTTGTTATAATAATTTTTGCTGTCCGACGAACCGGTCTAGAAATATATGTGAAAAACTACTTTATCAATCAAACTTGCACAAAGAGTACACTATAGGAAATTACATACGGGCGTTCATCTACCCAGGGTATCATAAGAATTGGTCTTAGATCAACACTAGCTTTTCTACTTGTTGAACTTGAATTTACTTTTTTTTCTTACAATTTTAGTATTCTAATGGTGAATTCTTTTCGCCTGAGCTGTATCATTCCTCGTTCGGTTCCTAAACGTCAGATGTTTTATTCACCGTACTGAGCCAGAATTGGCTCTGCAAGTTTTTTCTTCTCACAGCGGCTCTATGTGCGGTTTCTGGATTGGTTTTAAATTTTCTTAGACCCAATCTACTTCGAGATCTACCGCTACAAGTTGTAAGTTTCACTCCATGAAAATCTGTAGTTACTGTTCAGAGCTAAATGTCAAATCGGAATTATTTGTAGTTAAAGTGGGGATGTGTGGACAATTTATCTAAGTGCAACTTTTTTATCAAAATCATAATGGACGAACATTTTCCGTTACTCTCCTTTTTTGCATTTTTTTCAGCTTGTCCCCGTTCGGCGCAAAGTTAAGTGCGGTGTAGATTTGACAGCTTCTGGTTCAGTTCAATGTTTGTTCGTTTTTGCTGAAAAGAATTCACCATAAGTGAACGCATTCTTGATTTATCGTGCGGACAGAGGAACATACAAAAATCAAAATAATAAAAAAATAGTACAATTGTTGCCACAAATCTTACGTATTTTTCCTTAAAATATAGGGGATATTCCCTAAAATGTAGTGAATATTCCCTACATTTTTAAGAATATTTCCTAATTTTAAGGAATATTCCCTACATTTTAAGGAATATTCCCTACATTTTAGGGAAAAATACCTTAGCTTTGTGGCAACAATTGTACAGATCTTTTTACAGTGTAAGTATACTCTATGATTTCATCATATAGGGTATAAAAAGGTTGCCATGTACTTTGAGCCGGTTATAAGTACAATAATTGTATTTTTGGCATTTACATTTCACTGTCCCACCGAAATATCTACTTTTTATACATTTATCTCTACTTACATTTTGAGGTTAGCTATTCTCAGCAGCATTTTATAAGCTTGTTTCATATGTGAATATACCTGCCTGAAATTATAGGCCCCTGAATTTGTAAATTCTTCAAAAGCTGCCCTCAACTCAGCTGCAACTTATAAAATGTCCGTTAATAATTTTATGCTTCGATGGCAGTATTATTTCGTTTTTATACTTTGTCAAATAAAATAATAAAAATTATTTCAACAAAAGTATCAAAGATTTTTCAAAGTTTTAAAATGTAACATTGAGGGGAAATTTAACGACTTCAGAAATGTCTGACCAAATTCTATAATAAAAACGTACTTTTATAGCAGTTTTTTTCAATTGATTCCAGTAAACACGTAATCCGATCGTAAATTCTTCTTACTCTTTCCCGTCAAAATGCATAAATTCTTTGTAAATCTTAAGCCGCGCAGAGTCGCAGTCTGAACCCATAACATTTCACTCGGCTTACGGAGCATGTAATCTTCCGAGTTGCGCCTTCAGTATGTCATAAAATTTCGGTCCATTAATGGATTCAAAACGAAACATTTTTTTTTTATATCTTTCTTTTTTCGAGTGTAATTCGGTAGTAGGATCCAGTCGGTGTCTGCATTAATAATTCTTGTACGATGCAGACATAAAATGTTTGTTCCAAAATCGAATGAGAAAATCATTTTGTGGTCAAAACGAAGATGCACAAAAACAGTTCAACAGGTATAAAGTGGTGCTATGGTGGTAGCAAGAACACAAACATGTTTAATGACCTTCATGAGACGTCGGCTTTAATCTGGATAAAAATGACTTTATACTTTCGTACCGCATAAAACAAATGGATCTTGATCAAGATTGGACATTTTGTTGAGGACGGATGGGAAGGCTTCCGCAGCAAATGTGTACATTATAGGTATGTTACGTAGGTACATATGTACATACATTGTATACGTACCAAAAAAAGTAAATTACGCAGACAAAATTTTATTGTTTTGTTAATTTCCATGTAAATTATTCAAATGGCAAAGAAGGAAAAGTTATTTTTCCAGGAAACTGATTTGCATGAATCTCGCATTCAGGTGGCAAGGAATCAACCCGACCATATATCCATGAATAAATTTATCGGTCCGCTGTCTAGTAACGGACGAGGGTTAAAAAAGTCCTGGGAACAGAAAACTATAATATCGACTTCAACTGCTGCACTTGTTAAGATTCTTGCAAGTGTTGAAGACTTCTGAGCTATATTTTGATCTACTTTAATGGGGTTCGCTCACTTATTTGATTCGTCTTGCGCAGATGGTTCAAGGAATTCAAGTATATTGTATATAGTATACTTGCTCGATGGGGAAGACCTTTTATAACCAGTATGTATCAAGTGCATTATTAACCAGGTGGATGGAAAAAGGAACACCACTTGCATGAAAGGAAGGTAGGTAGTTTAGGTTGGTAGATAGGTAAACGCAGTAAGCTCGATACCGTGCAATGAATTCTTCTTGCTTCAGTGGTTGTGTTTAAATTTTATAAGGGAAATATCGGTTAACCGCAGAGAAATGTACCTTGAATTGAACTGAATCGAACACAGGTGGATGTGTACAATATGGTAATTTCGTGTGGTTTATGCGACTTAAAATTGACGTACACCTGACAGTTAAATTGTTGTTCTCGTTTGAGTTGATTACAGAGGAAGAGATTAAATATCGGTTTCAACTAATTATATGTTTAATTTTCATTGTACTTATTTCAAATTGTAAACAATGTTTGTGTGTAAAATGCATAAAATTTGTTAAAAGTCACGCATAGATATGTTACAATTGGATATGGTTTTATTGATAAGCAAAGTTTTATCTAGCCTTGACTGTATTGAATATTGACTAATAATTAAAGTTAAAATTCATTATGCGCTAATACCTGATGGAGTACTTATTCATTTAGCGTTTAAAATCTTTCAGCTTGTCTCAGCCATCGATTACTCTACTGAATATCTAGAAGAAAGTTTTCAAAGCCTACATAAAAAATCTTACCATTGTTTACTTGGCATAGTTACTTGATATACATATATAAGTCCTAAGTAATCTTGAAAATTTTAATCATCATCATTGGTATAGGCCTATAGGCTGGCAAATCGCAAATTGGGAGAATTGACCACATGTGCGATTTCAAGACAGCTGTGGTCCGAGGTTTGTCCTAGGAGGACTGAATCCCTGCTGAAGAGGAACCGTAATGATTTGCGTAACCTTATTACAGTTATTATGGGCCACTGCCTCGTCGGTAAACATGCAGAGCGCATGCAAGCCCAATACAATGAGTTCTGCAGAAGCTGTATGGATGAGGAAGTAGTTGAGAGCGTTCCGCATCTGCTGTATGAATGCCGTAACCTTATACCAAGCGTAGAAGGAATGCGCTGGCAGCTAGTTCAGCGAATTGTGGGAGCTAGCAGACAAGGAGTTGGGGGACCTGGTAAGGTTTATTAACTTTTGTGGCTAGTTTCAGCGCACCACCTAAATCTGAGATATATTTTCCAGGTAAGGTACCAGTAAGGTGGTATCGCAATGGACCACTACATCGTTTCTTTATTGCTACATATCTGCTATTTTGAACACTTTTCTATCAATTAGCAACTTGAAACATCCATAGATATCTTTTCGTTATTTAGCCACCTCATAATAGGGTTTCTTAGCGTACCTTCGGTATTGCCCTAAAGGATGACCTTGTGGATCGCACACGTATGCTCATTATTGAAACGTGCCCAATCTATACAAGCATATACAAACTAATAATATACAAAGACTGGACTGGACATGTGAAACAAAAAACCAGTAACGCCTTGAGTCTTCTAGTAAATTAAAGCTTGCTTCCTTACCTTCCCAAAGGCTACATTTACTAACCATATACCTTACTTAACAAAATAATAAAATAGTTTTGATTATAAAGTAACCTTAGCATTTTACGCTCAATAACTCTCAGCTGAGTAATAGTTGCAATAGTTTATGTGCTGCCGTAGTCCGAATCTGTAGGCAGATTAATTCTAATTCATCAGACCATGGCACATTCACATATGAAATATTACTCAGTTGAGAGTTTTTGTTTGGGAAACCGTAATCATTTGGTTAAGATAAATTTTTTTAAATAATTTTGTCAGGAAAGGTATAAGAATTTTATTTCGGTTCGGAAGATAAGAAAACAAGCTAAAATTATTAGAACACCATTTTTGTGTTTGAATAGTAATTAATGACGGAGGACTTACTGAAAAAAAAAAACGTTCGAAGAACTCTCCTGAAGGGCTTCCTTGGAAGCTCGTAGTGCTTCTTTTCCCTATTCCGGTTCATTGCTTTTTAACATAAGAATGTCCGTAGAGGCAAGCGCTTCAATGCTGCTCTTAAGAAGCGCTCTAAATGATGGCCGATGAAGTTTTTTGAATGTGTCTTTTCGAAAGGTTTAATGAGCTTTTTGGATAATCATCGTAGTGCTTCTTCCTTAATCCCATAAGAGGCCTTCAATACAGACAAGAGTAGTAAGGCGCTTATGCTTGCTCATGATTATTTGTGGTATTTAGTCTTATGAAGTTGATTAAATAACCCAATATTTTCCCTTTTATTCTCACTTATATTAACTAAAACTTCAGATTGCATATTCTAACCACTATGAACATCACATTTAAAATGAGAAAAGCGTTTCTTCGTCAATATTGGAAAAAACTATTCGTAGAAAATTAGATGAGATCACCCTTGTTGCACTTCAATCTGCTGGAGCTCATCAAATAATCTTCTATAGAGCTTCCAAGCGATGGCTCTAGAAGCACTTGAGTTACTTACTTGCGCCTTTGCTTATTTTTCATGATAGGTCAGTGAATATGCTTCTAAAGATCTGCCAAGTGATGGCTAGAGAAGCGCTTAAATTGTGCTGCTTTCAGAAGTGCTGCTAGCAGAAGTGCTGGTTTTTTGTTCTAATGGGGAGCTATTCAACTTAAGGTTTTGTCAGTTTTACATAAGAACATTGAAAATATTTTAGAATGCTCAGTTGCGGCTCTCATGTGGTAGTGAGGGAGTCTATTTCATGGCTTTGGAAGTCTTTCTCGAGGATTTTTCCTACATATAAGCATTCCTGTTTGTTATATGGTCGAAGGGTTGGTCCCCAGACTTCGTGGGGAATGAGATGGCGCATCTGAGTCGCAGCTGGTCGATAAGTTGAAAGTCATGTCACGACCGCGTTGAATTAATTTATATGCATTATCTAGACCCTATTTTAAAAACAGGCAATTATTATTTCTTTTCTTAGAAATTTACTTGGAAAATCGTGTTCCAAATTTTTATGCACCATTGGAAGTTAGTTTAAAATATATAGTTGGATTAATTTGTCTAGTCTAACTAGACGGTTAGGTTTAGTGTAGACCGTTCTTTATAACAAAGAACGGATAAGTAATAAATTTTCTTGGAAATTATTATGCACTATTGGCATAGACAAAAATTAACAATATACAAGGACTGAACTTGTAGAACAAAAACCAGTAACACCTCGCTCTAATATCAGAATGACATTGCCTTATGGCTCGATGACGTAACCAAAACTTAAGCCAGCAATGCCAGATATAAAATCAACGATGCCTCGATCTGATATGTACAACAGCCCTTTATTTTTTTCTTGAAAAAAACTCTCTTTAGAATTTTATGCATTACTGGATGCTAGATCGCCAACAATTTTTATGACAGTAGACGCGTGATATGCAATAAGTTTCTTAAAAATTTAGAGGAAATGTTTCGGCAGAATTTTTATTTACTTTGGTGGCCGACTGGAGCTATTTTCAGATACAATGCTTTCATGTGTGACATTGTTGGCCTCCAGTAATGCATAAAATTTCTAAAGCAAAAGTTTCCAGTACATTTCTAAGAAAAAAATTAAGGCTTCCCGTTCCCTGCATCAAGTCGACGCATCGTTGATTTTATACTAGAGCGAGGCATTGCTGGATTACCGTTTGGTTACGTCATCTAGTCGAGGCATCGTGGATTTTACGATACTCACGCCATGCGAATAATACAGAGAACTCATATACCGGAAAGTGGAGATATCTATTATAATCAATGCGTACGACCAATTTTGACGATACCTCGGGCGTAGATGAATGCGTGGAAGGCTATATTTACCTTTGTATTTGAAATGTCTCCCTAGATGTTCAGAAAGGTGATTTTCACATAGAGCAGTTCATTGGACACTAACCATAACGATAATCAATTTCAAAGGGTTTTATATTCTAAAGGGCACTTCTGTTAATGATCCTTTTGTCGGTACACCCTAAAAATCGGATTTTTTTTTATGACAATCCTTCGAAGGGTGTGAAACATTACTAGTTTTTTCTTCTAGATGCCCAGCCTTTGATCTGACTTTACTACGCTATTTTTCTCGGCTTTTAGATAATACATCAATGTCATCCAAGTTTTTTATTAATTCAAATGAGATATTGACTTCATAATAAAACACTGAAAATGATCTAATGATAAAAGACGGAATATTTTACAGCAATAATCTGAAATGGTTTAAATGGCATGGGTGCTCCTAATCTTTAAAAATCCCATACAGTATTATGTAAGGCCGCTGTGATTTAGGACTGAATTTCAAAACAAAACTTTTCATCCTAAGAACTTTCATGAGGGTTTTTATTAAATTCGTTGTGCGTAATTTGAAGACAAAACCGGTTTCATTGAAATCTGATCTTCATCCATTTAAAACAGATAACTAAATAGCGGAATAAAGCCAGGTGATATTAGGTTGTAAATTAATAAAGTTAATGTTGGGTTAAATTTGATCGAATCGGAGATTTCTAATTGTATGTTTATTAAAATTGATTTTTCTTTAGGAAGCCGCTCAAATATAAAAATAATTCCAATTTTCTGTTAAGATTTAGGTAATTTATATTCTGTGGTCAGTTTCCTAAGAATTGACAGGTTTCTGTCTGAATTTATGTTAATTGATTTCGAATCGCTGCTAACTTTAATTTATTAAAATAGATCACCATAACATTTTTGTTTTTTCATATTTGAACTTGGACTACTTTTTAATTATGCAAACGGGAGGGATTTTTATTTATATTAGTTGATTAAAATTTTATGTAAAATTGGTGTTAATTATATTCATTTGGGATATTATAAGCAAACATTTATTCAAAACTCGAATCTTTCTTTGTTGTATATAATTTCATAAGTTATACTTATGACTAAAAATTTATGGATTTATCATGTTTTGACTCAAGTTTCTTAAAATGATCATCGAAAATTATTTAATCGTGTTTCAATTCATAAATATAATTATTATTTTTTTTTTTTTTAATTTATTATATAAATTGTAATTAGTCAGGGATAAATTGCACACAACGCGGCTTCCAACACATAGTTGACCTGCTCTTGGACGTTGTTCAGTTCCGACATTACTGATTTAATATATCAAAAGCCCGCTTCAAATCTGGTTTAAATCTTTTAAAATACATGTAAAAATCGCCATACTCACAATCAAAAAGTTGCCTGAAAATGTTTAACATTGATAGAACCAACTAACTTATATCACTTCCAGAGTGTGTATCATAAAGGAATATTACCATTTTTTCCTCTTATTGGGGTTCTACATAAAGGAAATGCCCACTTTTCATACAACTTTATGCCCGACATCAACAAACATGAGAGATGTCTTAACTGATGGATCTAACCATCGGATGTCGCTTGAGCGACTTTCTTGGGTGAAAAAGTGGACTTTTCTACTTCTCGGAATTGGTGCGCTGTGAAAAATGATTTCCTATGAAAAAATGTTCACAACATAGCACTATACGCACTGCAAAAATATATGCGAAATGTAGTAACTGGGGTGTATGCGACCCAATTACATGAAAATGGGTTTTACGGCAGCAAACAGGTTCAGAGAATTTTTCTGAAAAAGAAGTATACCACCCGATAGTACTCGATGAGAACTTTAATTTGATATGCAACATACCGTATTGGAACCATCCCCCAGCGGGTATTCCTACTCTACATCCTAAAAGTATGCAGAGAATAGGAAAATTTTCTTCTACGGGTTGTAGCTGATATTAAGCTGAGCCGAACAGTAATGTCCGTTTTCAGATCGGACATAATTCTACCGAGTTAGAGCCGATCTAAGGTGCGAAAAATCTAGTACTTCAGTTCGAACAAAAAAAAAAAGGGATATTGTGGTAGAAAAGATATGATTTATATTTCTTATTCATCTTTCCACCAGCTGTAAAGTTGTGGTAATATAATAATTACATGATGAGCTACAGTCGCCATGTGGAAATTAAAATAAAATGTGATTTACATCTTATTTATATTAAATCACCAATGAGTAGTATACAGCTTGTATGCATCTGTATGCATAAGCTATGCGCCGGTATTATTGGACACGAAGAGTGGACGGAGCCACTAGGCTAGGAGAACCGTCAAGAACAGATTTCCACCAGTGCTGTCGTTTTTACTCCGATCGGAGTATTTGTACTCCGAAAACTAATAGCGTACTCCGGTACTACTCCTTTTATAAAAGTACTCCGCTTTTCACTTCTTAATTCTTAAAACTCCTATATACATACGTATATTGTTAGCAAATAACCTAAAACGTTTTATTCACTTTCATTTAAAACTATACATTCGTAGTACATTTTAGTAATAAAATCTATTAAGTCCGGTTGAAAAGTGGGTATGGTATTACTCTGATTTGTTTTAGCCTATTACACCTATCTAATCATGTCATTATGATTCGTTCGTTAAACGCTGTGATTGATGTTTATGAAGTGAACAATCAACGCTCTCTACTTGAAGAGCTCCAAAAATTCTATTCTAGTTCAGAAAACGTTTGTCTTTCCTATTTTCTTCATTTCCTTCTCACAAAAGCTAAGTCCAGTGGTTTTTGTTTATAATTCGGTGAAGGTATTTAGTGATTTAATTTAACTATATCATTTGTTTACCTTAATTCAAGTGTTGTAAAAAATGTTAATTTTTTGTAATAAAACAATATAAAATTTGTGAATTGTGACACAAAGGAAAAAATTTGAGAATAGTTCCCGATTTTCAAAAAAAAAAAAAAAAAAAAAATTTCAAGTAACTTACAGCTTACACCATCTCTGTGGAATTTTTTCGGACGACGATTAAGATTTTCTTCTTTTGTGGAAAAAAATAAGGAAATATTTCGACAGTAAAGTTGTTTTCGGGGCGAGATCACTTTTTGTTTTGTTTAATGGACTGCTAACGGGTCACATTTGAGAAGACAAAAAACTATTTCCTTGTTGAAAAATTGTTATGGGATCAAGGATAACAAAATAGATTTTCATTAATTTTTTTCCCAAAATACCAGACCTCAAACAAAAACAAAATTCTCGTCTCCAAACCCATTGAGATCCCAATTTAAAAATTTAACCATTTACTAACAATATTATTAGCATTAATTTAAAAGTTAAGGGAATGCATTTGAAGATATTCATGGATAAAAGATATATTTAATATCCTTAATTTTTTTTCCAGCAAAAGAAAAATGAGATTGCTGGTGGTCGGGTTAGGAAAGTGCAATTTTTTATCGATTTCCTGTGGAATGATCCTAATGAGTGTCAACCATTATTTATAATGACCTCAGCGTTCTTTCAGATATACTGCTAACTGCTCCATATTTACCGCGGAAACAGAACTTCATACAGAACTGTGAAATGCAGAGTAAAGATCTAATGTGATCCAAATCATTTTCGTTAATGAAGAAGTAAGTGTCAAGGCATCCAAAATGTATGTCCATAGGTAAAGTACTAAAGTCAACTCTTGGCAATATTGCAGTATTAAAGTTTCTAAATGTAGTGGTTGTGTTACAAGCAATATGAATATGGCAAATGTATCCGAAGATCAAAGGAAATCTAAAACAATTCCTAGAAATTCAACAAACATAAATAATAAAGAAAACATAATTTCTAGTATAACGATAGATTTAGAGCACTACGGGTGGATATTTCCATTCTTGGAAATTCTATGGAAGCTGTTTTGTCGCCAACTAAGCTTGTTCAAAAATTTTGCTCTGTATGCACGCAGCCTTATAAATAACAGGGAGTTTTGTAAAATATATTTTAAAGTTGTTGTAAAAAAGTAGAAAAGCTCGGAATCGTCTAAGACCAATTCTTACGATACTCTAGATGATTTCCCGTATGTAATTTCGTATAGTCATCCATCTGTGTCAGTTTGATCTTTGAAGTGGTTTTTCGCAAATATTTCTGGAACGGTTCATCGGGAAGAAAAAATTATTATAATCAATTTTATAGGATTTCATATTCTGAAGAAGTTTTCAGTACATGAAAACCATATAGGACTGATCGTTTTCACAGTACGCTTAAAAATGTTAAATTTTTATATGGCAAAACCAAGAAGGGGTTGCCCGATTTAGTCCATTTTTGAAATTATATTTACTACTGAAAACACTATGTACAAAATTTCAGCTATCTACATCGACGAGCTCTCAGGCATGGCAACCCTACCGATCAGTCTCATTTTCGAACTTAATTTTACGTTTTTTTAAAGGCGATAGGGAAAATTTCAGCTCCCTAAGTACACGCGTTCTTGAGTTATCGTGAGAACGGACGGACGGGCTGACAGGACGGATGAACGGACATGCAAAAATCAAAATAACATTTCATATTATGCATTTTCCTCTACCAGACATATTTCTGTGCATTACTGATTCAAATATTGTAAAAGATTTGAAATGCAGAAAAACTAAAGCGACTGAAGTTGTCAATACAATTTTGCATTATGTATTAAAATCCTTACTAATATTTTGAAAATTCAAAAGTTTTCAATAATTAAATATTTAAACTAATGATAAAATTTATGTATTTTATTAGTATATACACCTACATAATTTGCTTTATGCAGTCGCAGACAACATACAACTAGATAAGAAAATCTCCATATAAACCTGGATCACTTTTTCAAAGCTCTTTAACTTTTTATTCAACCAAAGAAAGCTATCATTGCGAAGAATTTTATGTGGCATAATACAGAAAGAGAGAGAAGGAATGTATAGAGCTTTCTATTATAGAGCGATTAGCACGTTTTAATACGACCACTTTTTTGTGAGGTTTTCACATCTAGATGTAAGTTATCTCAGATGCAGGTATGCTTTTCATGACAGATCCTTTTTACTTCATGCAAGTATGATTACCTGAATCAAAGCAATTAATTAATGAATCTTTTAAATCAACAGCTGTCAACTGAACTTAAGAAATTCTTATTGCTGAAAAAAAAAATTCATGGGAAAATCTTAAAACAAAACCCATTTGTTTCTATATATAAAAAAAAATATATATAAATAATGTAATAATACTAGACATATAAAGATTTATTTAAAAATTTAAATATGAATAATTTTAATGAAAATGAGTTTTATTCACACTAATATGATTTCAGGATCCCATTCTAATTAATTTGAATTCATTAAATTTCGTTACTATTACGGTGAGCGCAGCTATAACTAGCAGATGCCCAGTGGTAGGCGCAGCTATAACTAGCAGATGCCCAGCGGTAGGCGCAGCTATCACTAGCAGACGCCCAGTGGTAGGCGCAGCTATAACTAGCAGGCACCAAGTGATAAGTCAGAAGTCTGTTAACACTATGCATATTTAACGAGATATTCCTAGCTTATTTATGCAAAAGTCTAAACTTAATTATGACTTCTACAATTACCATATGTAAACATGCACGTGATTTGGGGCATGTTAAACTAAATCACTTACATGCACATTATTTGCTTAACATTTATTTGATGTAATGCAATTCGCTTGACCCGTGCTAAGCATGTTGCAAAACATGTAAAAAAATGCAGTCACCTACTGTTCGAGTGCGACATGCATTTGGTTGAATATTTTGCTTATAATGCATTAACATTGTTATGTCACATTTATTGTGATTAACTTTATTGAGAAATGATTTCAGGTCAATTGATTATTGCAATTATACTGAATGCGCATTTTTGAGTTTTTAATTGATGTGTTAGTCGTTTGTATTTTTATGCATAGTTACATCACAATATCCTAAACAAGTGAGTATGGGAATGGCTATTTAGGTCTCCGAGTATAGGAGTGGGGTACTCAAACTTTTTTCAGGATCTAAGCAATTCGATTCTGTACTAGATTTCCCGAAATGTACTAGATCAAATTTTGACTCTTTCAAGCCTTCCCCGTTTAATTGAAATAAATATTGTTAATAAAATATGTTCAGAGTAATGCATCGTTTAAGACATCTCTGATATCTGTTGATGACGGGCCTGAAATGGGCATTCATCTTTATATTGCACTGCCAATATCTTTAATCGAAATACTAATATTGGTTGGGTGATTAATATGTACAAATTTCGATACTACTTTTGAAAATTGTTTAGGTTATCATAACGGAAAAACACGATAAATATTTGCAGCTCGTCAAATCTATCGGTATTCTATAATTCCTATATCAGAAGTGGAATGAAATACAGTTCCCGTATCTGGGTCGGGAGCTGGTCGTACATCCGTCGATTCATTGTATATTGCCCAAAATAGAGCCTTTAAGCTGATTGGTGCGATGTGGCGAAAACTAGTCATATCAACCCGCTCGAGCACCGCCGCAATGTCCGTAGCCTTTCGTTCCTTTATATTTAGTTACATGCATGGTCAATGTTCCTTCCGATGAAATATCTCTTCTGATCCCTTGTGGACCGATTTCTGCATGCAATACTCATACTGCAAATCGCGCACATTCTTTTACCATTCTAAATACTTTCGGCCGTACAGTAAAATTCAGTAATTCTTCTTTTATCCAGAATTGTGCGAATGTAGAACATTCTTCCATATTCTGTCTTCCTCTGCCTTAAAACCTGCGGAAGTTCAACAGTGACATACATAAGAGCCTCCACAATTTTTCTCATGTCCCTTAATCCTTTCTCTGTGATCACCTTACTTCCTTTCTTGCTGTGCTTTGCATCATAGAGTATCCCCTGAGCTTGGCTTAATAATATATAAGTATATATGCATATAAAAAATAAAGGAATACAAACAACATCGTTGTGATTCTACCGAAAAACTACAATTTGGCTATTATTATTTGTATAGACTAAAAAACTTGTGAGATCCTATTTGAGTTTTTTTTTTAATTATTTAGTGCAAGAATAGCCTTTGATATGACCTCTGCTTACCATTCCAGTTGCTTCAAGCAACCTAAAGGAGTTGGGAAAAAAATAATGTGTAAATTTGTCCATGGACCATCTCCGATTTTTATGTAATTTCACATAAAGGTTATTTATATTATTAATAGTTCTTTGCTAAAATACATTTTATTGTTTTGATCCATTTTTGGTGGAGGTTCGGTATTTCTAGATTTGGAAAAAATGGCGAATTTATAACTCAGAATATACACAAGGAAGCTTTGAATTTATTGAGAAAAATTAATCGAGGTATTTTTTCTAAATATATGTCTTCAACGATAATGGATATGCCCGTTAACCTTGAATATCTCCACGTCCGCAGTCTAGTTTTTTTTTTTTTATTTATTTTAATTCTTAATGCGTCTTGAGGAAGCTGTAGAAAAAAGACTGATACTAGGTCATAATTGAGAAAGAAAAAAAGGTTTTTAGGATGAAGGATAACACTAAAAATTTCTTTTCATTAATTCATTTGACAGTAAATCGTAATACCTTGGGTATTGCAATAAAGGATGAAGGATTCTCTTTGGAATTAATGTCCAAGCTTGATACTGCAATATCCGTGAAAAGACTTATGAGTATTTAAGCGACTAAACTTCCTTCGAAAAGCAATTTTTTTTAATGTATTGATCAGCTCACTCCAAAGAATCCATTGGCATACTCTATCCTTTTCTTTTACGAAACACACTGCATATAATTTAACAATTCAACATTTTCTGAACTAAATATATTTAAAAAAATCCATTTTCTTCTTTCTACAGCTTACTCAAAACACATTAAGGATTAAAATAATAATAAAAAAAAATCTAGACTGCACATTTTGAGACGTTCAAGGATAACGGACATTAAAATTATCCTTGAACATAAATTTTCAGAAAAAGGACCTGGATGAATTTTTCTGAAGAACTTCAAAGCTTCCTTAAATAAATAACAAGCAAAATTCGTCACTTTTTTCAAATCTCAAAATATCGTATCTCCGTCATGAATGGATCGAAACAAAAAATATTTCAGCAAAGTACTAATATGTATAACAATATATTCAACTTTCCTGTGAAATTTCATCAAAATTGGAGATGGTACATTTGTCGAATTTCTGTGAAATTACCCCGTTATCAAAATAAACCCCAAAATCAAACTTTAGATCCAAGAGTCATTCTGGGGAGTTTTTCCCCTTATATCGATCGAACTTTATCTTAAAATACTTAATTAGAAAGATTTTTAATTTCGTACCTACCTACTTAGTTTATGGAAATAAAAAAATGTCCAGCATTTTTGCAGGCAGGAAATCGAAATAGGAGGAATAATGGATCTCGTGGTCGCATACTAGATATTTTTGGGCTGTGAATTCGCTCTTTCCCTTTCAACATGTATATGTTAGTTTTTTATCAAAACAACAAAAGAGATCCCATATTATAGAGATCAGATCCAGCGGTGATATACACGTAATATCTCGTATTTGGGTGCAGTCAGCTTTCCCGTAATGAGCTCTCTCAGTTTATCCAGTTTAGCTTTACTGGATTTCTCAACAGTTTTAGGGCGTCAGATTAGGAATTTAAATATATATAAAAAAAACAATCCAGAGTGATTGGAAAAGTTCCTCTTGCTTCCGACTCTCCAATTCACAACTTTTAGATCACTCGATTCACTAATGAACGTCACATCAATATCTTCTCCTTATTACCGTAATTAAGGAGGTATAATTTCTCCTACTACGCAGATATGTAGGTTGGATTTCAAAATGAAATCGAATAATGTGTTATGGCTAGGTATATAGAATACAAGTATTCCCATTACGAACCATGTTCCCCTATTAGGTGACGTAATATTGTGAAATGTATAGGAAACTGCAGTACAGAGAACACAATACTCTCTCTCCTCTCTTTGTCTTTCCTATAAAAATGTATATACATTAGTCACAAAATTACGTCACAGGCTATCAGCTGCAATGTGTCAAAATTTTAATGGGAATACCTTGTCTTCTATATACCTTGGTGTTATGGTGCTTGCAGATGTATGTGCTTTTCCATATCGTGTATTAGGCCTTGACGATGTATCATATGAGTAGGTTTAGGTTGTGATTCTTCGTCCGGGCCTTACGAACCTCTACGTTTTGTATGAGTATATTATAAAACATGTGTACTGAAATTAAGGACATTCTCTTCCCTCCCTTATGCTTCCACTTGATGATTGCTAACTCATTTGTATTCTAATTAGCCATAATAAAAAATAATCATTGTTTTTCTCCAAAATACAAGATCTTGGCTTACCTTTATGATTCAATTCCTATATGACGTCATCTCTAAACCAAGTTTCTTAGAAAGTTAATTTCAACGTACCCTTGTATTGAGCGGGGGGAGAGATTATCATGAAATCGTGATTCAGTTGAACTTTATTCTCCATCATATCATATTTATTTTCCAACTATCTGACTAACTCCTTATGAGAATTTAATATTTGTAAGGAGCTCATTTACTTATCCTTGTGGCCTTCCCCTAACTCCGTTGGTTCTTCTTTACCCTGAATATTCATGATAAGCTTGGTATACATACATGCATGCCGCAGTTGCGATGAGGCTGCAGTGAAAGCCTGAAAATCGTAACGTTCAGGCGTTATAACTCCTTCTCCATCCTAAATGATGCATATCTTCCCTTCTTCCTACCAGTTTTTCTATTTCCACTTTCTGCATTAATGACGATCTAATGCAGATCACTCATTCAACGACTGGTCCTTGTGTGTCGCCTGGATCAATTCGATGCCGTATAGAGAAGACTAATTAAAAAGCAACAAAGTAAAAAAGAAAGTAATTAAGAAGAAGAAGAAGAAGCAATATTTTATTTATTGAATTACAAAGCGATGTTGAAGATGACGATTTAAAAATTTGGTTGGGATTCTTGCACTCCAAGGTTTTCATTATCTTACGAGCATCAAGCAAACACTTCGTGTGCTAGAAATATTAACAACAAAACTAATATGTGTTAATTTTTTTTGAGACTATTGGTGTGTCACGAAGTCCATTTTAGCCTACACGGAAATTGGACTTCATTACAAGCCTCTCCATCCATATACCATACATCTGAACGACAGCCAGTAATATATGATGCACACAATCATGCATAGACATATGTATATTGCTGGTGATCAGCCTCTCACCGAGTGATAGCTGGCGTAAATCAGTCAGCTACACTGATAACTGTCGCCTGCTGGTGGCAATGAGTACTGGTTGTTCGCCTGCCGGCGGCAACCAGTGCTATAAAAGGCGAGCCGCCAGGCTATAGTCGGCAGTTGATTTCAAGCAGTCAACCAGACCAGATCTCGCGGTGGGACTGCTAAGCCAGATCAAAGTTTGTTAGGAGTTAACATCCTCCCAACCATCCGCCAGTCTAGTTAGGTGAGATCATCCATAATCTAGCTCGACTGATTATAGTGAAGACGAGAATATCCGTGTTCGATATATTGAGATGTGTGTATATTTCCTCTAACGAATACGAGATCATCCGTATTCTAACCGCCGAGGCGTGTGAACATCCACGTCTATTTGAAGAAAACACGAGATCATCCGTGCTCTGTATTTTTAGATGTATGTACATCCACATCTCTAACGAATACGAGATCATCCGTATTCTAATCGCCGAGGCGTGTGAACATCCACGTGTATTTGGAGAAAACACGAGACCATCCGTGTTCTGTATTTGGAGATATGAGTAAATTTACATATCCACTAACAAATACGAGACCATCCGTATTCTAACCATCGAGGCGTGTACGTCTATTTGGAGAAAAGACGAGATCATCCGTGTTCTGTAATTTTAGATGTATTTACATCCACATCTTCGCTAGCGTATTCTATTCACCGAGACTATCCACATCTACTTCCAGAGAATGTGAGACCGCGTATTCTATTTACCGAGATGTGTGTATATCCACGCCTAACTCTGTGAATACGAAGCTAGCCTCATTTTAGTTACCGAAGTATATATTCCAGTGGATGCAAGACCACCCGTGTACAGACCCGTGAGACCGAGATAATAAATCTGCGCACACCCGCCATATGATCAACAACCAGCCAACAGAATCAGTGAACCGGTGATCTATTTAAAGTTGAAAATTAACCCTAGATATAGAAGTGAATCAGTGATTTATTTGACCTTGACAATTAGCCGTAGAATAAGTAATGAATTAAAGAACTAACCTATAGATTAGACATCAAGTGAATTCTGTTTATTTAAATATTACTTAATCAAGTAAAGTTAGCTCAACTGTATTAGGGCTTTAATGACACCAATAAACAACCATTGGAGTTAACATAAAAATACGTCTTATCATTCATATAAGACCATTCATTCACCCTGACAATACATTTTGGTGACCAAGTAGGGGCCGATTCGTCTTCTCATCGTTGGACTACGCATTTTCCCTGGCGTATTCTAGAGCTGACCCGCAACCCAGTCCAACCACGTTACATTTTTTTAGTTATCTACTCTATAATATTTTTAAAATTACTTAGGTACTTTTTTCTTTCATTATTACCAAGTTGTAAGTATTTGCTTGCATAAATTTTTTAGTTTTTTTAAGAGAAAAGTGCCTTAAAATGTGTTCATAATTCTTTCAATTAATAAAATGTACAAAGTTTTATGAAAAACGAAAAATGGGTACTAAATGTCTTTCGAAAAGCCTATGTCCGGACACTGAAACTGTAGTGTCCGAATACTAAATGTTGGTGTCCAAATTCTAGCTAAAAGCGAACTTATTTTTTCAAACCCCAAAACTATAACATAATATTATTGAATGACCTAAAAATATTTACTTGATAAATGTAAACAGCTTAAATAATAATAAAAAAACAATAAAATATATTGCATATTACAAATATCAATAAAATGTTCGGGTACTAGTACATTTACCCTACTCTATCTTTTGATAATAAAAATTACCCAAAAATGCTCAGTTTATACAGATATTTTGTCTTTTCAAGGTAAAACCACCTGCGGTCATAAGCATACTGTACATGTACGGATAGATTTCAGTACGTGCTAATCAGCTGAAAACTATTCCTCATCAGGACATGGTACGATTCACTTATTCTAACCAAGTTACGAGGAAAGTTTCTGGATCATTGAATAGGATATTACTAATGGGCGACATGTTTTAATCTCTGCACTTACGATACTATTTCTCTGCTATCTCCATAAAGAAAATAAAAAATCTGAAACAAGAAGATACAAAAAAAAAATTAATCTTACCAAAATATATGGATTAGGTAGGTAGGAAGGTCTATCTATTTCCCTTGTACTACCTACGCTCGTATAAATTAACTTTATTTTTATCGTGCCCCTCGAATGCATTGAGTTTGCATTCATTCCTCGAATTACATAAATCGTTTGCGATTGAAATGAGGAGAGATAAAGAAACAATGGTGTTGACGACTTTTAATAGAGCGGATAATTCTAAGCAATTTAATTCAATTAGGGCTCGTTTGCTACGTGCGTGCTGTACTGTTCCATGCATGCAATGCAAAGGTAAATGAAATGCGTCATGACAACTGCAATCAATCCGAAATAATTGCACACTTTCTCGGGAACTGAATAGACTAGACATGACAACGAAATGACATTCAAAGCAGTTAGTCTTTGATTCCTTTGTTCGCTTATCTATGACAAAAGCAATTATTGAATGCGCACGTCGTTATTAAGGTACGAGGTGAATACAACATAATCAACGCGGGTACCTACCTTGGTAAAAAATCGCGTACGATATATTGTAGAGATACGAATGCAGTAAAAATGAAGAAATGACGACAGGTCTTTCCCTCTCATGTAGACATAAATAAAATCCCTGAGGGATGTGCTTTACTTCCATTAGAATAGTGCAATCCGGATAGTTATATCACTAGCTTAAGAAATATAAGGGGTGAATTAGTGTGTAATACGCACTATAAAAATCAGTCCTGCCAGATGTGAATAGCTTGACGCAGTTAATAGTTTTCATATTGTTAGCAAGATTTTTGGAAATATTTTGAAATTTTCGCTGTTACTTTAGGGATAACCCACAACTTTTAAGTAATAATCTTCAAGGACTTCATTAATGCCCAACATATGTATGAATATTTTTACCTGAAATATCAGCAAAAGTTATTAAATTCCTGACTGGCAGTACTGATTCTTCCCTTCATTTATAAAATTTTATTGTAGAGTATTTCACACAAAACAGATATGATTGGTTGCTATGAGCGACATTTAAAGTCGCGATTGAATTAAAATAGATGAAAAGTGCGCCCCTTCCATATGCCAGTTCACTGCAACCAATTCACGGAGTTCAATGACCGTATTTCATCTCAATAGTTCTTTTCCTGGAAGGGAGATGGGTAATATGACCGACCACGAAAACCCATAGATCTTTTCTAGTTTTTTTCTCGTTCATCAGTCATTTTTTGTTTGGATTTAGTGCTGTTCTTTTGATGGATATCGAACTACTTTTTTTCGTAGAAAAAAAAAAAGAGAATTTC
Source organism: Dioctria rufipes (assembly GCA_963924295.1). Taxonomy (NCBI): domain Eukaryota; kingdom Metazoa; phylum Arthropoda; class Insecta; order Diptera; family Asilidae; genus Dioctria; species Dioctria rufipes. The sequence continues at coordinate 247,709,974 of OZ002741.1, read as the reverse complement.
TGTCGGAAAAATAAATACGTCTGAGTCCAACACTCATTGCTAATGTTAGACTAAAGGTTGTACCTTTAGTCATTATATATCCTTTGTATTTATATGTCCTTGCCTAAACAGAGAAAATGAGTCTAGATATGATGTAGTCAAATGTAGACAGACATGCACGCTACAGAATAGGTACATGACCTTTTTTGTTAAGGTTTGTTTTGGGTCATCATTGGTTTATGTTGTATACTTGTGTAGATTAGATAAGACAGTAAATTTAGGTTACATACAAGAATCTTGCGTAAGATTTTCATTTATTTGAGATTAATTTAAAGTGATCTTATTATATTCAGAATTTTTTAAATACTTGTATATGCTCTGATCAGAAGTCATAGTGGTCTCATCAGGATATCAGACTAAAAACCAAATCGCTTCAACAGTCATAAAAAAATTGATTTTAGTCCAGAGATTTATAGGAAATTTTTTTTCAACTTTATAAGAAAATTGTACCAGTACCCTTGATACCCATATATCAGTAATCAGCCACCTTTCATTCCAAGTCGGAAAATAAGTAGACGAAATATTGTTATTCCATTTCACAAAATTGAAAAATAAAATTTCTCAAAATTTTGATTCTAAGCAAGTATGCGAGTCCATATAATTCCGCCAGACATGAGAAATGCTTGACAAGAGCAACTAGTGCAGTGTGTGTTGGATTAGTTTTTACTAGTGAGCAAAGTGGTTTAACATATCAATTAAAAACCCTATAAAGTCCTCCATAAAACAGTGATTTATTCCATACATTCAGTTTCCAAAAGAACTGTCGAAATTCAATGTTTTTGATAAAGGTGTCCAATCAGAGACTCTTTCTCGAATTTGAGCATTCTATCTCAAGCTTGAGCTAAAAGGGGAATGCCCACTTTTCACACAACTTTAGGCCCGATACCTCTAGGCATGAGTGATACTCGGAACATATTTTATTAACATTGTTTATTTCAGCTAAGCGGGGAACAGCTTTGGCGATCGTATGTACCTTGAGCGACTTTCTTGAGTGAAAAGGCAGATTTTTCTACTTCTTGTGATTTTGCGGAATTGGTGAATCGTGGAAAATGACTTCCTATGATAAAAATGTTTACAACAGAGTACAAATGGCCATGGAAGAAAGAACTGCAAAAATATGTGCGAAATGTAGTATCTGGAGTCTATGTGACCCAAGTACATGAAAATGGGTTTTCCGATATCAAAAACGTCCCGAGATAGTTTCTGAATCGGTAAAATGTACACCACTCATAGTACTAGGCTAGACCTTTAATTTAATATACAACCCTCCCCGTCAAAGGTGCCAACTTCCCACCCTAAAAGTATGCACAGAAAAATTTTCTTCAACGAATTGTTGTTGGTAATGAGCTGAAGCGAATGTGAAACCCGTTTTCCGATCGGATGTAACAGTTTCAAGTGAGAGCCGGTTTAAGGTGCAAAAAATCCTGTACCCGAGTTCGAATAAAAAGAAAGGAAATACTAAAAAAGTGAGTATGGGGATGGCTATAAATAGCTATTTAAGCCATCGAGTATAGTAGTGTGGGTACTAAAACTTCTTCTCAGAAGCTATGGAATTCGGTTCTGTACTAGATTTTCCAAAATGTACTAGATCAAACTTTCACTCCCTCCCCCTAGGCTTCACCCGTTTAATTCAAATAAACATTGCTAATTAAATATGATCAGAGTATCATAATGCATCGTTTAAGACATCTCTCATGTCTATAGGTGTCGGGCTTAAAATGGGCATTACCCTTTGGTTATTATGTAAACTGTAAACCTAGAACTCATTTATCTTCAAAATAAATTTTTAGATTGCGATCACTTTTCCTACATATAAATATTTCATTGTTTTTAAATCAAGTTTTCCATAGTTTGTAAAAAAAAAAAATTGACAAATTTTCTAGTTTAGTTTTTTTTGTACATTTTCTCCCTTTCTATAGAGTATAGTATGAGTATATAGCGAAAAAGTTACAATCTTATTATTTTGTAATAAATATAAACATAAATATTTTCTATTCTAACTAGTTGGCGCTATCAGAACTATATATGTATATACCACGTACTAAATTAAATTTCAATATCTTTGATGGTGCAAATGCCCTACCTCAACAAATATCCTGCGAATTTCGATCAAAAATAAAAATATTCAATAGCACTGCTGCTGAATATATACATAAAATATAAAAAAATATAGAGTTAATGCACCTTCTCAATACTGAATGGAGACTCCCGACCTGGGTCAATTTCATGAGGCCGTCATTCTTTTGCTCATTTCTTACCAGTTTCAATCAGATTGCAATTTATTCTATAAATGCTGGACTCCTTACCACTTGATAGTAAGAATTATGTATGTATGTACATTGAAGTGATATACAAAACATAGCATTCCCTGGAAGGATTGATCAGTGCTCCAAGTTTAAGTCCAAGTCCAAGAATACACAGGCTTTGAACAGAAATTCACAGCATAATGGAAACTTGAGGATGTCGTCTTTGAGGCACAAAAAAGCATCCCTCGAGACTCGACCGTGCTGGTATACATTATACATTTATACAGCAAGCAAGAAAAATTAATCGTTTGAATGAACGGAAGATACCTTCCATCTTATTTTCTATTCAGTTGCTAAATTTACATAGAATGGATATTTTTTTTTTAGAACAATTTGAACTTTTGCAGGAAATTGCCTTATCACATGATCAGATTCAGTATTCGTCTGATAAAATGCACTAAGCTTTATTACATAAATCACTGACACTAAACAGCTTACTGAAGTACATACTATATACAGCGGGAGTAGTTGAGTGGTTGATACTGTTGATACCAAGAGAAGGAATCATAAATTAGTTTTTAGCTGACTATGGACGTGTCTGGAAAGTCTGATCGATTTACGTACCAGAAATAACCTTTCTTGCATAATGACTATATACGTCTTACCTGTGCAATGTATGTACACGACCGGTTCTTCTTGTCGTAAACGTGACTAGAAAAAGCAGTGTGCCGGAAGAGTTGTTATAGATACATATGTATATAATATCGTACTTACTGGCTTACATCATATCATGTTAGAGAATAGAAAATACACACGGATAAATGATAGTAACTTCTAAGTGGGCAGACAAGGTACTTCTGAAGAGGAAACTTGATTAAAGGGTGATTAGCCTAAGCAACAATTACGTCCCCATATAGATACACAAATTGTGCAAATATTTGAAATTAACTAATTTGGGAGGTAACAAGTAGCTATGTACCTATGATATACGATCCCTACCGGTTCTAAAACAAGTCGAACGGTAATAGTTAATTTTGTACCTGCTTTGACTGGCTACCGTATGACTAATATTGATTAATTGTTCTTCAGTGATTAAATTGAAAGTAAAAGGTGAGTTAAACTTATAAAAGTGTTGATTTTAATAAATTGTAACTTACTGAATTTTGAGAAGTAGTTTTACATGTGTTACGAAATATCGGTTATTTTAGATTCAAAGGTTTTTTTTTTTCAATATTAAGAAGTAAAAAAATGTATTGTAACAAAACTAAACGGAACCGTTCATGAAAAAAAGAAGTATTATGTATATTCGGGTAACAATAATAAAACATCTGTTGTATTCAGTTAAATTTTTTATAGGACTCTATATCGGCTTGTGTGGAATATTTAGCTTTTTTGCTTTTTTTTTGTCTCAATCATACTTTATAACGTTATATTTAATCTTACTTTAAGTAAATTTAGTAGTTAGTTTTTATTCTCTTTCTATGCATACTTATAAGAATATTTTTCATGTCTTAATTGTATACGAGTTAATTATAAATATAAATTTGAATTTGAATTTATGAAAAAACAAGAAAACTCTGAGAGCAGTTGAAATTTCAACCCAATAGTGAAAAATCAGCAACATTTTTTTTTTACAAAATACTAACTTAAATTAAGTTTTGCTGCCCAACTTTGCTTTCTTTTTGTACCTTGAACGTTTTAAAATTAAATTAAATGCATAATTAAGGGAAACTCTAGAGATTATTTGTGGTGTACTCATTACGCGAAGGAAAAAATCATTTTCAATTTTTTCTTAAGGACTTTGAAGCAAAACCTTTCTTACATTTTTTTTTTATAAATTTTATTTAGCTTACATTTTGTTAATTCAATATCAAATAATTTTCTTGCAATGATAATGAAAGATGTACATAAAAAAAGTAGAAATAAATTTTAACTAATTATACATTTGATACCTCCTTACAGGTGCTACGTAGCCTAAATTTAATTGGGTTCTTGGATTACATAAAAAGCTCATAAAAAATATAATTAAGACGAAAGTAACGTTACGAGGTGATCTGGTGGTAGTTCTATTTTGATATCACATATTCCGCCGACTTTCTACTCTTGATAAGTCTGATGGAGTTGAGTAATAAAATGATTTTTAATGTTTTTACCTTACCGTATCCTCGTCTAAATACCTTCTTATCAACTCAACAGATGAAATAATGCGACTACCGGGAAAAGCAATAAAATTTTCCGAGAAAGGCGTTATATGTAGTAAGTAAAGCCATCGTCTATTCAATAGTCACAAGAAATGTTAGTAAAACCTATTATACTACGACCCCCTATATAAGATGATTTAATTGAGATAAGAGTCGAGCGGTAAAGAACAGAAAAAAAAGGAAATCCTTCGGCAGGAAAACAAAGCGTAAAAAATTTTTAACCGCAGAAAATACATATATACATACATAATAAAACCCCTCCTTGTCTTGCACTAAGTGGTAAATGCTTTAGTTGATATACTTGATGCAAGATCTACTGGTTCGTTGGACATCTGAGCCTCAGCGGCAAGATTATCGCGGTTAATTATATAATAAGATACTCCATGTGATGAATTAAGTGTACCAAGGAATTGTGTACATACCCTCTTACTATAATAGATGAGGGCATTCCACCCTACTATGGTGTAATGTAATCGAAGTGTGCACCGCATAAATCCAGTCGTTCGTCTTGTTTTCATTGCAACCAGAGAGCAATCAGGCTCGAGCTGGAAGGCGCCGCGCCACTTTTGCCAATAGCTGGTGTCATGACCATGTTGGAAAAACTCGTGCAAACAAGCTCTGATGGCAATGAATATTCTGTGATTAATCCCAACTAAGTGACACGACACTGTGCTTGATCTTTTGCAGAAAGTTTTTTGCGGTTTTTACTAATAAGAGAAACTATCGATGGTGGACAGATGGTTGATATGGTGCGGTTTTATAATTATACTAAAAATATAACGCATGTTCTTGAGCTATTATATACATAGGGCCCACACACGAATCAAAGAATCAGCCAGGCAGTAAATCTTAAGTCACCGCAGCTGCCAATTTTAATTATGCCAAGAAGTGAGTACAACTAGTTTCATAATGGACAGTGATATTGATACAGCAGCCATAACTGATCCAGCTAAGATTTGATATCATATGGGCACGTTACCGGTAAATGGAGCAGCAATTACATCAGACACTCCTACAAATATATAAACTGAAACATTTTTACTTGAATTGTTGAACTGTGAAAGAACAATTTCCGCGATTTTTTTGAATGGCCTTTGTTTTTTGATTGTTTACGCTTCACGGAATGTTTAGGGCACTCACAATGCGTCGGTGTCTTCCTTCACTATTAAACATTCACGCCAATGATTCGGAGTTTTTCAAGTGAGTGCACTTGATTTAAGGAAGGCGATAATTTTCCCAGCGAACATGACTATAATAGCCCTATTGAAGGGCTGAGGAACTTCTTTAAAAGGAATACATATCTTTTTGTGGGAACAGGTAGCTGACTCTGCAGAAATGTGTTTATGTCTGGGAATTTTAATTTGATGTTGGATTTAGATTGTTACGCATCTAATATGTGTGTGGAAATAAAACTATATTCAAGCTTTTATTGATAAATATTAGCGGTTGGGATAGATGAATGTGAGTTTTCTTTAATTTTTTGTAATCCTCATTGCCTTCAAATTTTCTCCTGATACGGAAGATATATCAATCGTATAATTCAATAATAATAATAATATTTATCCATTTATAAAGCACAAAGGGGAACAATGCTCATTGATTTGCGTATACTTCTTATTAAAGCTACACAAGATATATATAATTATTTACATTCTGAAGATACTAGAATATTAAGTTTCGACATCGATTCATGAAGAAATAAAAACAGTAAAATAATAAAAGAAATAATAATTTATGAATTAAATTAAGAAAATAAAAAAAATAAGATAAAGTAAAATAATAATAATAGTAGCTAGAATTATGAGAATTGTACATAAATTAAAAATAATGAAATGAAGGAATGAAAAATATTCGAATAGAAACAAAGGACATTGACAGTTTTTGTATGGGCGATGGACCAAGTGCTGTCCAGAATGATCAACACTTGTGCAATTTGTTCCTCAGGCCAACACTATTCTATAAACCGAAGCACATAAAAGTCTGTCCGAGGAGTCAAGAGAGTCCGCTTCCCCTTCCTCTGAGGGGAAAAATCGAAATTCGGGCTTCGTCTGCCGCCCGCAATTAAGTTCCGCACCTAACCCCCTTAGATTTGGGAGCACCCTACGTTCGCACGATCCTGTACACCTCCCCATAAATGAAGATACGAGAGTCTAAATAAACCAGAAACGATAAATAATTCATCAAAACAACAATACGCACAGTATAAACTCTTGAAAAAATACGTTAACAAATTGATTTTTTATTTATTTATTTTTTATTTATACATTAATGGAAGAAACTTCTTGGAGGTACTCCCACTTCTGGACAGCATTTGGTCCATACTCTCAATGTCTTTTAAATTAAAAAAAAAATAACAGAAGTTAAAATAATAATAATGCAATATTTACATGTTAGTAAAGTGTTGAAATGACAATTTCTTGAATTTCTTCAGGACATTGAATTGATCTTATTTCAATGAGTAAATTATTTCACATTTGAATACATTAGACGAAAAATGAACGACTGTTGTTGATGTCCCTTGCGCGACCGGATGCAAGGAATTTTACATTTCAATATGAATAATTAGAACAAATGCACTTAACTATGCGAAATATCATGAAACATATGTAAAACTTAAATTTACATGGTCACATCGACGAATGCCGTAGATATATCTAGCACACGAATAATATGCAATACTTATCTTATCATAACACCTACTACTTAAATTACCGTAAACTTCACATCTGTAAGTTATGATTGGTAATAACAGAGCTTTCATCACCCGAGCTCTGGTTTCTTTGGTATAGGATGCTTGTGCCATAGACCCTTTAAGCCACTAATATTTTCATTATTTGTGAATTGGTGTGTGCATTCGAGTTTAGTAGTATCAGAAATCAAACCAAGGCTGCGAACTAAGACAGCGAAAGGTAAACTTAACGTAGTTCGGATATATCAACCTGATTTTTAAAAATAATAGTAGTTTTTAAATTTAATGGATTCAACATTAAACAGTTGCCCAAGACTCTATAGCTTCCAAAACTATATTAACTGTGCTTATATTACTACGAAAATCTATTAAGCTTGAGAACAGGCACATTTGGACATCATCAACATATAATTTGAGAGAGTATTGACAAGATACTTTAATTATGTATATAGTTTGTATATAAACAAAACAACAAAAGACCCAAGATTGACCCTTGCGGCATTCCTAAGAATAAAGTTTTACTATTTCAACGTCATTTTTCAGTCCAATAGGTTTTCTGTTGGGAACATACAAGTTTGGTCACTGAACTTGAGAGATTATATTTAGTTTTAAGTTTATTGCATAATATGTTAAAGTTTACCAAATCAAAGGTCTTCTTGCTAAAATCAAGAAAGCACAAAACTATAGCTTGATTTTCTCAATATTATTCCTAATAGCTTCAACTAAGTTTAGTGTTGTAGTAACTATACTATGTCTAGCACGAAATATCGACGGATATCAACTTCAAAGGCCGCAGCTAACACAGCACAAGATCATCCAAGTGGTATTGTAGAAATGTCCCTAGGTCATCCCGATTTTGCCCTGGGACGTGTTTAAGATCTTCTTACTACAACCGAATGTCCGTGGTTGGGATATTATCTGTATAATCCAAATATATCCTGTCTTTTAAATTTGGGTTGGCGTTGGGATATACATAAGCATAACACCGAAAGTCGAAGGTTGTCCATTAACCACTCGTAGTTTTGTCATCTGACATACATAGTACGTCAAATTTGCCATTTAGAACGAATCTAGTACATGCACGAAGCACACCTTTAGTATTAATGGGGGACGTTTAAAGTATATATGACAAACTATTCGCTAAAGTAATGCGAATTAATTTAAGTATTCAATCGAAATTACCAAATTACCTATCAAATGTTAATATCTCTAACTTGGATGAAGTGAAATTTTGTAGTAGTGCCCTTGAGTATCTATTGAATAACTACAATGTCCAGATAAGCAGATCACAAGGTCGTAAAATTTTTAAAAATACTTTTATTTTACTCAGCAGTTTTTTATAAGTAATTTATGAACATCAAAAAATCAAACTATAAAAGTTTTGGTAGTAAACATAATAGTTTTTCTGTTTTAACTTCTTTCTTCTCAGTTCATTGTTTCACTGTTTGACTTTCGCCTACATAATAAATTAATGCATTAGAATAACTAAAAAAAATATATGTATATATATTTTAAACACAACAATTTATTTACTTTTTACTATCCCTTGTGATTTTTTTCGGCAGCATCACGCAACCAAGTACTTTTTCACACATAATGAACAAACAACCGCTTCAATACTGGAGTTTCAGCAAACAGAAGCAGGGCAGCATGTTTGCTAGCCTTTTTATTATAAATGAGAGAAAAGAGGATAAATAAACTGCAGAACAGAAAACAGAAGCCTTAACTGTGATACGTTTTAGCACGATCAAAAATTTCCACAAAATGCAGCGAGAAGAGATCTCATTGTGATCCTATTTTCATCCCACATTTTTTTTTTTATGTATAAACAAAAATTCTGATGAACTGGAATTGATTAAAACTGTACTTCAGAAGTGGAGTCCTTACAGGATATTCGACGGACTTCTTTTTCGAATGAAGGGCGGATAGTCCCGCACTTACAACTGAGGAAAACTTACCGCACTAATGATGGAATAATCCGTTAAATATCACAAAACTAGGGCTTTAGGGAAGTCCTGCGCACATACTATTTTCTTGGGACCACATATGCGGATGGCCAAGATCAAGAAGGGATTTCCTAGGGTAAGTTGTGTTGTGTGGGGACCTTTGATATAGGTTGCGAGTTGTGTAAGAGAAATATTTCTAAAGTTTTGATATAGTTCGATGCACACTTACCGGCACAGCGCGAACCGGCACAAAAAGGCAAAATATTGTTCTATGAAAACAAGTTAACTAATTCACATCAACCGGCACCGGTAGGTGGCTAAAAAGTACACCGGCATTTTTCGGTTGCTGGTCAAGTTACAAAGTTAGCATGGGATCACTTGTCTATAGTTTTATCTTTTTCGTTTAACGACTGTATTCCGCTGAACTTAAATTAAGACTTTCTATTTCCTTAAAAATCGAGATTAAGGAATTTTTGTTGTTAAAGCAGATAAGCTTCCAACAACAGTAATAATCCTCAATGTATTAAGAATTTGTTGGACTTGTAATATGAATATTAAAGCGAAAATGAAACTTGAAATTAAGATAATTATCACACCCCTGCAAACAAAATAGAAAATGAAATGAAAAGGTTATCCTACTCTTAATTAAAACATGTTTATGAATAATATCTGCGATTTATTCTACTAGAAATATGATTTGGGTAAAAACTCGCGATTCCTGCCTTAACTGAAAGTTTCCTTTCCGTTTTATGTCGTTATATCATATGTACCAGTTCGTGCTGTGTGAATCAACCTTAATGCAGGCAGGATACTAATAGTCAGGGGCGCACCGACGGGGGGGGGGCAACGGGACGGGTCTCCCCCAGAAGGTGAGTTTTTTGAACAACATAATTTACAGATTTTGTATAAAATGTAATCTGCATATTTTTGTCCGATAAAATACAATAAAACATTTAGAGCCCTATTTTTCCGACTCCTTTGGACTTGGTACACCTATGCCCCCCCCTCCCCCACCAAAGCCAAAAACCTGGCTGCGTTACTGCTAATAGACAATAGTCACGTGGAATCTATGTGAGATTAGCCTAATAATGAATGGGAAAATCAAAACCTAATTTCAAGCCAATAACATTTGATTTAATAGACTTTATTAACATTATGACCTCAGATTCAGTCAGTTTACTAAAAGTTTGAGAAAATACAGCATTACAAAAATGATGAACTGAAATTAAGATGATTTTCACTTTGGGAGGGATTTATTATATCTATGCTTTTAATTTTTTTCCACTGTAACTAATCTTTCGTTATTCAGAGACTCTATTGCCCTAGCTCTTGATGAAGCTAAACAGTTAGATGTTTTTATGTGAACATATCTAAGGCATTCGATAGAATCAATCACAATATAGTAACGGCTAAGATGAAGAAAATGGGCTTTGATTCTAGCAATACCCTTTGGTTTCAATAATATCTCTCGAATCGACAGCTCTTTATTGTAATAAATGGTTTCCCATCTTATCTATATACCCAAACTTTGGGCGTACCCCAAGGCTCGATTCTTGGGCCGCTTCTCTTCTTATTATACATTAATGACCTTCCCAAAAAACTCTCCTCCTTATCTTTAATCTATGCTGATGACACTAAAATTTATAAAGTAATAAATAATCCATCTGACTCCCAATATCTCCAAAATGACATCCAGAAGCTACTCTCATGGTGTAACAAAAACCATTTGTCCCTAAACGTGGACAAATGTAAATGCATTTGTTTTACAAGAAAACGCACTACACTTCCAATTACCCGTGTCTCAGAAATAAATGACCTGGGAGTACAATTTGATAATAAGCTATTGTTTGACTCTCACATTAATAATATCACCATTAAAGCTTTTAAAACTCTGGGGTTTATCTTAAGGTGCGCTAGGCCTTTTAAACAGCCCTCTACCCATAAAACTATGTACAATACCCTAATTAGATCCATATTAGAATACGCTTCCCAAATTTGGAATCCCTTTTACACAGCATACAAAAATAAAATCGAGAGTGTCCAATGCAGATTTACTAGGTACTTGCACTTCAAACTCACGGGCTAATATGAACACTATGACTGCAGATTGACTAGATACTCCATGGTATCCCTTGAAGCACGTTGTTCCTATCTCGATGAAACTATGTTATTTAAAATATTACATGGCTCTATTGATTCCTCTGAGCTTTTGTCCAAATTAAAAATTAGCTTTCCTAGCCGTTTAACTCGACAACTATCTACGTTTCACATAGATCCACTCCGTACTAACTTGCGTCTCAAGTCACCTTTAGTTAGTTAGTTCAAAGGGCCCACAATATCTTATACAATGATTTGGATATGCTCAGTGATCGCTTCGGGTATTTTAAGCGCAGCCTCTTAGCTGAAATTAATGCTCTGGATAATTTCTCCATTCTGAATTGATCAACTTAACTTTAATTTTTATTTGCTGTATACTCTATTGCCCTCTCTTCTATACTTTGCTCTACCCCAAATTATACTTAATTCTGTATTTCTATTATCCTTAGTTTTACTTAAGCTTTTTGATTTATATAAATGAATTTAGATAGTATGCCGATGACTTTGAAATTTATCTGTAATTACATTATTTAATTTTATACTATTCCTTTTCCAATGAAATTATTGTTTATCATCCTCTGTATCTAGGTTTAAATTCCTTATGTATATCTGATAGTTGGTTCTTTTTCTTTTTTTTTCTTTTTTTCCTTTGAAATCAATTAGCGCTAACCAAATGGTAGTAAGTAATTGGGTTTTATGTATCTGTTTAATATCGTATTAATTTTTATAAATAAATAAATATGGTAAAGAAGGGTTAAGTCTTTTCTTACAATAATTAGTTCCTCCCTCCAAATTTCAGCAGTTACCTTATTTCGTAGGAAAAGAAAGTTTTTCTGGAGAAAATTATCTTCAGCTCTTCTCCATAAATTATATGCATGATCTCGTCCAGTTGTAAAAACTTCAATGTCCTTTGTGAACTACGGCGAGCTAGACATTTCTATAAGTGGTTTTACAAAATACTCAAAAATATAACTAACTCTATTATTGAAGCGAGAAATTTGTAATGGAATATATTATGATACTGCTAGTCCGAATAAAAAAAAATCTGGTCTTTCTTTCCAATGCAGTACTTATTCACCGCCTGCATGGAAAACAATAAAAATATTTCTTTAAACATCAGCAATTTGAATTCTTCTATTTAACTTGTACATTTTCAGTTAATCAATCTAAGGTAATTTCTACTCATAACTATGAGAGAATTACTAACAGCGGTAGCGTAAATGATCTTCTTCATTCATACAAAAAAACAAAAAAAAAAAGCATGCAATCTATGCTCATATAACGAAAGTTATAGCACCGCCATTCTACTTTAAAAGCTTAAACAATCTTGAAAATAGAAATTGAAGTTACGGAGGCAAAACACAAGTAAAAAAAAGTTACAAAAATAGCTACACTTCCGCCTAATCTCTTAGATCAATTATTTCTGAAAAGTTCATAGTTGGTTAGTGAGACTGGAGGTCCGGATAACAAAAAATCGCATAGTTATTCATCCATACATTATTAACAGAGGAAATAAATAAAATCACAATTGGCCAGAATTAACAGTAAAAAAATAAATACATAAATAGGAATGAGAAAAATTTGAAGCGATATAATTAAATATGGTAATTACAAAAATTGTAGTTGTCTTGGATAATGGTGATCGTTCAGTGGCTGAAAACGCTACATGATTTTCTGTTTGTTTTAAAAGGCCGGTTTTTGTAATTTTCTAATTAAAGAAACGAAAGCTGTCAAATTACGGTTTCCATTATCATTTGATTACCATTGATGAAATGGATCTTAATATAACTTTTTCATTACTTAACATTACTTACATTATTTGCTATAACTTTCCATTAGTTATTCAATTACATATTACGATAGAGCTTACATCCACAAAGAATTCATACTACAATCATGAAATGAGGGAAATTGGGATTTTCTTCTGCTATCTGTTTGTTGATAAATATGATGATACAAACTACGAGTAATATATTAGCGCACATTATAGAATCCCCATGGCCTTATAGTGTTGTCAAAAGAATATATCGACCATTCGGCTCGACCATCACCCACCAATTTTTTCTATCATCAACAAATCACAACCATTGTTCATAGCACTTCCCACTTTATTATTAATAATAATATCAAAATACGAATAAAAAGAAGAACTCGCATTTAAAACACAAATATCAAAATATATTCTTTGGGGTGCTGGCGTAGTGAACCCTATATAAGTGTACAAAATAATAGAATATTACAGAAGTGATTCCTGTCATTTGAAAAACTAGCATACTTTGACAAACATAGAAATTATGATTTCTACATCGGACATAATGTAAATAATTCAGTCAAGAGCGAGTAGGGCTCGCGCAATAAGGATTTCGGACAAGAACTTTATCAACTAATAGTCGATCGACCGAATTCAAGTACATTTAAATCTAATCAAAATTTGCATATCATAACTGAAAAATGGATGAATTAAGGCACATTTTTCTGGAACATTAGTAAATACGTTATCGATTATTGTGTTTCCTCTCTATATTTTATATGTTTTCAACACTACTGTGTTGTCAAATTTCAATAATATTCAAACAGGCAGACGAAAGAGTAATTTTATAAGAGCTGGTTTTATTAGTAAGAGTTGTATTAGAAATTATCACAAAAAATTATGTTTTTTTTCAGCAGCTATTAGACTGACGAGAAAATCTGCAGTTTTCTTGTTATCTATGAAACCTTGATAATATAAAAATTTTAGCTTATCAGGGGGGAGGGGGAAATGGCAGCATTTTTCTCACATTTAGGACTATATAAATACTATTTATAACCAATTCATCAATAATTTTGAATTTTGGTTTTGAATACTATACCCTACAAGATACGATTCGATGGGCCCAACCTACCTCCATTAAAAATTAAAAAAAAAAAAAAAAAAAATTAATAATCTTTGACTGCTGAAATATGTGCGTGTTATGAAGATCTAACATTCTGTCAAATTTCAAATTCCTATGTCACGTCGTTTTCGTCTGTGACAGCAGAATGCAGGATCTTTTCTTTTTCTTGTACGGAACTCTAAAAATAATAAATACACCATTTTTTTTCACAATTTCCTTAAGTAAACTTGTATTATTTATTATGAAGTCAAAGGAAATAAATAAATACGCACCGATTTGTTACAGAAATCATAAAAATATTTTATTTACAACCAATTTTGAGAATTTCTCTCTAGTTAAATGCAGCGCTTGGACCTTTTCAAAAATTATTATTTTTTTTATACTTCGAAAGGTGAACTCGGTTGTACGAATTTTTTCGGCTAATTTTGAATTTTTTACCTTAATTCTTTTTCAGTTTCAAAATCGTTCTCATACAACGTCTTTTTGTAATAGCTTCACATTAAAAATCTACTGATTTTAGGTCTAGCAAATGTGATGGAAATGTTATTGGCTCACTGCGATCAATCTATAGGTTGGGATATTTAAGTTTTGCACTAATGATCGTGCAAAATGGTGTCATTTTATAGTCATATGCATGTTAGTTAATCTAATGGTATGTTCTTCCAATTAATTTTTAAGGTAACTCAAATGTTCTAATTAATTAGCGGTTTAAAATTTTTGTTTATTAATTTACCCCAAACCAGTGTTGCAACTTTATCTCTAATCGTAAGAAATGGCTGCTTTGGACAGCGTTTGCTACAGGAATACCACTCTGATATTTTCGCTAAACTAGAAAAAAATTTCTTTTTTTGAATACATGACCAAAATATTTCGAATAATTTTTATGTATTTTAATTCTCACCACTGTAAGTGTAGTATCAATATTTGTGCTAATGGTGACTGAACTCACCCTTCATTGTGAGCCACAGCCGATAGCATTTGAAATTTCCTTATATTTCTGGACTAATTTATATAATCAAAAAATGGGAGGGGGGGGGGATTATTTGTTTAGTACAATGTCGAATTTGGCTTATTCAATGCTTTGGATTTAAATTTATTAGCACTGCTCCATAACAGCTCAGGTGCTGAAAGATGTGTTTTTCTCTAAAAAATATGAAAAAAATATATTAAAAAAACTTAAATAAACTGCACAAAAAAGTAAGAATTATGATATACACAAAAAACTCAGATTAAATCTTAAAAGTTTGGACATTCATAACTATAATTACATTTGTCTAACGGCAACTCATGTCCAAATTTGTAACATTTAATCTGAGTTCTAGGATTTCTTATTTTACAACGACATTTTTCTTATGTAGGTATAAATGCAATGTATTTAGAAAATTATTTATTTAATTTTTTTTTAAATATAGGTAAATATTTTATTTTCTATTTTTAGTGATAAATTCTATACAATATCTCTCTAAACTCTTCACTCTACACTCTCTGCTCCACACTCCCCACTCTCTACTCTCGACTCTCCAATCTCGACTCTTCACTCTAGACTCTCCAGTCGACTCATCACTGACCTTCTTTTCTTTCTTATCACACAAAACCATTTAAATCTATCCATATTTACTGCCCAAAATCACGCATTTTAGCGATATTCGAACGAAAAAAGTACGTTATAAATTTTCTTATAAAATAAAAGAAAATATATCATCTAATAGCACTCAGCAAGAGCTTTAATTTGATTTCACACATGGCTCAAATTGGACAACCCCAAGGGTGGTAGTTACCACCTCCACCCCAAATCCCCAAAAGCGTAAATGTTTTTACCCCATCGAAAAGCTCCACAATCACTCATTCTAAATCAAAAAATCCCATGTAAATACACCCACGTTTACTACCCTAAAATCCTTTCATCACGAACCGCACTCTCAGGCCCTAAGACACAAAGTTTTTTAGTCAGGTGTTAGTGAGTAGATAAAAGTTTTTTAAAAATGAAAAAAAAATCGATTAAGTTATGACGTAATTAAATTTTATTTTACTTAAACAGTACAACAAATAAAAGAATTTAAACTGTATATTTATATAAGATTTTAAGTTTTCTATAACTTTATCATAGGTGGCTGCTCCAACCACTTTTGGCCTACTATTTGGCTACACCAAAACGCAACACTAGAAATATTTTGAATGCCAACACTGGCCCAAACTGATATGGATTCTAGATTGTGGTAATAAAGGATATTAAAAATTCTATTTGTCTTGAAATTCGATTCGACTGTTCAAACAATATTGTCAAAATATTTCGGGTCCACCTGTTTCCCCTCCTGGGGCCGAATTCTATAACACGGAGAATTGTGTAATTTTGGTAGATGACAGATGATTTGACAGTTAATTCTCCACTTGGAATTCTGTAACTTTGCGAATTTGTTTTGAGAATTACCAAATTCTACTCCACTTGTTAAAATTCTCCGATGATTTGCAAGTGGAAAAATAAGAAGAAGAATTCCCAACTGAGCATATTGTCTATTTTTGTTGTAGTTTTGAGAAGGTAGGTAACAACCTAGGTAATCTATGAATTTTAAAATTAACCGATGGGAATTGTAATCTCTCTTTTCGCATTTCTCTCACGTTTTCCTTAATTCTGAATTGGGAATGGAGAATTAAGGAGTTTAATTGAAGAAAACGAATATTCTCATTTCCCAAATTCTCCGTGATTACAAAATCCCGCCACTGGCATTTTTTGACAAAATTCGATGTTTTGACCGTTTTCTATTGAACATCCTGTAGTTTCCAAAGTTATTTCGACGTATTATTGAACATTCTTATATTCTTAGTCCTTCCAAGGAACTAAAAAAAAATTTCCGAATCCTTTTTCACTTTAAAATCGAAATTTCGTAATTTTTATACAAATTTTCCAAAAGTTTTAAGAAGTTTAAAATTGGCGGAATGAAATTTTTTGATAGAAATCTTCAAATTAAATGAGGGTAAGTTTTCTTCGAGTTTACTTCGTTGAGAAATTACATTTATTACTAAATAAAAATTCGATTAAAATTCAATTGAAATAGTTTAGAGACGATCATTACAAAAACAGAGTCAACATAGAAATCAACAAAAGACATTCGAAATAGACAATAGAAAAATTGCAAGGCACACTCTTGACTGAATTGAGTAAGTATAACTTGCGATAGAGAGACTCAAAACTATTGAAAGAGCGAATTATTTTGATGAAGCTGCATCAATTGGAAGATCATGGAGTGAAATGAGAGATATTACAAGAAACGTCTACCATTTTTGCTCTATATTTCCTACAGGTTCAAAAGTGAAACTAACAAAAAATTTAAAACTGACCAAACTTAGTAAAGCATTCAGATAGAATGAGTTTTAACCATCGTCCTCCAATATAGCCGTAGCCCAATACTACTAAGTATTGTTTGTAGGAGGATATAGATTTGAATTTAAATGTCTTTTAAATTTTAAGTAATCTAAAGAAGAGTAAATTGAACTATTACAAAATATATATTCTTTCTAAAATTCCTGAATCCTGAAAATTTTAAGCCCATCTTGAAATCCACAAAAACAAATTTCCATGTAAAGTTAAGGAAAATAATTGAATACATGTCGAATGCTTTAAAGAAACGTAAATATATGGAAGATAACAAGGATATGTGGGATAAGGTGATTTCTCATCAATGACTCAGCCATTTACATGCATATTAAAATAGAAGAAACCCACGTGACAGCTGTCAGACACCATAAGTGCACGACGACTAATAATTTTTCTGTTATTTTCATTTGAATCTCTTGCTCTTGTCTGACAATGAGTTCGTTTTTAGATCTTGTACATACATATATAATATATGTACATGTAGGTGCAAGTGTTGTCTTGTACATACATATATAATATATGTACATGTAGGTGCAAGTGTTGATTTTCTCACCATGTTGGAAGAAACGCCAGTCCTCAACACAAAGCAAGTTAGAGAAATCTCTAATATTCCACAACCTCCCACTCCCATCCAACTTTCCTATTCCTCTAAATCCACACATCCCAATATCAAATAATGACAAGAACACAGCTTGCTGTCGCGCAACAAGCTGTAAATAATTTTCGACATCGCGTAACTTAGAGTTAATAATTTTCGAACAATTAAAGTGAAAGTGTATCAAAGACAAAAGTGAAACCTAGGCTAAAATTAAAGCCTGTACGTGTATTTTATCAAATATCCCGGGATATCGGTTCGGTTTAAGACAGTCAAAATTCGTTTCGTTTCGTAAATCGCGTGTGAAGAACTCTGATTGATTGATTGTGCAAGTGTTGATATATTGTTATTTGGAAAGGGGTAGGAAGGACGATTAGAAGACACATTATGCTAACTTCAACACTCTTCGAGCAGTCAGTCTGCATTGTTTTCTTAGAAACTCAATACTTCTCGACAGAAATGTGCTGAGATTTATTTTACGAGATGCTCGTGGGTATACTTAAGTTGGCATTTAACTATTGTTTATATGGGCGATTTCTTGAATTATTGCAAACATTTTCTCAGATACAGGATTAAATTTGTTTTATTCATTGATGCATGTATTTGAACATTGTAAATGAGGTTTAATGGGGATACATTTGCTTTAATGGTTATGAAGGTGCGGACTTATGGAATCCGTTGCTTTACGATTTATTTACTTTCTAAAATTTGTCTATGAAATTAAAATAAACGAAAAGTGAAAATTTCTTATAAATCCATTGGTTATATGGAAATTAATTAGCACACAGTTTTTTCTCATATTGAGAATGGTTGGTTTTAATGCATGACGCATGTGGTAGTCATTTCAGGTAAAATCTTCAGGTACTTTTGGTCCAAATTATCATCGTAGCGTTACTTTTAAAAGTATGCAACGCTGGACGTAATTAACCAAATTCAATAATTTTAAAGAGGATGATGTTAAGTATCAGAAAATTAAAGAAAAATAGTTTTTCTACAAGATGACTTTTTTTTTTTGGGTTTTGTATAAACATGCACTTATGTTGCCAAAGTATAAAAGATTTTGAGAGAAATCTGAGCTTTCAAATTTAAATAATTTAAATACATTCCACATGCCTCGTGTGCGTAAAGCAAAAAGCACGATCTAATGAATCATTAGTTCTATGCGGTGTGTCACATAGTATACATCTATATGGCTCGAAAATCATATGATAATGAAGTATACTAATAAAGTACTTTCTTCCTTCATTATAGCTATAATGACGAAAAATGTGCTAGATTTAGCATATAATATGAATGTGGAGCTCCGCTGTGCATCTGCCGATTTAAAAAATAAGAAGAAGAAATGCAAATCATAGACTTATATGTATAAAGTTTTTCTCATTTGTAAATTGTTAAATTGAAAAATAAAATAAATAAAAACAAAGTTTAACGCGTTAATTCGATCCATATCGCTTCTTTAACGTCATTAGTTTAACAAAGCCAGTTTGACAGTATAACTTAATTAAAGAAATGGCTGCGTGTATCTCCAGTTTATAATGAATCATTATAGATTAATGAGTCGTTAGTTATTTCTTCGTTAAGAGCGCTGTGTGTCTAGGACAAAATGATTTAGCTAGTGCCTGATTAACTTAGGCAAAGTGCCGATTCAAAGGAAGAGGATGATTGATATAATCTATAGAAAGAGGAATTGAAACAAGTTATTTGAAAAAAGCAAAATTCAAAAACGCATGCATGGAAGAAATTCTGATAACAGAAGTATCCTATGAGTCCCATATCATTGATAGTTTAAAGAATAACTACAAGAAAACTCAAGATGAAAAGTATGAAAACTACTTGTAAGTAAGTACAAGGTCTATCGAGTCTTATCGAGTTTAGTTAATAGACATTAAAAAATCCATACCTTTTGAAAACTATAGTATGTATAGTAACTAGTGGCTAGTATTTATAGTTTTCCATAGTTTTCGATACTGCAAGAAGAGTAAAACTTTCACTTCTCCTTGCTACACTCATAAAAACTATTAGAGGTCCGCCAAAGCACCCATTATCGCTTCCAATAATGCATAAAAATTCTAAGGAAAAAATTTTGAGGCCTTCCTTACATCAGGTCGAGGCATCGTTGATTTTATATTGGAGCGAGGCATTGTTTGCTTACCCTTGGTTATGTCCACTGACGTATATAATATGGACTGCTTACATTTCTATTTCATGTGGGCACAATTGCTTGTGTCAACACCAGCTCTTACGTCGGTGCCAACATTGAAAAAATCATTGGCGGGAAGTTGAAAAAGTGAGCACGCAGCTCGGGAAGTGATTTTAATAAAATATTTAGAAATTATTCTGCGTATCTAATGAATACATTGTCTTTGATAAAACAGTTTTTGTCAGTAATAACCCTAAATGATTTATTTCGACGAATCCACTAATTGATTTGTTGTTTTCAGTTCTCTCTCAGTTGGTACTTGGTGCTTAGGCCGAAAGAGTCAGCAATATAGAAGTAAGCCCATTTTTTGCAATCCATATTATACATGTCAGTGGTTATGTCATCAAGTCGAGGCATCGTCGATTTTATATCCGAGCGAGACGTTACTGGTTTTTGTTCTACTTGCGCAGTCTTGTGTGTATATTATTTGTTTGTCTAAGGTTCTGCCTTGACGCTTCAGTGTGGCACATTCTTTGACAGTTCTTTGCGTGCTTTAAAACTCAACAAAAAAGGAGTTGCGCTAGAAGCTGTGTTTGCTTTTCTACGAAGAGCTAGATATTTGTAGGTACTTAATAGACTCAGAAATACCTAAGTAAAAATCTTGGTACTTAAGTACAAAACTAAGTCTTAAGTTCAAGTAAATAGAGGCAAGTACTTATGTTCAAGTACTAAGTAGGGGCATTTCAAAAGTATTGAGTAATGAAAATGTACTTTAAGTAATACTTAAGTCTTTTTATACTTAAGTATTGCCCAGCTCTGGATCCATGGTGGCATAGGGCCTATAGGTTATTGAAATTTAAATTAAATTGAGCAGCATACGGAGAATGATCTACCTCGGGCCGTATTTATGTGCAGGCTATCTAGACTGCAATCTGTGGGCCCGTACAACAAGGGGCACCACAAGGGGCACCACAGAAACAAAACTGTTTAAAAAATTGTAAATAAAGTAAAATTGAGAAAAAGTCTTTTTATTAATACTGTGGTGCGATCCCTCTTATAAGTATGACGTGGACGCAATTCATATGCGATTTATAAATTTCGTGGTATGACCAAAGCATAATTTATACATTATTTACAAAAATTACATTAGAAATTCCTCTAAAATGCAATTTTTCAAGCAAATTTTCAAAAAATTCTCGCACTCCTGATTCATTCTCGGGGTCTACAGATCTTAAATACGGCCCTGGGTGAACCCAAGTATCATTGTTGTAATATTCATAGCACCGACAGTGGTACTTAAGACCTTGCTGAACTTCACATTTTTACATCTGTAGATACGGCAACCAGTTTTGCGTAAAAGATACAATTGGCGAGTCCTCGTGGGAAGAGCCTTGGTAAAAGTTACACTACGACTGAAGAGGTTTATGAGAAAATTCCTGAACAAAGTATGGCTTTAGGCTATTTCCAGATGAGATACTCATAGTTCTAAATGAATGCTCAATATTAAGTTAACGATCCAGAGGTTTTGAATTTACAGATTATCCCAGTTGAGACTGGTGCCAGGACTTAAATGCTGGAGTATAGTTTAAGCATTCAGTAAATATGTGAACACAAGCAACAGTATTCCAGGTTGAAATTAGTGCCTTACTGATATGTGCTGAGAATCAAAAGAGAGCATCTATATGTAGTTACGTCTTGTCTAACACTTCTGCAGAAAGAAGAGCTATTCTACCACCTGCAGTTAAATCAGAGCATATGTAGTGATATTTGACAAACCGAGTAGGTCTTAGTGAATAAATGCTATTTAGATACCGAGGCATCAAAGTTTTGTTGGGAATAAAATAGCGGATAAACTTGCTGGAGAAAGCTGAAATATTCCTTTTATTGGCCTATTGCTCATGTATACTTAAAAAAATATTACCAATAGTATCCCAGTGTGCCAAATTCGGAACTTCGGAATGGTAAGAACAAAATCGGAAATTATGCGAAAGAGCCAGAGCGAAAAATAAATCCACACTCTTCAGGGCTTTTTCTAGTTTCGGAATGGTATTCAAATAACTATTAAAATTCAGAGAAAGTCTTCAAAGAAGTGTGAATTCGGATTTTTCACTGATTTATTTCTAAATTTTGAAGGCATTTCCGAAACATTTTTTCAGCTTGAGTTACACTATCATTTTGTGTTTAGAGTTAGCTGAAAGTGGATGACGATTTTCTGAAGAGTGGGAAAGGTGAGTAATGTATATTTGAATTATTATTAATAAATATTTCAGTGCTTTTGTTAATTGAGTGAATAAGTTTGTGGTACAGAGTATGTCAAGACGGCTGAAATATTGGCGAGTGAAACACGTTGTTCAAGATTTATATGCTATCTAAACGCAGACGTACTTCACCAGTCAAAAATAAACCCAGTGCTTTGAGGCCACTATATTTCTGTCCTGTTATATGTTCTGTCCTGTCCTGTGATATGCTTCCTTCGTTGCTTACAGTTTCAAGCGAAGATTTCTAAATCTCGAGAATAAGTGAAATAAAAGTAGAAGCATGGGATTTTTCAAAAATTTTAGTATAGGGTCCGCCAAATAACTTTTTTTTTTTTTTTTAACAGGGCGCAAAACATCGAGTGTAGCTTCGGCTGTGTGGCACGTAGCGCCGTCCTGTTGAAACCAAATGTTGCCAATATCCTTCTCTTCAATTTTCGTTCAACATGGCCCGATAACGATTGCCATTGACTGTAACGGCCACTAATTGCTCATTTTCGAAGAAAAATGGCCCAATTATGCCTCTGGACCAAAATCCGCACCAAACAGTGACTGTTTTGGGTGTATCGGCTTTTCAATGTATGCGTGCGGGTTTTCTATGCCCCAAATGCGACAATTTTGCTTGTTTACATACCCGCCAAGATCAAAATGAGCTTCATCCGAAAAGATGATTTTTTTGGCAAAATCGGCATCTTCTGCAAGTCGATCGCAGGCAATATTTCCCAGCGTTGTTCAAGCGTATACACAACCATATTCGATCAGCGGAAGAATAAAACTAATTATCTGTCAAATCGGACATGAGCTAAGTGTTACCATTCACGAAATAAGCACTAGTTGAAAAAAAAAAACGTTAGATGGCGGACCCGATATTATAATTTTGCAAAAAGCATTTTTTTTAACTCTTGGAGAGTCGGCTCTGATTACTGTCTTCCAGACATCGTTCAAAATCTGGATGACGGAAGTTGCTAAGCATTTCACGCGGATGGGACTGGGGCAAAATATTAAAATAACAAATTTTTCGATTGTCCCCGTTTTCAAAGGTATTTGAAAATAACAGTTAAATGTTGTTAAACATTTAATATAATTGTTTACTTACAGAAGCGGCTCTTACTTTATACCCATCATCAAGCATGGGCGACATATAAAAGCGCCTGAACTGAAAGCAGTATTTTATAATGTAAAAGGCAGATTTTGTTAAACAAAGACAAGTGCATTAAAAAATTCCATACAATAAAAAAGTACAAAATATAAATATATTTATCGTTTTCATCTTTAGAATCTATTTATTTTCCGAACTAGCAAAACTCAAATCTTAAAAAAGTTTTAACGTAATTATTATTTAATAAAAATATCCATATTTGGATTTTCACCAGTTCGGAACTCTTTGATATATATTTCTGAGAATTTAGTATGATTTCGGAATTGAGATGAGAAATCATTAGGAAATTCATAGGAATAGACAAACTCTTTTCGCGCCGATTTGAGGGGAAATATTCGGAATTTTCGGCGTTTTTGTAAAAATGTACTTATTCTGCTCGTAATGAATTTGTTCGGAAAAAGTTGAAGAATCCGAATATTTTTCGGGATTTTGTTAGCTTTTCTTTAAAAATGCTTAGATAAATTCCGAATTTGGCACACTGGGATGCTCCGATTTTTCCATGTTTGTATTTGTTTATTCCTTGACAACAAAGCTGCTAATTTTTGTCACCCCCTTCCCATAACTATCGAAATTTTCCATAACACGTCCTTTAAACGTTTTGAATATACCAAGTAGCCTAGCCAAAAAAATACTAGTTTTCAGTCAATCAAAAATCTTTTTTAATAAAACGCATTTTGCTAGTCGTGGCAAGAATGAACTGGCTCATAAGTCTTGGATTATTTTTTTGAATTATTACTTCCTGCCCTTATACATATCGAATCGACTTTACCTTAAAACCACTCATTCTTCCTTGTAATTTCCAAAGCATTATACTTAGAAATAATAGAAAAATCTTATCTAATAGTTAACAATGGAAAATTTTAATTAATCAAATCAAATCTCATTGCCAGTAAAAACACGAAAATTATGAAAGGAAAATAATTTTCCTATCAACGTTTTTTACTATGACCTTAAAACTTCCCCCTTTCAAAATTAAGTCACTAAAAAGATTTGTGTGAGAGTCCGATAGCAAAATAAGTAGCTCAACTTGCTTAACCCGTATACTCGAAACTTTATATGTACACAGGGAAATTGCAAAGGTAAACACACGATTTGTTGCTCATTGTGCGTTGTCAGTTATACCGGAGACCAAATAATAGGAACAAATGAATGAGCATTGGGGAAAACTGTCATAGAAAGTGTGCACAGAAAAATGTTACGATATCGTTCCTGGGTGCATAGTTGACAGAGCCATAGGATATTTTTGTAGAAAGATGAGGGCACTTGAGATTTCATATAGGGGTGCCGTACGAAATGCTCAAGCGTTGCTGAAATTATAATTAATTACACCCTAATGACTCGTCAAATATATTTCAGAGGACCCATATGCTGACATATTTGTTTATAATGCAGATATGCTGACATATCTACTTCTGTCATAGCTTGCGAATGGTGCTAATTGTTATAAATTACTATCCACTATTACAAAGGATATCCTGATCATCTTGTGTTCATGAACGAATAACGAATATTAATGATGCAGTCCTTGTTTAGATTAATAACAAATTTTCGAAGGTGTGTAGGTGTTTGGGTGGAATAATTTTATAGTCCAAGTATGGCGTCGGTAGTGATATGCAGCAGACAGAATTAAGGTATGATTTCATGGGAGAAGATTGGGAAGTGTGCGATTTCATAGCGGTTGCATCGTTTTGCAAAAGGATGTTCGGTGGGATAATGCTTCGCTTTAAGATACATCCCTCAAAATGGAATATAACAAAAATACTTTTTAGCAATAAAATGTATGCGTTAAATGTATATACAAATTAATACCCTTTTACACTATGTGCTCGAACCAGGTTTACTAGTGTATATTTTATCTTAGAAACAAGTCCTGAAAAAAAAAACACAGTGACCACAAAGAATCAAAACTTTTATTAAAATTATGTTAAACCTTTACCTAATTACAGTTTTCCTAGAAATAGGTACACCACCAAACATGTCATCTAACATGCAACACGTTGCACAAGCACAACCAGATCGATCAGATTAATTTAAAATAAATATTATCATCACCACAATTGAACGGGAAACGTTTTCTCTACGTGATAAACGGAACCTTTATTGCTTAGAAGGACTAAAGTTTTAATTTAACACAGCAGCATGCGTTGTCGTTAACTTATGTTGCTATTCAGTTTTGTCGTTGGTATGCAACCTTTACTGGTGGTACCATAAGATCACTGTTGCTATGCCAATTCTTGTAACCATGCGCCTCTGAAACTCAATCATGATGTCGTGCACGAGCAAAGGCTACATAAACAACAAGTTGGCTTGTATCGATCTCTGTTTCTGATAAAACCTGCTAGTATAGGAACTTTCCAGTCCTTAACTTCCTATATGAAAAGAAAACTAACAACAACAAGAGAACTGATCAAAAACCAAAGCAAGGATCAAAAGAAGAAAAGAGAAGACATCGAATCTAACTGAGTGCCAAAGACAAGCCTCAACGTCCTAAAAAATACAATCCAAAGGATGTGAAAAATCATCAAAATAAATCCAAAGAAGGAAGGCAATGAAGAATATTGAAAGGCGTTAAAAAAGCATTTGACTTGACTAACATTTATATCGGATCTCGACTGATATATAATTTTATTAACAAACACTTTATTTTGGGTCTCGAATGAGGTTAAGATTGTCATTTACAGCACCATTTAAGCCGGGTCTCGACTGACTTAAAGTATATTATCTTGGGTCTCAACTGAGATTAAATATACTAACATTAACACTTTATTTCTGGTCTCGACAGGAATAAAGAATTTTTCTAATTAATGATTAGAGCAAGGAGTATAACCATTAGCTTAAAGCCAATTTATCAAGTGGCAAGCATTAGATCGGTAAGTACCAGCCCCTTGTAACATTTTACTTTTATTTATATTCATCTATTTTATTATATACTAGGGGAACTTGCCGGCGTTGTGTGGCGATAATATAGATGCCTAAATGCGTAGGGTTGGCGGTTGAGAGGGTGAGGCGGTTAGAGATGCATATTATTTAAGTTATCATCTGCCTTGTTCGCGCGATTCCGTATTCTAGAGTTTCACTCTGTGCGTGTGTGTATATGTGGGTGCATACGTTCATATGTGTGGAAGAGTGTTGCTCTCTACGCCGATGCGCTCTCAGGCAGTGCCATATATGTATATAGTAAAAACAAAATTTTTTTATGGCAACCCTTCGAAGGAGTTACCGGATTGGCCTTATTTTCGAACTTAAATTTTTTCTTTTTTAAAAAAAGGATCTTGTACAAAGTTTCAGCTCTCTGCATCGACGCGTAAAGCATTGTACAAATATCTATTGAAAAACTAAAGTTTTGTATGGCAACATCAAGAGAAGATTGCCTGATTTGTGCCATTTTTGGACCTGTATATGTAATTTTTATGAAAACGCTGTGTACAAAATATGCGTTCTCCACCTCGACGACTTCTCAGGCAGCTTCCAAGTATTTAGTGAAAAGCCGAAGTTTTGTATGGCAACACCAAGAAGGGTTAACCGGATTTTTCTTTTTTCTTTCTTTTTTTATTATCAGTTTTTTGTTCCCTTGCTTACATTTCTATTTCTTATGATTTGTTAGTTTGTCAATTATTGGTTTAATCTTTTCTTTTTTCATTTATTGTTAGCTTAATATTAATTTATCATTTTCCTTTAAACATACCAACTAAGTTTGTATCATCGAAGATGTCAACATCTGAGATACTTTAACCCAAAAATGCACTATTTGGCTTTTCACTACTAGTGTTGACCTGCATGCTATTATAGCTAAGCACAATATGTGTTCTTTGCGACAGCTGAAGAGTTTTAAATTTATTAAATTTATCTATTTATACTGTTTGACTGTACAACAAGACTTACAATCTTTTGTTTGCACAATTAATTTTA
Organism: Dioctria rufipes; assembly: GCA_963924295.1. Classification (NCBI taxonomy): domain Eukaryota; kingdom Metazoa; phylum Arthropoda; class Insecta; order Diptera; family Asilidae; genus Dioctria; species Dioctria rufipes. The sequence goes on along the minus strand of OZ002741.1, from coordinate 247,682,452 downwards.
AGAACTACAAAATAATAATTTTAATTGAGATTCAATGTAATCAAAATATAATTAAAGCTAAATGACTACGTTACTAACTAATAGACAACATATTACAATTCAGAGGTAGATAATGAGAGCCGAAATTAAACCATGAAGAAAAGCCATAGGAGCAGCAACATACAAGAAAATTATTGGGATATATTTAAGAACGTTTTTAAACTATTTCTGAATCGGCTAGCTGAAAACGTCCGTTGAATACTCGAAGATAGAGAGTTCCAGATACTTGTTACATGTACAAAGTAAGAGCGCTGCCCAAGTAACGAGAGAAAGTGAAGCATTAGAAGCTATCGATGTCTTTCAGAACGAAGGAAATTTAAATATTCATAAAGATACCCAGGTTATTTTGTATATATAATTTTATGCATGAAAATGAAACTCCTGTATGTGCGATAAGTTTTAATGGAACATCCAAATACTTTGTGTTGATACGGACTGATGTGTTTAAAACGTCGCAATCCATAGATAAAACGTACACAATCGTTTTAGGGTACGTCAAGTTTACGATTGCAGATAGAGTCCAATGAAGGCAACATTAGACTGCCATTATTAAAATGTGGCATAACTAAGATTTTTATAAGCTTAAATCTGGTTGCTATGGATAATACCACTGTAATTAACCATAACTGTCGAAGACAGTCATTGACTTTGCTGATAAGAGCCTTGATAAAGTCACAACAGGTCATATGATCATTCAACATGGCAACAAGATTCCTGACTGTTCTCATGTACACCAAAAGAGAACCGTTTAGAGTTATCGGAGATACATCATTTACATCAATGTCATTTCTATATTGCAACATGCAGTAAGATTTACTGGCATTGAGTGCCAGATTATTTACGACTGACCATGAGTAAATTTGTTGAAGATCATCATTCATGTGTTGTACCGCATCCTCGATCAAACCAATCGGTCTATTAAGGTATATCTGAACATCGTCTGTATACAGATGTACTTTTGAATCTTTAACAACGTTAGGGAGATCATTAATATATTAGCTAAATAGCAGTGGTCCAGAAATTGAGCCTTGTGGGACGCCACAGATTAGTGCTAGAAGCTTAGATCCAACATTCTGTAGTTTTACTTGGTGGAATCTATCAGATAGAAAACTGTTTTTACTTGCAATGGCTGACGAAGAAAAGTTATACAAAGAAAAATGAAGAATGATTCACATTGTCAAAAGCCTTCCAGACGTCCAACAAGGACAGCAAACTAATTTTATCTTTGTAAAGTGAAAATCGAAGATCTTTAGTCACCTTTAACGAAGCTGTCTCGCAGCTATGTCCACGACGAAAGCCATATTGCCAGCATGACAGGGAACATGAGGTTTCAAGATAACCAAGCAATTGTGGATGTCATTAGCTTTTCCAGAGCCTTTGATAAAAAGCACTGATTGGACTGATTGGACGGAAGTCTGAAGGTAATTCCGGCGAGTTCTTTTTTGCAATGCCAAGTATAGCTGCTAGTTTCCATTGGGTGGAAAAAAGCCCAGAGGTCAGGTTGGTGTTCAAAATATGGGTTATGAATGGTAATATGATCGGGAGCAAAAGCTTAAAGAAGCAGAGAGAGAGCTTATCGGGGCCAGTAGCGTCAGGTCTGATTTTGTATATGGCTCATAGTACTTCATTTTGGTCCACATTTCTGAAACTGAAGCCATCATCATTTAGCATTGGAAGTACAACATTATTAACAGAAGGTCCGTTGGTTGACGATAACGTATTGTTTGCATTTTAACTCATCTGCATTGAAATTACAGACATCTACTGCTTTGTCTCCTTTAATCTGAAGTTTGCGCAAATTAGCCCGGAAATAGCATCTCTTATATCTGAGCGAGAACATTTTTATCATCTCCACAGACGAGTAAGATCTGACAATACAATCTGCTCGGAGTCGTGTTGTATCGCCTATACGCAGAGCAAAGCGTCAGTTTTATAAAAGCAAATTGAACCCTAGTTTGCCATCCAAGTTGCTTTGGAGCAATCTGAGGAGGGCTGGTGTCAGTTCTAATAAGGATAGTGGTCCTACTTGTGGTTTATGCCCCGATGATCTAAATAAATTCTTCACCTCTACTCAGGGTATTGTCCAGGATTTAGCGGATAATGTTGATCACTTTGTTGATTTTTCTGGATCCAGCTTCTCCTTCAGATGTGTGGATGTTGACGAAGTAGTTATGGCTATCTTCTCTATAAGATCTGATGCGGTAGGCCCAGATGTAATACATCCTCGTTTCATTAAATTAATTCTACCCATGATTATTAGTCATCTGGTCTATATTTTAAATTCATCTCTGACTCATTCTATTTTCCCCGTGTCTGGAAGGTGGCAACTATTCTCGCACTTCCCAAGGTATTGTCTCGTAAAGAGTTGAGCAATTTCCGCTCTATTAGTATCCTTTGTTTCATTTCCAAAGTTCTGGAAAGGTTAATGCATGCTCAAATGGTCGAACATTTGGATGCAAACAAACTATTGACGGAATGACAGTCTGGTTTTCGCTTCCAGCATAGCTGCGAAACTGCTCTACTAAAGGTTACTAACGATCTGCGATTAGCTCTTGATAATAACAATATAGGTGTCCTGGTTTTGCTCGATTTTTCTAAGGCTTTTGACAGCGCAAATCATCTGATTCTGCTGTCTAAGTTATCTACTCACTTTGGTTTTTCGTCTCCGGCTACTGAATTGCTAGGTAGTTTTTTACAGGACAGATGTCAGCAAGTTAAGGTGAAAGATGTTCTCTCTAGCCTTTTACCTGTCCTGTGTGGGGTTCCACAAGGCTCTATATTGGGACCTTTATTATTCAGTATTTTTCCCAATGATCTTCCTGATATTGTTGAAGACGTGAAAATTCACTTGTATGCTGACGATGTGCAGTGCAGCTTTATCTCAGTAGACCAATTGGACTGATGGAGGATTGCCTAGCGAGCATTAACGATGACCTCAATAGGATATACCATTGGTCAATGAGAAATCAACTCTTGCTAAATTCGGGCAAGTCTCAATACATGGTCCTTCATAACAATACGATTTCCAACATCAGAGACTCTCCTGGATTTATGATAAATGGTTCTGCTCTCTCTCTAGTGCAGCGCGTCAAGAATCTGGGAGTAGTAATCAACTATACTATGAGCTATTATGACCATATCAATCTCATGCTGAGGAAAATATTTGGAGGCCTTCGTCAGCTCTGGTTATCAGCTGATATCTTATCGAGAGATATGCGTACGAGACTAGTCAAAAAACTTCTCCTTCCTCATTTTAATTTTGGTACCTTAATTTTTCCCAAGCTCGATAGCTCATGCTCTCGCAGGCTAAACGTCACTTTTAATGACTGCATCAGTTTTATTTTCGGGCTTTGATCACGTCCAACACTTGAGAGCTCACCTGCTGGGATGCTCCCTAGATGATCATCGTGTGATGAGGATGTTGGTCTTTTTGTATATTCTGATGAACTCTAGGGCCCCACGTTATCTGTATGATCAATTGCAGTTTTTAAATACATCTCGAAATCATAATCTGCTCATTCCACGTTTTCATAGGATCATTCTAGAGCGCTCTTACTTCGTTCAAGTTGCTCGCTCATGGAATGAGCTGTCTGCAGCCATTCAAGGTGCCGGTGCCCTCGATTAGTTTAAATCACGTTTAAAATATCGTTTCTCTGGTGATTATTAAATTAAATTAAATTATATTAAATAGGGAATTAAGTGCCATCATACGGTTTCAGTTATATTCGCCACGATATCTTCGACTCGGCAATGAATTGGACATTTTTGTGTTTTTTATTTATACTGTAATTTTCGATTAATTTTTAACATTATTACAGTTCTTTTGTTGTGAAAAATTTACAAAAAATTTGTTTAAACTTTAAATTTTGTTTTCTTAGTTTATTCTTTTTTCTCAGCTTGTTCGAAGTTTTAAAGTTTCTGTTTTTAATTTTTTTAATTTTTGTCTTCTTTCATTTATTGAGTATATTTGTTTATTTTCTTTAGTTACTTTTATTGTATTATTTAGTTTTAAGTAATGCTTTTATCATGTAAACCCGCGTTTTTATTATTTTTGAACTTATTTATTTGGTGTTGTTAGTTGTTTAGTTATTAGTCGTTAGTTTTTGTTCTTTAAGTTACAGTAGTTTATTTAGGATGTAGATTTTTACTATAGGTCATCTCTCTTCTCTCTTTCGATTAATGCCTCCATTCTTACTTTGACCTTTTTATTAATGTACTTACATATAAGTTATAATAACTTGTGTACATTCAATGAATAAATGCTAATTTGAATTTGAGACAGATTGGGATAAAGCTTTTCATGATAGTAGCAGCGCTTAGCGCAGCGAATTTTTGAGGTTACTAAATTTGCATATATCTATTTTGCACTATCAGTTTTGAGCCTTTTATATTTTCGTTACGAGAATTCCCTTTCACCTATTAAAATTCTTATTTATTTCTGGCGAAAACCAAGGACAACGATATTTTGGGTAAATTTGAGGTGACTACAATGGACCATGCCTATTTAGTAAAAAGTGTAAGTTGGTATTTAAGATGTCCACCTGTTCGTCAAAATTTATACAATTGTATATTGCTTCCCACGGCAGGGTGAACTATCACGCAAAAGAACGGGGACGTTAAGGTGATTGTAATCACGAAATTGTATAGTTAAAGGATGAGACCGTGCGCTGATAGATACATCATAGGTTAGAAACAATTTATCGTAGTCCAAATAACTCGGCGGAATTAACTGGTTGTGAACAAGTACTAAGTGTAAATTAGTTACTAAAAGTAGATCTAATTACGAGGGTTGTGTAGTATTCTAGTAAGTAGGTAAAGCATTTACTGTTTTAAGATCTATAGATTGAAGCATGTGTAAAACAGCGTCGTTCAAGCCAAAATGTCGTAAAAAGTTAACATTAAAGTCTCCACCTATTAGCCTATTACAATCTTGTTATATCGATGTGTGCATATGGAGATAACATTCATGAACTCAGTAGAATTATCGATACTGATGCTGTTTAGTGGATTATAGGCACAGGCTAAGAGACATTGCTCAGTACAAGTTTTCAATTCTACACATATAAATTCAAAAGGTAGAAAAGCTGCAAATAATTTTATTACTGATGATTTTAAGAAGTCACGTACATAAATAGCTACCCCACCACCAACACGATCAGTTCTGTCATTTCTGTGCAATATATATCCCGGAATATTAACTAAGGTGGAAGCAATGTCCTTATGGAACCAGGTCTCCGTGATGAAAATCACATATATATCGGAACTAAAAAAAAAAAACTTCTCTCAATTCGTCAATTTTGTTTTTAATACTTCTCGCATTAAAATAACATATATTAAGACCCTTCGATCGTGCTGAAATTATGTTGAGCGTCGTTCTCAGTTCGCGCATGGTCAAGTTTGTGCTAGAAAACGCGGGATAACCAAAAACTACCTTTCATATGAATAAAAACATCAAGTTACATATGTAGCTGCACCACCAAACAATAATTTCATAACTGGCTCCATCTCAGCACCTGAGTTAAAAAAAGCAATTCTCAGAAATAGCAATAAAGGGTACTAAAAATTTTATAAAGTTAAAATATAAAAGAAGCAAAATTTAAACAGAACTTAACTACTACTAAATTAGAAATACAAAAGAAAAATAAAAAGTTTAGCTAAATTATTTTCAAACAAAAGAAAACAAAAGAAGAATTGTTTTAATCTAATTAATTTCGGCCCCTAAACCTTTAACATCCGCTTAGAATTTTTGATAGACTGGGACGAGATAAATTTTGGCAACGATTAATGAATAAATCGTATTTTTTTAAATAGGTAGAGCGGAACTTTTGAGCCACTCATAGATACTAGATTTGATTAGTATCTATAGACATATAGGCGAATGGAGGCATCTTATACCACAATTTATATATTGCCTAAATAAGAGTGGATTTAGAATTGATCATTATATGGCAGTCCCATGCTTATGAATAGAAAACTATAGATTCCACATGCTGTACCTTCACAATAACAATAACAATAACGAATTTATAAAAATATGGTATGTGCGTAATATCACCAATAATCGTGTGTTTATCAACAATTAAACTGAAACTTTTTATCAATACAGGAATAATTCATAGTTAATCAGAGGTCTGTATAGACGTAATCATAACGTGCAATTAGAATGGGTATTGGTGACAAATGGGAATAGTTTAAGGAGATTATTTATATTTTCCGCGTATTGCCAATTTTATTCCAACAACTTAAAAATTTTAATTTAAGAATATTTCTAATTTTCTATCTAGTTTTTCAATATTTTTAGCTTTGGCATCCTTTTGTAGTTGGACTTTTCTTATCCTACAACTTTCAATGCTTTATTTAGTAGACTTTATTTACAGACTTTAAGTTTTCTTTTTGCTAGCCATTAAAAATATTGAACATATTTTCGGCCTCTACACAGACACTGTCTGCTGATAAATACTTGCGAGACAAAGTTTTAAACAAAACCCGCCAACATGCTTTAGCAATTACTATTTTTACAAAAATTCTGCACAAGCACAATATGTACTTCTATGTCCTGATTTATATAAGACAATGCCTTTTTCAAAATTTAAATCATAAGACGTGCCGTTACCTATATAAGAGTGTTTCAGATAAGCATGTCATCCTTGCAGGAGGTGATAAGGAAGTTCGAGAAACGAAAAAAATTGTATGGACAATTTTAAATTCTCCTAACTATTTTCGAGGAATTCGACTTAAAAGGATATTCCACCTTCAAAGTGCAAAGTTTTGCATTTTTGATTATATATTTTAAACTAAGCAATGTTGGATAGAGATCTAATACGCATTTTAAAGCAGATGAATAATTCTTGAATTGAGGTAGACTTTACGTAAGATAGTTGTCGAGATATCAAAACTTAAATTCAGATTTTTTGCACGAAATATCACCTTTTTTGTACTAAAAGTCCAATAACTCGGAAATTTCTCTTTTATTTTATTACCTTAAATAAAGCCAAATTTTGTCTTCTTTCAACTGCGTTTTGTTTCATCCCTTTATCTTTGTCTTCTCAAACGTTACCGAACATAATATGCTGCCTTTGTTTCTAATGCTTAATCCAAAGTTTCAAAGGAAATGCAAAAATAAAAAAAAAAAAAACATTTAAATTTTGCTTGATATACAATTTATTATTAATTTTATCATATTGCTTACATCATAACTACATTTCTACATACAAACTAAGAAAAACAACTAAACTAGCTTAGTCTAATTTAGCAAGTTTTCAAAATGGCCACCGTCTGTCTGTAGACATAACAAAGACCTTTTACTTATGGACTTCATTATGTCAGTCGTTTCCAACTGTTCTCTTATAGCATTTCCTGCTTCCTCAATGCGATATACTAACTCCTCTTTGGTACTTATTCCAGAGGTGTAAGATCTTGTGATCTGGGAGGCCAATTAGTAGACCCAATCTAGCAATCCATCTATTGGGAAAGTTGTGGTTTAACCACAGTCTAAGTCCTTGTCCGCAGTGACTTGGAGCGCCATCATATTAGTACCACATATTCCTCGATATTAACAACGGAATATTTTCGAGTTCATGGGAAATTGTGGTTTCTAGAAAACGTAAATAATTTTCTTTATTCATCCTCTCTTCCCGATTATTCCTGCCCATACATTGACAGAAAATCTGTGCTAGGTTGAAAAGGTTCTTACTTTTCGAGGGTTCTCTTCAGCCCATGTATGGAGATTGTAGAAATTAAGATATCCAGTTTCCGTTTAAGAATCCAGTTGCAAAATTCCCGCCGCTTTTCAATATCAGGTGAAAGCAGTTCTTGAACAGGAGTAAAATGATATGGTCGTTAATTTTCATCCGTTAATAACCGCCATACAGGCGTTGTTGAAATACTGATGCTCAGAGCTGATACTTGTTTCAGGATTATCTGTTACAAGTTCTATTACCTGGTTTCTCACATCTTGAACAAAGCTGGCTCTGAACCGATCTCTTCGATGTTCAGAGATAGTTCCTTCTCTTGCTATTCGATATGCTGTAGCGAAAACTCTCCAATCACGTAATTTTCTCAAGGGAAATCTTTCCTGATAAACACGCTGCGCTGCTACGGCATTTTCATATGACAAACTATATATTCCTCATTAGAAAATGAAGCCATCTTTAAATAAAAATACCTGCAGATATTAAAAATCTTAATTTTTCGCTTAAATAGAACTAGGAGTTCGAGATCCAAGTCCGAAAGTAATAATTAAAAAAAAAACATACTGTACAAATTTAAAAGAAAACAGTTATTACAATTATAAAATAGTTTACTGTAGAAAGTTCACACAAATATATATATTTATTAATTTTACAAGTAAGTGCTTTCTAGTACTGACTAGTTGGACCGCGAGGGTGCGCTTTAGTGCGAATATCTGGAAAGACTCACTGAAGAATAATTACGTCGTGTTCTATTTATAGTGCGGCGATGTTGATTTCACAGGAACTTGGAGTGGGAGGTCTTTAAACAATGATGTCGTCTGTTGGTTATATGTGCTGATGTATGTAGATGCGCATTGGCGACGAAAAATAAACGTAGATAAGATGGTGATGTTACAATACCAGTTTTTTCTAGTAAATAAAAAATTTTAGTTGTATTGTAAACTTGCTATTTTAAAACACCAAAACCTTTGCAGTAGCTTATTTTACGGGTAATGTATACTGAAGAATGACAGATGAAATACTAATGGGAGTATTTAAATAAGATTTCATCAACAGATCTGTACAAAATGTGGTACCTGTATCGGCAGTTGTTTGTTATTTATACAAAAAGGGATACTTATAATGTAAGCAATTGCCGATACAGGTACTCAGGCTCAACGAACTATCTTAATGTACTTTGAGGTTCTAGCAGTGTTTCTACCTAGCTTTAAATAATATGCACATGATATCTTTCAAACCATTTTCATCAACAGTCATAAAACTTTAGGAAAAGATGCAGGTAAGAGTAGCGTAATGTCTTGCAATAGAACTCTCTACCTGATTGTTCAGTAGTTAGTTCTAAGATAGTAAATAAGGATTATTATGCAATGCATTAGGAAATTGTGGCAACCTACGTACTCAATAACATGTGCAACATATCCAATAATTCATTTTTAAAATTTTAGATAAACATGGAAAGTAAGGGTCTCGACAACTATGTTTTGTAAAGTCTTCAAAACTACCTCAATTCAAGAATTATTCGTCTGCTTTAAAATGCGTATAAGATCTCTATCCAACATTTCGTAGTTTCAAAGATATAACCAAAAATGCAAAAATCTGCACTTTGAAGGTGGAATATCCTTTTAAGTCGAATTCCTCGAAAATCGTTAGGAGAATTGAAAATTATCCATACAATTTTTTTCGTTTCTCGAACTTCCCTATCACCTCCTGCAACGATGACATCCTTATCTGAAACATCCTGTATAGGTACAATGATACCAATAACAGAAAAGCAGCAAAGTTTTACATTGGCTAGTTTTTTGATAAACTCCTCATTGTACCGGGTTAAAAAAGAATATAAAATCATAATGCCAACCAATAGTTAGCGACTTAAACGCTTCTTACAAATGTTGATAATGTTATAAAATTACGTTATTTACTGAATCATAATATTCTCCTCCATCCAATATGCGAGGTTAATGTCCTTCAATTTTTGTTCTACAAACAAACTGTCTGTGCACCCTATGATTTCATTCAGGGCATAATAATTGACTCATTCGCTCCACAAGAATATTATGTAACAAGAAGATTATTATATCACCTGAAATGGAATAATCGTGACTCTCTTAAACTATGCTAATAAAAAAAGGGCTTTGACTTCTTGAAATATCAAGTTCGAACTGCGACAGAATAAACAATTAAATACGATAAAAGGAAAAGTTATTCGTGGATAGAATTTCAATGAAAAGACAAAAACAATTAATTTCATGGTGGCCCTTAATATTTTCGGGCTATAAATCTTTTTTCAATATTCACGTCATAATTAGTTACCATTTATAAAAACCTGACAATGACCTTGCTATTTTTTTTTTTTTTTTTAGAAAACTTTACCTTTTTTGCCTTGTCAGTTCGGTAAGTGAAATATTATATCAGAATATCTACTATAAATATTATGAAAGATGGTGACTTATTACGAAAATATTTAGATAGAGATACTTTGACAGTGATGATATAGGGGTCATATGGTCTTTTCATTGTAATGGTTATCTCGAATTACGTTTCTTTTTGCAAATAAAATTAATATGAGATACAGCAAAACGGCCCTAGTATGAAGTTGATGTTTTGTATTAAATCCTTTTTTAAAGTTGAAAACTCCCACAGATGATTTGAACGAATTGAGAATGACAATTATATTGTTATGCCTTTAAACTTCGGTTTAATACGCGAGAAAAAAAAATAGCTTTTGCGTTTTACAAACTTTAACAGATTTCAATATGAGGATAAAACGCTAATCAAGAAAGAGGCTCGCGCAATCAGGGTTCCGTACAAGAACTTTATTAACGAATAGTCGATTCACAAAGTTGGGGGGAGCATTAACCATTTCATAGTTACAGGGTGGTTAAGAAAAAAAGCTAGTTTTTCATAAAAAATCTTGTATCTTAAAAAGTACAGAGTTTACGGTCACAATTAAGAATTTATTCCATGCAGAACCTTATGACCTTTTAACAGATGCTCAACCAGCCCCGTATTCCCTCTATTTCAGGAGTTATTGTGGTCTAAGTTTAAGTAGTTATTAGCTCTTGACCTATTCAGGTCATACTATAATTAGACGACTGTTTTTTTTTAATTACGATTTTTAGTCACTATGGGAACAAATTATCTGCGAAAATAGGCTTGAGACTAGCTTGCAGAATAGGTTAAGAGCTAATAACTTTTTAACGGCTACAGTCAGCACTTAGCACATACATCGGTGTAATAGGTCAAATTAAAGAGGAGACTCTTCAGATTACAGTTTTTATAAAGAAAAGTTATGTTAACCACCTATATGTAAATATTAAAAAAAAATATGTCAAAGTACAAAAAAAAGGTAAAAAAATCCGAAATTTTTAGTTTAGACAACCATAACTCTTGAGAGGAGAGGGATACAGGGCTGGTTGAGCAGTAGTTGTAAAGGTCATCAAGTTTTGCATACAATGAGCCTTTAATAGAGACCATACGCTCTGTACTTTTTAAGACACGGGCTGTTTTGTGAAAACTAGCTTTTTTTCCTAATCACCCTGTAACTACTACGCGGTTGGTTGTTTATCTTCCGGAATATAGAATACGGTTCGCTTTTGATATCGTATTCCTATTTAGGAAAATACTTCTTTCGGTAGAAACCGGGTTTCATCACCAAATAAGAATTTGGTTCTTGCGAATAATAAGAATATGAATCTCGGGGAGGATAAGAATCTATGACGCGTTCATAATAGATTTGCTAGGGTCTTGCTGCCGTCCTTATGGGGAGTTGCTGGCCTGCGTAGCAGGACAGCTCGTTAGGTCTTAATACGAATTTTTACTATGTTGTAAGATAGTATGGTTTAATAAAAAAAATTTGGAGTTTAATTACGGAGAAATGACCGTGTAGGCCCCTATTTGGCTTTACTTAACCAGTTTCGCTCCAGCCACGGAGCTCATCAGAAGTTTTCTACGCTACCAAACGTTCCGTTTGCTTGATTGTGTACATCTTCAGTGTACAATGTTGAAACTATTCTATTACTATACGTCAGAATTTTATTTTCTAGCTGAACCCTATTTCAATTTTTGTACGTTTCACGATCATATGATTGTTCATTACCCTGTGCAATGTCATTCTTGTCATTGCACATGATTTTGAACAGGCAAATATGTGGCTACTTTATACTCTTGGTGTGACTCTCTTCTTCGTGTCGTCGTTCGTCAAGGATGCATCTAAACTTTTTCTTATATAAAGGGTCATTCATGAAATTACCATGAGGTGCAAAGATCTATTTGTCAAAATAAATATATTTATAAATAAATAAGAAATGAATAAACTAGAGTAAAAATGAACACAAAATAAAAATATAAGATTAAAACAAAAATATATATATTATATTATATTATACTATACAAGTCTGTCTACTTTATCCTATTACTTACCCCTATCCTTATTTTCACTTTTATTACCTATGCTTCTATTATTATTCTTCCGTTTTCCTTCTATTTTCACTACTTTTTGGCATGACGGCATATTCTTATTACTCACAAACTTTATATTGTTTGTTTTCAAAACTGAATCCGTTCTTATCGATTTCTTGAAATTCAGTTATGAAGGACTCCAAATACTGATTGACTGAGTATGGCTTTGAATATCCTTCATACTCACTAATGGAACGAACTTATGTTGAACCTACGACATTGAATAAAGTAGGCTATAATTGTATTTGGAACTTTTGGCGGAATTTGGACGGAATTTTTTATGAGAAGGAAGATATGACACGTATATTTGTGACTTTTTGTCGACTTCGCGTGACTACCAAAAACTATTTCGCATTCACTCTGCCAAATTTTGACAGTTAACGACTACGCTTGACTACAACTATGATTCACTCCGTCCGGACTTTGAATGTACCAAATAGGCGAATACATTCGATTACGGACAGGAGGATAGTCAAGCGTAGTTGTTTTGACTAAACTACATTACGGCAATGACTATTCTACGCAAAGTGCTATGAACGCGTTTCTTGTCTTCTTTCTGATATACTCGCAATAAAATGATATCGACTTTTTATTAGAAAGAAAAAGAAAATTGCGATAGGGACATATCTTGCTTCTTTTCTTTTTATCCCTACCATGAATTTAATCCTTATTGAATTTTTATCATTCTTGCAATATTTCTCAAGTAATAAAAATACAACAAAGCTACGATAAATATCTCGTATAGAAGAGATCGCTACCTTTTCGTCTAGGGGCTCTTTGCTAAAATGTTTGCAGGCAGTTGACTTAGAAATTAACACACAAATTACAAAACGTTCAGCAAATGTGAGACTGACAAGCGACAGTGTGCCTATTATCTATGACTCAATATCTACTAACCCTGATAATAATAAAGCTTTAGTTTTAGAAAACCAGAAGGCCAGGGGAGGAATGGTGTTGAAAGTAGTCCCTTCCAACGATATCCCTATATAACTTATCCCCATTATAAATTAAAAATATGTATATATATTTTTTATAATTTTTGACCTTCCAAATATGTGAGAGTAATGAAGACCTAACATTCGGCCAATTTTAAATTCCTACCTGGCATTGTTTTCGGGAAGAGCGTCTTTTACAGGCAGGCAGTCGGATGCAAATCTCATAAGGATTTGGTTTTTTTCCGTTTGAGGTACGGAACTATAAAACACATCGAATAGATTTTATTGGTGCTTCGTGCGTCTATTTTAAATTCGAAATTCATATTGAAAAATTATTTATATTGAAATTAAAACTCAGTATTAAAGGCCTTAAAAATAATTCTGTTAAGAAAAATCAGTATTTTACCAGTCAACACTTCGGCCGCTAGAAGAGAAGAGGGAGAGAGATGCAGGCTTGATTTTATTTCGAACTGTGCTCACATTGAAAGTTTTGAATAATAAAAAAATAAAATTAAAACTAATATTTCAAAAGAATTAATTTATTATCATACAAAGAACTGATGATAATATTTAATTAGAATTGTAGCTCTAAAGATTCGTCCCTAATCTCCAAGAATCATGTCCATTTCCAAGTCTTTCGTGTGAAATGTTCTTCCTTTGACTAACCAGGTCTTCAATCCATTAGTGAGGATAAAACTTTCGGCAACACCTACGCGCGGGAAAGGTTTAACAAAGGCCGTAATCTTAATAATACATAAAAATCCAGTGTCACAGTGTTTGAACATAGCGTTGGCTAAAGCTTGAGAGATAGGATAGTTTTGGACACGATAGATGGCGCTGTAGGCGTGACGTAAAAAACTGCCTGACAACGCGTAGATGTGGAAAGCTGAATTTTGAAAATACATATTCAAAAATGGACTAAATCGGGCAACTCCTTCGTAGGATTATCATACAAATATTTCGTTTTTTAGTATATATTTGGACACTGTCTGACAACGAGTGCACGTAGAGGCTGAAATTTGGTAAGCGGTGTTTTCATAGCAATATAAATAAAATTTAAAAAGTGGGCTAAGCCCCTTCTTGGTGTTGCCATACAAAATTTTTGATTTTTCACTATATATTTGGAAACTGTCTGAGAACGCGTCGACGTGGAGAGCTGAAATTTTGTACACGGCGTTTTCATGAGAATTGCAAATACAAGTTCAAAAATGGACCAAATTGGGCCACCACCTTTTGGTGTTGCTATACAAAAATTTAGGTTTTCAGAATATATATTTGGATACTGCCTCACGCGTCGATGTAAAGAGTACAAGGGACTGTTTTCATAGCAATGGTAAATAATACTTCATAAATGGGCTAAATTGGGTTACCTCTTCTTAGTGATGCCATATACATCTTTTGTTTTTCACTATATACTTCGTAGCTGCCTGAGTAGGCTTCGAGGTGGAGAGCTCATATTTTGTACATGGCGTTTTCATAAAAATTTCAAATATAGTTCGAAAATGGGACCAATCGGGCAAACTCCTTCGTAAGGTTGCCATGCCAATATTTCGTGTCTTACCATATATTTGGGAATCGCGCGATGGAGTCAAATAATAGCTTAGATGTTCTTTGTGTGTAACCACCCCACCCCAGCTCACTCGCACTCATCTAGATATCAATATTATCGCCGTGCAATGCCGACGGGCTCCCGCTTGTAACTGTATAAATTTAATTGACAGCATTATTTGTGACATACTCAGTACTCCTATTTGTTGTAAATATTCAAGGCAGAAGGAGTTTGTTGTCAGTAGCATCGTAGATAGACCTTAGCCTACTGCAGACCTTTAGTCTTTCCTCTTTCCAATTGGAATAGGAATTCGTTACAAAATAACTAGTGCAAGTTGAAATTTTGCCGACAGATCAGTATCGGTATGAGTAGTCTGTCGGTATTACCAGACCTGCAATTACCAGTATCCTATTGGTAGATATATAACAGAGATTATCAATGTCAATATTTCTTTTATTTTTGCTAGATTGCTACTTTCTAGCCTCGTCATAGTCTTGTAACGAACCTGTACATAGATAGATATTTAGAAATGTATGAGTGAAGTTTTATATAGAAAATTTTCCTTCTTGTGATTCACAATAGCTTTTTGAATTGATGCTATAAGTAGGGCAATGTAGATTCACTAGACACCTTCATCCGCCTACCCGAATTTCCTACCAAGAATTTCTAGCAAGTTGAACTGGCCTGTCCGGGAGACCTAGAAAATCCTACTTCACCTCCACCCCTGCCTATAAAGCAAGTACGTGAAAAACGGAGAGCTACTGGTAGTACGTGTGTAAACGGAATCCAAATAGTCAGTACGTGTCCAACGGAAAGCCATCCCAAAAGTCAGTACGTGAAGAACGGAGAGCTACTGGTAGTACGTGTACAAACGGAATCCAATAGTCAGTACGTGTCCAACGGAAAAACTATCCTGTCACCAGTACGTGAACAACGGAGGGTTAGTGGTAGTACGTGAACAACGGAAACCACTAGCTAGTACGTGTACAACGGAAATCTCTCCTGACCCACACTAAAATTAGAAGCATTATCAAATAAATTCACTAATATAAAACTATTTTACATTTATAATAGGGACGCAAGAAGAATAAAAAGAAATTTATTAAATTCAACTCCACTGTTGTCATTTGGACCCTCACTCCACTGAAGCTACCCAAAGTCAAGCCCTGACGTTTTGCTACCGACCGAACTATTGGCGCCCGAGCAATTCCGACCGACCGAGCAAACGACGTCACAGTCTGAGTGATATTTGTTTTTAAGTACACTGTACAGATGTATTCTTAATGCTCTGATTGGTCATAAAATATGAAATTCAAGGAAATTGTTGTTTACTGCCAATGTTTTTACTTCCTATAGGTATCATCTTGTTTTTGTGCAATAATCTGTGGAGTGTTGTTTGATTCGAATATATCGATCATCCTAGTAATAGCATTGTTGAGTTTTCTTATAACTGTTCATCTTTCCTGATACTGATAATTGATCTGAAGATAAATGCCTATCATATATTTTTGTGTGACCTGAACAGATCTTGCTTGTGACCGGGAGAAACGGTTGTAGGTTCTATTTTCTTCTTGCTAGTAACTTATTGCCCGAAGTATGGATGCCACAATACGCAGCAGTGGTTAAAATTATTATAGTGTCCACCATCATACTCACAATCACCTGGACAGTTCAACCGCTTGATCCATTGTATTTTCATATCAGAGATTTTTTATTTGTGCATGAGCTTTTGTGCTTTTAAATTAGGTTTTTGAATGTCAGTTGAATTTTTCTAAAGCTAGATCTACCATATTAAGCGAGGTAGGGGCTCCCTTTACCACTGTATATCTCTTCGTTACCAGATCATAGGAACTGATCGGACTTAATAATATCCAGTAGACGTTCCCAGATCTAAAGAGTAAGCTTCCGAAAAAAGTCAGTTATAATTCCCAAGTACATTATGTACATATATAGACGAGTATGTGCATATGTAAATTAAAGATACTTACGTAAATTTAATGTAAAAGTTACGTTTATAAATCTGTTAACTCAGACTCAAGTCTAACATTAATTCTCCTTGTGAAAAGGTAATCAGTGTGAAATTGTTTTTCGGTAGCGTGCATTCGTCGCCATAATTTCGATTTACTTTAGCACCACTAGAGCATTCATTTAAAAGAAACTCGTTCTCCACACAAGTGATGGAAATTGTCCAGGACAAGATAAGATTATAGCTATACTAAAAGAGAAATAACGAAGAAAAAAATCGCGTGATCTTGTTATTATTGGTATAACAGCTTTCAGCTGAAATATGAAAAAAAAAACAGAAAACAACGAAAACATGAGGTGAAATTTATCGAAGTCTCTCCTGGATGTAAATTACTGTCATTACGGAAAATGGATGGCTTCTGTTTTACGATGAACAGTGGCACATTTTCTTATTCTTTATTTATTTTATGATTATATTTTTTGCACTCACCATAAATATTTTTATAATGAGGTGTTTGAGGAGTGATGATGGATCCCAGAATGAAGCCATTATTAATTGTTCATTTAATATGTATTTTCTATAGTAATCAAATTTACATAGGTACGGGGAATAATTTTCTTAATTTTACTAAGTGTACCAATTTTGAAATACTTCAATTAAAACTAATTATTGTGTTAAGTGAGTAAGTAAAAAGTAAAATACATCATCTGTCAGTATATGTGGGCAACTAAATACGACTCATAAGTCGTAAATACTGCAAAGGATTACACAGCTTATGGAAAAATGGGTTAATTCTACTAACAAGAGATTGCTCACTATACGGTCATATTCCAATAATATACGAATGATATTTCACTTGGTGGTAACTAGTGTACCTAGACCTGTAGGTTGAATTTATCAAGAAACATATGTTTATCCAGCTGTTCAGTATCCCATAAAGGACTTGAGAGATAATTATTATTATAAACATAAGACACCTACTCGCTCTTAAGAATTCCAAATTTGAACTGTCAACATATTCATAAGTTCGTTAAATCTACCTGAAATCACTCTTTAGGAATTTCTTTAGCAAAAGACTTTCAAAACTGTGTGTTAGTTGATGAAAGAAAAAACAGAATATTAAAATTGCCAAAAACAACACTCTAGAACGGATGATTCATCAACTCGAATGTTGAAATATTCAGCAGTTCGATAGTCCGAGATACGAATTGTGGCGGGCACGGCATTGTCATGATGAAGAAGAATTTTCCCTTTTTGGTCGTGTTTCATGCACTTCTTGAAAAAATGTGGCGTATCATTTAACATTGACCAAACGCCCATACAGTTTTGATACTATAACTTATAGTATACGTCCAAGGAATTAGGCAACGTATTCTTGCCAACTAAAACTATGGATGCATTGAACCTATTTTCCGATCGGACTTAACCCTACCAAGTTATGGCTGATCTAAAATGCGAAAAATCTAATACTCCAATTTGAATAGAAAAATGGAAGTACTATAAAGGTAAGTATGAGGATCAAAAGATCTCCAGATTTAAGAATAGGTGTTTTTTTTTTTTAAATAGAAAATTTTTAACCGGGGCACCTGAGGGGTCGTAAATTAGTCTAGTACATCTTCGGAATTCTAGTATAAGCTCGGCGGTACCCACACATGCTTCCCCTATAATAAAAGAAAAATATTAATAACTACCATCCCAACCCCGCCGCAATACCTGTCGAATCTCAATTAAGTATACCCTAAGCTTTGGCTTAAGCGACCAAATCCGGTAGCCTGAATTTAAATCAATTTTGAACCAAGCTCAGCACTTGAATCAGCACTGCAAAACAGTAAAATCAGTTGAGCAAAAATTTAAACTTGAACGAAAGATTAAACGGACATTGTGAAACCAGCTATTACAATATTACTTACATTTTTGCTGCAGGTGAAACTTTAAATTATCCATTGATGACTTTTTTCAGTAAAAGCAAGATCAGTTAAGTTTCCATCAAAAGATATTGTCATTGACATATCATGCACTTCTAATCCTATTCCTTTGTATGTAATACAAGGTGCAAGCTCTCACTCTCAGTCATTTACTTCACCCGTGAAAGAATCGGTTGCGTCACATATATTTCTACAACTTTGCACGAGAAAGAGTTTTTAGTAAGCTAGTTAGTCCAACGTTCTTTGTACTAAAAAGATGTTTAATCTTATTGTACGTTAAGCCATTAATAAACCTGAATCTGAATCTAATATCAGTCCTTAATGTCTGTCCACTCTGATATCGACAATTGATGTGGATAATATTATCGACAGGTTTTCCAAATCAGCCCGAAAATTGGGTATTGTGATATCTAACTTAAATATGATAAAAAAAAAAAATTAAAAGCGACTACTTCCGATTTTTCCCCCGCGAACATTTTAGTTGTGACGCCCCCCCCCCCCCCCACCGGTCTGGATACGCGTCTGCTTCCAACTGAACAATTTGGTTTTAGAGAAGAACATAATACTTAGCACGCTATCACCAGAATAACACAAAATATAAATAATAGTCGTACTGTTAAAAAGTCAACTGGTGTAGTTCTCCTAGATGTCCAAGCAGCCTTCGACTCAGTATGACATGACGGTTTGATATACAAGATGCATAAAATGAATTTTCCTCTATATGTCATTCGAATTATACAAAATTTCCTATATAATATACATTTCAAAGTACATATCCAAAGTACAGTCTCTGAACCTTAGAAAATTGTGTTGGGTGTTCCCCAAGGTTCTGTACTGGGTGCCATCCTATATATCTTATTCACTGTGGACTTCCCGATACCTTTGAAAACTGCCACTCATGCATTTCATCTTCATCTTCATCTTCTCATCTTTGGAATATTTCGATGAAGTTATACGCTCCTTATAAATCTCATTGAATACAATATCTGACTACTTCATACAATGGAAAATCAAAATAAACTGCAGCAAAACACAAGCTATGCTTTTCATATGCAAGAGGAAAACATGGTACATGGTACATGGTCTTATATTGAATGGTGAGAATATTGAATGGGTTGAAAATCCTAAATACCTCGGAAGAGTACTTGACAAGACATTGACTTTCAAGCCACATGTAGCTCAAACTATTCATAACTTAAATATCTATATTAGAATGTTCTACTGTTTCATCAACAAAAGATCAACTCTAAATAAAAAAAAAAGAAACTCTTGATCTATAAAGTTGTATTCCATGCCATTATTATGTACTGTGCTCCAGTTTGGTTCAATTGTGTTCACTGTCATATTAAAAAATTCCAAATCATACAAAATAAGATATTAAAAATTAAATACAATGAACTCTGGTACTTTTTCACAAGTGAACTGCATAAGCCTGCTAACATAAGTTTAGTTTTGCTCAAACAACCGCTTTGACCCTTTTTGAGAAATGTTAGCAATCTCCCAATCCCTTGATTCGGCAAATTAGTCCTAGATAGTTTTTGTTAGATGTAGTTTATAAGTAGGGTTAAGAGTTAATGAAATTTTGCTAACTTTTTTCTCTTTTCTTATCATGTTTACGCTAAGTTTAAATATCTGTATAGTAGAAATATATTTTTAAGACGCAAAGACAGATAATACAAAGTCAAAACTCTTCCACTTTGTTTATTTTATAATTTTGTAAGATTATATAAAAAAGTCAAATCAAATCAAAAGTGACTACAAAACGAGAGTAGCTAAATGGCAAAGAAAATAAACGACTTCGGACAGAACTATTTCAAAATTATATTTTTTCTAGGTATTGAGACTATTATAAATGGGAATAATCAAGCAGAAATAATCAGAAATTCTTTCTGAAGATGTGACCTCTATCCATTTGATCCCAGTGGATTATACTCAAAATGTTTAGAAGATTTGAATGAACCTTACATTAGTGAACTTTCTCAAACTTTAAATTTTAACAATGCCAAGGAGAACAAATCAATGCACATATAAATTCCGTAGGACGAGCAGAAAATGCTAAAGATTTAAATATGATCACAGAAAGGCTGTTGAAAAAATTGAAGGTACTATTCCATTGGAACAAATGGTGATTGATGCCCTAAATGAATCTTGATTAATCCTCAAGGAAAATCTACAACAGGAAGTCAATCAGTCATATGAAAATGGGTCAGTTACTCTACATATAGATACATATGTAAAATTACGTAAGAAGAAATGATTAGAAAATGTAATGAGGTACAGATAAGAAAACGTAGAAAAAAATCTGTACTAGTTGTGAAGAAGAGCTTTATACGGATGTTGAAGAAGATGAACTCAAAAATATCCGCTGCGACACATATGAAAACGGGCTTCACGTTAAATTTACTTCATAAAAATAAATACTCTTTGCTGAAGCCAAAGATAAGGAGTAGACGTATGCAATCTCTGTTTGGATTAAGGAGTACAACATATGTACGCCAAGTTAATCTTTTAAAATTGCTTAGAACAGAATTCCAAATTGTTCCTGTCTGCTTGATTTTTTTTAAAGTTAAGTTTAAATTAAATAATGAAAAAGTTAACTTTTATATCATTAAAGACTGAAATTGACTTTAATTTCTTTCTATTATTTAAGTGTAATATTTTGTGTTTTTTTGAATTATTATATACAGATATTCGGATTGTTGTGATATTTTTTTTTTTTTTTAAATGTTGACCGAAAACTGGAAACGCTAATGCTGAGCTTAAGTACCTTAGGCAAACCTGCTATTTTTCGATAACAGCTTAACTATAAGTAATATTGCTTCAATTGGAGTTAACTTTCATCATCTCAGAAATGATTTAAAAATAAATTTAATGAATGCTTTCAAATACTCTATTAAGAGCCTGATGACTTTACCGACCCAGCAGAGGATTTGAAACACTTTCTTGCAGAAATAGTTCTAGAATCTAGAACTACTTTGAATTTGCTTATAGAATGACTTCAGGAAACGTTTTTATCATATAATTATGACGTTAGTAAATATTATATATATCATGTTTCCATTGCAATATAAAAAAAACTTGTGGTTGAAAATGTAAGCACGTTCTTAAAATTTTCTGTGCAAATAGGTTTAGGCTACATTGACAAATACAAAAAAGATTTTTTTCATCAGGAAAATTTTTCTTAAATTTTAAATTATGAATACTTTGGAATGTTTTCGTTATTACAAACTTTTTACTTCTTCCCTTTTTTTAAATAAATAATATATTTACTTCAAGATTATTTTATCTCTTTCAGTATTTCTAGTTTTTTTTCTACTTCTCAATACCGTAAAGTAAAAATGGATCTTTAAATACCAGAGCTCAGATTCTAAAATAATTTTATTACAAGAGTAATCCAGTAATATCTTCTAGAATTAATTTGAAAAAGCAAAAACGAAATAATCCGGTAATGCTTCCGTTAATTACTTCTAGGATATATACTGGTAATACAAACAGGGAAAAACTGGTTCCGCTCTATGACAACACCGTGTAAAAGTAATGAGTTGTTTACATGGAGTAGAGTCATACTTGAAACTAGTTGCGACTTTTGGTAAGTACTTCCAGAACTATGTCAGTAATGACTTCGACCGCTGTTGGGGAATATGAACAGATATTCATACTTATACACGTATTCAGACCAAAAAGACAATATGCGATCGTGAATTGCTTTCGATTGAGAAATTTGCTACCATTACAGCTTATGGGAAATCAGCACTTCTTAGTTTTAAGTTCTTATAACTCGCAAACCACTCATTTTACCAAAAAAAAAATAATTTGGACATTTTGTGGGCTACACTTATTATATTTTTGCACATATAAAAATTCCATAGCCTGTAAAAGAAACGCGGTATTTTATAATAGCCTGTATGAATTCGGTTGAAGCAATAATTTTTTTCTTCAAATACCGAGCGAAGAGCGTAGTGGAAGCTTTTTTATGATAGTTCTTTGTCTTTTAAACAAGTGTAAAAGCTTAAAAGATGTTTGAACTGAGTTGTGAACTACGCATTTCATTATTTATGCAGGAGCAGTTAGCTAGATGTGATGCATTTCTCTACATACACTTAATAAAACATTTGTACAGATGCCATTGGGAGCAAGCAGTTCAAGCATTTTGATTTCCTTTCCCTAGCTTCTTACAATATACTTCATTGGACACTTTACAGGACAGGAATAAAGAATATCATTCGGAATGCAATTGAAGCCTTCAATATGGTTCTGTAGATTACAGATGTAAATGTAATTAGCAAAAATCATCAAAGAAATTTTTCTATATTAGAAACATTAATTGGCCTGAGAAGATTTCCTAAACGTATTTATTGAACCAAAAAGTGCTTCAGAATAACCCGGCCAAATGCTACTCAGACTCGCATACGAAGGGTTCCGTACCTACCATCGTACAAGATTTAATACTATACACTTTTCAGATCGAAAAAAAAACAAAAGTTTATTGTATGGGAACCCCCTTTAATTTTCAATTTTATTTTATTTGTATTATTTGTTGTTATAGCGGGAATAGAATTGCACACTCTGTGAAAATTTCAACTGCCTACCTATTATGGCTCATGAGATACACAGATACAGAGACGGACGTATTGACGGACGGACGGACAGCGGAGGCTTAGTAATAGGGTCCCGTTGGCACCCTTTGGTTACGGAACCCTAATAAATATTGATTGGGTTTGTTGGTAACTGCATCACCTGAAAACGGCTGGACCGTTTTCACAAATTTTGTCTTTTAAATGTTCGCAATAGTCCGAATAAGATTTTAGGGGGGAAAAATTGAAATCAGCAGCCTCTTCTTGGTGTTGACATACGAAAATTTCGTTTTAATTATATATTTGGGCACAGCCTAAGAAAACGTCGACGTAGAGAGCTAAAATTTGATATATGGTGTTTTCATAGCAATAGTAAATTAAATTTCAATGGTCTAAATCGGGCAACCCTTTTTTGATTTTGCACTACAAAACTGTGGTTTTTCACTATATTTTTGGAAAATGAGTCGACGTAGAAAGCTCAAATTTTGTACACGGAGTTTTCATGAAAATTGCAAATACAAGCTCCAAAATGAACCAAATTGGATGAGCCATTTTTTGGTGTTGCCATACAAAACTTTAGTTTTTCACTATAGATTTGGCCTGTTTTAAAAAAATGTAAATTGGAGTTCAAAAATGGTACCAATCGGGCAACTGCTTCGTAGGATTGCCGTACAAAAATTTCGTTTTAACTGTATATTTGGGCATTGCCTGAGAACGAGTCGACGTATAGAGCTAAAATTTGATGCAACTTCAAAAATGGACTAAATCGAGTTACCCCTGCTGGAGTTGCCATACAAAAGTTTGGTTTTTCACTTTATCCTTGGAAGCTGCCTGAGGAGGAGTCGACGTGGAGAGCTCATATTTTGTACACGGAGTGGGGTACGGGACTGGTTGAGCAGTTGTTGAAAAGGCCATGAAGTTCTACATACAATGAGCTCTTAAGTGTGTGTTCTTTACATATACAGGTAGTTTTGTGGAAAACTAGATTTTATTCTTAATCACCCTGTAACTCCGAAACGGTTGATATGCTCTCCCCCCTATGCCTTAGAATTTTTTGCTTGGTTAGGTGAGTAATATCATCCTCTGCTCTATTGTCCACCTAGTATATTTGGGCACTGCCTGAGAACGCGTCGACGAAAGAGCTACACCAAAGTTAACCTAATTATAAGTTAAGAAGCTGTAGAGCAAAATGGGCAAATTTCTGGTGTTTTTTAGAATGAAACAAGTAATTTCATATACTTTCATCTTTTGCATGAATGGGGGAAAATAACTTGGCTATGCACTATTGTAGTGCAACTGAGATAACGAGTTAAAAGCAAAAATCGAGAGAACGTAGGATTACCCGAACGACAAAATCTTATTAAATCCCTCAAAATCCTTTCAACCTATTCATAGTAATGTACATCAGGTCACACTACCTCCCATTTTTAAGAAAAAGATAAATTTCGCTTTGGCCCAGATGCTGAAAGGAGATGTAAAATTCCTCTCAAATGAAATCCTCATTTTTCCCGAAAATATCAGAGTATCCAGCATGAGCTCTCCAACTTAATCTCTTCATAGCAAAACGAATGTAAACAGAAAAACATGCTGTTCGAATATCATAGGATTACAACAACAACATGTTTCCTTCTACAGCAACAACATCTGTCCAAACATTATCCATATTTCATGAAAACCGGTTTTCACAAAAGCGCGGGAGCATTTTATGAGAATAAAACGTGAAAACTCTGCCCCTTCTCATTTATTTACGAAAATGAAACATTTGCCATTCTGTTTCGGTGCATGCAACTTTCGCTTTCACATTTTTTATCTTTTCTCATAAAATTTTTAAAGAGAGTTTGATTTTTTTTTTATTTTTTTTCTTTCTTCCTTCCTTTTCTTGCCGTGTGCATTTTAAATGTAAAACACTCGGAAATCTCACTAGCTTCTTAACTTATTATTAGGTTAACTTTGGCTACACTCTCCTATACATATGAATGTATGCACGCACAAACATACACTAACACACACACACATACACACAGCGATCGAGTCAGATGATAGAAAATGTGTGTAAAGGATCTTGGAATATTACTCTAAACTGGTTCGATCGCATAAACAGTGTCATAGGTAAGATATATGAGACTCTACACAAATTATACTGTGAGGTGTTTTGCAACTTGGATTCCCTTTCCTTATTTAAGCTCAATGTAGATAGCACTAAAGTCTGTCACACGCTATGCTTTTAGTCTTTGGCATTTCAAACATATCACTTCCTATTCTACATTTATTCTGGGCTATAAGTTGGATTCTTCGTAGTCCCTAACTAAACAGTCTTTACGTAAATTGACTTTTTCTCAACCTGCGAGAACATTATTTGTATCTCTCTCACGATTCTGTTCCCGGCCTAGGGAGAGCCAATTATCCAGTCCATCAGAGTATGGATTTGTCTTCTGATTCATCTAAGGAGGAGCATCACAAGACGAGTTTATTGCTTATTTGCGTATTTGCGATTTATAAAGTAGTTTTTCTTACTGTTTTTTGTACTATTCTTAGTAATTATTATTGAGTTATGTATACATTTTCTTTAATAATAAATTTTGTTTCGAGAGATAACGGGTTTTGTTAGCCTAACTTCTGAATAGTACTTGGATTATGAATTTTAAGTTACATAGAATTGTAATGTTTACACATACATGTTAAAAGTTTGTTATAATTTTATTTAGAAAGATTAGTTTCTTGTAAGCACAACTTAAAAACAGTAAGGGTACATATCTTACGAATTACAATTTTTTTTCTTTTTAAAATTTAATTTAAATGTTACCTGCGGCGCACGTCCAGAGGGTCAGTATAAAAACTGCTTTAAACGAATAAGTATGATTATTTCTATACTAAGTACCTACGCGATAGAAGATTAGTCCGATTTTGACTGCGAGTTAAGAGACGCTAAAAACTGATTCCCCCCTGCCCGCCCCGCGTATTAGTGGCCATAGCGCGAGGGGGCGTCGGCAAGGGGTGCAGGCTCCTGTCTGCAGGAGTCTGCACCCCTTGCCTACGCTCCCCCCGCCCACCCCTCACGATGCGTTCTTACTTTAAATCGAATATCAATGCGAAACGCGCCGCCCAACGCAAGAAATCGCCGCTCCAACGCTCCTCCGCCACCCGCGCGACGCGTTCTTAATTTACATATCATTATCAATATTTTTGGCTTTACTTCATTTGCTTGTTCTCTTTATCTGAATTTTAGGCTTTTCTTCACTTATATTTGCCCTCTTTTCATCTACTTTGTATTTTATTTCATATCTGTTTTTGGGCCTTATTTTATTAGGAAATAAGACCCAAATTTTTGGATCTTATTTCACTTATCACGTTCGGGCGGTATTTCGTAGGGCGTTATTTCTCGAAGCCTCGTAAGAATTGGTCTTAGACTTTCTACTTCATTAGCTTCTGTCTTTATTGCTGGTATTTCTAGTATTGTATTACTATCTATATCCTATATATGTATGGTTAATGATTACTGTATACGGTGTTTTTACTACTATTATATTTCCTTAACATTGCTCTTTATGTATTCATTTATTATGTTTATACTGTATTTTATTCCTTATACTATAATTTATATCTAGTGCTTAACTACTAACGATGTACGTACATCATTAATACATATTTTTGAATTGAAGGTTATGTTTTTCTTTTTTTTTTCTTTTTTCAATAAAACGATATTTTTATTACTTAATATAGATGCGGTTTTTTTTTTATTGAAAACATCGACGTATTTATCAATTTATTCTAATGCTTAATCAATTTATATACACAATTTGTCAAACCATCGGCATATAATATAAGCTCATTCGATATTGTTTACAATTTTGTCTCGCCAGATTGGTAAATACTAAAACTGTGCGGGCGGCGAAAAAAGGTGATATGAGTGCAGAATTTTCAACAACAAAAAATGAGCAAATTATTACCCAAACAATATACAGGGTGATTCAGAACAAGATACCACGCGATTCCTTGAGGTAAGCTGATCAAAAAATTGTTCCACATACCCCCCCAGAAACCTTCTTTTAGGAGCTGTGGCCAGTTGAAGATTTCGTCAATATTCGTGAGAATAAATGGGTATACCCTTTGAATCACCCTATAGATTTTGGTTATTGTTAGCTTATTAAATAGCCAAGAATAGTAGCTGTCGAAAAGTGTATTACTCTGTATTTTTTAAATAAGCATCTTTAAATTATTCTCAAATATTTCCAAAATTTTGAAAATTTTGATTTTTTTACACACCAAAGTTTTTGAAATAAATACCGGTATTTCGACAGCTACTATTCTTGGCTATTTAATAAGCTAACAATAACCAAAATCTATAGGGTGATTCAAAGGGTATACTCATTTATTCTCACGAATATTGACGAAATCTTCAACTGGCCACAGCTCCTAAAAGATGGTTTCTACGGTATGTGGAACAATTTTTTGATCAGCTTATCTCAAGGAATCGCGTGGTATACCGGAAGGTATCTTGATCTGAATCACCCTGTATATATGGCAGGAAATTTGCATTTGTACCACACAGGGACCATCAATTCAAAAAATTACATAGATAACTGTTTGCAGCTACACTTACTGCGTTTTATTTAACAACATACTATACACTATACATACACTTCTGCAACAATAGAGTGGTATAAAACAAATAAAGTTACTATTATGTCTAGTGAAGCAAATCCACCAAATTGTCCGGAGCTTCGTCCAATCGAGAGATATTAGGCTCTTACAAAAAAAGCTCTGAAGAAAAGGGAAAAAGGATCTAAGATGCCTGTTGACTTCCGAAACATTACAAATACAACTGTATACTTAATCTAATGGCCGGTGTTAAGTTGAAAGTTAAATTTTTTATTCTAAATAAAACTTTTCTAATAAGTTAATATACTATTATTTAGATATGCTGTTTATAAATTAAAATAAATTAACTGCATTAAAAAACATTGTAAACTTTTTGAATTATTTACAAGTTATTCTTTATAAGATCTAAATCTTACTAGTGTACTTGCTAAAATAAATAAATCTAAATTTGAAATAGTGCTTTTTAAATCACTTCCGGTAATTGTAACCCGTAATATATTTTTCCAGCCTGTTATAATCCGGATTTTTGTATACCGAAATAATTAAATCTCAGATTTAGTTTTCCTAAATTTTGAATTCGGGATTCACAATTTCAGTATATGGAAAACTAACTCATCCGAAAAAAGTTTTCCAAATTTACATATTATATTTAATTAACAACAATAAATTAATTAAAAACAAATTTAACGTCAAAGTCTCCATAGATGAAAGCCTTCTAGGGTGGTCGTTAAAAATTTGGCCCACCCATCATGCACGATATTATGTTACATTCGTTCTGTGTAGTAGCGCTGTCAATAGAAGGATGAAAATACATAAACCGTTCTCGTTAATAAAAGCCGGAAGGCGTAAATTTGCAAATTTGTGCTACAAACATTACCGCACATTTTTGCCTTAGAAACATTACGCTGAGCTATTGAAAGTGTTTATATTGCCGCATTTCCCTCCTACCACCCTTGTTATTTAGGTCACATACATATCGCTTTTGTCCTAAGCGCATGCATAATAATAATACAAACTTGCGCCGTAGTACGGACTGCTTTCACTATATAAGCAAAATCATAGCTGAGCTGATAGTAGTAGTGATAATACGCGAGTTGCTTAGATTGCGCTATCAAAACCATAGAAAGAGGCTTGCCAGCGAGATTACGATGTGCCCCAATGCGCTTCTACAATATTTTCTATGCCTTTTTGTGATGATGTGCCGCAGCAGTTCTGTAGCCGCAAATGTTATCATGAACGCGTTCTCAAATTTCTGGGAGCAAAGTAACTCGCGCACGATGCTGCGCAAGAAAATCGGGCTGAGCTCGAAGTCAACAACTCTGACCGGTCATTCACCCAAAGCGCGGTGACAAGAAAAACAACGTTGCGATCGCGTCGCATAACGCTGTTTGTTTGCTGCAAGATAGCTGATCTAAGACAACGCCATCATAGCAGGCAACATTTATTTTGGTGATGCTGTTGTTGTGCGGTGAGTAAACAACATTTTACGATTTTGTAAATCCATAGTGCCGAGTGCCTTTAAATATTTACGCATGATTTTTTTTTTTTGGGACAATTAAAATATAACAAAGCGCGCGATCTTACAATTGACCCCCACTCAATAGTTACACATATCACTGATGATTACCCGCAAGTGCACACCATACGGTCGTACAGCGCACGCTGTTTACTCACACTGCAGTGATCTCTTACGATGATGTTTTGTTTGCTTTTTTATTTTGTTTTTTAGCCTTCTCGATCAAAACAAATCGTACGCCATATTGGTTTTTTCTTTAGTACTGTTGTTGTTGTTTCTTGTTTTTTTTTATATGTTTTTTTTTTCACTCTCGTGAGTTGTAGTAAACGTAAAAAGGCCATGCGTAGAATTTAAATGGGTTGAGTTTTTTCGTTGTGCTTCGTATCGCAGTTTCAAGATCTTCTTCAGTTGTGCGCTTCATTTGAACTCCACTGACACTAACTTCGAACCGAACCCATACACACGCGCGGAATCATTATTTTGCTGCGTCTTGTCTTAGAATGAAGAAAGTATACAAACTCTGGGAAGATACACCTTTTACCTGAAGCACAGCAATGATTTATTTCTGAAACACGGTGAAGAAGAAAATTGGTTTTTCGTAGATAGAAATATACTTGAAGAAGAGCGTACTGTACTCTTTTATTATCTATTGGCTTTGATTTCGGCTCCGCGTCGGCCAGTAAACTCGTGAGGTTATTGCACTTGACCTATTATGATGGTTTTATAGTTAGTGCTGCCATATTCTCAACGGTGGTGGTGGTGGTTAGATATAGTTCTTCTAAATAAAATTATAATTATTGTTAGATTGGTACTGGAGCTTAGATTTGATAAATTTTTGGTTAAGAATTGAAAAGAATTTATGGTTGTTTGATGAATAAAACAAATTCTGAATTTTTGTATTTATCTTTAGTTTTTGGGTTCTCATGGATTTTCGTTGAACTTTTTTATATACCTATAGTTAGAATCTTTACTTGCAATGCATATAAATGGTTACCCTTTACACTTAAAATTGCATGCTACTAAGAATAGACGAGGATGCCGATGGGCAAAAGAAAAAATGTAATTTTTTCGACATTTCTTGAACGGAAGATGATAGTCTAAGTATTTGCATGGATTTTTTTTTTTTCTTAAAGCTAGATAAATATTTGCCCGCAGGGTTGCTGACTTATTATTTTGAAAAGAAAAATTAAATTCCAACTTAAAACGATTAATTCAAACTTAAGTGGGTGGTGAGAATAAAATTATCAAATAATCTGTAGTGCCAGCAAATTAAATATTCAGAATCCCATGGGCATAGCAAACAAGCAAGCCAAGAAGTAGGTATTTCCAAATAATAGAGACTTGTCGCAAGTATACTTTTGTATTTTGGAAAGGAATTTAGAAAATAAGATATTTGCGAGTAAAAGTATTTTAGAAAATAATTTTAGCTATTTAATGGAGGTAACTATTTTATGCAGGTGAAGACGAAACATTTCGCGCAACATTATTCACGGTCGAGTAAATTCTTTAGATTTTACGGTAATCATATTTTTTCCATGATTACCGATCGCAACAAGACTTGGATTAGATTTGATTTTTGCAGGCGTTAGCCTAGAATTCACTACGACCTGAAAGTTTTATTGTGAGTTAGTGTTCAATTTACTCCCTTTTTTAGGTTTAGATTGTTAATAAAATCCAGAACCATTCTGAGATTGAGATTCCATACATAGTTTGGTGGATGAAAAGCGTAGTCGAGATGGAGTAAGCTCCGCCTAGACAATGCTTCATAGTTGCAGAGTAGGTGCTCATGAGCATCCTAACAGAAGCGGTAGGATAGAGTCTTAGCCGAGACGATTTTGTTTAGGTGATACCTCAAGAGCTCTTTTGTTTTTCCACCAGTGGTGTCGATAAAATTTTTTGCTTAACGAAGTCCTTGTAGCCTTTCTCAATTAAGGAATTTTTGTTTATTCTCCCAGCTATTCAGGGTGACTCTGAGGTTACACTTTACGCAACAAGACTTACAACTTCCTACAATGCACGAAAATTCAACTCAATATTATTAGGAGCTGTTCCTTCGTCAATTAAGAGCATGTTTTTCATTCATTTCATAAACAAGAATCATGAAATATACATTTTGAGCAGAACTGAAAGCAGAAGAACTATTTCTTAGTATTAAATAACTTCATCTTCTACTTTTTATGTAAAAATCTTTCGTCTGAAATTTGACTTATAAAAGTTCAGACGAAATTTTCGATAGAAAGCTCGAAAAATATCGAGGAATGTTTCGTGATCAAAATTTCATGTGTGAAGATTAATAAAACTCATCTTCTCAGAATCAAAAGTATCAAGGTGTCCTAAAAATAACTTTGACACTATGATTTTGAAAAACTTCTTTAAAAAAAAATGTGTAAATTTTTTTATATACAGGATGTCCCCGCTCATGTGGTATAATATTTCGCAAGGTGGTAGCGTGCATCAATTCAATCAAAAGTTGTATTTCTGAAGATCTCCAGAATTTTGTTTATTTCTTGATGAATATTTTTTTATGTTCTGCAGTTCTTGCTGGTTAATTTGAATAAATTTCTCTTCATAAAAAAATCCACCAGATAATAAAATCGGATGCAGTTAGGTCTGGCGTTCTGGACAGAGAATTCATGTAATTTCTTTTTTTATCAAACGACCAGGAAATTTGTTCTCACAATCTAAATTTCTTTATGCTTCACATCTTACAGTTCGAACTAATCAATTTAACGTAAGACGAAGATTTACATCATTGATAAAGTATACCATTCACCGTTAATGAATTCTCGTTGGGATCTTTAAATGCTAAAACACATATTATGGGGATCTTATGATTGCCTGTGTATTAAACAGGGACTTTCAGAACCCCTTTTACGATTATTCTGTCTGTTGAGCATACCATTGAAATCAAAATCAATTTAATCATACATTACGATTTTTCAAAAAATTCGGGATCACTATTGATTGAGTTTATCATCAATTTAAAACATTCTAGTCTACTTTGAAGGGCGTTTTTTTAATTTTTTAAGTCTTTGATATTTATGTGGAAACAACTTCACGTTTTTTGTTTTTTTTTTTTTTTAATTTTGTGCAAGATAGTACGTCAAAGTTTCAATTGTTGAATACCCTGACAAATAGATGTGCTTCGTTCTTGTTCAACACTATCTCGCACGTTTTTTAATATCTTCGGTCAAGCTTCCGTGCATATCCACCTAAAGAGTGGTTAATTCTAATCAATGAGAAGAAGGTGGCGTATTCGAGGTTCAGCTGGAAAGTGTGATTTATTCTAAAAATACCGGACGAGAGGAACAAACAATAATTGAAGAAAAACAATTTTTGAAAATCTAAAGCGAGAAACACAGTGCCAACTATTCCAACCTGGTCGACCTTACGAAATTTGACAGTTATGTGTAGAATATATTAGATCACGTTATCTGCAACCCAATGGAAAAGTTTGTGAAGCCGGCCAGGGTAATGTTGAACTGGAGTAGGTCTACTTTCTACTCTATTGTAATTTTGGCAGTTTTGACAGGCTAATTTTTGTTATCATTTGGTGCATGCATTCTTCATGGAAAGAAGTGGAAAAAAGATTTCTTATTTGTGAAAAAAGTTTGTTTACAGTCAAAACTCATTCCTCCTGTAGTAAATTATTACAAAATAACTGGAATTCTCAAGCTAACAGCAAATTACCTGCTATCAATTAGAAGTTGTCAAAGTTCGTATTGTGAATTGCAAAAATTGGTTTAGGTTCTTAAGGTTATACTGAGGTAGAGGTTAGAAAAGCTAGCACTGTGCTTCTCGCTTTAGTGTTTTGTAATAAATCTAGCATGATCGTCATAGCTGTTTTTTTTTATATTTTAGATGTAAAAGCAACTTCAGTTCCCGTTTCCTAAAAGCCATTGCATTCTTCCTTTTCCTTATCTCTATAATATTTGCAGTGTATACTTTAAATTTACTTTTTCTTAACCGGATTCCCGGTTGCACGTACTCAAGTCAAACAAAATTTTTGTTTTTTTTTCTTGGTTACATTTGCAAAATCTGTGTATTGGCATCTTTATCAAGGTTGAGATGAGAACTACCAACTTATTGTTGCGATGATATCCTGCGGGGTTTAGTACTGCCAGTCCCAAATTAATGTCGTTATTTCGGAGCATTTTTTTTTGTGACGTTAACCCATTCCAAAATTTTACCCAAATCACAATCATTAAAAAAGTTTCTTTTTGGGTAGATTTTGTTTTTCTTTTTTAAGATTCTAGGTTTATCTGCAAATTCAGTGCTATTACCTGTGATTTCGATGAAAGAATCCATAACTGCGTAATAAAGTTTTTTAATAAAGAGTAGTATGAAATATCCAGTACTTCTAAAAGAAATAATACTCGAATTATTTCGCTGTCATTACCGATCAATATGTAAAAGTCTCCATTGAATGAATCCCAACTAAATTCTAACAATGGCCAGCCAAGAACGTAAAATATTTGGACCTGTGTCATAATCAAGACTAGTGGATTAAGTCTACCGGGGATACCATGTAAAAATGAATGCGCTTAAAATTGTTTTTCACGGGTAAAGTGAAAAGGAGTTCAATGTAAATATAGTATTACTTAAAACCAAAAGTTTCAACAATTTTTTTATACCTACCTACCACACTACCATCGACTTACCTCCTTGCCAGCGCAGAAAAATTAATACAAATTAATTGAATAAAAAAAAATAAGTTAAATAGTTTGTTAGAAAGTTTTCTACAAAAGGCTAAAAACATTTCTTTTATATTTGAAACTAGATGACTTATCTAGCTTAAAAGCTTTTCTTTTGGCTCGTAATCTTTTTATTATTATTGTTGCATCAAAAATTTGGTAAGAGAATTCGAGTAACTACAAAAATTCACTTTTCAAAATTTTTTCAATGGTGAGATTTTCGGCGGTAAATAAATTAAAATAATTAATTGCACCCTAATTTTTAAGATAACGACAAGGCCTCTGAGTTTTAGAAACTCAGATTTAGAATAAGGTTCGACTCCCTACTTAAACAAAAAAAAAAATGGCTACCTACCCAAAATGCATGGTTGCCCTTTTTACGCCGAATTATCTTGACTATTTTTTAAGGACCGAAAATAACTGGTATTTTGAAAATTTTAAACAAAAAAAAGCTGGGAAAAATCCTGATCGTGGAATTTAGTGGAATATACCAAAAGATGTCTCGTGAAACCCGTTTCGAATCCTGTAAATCTTTTGAAAACTTAATTTTTTATTAAAAAAAGCTAAAAAACCAAGCTGGAAAGGCTTTTTATTTTATCTGGCAAAACTATAAAGCCAGCTTGACTTTTTATTTTTTCGAGCTGGAAGTATAAAAAGCCAAGTTGGCTTCTTATTTTCAGAGACCGAATTAGTTATGAATTTTTACGAAAAAACCTTAATTTGTTAGTTATTCATGGCCGGTAATCGTTTTGAAGCTAGAAAAGCAAGCGCAATAGTTTGATACTTTTTTTTTGATAAAAATATAAAAAGCGAGACCTTTTCTAGTCAAGCTGGTTTTTTTTATTTTTCCAGAAAAAATAGAAAGCCAAGCTGACTTTATATTTTTGCTAGATAAAATAAAAAGCCTTTCCAGCTTGGTTATTTTTAGCTTCCAATTATTATCGGTAAGGAATAACAGGTAAAGTTGGATTTTTTCGTAAAAAGGCATAACTGATTCTGTCCCTGCATTTTTGTTTAATCAAGTATTTTTCTTTGATGCTCATCAGGTTTCACTGAACTTGGTTTCGTGGGGATATTTTGGAGCTAATAGTGTTTTTTAACGTACTTAACGAGGAATTTAGAGCCCGGAGTGAATTTAAACAAATAAACTTGGCAAGTAATTTAATTGGGTAATATAAATGTACTGCCATTATTTCTGTGACAGAGTATAGAAAATCATCATGTTTTGCTGAAACGAACTACCTCTTTTGAAGTCCTCTGAAGGAAAACGTTTAATGGGCTATTCACTAGAATCAATCTAACTTCCAAAAATAATGACAATGCAAAGAAATTTTATGTTCTGCTCTTCATATTGTATACTGCAAGATCCGAATGCACTGGCGCTCATATAAAAATAAAATATGCTGGTTGATACGATTAAGGCTCTGGTTAATCTGACCCTGCTTACGAATTCAAGTTAAGTTAAATTAAGAAATTATATTTTAAGAGATATACACAAGCTCTTATACCAACTCTTATACCGATGCAAGGCATAGATATAAGTAAATTTATTTAGCTGTTATAATTAAATAATGTCGAAAAAGAAAATGTTAAATAGAAAATATTTTACATTCGCATTTTTACATCAATACCATTAAAAAAATAATATTGTTGCAAGCGTACGGCTTCACCAAAATCTATTTTTTTTTACACGATAGACGATTCCTATAGGCATAGTTACCCCTGAGCTTAATTATGGAAAGATAGTAGTAATTAACAAGTAAAAAAGCTAGAATTGGTCTAAGACCAATTCTTATGATACCCTAGATGAATGCCCGTATTAAATTTCGTATGGTCACCGATCTATTCAAGTATTGATTTTGAAGTTCTTTTTCGCATATATTTCTAGAACAGTTTGTCGCACAGAAAAAATGGTAATAACCAATTTTATAGGATTTCGTATTCTGCAGAAGTTCTTAGTACAATAAAAATGTCTTGTACTGATCGTTTTCAAAGTATACTTAAAAAACCGAAATTTTTATATGGCAACACCAAGAAGGAGTTACCCGATTTAGTTCATTTTTGACAGTTTATTTGCTAATGTAGTAAAAACATCATGTACGAAATTTCAGCTCTCTACGTCGATGCGTTCTCAGGCAGTGTCCAAATATATAGCGGAAAACGAAATTTTTATATGACAACCCCACGAAGGAGTTGCCCGATTTGTCTCATTTTCGAACTTGATTTTACTTTTTTTTTTTTTCAAAGTCCGTGCACAAAATTTCAGCTCTCTAAGTATACGCGTTCTCTAGTTATCGTGCGCACAGACGGACGGATGGACGGACGGACGGACATGCAAAAATCAAAATAACTTTTAATATTATGAATGGGTGTCCAATCCATTTTGCTCTACCATCATTATTTCGAGGTGTTACAAACGGAATGACAAACTTAGAATACCCTTTAAATTTCATCTAGGGTATAAAAATTGAGGTCTTCCTTACATCAGGTCGAGGCATCGTTCGAAATATTTTGAACGTACACACTACAAAATTTCTATTTCAAACGTGCGAGCACATGTGTTGCATTTGTTTGCTCAGTGTGTACCCACCTTAATGTGTTGTTAAATATTTTAATATATTCAAAATGGATTTCAGTCAATAAAATAAGAAAAACTAAGACCAATTCTTATGATACCTTAGATAAATGCCCTCATGTAATTTCGTATGGTCACCTCTCTATGCAAGTTTGATTGTTGAGGTGGTTTTCCACATATATTTCCAGAACGGTTCGTCAGACAGTAAAAATGATTAAGACTAATTTATATACTATTTGATATTCTGAAGAGCTTTTCAATACAATAAAGACGTCCGGGACTAATGGTTCTCAGAGTATTACGTAAAAACGCTAAATTTTTATATGGTAACACCAAGAAGGGGATGCCCGATTTAGCTCTTTTATGAAATTATATTTACAATTTTTATATAAACCCCGTGTAAAAAATTTGAGCTCTCCACCTCGATGCATTCTCAGGCAGTTTCCAAGTATACAGTGAAAAACCAATTTGCCCAATTTGGTCCATTTCTGAAATTTTATTTACTATGGCTATGAATACACCATACACCAAATTTCAGCTCTCTTCGTGTATACGCGTTCTTAGGCGGTGCCTAAATATACAGGGTGTCCCCGACTAATATGACTATATTTTTGCCAAATGATTCCTCTGAGTCTGACAAGTAAGAAATTGTGGGGGGGGGGGGGGGCAGGGCCGGACTGGGTCTTCAAATCGGTCCGGGCAAATAATGACAAACCAGCCCCCAAGAGTCTTCAAAAATGACATTTTTATAAGCAAGGGTCTTCAAAAATGACTTTTTAATAATTTTAATTATTAGGCTGATTTCGTACTGAACCGAGCACAAGGAGAGCAAGACAACGTTTTCTATGAATATGGAGTTCCATGCTAAATAAGAAGAAAGAAAGAACATATTTATACATGATCTTATGTATGCAGAGAATATGTGTAAGAGCGGTTGGCCCTTTCACACTTAAAATTAAAACTAAGACAGGGTTTTTCTCTGTGGAAACAGTATTCCAGAGAGCAACATTTTTACTTATACAGCTGTAATAAGAATAAGGCAAGTGAGGCAGACGTTGAGCCGGAGGGGCGCCGCCAGTATAAAAAAAACATTATTGCCGGCGAAAAAATAATATTAATAACATTTGATTTGACAAATATAAATAATTTTTGAATTTTTAATGTTAAATAAATTTTTTGCTCTCGATTTGAATTTACCCGCTTGACAAGACTGAGATTGGCTCGTGATCCTAATATGGAAGAAATTTTTGCCAGTGCTACAAAATTTTCTAAAGATATGGTTATACCAGCAAACGTTAAAGAAACAAGAAAAAAGAAGCGACTCGAACTATTTGAATCACAAAATGATGAGTGATGCCAATATTGCCACAAAACAAGAGCTCGTACACCAATTTTTGAATCCATTGAAGTTCTTTTATTCTAACTGACGAAGAGGAACGAAATTTTGGAACAAGTTTCAGAAGATTTTTGGTGCCTTTCTGGCGATCTTGTTAGCAAAATGTACGCTGATAGTATGAGAAAAACTGGTTTGGGATTTGCTTCAATGACTTCGCGACTAAAGCCGCCAAGAATCCTATCTAAATGTCGAAATCGCCGTCAGAGTTTTTGTAAGATTTCCAATGACGATAGCTTCATGTGAACGAAGTTTCAAAAAATTGAAGTTATTCAAGAAAGATTGCCCATCTATAAAATCTTGCAAATATTTCTATCAAATTGATTCACCTTAATGTTTTTAAATGCACTTTACTCGCAAAAAATTCTTATCAACTAATATTGACCATGTTCATACACTCTACTTCAAGATTAATTTACATGAAATAAAATTACTTTTTTGTAAAGATTAGAAAATAAAAACAAAATTTAAAAACTATTTTTGTATTTGTTCTTCAATTTCAAATTTTTCTTAAAAGTACACATAGGAATAGCAAACCTTTGAAAGCCTTGTTGAACCCTTCTTATAAAAAACACATTTTCCGTACGTTTTCCGAAATAAAAATAATATGATGCAAAAAAAAATGTAAACTGCTTTACAAAAAAAAAAAATGCTTTTAAAGCCACGAAAATGCCAAATTTGCCATATATAAGCTATCTCGGCAACATCCACTAGGCTCCGGCTCCATGTCCTATCAGTGTTTATAAGTTGTGCAACATTTCTGAATATTTTTGACGCATAACTGTCGTCTGCCCAGATGGCTCCGTTGCCGTGAGCCAAACAGCTTTGTTGTATTAGGCGTTTAGGTTATGCAATAAAGTACTTTTTCAATTTCAATAGCTCTCCTCCCACAGCAGCCGCATAATTCGGCCAGGGTACGTGGTAAATACGTGTGGTGGCGTTAATGTGGAAACCACCGGCCCAACGACACCGGCCCATCGGGCTAGCGCCCGACCGCCCGTACTGCCAGTCCGGCTCGGGGGGGGGGGGCAACACGTCACCTTACCAATTTGCAGGGTTATAAGTAAAATATGCTCTTTTTTCATATATTGAAAAGTACAGGATATATGATCAATCAATCAATCAATCAATACTTAGAGTCGCTCCTATGATTGTTAAACCACCCCCGTACCCCTCTCCCTCTAGAGAAAAGGCGCGGTTCAAATTCAAAGTTTCGGTTTTTAATTTTTTCTATTTTTTTATTTTTTCAATATAAAATCCTATGAATTTCAATAAAAAAATTTTTTTAAAGTCCGTTTGCAAAATTTTAACTCTGTTAGTGAACGTGCTCTCGAGTTATCGTGAGGATAAATAGACGGACGAACGGACGGACAGACGGACATGCAAATTTCAAAATACCTTTTAATATTATGCAAAGGTGTCCAACCTATGTTGCTCTACCAGCGCTATTTCTATGCGTTACAAATGGAATAATTAATAATTATCATTTAAACTACAATCCTTTTTATGGCTCAGCGTAGTAGGGAAACTGGCAATGTGCGGCCGAGGCCTGGACGAAATGTGGGGTTAGATCTAGGCACATTTAAAAAAAGATTTGAAATATAGTGGAAGAGCAGCCTGACATAGATATGAGGACAATTGGATGAACGTTAACACATGACTAACTCTATCCATTTCACGAGCAACAAGTATGTACATGCCTTGCAACCAAGTGATCTTCCACTTCGAGTGAACTTTCTCGAGTCATCAGGTAAGCCCAAATCTTACTATGAAAAATTTAGTTATAGACGAGGCAATTTTAACACGTTCATACTTCCCCCATCATGAATTATTGTATATTGGAAAACGTTCATGTCACTCGGCGAACATACTTCCAACACCATATTTCAGTAAATGGGTATCAACGGAGTACCTACTTGTTAACCTTTTCATTGTGGAGACTCATTTAATTGGTGCTGTTTATTTACAATTACAATATTTACATGATACTTTACCGGTTCTCCTCGAAGAAGTAGATCTCAACATAAGATAGCGTATATGGACCCTTGACGATGGTGTACTCCACTACATTTTGCGGGACAAGTGTGACGACAGTTTTTGGGTAATGTGTTTCCTGGATTATGTATAGGCCGACATGGTCGGTCCAATTGTCGAAATCTCTCAATCGTCAAACCTGAGTCCGCTGAATTTTTTAATTTTTGGCTTTACTGAAGTTAACACCGAAGTAAAGTATACATGTTGCCGCTGAGGTAATCGGACAACAGCCTGTTTTGTAAAAAGTATAAAGTTTTTTTATTCCCGGAGATAATACAGTGGATTTTAAAATATAAATATGAAATAACATCAAATTAAAAATTCACTGTATTATCTCCGTGATTAAGAATTTTATTCTGCCTTATTAGCAATTTTTTTTTCCATAAGCTATCATTTCTCAAATTTATGCCTACAGTTGCGTAATCCAATTATGGCATTGCTAAATTACTTTGGAAACGGTAAATATTTCCAAATAATTCACGTAGATGTGTTCAAGAATTTTTACTATTTATGCCATAGCTATTGGCTGGCATACAATTTAGCTGAGGTAAAAACAGAAGATAAAAAAACCCTAATTGTATATAGCAATGAGTTTTAAAAAATCAAATTATAAATTCTAATCATGAGCCAGTGAATATCAATGAAAGTTTTTCAAGTGTGAAAAAATAGTTCCTGTCCTGTTGTTCTCATTATGTAAATCTAAAACCATAACACCATAGATGGGTATTTAATTAAAAAAAAAAAAAAAACAGAAAATTTATTTAATTTGTCAATATGCAAAATATCTTCCTATTTTTCCTTGTATAAATGTGAGGTTCGGTGGCAGCAAATCATTAACCAAACCACTCACTCACTCATTTATTAAGACCAAGAACCAAGAGCCAAATACCACAAAGAATAGTAACTAAAAACTCCATCGGTCGTCGTCTTTCATTGTTTCCGAAATCTCAAAAGGTCAAAGTCCCAAAAGAACTTAAAATCTCAATAGATACTGGCAACACTAAACGGTGTCAATGTTTTCTTTTCCCGTTTTGTTTACATCTCTTCTACCTTCCACGGAGGAACTTCATACAGGTGAACCGACTTGATCATGTTTTTTCTTGTATCTGCAGAGAGTACCATGTACCGGGAAAGCATATTCTATATTAAAAGCAAAAGGAAGATATGAAAAAAGTAACTCGCAACATTAGAAGAGGTTTCGGGCTTAGAGCTGGAAAAAAAACGTTAATAGGAATATAGCGCAGCTTCAATTCTTCTCCTCCGCTGATTCGATAGTAAAATCACAGCTGAGTTAATGAATAATAATTTTGTTGGAATATGCGTTAAAAACAGTTTTTTTTTCTTATTGTTACCGTAAAATACTGAATTTCTTACAAACCGCATTCACGAAAATATACTTAAATGAGAGCGTAACGCCGTAACCACAAGTCGTTACAGTAAGTTACGTTTACACGGTCTTGAGAAACGAGAAGAGTTCTGATTTATAGCAGTGAATAGTATGTATATATTCGTCCATATATGTACAAATGTAGATGGGTTACGGAATATTTTTCTTAGTTTTAACATATATTTCAGTTAAAAAATGGTTTTGGTTTTACATTAATAACCTTTCTTTAGTAAACGTCAATTACGTAGGCGGACCTGATACTCCTAGAAATGGCAATAAAAATCTCATTTTTAAATGGATATGAATTTTTACTGCTATGAATGGTGTAATTAATTAATAAAAATGTATTCTTTTGGGCAGAACTAATAATAATGTTTATAGGAAAGGTATTATTTGATTTGTAAAATGTTGACCTCGAGTAATGTACATTTATATGGATTTTAGTAAACGAGAATTTGTTGAAATCAAACATTTTAATAAAAATAATAAATAGACTTAGAGCACGTGTGTGCTGAAATATTTTAACAAATATACGGGGTGTCCCATAAGTGGTGTGAAATCCGAAAGCTATTGATAGGTCATACTTAGACGATCAAAAAATTGTATGGATGGGGACCGGGAAATTCTAACGGCTTCCGAGACTTAAAGATATTTGGGTATGTTATTATAGATCACCATGTAACTTCTGAACGATAGACCCTATGATGATGATTTTGTAGATAGATAATCGTTAAACATTCCCAACGGTCCGTAAATTCCCCCCCCCCCCCCCTCCCCCAATCTTCTCGTTATGAAGTTATGAAGTTAAAATTTTTGAATTTTAATTTTAACAATACCAATTACTCTCTGTTCCCAAAAGTGACCCTTTCTACGTTTTTTACACTTTTTTTAAGCAAATCCATCGAAAAAGTTCCATTAATGCTAAAAAGTAGGCAATTGTTCTTTGGGAACGAGCTTTTTAAGCCATTTTCACTGGATAAGTGGTGGTTGAAGAAACATGACATGTTTTTTTTTTTATAAAAATAGAGTTAAATAATAAAAAAAAAACATATTCTTGGCACTGTAAATTTCATAGATTTTTTCCTCCCCGATGCCAGCCAGGCTAAGAGTAAAAAAAAAAAACTATCATAAGCAATGAAAAAATAATAAAAATATAGTTTAAATTGGCTAAAAATATGAATTGTGTCTACTTACCTTCTAAATTTTTATTTACAGTTATTACATGAGAAATGAAGCACTCAGTTTTATCTTGAACTTCATAGGTTTTACAATGCTTGGTATGTAGCAAAAGCAAATTTCTTATCCCTAGTTTTGATAAGTTCGTCGCAAATATAGCAGAATAAATCTACATCGTGTTAAAAATTTCTTGAGGTCATTTTTGAACATACCGTCACACATAATGCAGTGTGCATGCGTGCACTGATTATGAGCCACGTAAAAATAATTAATGTAAAAATGACTAAAGGAATATACTAGAAGTTTTCAAAATTTGTTGTTTTTTTTCGATGAATATCCTGACAATACTGATTCAGCCTTTTACCAGTCCTAATTACCCTGAATTCAAGGTGCATCGGTAACATAAAAACTACTATCCAATTCCTTTTTCATAAATGTACAGACAAGTAAACGGGCGAGTCCAGATGAGCTATAAAATAATAACACCTTTCTAACAAGTAACATAATTGAAGATGATGCTGTTTATACACATGACGGCAATGCCGCTGCCGTTGGTCATTGCGGTGCCGTCGTGTGTATAAAATATGAACAAACAAATCAGCAGATAGCACATATGACGGCACCGGAACCGGCACGGCAATATACAATTTTAGCGGCGCGCCATCGGTTCTGCTGTCGTGTGTGGAAACATCCACTTAATAAAACACTTTTCTTCTTATATGGTCATCTCATTTATTTATTGATAATTGTAAAAGGTACAAGAGCAAAGTTTTTCAAAAATAAACAATAGTTTTAGTTGTTTTTCCATATATAGTGTTAGAAAATATTTATTAAAATAGAGACCTGCGTATGAATTATTATTTATTCAATATACAGCGTGTCCCACGTAACGTGTTCCCTGGACATTTTTCTCGAAAATGTGTGGAGATATCGAAAAAGTTCTAATAATAAAAGTTACGGAACATTAGTCAATCTATAATTTAGCATAGCAAAAGTCCCTGAAAAAGAACTTCGAAAAGGATGTACATATTTAAAAAATGTCCTTTTCGTCCTTATTAAGGCTAGATTTGAATAACAGTTTTGAATTAAGCAAATAAAACTAAAACGAAAGTGTTATATTGAAAATTCCAGTTTACTCCTTTATTACCGAGATAGAAGGTATCTAATTGTACTCCTGTATCTTGCTCCTTTACCATTTTTCTCGAAAATGCACAGAGATATCATGGAAGTGTTAATAATAAAAGTTAGCTATCAAAAGCCTGGCTACCTTTTGATATAGCTAACATTTCAAAAAAAGCACACGAAAACGGATATCTACGGTTATGTCCTTGTGGTTCTTACTGAGCATACCTTTCGGCTACATTGAATAATTGCAAATCAAATTGGAAGGAAAGTGGTATATTATATATTTACAGGTACTAGGAATATTTGCAATATATTGCCGACTAATGCTGGTCCTAGGTTTAGCTCCCGTTCTTCTATTTTAACTAGAACTCTCTTTCTATGATATCTGTCTAGTCCTTTCTATTAATCGCAGTAGGCGTTGCCTAGTTAGGCTTTATTTTTCTGGAAAGCGTTCAGCATAATTCCTTACAGTTTTTGTGGCATTACGGTTACATTGCCCGTATGTAGTCAATAGCTCTACCAATTCACTGTTTGCAAGGCCCGACATTACAAGAATATTTTATAATATTTAATATTGATATACAACTCAAAGATCAAATTCAAAATCCAGTGTGTATTTTGCATATCATCAAGTCATAGTATTCCATGCATTACTACACTAGGCCAAAGTTAGATATACTTAGGTATTTACAGGAGTAGATTAAGTACATACCTACTTAACTATTGTTTGAATTACATTTGCTGATTTTGCCTCCTTTCTGTGAAATGCTTATGCTTCAGAAGTTTACATTAAAAATAAGAACATTTATGATAATTTACCTGAAAATTGAATTGGGACGAAGAGGCGGCCCGTAACTTAAGAATTAGGAGAACATATTACATACCGAAGAATTTCCGGTTGGTATACCTCTTTGTTTCATTTGTTTTGTAATTATTCAACGTGTAAGGACGAAAAGGACATAACCGAAGATATCCTCTTCGTGTGCCTTTTTTAAATGTTTTTTATACCAAAAGATAGATAGGCTTATGATAGGTAACTTTTGTTATTAGCACTTCGGCAAAGG
This sequence comes from Dioctria rufipes, assembly GCA_963924295.1. Classification (NCBI taxonomy): domain Eukaryota; kingdom Metazoa; phylum Arthropoda; class Insecta; order Diptera; family Asilidae; genus Dioctria; species Dioctria rufipes. The sequence goes on along the minus strand of OZ002741.1, from coordinate 247,637,752 downwards.
AACAAGATGCATGGAGTACAATTAGATGCCTTCTATCTAGGTAATAAAGGAATAAACTGGAATTTTTGATATAACAATTTCAGTTTAGTTTTATTTGCGGAATTCAAAAGTGTGATAGAAATGTGCCCTTAATTAAGACGAAAATAACATTTTTTTAATACATCCTTTTTCAAGTTCTTTTTGAAGGATTTTTGTTATGCATAAGCTTGACCAATGCTACTTAACTCTTATTATAAGAACTTTTTCGATATCTCCACACATTTTCGAGAAAAATGCCCAGGGAACACGTTACGTGGGACACCCTGTGTATAAAAAAAAGTGTAAACAAACTTCTTCTTAACACTAAAACAAAAACTAAAAAACAACGATTTTAACACAAGAACTATAACCAAGAATACTGAGTCTGAATTTATCTCACACTGTCTACGACTTTTCTTGTGACAGCTGACATGTCCGATCTGACTACCAAAATATCCTCGAGAATCGGGAGTTTCATGGGAAAAGGTTAAAAACACTACCAACCTTCAAAGTTGAAAGAAACTTTGGAAATATTAGGTCTATTCGCGTATACTCAGTTTTGGGACAATGCATTGCAATGTATTTGCACGAACTTACACATTTTCCGTTCGTTTACTTTCTCGTACACACAAAATTACACAAAAATTCTCAAACAATCCGAAAAGGCGCAATATAACACCGAAAGTACAAATTAAGCAATCTTCATTTGATCTCTAAAACATAATTAAATTACATTATCGACCAGCAATAGCCACCATAAAAATTCTGAAGAAAATTTTTTGAGTAAATTCCTAATGCCGGGTAAGGTACCTGAATCATTAAAATTCTCGGCCATCAATAATAGGTGCCTACATACATATAAATGGAAACGAAAAATTGCTGAGTGAATCTCCAAAAACAAAACTTTGACTATCACGAAAATGCCAGAATAAATTGAAAAATTAACAGAAAAATGTCATGCTCTAGTTGTTCGGAAGACCAGAACTAAGTTCAGTCCACAATAAAGCAACGAAATAGTTCAAATTTCTGTTTATTAAAATTAATTTAATTTTCGAATTATTTTTTTGAAATCTAGCGAAGTGTACCCAAACTATAACCCAATATAAAATTCAAACAAGAAAGTTTCAAATGTAAATACATATGCAAATATTTCGTCTTACAGCCAAGGAGAATTCAAGTGCACCCAAAATAAATTTTTAAAACCGAAGAAAAGATAACGGGTTGATAAAGAAAAGAAAAACAACAAAAAGGATTCAACCGATTGAATTCTAACAAGCGAAAAGGAATTTATCAAGGGCTAAAATGTCACACTTGAGACTCTAGTTCTATTTCTATATGCATAATTATATGATATTAGTGTTGTTTTGTTAGGCTAGATTTTGTATACATTAAAGGTGAGTTACAGAGGCAGGTATGGTCGTTAAGGAGTGTTGTTAGCTTTATCTTGCAATTACCACTTCAACAATATTATCATTATGCATTTCAGTTTGCATAAGTTCCTCAACCTTGAGCAATTACGACGACGTACTCGCAGGCGCGGATCTAGCATTGAAATTTGGGAGTGGTGGGGAAGGGGGGGGGGCTCATAATACAAATTAAATTGAGCAAAACAAAAACATCAAACCCCGTAAGTCGCTTACTTTTTTTTTACTAAATACAAATTTATCGACATCCTCAAAAACTTCAGATACGAAAAAATATGAATCACTCGACGTATACATCATTTCAAATGTTGTGGTCCATTCCGGAATAGACTACCCAACCATATAAATTTTGTATACTTTTTTGGTACTGCATGCGACATCTAGTTCTTGTGCCATCTATGATAATATGGACTGCTCGCTAGGCAATTTTTTGTATCAAAAATAGCTCTTACGTCGGTGCCAACATTGAAAAACTATTGGCGGGAAGTTGAAAAGTGATTTTAATAAAACCTTTCGAATTTCTGTTGAGTATCTATGAATATACTGCCTTTGGTAAAACACTTTTTATCACTAATTAACTCAAATAATTAATTTAAAAACATTTATTTCGACGAACCCACTTATTTATTTGTTGTTTACAGTTCTCTCTCAGTTGGTAGTTGGTGGTTAGACCGAAAGAGAACGCTATATAGAAGTGAGCCAACTTTCTGCAGTATATTTCTATGGACGTAGTCAGTCTATATTATATATGTCAGTAGTTTTCACTGACTTATAACAATGGACTAAGCGTATTGCCATTTTCCTATTGGAAAGAATGACTACAGTTCGCTCTTTCGCTCTATGGCAGAGTCGGAGCTACTAACACAAAATATTGTTCACTGAACGTTTACTTATGCCATTACATGTTTTTATGTTGGCTACGGATGCAATCACCGCTGAAAGAATAAGATTAAGATGGCGCTTATTATGCTCCGTCTCTCTTGCCCATATGCAAGATTCAGGTAAAAATAACTTTTGAAAATTAAAGTCGGAATGAGTTTAATTTCTTATAATCGATTAAAATATCACCTGGACACAACAAAATAATTTTCTTTAATTTAATTAGAATTACGGGTGTAAAATTTTATCTGATTGGTTGAGTTTTACATATTTTTATGTAGTAAACGTTTTAAAGGGTGCTCTAACGATGATATACAGAAACACAATATTTTTTGTGCCACATGAAATAGCAAATCGCTCAGTCCATTGTTATAAATCAGTGGTGGTTTTACATAAGAACGCTACAAATATTTTAGGTTGTTAGGAGTTAAGACTAAAGGCCAAAACATAGTGAGAGCGACACAACAATGTTAGCAATTTAGTTGGCGACAATTTCACATTTGAAACACAGTGAACGCGACTCGACAAATGTTTTTGACAGCGGTCACTGTTTTATTTATTGTAAAAGAAATGGCAACAAGAAAAAATGTAAGCAAAGTCTTAGTACAGTTATGTGGCTTACTTAAAATTGTAAAAAAGAAAAAACTAGAAAGAAGAAGAAGATGAGTACACATGGAATGACGTTTATCGCACAGCATAACCTTTTCCATCAATTCCCTATAAATTCTTTCTCAAAAATCACAATTTCTCAAACTATAATTAAAGAAATTAATTGTACACAAGTTTTTAATAGCTAGTTTATTTATTATTACCTATTAATATCCTATCCTTTATAAAATTAACCAAATCCACATAACATGAATGTCAATTATTCACTGTCCACACAGAAATGTCAATTATGTTGGCGACTAATTTAGAGATTTTCCCAAACTTTTTGTTGGCAACTTATCGCGTCTCCCTCATTGTGTTAAGTATATGGGACTTCCATACATTAGAATCTTTGACAGCAACCAATTTACGGCGACTTTGTTGTGTCGCTATCATTGTGTTTTGGCCTTTAGTTAGGGCTTTGATGTGGTAGTGAGAGAGTCTGTTTCGTTGCTTGGGAAGTTTGAGGGTTTTGGATCACCCTAAGTTGGGGTCCCAAACTCAAACTCTAAGGCACATACATCATCATACACATACATTGCATGCATACAATAATTTTCATTGAAATAAATTTTGATTTTTTTAAGGTTTTGGAATAAAATATTTTTTTTAAGTTGAATTTATAAATAAAATAATAATTTTTTTTTTAAATAACTCAATTAATTAAATATTTTTTTCTTCAAATGTAGGGGGGGCATGACCCCCCAGGCCCCCTCCCTGGATTCGCCACTACGTCCTCGTCGTCTCGTCGTCACTGCCAGTGATGAGCTTATAAAATTGAATATGGAGGATGAAAGTATGACGAATAAGAAATAAATAGTCCGCAACCCCGAAATTGCAATAGAAAATCAATGGAATCTCACCTGCGATCTTCTTTGGACCTTTCTCTTGTAAATATAGTACTCAGGGTCGGAGATTTTATAATTGTGCTCTATGGTGATTTAGCACTTTGGAGATTTTCTGTTTGGTGATTTTGCATTCAGGAATTTCAGGAATAATACGTCCAAATATGGGAGTCTGTGCCGCTAGCAAATATATCTATCCTAAAGTAAAACAAAATGAAATCTACAATATTCTATATTCTGGAATATTGCACGTTTCGAGTTCATTGACGTTGACGTTATAATTGATTTGTGTACGTGTTAATAAATCTCGTTTCACCCGGGAACTATTGTTATTCCAAAAATGTTCACAAAAACAAATCTGAAAATAAATCCATGGACTAATGTCGACCACCAATAGTGCATAAAAATTCTGAGGAAAAACTTTCTAGTATAAGTAAATTTCTAAGACAAATTGTTTCATTTTCTTCATAGAATCTGTACACAAGATTTGAAATCTTATATAAAAGTATACATAAAAAATATCAGAAAATTAAATTAATTAATGCTTATATTTAACTTACTTACTTAATTTGTTATATTCTCTTTTTTTAAGTTCGATTCCAGAGATGCGATAATATGAAAGGTAAGAAATTTAATTGTTAATCATTTAATTAACGTGGCAAATAAATAATATTTTTCGTGCTCCATCTCAAGTCTTATCAACTCCCAACAGATAAATGCTGCAAATTATTTTGATTATATTCCAGACACTAAATTAAGGAAATCAAGGGAACCTACCATTGCAGTATTTCTGGAGGAGCTTTGCGGCGGTCTTCATCTCGAATGACAATGAAATTCCAGAGCAGGAAAACGATCTTCACTGCATCTATACCATCCTAAAATTAAAAATAAATTAAATTAAAAAAAAAAAGGCGGAAAGCAATTTATTACCTGATATTGGTCATTCACCACTGTTTGCGTGATCTCCCTGGATTACCGATAAGAATCAGTACCCCATTTTGGCCAAAGTATGAAGTAAGATTAAGGTAGTTTTAATTTTGTTTGTTTATAAATAGCAATACACTCACCGAATCACCAATATAATAATGATGTGAAGCAAGCAGGGTAATGCATGAGATTTCAACAAGAAAAGAAGAGGTTTATTAATTTTGGGTAACAAGTGCAATACTCATCACTAGGAAAAAAAAGTAAATTGCATGATAAACCTACCTGGGTTCGGCTTTTCTTCTCGAGTTTTGGCAAAATCAGCACCTAATTTTCCACTAATTAAAACGCACGGATTTCGAAAGAATTTCATATTCCGACAATAAAACTTCCAGAGTCAGACTGTTCTCAACCCAAGGTAAATATCGGTAGCCAAAACAAAAACATAAAAAACGTATTTTAAAGATTTTAAACTGCACTTGAACACAAGATTTTTATTGAATTTTGAAGTACTTAACCCGAATAAATAAAATTTTTCTGACTATAGCACCAGAAAGTACAGAATAAATTGATTATATCTCTATTTCTATTCTCTATTTCTACATCTATTGCTAACTAATATAGCAATTTTATACTTCTCCTACAAATTAAAAGTAAACGTGAAGTTAAATTAAACAACATTACTTGAATTAATATGAAAGTACAAGCAAAGCAACGCCAACTACCGCAGATGAAAAGCGATTGGATTTTATTTTTATAGTCTTGTCGTGAATAGTTTAGCGGCACTCGAATCAATCCAACTAATCGCTTTCAGCCACCAATGGTGTATAAAAATTCGAAAGAAAAATTTTCAAGAAAACTTCTAAGAACAAAATATATGCGCTTGGCAACGCTCATCAATATCTTTAGCGAACCAGATCAGCCAAGGCACCTGAATTAATATAACTCTTTGGAAAAATTGTCTGCCGCCAATAGTGCATGAAAAATCTAAAGATAAATTTTCAGATCTTTCTAAGAAGACTGAATGCTTGTTCCCCTGTACGAAAGAGTGAGCCACCAGAATCAATCCACCAATTCGTTTGGATCGTTGTCGGTGAATAAGTTATTCATCAAAATTCTTAGAAAAAATTTGCAACTTTATTTCGAAGAGAGATTTAATGCTTCCCTAAGATCGTAAAAATTTTGAACAACGCAGGTTTGAATCAGTGTAACTGTAGCTGGACGTTGATTCCATGGAAATAGGGTTCCACTGGAAGAACCATAAAGCAACATTTGTTACGTCAGTTTGTTTTTCTTGTTGCGAGCCCCCCATCAAGTTGTCCTGTCATCAATTTGTCGTGGGAAAATCAGATAGGTAAAAAAATTTATGATCGCTTATCAATTTCTTAGAAACGATAACACTTTTAAAATTCAAAATTGTGTACAGCGCAAGAAAAATATATAGCATCATAATAACCCGGCTGCTAAGCACTAAGTGCTTTTTTCTAAACAATCAAACACTTAAATAAATATCTATTTCAAAATTACTTACCATCCTGTGGTAGGTATGATAGATGACTTTTCGACACTATATAAAAACACAAGAAAACTCTAAAAAAATCGTATACATTCAAAAGACGAAACGCCAGAAAGTGGCGCCAAAACAAAAACGCGTGGCGCTCATTTTATCTAGGGCATCTGTGGATGCAGCAGGACTAAAGTTAAAAATTAGGAAAAGTGCGCTACAGCACCAGAATTAAACGCCGGCGTCAGTTACACATTGTGTCCATACCATTCGAAAATCATCCTGTTAAACTTTACAACTCACTCTACAGTCCAGCGCACCATTCAATTCACCGCTAATGTGTTTTGGCGCGGGGGGGGGGACTGTTTCCTTAAGAAGACCTCTTCCAAGATTTAGCGCTTATTTATGAAACGATGGCTCATATGTATTTTCAAGAAGGAAATGTGGAGGAACTTGCATTTTTCTATAGGCAATAATATATTAACGATTCAAATTGGTCAGGTCCGATTGATTAAACACCTGGAAAAACTTTTGAATAGGGGGCTCAATTTGATAAAACCGATAACCTTGGTAGTAGGTGAAGAGGACAGTTTTTCGATTAAGCAGCAGAAGTAAAGTAGTGGAAAAAACATGAGAAAAAAAATTGAGAAAAAGATGGAAAAAGTTGATGCAGGAGTGTGTAATAGTTTGTGCGAGGAGTATCTGCTTGGGTTTATGCCCTTTATTTTGTTTTAAAGTGTTAAATATTTCGCAAAGAATATAAAAGAAAGTAAAGCGCTCAGCAACAATATATATAATGTGATTTTTTTCAAAACACTTTCTTTTTTTAAAAGCAAGTTCTTTTTTTTAATATACATATATGTTTTATCACGTGCATATTAACGCTAATTACGTTCTTTTTGTTTAAATTAACCCGCAACATAAAAATCTACAAGACTTCGTAGACTCGTAAACCACGTAGCACCTATAAAATATTTCGCACCACCCATTTCTCCGCAGTTAGCTATCGCAACACTTACGCGCATATAAAAAAGTGTGTAAAAAAATCGAAAATAAAATAAAATAAAATAAATTGACCCGTATATAACTTTTATAAAGGAAGTGAAAGTAAAATAAAATAAAAGAAATAAAGAAGAACTCAAAAGAAAATGCAATATACTACCTACAGACAGATAGATAGACAAAGTCCAGGATTTTCTTAAGTTTATAAAGTAAAGTAAAGTAAATTAAAGTAAAATAATGTAAAAAAAAAGTAAAACTAAGGGCAATAGCATCAAATCAATATTTGTTATGCTATTTTTTAATTGTTATCGGCTTGAACACCAATAACCAATAAATCATACCTACAAAATTTGTACCTATTGGATAAATCTAGAAATTAAAATTATAATTTACTATTACATGAGGGTCCAGGCATCGTCAAATTCATATTCGAGCTAGGCATTGGTGGATTTTGTTTTAAATGACATGCCTTTGTAAGTTATAAGTTTCCCTATGGCTGCACATAGTGACATCTTTGCAAACTTGGCAAGCAATTAAACTTATTTCTGCTGATTTACTAAAATTAATAAGCAAACTCCTAACAAACTCTGGTTGCAGTTCGCTAAAGTCATTGATAAGCCTCTTCCATATGCGTGGTTTTTATAAAGTATTACCATACGTAGATTAATTGATTAAAAATGAGGGTGGGGATCCCGAGGGATTCCCCGAACCCTGGTCAATTCCAGGCCCATTATTCACCCTCCAGACCCGTAAGCAGTCGCTCATAGGTCCCCACCGGATGCTGCTCTTATAAATTTAAATATTGGTCCCCAATCCTCCTTGCAGGCATCGTGGAACTCGTCGAGGAGGTATGAGCCAAGGAGTCTGCATTGTATTCCTGAGATTGCCGGGCAATGACAAAGAAATTGAGTCACCGTTTCGGATTCCTCTGCGCAACGCCTGCATGTAGGATCATCAACAAGTCTCATTCTGTGAAGTTGACTCCTGAGAGAAGAGTCCTCAGTAAAAATAGACACTAGAGTCCACAGAGTTGGCTTGTTAAATCGTAGGAGCTTTTTAATTTGGTTTGGGTTTTGGTTTAACCCACAGTTCCATTTTTGCTCTACCCGACGCGACGGGTCCTCTAATCAAACGCGACTGTGTTGGGGATCAGCCCATCTTGAAATTATTGATACAACGTCTTTTGGTGCAATCGCGACTATGGAGGTAGGTTCCTCCGAGGCTGCACCAATTTGAGCAAACTCGTCCAACCTTTCATTCCCGCTAATGTTGCTGTACCCTGGCAACCACTGCAAAATTACCCTGTTATTCCAAGAGAGTGAGTTTAGGATGGTTCTACACTCCATTACTAGTTTGGAGGTTGTAAAGGGTTTAGACAAAGCCTTGACAGCCGCTTGACTGTCTGAGCAGATGGTTATCTCCTTATTCTCAGTGTCTGAGTAAAGGAGATGCCTTCCTGCTTCAAAAATGGCCTTGACTTTTGCCTGGAAAGCCATGGCATGGTTTTCGAAGTGCATGGCGATTTCAATCTGAAGCTCCTCGCAGAAAACTCCTGCTCCGGTGTTTCCATCAGTTTTAGAACCATCAGTGTATATTATAATAGGGTGTGTCAATGGTTGAAGCACAGAATGTAATGCCCTGGATGTAGTCTTAGTGCTGCAGTCGATGCCCCTTGCTTAATATGTATTTGCACCTGGTGTATGTTGAGGATAGCCTCCAGAACCCATGTACTAGTTAACTAAAGATCGCCATTTGCGTTAAGGAGGCACAGTCTTCTCCGATATCTTCCGATGATTGGCGAAGTCCATTGCATTCCACCATACCACAGAGCCGTAGGTTAACATAGGTCGGATGATGCTAGTGTATATCCATAGGATCATCCGCGGTTTGAGTCCCCACTTCTTCCATACCGCTCTGCCGGCATATTGCGAAGACCGATCCTTGTTCGCTCTGTGTGGTTTCCAGTTTAGCTTTTTATCTAGTATAATATGTAGGTATTTTACTATGTCTTTTAGTTGCAAGCGCGTGGAGCCAATCGAGGGCAGGTTCAAACTAGGGATATTCCTTTTCATGGTGAAGAGGCATGAGTCAGTTTTCTGTGGATTGATGTATAGTCCGCAGTCCAGTGCATGACTAGTCGGATCGCGTTTTGTACCAGTTCACAGAGTTCGGATTCGTAACTCCCGGTGACTAAGATCGTCAAGTCATCTGCGTAACATACTGCTTTGTACTCCATCCGGGTGAGTGTTTTGCAAGAGATCCGTCCATGATGAGCACTCAACTCAACTCCCACTCGCAGATGCGTTCTAGAGTTTTAAGTAAGAAAGAAGTCAGGCTTATTGGTCTTTATGCCAGTTGAGTAATCTACCCGACCTGCCTTGGATATAAACACACTTCTTGCTACAGTCAGTTTCAATGTGTAGCCCACTTTAATGCATGCCCTAAAGACAAGGGTTAGGTCGCTGCCTAAACTGGCCACTTCTCTATCCTCGAAAACGGTTTCATCACGAAAATTGTCGATACGTAGAAATGGAAAGCCTTCGTCTCGACCATCAGGGAAGTGTTCACCTAGCAAAATTTCCAATGATTCCCCAAAAGAGGAGGCCCGTACTCCGTCATTATCTGTGAGAAATTCGGATTGATTTAGAATCTTTGATAGGAGTTTCTTTAGTCTTGACAGCTTATTATTATTATTATTACGTTTTCGTAGAAAAGTTGCCATGACTTTCTTTTAAATTTTCAAATGTCATATTTATAAGTGTGCATAGTGTTTTGGTAGATGAACCATTCGTTTGCGCCATTTGTTTATCTTTTATTGTATAGTTTCCGCACAATTCATGCATGGATGGGATACCTATATGTTTAAAGTAGAGGTGAAATACATATTGTCTTTTAAACTCCTCCGACATGAAAACACTTCAATTTGTTTTAATCAAAATAGATTTTCAATATCTCTAGGACCAATATAAAGGCAAATATTTTATACAAAAGTACCTACCACTGTTTTTAAGTGGGAGGCGATTCTAAACATAAAAAGTGCTCCACTTCTTTCGGTTCAACATGCCTTATCGACGTATGTATGAACATAAATATCTAAATGTATTATATTACAGAAACGTAAGTAGGTAAGTATTTGGTAAAAACATTCTTTCCCCAACTAATTTCGTTTTCCTCTATCCAGCTTTGATACCTGGATATTACGTGCCAATATAATTATGAAGTGTGGAAACTACTTAAAAAAACACAAAAAGGTAAAAAATAATTAATAAAAATGTAAACCTGATTATGGCGTAAATCTTCAGGAAATCATTTTTTGTTATTCTTTTAGCATTTCAGTAAACCGTGTGGTTTCGTTTCCTCTGCAAACGGAAAGCAGCCCTTGGTTTAAGTAACAACAATTCAATCCGGATAACCACTTGCAAGAAAGTATCAGTTCCAATGAGGGTTAATTTGATACCTCATAACGGCTCTCTATTCATGATACATATAAATCCGTAGCAAAGGATTGAAATTTTGCAGTTGAAAGTTCTCATTATATGCTGAGGTTTTAGGGATATTACATCATAAAAGTATCAGCTGTTACTTACCGACGCGACGGACGGTTTCAGTTTGATGATTACCGACAATACGCGAACATCTTAGTAAAAATATTTTATATTATAGCTGTGGGGTAACATTCAATCTCCGCCTCTGTGTCTTTTCCACTCGTTGGATTCATTATTTAACCCAAGAACAATAGAAAATTGACATTGCGGTTGGTTGAGTTTCTATTCTGCCGACAAGAGATTTCCTTAAGATTGTCGGTTGAGATTGTTTGTATGGACATACACAGAGCAGCTTTGCAATTTCTGTAACGGTTGGATTAATTTTAAAATTAAGACACTATGGGATTAAAGATTTGGTTGTTTTTTTAAATCGTATTAGATAAAATTTGCGGCGCAGAAATAATAGCACTTAGCATTTTACTATGATTCTTAAAGTATATCATACTAACGACCATTGATTTTTTTTTTTTTTTTTTTTTTGCTAAAAGATATAGAAGCTGAGAATAGAACTGATATCACTAAAGCAAAATGCAAGATAATTTATACGGTTTTTAAATGTTACATCATACGTTTCCAATTACCATTAATTCTATCTTGACACTTTTGCTTTCTTCTGAGATATGTGTTCAAGTCTACTTTCCTTGCTTCACAAATTTTACAGTCCGTATGTTATTATAATTATACGAGAAGGTACTCTTAATAAGGGAAATAAAAATTGTTTAGTAAGTGAATGGATTAAGGGAAAGGGACAAACTCTTAAAAATTACAGGGGATTGAATATTTTTTTAAAAAAAAATTTCTTGTTAGAATCCAATGAATCTTGATTTAATCACTAGCACATTCCACTCATATAGCAGGTCAACTTACAACAAAATATTGAAAAAAACATTTTGAAATAAAAACAATTAAAAAAGCTAGAAATGGTTTAAGAACAATTCCTATGATACCCTAGATGAATGCCCTTATGAAATTTCGTATGATCACCAATCTGTGATAGTTTGATTTTTGAAGTGGTTGTTCGCATATATTTCTAGAACGGTTTGTCGGACAGAAAAAATGAGCATAACCAATTTTATGGAATTTCGTATTCCTGAAGAAGTTTTTAGTACAATAAAAACGTCTAGGACTGATCCTTTTCACAGTATACGTAAAATTATTTTAAATTATTTTATGGCAACACCAAGAAGGGGTTACCCGATTTAGTTCATTTTTGAAATTGTATTTGCTATGAAAACACTTTGTACCAAATTTCAGCTCTCTATGTTAACGCGTTCTCAGACAGTGTCCAAATATAAAGTAGAAAACGAAAAGGCAACCCCACGAAGGAGTTGCCCGATTTGTCTCATTTTCGAACTTAATTTAAATTTTTTTCTTTTAAAAATAAAATGCGTGTAAACAATTTCAACTCTCTAAGTATACGCGTTCTCAAGTTATCGTGCGCACAGACAGAGAGACGGGCGGATGGACGGACAGACGAACATGTAAAAATCCAAATAACTTTTAATATTATGCGTGGGTGTGCAATTCATTTTGCTCTACCATCATTATTTCTGTGCGTTACAAACGGAATGACAAATCTAGTATACCCTTTAGATTTCATCGAGGATATAATAAAGAAAGATAGTTCTCTCATTAGGAGGAAGCAAATGTGCGAAAAGTATGTGGTTCGCGCTATTATTTATATATGAATTGTTTCATTATACAGAGCTCTAAAATACTGCATTACTTTTGTAATGCATTCCTTGTGACGTACTGAACTTTATATGAAGTAATACTTAAATATGATACTTCACTCATAATTAAGTTCTTCAACTTTTGCAGTACGGCAGTATTTTCACTCAGTATACTTCATCATTTCATTTTGAAGTACATATTGCAAAATACTCGTAACGCAATCAATACATGGTAATGTCTCTGAAGTACCTGAAATACATTGAAGTATTCTGAAGTACATTGAAGTATTTTGTATTTCGTTTAATCTAACAAGATATATTCGACTTATATTGGAAAATATAGAAAATAAAAATAGGACATTACATTATTATCGCCGTATTATTTTAGAAACTTATTTTATAAGTTGGTGATCAAGAGTTTTTTGTGATTTAAATTGAATTAATTGTTACGTAAGTACGAATATATGTATATGTATATAATGAATTCAAGGCATGTTCAAACGTAAAAAAAAAAATTGTCTGATTTTACAGTTTTTTGCGTTTGCACCACTGACATGTATATAAATGGACTGCTCGTTGAACCAAAAATGCATGAAAGCAAATGGCACCACTTTCATATTCCTGTCTCTTTACGTCAAAGAATACTTTCCCACTGTACTGTAACGATTGGGAACGAGATTTTGCTTGACGTTCTGCGGTATTTCCAATTAGAACAGCCTTGTAAAAACCAGTTCCTTAAAATTTAACAATATAAATAGTCCCAAATACTTTTGTGGTAAATTCGGTAAATTCCACTGACATGCATTTAAGTAAATTCCCAAATAATCTCATTATAGCGCCAGTTTACGACAATTGGTAGCTATGACAGTGAGAGCATACTTTATGGATTCAAAACTGGTGCCACATGAAACAGGAGATCAGTCAGTCCATTTATATATATGTCAGTGGTTTGCACTAAAAGTTTATTTTTTTTTTATAAGTTTTTCTACGGATCATGCTTTACTGTTTTGTTTTTTTTTTTCACATTTCGTACACACCGGGCAAATCCGTGTTCTGGTACATATCACACAATAAAATCGTAGCGATTATTTTGTTATCATGTAATGAGTTTAAACGCAACTGAGAGCTTTACATACGTACAACTAAATTGAAATTATGTTTTCAGACCTCTTAGATTTGTGAAAGAAGAAAAGTGTAGTATAGTTTTTGTAAAAATATATTTTGAAAAAGAAGTGAAGTGAGTTTTTTTTTTTTTTTTAGATAAGCGCAAAAAGAAAACAAAGTAAAAGGGGGTATTCTAGGCTAGAAATTCGAAAAAATATATTTTTTTTGTTTTCATATTTTCAAAGTTTAACTATTCAAGAATATGCCTACAAGAGGATTTTTCAAAATGGTGGCTTGTATCTTTTATATTTAGTGTTCAACTGCATCCAGCTGCTAACAGTTGAATTCTAACTTCTAAACCACTTGGACTTTAAGGGGTAACGCTACTGTAACGGCTAAAACAAAGGTTTTTTCACGAATTTTTTTCTCGCGAAATTAAAGGTGTTTGAAAAAAACATTTTAAGGGTATTATCGGGCATACATTGAACTTTATTGATAAATTTTTACAGCGAAAAATAAAACAAAATGGCGGCTCCATAGCCATCTTCCCGGGACATGTTTCGGAGCAAGTTTAACACGCTTAATGGCGACCTCCATTTTCAAATTAAAAAAAAAAATTTCTCGCACGGGACCTTTTTTTCTTATTCTAGAAGGTTTAAACTATTTTTTAAGCCAATAAAAAAAAACGATTTTTCAAAAAACTTACAATGGCGTTACCCCTTAAACGCGTTTTTCTCGAAACTGCCTTTTTCAAGACGATGCCCACGATTTCTCAAGTTCTACTGGACCGATTTACTTGAAATTTTTTTGAAAGTCTTCTTTATAGACTTGTCTATGTCCGGAACTCGCCGCATCCCCAAATATCAATTTTTACTATTTTTAAAAAATTCGAAAAGTCAAAAAAAGTGGTACAAAAATTGCCTTTTTTTTCAGGCAGCGGCCATTTTGTGAAAAAAACTTTTTTCAACTTTTCCCTAGTTCCGGACATAGCGACATTACTCTAGACTAATAACCTTTTTTATTTATTTTTTCGGATTGCTAGGCGGGTTGGAATTGTGGGCATGATCATGCGCCAATTTTTTGAGGCCCCCCACTTCATCAGCTGCTAATTTTTTTAATTTTCAACTTTTTTAATTTTTTAATTTTTTTCTGTATTCTTGTAATGTTAATAAATAACTCATAAAAAAATGGATAGAAAGATATTGATTGCCATTTTTTTACGGCACTTCAAAAATCACCTAAAATTCGGGCCTCTAGACTAGAATACCCCCTTAAACTGAAAGAAAAATGCAATATCACTAATTGAGATGGAAACATGAAATAAAAACCGACAAAAATTTAAATAATGAGTGCATTTTAGGTAATAGAAATCATGTGAAAAATAGTTATTTGCGCGAAATGTTTTTTACAGGGACGAAAATAAAAAATTAAAAATTTTTAAAAATTAAGGTAAAATTTGTCAACTCGGTTTTTATTTTTATTATTTTTTTTTTTGTTTTTTTACGAAAGATAGAGGTCGTGCGAAATACATAACTCGCTTCGAACTAAAAAATCTGTAACGGAAGAAAATTTGTGTGTAGTTTTCAATGCTAGATTGAGCGTATGCCAGCTACGTATTCTGATATATTTATGTATCTTAAATTAATAAAATATTATGTAAAAATCAAATTTTTATTTATTTTTTCCCGGACGGGAATCGAACCTACACTTGTTAGAATCAGTCAATGATGGAGAAAGAAGAATTTTTAAGAACTTTTAATTTTTAACGGTTCTATATCAAATTCATAAATACATCATGTGTCTCGTTAGCTCAGTGGTTAGATCAGTCGCCCGGCAAGCTGAGTGTCCCGGTTTCAAACCCCAGACGAGGCGGTTCTTTTTTCCTCTTGTATTTATGAATTTGATTTAGAATCGTTTAAAATAAAAAGTTCTTAAAAATTTTTCATTCTCCATCAAAAATCAAATGTTTACCATCTCACATTGAAATTTTTTAAATATATTTTCTATTTGTCTTTCTATTATTTACCTTTTTTATGCGCAATATTCACAAAATGTCAGAAGATCGAATGTTACAAATGGATTTTGACTAGGGTGATTCAGAATCTGATCCCACTTATTATATAAATGCTAAATTACAATATAAGTCAAACTATAAGAAATCATTGCCATAAAGTATTGAAAATGATGCTCTCGCTCCCTCGATTAATAATAAACGGAGAAAGTTGACTTAGTAAATAATTTATTCTCTTTGCTCTATTGAAGTGCAATACTAAAGAATTTCAACTGAAGTTCCGTTTAAGAAACATTTTCAAAAAATAATCGTAGATGAAATCAAATACACTAAGAATTGTAAAAATATTTTAGAATCTTAAAAAATAAGCATATTTAAATAAATTTTTTCTTTTTTCGCATCTTTTCTGAGATTTGTCAGATTAAACGAAATACAAAATACTTCAATGTACTTCAGAATACTTCAACCTACTTCAGGTACTTTAGAGACATTACCATGTATTGCATTACAAGTATTTTGCAATACGTACTTCAAAATGGAATGATGAAGTAACTATACTAATTGAAGATACTGGCGTATTGCAAGATTTGAAGTATAAAAAGTTTGCTTTACTTCAGTATTTCACTTTGAAGTACCAGTACAAAATAATGCAGTACCAAAAGTAATGCATTATTTTACAGCTAATACATCACGTAAGAACAACTTTAGATTCTATTTCATAAAAGCAACTTCCCTTCCTAATTCAATAAATCAATTCCCTTATTATTTCTTTGGATAGGTATCTAGCATTTTTGTATTGTCCATCTAATTACCTATGTTGATAGCGAAGACGGAATACGGGCACTATGCAACTTGGTGTTTGGAGAAAAGAAATCGTTATTGACATGCCATCAGCTGTAATCCAATAACACCTCAAGGAAAGAATTTAAGTTGCGGCGGATGATGATCTATTTCCTAAATGAGGGCGCAATTCAACAACAAAACAAAGTTAATAGTACAGACAAATTTGTGTTTGTGTTTAAAAAATGTGGGGTGGATCGGATTTTCATGTGTATACTAGGAAGTGGCAATTGAATCATATTAAAAAATTGTCCAAAAATAATAATCACTCATCATATTGTAATCGTTGTACATAAGTATTAGTTTTCGAAATTTTTTTTTTTATATAATTAAACATTTTATTTCCCAATTTTTCATCTGTTTTATTAATTCTATTGCTTCACTAGCTCTGAGGATATTCTATAAATAAAAAAAAAAAACACATATTAATTGTATAAATGAGGATTCTTAAGTAGATTGAAATGTTATAACATATTATATTGAATACATACCTGTTATATATAAACAAAATCGAAGTCGGTAATATCTTCCTCTTCTGGGTCGTTAAGAGTTTCGCAAATTTGCTCCATATATTTATTGAGGCATTGCACTCCCTAAAAATTTTTCCGCAAATTTGCGAACAGCTTAATCATGCTTTTCAGCATCCACACCTCGAGGAATAATCAGCCGAACAATTGCAGGCGATAAGTATTGTATGTAGTACCGATTCTGGTGCTGGCGCAAGGAGTGTTGTAATAGGTTGCAATGAGCCCTTGATTTTCTTCCATCCTCACTGTTCTGGATTTTAGTTATTATCAAGCCATATCTGCATTTGGTAGTATACTCGTGACGAATTCTGAGCAGCTGCCTCTGAAGTTGGTGGTAATAATTCGAACTTTAATTTTTGTTTTTCAAGCAATTTTTTAAATTGGTTAAGTCTTTATGAATTAAGCGAAAGATATTCAATTTTCTTTGCACTGTATACCATCAGAAGAAGGCTTTCACCAGCCTCTCTTACTTCTGATGGGGTTGAAATTTCATCATTAAAATTTCTCACTATATTAGCCAATTGAATTTATTTTTTTCAGGAGTTTGAAAATTTTTAATTTTTCCCATTTTACAAAACGCGGTATCACAACCACTGAAGGCATGGGCCAGTAAGATTGTATTTTTCATACGTTCGTGTGATTTTTTAATTTCCGCGGACGTAACAATTTTCGTTTTAATTTTTCCTGTGTCTGGCTTTATGAAAAAGATATTTCTATTTTCTGGTGTTAAAACCATCAAGAGAACAAGAAGATTAACATCTTCGCCGAATGTTCGTCCATTATTCGACATTTCTATTGCGATTTTAACAATAAGTGCATCCGTAACATCTACCGCTTGTTTTACAACGAATTCTTTATTTTGGAGAAATTTCGTTAAGAATGTAATCAATCTGATTTTCTTCTTATCATTTGACAAAAATTTATCTTGAGGGGCAGTAACCGTCATATTTTCATCAAAACGAATTTCTACTCATTGGCTATTCAGGTGTCGTCGTTGCTGCTCAGCTTTTTTGATAATCCATTCAGACTGGCGGGGACAATTACGCTAGTGGAGAACGCTAGAGTCTTCAACCCTGGATTTAAGGTCGAACACACTATGTAATTCTCGGGACTCGTCGAATTCTTGAATGGAATATATTTTTGTGCGAGTATACAAAGATACAAAAACTTTGCAATTTTCTTAGATAGGTATTTGAAGAATTTCGGTTCAATTTGCCTGTATTATAAGTAGAATTGACAACAAATATATTAGTAATAAAAAGGTTATATTAATCAGAATTCTGATTAGATGTAAAGTAGATAAGTTTCCGCATAATATTAATAAAACATTTCTGTAGGCAGTTTTTTTTTTTTCATATCCAAATTTTTACTTTGTTTGCTTTTTCAACTTGCAAATTTGTTCCTGTCTCAGACTTTCTATGTTTATAATTAGAATTAAAATTAAAATTGAAATTTTCCCATCGATAAAAATGTTTTTTAGTTAAATGCGTATATTTAGGAGCAGCAAATATACAACAACAAAATTATAAAAACATGCAAAGTCTGCACGTGACAGAATGTCGTTCTCCATACAACTGTGGTTCAATGTTTATCAAATTTTCAAATGATATGAACTGGTAACTCCATCCGAATTGAGTATTTTAAACCATTGAATAAATATAACTAACAGGAAGCGGCATATCAAGTGAATACAATATACGTGAATGAGTCACTCCCAGAAACTCGGATTGAGCTTAATTGAACTTATTTTGAAAGTAAACATTTCAGAGTTCCTGGAGTTCAGGGTTTTTTTTTCTCAAGTTTATTGTTATTAATAAACATTGTAAATTTTGTAAAATTATAGCGCACTAATACATTTAAAATTTCACATTATTCTTTTGAAATTTCTGTTAGCGAGTGGCTTAAGTTTTCACTCGATATGCCGCTTTCTGTTAGTTATTTATTCAATGGTTTCAAATCATCCGGAAAAGTGCCTTAAAATGGAGAACCAACCAGAGTAGCTCAAAGTAACGAAATTTGAAATTTCGATACACAAAGTATACTAGGCTTGCGAACTAAACTCATCATGTGATGCAATTGATTGAAAAAATATAAGAAAACAAAATTTTTACACTTTATCTTTTAGTCCAGCTTATGCCTTATGCTACATGCACTTGAACGAAACTATTGATTTACTCCTTTCTGACCCCAAAGTGGAGAAAAGGTAGATTTAGAAACAAATTTAACTGGGTGCCATGCGATTTGTGTTTTTTTTTTTACCATACGTACTGTCGGAGTCCAATTCTATTTTTTTTTTTTTTTAACTGTCACTAGCGAACGATCAGAAGAAAGCGGGCTAGATTTGATATACTTAGCGGCTTAGCTTTAATATTTTAATGAGGACAGAAGAATGTCTGGCGAAGCATTCCGCAAATAAACTAGAAAGGGATAATGCACAATTCTAGGTAAGGGCATCAACTCTATGACTCAAAGTTTTGCTAATCCATATAAGAAATAAAGCATTCAAAATAATATTACGAGTGTAGCTTTTTATTCGTTATTGAAAACACAATATTTCCAATATAATTCACAAGTTCTCTTTATTACACTCAACTCTTTACTTTTATAACATTCAACCATCAATCAGCTCTACTTTAATTATCGCAATCCAAATAGAACACTTTCGCCTGTTTCTTACGCTCACTTCACTGTCTGAGACAAGAGTCGCTCTTGGCAGTGACAAGTGCTGTATTTCTACTCCATAAATTGTCCAGAACCTTCCCAAAAATTCCATTAAACATCGATTCTCCGAACCTAAAGTTGTTTATGTCCGTAATTTATAGATGGCGCTTATTATTTCTATTGCACGTAATACGATTCTTCGAAAGTTGTTTATGTCCGCACTTAATTAGTCATGTGACGTAAAATATCCATTTCCAATAGATGTCGCTTGCAGGGTTGGAACTAACGGAGGGCATAGGGAGGTAATGCGACACCTTAAAACAATAGTGCCCTATCTTAAAAAGTGCCAACTTATTCTGCGGCTACATTACCTCATAAAAGTCGTTGCGGCGAGTCTGTGTGATCAGCAACATTCATCAGTCAGCCACTACTCGGTCATGTTGGCGTTGCTTACCTCCCACCTCTTACTACCTTGATGATGATTGGTCGACTACATACTTGAACAGCTTTGGTCAGGACATTTGGCTGTTACAAGAGTCATATATGAAAATTATTCTCTGATTTTGAAGACGCCAGATAAAATGAAAAATTCATTGGAGAAAATATTGCAAAAAATGTTTACATCAAAGGCGTTATATTAAACATGGAAGTTCGATTGGCAAAGATAGTACCAAAAAATTATTATGTGTTCTGCAACAGGCTGATACGGCTTTACAGGGCCGAAGCACGGGATTAAAGGATGCCATATCGATAATAAAATGTGTCCAGGAAAATATTGAGGTCAGAAGAGATGTATAAGACAATTTTGGAAGAAGCTAAGAATACCATAGTGTATAATAGTTCTCAGAAGAGGAGAGCAAAGGCAAGACATATGGAGGATTAATGCTGCATGTTCCATCACCTTCTCGTCAAAACATTGTAGGCATAGTTTAAAGTCCGCCATTTAAAGCAGAATATTATGAAACTGTAGACATAATAACAGCTGGGATGAAAAAAAGATTTGCAGATAATGAAGATCTACTAGATTAATTTTTTTGTCTTCATGAGTTGAACAAAGTTTAATTATGTTCAACATTTAAAGATGTAATTGTTGTGAGGAAATTAATGAGAAAAAAACAAATCTGTAATTGCAATTATTTTTCAGGTATTAGAATTCCTTCCAAAGAATAGGGTATTATTGTGAAAAGGTACTTGTATGAGTTGAGATCAGATTGAAAAAATATTGGAAGTTCTATACCGACAAAGGGAATTCTTCAGAGACGACGTATGAACTATTTGTATCAGTTGCAACAGCCGTATGTAGTACTGCTTCGTGCGAATCTACCTTTTCAACACTAATTGCTATTAATAAACCTGAAAGAATGTCAATGGCTCACGAGATGATGGCAGATTAGGTGTGATATTGACGAAGTGCTAGAAAAATTCCACAACATGGTAAATCAAAGACTGCAATTATATTGAATATATTTACCATGTTGTGTTTCTTGTTTGGTCCATTTATTTCTTCTTGTTGTCGGTACCGGTTATAGTTCATCTATAAAAAATGTAATAAAATGAGGGTTCTAGAAACTTACTTTTTCATAAGGATGTCCCTTCACCTGAACCGATGTATCCCAAATGCACCGAAAATTTACACCCTATTTCAAATTTCTGATGCCATACCTTTAATTTGATTCTAGCTACTGGCGACTATTTCCTTATCTATTGCACGGAACAAATTTATTGAATCAGAATTATATGTATATTTTAAAAAACTTTAAGTTAAATAATAAGAATAATATTGAATTTTGAATTCATTACATGCCATTAAAAATTAGTCAACAAAATAAAGTAAAACGAAATTTCTGGATATTTTCCTTTGTTCACCTTATGCATTTTAAACTGAATCTTCGAATTCTTGAAATTGCACCTATGCTAAATGAGCGAAAATTTCAGTACATACGATTCTAACTCACATAATTAGTTTCAATGTATTTTTTATACTTATGTATATGATACTGTCTAAATAAATGTCTCGTCGCAAGTTTGTGCAGTGGATTTGTGACAGGTTCAGGATGCGGTCTCGATTTTATATTCATGGTTTTCATTAATTTCTCTTCCATATTCTGAAATGCTGATGGTTTTCCCTCTAATAAGGTGGCTCAGATGAAATGCTTTCTTTGGAACTTTGGAGGCTAATATCTTCTGTAATTTGTTTTGGTGCTAAAAATATTAATTTGGTCATATAATGTAATAAAAATAAAATGAAGTCCTGGGTCCCGAGCCCTATTATACTCCTCATCTCGTTAGTGTTTCGATTGAAATAAAATGTTGACTTGATTTCAATTGCAACAACAGTTTTCATCTTTCGCGAACAGAGGATCCCATCCTTAACACCTCTTCGCGGTTGATCCGATATAAACTATCATTAAGAAGTGATATAATGATTTATGTCTGTTCCTAAAACTCTGCACAACAGCACCAACAAATGCTACAACCGCAACAATAGTAAATGCACCGGTAGAATCTGCGTAGATTAAATTATCATTAACATTTTCAGGCAGTTACCCGGTAGCCGGTAACCAAGCTCAATGTAAATTGAGATGAAACGTTCGGGGTTAGTACTTGATTAAGCACTCAATAAATAAACTTAATGCGCAGATAATCCGAAAAAATTAAAAAATGTCAGTAACAACCGCGAAAGCCTTAAAAGCTATAAAATAAAACTGTTTAAAATCCGCAGCTTTTTCGTTTTATTTTGTAATCACCTTACAAATACTGCTGTTTTCGCCTTGAGAAAACTATGAAAAACAAGTGAATGTATGAGGAACATTTTTCTATAAATCATATTTCCATCATATTTCTTGAAAAACAAGAGAAAAATTCGATCATATTTGTGTAATATTTCCAGCCTGCAGTATGTTGTGCAATCAGATCGATAATGGAGGTCACTTTTACTGTACTGATATCATTCCATAAGAAGATTTCTGTTTTTCACAATACATCCATATGTACATAATACGTTGGGTGTAGTGAGGTCATTCTGAAGATTACCATAATTGCACTTCTGACAAGCATCCAGAGTTACATTACCCTTAATTCTCATAAGGCCCCGTTTCCAAGATTCTGAGTTCAAACTTGACTCCAAACATGGAGTTGCACGAAGCACGATACCAATCTTCTGGTAATTTTTCTGTTCTCATGTGAAAATTATATGAGAAATGTTTTCATCTAGATATGTACATGTATGTATGTATGAATGTATGTATGATATCGGGACTATCGCAGAGTAATCAAAATTACTGGAAAATTGTCGGACCTTGAACTATCCTGCGATTTGCGTAATAAGATTGACCTCACGAATGCCGTTGAAACGTGAACGAATTTAGACAATTTTCGTAAGCGCAAAATTGATGTAAATATTTTCATAGCCGAAGTCATTGTCAGACTGTATTAAGGTAAAGTGCGAATACGAAATGGTTTTGTTGTAATGTAATTAGTTATGTAGAATATCTTTGTTGTTTATGAAATTATCAGGCGTGTTTAGTCTTGAGATTGCTCATACTAAAGTATATACAGGATATTTTACTTGCCATTATTGATTCATTTTAACTTAGAAAAAGTATGCGAGGCATACTTGTCACATGATTATGCGCAAATTATTCAAATTGTCTTTTTAATCCTTTAATTTATATTAATTTGTGGATGGTTTTAATTGAATTTGGAGAAATATTACCACCATACCACCAACCAAGTATAGTAAATTTCCAGCGGAAAATGGAACTTTTCCAGCACACATTCCTTCTTTAAAAAATATGATGTATTTATATTAAGTATATGAAGTATTTGAAGTATATCAAGCTTTTTGGTGTGCTTTCCCTTAGCCTACTGAAAAAGAACGGGGAATGCATGCGGGAAAATGTGAAAATGCTTGAATAAAAAAATGTACGCTAATGAATTTATTTATTAGTTTATCTATACATTTTCCGACCACTAAATGAAGGTGTCAACGCAAAACGCCGCCATGTCACATTGCTCCAGTTTTGAGGTATTATATAGAAAGCGGTAATGAGTTTTTTACTCTTTCGAGACTCGTATAATATACGAGTCTACCAGCAATTCTCAACATTAACAGAGAAAATTAAAAGACAAGTACCGAGGTACTGTCAGTAGCTGTCCTAAAATCGAAGATAAAAATAAAATCCCATGAAGAAATTACACACAGTACCTATACTCTGAGAAAATTTCTTGATGGAATTTTTTTGATCTTCGGCGTTAGGTCAGAAACTCGGTGTTTGTCTTTTAATTTTCTTTGTTCATATGCAGAAGGTTAAGAATTGCCTGTAGAATCGTATATTGTACGGGTCTCGAAAGAGTAAAAAACTCATTATAGCTTTCTATATATTAGTTAGAAACGGGATACCCAAAAATTATTTTAATTGTGAATACAACCCATTTTCCTTAAAATGATTAACATTTAGATTTTTAAATAAATCTATATGTATCCACCAGCAACTTATTGGCATCTGAGCAAACAGTTTCAATATGTAACATATAAGTGTATAATGTGTTTCAATCAGCAGTAACAGGGTGATCTCATCAGGACAGCAATGAATCGTCCTGATGAGATCACCCTGTTACTGCTGATTGAAACACATTATACACAGTATTATATGTTTCATATTTCAATGTCCAATGTATGTTTCCACAAACGGTGAGTAATTCTTAACTAGGTAATTTTTGTCTTGTTTTTGTAATCATTAGTGAATTTTTCAGGTAACTATTTTGAGCATTATGAAAATATTTTGCATTTTGAAGAACTAAAACAAAACATTTTGAGCTGACTTGAGTAACTTTATGCTAAAATGATTTGGTGAAAGGTGTAGAACAGAAACGGCATTACACCTGAATGTTTTTATCAATGTTTTACATCAAATAATTTATAGAAATAACACAAAAAAGAAATAACTTATAATTTAATATGTATAAAATAACATACTTATAATCTTCTTTCAGATATTAGTTAAGTAAATAACTCGGTACCCATTCAGCATATTTTATTCTGGTGGTATCTTTCGATTATTTACTATTCATTAATATCTACTTACTCGTATCTATCTATAATTTCATCAATTTCAGTTTGAGCATGGCAGCAAGGTCAGATTTCAGGAGGGCCTTCCGATAGAATTCGATTTGGCGCGATATTAACTTTAATAATTTTCGAGTACTCTTGAGCTTCTCATCCTTTAATTTTTAAATTTTTAGCAGAGCTGTAAAATACTCATTATTTAATGGATTTAATACCTCTTAATTATCAATATCGAATATTTAACAATTGGCAATTCCCAGTACTAAGTCTCCTGTACTGGAATTAAAATTTTACAGTCCCATTCCCATACTTTAAAATACCGGAACGTATTTGAATTTGCGATTCCTTTACAAAAATTCCTACAAATTCCCAAAAGTACTTAAAAAACTATTTAGCTATTACTATATAATTCCTTTTAATTCTTTACAAATACTTTCAATTACTTTTAATTACTTTGACAACTTAACATGAATTATGAAATGAAATAGATCAATTGTACTTTTAATTATTGTAAAAAATAAAAATTTCCCCGTTTTCGATGTTCTCAAGGTGCAATAAAATTAAGTAGTTTGGAGAAGTACGTTTGCTTTAAAAAATATTGTAGGCCAATTTTTATTGTTTTGTTTTCCCAAATTAGCTTCGTTTATGCTGTGATAATGGAATTCACTTAGGCCACCTCCATTTAATTGGATTCATCGTCATCTAGATAATTATATAATTATTAAAAATTTAATTTCTAATTTGTTTGATAAGGTTTTTAATACACTTACCACTTTAGGTTGAGTATATAGTTTTTATAGGTTTTTGTTTTTAAAGCAAACGTCCTTCTCCAATTTACCTTATTTTATTGAACCTTGAGAACATCGAAAAAGGGAAAAGTTGTTTTTTACAATAAAATTAAAAATAACATTTGATCTAGTTCATTTCATAATTCATGTTTAATACTGAAATTGTTAAAGTAATTGAAAGCATTTGAAAAGAATTGAGAGGAATTAAATAGTAATAGCCAAATACTTTTTAAATATTTTTGGGAATTTGTAGGTATTTTTGTAATATTTGTAATAGAATCGCAAATTCAATTACTTTCCGGTATTTTAAAGTATTACTTGCTATTTCGGGAATGGGACTGTAAAATTTTAATTCCAGTTTAGGAGGCTTAGTACTAAGAATTGCCAATTCTTAAATACTCGATATTGATAATTAAGAGGTATTAAATCCATTAAATAATGAGTATTTTACACCACTGAAATCCAGTCACTATTTAACTAGAATATATTTGTTTTTACCAAACTCAAACAGGACTGTATAAAAACTTTATTCATGCCGACGAAAAAAATTAATATTTCAACCTAAGGTACCTACTTCGTAAATTTCGCATAAATATTATCTCATTACATTTTTTGTCTGGATTTTAATTGTAGAACGCTTACAAATATTGTCCTGATCCTTAAATTCCTGCAATGTCTAGTCTAATGATACGTATCGCATTGAATTTCAGTCTGGAAATTGAGAATATGAGAACACAATATCTCCTAGAACGAAAATACGAATTATTATAGGTAAAAAATTATATAAGTAGTGTAGTTATGATTAAGAAAACCAATCGTCATTTATAATTGCAATTAAGAGTGTCCTCACTAGTGTTAAGACCTCTTAATTCTATAAAATAAAGTTAATTTTTGTAAAAATCTACTGTTTTCAGAACATCAAATGGTCTTTCGAACCTGAATGTGTCAACCACGGTCAATTTTCTTATCGGAGTACCGCAACTAGCCTCACCTTTTTCAGACAGTTTAGACCAGAAAATTCACAGAAATTTTTCAAGCGAATATAGATCTCATCACAACAAAGACCAAAGTAGACCACTATTAAACACAAACTTCACGCTGGAGAAATAGCTCAACTAAAGGATGACAGATTGCCTCCATCTCGATGATCACTAGGAAGAAATTTATAGACTCATCCAAGCAAAAATGAGTTGCTTCGAGATGCAATACTGATAACAGAAATGCTATACTACATTGAAGACAACAGTAACCAAATTGTGACCACTACCGGACAATAGCCCCGAAAAAATCGATGTTTATACTAACAACTAAATCTCAGCAATTTCAGTCTAATATTGAAGAAGATATGACTACCATACCCCCAGATATACCAAATACGAGCGCTCAACAACCTAAATCTGACTAGTCTGGCATTGAAGATCCTCGATCGAAAGAAATCTGCTATAAAAACCCGGATTCACCTGCGGAGTATGCGATACTTATGAAGACAGGACTAATAGAAGCTAAAATTAAGAGAAGTTAAGAATATATTTCGTACAGGGATTTAATCAACTAATTTCTGAAGAAGTCTAAAAACAAGCAACTCAACATTACCAACATCGTTACGCTCCCATAGAAACCAAGCAACTACTAAAAAGATTCCTTTCTCAATCAATTCATCCTCTCGAAAAACGCCTGAAGGTAGACAAGTAGACAAATCGAGTTCCGGAAATGGACTTACCACGCCAACTACCCAGCAAAATATCATTTAAACTTGGAAAACTTACAACATTGCTTATCATAATGTTACTGATTGTTGCAAATCTTGTAAACTCAACTGAAGCATCCATTGAGGTAATACCATTTACCACCACCCATCCAGGTTTCTATTTTGAAAAGAAAAAAAAAATAGGAGAAATAAGAATGGTGAGTAATGAATGGAACATAATTGCGCAACTATTGGATGGAGTTGGAAAGGTTTCGAACAGGCGTCATCAACCTCTTTATTTCGGAGGTAGTCCCTCGTCCAGAAGCAGGAGGCAATGTATCCACAGATTCGCTGCAGTGGTCTTTTTCCGAACTAATTCGAGATGATTGGAAGCAAAATATTCAATTTGACAATTTTGACTGTTTGACAGATTTCGATTTCTACCATAACAGCTAGAGTAGCTGGAATACGTGCGAGGTGTTGCAGTGATAACTTTGGCAGCATTTATGATTCCATAAGCTAACTCCCTCACAATTTCCTGAAAAAGCTTCATGCCATCATAAACATAAAGCCTCCTTAATGTTCTTCTTATATTTGTAATATTTTATTTTATTTTAATAATTTCTCCACTTTCGATTACAATAATTGAATTTTTAATAATTACGTATTCGGCTCGCAAATGATCTACATACCAGTTTATAGAAACCAATATGACATTTGTCTATTATAATGACCATACCAGTTGTAGGATTATTTAACTCCAAAATCTCCGAAATCGATCAGTGGATAGTGTTTCGTCTGCCCGCAGATTTGTTGAAATCTCAGGGGTTGATTTGTTCCTCATTCCGGAAATGGTCTTTTTTCAGATTTATGTTTTACAAATTTCCTTTTTACTTTTGAGTATGTTAATAGATTTTGTATGATAGTTATATGTATCTACCGTGATTTAAGTATCAACAGCGCCATCTATTTGTCATGTTTCTATATGTTAATATAAATTTTCTTACAAATCTATATTGAAATTAAATCTTTCCAAAATAATGCAAGGTAAATTACATGATCACAAAAACTTCAAAAGGAAGGAGAGAGGTGAGGTTCATTTGACAAGGCAAATAGCTGCGTTGCTGTAAAATGGAATGACAACTCTACCGTAATCATATTATCAAATTGTGATGGTGTGGAGCCTTTAACAACCGTTCTCTAGTAAGCAAAAGACTTTTGGGAATATATTTTGTCCAGAAATAGCAAAAGCATTTAACAAGGGAATGTGTGAAGTTGATTTACTTGACCGTTTTCTCTCACAATATCGGATTGGGATAAAAGGGAAGAAATGGTGGTGAATTGGAGTATTTAGATGCAGCAGTCTCCAATGCGTGGTGTATCCACAAGCTTTGAGCAGAAAATCCACTTTCATTACTTGAATTTCGCCGAAATATAGCGATAAGTTTATTATCTACACCGCAGTCATGTGGATTTCAGAAATGAAGAAGTTATTCGTATAACAGAAATTGCTTTGGAAGCAATACGAAGGGAACTTGGACTCCGGCACGATATTATAAAAATGTCGGATTTATAAGAGCCAAACATATTTCAAATGTGTTTTTTGCTCTAGGAATGGAGTTGATATACAGCTACACCTGAAATGTTCACTTGAATTTCACAATAAAAACCAAATTTCTAAAATAATGCAACTCAATATAATTTTGTAAAAACAAATAAATGTGTAAATGGAACTATTGAAATAAGACTGAATTCGTTATTTTATATAATTTGAATAAAAGTTGCATTTGTTTTCTCTATATTAATTTCAATTTTTATTTGCGTTTGACCATTGCCTTCTTTATTACAGGCACATGTATGAGAAACGTGCTGTTTGAAAGCTTTTAGCATTGCGCATTATGGAAAAACAAACACGTTTCATGTTTACAAATTTATGTAAAATAAACAACGCTTCTGGTGACGATAATTCTAACGCATATTTATAGATCAAAATGTTAACTTTTAGGGGACAAAACGTAATTGTAATTATTTGAACAAAATTACGAAGTGTTTCTGCATTTTTCTAAACTCTACCCAATTCGCTGTGAAATGAGAGTAAAACTTTCGCTCAAGACGAAAGTTAGTTTTTTAAACTTGAAGTCTATTTCCCTTCCAAATCATGAATATAGTTTTCTAATGAATGTCAACGTCAAATGCATAATAATTAAACTTGTCAATTAAATGTAATAATTAAATAATAATTAATAATTACATTTCATTTGTTTGTTAGACTTTAGAAAAACATTCATTTTAAGTTTTTGACCATCAAATTGACATTCTCTAATTTTGAAAAATAAAACAGAGTACTCGTCGAATTGCAGCGATAGCTTTTTTTTCTTTCTCTTTTCGCTTCTAAACAACTTTTACAAACTACAGAATGACATATTGGAGGTAAAAAAAGTGAAAATTATTGTTTTGTGAAGTCCAACAAACAAATGTGATGCAATTGAAAGAAATTTAATTATTATATTAAAATCATACGTTTAATTATTATGTATTTAAATTTTTCATTCAATAGAAAATCAGATTCGTGATTTTCAGGGCAAAAAGACTTCAAACATAAAAAAGAACGTTCGTTTTGAGCGAAAGCTGTACTCGCATTACACAGCGAATTGAGTAGAGTTTAATAAAATACAGAAACTCTTCGTAATTTTGTTCAAATAATTACAATTACGTTTTGTCCCTAAAAGTAAAACATTTTGGCCTATAAATAGGAGTTAGAATTATCGTCACCAGAAGCGTTGTTTATTTTACAT
The DNA here is from genome assembly GCA_963924295.1 of Dioctria rufipes. NCBI lineage: Eukaryota > Metazoa > Arthropoda > Insecta > Diptera > Asilidae > Dioctria > Dioctria rufipes. The sequence goes on along the minus strand of OZ002741.1, from coordinate 247,607,809 downwards.
AAATTTTTGAACATGAAACGTGTTTGATTTTCCGTAATGCGTAATGCTAAAAGCTTTCAAACAGCACGTTTTTAGCACCACGGCCTGTAATAAAGAAGGCAATGGTTTGACCCTTAAACAGTTAGTTAGTGGCGCTATCGCATAATACACACTTGTAAACATTGCAAAGAAAACCGGCTGTTGGTAGCTATGACCACTGATATATAGTATAGCACAAGGTATATACATAGAAGACAAGCTATTCCCATTAAAATTTTGACACATTGCAGGTGATAGCCTATGACGTAATTCTGTGACTAATGTATATACATTTTTATAGGAAAGACAGAGAGAGGAGAGAGAGTATTGTGCTCTCTGTACCGTAATTTCTCATACATTTCACGATATTACGTCACCTAATGTTGGAACATGGTTCGTAATGGGAATAGCTTGTAGTCTATATACCTTGGTATAGCATATATTTATTATTTGATTTCATAATTAACCATTAATTAATTAACCATTAACAAATTAAAATTAGTCACCTTTTGTTTGTCTTACCCTTAAAGTATAGAGAAAGTATTACAAATATTGTATTGCCACCTATTTCAAAGGAATAAAGTGCTTAGACTAAGTAGAGACAACAATGGAAATTGATACCATGTTTATATTAGTAATTTTAATAGCATAAGCGGTCCATGTTCTACATGTCAGTGGGTATGAGAAAAGAATTTAGATACGGAGGAAATAAGGAGGCTGGCCATTATCAATTAGTTTGTGTATATTACATTGTATAGTTATTGTAGAAAATTATATAATCTTCAACAGGTGCGATGTATGATTGATATTATTTGATGCAGATGGTAATAGCGAGCTGAATTTTAAAGAATTTATTCAAGGTGCATCATATGTAATTTAGTGTAAATGAAGATAAATTATAAACACTTCCGTTTCCTAATCGCATCTATACATATTTCAATGGCATATAAAATTATGGTTACCTTACATTATACATAATTTCAATATAGGTATAATTTACAATTTACAAGAAGTTAATAATTAGCAAGCTCATTTTCGTCGATGAAATTCCTTTTCATATCAAATCGTTTTACTTACTTACAAGAAATAACAGAAGAAAAAGCAAAATACAAATAAAGAAAGAGTAGTAGTGTGGATGAAGATTTAACCAGCAGTAAAAAAGTTTTTAAATTTTTAAAATTATCCACATACCACATTTATCCACACATCTGTTTTTAAGAATTTCTCAAAATAATAAATGAAATTTAATAATAAAAAAAAAGTTCTGAATCTCAAAATGAGGCATTAAGCACAATTTATAGAAATTTGTACTGAGAGCTACTGAGAAGCTGAAAAGAAGCCTTGTGAGAATTACCAATAATTGTATTCGGATGTCCATTTCAGATTAAAAATTAATAAAATCAAAATATAATTGATTACAAAATTAATTAATTCTGCCCATGGTGGTTGTTTTACTTTATTTATACTTTCAATAAAAGGCATTGAGTCAAGGATGTCCATGGGATATCTACCATCAAGTTCTCCCAACAATATTACAATAAACCACTTACTCTTGCCTTCCACTTTCCACATCTTTTCTGTATCTTTTTCTGTGATGAATACTGCGGGATTGTCTTACAAAAGACGAGAACGGCTGAGAAAACCTAGCTGTTCTTATTAATTATTAAGGTAATTTCAAACTATAGGTCTAAGTTGACTCAAAAATAAATAAATAAAAAAAAAATCGGAAATTTCATGCAGAAAGGGATACAACTTTCACATTTGAAGAACGCTTCGTCCACTTTTATTTTTGGTTTGGAAGTCGATGACTTTAGTTAAAGGCAACTTGTACTTGACGGCTTCACCGGGGCACCGGAGCATGCTGAAAATTTTGAAAACAGCTTGAGGAAGCCTAGAGCCCTGAATACGTTTCTTCCTTAAATTCCATTAGTAATTTATAAAAGAAAAAAAAAATACTTCAAACAACCCAAACGTGAGATAGTTTTTGATTAAATTCAAATCAAAGTGTTCAGTAAACTGCATCGAACGAATAACATTAGTAGTTCTCTTAATGTGGATCCTTATTACTTTCGACTTGCTCTCATATGTCGTCTTCGTCTCATTTTTGTTCAAATATGTTCGAATGACTAGAAATGTTGGCATTAATTAATGCACGATTAGCACTAATCATTCAAGCCATTCAAATCACCTGGAACTGACGACATCTTTTCATCCCTACTTCAAAAAGAGCTAACAAAACTACAATTGTGGCTAATTAGAGCCAGTTATACTCTGTAATATATACCAAGGATGTGACCCGACCTTCATATCATGAGTGGGGGGTGATCATCTGTCAAACTCATAACCTCCTTCAGTTTCAGGACTAACAAAGATGTTTGAGGATATAAAAACAGCCCTATGGATATCAAAGAAGTATTTGACATCATCTTAATGGAATCCGTTAAGAAGGCGCTACCAAAAGAGGGATTGAACCATCTTTGCTCAAATGGATAATAACAAGTGAAAAAAAACAAAACTGTTTTGCAAACGAAAAATCTTTAAAAAAGAAACTTCTATGCAAAAGCAGGCGTTACGTATCAACAGAAACCGTATGCTCATCAGAACGGCTTGGTTCCTGTCTACCGTATACGCCATATGCTGACACGAAATGCCTACTTTTGCATAGAAATTGCTTTTTTTAAAAAATTTCGTTTATAAAAGAGTTTTTCCACTCAATTCTCGAATAACGGATATGAGAACAAACTTGGTCAATTTCATATTCACTAAATTCGCTATGAATTTATTTCATAGCAAAACTCTCTATGAAATGGTAGTCCTGCATAGGACTAATTTTGCTAAGCATTCAAGTAAATAGGTAGTAATTTGCCTCGTATATAATGCACACTTCAAAATTATTTTAAGTGCATATATGAGATAAGCTTGGCTTTTCACTGTAACGTGTACGGCAGGCAGAAATCAAGCCGTACTGATGAGTATACGGTTCATGCTGATACGAAACGCTTGCTTTTTCCATAGAAATGTATTTTTTAATGATTTTTCTTTTGTAACAGATTTTTTTCCACTTAATTCTCGAGCTGCGGATTTGGCAGCAAACTCAAACAATTTTATACCCAGGAAAGGAGAATCACAATCAAACTGGTGCAAGAATCGGCAACATTATTGGTCGCCAGGCCAGGGTATGCCCGGGGGAGTGATTCTATCACCTCTGCTAGATCTTAACATAGCCTTCACTGTGAATGAATGAATATTATTCAATGACGGATTCAAGGTGGAATTCAATATGGGCGGTGGTATTTTCTCTGAATAACTCGGATCATTAAAGCTATGTCAGCTATTAGACAAGTCTATTATCTTTCTGGTGAAGCGTTTATGAAGACTTATCTGTCGCTAAAACCATCTTTATCGACAATAAAGCCGAAATGTGCAGAATGTTCGATTCGGCTACTATATCCTCTAAGCTTGCGGTAGAATGTCGCGATATTGCAAAATTTCAACATACAGGAACATAAAAAAAACGAATCGGTTAACAAACTAGAGATCAGCTTTTCATCAGTCTCGGGTCGAAAAAGTTTCCATTTCATATATATAAAAAATATTCCAAGTAAAATGTCTTCAATGAAGTTGAGACCCTACCATTGACCAAGAGCCTTTGCTGTGTCAAAAAATCGAATCTTAACTGACTTCTAGCGGAAAAAATATACAAGTGACAATCTCTGCTGTAAGTCCACAGACTGGATTGTGTGACTCCAAAGGATTCCTACAGTCAGAACCCTATAGAAATAAAACGAGTAGTGTCATTAAAGGGACGCTTCTAATAGTGTTAATTGAAACACTAATCTTAACAACCAACCGATAATCAATCTTAAGTCGGCTACAAACCATCGAGTGAAGTATCACCGATATATCAAGGAGTCTCAATTACTTTTTAGTATCCTTTAGAAGGGCAATCCATGCAAAGATAGGATGGAGGTACATATTCCATTAAGTGTTAAAAACCCTATATCTCACAAGAATCTAAAAAACCAGCGCAATTTCTAATGTATAACAATCTTTCTCCGACATTTGTAGTCCTAATATTGGCTCTACTTAAGATATTTTCTACATATGTGTCGTACTTGACACTTGCTTCAATTATTGCTTAGTATTAGTATTTGTTGTCGATAACTGTATTCGTTTCATAATTAAAATAGTATTTCATAATAATTTACGATCAAACTTCTCAATATTTATTTCACTAACAAATATTTATGTCTGGTATATCCTTGTTCATTGCTCTCTTGGCTGTTGAGTGAGTGTTTCAATTTGTTTACAATTTTCAAGACTTCAGCCTAACTCAATGTTTTTCTTAAGAAGGCATTGACCATGTCTGAAGAAATTCATGTCTCAATACGATAAGTGCCATTAAGTTAAGTTTCATTTATCGCTAAGAGACGCGTTGTAAGTTGTGAACCAATTTAGCAACTCATCTGAAGGGTTCCATCGTAAATTAAACCAGAAGCAACAGACATTTATTACATAAAGATGAGATAGGGCTTTTCTCTGTATGGCATATTGGACTCGGGTCCGAACTCTGGTGTTTTTCTTTTCAATTCAACCAAAACTCTTATTTAAGAATAAATTGAAGCAAATTTAATAGCAGTCGCGTCTTGCGCTGCAACAACAATAATAATAATAATAATTGCAGCCACTCTTCTGTAAATGCGGACAATACAATTTTGTACACATCTAAGTCTCGTTAGTGGCACAGTGCCGCTCAATTTCGTATTAAACTGCTTATGCATTGTCATAAGATGTGATTAGTGGTCTGAGTTAATACTTTCGTAACAAATGAATTGCTTACAATTATTAATGGGCGCATGCGCATGAATAATCTCAGATGCATTGATTTCTACAGCAACAGAAGAAGATCTGCAATTCGAATTTACCTCCTCAATGATTTAGTAATTTAACACGTCATTAGGCATGAGTTACGCTACCTGCTTTCCGTGGCTTCTTCGAAAGGACGCTGTCTATATGGACATAGAATAATTTTTCCAATCTTATACCTATTCCTATGTGGTGTACACGTTCAGTAATAATATTCTTGGCTCGCCTTTATGGAACGTTTTAAGAAAGACAGAAATCGGTTGATTTATTATCTCGACATTGTTCTGCATCATCCAAACCCCATATTAGCTCATTCAGGAACGTCGTTTCTATACCTACATACATACATACATATATCATTGTGTTGCTTAGACATTGAATGAACTTATCATTTGCAGCTACCGTGCATGATTTTCCTTTTGCCTTATTTATGTTTTGTTTTTATTATTAAAGTCACTATCGTTTTAACCAAGCCTACCTCTGTAATTAGGAGGAGTCGTTATAGCAGTTTCAATTAGAATTCCGAATACTTACATATACATATAAGTAAAAATTATGCATGCAATGAAGCCAAATAATATTGCAGAAGAAAGTCCCTCGACCTTAATGTTATTAACTTTGTTATTATCTTTTCTCAAAGGTTATCACCAGTATTTTATTTTAAAAACGAACAAATCTGAAAATGTTGTTGCACCTACCTACAAACCATAAATGTTTCTTTTCAAGTGTCAGAGCTGACTAATAATTTTAGATTTGGTCACGAATTGAGCGCACATTATCAAAAGCTCTATTTCATTTTTTGTTATTTCTCCGTTATTCTGTGCATTCTTAATGTGTTCTTAATCTTTTGATTGGCATAAACTGGCTGTTTTTTTTTTTTTTGGTAAGTTAATGTGTTTTCAAAATTTCTACGACTACGAATTCGGCTGGGAAATGCAATATCATTTTTGTGGGTTATCCTTAAATGGGTCAGCAGTTACTAATTAGATATGCATGCAGATTTGGAACTAATTGGTGATACATATTTGTTAATTTGATAACTGTAAAAGCAGTATTGACTTTGAATAAACAAAGATCACAAAACTAGCTCAAATTAATTCGCCGGCTTATGGCCGATATTTTGATATTAATTTTTTAATTTTTTTCAAATACTTATCACAACTCATCAATTGTTTGCATTTAAATATGTTTTAACTCAAATGACTTTAAATTTCTATGTAGATTTGATTATATCTTATAATTTTATTATTAAAATCCACCATGCATGTAGTACAAACGGTGTGTACTAAATAATAATTAATAATAATAAATAATAATCAAATTTAGTCATAGACCAAGAAACAATTTTTTTTTTATTTAGTAATAACCGTAAGGCTTCCATTACCAAATTATATAACTTGAGTTATGTAGACTAGTACTGGAAACATCTTGTAACCACTATAAACCCCTTATAGGGCTTAAATGGAAAGTTATATAAAGGTTACCGTTACTTGATTTAGGTAACGTTATATAACTAAAAAATTTATAAAGTAAGTAGTAAAAATATTCTGGTTACCTTAATATAACTCGTTATCCCTTATATAACTCAGGGTGCTCTCGATTAATTTATTTTGGTCATAGCAGTGGTCGCAGTAATGTTTCGGTTACCTTTATAAACTTTATTTATAATGGTGATGGTAACGTTTCCACAACGCGTGGAATTTTCTTAGACTGATTACCTTTTAGTGATTGAAATGTTAGGGAAATTACTTTTCGTTACCTTTATAAAACAATATAATGCAAATATTTACCCAATCTATTTTGACATAGATTTTCGATATTTTTTGTATTGCATTTTTATCATGTAAGGGTTTAATATTTTTACATCTTAGAATTATAATTTTTCGGCATGTACGCGGTGAAATTCAGTTGCAATTAAAATTTTTTTTTGTGAATATCATCATAGATACATACTTCTAAAAAATACACACCGCTCCAGAAATAACCAATATTTTCACTTAAGGTGATATCAATTCATAAAACTAACATATACTTTAGAAATACTATATATTTAAAATAATGTATTTTCTTCATACAAAATTAAAACGACATTTTCTTTTTTATCTGCAATGCACAGATGAAAAAATGGCGACTTGTACGTAAATGAAGAAATTACCATTATAAAACTTCAACTAATTTTATATAAACTTTGGCTCTATTATATAAACTGAATGACCTTAATAAAATTTCTAGAAATATTATATAAACTAAAGCAACTACCATGCCTCGAAAATAGTCGTTATACGAAGGTCACTATATTGTGAGCCTTGGAAACACTAGTGTTTGACAATGAAAGCCATTGTCGTATTCGTAAAGTTTGACATATTTTAGCATAAACGTTCTCAGAATCTTTTGATTAACAATAACTTTTTCTTTTGTTTACATTCTTCTTTAAATTCAAAAAATAGAATTAACACGTGAAAATTTTCATGCGATGATTTACATCCACTTTTGGAGATGAAGCCCCATCCTTCACCACAGTGAAATGCTGTTTTATCAAATTCAATCGTGGCCGCCGTTCGCTCACCGACGAATTTCGTAAAAGTGGTCTGAAATCGATTGTTGTGCCACAAAACATTAATTCTGTGCAAAAACTAATAATGTAAGACCGTCATGTGACATACTGTGAGATTGAAGCAACCTTAGATATTAGTTCCAAAGACATTGCATGAACACTTAGCAGCGAAAAAGAATTTGTTCACGTTGGATCCTGCATAACTTGACAATCACTCAAAAACAGGCTCGTGCCGATTGGTGTAAAAAAAATGCTCAAGCAATATAGTCGTGGTGCTTCAAAAGATGTTTATAAAATCGTGACAGGTATCATCACTTGTTGTCGTATCGTGGATCTATGCGTATGAACCCGAAACTAAAGAGCAATTGACTGTATGGGTCTTCCAAGATGAACCAAATCCAACAAAAGTTGTTCGCGGTCGAAGCACTGCGACGAAGCAAATGTGTGTTTTTTTGGACTAACAGGTCATGTGACAACTGTACCATTGAAGCAACAAAGAACACTCAATTCTGAATGCTACACCACCATTTGTTTGCCAAAGTGTTTGGTGAATTAAGTAAAACAAACAAACGTTGTCGAATCATTCTTCACCATGACAATGCGAGCTCTCACACATCTCATCAAACAACCGATTATTTGATGAGTGAAAAAATCGAATTAATGCATCATCCTCCGTACAGTCCTGATTTGGCACGTAACCTTCTCTTTTTGTTCCCGTACATCAAAAACAAATTACGTAAACTACAATTTCCGACGCCCGAAGAAGCTGTTCATACATTCAAAAACCATGTTTTGGAGGTATTGCAAATGGGATGGAAAAAATGTTTTGCCGATTGGTTCAAACGCGTACAAAAGTGCATCGACCTACGTGGCGAATACTTTGAACAGCAATAAAGCCATATTTGTTGACAAATTAATGCTTTTTATTGTTAGGCTCAAAATATGAATAGTAACCTAGGTATTCCCTTTGGTTATATTGTGTTACCTTTAATAACAAAGGATGTGTCGAAGTTATTCTTAAAACAAATTTTGTTGTCCGCGCCTCATGCAGTGTAGTGAATAATTTTAATTAAAAACAAAAAAGTCATATGAAATCGGTCCAAACTGAAGAAGCAGGTTAAGAAAAACTTAGTTTATGTACCGAAAAACAGGGTGAATTTGGCACCTAGGTGATCGGTTGTCGTTATGGCAAAGAGGCGCGGAGTACTGAAGAGTTCAATGTGTTAACACTAGAATGCCCGACGAAGTCATTTTGACTTCTCGCGCATGTTCTTTTTCAAGTTACTTTCTTTTTAATAGGTTCTGCGAAAATCCCTCTCGTGACTTTTATTTATTTTCGAAGCTTAATAGAATGAAAATAATAAAATTAGTCGTCGTTGAATACTTGGAATAAGACCAATGCGCGAATACAGATTTGTAAGACTAAATTAATGAATGTATTATCCCTGAGTAAGGGAAGACTTCGCCAGTTTTGTCGGCTATTAACTGCTGAATAATAGACTCCTAGGAACAAAAGGTGACTAAACCAAAATCATCATGCTATATCAGGAGAAATTTGCTAACAAATTCATGAACACATTTCATCAATCCCTATGGTTAAGTATCTGGATGCCCAATTAACGATTAAGTGAGATGTACTCATTTTTTTTTTTTTTTAAATATCCGGATACTACTGTTAAATACAACTATTATTATACTTACTTAAAAGAATATTTTTCATTAAGATTTGGAAGGCTGCAGGGTATGTGTGCTCTAAGTGCGAAAAGTAAGCAGTAAAAGTAAAAAATACTAATTTAAATAACAATTATAAAAATATGGCAGTTGCCGAAAAGATGGTACATCAAAAGATAGCTAAAAAGTTTTACTACAATATTACCGAAATTAAAAAAACACGCAAAGAAAATATTAGTGTATATGGAATTCTTGTTGATTTTTATGCTAAATTTAGCTTTGCCTCATATGTACACCAGTACAAGAAATATTTTATTACCGGCAATTATGGGTAAATTCTTTTGCAATAAATAATTAAAAAATGGGACTTTGCTATCTATATTGTTACGAGCGTGGCCTTAGTTCGTTATTTAAAACAAAATATTTCAGATGTCATTAACAAGTTCTTCTCTTATTTAACTTCTTTGTTTACTTTCATAAATTCTCAATCAATCAAATCAACTCTTTATAGTTATCGCTAGTACTGTACTTCTAATTATCGCAATCCAAATAGTTTACTTCACTGTCTGAAATAAGACTCCTGGATGTGAGAAGCGCCGTATTTATACTCTACAAATTATCCTAGAACCTTCCCGTAAATTTTATTCTCCGAACTCAAAGTTTACTAAGATGTCACTAACCTAAAGTTGTTTCCATTTCCAACGGATGTCGCTTGTGTCACTTTGTAGCGCATAACAATATGTATACCATGAAGGTATCACCAAGAAAAGTCCTAATGAGGTGGCAAGCTTTATTGACGATTTTATAAGCATAAATGTTCCGTTAACTGTCAAAGATCTTTATTTGTTATAAGATAGTTGAGGCGGTCGAAATCGTAACCATACTATGGTACGATTCCTTTTGATCCTTACCATAATCAAAAGATTTCAAAAGGTTTACCATTTGTTACCCATCTGTGGCCATAGTTACTTACCATGTCATCGTAATTTTGGTGTAATAAAACGATTTATACAAAAGCAAGATCGGATTTATACTTCTTCGGAATATTTTTTTTTTTTATATTATTAAGCCAAGCTCAGGGGATATCCTATGATGCAAAGCACAGCATGGCAGGAAGGAGATAGGGAAAGGATTAGGAGACATGAGAAAAGTGGCGGAGGTGCCGATGTATGTCACTCTTCAATCTTCGCAGATTGTAAGCCCGAGGAAAAAGCAGAAGATTGTAGACTGTTCCACATTCGCACAGTTCCGGATAAGAAAGCATCACGGAATTTTACTGTAAGGCCGAAAGTATTTTGCAGAGTGAGAGGATGTGTGCGGCTTGCAGTGCGAGTATTGTGTACAGGAATTAATCTACAAGCGCTCAGACTAGATATTTGAGGCCATGTGTGTAGCGATAAAGGAGCGAAAAACATCTAACATTGCGGCGGTGCTCGAGTAAGTCGATCGGTCAAGTTATCGCCAAATTGCCAATGAGATCAAAGGCTCTCTTTTGGACAATATTCAATGAAGTTAAGGCTGTACGGCCAGCCCCAGCCCAGATGTGAGAATTGTATTCCATTTTAGATTTGATGGGCTGAAATATTTCTTACACCTTTTCAGAAATCCAAGACATTTCGATGCTTCGTTGGCAACAGAGAAGATTTGGTCTGTCCAACTTAATTTATTGGAAATGTTAATGTCAAGAATGCTTAGTGACGGTGAATCTGTAATTAAGGTTCCATCAAATGAAATGGGAGTGGTTAAATGATGATCTTTTTTTAAAGAGATGAGACAGCTTTGGGTCTTAGATGCATTGAATTCGATGCGATTCGCTTTGCCCCAAGCGAGGATACCATCAAGATCTTTATTCAATGATCTAGTCATGCCATCTCATTTGACATATGCAGCATTCCCTCTGGAGTCTGCAAGAGTATCAAAGGAGTAAGCGAAATCAAGGGTACTGTCACCGGCAAAGTTATACCAAACTTATCGCCTCGCAAGTATAGAAAACTTCACTGTGAATCTTCTGGAAGATAATGACTTTAGAAACTGGTAGCAAAAATATTTTAAAAAGACTGTACTGTCCATAGAATCAATGGGAAGAACAATCCAAAAAAAAAAAAAAGCCAAGATTGAGTGATAAGAGCTCGGGAATATATTGACAGTTTACATAATTGAGCACTTCATCCTAACTCTAAAATCTACGACTACGGAAAATATTAAAAAAATTACATTTCCAACTGGGAAAGCTTTTTCAAATAGCTCTGTGAAACCTATCAAAAAAAAAAATTGGACGATATTGCTAAAGTCACAAAATATGTTCCAAATAATAAAGCCGAATTTTATTCTTCTATTCTCCGTTGGACTACTACTGACAGAGAAGATATTAATGATAATGATTAATTAATTTTAAAACACGTTATGGATTTTCTGCGAAATTATTTGTAGATTTGTTATTTGGAATTAAAACAACACATGTCCATTACATATATGTTTTTTTTTTGTCCAACTAGTTTTGATTTTTTTCTGCTTTATTTAACTTTTTCATTTGGATTCCATGCAATCTTTCATAAAATAGCAAAATTGGATACTTTTTTTGGGAAGAAAATAAAGCAAACTATTTTTGTCCTCTATTGTAGACAGATGCCATTTCAGTTCTAAACGATTTATTTACTAATGTATCCCTTTAAGCCCTGACCCTCACGATCGTGCGGGTCAGCAATTAATACATATTTCCTTCAATAACATGTCATGCTTGGACACGAGTCAAAAAGTAATTATTGTTAAAGTTTCTAGGTGGACTGTAGTAACACATTTGACCCCCAAAAACTAATTGTATTTAGTAATGTGTGTGTGTAGTTGTGAGTTATTTGCATCGTAGAAATTTGTATAAATCGTGTAAGTAGTTGAGGTACTCTCGCAACTTTTTTGTTATATGTTTATTAGTTATTGCAATAGTTTAAATTATTGCGAAAAATACTAACACATAGTAAATTGGTAACATGATTGAATTTTTACTAATGATTCATATATGTATAGCCTGAAACGTAACGACCCTCATGATCTTCCGGGTTCGATTTTATTTACACCAAAGATAAAACTTTCTTTCACAATTCAATTGGAGAGTACAAAAATGATAATAAAATTTATGGCTGCGGAAGACATCAAAGAATTATTAGAAAAAGAGGATAGGATGTTAAATTTTTTTGAATATATGATTTTTACCTTACCACCTGAATAACCAATCAGCTCAGTGTTTTGATACATTGAAGTATAATTGAGGGTAAGAAGAAAATTTTACAGGAATATTCAAATTAGCGTTGCGAAACTAGTTTCGGGATCTAATTCTTTTGTCATCTACTTGCCTGCAACAAACACAGGTAGAATTTCAAGGTGAGATATTTTCTTCTAATGGGCCATCCCAGACGAGTATTCTTGATGCAAAATGCAAACCGGTTTAACAACAGAGTACGCGCCTCCGCATGGGTATTCTTGCTGCAGGCTTTCATTTATATAAGAATAGGGGACTATGAATGTTTGCGTGCAAATCAAGAATGAAATCAGATATTTCATGAAAATTCTCGGACCCCACTGAACAAGAAATATTTCGTTGCGGTTGTATTAGTGCGGCACAACAAGTGAATACCATTGATTTTTGATGCAAAATTTCTCTCCAAAGTGCAGCACAATTGTAGAGATTTCTCTCTGCTTCTTTTACCTCTTTCCTAAAAAACCGGTTTGCATTTTGCATCAAGAATACTCGTCTGGGATGGCCCAATGGACAATCCTACAGTTGTATTCTTGATGCAGTATGCAAACAGGTTTTCTAGGGAAGAGATAAAAGAAGCAAAGTAATATCTCTTAATTTTGGAAAAATATATCCTTGCTTCTTTTACATCTTCCTTAGAAAACCGGTTTGTATACTGTATCAAGAATACTCGTGTGAGATGGCCCAATGAGCCTTATGATTGCAAGCGACTACTAATTTGACATAAGTTTTAATCAAAATCGAATACGAAAAGAGAGTTCCTAGATTACTGCGTGTTCATTTGGTTATTGGCAAAGTAAAAGAACAGTTGAGAAAAGCATCGGAACAGTCTTACGTTTATTAAAATATAAAATAGAAGCACGTAAATGTAAATGCTTTTTTATAGTGTGTATACTATCTTAATTATTTAACATTTTTATGTGAAGAATAAAACCACAACTTTCAGAAGATGAAATTATTAGTAAGTTAGCGGAGAACTTGAATTTGAGTGAACTGTCGGATGAAGATGACATTGTTTATCCGACCATTTTACCATCTCTTTTGGGAGAATCTAGTTCTAATGATAATGACGATAGTACCGAGGAGTTTTTGCCAATTGACGCCGGAATCACAACATCAATAGACGCTATCAAGTCTACATCGCGACATACTTCAATTGAGAAAAGCATCAGTAAAACCAACAAAACGGAAAAGACTACCAGCTATAGAGAGATCATGCAGATAGAAGCAGTTTAGATACATAGAAGTCGCATGTCCATCTGTGGTTCGCAAATATAAACAATATATGCGATCAATTAATAGAGTGCTACCGTACATGGTTCAAAGCGCGAAAGTGGAATTGGAAATGTATTCTTCATTTTTTCTTGATTTGGCAGTCGTGAATTCATGGATGCAATACAATCGAGATGTTAAACCAAACACAATTCCAAATAAGGACCGAATGGATCTGCTGAAATTTAGGCTAGATCTTTCCGAGGCTATGATTGCTACTCGACGCCACAGAAGAAGAGTATTGAGCAGTGACGAGGAAGCTCCAGCAAGAAAACACTCGAAATTTTAAAATTCTCCTGCGAACAGTTCCAGCATTGTAAAATTATACGACGGCTACGAACACTTTTCAGTTGTAGAGGTCTGTACAAGTCATTGTAAGGTGCGTTCTGAGAAATGTAACGTATATTTATGCGTTTTTAAAAATAAAACTTGTTGCAAAAACTTTCACGCAAATACATGTAATAATTAATTATAAGCTGTATATTTAAAAATAATATAAAATTCACACCAATGATATAAAAAAGTTATTATTTCTTTCTTTTAATTCATCCTGTTTTTAGTACACATAAGGCGGATTTTGTATTCAATAAAACCGGACCCACACGGGTGAGCTGAAAAGTCTCACAGACCTCAAAAATTTTTCTTACTAATTTTTCCAATCTTTTGGATCCCCAATTATTACAAAAATTCTATTTTAATACCTTTTGCGACCAGAAACTTCACCGGTCTTAAAGGGGTATAACAAAAGAATGTACGACAAACTCTTAAGATTTTATTATCATCTCCCACAAAAAATCGAGAAGAATGTGACTTTTTCTCTAAATATATTATTCTGGTGTCGTTTAACATGTACACATTTTAGAAATTTTACCTAAAATTTAATTTTATCGTCACCAAACAAATTCCACAAAAAAAAAATTTTTTTGTTATTTTGCAGAAAATATTTTTGCGAAAGGTAAAAGAGTGAAAGTGCGGTGTGCTTACAGGACGACCGCATTAATTTTATCGATTTTCCGATAACCATCTGACTGATATACATTTTGCCTGATTTTCGTAATTTTTTATTAATATTCTTGACTCAATTTTCAGGTCTTCTAACGTTTTTTAATAGTGATGCTAAATCTATGTTTAAAAAAGTTAAAACAATTAATAAAAGTATTAATTGAAACATGGAAATGAATTCTACCACTACCAACTCTGAGTGAATGCACATAAAGCAATAGCCTGAGAAATTTATTCCTAATAAGCGCATTATAAATTTATAGTAATGTGGAGCATAATCAAAGTATGGTAGTGTTTCATTTGACAATATTGGTGTTTTTATTGTTCTTTTATTGCTGATTATGATTTCGTATACGCTTAAGCTTCTTTTTTTACTGATTTCGCTCTATTGACGAAAATATGGCTATAGAATCAAAAAAGAACACATCAGTATTAAAAATTAGCGCGAAGTGGACACTCAATATTTTAATAACTAAAAGTCGATAGAAAAAACCCGACTCCATTATAGTGTTACAAATAATCTTAAGTAATAGAAAAAAAATATATCAAAATTGCATTCTTCACCTCATTATCAAGATACTTAATACAATTTCACTAAAAGCATAATGAATATTATTCGACACGATTTCAAGGGAAGCACATGATTACTATTGACCGAATTGGTTTCCTTATCGGAACCGCAATGCTCATAAATTAATTTCGTGTGGTGAGAGGGCACCTGCATATTAATTTTCCGTCATTGTTGATGTGGAAGACCGCAAATGAATGGCAAGTTGAGACGCCCGTCGAAGACTTCACCATAAATAATGACAATGAAAATCGAAGTAAATAATAAGCCTCTGATGAGCAATTACGGAGCGTTGAACTTACACAAGTCACAGCCATAACTCAATAAAAGTTACTTCATTAGCGATAGATGTTCCCGCTTTCCGCTTTTCTCGTGGCTTTCGCCTTTTGAATGAAAGGAATGATTCAAGCGATTACTTCCTTCTCCCAGTTGGGATTTGCTTTGAAGCTGCTAAGTGCAAACCGAAGATAGTTGTTAAAATTGCTGCCTTAAGAAAATGGATAATGAACTTCTGTGTATGTTTGCTATTACATATAAATCGAAGTTATTAAATAATAGGAAATCTGCGGCATTAAAGTCTACACATTTGTGTGCAATGTGAGGTAGGACATGTTTGTATTCACATTGAAACTATTATTGTCACACCGTTGCAAACTTTGAATGGCTTTTTATGTATATGATGGAAATGCTAAGAGATTGACAGCCAATGTTCGTTCATTTGTTCATTTGAGCAATTTATTTATTTTATAAATAATTTTTATTGATTTAAAATTGCAATTAAAACTTAAATAAGAAATACAGTGAGGAATGTATAGGAAAAGTGCCATCTTGATATTTTATGAGGTCGTAAGGTAGAGGAAAAAACATATTTTATGACACCATTGCTATAAACTATGATAAGTGATAACTCTTATCCACCGAAGACATAGAATTCTCCTCGCTATAAGAAATGCTTATAGTGGCTTCAGTATAATTGAGGTCATTACAAAAATATTAATTTAGAATTTACGTGTATTACTTAATATTTAGATGAAAAAAAAAAAAAAAAAAATCCTTCTTTTCTTTCAGTAGCATGCCGATACTATAGCTGTGCAAATTCTAATGACTTTGTCTCAGATCTAGCGATAGATACTGGCAGCATTTGATCTATCGCGATTTTAATATCCGGTGCACATCGGAAAAAGATTAACTTCATCACACTAATAGGCTTTTCATTACTATGACTGACATGAGAATAAATGGCCCGACATCAACAGACATGAGAGATGTCTTAAACGATGCACCATGATACTCTGAACATATTTTATTAAGAATGTTTATTTCATTTATGCAGGGGATCGCTGGGGTGGGGGGGGGGCAGTTTGATCGAGTACATTTTTGAAAATCTAGTACAGAATCGAATTCCTTAGGTGCTGAGAAGAACTTTGAGTACCCACACTTGCAGATTTAAATAGCTATTTATAGCCATTCCAATACTCACTTTTTCAGTATTTCCCTCGTTATTATTCGAACTAAGGTACTAGATTTTTTGCACCTTAGATCGGCTCTAACTCGGCAGGATTATTGTCCGATCAGAACAATCCGTCGGATCAGCTACAATTCGTAGAAGAAAAATTTTCTCTGCATACTTTTAGGGTGGGGATAGGAACCCCCGGCGGGGAGGGTAGTTCCAATACAGCATGTTGCAAATGAAATTAAAGGTCTCGTCGTGCACTATAGGGTGGCAGAGCTGGGCAAGTACCAAAGAAAAAGTACTTAAGTACAAGTATCGAAGTCCTGAGTACTTCAGCGTAAGTGCAAGTATGAAAAGTACTTGTAACTAAGTACTAAGTCTATAAAAAGTACTGAGTACTTTTTGAAGTACCTTTTAAAGTACTTTTTTAGAATCTTTGTACATTGGCTGTAATATAATGAATTTTATCGAGTTCAGTTAATAGATATTAATAAATAAATACCTTTTGAAAACTATAATATGTATAGTAACCAGTTGTAACTATTTATAGCTTTTTACAGTTTTCGGCGCTGCACGTTGAGTAAAACTTTCACCTCTTATTGCTACACTCTTAAGAAATATTAGAGGTCCACCCAAGCACCCATTATCGCCTTCAATAATGCATAAATATTCGAATGAAAAAATTTCCAGAATTTCTATGAAAAAATTAAGGCCTTCCCTACATCAGGTCGAGGCATCGTTGATTTTATATTGGAGCGAGGCATTGCTTGCTTACCCTGGGTTATGTCATCAAGTCGGGGCATCGTCGATTTTATATTCGAGCGAGACGTTACTGTTTTTTTTTTTCTACTTGCCCAGCCTTGTTTGTATGTTATTAGTTTGTCTAAGGTTTTACCTTGACGCGTGAGTGCGGCACATGCTTTGACAGTTCTTTGCGTGCTTTAAAACTTGACAAAAAAGGAGTTGCCCTAGAGATCGTGTTTGCTTTTCTACGAATAGTATAGTTAGATAATAGTAGGTACTTAGACTCAGGAATACTTAAGTAAAAATCTTGGCACTTAGTTTTGTACCTATGTCTTAAGTACAAGTAAATAGAAGCAATTATTTATGTTCAAGTATTAAGTAGGGGCATTTCAAAAGTATTGAGTAATAAGTCTTAAGTAACGAAAATGTACTTTAAGTAGTACTTAAGTCTTTTTTTAATTAAGTATTGCCCAGCTCTGTAGGATGGTGTAGATTTTTCCCGAGCTTTTCACCAAAAAAAGTTACTCAACCTGCATCCGATCGCCAAAGCTTTCGCCCGCTTAATTGAAATAAATATTGTTGATAAAATATACTTAGAGTATCATAATGTACTATTTAAGACGTCTCTCATGTCTATTCATGTGGGGCTAAATTTGTATTAAACGTGGGTATTCCCTTTGAAACATAGTTACCGCTAGATTTTGTTACGACTGAGCAAAGTATCTGAAACCTGAAAGTAGAATCGAATTAGATACCTAACTTATGAAGGATAGCATAATAAACCTTACCTGGGATCGATTTAGGACTATTCCTCTAATTTGAAGCTTCTTGATGCGACCTTATAGGCACCATCCTCCACAATTGAGATCGCACCGACACACCTTGTCTCTACAATTGCGACTTGGGCCAATTGCCAACACATTTGTCTTTGATTAGATGACCCCTCGGCTAGAACAACAAAAGAACTGTATGGCAAGTCTAATCCGGGTTTCACAAAAAAGCTGCTAGGACTGAGCAAGCCTACCCTGAGAATTCTGATGTCTATTCATACTGGACACTGTTTTTCAGGGGTCACCTACATAGATTAAGACTTGTTGATAATCCTATATGCTTTCTTTGTCACTGTTCGGCTCCCTTCGGAAAACGTTATAGCTTCCTTGGCTCATACCTCCTGGATGACTTGCATGAGGAAGGTAGGGACGATTGGGATTCAATTTTATGGTTCATGAGAGCGTCTGGTTGGGACCTATGATTATTGCTTATAAGTCTGGAGGGTGCACAATGGGCCGTGTCGTGGCCTATGTTCTAGGATTGCTCCCTCCCCCCGGGGGACTCAACTTCTCTTCAATCCATCCTTCCAAAGTGCCATTTCTCGATCTAGGTAATTGCCCAGTGATCTAAGCTCCCTGAAGGCTGACAATAATTTTGATGTTTGGTTCCTTGATTATTTTATTGTTTCTTTATAAACTTTATAATTTATTTTTTATTATTTAAGTTATTTAAGTTGTTCTACTTTAAGTCAGTTTTTGGATTTGTTTAGTATTTCTATTTTTTTTTATCATTCTTTTATTATTAAGTTGGTATTTTTAATTTATGCCTTTTTGATTTTGTTTTTGATTTCCATAGCTCTTTAGAATATTCCAACCTTTTTTCCAAATAATAATGTACTAAAAAATATTGTAATATCTTATTTACGTATCTAACAATAATTAATTCTAATTTTAATTCTAAAAATACTTAATATCTAGTTTTTTGTTCGGTATAAAAATTCAGGGTTTCTTAGAAGTAAAAGGAAAGCTAAAGGGACAAAAGATAAGTTTCGTAATCTTTTATATAATTATTACTGATATTAAATCTCTGACGTTTATTTGGTGCAACTTCCAATGTTTATGGATTCGGTTTAAGCAATGTTTGTTTTTTTTTACATTCCTTAATTCAAATAAAATATTATTTTTGTTACGTTAAAAGCTGAACGGTGTTTTGTTTTGATTGAGAGTTGCTCAACAAGTATGATGTGTGTATAGAATGTGCAGACAAAGCCATCCCTCACCTAAGTTTTTCAGTTACGTCTATTGAAGGTTGACGCAATTTTCTAGTTAAAAGAATTTAACTAAATGACTAATTTAATATTATTAACTAGAACGTATTATGATTTAACTATAGATATTGAATTTTTTTAACTACTAATCTGAAGCATATTTTTTAGCTAGAATGTATTTTTATAGATTTTTAGACTAGTTGGCCATATTTCTTTGAGTTTTTAACTGGAATACATTTTTAATGCAACTAGTCTGGCCAGGATACACGGGAGGGGCTTTTTTGGGTTGAAACTCATCCCATAGATCGAAGGAAAAATACTTTTTCGTGTTAACATCAGAGCGATACAAATTCAACACCAATGAATTTGTGTGCATTATATAGCACCGAGATTCACGGCGATATATTACTTCTGAAGTCGTGACGCAGCAGCTCTCGCAAATTATTTCTCTGTATATGTACCTTCACAGCAAACATTTTCTCAGGTTTTCGCGTTTGCGATAATTTCTCGAAGAGCATCAATTCGATAATTTTTCGGTTTTACGAATTTTTCTCGACATATGGCCTTCAGGTTCAGAGAACTTGCAGTATAATCCGAGGATTTTTCGTTCGTCTTTCAAAAGAATTATCAGTACATGATTTGTGTTTGTGTGTGTATGTGTCATGCTACATTGTACGAACGCTGTTTTATATCAATGGCTCGAGAAACTACTTGTTGATGCCAATTTCGAAGTGCTAAAAATGGAAATCCGTCGATTTTTATTTTTTTGTAAACGAACACGGTTGGATAGTATCGAGTAATTTTGAAGAAATTTAAATACATTCGTAAATAATAACGCAATTTTGATCCGGTATTTCTTGGTAATGCCGCGTTCAAAACAGAATGTTATTTAGCACGCCGCGTTCAAAACAGAATGTTATTTAGCACGCCGCGCCAGTCGTAACCGAAATCCAAAAATTTGCGAAGAAGAAGAAAGATGAAAAAGCTAAAAAAGTTTTAAGCAATAAGGAGAGTGGAACGGCTTGACTCCGGATCAACTTACGTCGATTCACAGCACGCAATCAATGATGCTCTGGAAATTATTTCGACATAGAAAGATGCAACCATGTCAACTGCTGCCTTCCGATTATTTTCGGCCATCAAAATCGTGTCGATCTAGAGAGTGCCAAAATGGTTTTCCACAGACATCACTATCTAAACTGTATCTTGGTTGCACAAAATTTTAACTATTATATAATTTTTTTTTGAATAGAATTTTCATTTTTTTACTTTTAGAGAATTTTTTTGTATTTTAATAAAATATTAGCACTTTTGAAATTAGGCACCCTTTTTTTAAAATTAACAATGGGATTCCCGTTTTACGCCTTTTGCTCACAATAAAAAATCTATACTGACATATCAAAAATATTTTCAAAAACAATATGAAAACCTACTCTGAAAAATATTTCGAATACGTAACACAGTCATAAGGAAAGAATTTTTACAAAATAATTTACATTTTGAAGTAGTGCCCGAAGACTTGGAGCAACGAGGGTATAAAAAATAATTAAAGCAAAATAGTTACAGCGTGAGATATGAGCTGCCACAGATCTTCAATCCTTACCTTGATCTGTTCATTACTCATTTAGAGAACCGTTTTTTGAAACGTCACAACGTTTTGTCGAACTTCTCATGTCTTTTTCCGGACCAAATGAAAATTTTAAATGAGGCAGCGTGTGAACAATTCTTTGGAACTTGCAGTTTCATACGACAATTCATCTGAAGTATGGATCAACGTAGTTATCATCAGGCGGCGCCGAATTGCAGATAAAGCAATTAACAATTCTCTTGAGGCTCTTGATGTCTGCGGCAAAAATGCATTCCCAAATGTCCATAACCTTTTGAAAATTATACCACCTGTGATCACAACACCGAATAAGCATTTATTTTCCACCTTGCTTCGTCTCAAAACCTATTTCAGGTCCACAATGGGAAAGGATTATTTGAACCGATTAGCTACGCACAACTTACATCGGCACCTAAGAATAGAAATCGATGCAATTCCTAATGATTTTTTTCTGTACCTTGGCGTATTAATTTATTGAAATAATGAAGAAAAGAATTCGTACTTATATGAATATGTTGAATATATTCTTCGTACAAATACAAGTTTTTTATCTCAAAACTCCTCCTGTTGTAAAATCTTGCGCAAGGGGCCTACAACTAGTTAACGAATTTTATTCCTATCGATTATGATAGCGTAGAAATATGTTACATGCATAAAATCAAAAAAACGTAAAACTATAATTAAA
This sequence comes from Dioctria rufipes, assembly GCA_963924295.1. Lineage (NCBI taxonomy): Eukaryota > Metazoa > Arthropoda > Insecta > Diptera > Asilidae > Dioctria > Dioctria rufipes. The sequence goes on along the minus strand of OZ002741.1, from coordinate 247,586,082 downwards.
AGTTATAATTGGTCTTAGCTAAATTTCGGCGATATTCTTGATCAATGTGTAAATATAGCCGAACTTTTGTATTGAAAATGTGTTTATTAGATCGTTAAGATAGTTCTTGGCACGTTTTTTACGACCAGTTTCCAGGAAGATAAAAACTTCTTAACCGCTATTTATGTAGGCTTTTTTATTCCAAATACGTCTTCAATATCTAGGGTTACCCGATTTAGTACTTTCTGAAAATCCACCTGAAATTTTAATGCAATTAGGTAGGTACTACTCTCAAATCGTTAAGTCTTTATGTCCACGTATTCTTAACCAAATATACGTTTTAGATTTAGCATAGGAATTGACTTGCCAAGTATTTATAACTTTGTTTAAGGTAAAATTCAATATTATCAATATTAATGGATTGAAAAGAAGTTTAGAGACTTCTAAGGATTCTCTAGAACTTTGCCACAACAAGGCTCATTTTTCAACCTCTAGACTTGTTAGATATTGCTCCCAAGCAAGCAGTAGGTGTCATATAAGTGAAAAAAGTAGAAAATGGATATACAATTTTTGTTGTTTCACTTACTACGGAAAGCATGCAGTTTTCAATTCAAAATAATTTCATCGAGATGAAAAATAACCAGCTGAGCAGCAGCAGCTATTCATCATTGATATTGATCAGTGATTTGAAAAACAATACAAAATGTCTAAAAATTTTCTGTTTCATCCTATCAAACTAGATTGGATTACACAACAACAATAAATGAATAATTTTATAGGTATGTAACCTTAAATTACTAAAGAGCCAAGAAAAAAAAATTGGGCTCTAGACGATAAGTGCAGCTAGATGTGCTACTCCATTATCTATATTTAAACATTTTCTACTTTTCACTACTTTTTTGTGTAGGCATATGATTTCCAAATTCTTCTGGTAATCTTTTAAGGGGAGTCAGCTGCAGTTACGAATGTTACCTTCGAAAGGTACGGTCCACATTGCAACTTTTACTGAAGGGCAGCACAGAAAGCTGCGCTACTATTGGCGTAACTAGGACTTTTTTCTGGGATAGGACAAGTCCCCCAATTTTCATACATAGGTTTTAAAAAACATTTGTTTTTTGCGAAGTATACTAGCTCATGAGTATTCCCAGCTTTTAACCGACATTTTTTATGCATTGAACATCTGAGCACTTACAAGTTGTTGATATAATGCCGAGAGTCGATGAAATTGTATAAATTAAGAAAACCGTAAAGTTTCTAAAGTTACAGAGAGTACAGAGAGTCTATTAGTTACAAGTTACCCACAAGAAAGATAATCTAAATTCTAGAACATAATTTCCGCTAAAATAGCGCTGCACACAAAAAATAAAATAATTCTCATAAAAATAAAACAAATTAAATAATTCTTCATAAAATAATTCTCATGTTACAAGTCACAGACATCGCATCACTATTTTTGTAATATGTAGTCTTCCTATGTGAAACCTTAACTCCACCCCGAAGAAAACAATAAACTAGAAGCACTTTTAATCTACTGCAAATTCGGGTACGTGCGCACATTCGGGACGATTTTAATAAGAAATGCTTTTCAGATATGGCAGCCTTTGTCGAGGTTCCAATGTTTGGGGTCAGAAGAACAACGAACAATTTTCAATTTATTTCCCATTCTTTATTTTAATCCTCGTTCAATGTTATTGAGCACCCGGAGTGAGAAAAGCATGGTATATCACTTATTAGTTAGTATAACTCATCAGTATTCAATCAATTTTTGGATAACTAGTCAGTCAACATTCGGTGATCGGGCGATATTTATTGCTTATCGAGACCAACGGCGTCAAGTATTTACGAAATAATTTTAGTCGGACAGTTAAATTATTGTGAAAATAGAATTAGAGTGAAAGTGCATACTTTTCTTTAATCCCAATGAATCCATGCGAAACTCAACCTCCAACGCGATTTAAAATTTTCTTAAATCATAGAAAGTAGTGTTTATTTGAAACATAAAATAAAATTTGCACGATTTTAAAAGAAAAATAAAAGAAAGTGGTGTCGTTTAATTAACAGAGACTTTTATTTTCCACATCCTCTCCTTTGTTTCTCTCACGTATTAAGGAAAACAAATCAGAATCCTCAAGTTCCATACACGAAATTGATATGATAGTAACACCCTGCCTAATGCCCAGTATTTATTCCAAGTACCAATACTAGGACCCATACTTCAAATCTTTTAAGTACAAGTACAAGTTCCGGTACTGGTACTTAAAAAATTTCAAGTATAAATGCAGGTACTTATAAAGGTCAAGAGCTTTCGAAAACTCAAATCAGAAATTTTGAAAAATCTATAGCCAGTTATATAACTGGATAAGGTTTCCATTTACGAAATATCATAAAATATCGTATAAGCTCTTACTGTTTTAATTTCTAATGTTGGAAATTGTTCATACAGTAGATGAGTTTCCTTTACAAGACCTGCAAATGAAAATCAACGCTCCACATTTGCGGACGAAGAGAGCGGATTGTGCTCAACAAAGGATATCGATTCAGCATGTCAATTTCTGTCTAACAGTTACTTATGTATTGCGCTAATTTTCTTTCTATTTTACTGAAGGCGGTAAGATTTCTTGAGGCATTGTCGAGATACAGATAACCTCCGCGTTATGGCGGTATTTGTAGTAAGTGCGTTAATTACTAATATCGGAACTTGTACTTGAGAATTTTTTGAGTACTAGTACCGGGACTTGTACTTGTACTTAAAAAAAATTTAAGTCCAGGTCCTGGTACTGGTACTAACACTTAAGTGCCAATATTCTTAAGTACTTTACAGGTCTGAAGTTCGAAACACATTTTAGATCAATTATTTACGTTTTTATTAAGCACTGATAAAGAGATAGTTAACACCTGTTGCGCTATTAGTTTGTTTTTAATTATCTCATTTTCAATATTTATGCGTGCCATTTTCGAAAATTTCTGCTGAAGCAGTTGGTCTTAACCAAGTTTTAACTCGATAGAAAATCTCCGTTCAGAGCCGGCTGAGCTGACAGGAAGATCCAGAGCTGCTTGCAGCTACTTGTATAAATTTGGGAAGAATTCTTTATTAATTTCTGTTTTCAGTCTTTCCAAATTTACTACAATGCTCTTGTTTTGGAACATATTATTTATTATTGTTGCTTCAACCTGTAAGTTGGAAATGTTTACATTGACAACATTTTTATAATTTTCTACAAATGCCTCTACATGTTTCAGGTACAACTTTATAAATGAGTCAACTACTACCTGTGCCAAAGGTAGATTTTCAAACCTTTTTCAAAGCTTTTTTTCCGGAAAATTAAACAAAGTTTTTCGAAATTTTCAAAATTTCATTGCTATCAAAGGTTATCAATTAAAATTTCCGTACAAACTGTCAAAATAATTCTGTATGATTTCTCCCATGGATCACACTTTTGTCGAAATTCAGTGGAATCAGAGCAATCTCAGAATAGTTTTTAAAAATTTTAAAAAGATTTTAATAAATATTTTTGAAGAAAAGAACCCGTTAAAGCCTTTTAGATTCCGATCAAAACGGATTCAATTTAATTAGGCCTAAGATTTTACGAATTAACGAATGTTTTCTTGGAATTTTCATAATTTCCTGGTGGAGGGAGGACCCACCCTGGCCCCTACCTAGTTACGCTAATGTGCTCTACTCTAGGGTTGCAATGAGTAAACACCTCTGACACCCAGAAAGTTGCGCTTCCAGCACGATTGCTTGCAGCTTTTTCGTGCTGCCGCAGTCTTGGATTTTGTAATATGTAAACATCTAAATAGAAGGTTGAAGGCGCATTATAAAAATTTTAGTTTGGTTGCACCTTTTGGTGCGGTTACGCGTTCAAATTTTTAAGATATTGCGTAAATTTGTGCGGGAAGTATCTTTAACCAAATTTTAATTTCGAATTCTTGAAAATTCATATTATTTTACCTGTAAAATAATAACTAATATAAATAACTCCAAAAATATTTCCGTATAAAAATTTGCCTGTTGTTAAAAATTTCAAGATAATAACTAACCGTTCAGTGGGAAAAATTGCTTTCCTTTGTTTTCACTTTTCTCTTTATTGAAGGAGTCACTTAACTTAGAATTTCTTCAAAACCAGATATAACAGAAATTTTTATACAAAATCACAAAATTTCATATCCTAATTCTTTCATTAAATTATTTACTGGTGCAGAACACTCTTTATTAGCTATCCATTTTTTCACCCAACACCTCTCCATTTTCAGCTTCTTATTGCAATTTTTTGGGAAAATTAATGACAAACAGGCGGCAGATTGCAGTTTTGAATCGCCGAAATACATGATGCTATTTTTAAATAACTTTTATCAACTCACAAGCCCCTGACTAAAAAACTTTGTGTATGAGCGCCTGATCACCTGGGAGTGCCGTTCGTGACGAAAGAGTTATAGGGTAACTAAAAAACTTTTGAAATAAATAACTTTTGTAAATAAAATGCCCCGAAAATGTAAAAAATAATTTTTTTCTTTCTGAGTGATATACACAAGTAAGATTTCATTGCAAAATGAGAAATGCTACAAGTCTTAAATCTTAAAAGTATGGACATGAGTTGCAGTTAGACAATTGTGATTATAGTTATGTATGCCCAAACTTTTAAGATTTAATATAAGTTGTAGTTTTTCTTGTGTATATCACTGAGTAAAAAAAATATTTTTTACTTTTTAGTGCATTTTATTTACAAAAGTTATTTATTTTAAAAGTTTTTTTAATATATTTTATTCTTTATTATCACTCACAGAAACCACAAATCGCTTCAGAGTTTAAGTTGGAGATTATTGACAACAAAAGCTGCGTGCAACAAAAGTGCTACTTGTGTAAACACCGTTCTAACTTTTTTTTCGAATGTGTAAGCACCACTTCGAAACTATTGCAGCTGTAACCTCAAAACAAAAGCTTGTAATGTGTAACCGTACTTTTAGTAATACCTAATAGTACTTTATCAGCTGGGAATTTATACAAGTTATTTTGAATTCCATGACATTAGGTAGATTCGTTATAAACTGCTATAACAGGGGCGTATTTAGCATTGAAATTAAGGGGGGTTCATATTACTGCAATTGAATTTAGTAACAAAAAAAAGGGGGGCACCATTTGCCTAGCGCCGTAAGTCGCTTAGTTTAGTCACTGCAGCACTGTAATGAGGTACTAGGAAGGTTTCAGCATTAAGCGGTGTAGATGTGTGTCATTTTTTAGTATACTTCTTTTACAAAAAGTCATTTTTTAATAGAATAGTAGTTTAGGGTGTCATTCAAATCAAACTTTTCTCAGTTTTACTCACTGGCAATATAATATGGACCGCTCGATATGCTATTTCATGCGGGTAGTCAGTCTTGGACGTAGTCAGTCTATATTATATATATCAGTGGTTTTACATAAGGACGCTACAAATATTTTAGAACGTTAGGAGTTAGGACTAAGTTATTTCTCTGATGTGGTAGTGAGGGAATCTGTTTCGTAGCTTGGGAAGTGTTTCTCGAGTATTTTGGATCACCCAAAGTTGAGATCCCAAACTCAAATTCTGAGAAAAACCTATACAAGTACACCACATGCATACAATAATATTCATTGAAATAAATTTTTATTTTTTTAAGTTTTGGAATAAAAATATTTTTATTTTTTTCTGATAGGAATCGAACCCACACTTGTTAGAATAGATCAAAGATGGAGGATAGAAATATTTTAAGAACTTTTATTTTTAACGATTCTAAATCAAATCATAAATATTTTGTATAATTTTTTTAAATTGAATTATATAAATAAAAAGAATATAAAATAAAAAAAATATATTTCCCAAATAACTCAATTAATTAAATATTATTTACTTTAATTTGGGGGGGGGGGGCAAGACCTCCAGGACCCCTCCTAGATCCGCCACTGTATGTAGAAAAATTAATAATTAACATAGACCAGTGCCAGAAATATTATGCTATTGAAATCTTTGTAGTTGTAATAATCAGAACAGAATGATATTCTTATTCTCTATGGCTTTAAAAGCAATGTGCTTATCGGAAAAGCATTAGAATATTAAGTGTGAGGTTTCTGGAAATTCAACGACTTTTACTAAATATAAATACAAAACACTTCCGATTGTAACTTCATCTTTCAATGCTAAATAAATTGTTGATAATATTTCATGGACATCCATCGAAATTTCTACTTCAGAAATACAAAAATTAAACGATTGACTTTTGAGGCTTTGTTTTGTTACTAAAAATCGAAGATTCAACATTTAAGTCAGACTTCTAATTGCAAAAATTATTTATACTTAACAAATTTCGAATCAAATGACGACGGGTGATTTTTTATTTTTTTTTTTTTACCTCGGTTCTAACTTCCAAATCCCAAAGAAACAAACTCTTTCTTTTTCTTGTTCTTGTTGTTGGAGTCATATGACTACGAGAGCTTCATTTGATGCTTTATGTTCCGGAGGAAATTAGATTAGATTAGATTGGTGGAGGGGTGTACAAGTGGTAGCCATGAAATCACTGCTACCTGAAAGATCTATTGTGAGTCCCCGTTCAAATTATTCCGTTTCTAGATTAAGATTGTTAATAGATTCTAGAAACATTTTGGAATTGTAGTGTAACGGACTCGGACGTAGAAAATGAAAGGTATAACGTCGGCACGGTGCCTCATCCCATAGGCGTATCGTGAGCAGGATATTAAAGCACACTACAACTTCACCAATGTCGTATATTACAAAGGATACATAGCAGACAAGACGTTTACGAACAGCGGAAAAAGATTCTAAAAATTGTGTATTCGATCTCTAGGGCAAGATATTTATAAATAAATATAATTTTCATAAATGATTTGAGATTAATCTCTACCCAATTAATTCATGAGTACTGTAAAAGATTTAATATAATTAAATTAAATCGATGCATAAATAGTTTTTCTCCTGTCTCCTCTGGTAGGTATTAATTACATGGCTTGGAAAAATATTTATTTTACATTTCGATCATAGATACGTTCGTTTCATTCTTTATCTTCTCTAGAATTATCAGTACAGATTTTATGAATGACACCACTACGATAAATATCTTTTTATCTCTTATGAGAATGCTTTCTGGCTGCTATCACATTGCCGATAGACACAAAAAGGCATACGACTAAATTTAATTCACTATGCATTTCAATTGCGAATTGAATTAATTATTTTAATAACTTAAAGACCAATGCGGGTAAATGGAATTTTAATTTTAATTTTCTTCGCTCAGCTGTGTTAGAAATTCATTTCGGGTTATCTTTGTAGACCTTACCTAGGTCATTAATGAATCTTAATCTCTTATAGATATATTTTTCACAGGAAATACCTCAAAAGCATTGTTCCATCAAATATCTATTTTGAGTTTATCAGACCTTGATACAATCATATTGACATAATGACGTAAACATTCATGATTTCAAGAGGATTGAACTTAACGCTTAAAGATGACAATAGCAGAAATTGTAATCTTATCCATTCTCTTCCTATTGTTGATATCCATATATTTATGCTAAATAAAGTCGATCTAGTGTTATGATTTAAACAAAAAAATCGCAATTCCATGATTCCTTTTCAAAGAGGAGCTTTCTTAATATATTTATATTTTTTATCTATTCCAGATTCCCTAATCTGGCAGTTCACTTCCCATTATTAAATCTAACAATGTGAGAAGTCCATGGAATATTGCAGAAGATCAGCATTCTGTTTCATTTTTTAAAAATCTTCCTTGCTTTCTGCCGCTGACTCACTCATTTAATAATACCAATGGCCGGTTTCGCAGTCCAGGCTTAAGCCCGAGCTTAGCTAAGTCACGGGTGTGGCTTAAGCCCAAAACTTAAGCCTACTCGGTTTCACAGTACTCAGTATGCAGAGGCTTAGTTAAACCGCAGATGAAAAATTTTAAATTATCAGCACTGCGGTAATTGTGAATTTTTTTAATGGAAAATTAACATTGTGAATCCCTATGTAGAAGAAGACATCAAAATAAAATATTGTTATCACTCATTTTTTTAATCTGTGCGAGTTTTTACCAATCAGTCGAGTTTTTTATCTGCTAGTAGTATCAGATCCAAAATCATCATAGCCGAATATTTCAACGTCATCCGATTTCTCGAAATGTTGCGGGCGAATTCTTATAATTTTTTCACGGGTCACAATTTGTGATATTATATTACACATTTCTTCGTCGCTGATATCCTTTGCATAAAAAAAATAACTCATTTTTGTCTTAAACTGTTTTGGTTTCTTCCTAAAACGTCAAATGAATCTAGTTGCAGGACAGTACTCAAAACTGCTAACTAGATACCTATTTTCGCTTGAAAAATTGCAATTTAGTTTTAAAATATAACTTGAAATATGTACGTTGGTTTAATAACAAAAATGATAATATTTAGGAAAATAATATATATTTAGCAATAATCTCCATATGTGTTTCACAGCAACATCTGGGGCTTAAGCCTACGAGATGACGGGCTTAAGTTAACCTTGCCTTAAGCTAGTGATATCACTTAAGCCTTGACTGTGAAACCGAAATATTTATTCAGCCTTGGCTTAAGCCATTTCTGTGGCTTAAGCCTTGACTGTGAAACCGGCAATTAGTCCCATACAATGCCTGTTGATTTAATTTCTGCTAAGTTCGTTAAATTTTGTTTGTTTTATAATTATAAAGCAATAACGTGGTCAATCGGCTCACATAGACGCTTTTTATGTTCTTCAACTATTTTTCTTTGTGTTAATTAAAACTATTTAAATTAACATTTACAGATAGTGCTATCTAATGAGAAATTATCATGATACCATTTTGAGTATTGAGGAGTTCCTCAGGGATCAGTTCTGGGCTCTTTATTGTTCTCTATGTTTATTAATATTCGTATTTCTTAATGTTTGATACAGTTATTGATTAACTGGTCTATTCTTGAAACCAATATTTCCTTTGTTGATAAAAACTGAAGCCATTTTGTATAATCTTAGATCATGCAGAGCCTTATAAGTCAAGTATCGAGATAGCATTTGATTTTTTTTTTTCTTTCTTTTGAAATTACAGTTTTTCAAGCTGTATCCAACTTCCTATATAATGACCAATATAAAGAAGTAATAATATATAGGTACACTTATATATCTAGACCACGTACTATTAACAATATCACGCTTAATCGACTCACAGCTATAGTTTCACTCTTTCAAATGCTTAATTTATGTATTACCAAATAAAATTGTATTTTCTGTTCACATAATTGGAGCAAATTTCTTTAAAGTAAACAAAACACCGCAATCTTATAGTTATAGCCCTGCTGTGGTGCCTAATTATAAGATTGGACAGCTTTTGAAGTTTCTTATCATCCAGAAAATTACTACATACGACTCATTGCTTGGTTTGCTGTTCAAGGTGAAGGCACATGAGTAAATCTTTTGAGAACATTGGAGGTGGAGCATATCTATGCAAAACATATTTTCTCTATATTTACTCCATATATATGTACATATGTAAAACCCTGTCATTATTTAATTATACTGCACGTGCGTTTACACGTTTTCTTTTTTTTTTTTTGCCTTTCCTAGGCTGCAATTTTTACACGAGTACGTAGGCTCGAAACAACAAATTTGTGGCGTGGTATAAGGTAGAATGATGACGGGTGATTAATGATTGTAACGACCTCATGAGCCATATGCACGTTGCGATGCAACTGATTAAATCTCTTCAAGTTTTAAAATTAATGCAGTCCCCCCTTCGGCCATACAAGAAGCCAGTACATCTGATTGCAGCTGCAATCAAACCTCGAGGCATTCTGTAGCCTTCTACTATATATGACTAGCATGAACATGTATATATATACATACATATAAGTATGTACCATGTTTGCAACAATAACGCTCACTTAATCAGCAATTTGTATTCCATCGTAACGCTCCAGTAAGTGGCTGACAATGATTTGGGGCTTTGTTGGATTTAACTGATTAGTTGTGTCAATCTTGTGAAATATCTTGGATTTCTTGGAGATTTCAACTCCTATACATAGAAGATTCTAAATATACAATAAGTTTGACAGAAAAATAATAAATTAAATATTTATGCTAATCTCCATAAAGTACTGCAAGAACAATAGTGATCCCTGATCTATAGTGGGTCCGTTACAAATTCCGATCTTGATCCCTGAAAATTCCAAGTTTACTTCTGAACGAATACTCCACCAAACACCTCCTAAGACGGGATTACACAGGGATCTATATCGTTCTTCTATAGTTTAGTTAATTTAAACTCTTATTGGAAGGCACTATACGCACGATTTGCTGTGATTGCCACTGTTGATCGCCATGATCCCGATCTCTTTCAGCTTGAGTAATGATGGATACACAAACACGTTCCACCAGCTCTACCCAGATACATTAAATAGCGTCCGGCAGATGATCGAGCGGATGCAGATTAATGCGATAGAGGAAGTTAAAGGTAGACATAAAATATTTATCTAAATATCGTCTATGATTATACTTACGTATAACAGGCACACTGGAGCGGTATGTTGCCAACTGGTTATTGACCTCAAACTTATCGCTGCTAGAGAACATACTTAATCCAGTATATAAGTTAATATAAGTGATGCTGAGATGACTATAGACTTCCGCCAGAGATTATTGATAATACAGTTTTTGATGGTTTTTATTAGAGATATGCCAAACTTTAAGTTTTGTTAGATCTAAAAATAGCTTTTCTCATCAACTCTTCTTTTCTTGTCAAATCCTTCATATCCAGCCATGAATATCATAGGACATTTCTTGAAGAGAGCGCAATTAAGTATCACAACATGGGCACACAGTTGAAAATCTTGGAGTAAATTTTATATTTTAATAGTATCTATATAAATCCATTCAAAATATGGTATCGAATTCATACTTTTACAATGTATAAATTTGTATATTTTGAGAGTATAAACCCTATACCAGCATGATATGAAAATGAATACCACGTAAATATAGATTTCATACTCTCTTGTATAAGTGAAATTTATAAAAAAATCATATGCAATTCATTCGCACTTAGAATAAAACAAAATAATATAAATTTGGTTTGAATCAGAAACTTTAATAATATTGATTTAATATTAATAAATGTAAGATATATTATATAAAATTTATACCAATGTTTTATTCATTTTAGAGAAACTCTTCAGATTACTTGTTCATATATAAAAGTCTTAAAAAGTTTGTTATTCATATTGAAATGATGGATTCTTTGACCACTATATTTTATAGAACCTTATACTAACTACATAAAGTCATTTTATTAATTTGAATTGAAGTGCGCATTGAAAATATGTTTTATTCTGGACAACTTCACAAGCAATAGTTTGTTTTGGCAGTATCTCTGAAGGAGTCTGTGCGCGCTCTTGATAGGCGTAAGTATGAAAATTTTTTAATGAGCACTTCATTACATGTTTCTTAAGTCCAGAGTATGTATTAAAAGTAGCATCACATTGCTTATTCGATATACATCTTAAATCTAAATGTTTTGAGCTGTACAGAAAATGCACTAATTTCAAATGCTTCAAAATTATTGAAATTAAAGGTGATTCAGCGTTACACAAATAACAGAAATATTTCATTGTTTGTTTTTGTCAGGATTTTTTTTTTCATTAATTTTTAGAGAGCCGTTTTATTTTCATATGGACATCTTTTACAGTTTGTGTTATTGAAGCATTTTCTATATGGTACACAAAATTTTGAATATATGCCCAAATCAACCGAAGGTTCATATCATATTTAATATTAAATATAAAATGTAACTTAAAAACTAAATCCACAGCAATTAGTATAGTTGCTGTATTATTTAAGCTTATAATATTGGAATCCAGTACTAACAAATATTGGTTTATACTAGCCTTTGAAGTACCTATAGCAATAATGAACGGTGCTCTGCCTGATGAGTCTTTCAAATATTCCGCGTTCGACAATCCAGGCTAAAATAATTTAAATTCTTTTTGGTATCCAGAATATAAAAATAATAATAGAGTAATAAAACATTAGAAACTTTAAACTTACCGTATAGAATTTCATGAACCTGTCTACAGCCCTTTCATCGGTAAGTCTTTTAATTTTTTTAATTCCATTTGGTGGTGGAGGAAGTAGCCGAATCAAATTGATTAAAGATAGCGTACATGTATCCCAGTCTAAGAAAATAGATTTCATATATTATATTTTTTTTATTTTTTTATTATTAAATACCCTTTTCCCTTTCCGCTTCCGTGTATAATATTTTTTTCCCAGAGTTTCGGACGGCTTGAAATATAAGAGGTTGTATTTTTTCCCACGATGCGGCTAAGTTTATCTTCGGTGTGTTAATTTGAAATCAAAATTAATCTGTTTGAATATATGTATATATAGTAAATATTTTTAGAGAATATTTCTATAGGTACGTTAAAACAGTAGGTTATCTGAATATCTTAAAGTCTAAAAAATAAATGTCAGTAAAATTAAAATTAAATTATTTAGGACATAATGAGATACGTTATATATAGAACACTAGTATATACTAACCAAGTCGGGGCAAATAAAAAAGCATGGGTAGTTCGACCAGATATTGGGGCTGTCCTCCCTGCTTCTTCTGTATTTCACGGTCGATTGGAGTATGCTTTTTACATGATCGATTTCTTCTGGCAGTATCGCTCGTTTAAGATACATTAATACATCGTGTAATTTTTGGAAGTCGTAATTTTCCGCTTTTTCTGGGGATGTATCATTGATTAAATCAATCTCAACATTTTGGATATCTTTTTCCAATTTACGTCTTTTCACGCGATCATTTTTTAGCTTAACTTGAAGAAAGCCTGTATTAGAATTATTAACTATTAATTCCTGAAATTCATTCATTTTTATATCACTTTCAGTTCATAATAATAAATTAAGATACCAATTCATTTTCTCCATCACTTTTTAAGGAAGGAAAAGTGTTAACGCAGGCAGAAGCAGCAGCAATTAATTGTGGCTTTGATGGTTTATAACCAAACTTTTCTTCAACATATGCTGCTAGCATTGACACAACTCTTCGTCTGGAGATATCATTTAATGAACTATTTTCCTCAGTACTTTTTAGAATTTGTAATCCTTCAGTTTTTCCACATATATAAGTTTTAAAACTCTACATTTCAGACAATACATTTAATTTAATTCATTAATAATGACAGAAGTAAATGTACCTCTGGAGTAGCTATCACCGATTCTCCAATAGAACAATTCATTCTTTTCAAAGTACCTCTGTCTGAATTATAACTCTCTTCACAGCAAGACTCTAAATTACTTACAATTACATAACTATTTATTTTGCACTAAGCGAAAGGATATTACCGCCTATGGTCAAAAATGCCTTCAATTTTATTTTTAAAATAAGGAGACGATGCGAAGCCATTTGATTGATGTATTCCATAAAAATTTCATCATCTATTATTGCGTTAAAATAGTTTAAAAGCAATCAAAATCCTCGTAAGCTAAGTTGAAACAATTTAGACCTACAGAGTGTAAGAACAATCTCTATTGTATATTATAAACGATAAAATAATGATTTTTTATAATAGTAGAAGTAGGTATGTAAATAGTAAATATAGATATATGTAAATGGTTCGTATTTGGTTTGGACTTATTAACAAAAATTGTGTACTCACTTGACCAAACGAAATCCGTGTATGCTAATTCACTTCCTCTATTGTGCACTTTCACTAGTTTATGCTCGCCATTATACTCATAAGTAACAAACATTTCTATAATTTTAATATATGCGCACTTTCACTTTAATTTGTCCGTACTCATTGAAAACTCCGACTTAAATGAACAGAATATCAAGACTTATTCAAAAACTCAACGGTTTCTCAGAATTCAACGCAGTTTTCGTATTATTTTTATACGTAAATTCTATTAGAATTCTTATAAGATCCCTTATATTAATTTTATTCCAAATTTGTATAATCGGTTGAAAGAAAAAAGATCTATACCAGCGAATGTATAACTTTAATAAAATTTTAAAATAAATTAGGTATACGCAGAGGTATGAAATTAATATAAATTTTTATATAAAAGAAATTTAAACCGAGCCATTATGAAAACTAAACTGTTATTATATGTTTAATAGGTTAAAATTATTAATCAAATACAAGGTGTATTATTAATGAAGTTTATACTATCTTAATATATAAGAAGTGCATTATTATCGTATAAAGCTGTTGGATAATTGTAAAATATATGCTTTTGATAGGAAACTTTAGATCAGGAGAAGTAATATATATGAAAATATTAAAAAATATTTAATTTTACACCAAGATTTTCAACTGTGCACTGTTAAGGTCTACCATTTTTCAGCAGATTATAATAATATTTTAATAATGGGAAAAAAAATATTTTCCTTCTTTTATCAACTTTACAGGATCGTTTCATAATTTGTCAACATTTTGACATTTGAAATTTTTTTTCCATCCTTTCCATATAAAAATATTATTTTCTTCAGATATCTTCCTTGTTTAACTACTCTCTTCCTAGCAAAAGAACAGAACTAAATTTAAGTTAGTTAAGTAAAGTAAAGCTTTGTGAAAATAAAAAGATAATCCTTGACGATTACGGCAGCCATTTATGGATGCTCTCCAACCTTGTTTACTAATTTGAATATTTCTGTCTACTTGAAGAAACATATCCATAAATTTTCATCAACGCACTTGATGAAAGCAAAGTAGAAATGAAGATTTTGTTCTTCTTACGTTCCTCTTTTAAGCAGGGTAGACTACCTGGATTAGAACGCTGAATAGCCCATTGAGAATAGTCACGATGCATAAATCTGTGTTGCCTTGTTCCGACCCTAAAACGCAAGTGCGTGAATTTTATCTTTGCTGACTGACCCAATCACTGACTTGTTCACGGTAGGGCTTAGTCGAAGAAATGAATTCCGAGAACTGAACCATGGAGCAGCGAGGGGAGGGACGAACGGGACCACCCCCTCCCTCTTCCCAAAAGGGTTATTTATTTTTAACTTGCACCACTTTTACAGATTATTACTTATTAACTTTATGAGATTGCATTTTTCTTACATAGCTTGATTTCCTAACTTTAAAACGAGCCATATTTCTTTATTCTTTCATGAATAGCAAAGTTTTTGTGAATTTTTAAAGAAGACCCAGGACAACATTTTTTCGAAATTTTAAGATGCTATAACTTGCAAAATACGCCATGCATAGGGAAATTTTTTAATTTGTATTTATGATTTCACGAACCAGCCAAGTATGTGAAATATAAAAAAAAAATTATGATGGTCATGTCAAATATGTGCCCCATTTGATATGGAATGACCCATATAACTACGGCCATGTTTAGTAACCGCACGTCCGACGTATGGTCAGGGGGGACATATGTGTGACAAGTGCAAAAGAGGTCGGAAAAATAGGGCTCTAAGATCGCGTCCTGACCCATCTGAGCACTTAAGAACTCCTTTTTAGAAGATATTGAATTTCAAATTTTATTTGCTAAAATCTCTTGGATGCTCTACTGTATCCTACCCATGCTGATCTACGATTCTGCGGTGTGGTGGAACCAATGTATATCGCCGCCAATCATCGTAAAATATTGCAAAAGATTCAAAAGCTGTGCCTCCTTAGTATAAGTGGCACTCTCAAGACAACCAGCACGCGGGTTTTCGAGGTTACTCTTAAAATACAACTCGCTTAAATTTACATCAAGAAAGAGGCGTCTATCGCACCGTTAAGGCTGCAGCTCAATTAGAGCTGGATTCACCCTGGAACAAGAGTTCTGCAAGAATCCAAACTACGACAGGTCTTCAGGGCTTCTGCCATTGAAAACCCTATTATCTACATAAATGGCTGCGAATCTGAAGAAAATACTGAAGTAGGTGTTTCGTGGAGGTAGATTGTATACCTACCCTGAATTCTATCTCTCGCTGTAACAGGGAGCGGAAAAGCGGACGAGCTTGCTCGTCTTGGTGCAGCCTTGCAGGTATCGCTTCACAATCGGGATCACACCAAAATATCCGACCTCTAACATTTCGAGTTGGTCCGACTGTCACCACAGTCATCTTTTATTACATGACGCCTTGAGTAGAAGTACAAAGGAATTGTGGGGTAAACCTAATCCAAACTTAACGAAAAAGGTATTGGGGCTAAACAAATCAATCCTGAGAACTCTAATGTCAATTCCCATGGGGCATCCACTTCTCAGGGGTCGCCTACATAGGATGGGACTTGCTGACGATCCTGTATACAGAGATTGCAGAGAGGAATCCGAAATGAAGACTCACTATGTTTGTCATTATCCATCTCTCTCCGGAAAGCGTTACAGATTCCTTGGCTCACACCTCCTGGAAGAACTGTATGAAGCAGGTAAGGAGGCTTTGGCGGCCAATATTAAACTATCTAAAAGCGCCCAGCTAAGACTCATGTTGTGGTCTGGTCTACGTTCTGGAGACCCTTTGAGGCCTCGACCTCATTTGAATCCATCCATCTATGCCCAAACCATACCTAATACGTAGTACCTACAGAAAATAAATAATAAATTAATAGGAGTTTCGCCATGAAACATATATGAATGTACATATAAGTTGGAATACAACTTTGAGTATACAAACAATAAATTTTCAAAACCTGAAAATAAGTGGAAGAAAATTTTCTCATTGTTATGTCTAACCGAGCTGCAAATGTATTTTCACCTGTGCCTCTCAATTAACATCAATTATCATTATTTCAGCATGCAAAATTATACCTCAAAATTTCACAAAACAAAAATCTCAACAAGATCTTACAAGAAAGGTTTCCAGCAGAGTTGCTGAATAAATTGTTTTTCTTTCAATCAAAATAATGATTCAATTATTTTACCTGTGCCAACAGTAAATTTACTACCGGGATCACTATGTACACAGAAAAATAGATAAATCCACCAAGTAGAATAGCTCAAAGTAAAAGGTTTCATTATTTAGTAATCATCATCGAAAGTTGATTGAACCAAACGTGACAAAGTGACTCAAGAGATATCCAGTAAAGCAATGCCTTTAATTAAGCACGGTCTAGTGGTCGTCCTCTCAACTCAATTCATTTTTCAGGATAATTTAAAGAAGCAGCTAGCCAGAAAATTAGTTTACAAGGGACACGCAATTTTGGATTATTTTGAAACCTTACGTATATGCTGCAACTGTCGACCGTATTGAATATGAATTTTAGTGGCGAACGGAACATGTGTTTGTCTATAGACTGACAAGGCCGACAAAATTAATAAAATAGGAAATCTCTGGCAGCCATGAAACTGTGACAATATCACCAACTTTTACATGATTTTTCATGCCAGAGTAGATCCGGTAAAGCCGCAGTGACGGTATAATGTGACAAAAATTAATATCATCACCCATAGAGGTCAGCCGTCCGTACAAATTATTCGTGATCGTTAGTTCGGTGCAGGTCAAGTGGTCACCGCATTACGCTCGTTTGATCATTTAATTGGATTCCGGGTAATACTCGAGTCCATAAGTGATAATTTCTTATGCAGAAATAGAAATATGGAACAATTGTGGAATTCAGAAGTCAACACAAACATTTACCCAAGAGGGGAGCATGCTCACTTAATTAATGAAGTCAGGCTGGCGTTCAACTCAAATATTTGCTAGCATTTACTCGAGTAAATTTGCTGACAAAAACCGACAGCAAATAATAAGTGTATAAACGCTGCTCAACGAAACCTTACTTTACTCTGTAGAAAGCCGTTGAGTTACTGAGACTATACATACATACATACATACATATATAGTGACATTATTGAACCTCGCTGTATGGTGGTGTAGCTTCAGTAATCGTGATTTGATTAAGTCCTTGGTTAATCAGAATTCAGGACATGAGCACTCACAGGCGAAATTGAAAAGATGCCGCCTTTTGCACCATGCGACAGGCGGAACTCTTTGATTTTTTCCGATCTTATAGGTTTATGGCAGGTTCTTTGCTTGTATCTTTTATCTTTCAGAATGTATCTATAGGATAGGTTGGCTAGGTCGGGGATTGATGAAACTCGTATCAAGTTTTGTTACTTTCATTTTTTTTTTTTTTTTAACGATCATACGTCGATCAATCTGCGGTGATTACATATGGTATTTTTTAAGAAAAATGAATGATTTTGAATTTACTTAATTGTTTTT
Organism: Dioctria rufipes; assembly: GCA_963924295.1. NCBI lineage: Eukaryota > Metazoa > Arthropoda > Insecta > Diptera > Asilidae > Dioctria > Dioctria rufipes. Next base: position 247,567,911 of record OZ002741.1, on the reverse strand, counting down.
TGTTATTTTTATTGAATTACTTCTTAAATTTTTTAATATTTGCGTTCATATATTATAGACATTGAAAATCAAGGTGAAAGTCCGTCTTCCGTATGGGTGTTTCCTCCATGGTGGTCCATAGAGGAGGAGGTGATAGTACTCACCTAAACAAACAAAAAATCGTATGGCAGGGAGGGGGGGGGGGGGTTACAGGGTGATTAAGAAAAAAAGCTAGTTTTTCACAAATCACCCTGTATCTTAAAAAGTACAGGGGCGTATGGTCACAGTTAAGAGCTCATTGTATGCATGGTCTTTTCAACGAGTGCTCAACCAGAACCGTACCCCTCGCCCCTCAAGAATTATAGTTGTCTAAACTAAAAATTTCGGGTTTTCTTACCTTTTTCTTTTAATTTAACCTCTATTATTTTTGCAACCAGGTCATTAACATTACTTTTTTTTATAAAAACTGTAAACTGTAGACTCTCCAGTTTAATTTGACCTATTACACCATATGTGTTAATTGTAGCCGTTAAACAGTTATTAACTCATAACCTATTCAGGTCACACCGAAATTAGACGATATTTTTTAAATGACGTGCTAAGGGAACAATTTATCGTTGAGAATAGATTTGAAAATAGGTTTGAGAATAGGTTTAGAAGAGCTAATAACTCTTAAAGGGCTTTAGATAGCACATTGGGTGTAATAGGTCAAATTAAAGAGGAGAGTCCCTAGTTTACAGTTTTTATAAAAAAAAGTTATGTTAACGACCTTTTTGCAAAAATAATAGAGGTCAAATTAAAAAACAAAGGTAAAAAAATTCGAAATTTTGAGTTTAGACAACCATAATTCTTGAGGGTAGTGGGGTATGGGGCTGGTTGAGCAGTCCTTGGATAGGCCATGAAGCTCTACATACAATGAGCTTTTAACTGTGACCGTACGCCCTGTACTTTTTAAGATACAGGGTGTTTTGTGCAAAACTAGCTTTTTTTCTTAATCACCCTGTAACTCCGAAACGGTTGATATGGGCCCCCCCCCCTGCCTACGATTTTTTGTTTGTTTAGGTGAGTACTATCACCTCCTGCTCTATGGACCACCATGGAGGAAACACCCTATTCAGAGTGGTCCAAATTTAGATAATATGAATGGTAAACTAAATAGCAGGTCTTAATCAGGACAATCCCCATATATGTTCTGTTCTGGTCCAATGAATGCCCATGTAATGCAGGCGCGGATACAAGGTGAGGATAATGGGTACAAATGGTCCCCCCCCCCATGAGTCTGTGCCGAACTTCTTACTATATAATATTACTTTTAAGACTTTCCCGGTTGCTTATAAATGCTCGCAAATTGCTGATTTTCCCGCTGATTCTTACTTACAGCATTTTTTAGTAGCAATAATTCTTTTTTATGGTTTTCCAATATAAGATGACCCACAGGGGACGGCGCGTATATGCCTGGTGTTTGGAGTGGAAAATGATCTTTTGTACTGTTTACAAGAATCATTATAAAACTATCACTAATTAAGCCGATTACAAAAATTGTTATCAACTCATCTCTAACCCACTTTGGCCAGTATATGTTTCTAAGATCTCAAATTAAATATTTCCAGACAAAATAGTAAGAAAACCATCAAATGACAATAATTTGCTGGAAAAATTCTCTGTCATATTTTCGTTGCTTTTCAGAAAATTTGCAATGAAAAAATCGGATTAATGACCCACCGATCATTCTTTTGAGCCCCAACCCAGAGCTAAACAACAAGCACGGAAAAGGGCATACGAAACAATCGTAACATATCACAGTCGATGAGCAAATTTGTATCGAGGCGCGCTAATAGGTTACCGGTCAAGTCCAAATCATTTTATCATTTATAAATGCTTTTCTCTAAGAAGAGTACTCTTTGTCCGTTCAATAGAATTCTGAAAATAATCAATGGAGGTACAAAAGTTGATACATACTCTCTATCTCCCTCTCTATCTCGAATATTGCTTGTAGTCTCAGTTCACTATAATTTGCTCCAAAGAATTAAATAAAATGGGTAGAAAATTGCTTTTAAATATTTGTAGTGCATTCATTTTTGATTCAGTAAAAAACTATAGTTCATGTTAAAATTGTTGTCGATAATCATTTTACCAATTTTACAAGACATTTTATCAAGGAACATCGAACAGTTCCAACCGTCCAATTTATTAAGGGTATATTTTGTTATTGAAACTAAATTAAAACTTAAATTAACTGAAATGTATTTAAAGTAACCTTTAGCAAGCAATTGTCCATACTTTCATAGCTCTAGCTGCGTTTTTTTTTTTTAACTGAACTGGTTTATTGGAAATTTCATATTAATTTGGTGCTATAAAACGTCTATACCCAAGAAATGTATTTTTTTTTTTATGTAGTAGTAACCGTAAGGTATCCATTACCAAATTATATAACTTGAGTTATATAGACTAGTACTCGAAACCACTTTGTAACCACTATAAACCCTTATAGGGCTTAAATGGAAAGTTATATAAAGGTTACCGTGACTTGATTTAGGTAACGTTATATAACTAAAAATTTTATAAAGTGAGTATTAAAAATATTCCGGTTACCTTAATATAACTCGTTATATACCCCTTATATAACTCAGGGTGCTCTCGATTAATTTATTTTGGTCATAACAGTGGTCGTAGTAATGTATCGGTTACCTTTATAAACTTTATTTATAATGGTGATGGTAAGGTTTTCACAATGCTTGGAATTTTCTCAGACTGATTACTTTTAGTGATTGAATTGTTAGGGAAATTACTTTTCGTTACCTTTATAAAACAATCTAATGCAAATATTTACGAAACCTATCTTGACATAGAATTTCAATATTTTTTGTATTGCATTTTTATAATATAAGGGTTTAAGATTTTTACATTTTACAATTAGAATTCTTAGGCATGTTATTTATTTGCTTAAATTGTAATTCAGATGAAGACTAATCTACGGCTATCATATTAAATTAGAATACGCGTTTGTGTTGAATATTTACGATTATTTTTGTAAGTTTTGAATATATATCGATAAAAACGTAATAGATTCCGTTTTTTTTTTATTTTTTTTTTTACCAGAAGTCTTGAAATATTGAAAGTGGAACATAATACCCCAACAGGTGGAACTTATTACCCCGCAAAACAGGTAAAGGATATCGAACGATTAGGACAGTTAAAATCAATTTATATCGTTAAATAAATTAAATATTTATTTAATTTTATTTTATTTTATAAATTAAATATTTATTTAATTTTATTTTGGTATTGGTACAAGAAATCCTAAAGATTGTATGTTTAAACTATCATGTAATTTAACCAAAAGGTTTATGATATATTGATCACATTTCAAAAAATGGCACTTCAAGATCTGCCCTACTCTACGTGGTGAAATTCAACTGCAATTAAAATTTTATGTGAATATCATTATAGATATGTACTTCTAAAAAATGCAGATAGCTCCAAAAATAAGCAATATTTTAAAATTTGAATTAAATATTTCAAAATTTAAAATTTTCACTTAGGTGATATCAATTCATAAAAGTAACATTACATAATTTAGAAATGTTATGTACCTAAAATGATGTATTTTCTTCATATAAAATTAAAACGATAGCTATATATCAGGAATTAAAGAAATTTGCTTAACCAACATTTTCTTTTTTATCTGCAATGCACAGATGAAAAAATGGCGGCTTGTATTTAAATGAACAAATTACCATTATAAAACTTCTAGAAATATTATATAAATTAAAGGAATTACCATGCCTCGAAAATGGTCCTTATATACTCTTATGTAACCTTTGGTAATGTTATATATCTTATAGTGACAAAAAACAGACGTTAGTGTTCTTTATATACCCTTTGATTATATTGTGTTAAATAAATAAAACCAGTTTTATAATGGCTCCATTCGACACTAAAAGTAATTTTTTTTTATAACGATCACCGTAGTTACTAAAGGACCACCAATAATTTTACGATATTTTATAGTGGGTATATGAATTACCGAAAGTTCCCAATTTTTATTAAATTCACATAAATTACTGAATGTTGTCGAGTTATATAAGGCTAACCACGGATACCGCAATAAACAATTATTACAAATAAGTTGTATAACATGGTGATGAAAACAAGTATAAAACTTTTTATATACCTTCTAGTTATGGTTGCTCTAAGTTATATAGATCGGTGATTGCAACATTTCCATCACCAACTTATAACACCTTTAGTAACTAACTTCTACGATAACCATTAATAACTTTAAAAAACTCTAATAAAACTATGTCACCAATTGGTAATATTAAAACACTTATTTAACCACTCAAATTCTTATATAACCGAATAACCATTATATACCCCTTATATACTTTTATAAAACTACCCATCACCTTCACTCACCAAAAATTGAAAAAAATTGTTATTTGGGTAGGTAGCCATGATTTTTCATATGGGGAAAAATTTCGATGATTTCAATTCTCGCAATAAAATTGTTGGATCAAATTTTGAAATTTTTATGCCACAAAGTATAGCAATGTGATGATTTTTATGAATACATTTGTAACAGTTTTTAATTACTACGTCCTGGAAAAAAGAACGCGGTATTGTTAGTCAGCACAGGAAAAAATGGCCCTTATTCGAAATTTACCAGTAATATTGGTCTAAGACTAATTCTTATGATACCCTAGCCTAGATGAATGCCCGTATAAAATTTCGTATGGTCACTGATCTATGCAAATTTGATTTTTTACGTGGTTTTTCGCATATATTTCTAGAACGGTTCGTCGAACAGAAAAAATTATTATGACCAATTTTATAGGATTTTATATTCTGAAGAAGTTTTAAGTACAATAAAAATGTGTAGGACTGATCGTTTTCACAGTATATGTTAAAAACCTAAATTTTTATATGGCAACACCAAGAATAGGCTGCCCGATTTAGTCCATTTTTGAAATTTTATTTGTTATTCTATAAAAACACCATGTACCAAATTTCAGCTCTCCACGTCGACGCGTTCTCAGGCAGTGTCCAAATATATAGCGGTAAACGAAATTTTTGTATGGCAACCCCACGAAGGAGTTGCCTGATTTGCCTCATTTTTGAACTTAATTTTACTTTTACTTTTAAAGTCCGTATACAAAATTTCAGCTTTCTAAATGAACGAGCTCTCGAGTTATCAGTTATCGTGCGCACGGACAGACGGACGGACGGACATGCAAAAATCAAAATAACTTTTAATATTATGCGTGGGTGTCCAATCCATTTTTCTCTACCATCATTATTTCAATGCGTTACAAACGGAATGACAAATTTAGTATACCCTATAGATTTCATCTACGGTATAAAAACTATCACCTATTCTGATTATTGATTGACCAAAAAATTCAAAATTTTGATTATTGCTTAACCAATACTAATACAATACAATTTGGGCAAAAATAACCTTTAGAAAAAAAAACCTTTAAAATGTTGACCATTTTAATCGATTAGAATTTTGAAAAAAGTTAACCAATGTCGCATTTGATGTGATAGTTGATTGCTCATGTGTTTCTTAAGATGCCTCGTTCCACAATTTCTACTAAAAAAAGGTAACTTAAATTCGAAAATGAGACCAATCGGGCAACTTTTTCGTAGGGTCATTTTCCATTATATACTTGGGCACTGCCTGAGAACGCGTTGACGTAGAGAGCTGGAAATTTAAAAATGGACTAAATCGAACAACTTCATCTTGGTGTTGCCGTACAAAGCATTGGATTTTTGCTTTATTTTACTTTTATTTTCATCTAAATTGTAGTATTATTCGTCTTAGACCAATTATACCTTTTTCTCTCTTTTTATTCACAGAAGTCCAGTTAGTAAAGGTCTTATTAGAAATGCTTTTGATTTAGATACCTATCCGATATATTGTTTTATTTATGCCCTTAGAAAATGTTACTAAAGTAAGGGCAATAAGCCCAAATGTTTCAAAAATTTTTGCTATAAAAAGCAAACCAACAAACATAAATTAGAAATTCAAATTTATTTGTGATGCTAATGCTAACATAATACAGAATATTATTCTTATTACTAATAATGCGTATATCTACCGTTATTATCTATACATTCTAAAATACGTCGTCCACACATAAATTTTCTAATTCGTCCTTGGTGTAGTTGCTCCATTCTTGCTGTACTCTTGCAGTTAATTCTCATCTATTCTTCGGCATCGGATGTCTAAGTACACTCTCTTGAAGTCTAGCCCAAACGTGCTCGATTGGGTTAAGGTCAGGAGAGTTTCCAGGCCAATCTTCCCAAACAGTTGAAAACTAAGATTTTGCCAGTGCCAATGTTGCCTTTGCTGTATGCGCTCGTGCCCCATCCTGCATAAGAATTACCAAAGCGGCATGTGTTCCCCAATTCTTCGATTTAATATACCGTTGAACCGTTGATCGAGACGTTATCTTTCGCCGTTGTTGGTAATTTTCGGATTGATTTATCCTTTTGGTCGCTATCCTTGTTCCAATGCCTGTCTTGTTTTTTCCGCCATCTTCATTATTTTCATTTTTGCTGTAGGTGAAAGAGTTATCGATCTACCGGAACGTCTTTGGTCCTGTATATCGCCTTTCCTCCTTTCTAGCTATAATCGTACGGTCTTCCTGTCCACGCCTAGTGTCCTTGATATTTCGGAAACGGATTTTCCTATTTCGCCAAGAGTTTGGATTTGAATCCTTGTTTGTATCCTATTCGAAGCTATAATGAAGAAGCACAAAAGTCCTCTAGGATAGGCTTAAAAAAAATAATGATTTATCAAGCAGCACGTATAATATGTTCTAAGAAAAATCACTACTAACGATAAACACGGCAATAAAAAAGGATCCTTGAGGTCAGGAGCAATAAAATTTCACTGGTAGGTTCGCAGAAAAACCCTTAATTACCCCGGTAACTCAAATTAGCTTTATAAAGGATACGTCTCTGTAACTGACTATAGGGACAAATGTTGTTTAATTTTTCTCCTGGAAATTGCTTTGCACAGCTATTATTGTTGTATATGCTGTCGTAGCTAAGCACTATATGATCTTTAAGATAGCTGAAGAGTTGATATTTAATCTCTTAAGATTTTTGCTAGACTGAGAGGGGATAAATTTTGGCAACAGGTAATGAATAATGCGTTTACTTAAATAGGTGGGGAGAAACTTTTGTGCCACCCTTAAATGTAGTCATGAAATGCTCAAAAATAAATAGAAACTTTATTATTTCGCTGTTTCATCTATTTTGTAGTTTTATAGTATGTTGATGAGACAACTACATAAAACAAAGTAGTTGGATGATATTTTTGTGCAATGAAATCTTGTTAATAGTAACTAATACTTTTAATTTATATAAAGTTAAATACATCAATCAAAATATTCAACAACAGTTGCGCTTTTAAAAAATACATTCTACAATGGAAATGGGAATGCTCACTTTTCATACAACATTAGGCCCGACACCTTCAGATATGAGAAATGTGTTGAACGATGCACTATGATATTCTGAACATATTTTATTAACAATGTTTACTTCTATCTAGCGGGCGAAAGCTTGAGTAACTTTCTTGGGTGAAAAAGTTGACTTTCCTACTTCTCGTGATTGTGCGGAATTGGTGCGTCGTGGAAAATAACTTCTTATGAGAAAAATGCTCACAATAGAGCACAAATAGCCATGGAGGAAAGAACTACGAAAATATATGCGAAATGTAGTAGCTGGGATGTATGTGACCCAAGTGCATGAAAATGGGTTTTCCGGCTGCAAGAACGTCCCGAGAAAGTCTTCTGAAAAAAAAATATATATATACAGGGTGGGCCAAAAGTCACCATGTGGTTTAAAAATTAAATTGATAACATATGGTAGGAAGAAAAAAAGGAGGGATAAGGTGGGGTGGGGAAACATGCTTACCTATGAAGAACAGACAGTTGGCTATCATGTAAAAAAGGAATGAAGAGAAACGGTCAACAGGGTGTGGAGCAATGTACAAACGAAAAACTTAGTTATTTTTAAACCCCATGGTGACTTTTGGCCCACCCTGTATAATATACACCACCCGATAGTTCTCCGAATTGTAACTAGTAATGATCTGAGGCAAACAGTGAAACCCGTTCTCCGATCGGACATAACCCTACCGAGTTATAGTCGATCTAAGGTGTGAAAGATCCAGTACCTCAGTTCGAATAAAAAAATTAGTATTGGGATGGCTATAAATAGTTATATAAGCCTCCGAGTATAGGAGTGTGGGTACTCAAACTTCTTCTCGGGACCTAAGGAATTCGGTTTTGTGCTAGATTTTCCAAAATGTACTAGATCAAATTTTGACCCCCTCCCCCAGCTTTCCTCCGCTAGATAGAAATAAACATTGTTAATAAAAAATGTTTAGAGCATCATTTAAGATATATCTCTCATGCCTAAAATGGGCATTACCCTTTCATTATAACATACTCCTACTTAGAGAAATTTTAGAAAAGTTTAAATAAGATAATTTTGTGTGAATATATCAAGACGGGCTTCGTCATGGATTTGGATAGGACTTTTATGTATTATGATATAGTTGAATGTGCTAAATATGGATTTATGGTTACAATTTGTCGCCGAAATTACTTAGAGATCACGGGTTTAATCATCAGAGCAAATTCTGTTCGTAATTTTAAAGAAAAATTAAATATGTAAGTATTACAATAAAAGCAAAGCTATATGTGGGGCTCATCCAAAATATATAAAAAATTGGTCAACGACTACATTTATGATCGCTCTTAGCATCTTAAAAAAATAGCTATAAGCAACTATATTCATAATTGCTTGTGACTATAAATTTAAATATAGTTTCTGGTGACTATTATTTAGTTGCTGACAACCATAATTATTAATAAAATTAATTTAGAATAGAATAATCATATCAGTGTAATTAGTGGAGTCGGATCATTGTGAGGTGAAAAGTGAAACTAAAAAAATCATTTTGGTTCTTGAAAACTGGTAAGTAGGAAGTGATAAAATTATTGAAGTAATGTAAAGTATTTTCACTAGAACTTTTACGTTATTGAAAGAAACATTTATAAAAAAAAATTTTAATTTTAAATTTCAGTAACTTATTTATTAATATATCAGAAAATTTTATTAATGACGTCACAGCACATCATCTGCAATGTGTCAAAATTTAAGGAGAATACCTTCTATTATTTGCATCGTGCCCTTGCGAGCTGCTAAAGTTGGAAATCATTTAGACGAACAAAATTGTTTATTTGTTTAAAAAAGGTAAAAAACAGAAGAAAAGCTGAAAACAAAGATCAGCTGATGCCTGTCAACACTGACTTTACTGGAAAACCTTTCCAAATTCAGCTCATTTTAATGACGGTAAGTGACAATTTTACTGCAATTTAACTTTTAAATGGAGTGAAAGTTTGCTCCACTTTAAAATGCAGCTAAATATTGCAAATGGGTCCTTGATGGACTTCATTTGAATAACATGTTTTAAACAAAAATACTTGTTAAATGAATAAAAATCTGTTAAAATTTCGAAATTTTGAAATTCAATATTCAATGAATTCAAATTCAATGTCATGCTAGTGATTCTACTAAATACAAGGTATTTTGTTAAGAATAATAAAAATTTCTGAATTACCCTGTAACTTGGTTTAGTCACAATTGACATTACTAAACTATGCAAATCTTTGCTTTTCTGGACCTCCTCCACCATTGCACACTATAGTCCGATGGCATACCTATTGTCTTTGGACACCCACGCTTCATATTAAAAGTTATTTTGATTTTTGATTGTCCGTCCGTCTGTCCGTACTCACGATAACTCGAATAGTTAGAGAGATGCTAAAATTTTGCACACCGGTTTTTTTTTTACGATTTAAATTCGGACAATGGGATCAATAAATTAACTCCTTCGTAGAGTTGCCATACAAAAAATGAAAGCATTATCGTAGAGAACTGAATGATGTTTTCAAAGCAATAGTAAATAAAATTTCAAGAATATACTAAATCGGGCAACCCTTTCTTGGTGTTGCGATATATAGGTTTGTTACGTATACTGTAAAAATGATCAATCCCAGAGTTTTACATGTACTGAAAAGTTCTTCAGAATATGAAATCCTACGAAATTGGTTATAACCATTTTTACTGTCCCACGAACCGTTCTAGAAATATATGCGAAAAGCCACTTCAACAATCAAACTTGCACAGATGGGTGCCCATATGAAATTGAGAACGGGCATTCATCTAGGGTATCATAAGAATCGGTCTTAGACCAATTCAAGCGTTTTTACTTATGTAGAAGTCGGTTATAGACTAGAGGACAGATAAAGAACGAACTTAGTTAGCACTATTTTCTGCCAATTTCAGTTTTTATACTAAGTACATATTTTATCTTCTTGTGGTAGCTAGGTGAACTTAAAGTCATCCCACCGCAATTTGAACCGAAGTCCTCTTGCTTGATTATCTTGATAGCGTCTTGATATCCATTAAATCCATTAGTTACTTCACTCAATACAAAAGGCAAATTACCTATGATTAATTCAACTTACCCTCAGATATCAATGGACAAATTGATTTTGCCACAATATTGTATGTTCTATGTGTACGTTTCTGTGCGTATGTATGTCATTCATGATAGTCGTCAATTAGTCACAAATCAAGCTAACTTGCCAAAAGATCATTACACTAACCATTTTTAATGTAATGACTCAAGAAACAAATCAGAATGTATTTTATCAATGACAAAGTTCTCTTCTTACTATCTTCATATACAGTTGTCTTAGGTTAGGACAACCTTCAAGGGATGCAATTCATGACAGTAGACAGTGGACGTGCGCAGAAGCAAAAGAATGAACATAATCGACACAGATCATGGTTGCTGCGTTCCTTGGCATTCAAGGCGGTATGAATTCTATACAGAAAATGAACAGTAGCTGGTTGCTGGTTATGTACGCGTATCTGCTGTGCTATATAATTTCTTCATGTTGCTGCAGTAGTAGCTATTGAAAAACAAAAAATAACTATAAAAAAATCTACAAGCTCCAATACGAGGCGCGCTGAAAGGCATGAACCCGATTTCGTATGCTCCAAGAAGATGAACCGATCCAAGATTATGTATGTACGCAAGCAAGCACAAAAGGGGGACTTTCAGCATCAGCATATAACGCAACAGTTCTTCTGAAGATTCGTTTCTTGGACGAAACCTTTTGTTCAAATTTCTGCGCAATATTCATGAAAGAATCTTTTATGCGCACCAGAAGCACATGGTGAAATGACTAATTTGCTTCTGATCGTTGATGTTGATGTTCGAGTTAACGATATTCCATGGCGTAATCTAAGTTGGCAGAAAGATACTCCTAAAATGGCTTAAGTGTTTTAAGGGTGATTATTATTTTGTCTTCGCGTAGTATAGACCACATGTCGAAAGAATTTAAAGTAAACGAAAATTTCTGATAAGGCTCAACATGGTAAAAATAGAAAGCGTGAAGTGCTGATAGAGTGAAAGCCAATAATTAACTTTTAAACAATATTAGCGGAATGAAATTTCCTTAAGATAACGTTGCTGCACTTACAGCTTTGTTTACTTTTTTTTTTCAAAAGCATTGTGAATTGTTGTTAAGTAAGCAATTCGTGTTGAAATTGGTTCTCTGTGTTTTATCTAAATGCACTCGAGATAATGGCTTTGGAAACAAAAGAAAACAGGGCAGCATTCGAGAAGAAATTCTGAAAAGATTTTTGGTTTATTGTTTGAGGAAATTTAAATATTATTTAAAACTGATTTCTACACAATCAGCTATACTATACTATTACATTACAGCCGAGTTATTATGATATTTAGATACTCATCCAGGGGCGGATCAAGGATTCTTGTCAGGGGGGGGGGGCGCAACTTTGGTTTGAAAACGGTATAAGCTGGAAACAGATCAAACGTTCGAAGACACTCGCTACCATTCGCAAATGTCAAATGCACAAAATTTATCATTTAAAAGGTACCTGTCGAACAGATAAGTGAGTGGTTACCACTCGGAATGAAGAAAATTGCTGAACGTTCAACTTTTGCCTCTCGCGAAAGTCAAACGAGGCGCTAAGTTATTTATTCTGTTTTGGTTTGTGAATAATGGAAATATAAAACTTCCAAATCATCCATTTTAGTTAGTACAAATAGGGAAACACATCATAAATTGTAACTTCGCAAAATACAGAAAGTAAAGCGCTACGTCCTTTACCTCTACTAAAGTCAAGAAAGTTTGATTTTTTTTTTTTTTTTTTATTATTAAGGTAAGTTCAGGGGATACCATATGATGCAAAGTACAGCATGACAGGAAGGTGATAGAGAATGGAATTGGAGGACGTGAGGAGAGTTGCTATGTATGAGGAGAGGTGCTGATGTATGTCACCCTTAAGATGGTAAGCAGTTCCACATTCGCACAGTTCAGGATAAAAAAGCATCACGGAATTTTACTGTACGGCCGAAGGTTATATTATGGGTATAAGGATGTGCACGATGTGCAGTGCAAGTTCTGCGTGCAAAGATTAACCTACAAGGGATCAGACTAGATATTGTATCAGAACATTGACCATGCCTAAAGCGATAAAGGAGTGAAAGGCATCCATCATTGCGGCATCCATCGAGATGGGCTGAAATATTTCTTACACCTTTTCAGAAATCTAAGATATTTCGATGCTTCTTTGGTAATAGAGAAGATGTGATCTGTCCAGCTTAACCTACTGGAGATTTTAATGCCAAGAATGGATAATGATGGTGTATCGTAAATCAGTGCTCCATCAAAAGAAATGGGAGTGAAAGGTTATGATCATGCTTCAAAGAGATGAGACAGTTTTTTTTTGGGACTTATATGCTTTGAACTCGATGCGAATCGCTAAATTCCATGCGAGGATATGATAAAGGTCGTTATTCATTTAATTAATCATGCAATCTCGTTTGGCAGATGTGGCATTCTCTCTGGAGTCCCCAAGAGTGTCAAAGGAGTAAGCGAGATCAAGGCTAATGTCATAGACAAAACTATGGATGGGATTAAAAGTAAGGGAAAGTAGATTATTAACGAAAATTAAGAAGATAACAGTACCTTGGTGCAAATGAGGTTCTGGTGAAACACCATCTAGTACAACCGGTATTGTTCGATCAGGTAAGAAACTTTCAATCTATAATAGAAGAGACCAAGAGCTTTAAGTTTAACTAAAAGGACTGGAAGCCAGACTCTACAAAATACCTTTCAAATATCTAGAGGAACGATTTTGTAATCACCAAAATTATGCAGACCACGGTTCGAATGTTCCGTAAGAAAGTCACCAAGTGTTCATATGAGCGTCCAGTCCGGGAGCAATAATGGCGATCATTGATCAAGGATGAGGTACAGCTTTTAATTAACAGGAGTAAGAAACCATCAGGAGACGTTGATCACCTTAAGGACCTTGAACACATCTTTCTTACGGATGTGTATTGGCTCTTATATAGAGAAATTGAAGCGAATCTACCAGTCAAAATATTAGGTTAATCCAGGGACTCAACAATCACTTCACCATTAATAAATAGTAAAGGTATAGAGAAACTGCTGAAGTTCTTTCTGATGGTTTTGACCAGACACCAGTAACCTTTGCGGCTTGCCAAAATTCTTTGTCTCACACTCTGGTCAAAAAGAATTTTTTTTTCTCTTGATAATGGACTTGCAGGTGTTCCGTGTAGTCTTGTAGACTTGTTTCAGTTCTGGACATAGATTGATAGGCGCGAAAAGCAGACACTTTCACTTTTAGGCCGTTTGCACATCGAAAAACGAAAACACTAAACCGAATAACACAAATTTTGTCCTAAACTAACAGAAATTTTACGCAATACATGTAATAAATTATTGGATATTTATTCTAATTGCAGTTTCAATAAAAAAATATCCATATTAAAAGCTTTAATTCAATTAAAACACATTCTTATGTTTATTCGTACGAGAAACAAATTTTCGTTCCGAACTGTCGAGTATATTTTAGTTCCATACTATGTTCCACACACGAACGAATATTCTTTGCGTTCTTACATAACCTCATTTCCGTTTATTTACAGTTGATACAAACCCTACCCAACTTTTATTCTTTCGTTTTTGATATGTAAACATAAACGAATTTTCGGTGTGGAACTGTTTATTTGTTCGTTTTTGTTGTTCGATGTGTAAGCGGCCTTATTACTTGGTTGAACTTATCTTTAAACCAAGAGTGATTTTACTGTTGTTGAGACCTGATGTAAGAATAAGGAATGTATTCATGCATGCCTAAGTATGTAGTTGTATAATGTGCATTCGTCAAAATCCCTCAAAGAAAAACAGACTGACCAATCTACTTCTCTAAGATACTGATTGAGAATTTCCCAATCAGCATTTAGATTTTTTTTATTTAAGAGGAGTCAGTACTCAGCAAAAGTTTCAATTTAGATACCAGCGAGCCTGCAGGCAATAAAAATTACTGTACGTAGGTTTGTGTCCTGAGAAAATTTTACATAAAATTAGCCTAGACCTAGATCACAGCCCACATTAGAGACATCTAGTGTAAAGGCCAGAAACCCAACATGTCAGAATTTAAGTCGAAAAATGAATATTTGCAGTTCAAATAAATTGAAAATTTTTCACTATAATTAACTCTTCTAAAGTTTTTTTGCGCATAATTGTTAAACATAATATTTTGATTTGTATTTCAAAAATATTCAACGAAATATTTCATTTTCTGATCGGTGACATATCGGAAGTACTATTATAGTCAAATAATTATAAAAAGCGCCACTAAAAATGAAAAAAAAACTCGACGTTATTTGCTAGATCTAGGCCTTATCTTTCTAAAACAATCACAATTTAAAGAAATGAGAATACCTACCCACAGGAATTTGATTTAAAAGACTTCAATTTTTACCATTTTTTAGAAGTTTCCGAGCTAATATCTCCATTCCAACACACTTTTTTTTTACTAGACTAAACTTGCAATTATTGGTACTGACCCCTCTTAACGTTTTTGCTAAATATTCTACTATTGAGTTTTACGAAATAATAAAACTTTTTTTATAGTGGACAAATCTTTGAAAAAAGAAATTTCATTTCAAAAAGATGGCGTTTCATATAAGCAGGAACCGTATAATCGTCAGTACGGCTTGGTTCCTGCCTGCCGTATATGCCAAAGCAAACAGCCAAGCTGACCCATATATAGACTTAAAATAAAAAACTTTAAAAAAAAAACTTTTTTTTCCCAAAATAAAAGTTTTGCTTTAAATGTAATAACTCAATACAACAATATACAATGATTTGTTTGCCGTTGTGTAGTTTCGTTGAATTTCTAGATGTATCTCATCAACAAGACTTTGGCTGCTATTTTCAATTAAAACAAATCTCAAATCGCTTTTACCCGAATAAGCTCTGCTTCAAATCGAATGTTTCCAGAAATTATGGTTTTTACAAAAAGTGCAGTAGAAAAATTCAGAACATCTGCTGGAATTTTTTTTTGTCAAGGGGGGTGGGGGCCCGATGTTCCCGCCATTGTCCTCATCTGCATTGGAGCTATGTATCTTTATATCGAAGGGAGACTCCAAAACAACTTCAAATCATGCAATTTAAGATGCGTCTATCCTCGCAATCATAAGACAAGTAGGTATGTATGTCATTTTGCAGGTAGAAGGTGTTAAGATTTGGATACCTGGACTAGCTTCCTAGATTTTCAATTTCAATAAGAATTATTGCAAACGCGCCAGGTTAACTATTTGTAGTTGTGAGGTATAGAAGTTTTTTGGGACTAAATAATTCGAATTAGAAATGAAATCCTAAACTATGTTCTTTTCCATAACATGTTTTAGAAAACTCATTATTTTTCTGTTGATTCTATTTGTGCTTTAGATAGCTATGTATTAACATTTTCCCAAAACGGGTACAAAGTAATAACCAGATAGGATCAATTAAAGTGTATACAAGTTTCTATATATATTTTTAGTAATATTTTTGATACTAGCTCAAACGACAAATGAACATCAAAAACTATTATCTCAACTACTTGAAATAAAGACCTTGCTCTCTTGAAGAATTCGTATTTCTACTCTGTTTCATAGATATACAAGAATACTGCAATAATAATTCTAAATTCAGTCTGGGGAATTTAAGAAGAGGGCTTTCTCTCTTACTTATGCTTTTATGAGATTTTTCAATGCCATCGAAGAGTATGTAGTAGGTAAAGTAAAATGAGCACTCCACTAGTCCACCATTGTTCACCTTTCAGACGTATGAGCAATTGCTCGTAGGTCCCAACCGGAAGTTCTTCTGAAGTTCAATATTGGCTCCCAACCATCCTCGCCGACTTCATTCAATTCGTCCAGGAGGTGTAAGCCAAGAAATTTGTACCTCTGTATTTAAAAGTAAAACTCTTGTTATTCCCCTTGGAATTTGCTTTGAGATTATCGAATCACTTTATACCTGAGAATAACAAACTTCCGAACTCCATGACTAGACTATCAATGCAGATGACAAACTTTTTCTTTCACTTCAGATCCTATATTAGCGTCAGACCACCACCAATGATAACGGCAATCAACTCTGTTTGAAGAATATTGTTATCTGACAGTGGGTACGACCTTGATATTCCAATTGATGTGCCCAAGATTTCAGCATCTACACCATATACGATTTGGCAACTGTTACTGAACAATACTGTATCATAAACACTTGTCAAGTCACTGCTCCCCCATCTAGTAAGAATAATAAAACTTAAGTTATTTGATAAGGTCCATCGGCCATAATCTTTTCTGTGGTTATGCGAAAAATCATTTTTGGTAGTCAGTCAGAAACACTGGTATACTTGGGGGGAGACAGAGCTCTCGGACATTTATAGCTTGTCCGCAACAGACAAAACAAAAAACACTTTTTATGATCAGCCGACTAAAGCTAAAGTCAATGAAAGACCTATTCGCTATGTTTTCTATAACTGCAAAACTCTTAACCACATAAAGCTAGATTATCTAGGAATACCGTTCCCTTTGCCAGAAGATGTGACGAAGTAAAAAAAAAATTAATAAAAATGTATCAAAGACATTCAAGGAGTTATTATTATTATTGTATTATAATTTATTTGTTAAAAACAATGCACATTAAGAAGAGATCTTTTAAGAGTACATGCTCTAAGTTACTAATCACACTCAGAAAAAAATCACCTCGTAAAATTATAAACAAAAAATGTAAAATAATAAAGACATTTCTACACTAATGACAAAGTTAAATTAACATGACAAGCCTATGCTTTAATATGGCAATGCTTAAATATATATTGGATCAATATAAAATTAACAGTTGTTCCTCTTAAAAATGTAATAACGTTTATAGTATATCGATGCCACATCAAATTTACATTGAGGAAGGTATACTTATAAGTTCACAATGTTAAATCAATATTTGTTGTAGTACATTGGGCATTTTCAATATAATCAATATATGAAACTATACCTTCATTCATTAAATTTCATCGGAACACATTTAATTTATTGAGCCATGTACATATATGATTTTGAAATGTGCTTGTTTATTTTAAAGATATGCAGTAATGTTGTTTTAAACACATAGAAGATATCTATTGCATCTTGAATCGGAACTCATTTAATCACTTGTTGATAATTGCTGAGAAATCGTGCATTAAAATCGGATTTCGGTAATATGCCTCTTGGTTTTATACTTTGTTAAAACCTTCTGTGAAGCATATTGAATAAGTATATACAGTTA
Source organism: Dioctria rufipes (assembly GCA_963924295.1). Taxonomy (NCBI): domain Eukaryota; kingdom Metazoa; phylum Arthropoda; class Insecta; order Diptera; family Asilidae; genus Dioctria; species Dioctria rufipes. Next base: position 247,550,179 of record OZ002741.1, on the reverse strand, counting down.
TATTTTTACAAAAGCGTGTTGTGGACAACTACCGCAGTTATTAAAATCTTTAGTATAAAGCATTTATACAAGTGAGAAGCGCTGTTACAGATTCATAGTTTATATTATTTTTTGCTCTAATTAAAATGAGTGAAAATAACTTTCAAGGAACATTTAATAGTGTCATTATAACATTTCCAAGAGATATTTCTGTACCTGCAGTTGAAACGGTAACAAATTTCGACATAGATTTGTACAATTTTTGAATAGATTTGAAGCTAGAGGATTTATATACAACTATCCAAGGTAAGTATGGCGATAAGATTTTATTAGTGCAAGTTAGAATTATATAAAACTGATACTTGGTGTAAAAATAGTAATTGTTTACGAAGTTTTATAATGAAAAAAGGGGAATTCTTGCTTTCGGATAGATAAGAAAATATCATTCCGAAACACAAAAACTCATAATTAACTTTTTAGGTATCGAATCCAGTATAAATTACAGGATCTATCAGATCTATTAAATAAGTCAAAAAGGGGAAAAGCGATACCGAGTTTCTATTCCAAAAACGACGACTTGTTGGACTTTCACAGACAAGAACTAATATTTATTATATTAGAGGACATAAACTATAGTGGATGTAAAGTAAGTCTAAGCGAATTTCCGTCTTTGACCAAAAAATTAGGATCCTTTTTCCTAATGAATGTGAAGTATGTCTAACATGTTAATTTCATATACAAACTTAAACTTCTAACAAATTTTTTTATCAGGTATACTACTTTGATCCCAGACAGGGAAAACGGAATCCAAGAGGAAAGCTTTATGACAAGTATTCAAAATCAAAACCAGAGCCCGAAAATTCAGTCTGCTATACAGAAATTGATGAAAATATTTCACAAGCGCTAAAAGCCCAACTTAGTAGGAATTGCGATGATTGAGAAGAAGTGAAGGACAATTGGAAAAAAAAATTTCGCGCTCGGCACAAGAAATTAAAAAATAAAACGCAAACCAATTCGGAATTTTTAAGATCTTAGCCAAGATATAAAGAGGCTATTAATTGGTAAGGAATATCAAAATTTATCTATCTATTATTATTAACTTAACTTTTCCAAAGAGCACTTACTCTTAGGTAGATGGGATGATTTTAAGGAGAAAATTAATTCTTACTATGACATATACTTACGGGATAAATCTAGCAAAGAAAGACTTATGGCTACAAAAATAGTGACAAAATTGATAAAAAAAAATTGATATTCTGTATAGTATGTGGATTGTACATATTGTATTCATAGTACATACTATATTATATTAAGTACTACATTTTAATATGTATAAAGTGGTATATGATCAGTGCAAAATAAACAAAAATTTTCTACCATAATATCGCCTTTTTATTATCATTTCTATTCCCTAGATGGATCAATTCAATTGTTCTAACTTTTACAACATTTATTGTTTCTCGGCTGGTACTGGTGAAGGAGGGCATCCATATATGTTGCATATATAAATTAACAGGGTTCGATGTTAAAATAACCGATGTTACTATTTAAATTCCTAATACGGTCGCTATAAAATTTACCTTTAGGATTTGTTAAATTATGAAGGAACATGCTATAATAACATGTAAGACACGTACTTTTATAAACACATAGTCATTTTTTCTGTTAAACTAAAGTGTAAGCTTTTATTTTATACAAAATACGCGGTTAATTTAATTTTGTGGCAGGTTATAATTGAAATTGAACAGCATTAGTTTCAATGTGTGACAATGTTGATTTTTGAATGAGCAACACTTTACTATTATCGATATTAATTTAATAAGAAACGTTTATGGAGCCATTTTATATCGAAAAAATGTAACATTATAAACGATTTCACCAATTTTTTCTCTGGGTGCAGGAAAAAGTTTATTATTAAGACTTAAACTATAGTATTATAGCAAAAATAAGAGAAGTAAAATCAAACTAATAAATTGTACAGATTAAAAAAAAGAAAGTATATAATTATTTATCAATTAAAAATAATAGAAGGAAATACAGTACTAAAAAGCATGAAAAGAAGAAGAATAAATTAAAAAACAAATGAGATAAAAGAGTGATCAGTAGTAGTCAAAATTAAACACTATTGGTAAGATGATTGAAAACAATACGTTTAAAGCTGTCAAAGGTGCCCGACCATAATGAGTTTCTTATATCAATTGGTAAGGAGTTCCAAATACTGACTGCTTGGACGAAAAATTGTCGACCAGAAATCTGCTGATAGGTGGAATAAGAGTTAGTGCTCTACTTGATCTATTGAAGTGCAAGAAGTTAAACAAATAGTGCGGACATTGAAATTTTATGACCTTAGGTAGTAATACTACTGTCCTGAATTTGACATACCGCTGAAAAGAACAACCAAATAGAGCGTCAACAAAAGGTGAAACGTGGTCATAGCGCCGAAGTCTAAAAATATAGTATACCTAATGATGGAATTGAAAGAGACCAGAAGTTTCCTCTCCGAGATACTATCAAGCCCATTATAAATTTCACAACCATATAAAAAAATCGGTGCAAGTAAAGCTTGTGCTAGTTTTAACCGAGTTAATAACGGAGTGACGTCGCTAAAAGCCCAAAGGCGTCGCAGCCCATAATAGATTTTCCTAATCACAGAATTTATATGGTCACCCCAAGTCAATCTATTATTAAATATAATACCTAGATTCTTAGCTGAAGTAACAAGCGAAATTACTGCACTATTTATATGAACTGGAGAAAAATCGGAACAGTCAGTACCTAGCCTACTTATATTTAAACACTTAGATTTACTTGCATTGGATGCAGTCCATTTGGCAAGCACATCAAAATCGTCATTAACAAAGCAGATTCCATCCTCGGACAAACCAATAAGCCTAGAAAATGTAAGCTGCACGTCATCCACATATAAATGAGTTTTTACAGTTTTTAATAACTGTAAATACATCATTTATGTACAACGAAAATAATAGAGGGCTCAAAACTGAACCCTACGAAACGCCTGCCAAAAGGGGAAGAAAGTTAGAGTAACTTCCATTTATATGTACAGACTGGAATCTGTCCCTCAGATAACTGGCAATTAACCTAGATGCCTGGAGTGAAAAATTAGAGTATTTAACGAGCTTTACACATAAACGATCAAAATTAATAAAGGGTTTTCCAATAAGAGGTGTTATTTTAATTAGCCCGCTATTTCAGTAGATGTCACTTTTGGAGCTGTCATTTTTTGACATTTGACAAGTAGAAACTACGTCATTAATAAAAATGGAACGATGCACGATTCAACAACGCATTGAAATTATTAAAATTCAGAGACGGTTCGTAAAACTCGAACATTTTTGAGTCGTCGTGAAGCACCTTGTCGGACCGCAATACAGAAATTGGTAGAAAAATTCGAGCTGTCGGGACAAGTTAGTGATGTGAAGAAAAAACCCGTGCACGTCGCTCAAGAACAGCCGAGAATATTGCTGCTGTAGCCGAAAGTGTTGAAGAAAACCCAGGTTTGTCCATTCCTCGTCGTTCTTTGGAATTAGGCATTCCACAAACGTCATTACACCGTATTTTGCATAAATATTTGGGTCTGAAGGCTTATAAAGTCCAGTTAACACAAGAACTCAAGCCGACCGATCATCAACAACGTCGAGTCTTTGCTGATTGAGACCTTGAAATGCATGAAAATGATCCGGAATTCCATCGAAAACTCATCTTGAGTGATGAGGCCCATTTCCACCTCGATGGCTTCGTCAACAAGCGAAATTGTCGCATCTGGGGCTCGGAAAACCCAAGAGTTATTGTTGAAAAGCCTCTCTATCCTCAACGTGTGACTGTTTGGTGTGGTTTATGGTCCCGCGGGGTCATTGGACCTTACTTTTTCGAAAATGAGGCTGGAGCAACAGTTACGGTGAATGGATTGCGCTATAGACAGATGATTAATGATTTTTATGGCCGGAATTGGATGGTATTGATCTGGACAACGTTTACTTTCAACAAGATGGCGCTACATGCCATACAAGCAACAAAACCATTGATCTTTTACGGGAAAAGTTTCCGGACCGTGTTATCTCTCGAAGAGGTGATCACAATTGGCCACCGAGATCTTGTGACTTAACACCTTGCGACTTCTTCCTTTGAGGCCACGTGAAAGAGAAGGTTTACGCCAACAGCCCAGCGTCGATTCAAGACCTCAAAGATGGAATTCGTGAGGCTATCGAGGACATAGGGCAGCCACTTTGCGATTTGGTTATGGAAAATTTCATGAAAAGGATATGGTCCTGTAGGCGTGGTCGTGGTGGTCATTTGGCTGATGTTATTTTCCATTATTAACGGCATATCTTCCTCTTTATAATGAAATAAAGATCGGATAATTTATCTCAAAAAATGGCATTTTTCTTTGAATATCAAAATAAGACCTCTTATTGGAAAACCCTTTAGTATCAAAGGCTTTAGAAAAATCCAATAAAAGCACAAAAGTAATGGAATCATTGTCATCCTCAAACTGAGCAGAGCAGTAATGCAACTATGGTTAGCTCTAAACCCTGACTGACAGCAATTCAATAATCAATAAGTTGTTACTCCGAATATGATCAGTAATTTGTGTGGACATTATCTTTTCGGTGACCTTGGAGAAGAACGGTAAGATACTTATTGGTCTGTATTCACTGCTACCATCACCTTTAGATAAGGGAACGACTTTAGAGTATTTCCACATACGTAGCTGTAAAACAAGTGTTAATAATATGCGTTAGCGGTGAAATTCTAAATCTAAAAGGATCCTAACAAATCGAGGGTCAATCCCATCGCAACCTATTGCATTTGATTTTATGCTTAGGGAGCAATACTATTTGCATTTCTCAGCTCAGCAACATTATACCAACCAGTATAATCCGACTCCGCCATTGACGCAAATTGATTATTAAGCTCATCAGGATGCGAGAGATCACCAGCAATGGTACCACTTATAATATCAGAAGATTTCAAACTCCTCCACAAGATCTTAGCGGGTTTAGTTTGCGTGAAAAGTATCTTTCTTTCGCTGTAAGAATAACATAATTAGCATTATTCCTTAGCTCGCGATAAGTGTTCCAATATTTTCCAATTCGATATCGCTTTCATAGTTTATAGGCTTGATCTCGTACCATTATGAGTTTTCTAATAGTATCTGAAAACCATGAGCAAGCCGGGTTATCAATAACCCTGATTTTTAACGTAACAAATTTTTCATGGAGATTAGCAATATACTCATTAATTATATGGATTTGAGAGTCTACATCAGTAATGTCACGTACGATATCCCCCTCTATTGTCTCTGCTTCTGAGAGCAGATCCTCTAACATAATAGATTTATAGTCATAAAAAGGAAAATGAGTGAGCTAAACCATCATTATCAAACGTGATATCATATACAATCATGATCATATCATGGTCTGAGATGTCAGGAAGTGACAGCTGATTTTTAAACATAATCTTAGATATGCATGCCGTAATAAATACATCCAAAAGAGAGCAAGATTGCTGCGAGAAATCAACAGAGGTATAAATCAACAGAGGTCAAAATATTACAAAAATTATCACTAGAGCTGGAATTTACCAAAAAGTTTATGTTGAAGTCACCACCAATAATGGCATGTTCATACTGCGGTACAATATGTATGAGGTCTTGTGTTAATCTATCAAGAGAACAATGGGGAGGTTTGTAAACAGAGCCAATTAAACATTTATGTTGACTAAATCCGACTTCACAAAAAATATATTCGGCTTCCGTATTACTTTTCAACCCATTCCTATTGAATATAGCAGCATCTCCTCCTCTTCGTCCACATCTATCATTACGATAAATTCTAAAACCATCAATATTAATAGATTGATCACTGATTTCAGGCTTTAACCACGTTTCACTTACCAGGACTATATCCATACTAGAGCAGCCGAATATGTCACGAATTTCATCTATATTGTAGCAAATAATCCTAGTGTTGGTTCTAGCTTAATGAGAAATAAATTCCTGTCCCACAACCCCAGCATTGGAGCTTACATTGTAAATATTTTCCAACTAAAACTTCAGCAAAACGTCACTAGAGTGGACATCCTAGATTTTTCAGGTAATATTCTAGTGAAAATGTGTAAACTAGAAAATTAATAATAAGTTTTACATGGTTTTACGTTTCATTAGACTTGAAACTTTCTTCAAATTACTTGTACATAATCCTCATTCTTGATAGAGGATGTTATTGTGCATACTTATTTCAATCCATAACGCCTTACAAAGAATGCAAGAAAGACCGAATTATTTACATATACAGTTCTTTAGCCTTACCCAACATAATTTAGTTATCACCCTTATTTGAATCTGACTCTCAGCCTATTGCACGGTATTCCATTGAAGACATAAATTGCTATGAAGGCCTTGTTGACCTGTTCTTCAATACTTTGATTCCAATTCATTTTTTTTAAGTCGGGCATAACTTTTTTACCAACTTAACTTGAATATGATGAAGAGCTTCATCAGCATCTTCACCACATCCCCGTGGTCCGAATAGATAAATATTCTCCGTCCTTTATGTCAGAGTCAAAGAAATATCTACAAGTTTCCAGAGCAGTCGTCACCTCGGCCTAGAAGATCGTGCCGTAAATTTCGAAATGGAGCTATTTCTCTGGAATAAATCAGCCTTAATGTTGTCCTCCGATTTAAACTCATCTGTGCGGAAGACCAGAGGCGAAGTGTATAGAGAATCACAAAATGTAATACTAACTATCCCCTTCCCCCTTCACCACTCATCTACCACACCTAGCATTCGATTCTGTCGGTTGGTATTACACTATCGGTGTAAAGTCTTGTAACTCTTCATGAAGTGACTAAAAATTTCAGACACTTCATGTAAAAAGATATTAAGCGCGAACTGTTACACTATCTGCTTACATTTCATGAAGTACCTAAACTTTTCATGAAGTGCTGAGTTACAGCAAGTACCTACGAAATATACACCTTTTTCCGCACAAACGTAACAATTTCCGAATCAAGTGGAACATTATTCAACTCAAATGGAATATTATTCAGATCAACGAAAATATTTTTAAATCCCCTAAGAACATTTTTAAACTCAACAGTTTTAAAATCAAAAGTAACTACATAATTTTTCATATCAAATTTTACAAAATTCATTTCCAATTTACTCACTTCATGTAAATGAAAATTTGTATCAATTCCGTATAAGAACAGTTTTAAATTTTACAATTATTTTTATACCCTAGATGAAATCATATAATCATGGTAGAGCAAAATGGATTGGACACCCACGCATAATATTAAAAGTTATTTTGATTTTTGCATGTCCGTCCGTCTGTCCGTGCGTACGATAACTCGAGAGCACGTTCACTTAGAAAGCTGAAATTTTGTATACGGACTTTAAAAGTAAAAGTAAAATTAAGTTCTGGGGTTGCCATACAAAATTTTTGGTTTCCACTATATATTTGGACACTGCCTAAGAACGCCTTGACATAAAGAGCTAAAATTTGGTACATGGTGTTTTCATAGTAATAGCAAATAAAATCTCAAAAATTGAATAAATCGGGCAACCCTTTATTGGTGTTGCCATATAAAAATTTAGGTTTTTGACGTATACTGTGAAAACGATCAATCCTAGACATTTTTATTTTACTAAAAACTTCTTCAGAATTCGAAATCATCTAGGCTAGGGTATCATAAGAATTGGTCTTAGACCATTTCTAGCTTTTTTACTTGTTGTTATATCCAATGCTGCATTGCACTTTTAACACTGTTGAATTTATTTCATTACTTGTTCCTGTTTCATTACAACCTGTCATTCGGAGAAGAAGACAGAGACGGTATTATTTTAGAAAGCCATAAGTATATTAATTTATAATAAATATAATCCAAATATAGAAATAAGTCCAGAGCGCAGCGTACATGTAAACGACAATAATGGACGTTATAAGTGCATTAGCAAAGGCAGCAAAGAGATTTTGTTGAAACAAGTATTGAAGGAATTCCAACAATAAAAGAAGCTGCTCATATTTCTGTCATAAATTACAATACAGCAAGAAAAGTAATTGGTCAATTTCACGCGGATGGAGAGGAAGTAGTTCAGCGTAAATCTGGCGGTAGAAGGCATGAAAAGCTTTCTTCGGATGTTCTAAGCCATTTAAAGGAAATTGTAAAGATGTGAAAATTAAGTAAAAATTCTATCTTTGATGAGGATCTTTAACCCTTTGCACTCGTATGTCGCCGTACAGGCGACATTATGAGTTTTACCGTTGCACTCGTATGTCGCCATATAGGCGACATTAACGGTTTTGCTTATAATTCCTGAACCAAGAGTCGTAGAGAGTTCGTTGATGTTTCCAGTTAATAGCATCGTCCTCGGCTGTAAATGGTAGGAATTTCAGGTTCCTGTGGGGGGAGGGAGCGGAGCAAGAGGGGAACAAAATTTCAAAAATATGGCTTGAAATTCCCTATACATTGCAGAAAACGGGGACCCTTTTCCTCCCAAACCAGACATCCGATTGGATTCATATTCAAAATGGTTCTAGGGAATTACAGCGCGGGACGTATAGGGTATTTTTTATTCCGATCTTGATGGAGGGGCAAAGTTCTGGGTGGGGAGCCTTTCTACAGGACTTTCGTTATAGCTCAGCCATTTGACCTCGCTGCATAGGGGTGTGGGTACTCAAACTTCTCCTTAGGATGAGCTCTATCAGTAATTGTACTATATTTTCCAAAATGTACTAAATCAATCCCTCTCCTCCCTATTATGTTGCGAAAATTAATTTTCAACCACCAAAATATCTGTCTGAAAAATTCATTTCGAAATCCAACGAATTATCGATTAATCCAAATTGTGATGTTTTTTTGGCTGTGACTAACATAGACTTTTATATATATATATTACCTATAAAAAAATTAAATATATAACAATTTTGCATGACCACTGTGCGCCATCTACCGGCGATCGATTGGTAATAAGATCACTCATATAAATTTCTTAGTAAAGGTTCTTTGCAACAGTCAAATGAATTATAAAGTGACTCATAAGTTCAGAGAATCGGAAAAATTTCAAATTTTCAGAAGTAGAAACTTAGGAGAGGACCTGCGCCCCAAGATACAAGTAGGAACTTAGGAGACCTGCGCCCCAAGAGAAAGCTTACACTTTTCGAAAGGGAATCCCTAACTAAACAGAGCAGGATTCTTATGACGCAGGACCTTCAAACTAAAATATATCTGAAGAAATTTTCGAAAAGGATCCACGTTTTCCCGACAAAATGGCAGAAGGACGATCCTTGAATTTTTAGTTAAGTATACTATCGCCATTTTGCGTTTCTTTCGGAAACAGTGATAGTCCTTTTGGAATTTATTTTATATTTATGATCCTTGAATCCTTCAGCTTCTTTTGAGCCATCTCCCGTCAAAATTAATTAAAAAATTTAGCTAATTTTTTTTAAATATGTATGTAGGTATCTGTCTTGTCATATCCTTTGAAAAAAAATTTTTTTTGTTAATGAAATAAACGGAAAAGGATTCTTATGACGCAGGACCTTCAAACTAAAATATATCTGAAGAAATTTTCGAAAAGGATCCACGTTTTCCCGACAAAATGGCAGAAGGACGATCCTTGAATTTTTAGTTAAGTATACTATCGCCATTTTGCGTTTCTTTCGGAAACAGTGAGAGTCCTTTTGGAATTTGAAAAAAAATTCAAATTCAATAAAAAAACCTAAAATTTACTATTGTTGGCGTGGAAAGACAAACGAGTCGTCACTACACTTAGCAGCTGGGACGTTTCAGGTACTCAACCAATAAATAGAAGACTACGTGGAAGTAAAATGCAAGTAGTAGATAAGCCAATTGTAATTGTTAATTACAATAAATTTATGGGAGGTGTAGATCGAGCCGATTCCTATTCTGCATCATATTGTTTTCTAAGGAAATCATTGAAATGGTGGCGGAAATTATTTTTTTGGGGACTTGAATTATGTAGTGTAAATGCATATTTGCTATACAAAATAACTCAACATCGCCAAAATAAACGACCGATGACGCATTTGAAGTTTGTTCGGGAACTAGTCGATAGACTGACAGCAAACTACCGACAGGAATCCAAAATTCCTCCAAGACCATCAATATCAGACAAAGAAGAGCGACTAAACGGCAAATTGCACATTTTGCATAAAAAAGAGGGAAAGAAAAAGGACTGTTTAGTATGTTCTAATCGAAAAGTCAAAAGTGGGAGACATGAAACAAGATATATCTGCAGTACATGTACTCGAAAACCAGGATTACATATTGGGGAGTGTTTTGAACGATATCATACAATGCAAAACTATAAAACGTAAACTTCTATCAATTTTACTTGTTCAGTCTTCCACAGCTATTTTTTTTATGTATTTTATCGCTTTTGTAATACAAGATTGTGTTTTCATAAAATATGGCAATAAAAAATATACTGAAGCCTCATATTTTATGTAGTACAGCGTTATTTTAGTCTTTAGTATTCCTGTGTGTCCTATGTATTCCTTCCAATTTGGAAGTTATTTTATTTATTTTTTTAATATTTTGAAAAATCAAAATTTATATACACAATAGATATTGGCAGTCGGTTGTGCCAGGCTGATAAGTGGGGTAAGTTAGTTATTGTTAATGTATGATAGAAGGACCAGCTATCATATGAACGAAGAATGAAGAGAAACGGTGAAGAGGGAGTGGAGATAAGAAGAAAAGTGTGTAGACATGTCATGATATTGAATGGAATGTTTGTTATGTTTGGGGGGAGTATAATCCTACCGGTTTCGGAGATAACGGGACTTTAAGATATTTTGGTATGTTTTTATAGATCACCCTGTAATTTCTGAACTTTACACCCTATGATGATTATTTAAAATTCGTTAGATAAATAATCGTTTGGCCTTTCCAACAGTCTGCAATTTGTCCCCCTACTCTTCTCCGAGTCTGCAATTTGTCCCCCTACTCTTCTCCGTTTTGAAGTTATGGCTCAACAAAGTCAAAATTTCGGAATTTTGACTGTTTTTTTTATTTAACTGCTATTTTTAGCGAAAAACTCGTTATCAACACCAATTTTTCATACTGGATTTAAGAAGCCCAAAAGATTCCCTTTAAAATGACCTATCACACTCTTTACCCTAAATGTAACCCTTTCTGCGTTTATTACACTTTTTCTTAAGCATATCCAGCGAAAAAGTTCAATTAGTGCCAGAAAGTAGGCAATTATCTTTTGGAAATGAGCTTTTTCAGGTTTTAAGAGAATAATTGAGGTGGGAGAGAAAGATAACTTGAGATGGGAGACAAAGATAACCGGAGGTGGGAGAGAAAGATAACTGGAGGTGGGAGAGAAAGGATTAGTTGCGAGAGAAAGATAGGATGAAGATGGAAAGAAAATATTATAGGGAAGACGCAGGGGAGGCAGGTAGAAAATTGAGAGCGTATCAAATAGGCGTAGCCCTTATCAGCATATCAGGGCGCTCTATCCACGAACCGACTGTTCGAAGATAGAAATTACAAAATTTTTAATTGAAATATTACGGGGCAACATTTTGTTGGTATCTATGGGAAAAGGATGGAATATTTTCAGACTGCATTTCCGTTTTTCCGTACTAACTTCTTTTAGTGAATCTAAGCTGTAATAACAAAAAGCCTTTTGCGTGGGGCTCACCCCCCCCCCCCCGGTATGTAGATCTCCTAGATTTTTTTCGGGTGGGGAGGGGAAATATGCTCAAAAAATCAGAAAAAATCACAATAAATGTACTTATCAAGACCTTTCCAATGAGTGCATATTTTGCATATTCGTAATGTACTCGCCGAGACCTTTCCAAAAAGTACCCACATGGCCGGGTGGGGGAGAAAGTAAATATCTTAATTTTTTTGCAGGCCTACCCCTTGAAAAATGATAAAATTCGCAAATTTTCGCGGGAGTTGTCGCAGTTAAATGCCAGTCAAATTTGAAAGAAAGGCCCCAATCCATCCAAACAAATTGCCAGCGATAGAAGAGATAATCTGGAATTGAAAAATCCCCCTTTTTTTCGAAAAATCGCAAGTTTAGTACTTCGAAATTCGAAAATCGAAAAACGCCAAAAGATGGCCACCATAAATATGTACCATGTATTAAAATTTCATCGAAATCGGTGTAAAATTATGGGAGTTCTGAGCATATCCAATTTTAGGTACATAACCACTTTGACACCTCCCACCCACCACCCCTTTGGTAAAAATAAAAAAAACTCCATCAGCCAATAGTGTTTCGAAAGGTCTATTAGCGTTTTATGTTTCATATCGAACAATTGTAATTTGAGGAAAATACAGGTATGTCAAAAATTGGGTGGGTTTCCACCCCCCACCATAAAACTACCCCCCTTGGAAAAAAAATTTCTTCTACGAATTATAAACGTTAATTAGACGAAGCGAATAAAAAAAAACGCTTCCCGATCCGAGATAATCCTACCAAGTTATGGCCATTCGCAAATTAGAAAATCTAGTACTATACTTTGAATAGAAAACGATGTAGTACTAAAAAAAATAAGTATGCACATCGAAAGACCTTAGCGTCTCGATTACGCTCACGTTTTTTGAAAAAATTCGAGCGTAAACTGCGCCCCCTGCTGGAGGTCAAAGTTTGTTCTAGTACATTTTGAAAATTCTAGTACACCATCGGAAAGCTAATTTTTTGGTAAGTTTGAGTACCAACACTCCTATACTCCCAGAACAAATAGTTGAGTTATAATCGACAGAAAATTTACCGCCTAATTTCCCCCCTTACCCCCCGGGCGGAATAAAAAGTAGCCTATACCATGCAGGGCTGAATTATCTAATAGGAAAAAAATACCAGAACAAAATCTCCCGGTATTTTTTTTTATCGAACATGAAAAAAAATTCCGAGTAGACTGGTAGTCTTCTCAAATATAAATACGAGTGCAAAGGGTTAATGGCCTTCAAAAACTAGAAATCACATTAAATGCCGAGTCAACTAAACTCACTTGCATTAGAGAAATAAGCAGTTATAAACAATCGTTGTGTTATTTACTACAAAGTTCTAGTAATTAAACATGTAATTCTGCTCGATTTGGCATATTTTTAAGAGAATTGTTTGAAGTTGTATCCGCTCGCGGTATGAATATTTGGAGGCTTGTGATGGATAATGCCCCCCCCCCCCCCAATCCCCAAAACTTGTGAAGTTAGAGAATCTGTAGAACAGCCTTCGCACATTTTGAAATATTACATATTTCTATGCTGATTCCTATTGCGAACATGTTTTCCCAAAATGAAAAATTCGGTACGGACGGGTAATTCGATACTAAGCTTAACGCATTTAATTGAAGAAGACACTCGAACTATTACAGCCGATAACTTATCTAATTATATCGCAGCAATGTTACTAAAACTTGGACCAGCAGTCAAATGGAGATGATCTAATTTGGTTTTATACTAAATCACATAAAATAATTATTTTATTGAAAAAAATTTTTATTGATGAAGGAGTAAATTTGAAAAAAAATATTTTGTGAAATTTGATATGAAAAATTATGTACTTTTCATTTTAAAATTGTTCCTCTTGATGTGGGTTTCGTTCCTCTTGAATTTAATACTACTGCTCCACTTGAGTTGAATATTGCTCCAATTGATTCAAAAACTGTTATGTTTGTGAGAAAAAACTGCAGAAACTGAAGATAACTTTGAACGTCGATGTTTCGATTGATATAAGGCGCGACACATGCAGCAAGTGGACATTGTGATTCCACTTTATTTAAAATTTTATCAATACATATAATGTCAAAAGCACTCGCACTTCATGACTCCATAGATAAAAATAAAAAATATTATCAAATATATATATATATATATATGACAAGAATCATTCATAAAATAACATATTATTGTGTATTTCTGTTAACCTGATGAATTGCTAAAGTTTTCAAAACAAACGCTATCGATCTAAGTAAATAAATAAAGCGCTCTGAAAATATAGTCGAACACACATTCTCAGTACTTCTGTAATGTAACTATACTTTCTCTTTTAACTGCTTTCACTAACACACGAGATTCCGGTCTAAATCGAAATTGAGAGGAAGAAATCAAATCGCATGCGTATTGAACTACTGCTATGTGCCTTCCAGCAAAGCAAGTTGAAGATCGTTATTCCTTTCTTGCGAACATCATGATTCGAAAATGATTTGCGAATAAATCGTAATCTCGACAGCAAAATGAAATATTATTCTCGAAACGAAGAAATCTCGGGGAAATTCGAAACTCTCATTACGATATTACTTCGAGAAAGCGAGCTATTCACTAAAATGTTAAAAGGTGAGTCATAATTCTTTCGATAATCTTTTTTTTAATAACCTTTTTTTATTAAATCATAACATGTGAAATAATTTTCTGTTGTATCATGTATGATAAGAGATGCCTATTAAATGGCTGTCACTAAGCACCTAATAAAGAGCACAGTTTTCACCACATTTATAAATTTTAGTGCAATCAATGTTTCTATTTCGGGAGCGATATTGTATTTTAGATCAAATAAAGTCTATGGTTTATTAGAACACACTATTTTTTTTTTTTTAAGTAATCGCATCAACAAATATGGAGAAGTCATGTCTGGTGAATGAGCATACCAATGAATGTCAGCAAACCCTCCAAACACATAATGGAAAAAATACCATAAATTCTACCCTAAATGGCCGCTTGAGCTCTGTCACAAGGTATTAACACTTCCGGACATTCAAAATAACAAATTTTGGCACGTATTAAGACCCACCCTGTATATATTTTAATAAATGTTTTATTTTTTTTATTGTATTTCAATTTATTTTGCATATTTCATTTAATACACACGTCAGTATACCTTTTAATATAATGATAAGTTTTTAATATTAGACTTCCTCAGCAAAGTTCTTGAAAAATGAATGCACTTCCAAATTAGTTTCTTTCTAAATCAAGAATCTTTACTATCTTACTGAGAGTCAGGTTTCAGGCCACGGCATAGCTGTGAGTCGGCATTACTCAAAGTGCGGTGTCGGCAAATTGGCGACGCTCTTTATACAAAGATCGAATAGCCATATTAGTCCTTCTGGATTTCAGAAAGTCGATTAATCATGGTAGACTACGTCTTAAATTGCAAAGAAATTTCAATTTCTCATCTATAGTTATTTCTCTCATCAAAAATTGTTTACTCTGCCCTAGTCATTCATTGAAAATCAGTCAATCGCTATCAATTCTCCCTAACTCTCTACTGCGGTATAGATTGAAACAAGGTTAGGATCCGAAATTTATCCCTGAATATAGACCACAACGAAGCCCATTGTTCACCATCCAGACTACTGAGTCATTGTTTATAAATCCCAAACCGGACACTTCAACAAATTTCAAAATTTGTCTTCAACCCTCCTTGCCGGCCTCTTCTACTGCGGCATACCTCAGAGTTCTATTCTCGGTCTTCTTCTCTTTTATCTGCACATAAATGATTTACCCACGATCTCGCCAGATCCACATTTAAGCTGATGACGTAAAAAATTTACTTATAGATAAGTCACTTAGCTTAATCGAAGAAAAGAGGATCTCTGACTGGCCTATGCTCAAAATTATCTAACTACAAATCCAAGCAAGTTAAATTATAATCAAAATACATTAGGATGGGAGTTTGGATCATTGGCATCTTCATTTAAATATTTGAGCTAATTATCACGTTTGGAAAGGTTGAAAAGGTGCGTATGTTACGAATCTTCACGAATATATACATGCGTATGAAACTTACTGTATTTATTTTTTTTTTCTAATTATAAGATCGGATTTTTCTAATAAACCCAAAGTGAACTACACTATGCCCATTTTGTAGTACCTACGTTGATTTTTCTTTATCTGCATAACTTATCGACCTTTTATGACTCATACAATTTGAAAGCGTCACCATCTGGTAAAGCGTGACTATATTGTTGCATTTTTAATTTAGATAAAGAAACCAACACGATTCTATATATAAGAAACCATCAAAATTGATCCTGATAACTTAAAATGTATACGACTAAAAGCATTAAACAACATTCAAGGTCGAATGTCTACAGTCCACCATTCTCCATTACCATGATGTTTTTGATTTTTTTTTTTTTTCCCAAACATCAACCTTTTTCAACTTCTTTCAACCTTTGGTGATGAAAAAATCAAAATTATTTCCGGAGCCGTCATCAAAGAAAAAAACCAAAACAAAAACTCAATTTTTAGTCAACCACAGATAGGTGAAAAAGAATAATAATAAAACCCCAAAACTCCAATGAAACCTGTCACAAATTTCTACAGATCCTCTGCAGATAAATAAGATCCTGTCAAAAGTGATCAGAAAAAATGTCCACACAGACCGAAGAACCACAGCGAATCCGGCCATGATGAGGCCCAGGTGAGTTTCTTTTCTTCAGGCCAAAGTGATCATCACGTTTTCGATCCGACCTGATTCAAAGTCTTTCTCTCCTCAATAATGGAGAAAAAAAAACCAAAGATGCAGGCCTGACTCTTCTGGGCTCTAAGTTAACGACGCATTCACTTCTGGAAGTTGCACAGGGAGGTGTACATAACAAAACTTATAGCTCCTTGCAAGTTGCAAGTGAAGTAAGAAGTTGTCGGGTATAAGAGCCAAGGAAGAAATAAAAACAGCCAACCAGAACTGGACAAAGTTAAAAAAAAAAAAAATCAGAAAAACACAGAAAAAATGAACAACAAGAACTAAATCTCAGCTCGAGCTGCACGTGTTCAAAATGCATCACAGAAAAGGGTTTGTTCTCTTCTGACTGCGGTCATCGTTTTATCCTATTTTCCAATCTTGAAAACTTATTTCTCAGTTGTTGTTATTATCGTGGAGCCTCTTTTTTTTTGTTTTTTCTTTTTTTTTTTCTTTTTTTTTCGCTATTTTATTGAACGCGTCTTGTTGCTTGATTTTTGCACTTTTATCAGTGACTCAGAACTTAGAAGTCTTGCTGGATGCTGCCTGATTCTTTTCTCGTGCAAATGATTCCAGAAGTATACATAGATTCTAGATGCGACTTCAAAATAATTATGAATTTGGATGATCTTGTATCGCAATTGATGTCAAATAATATTATCACGATGAGCTGGAGGCTGATCGAAAACTAAAATCTAGAAGAGAAGCGGATAGAAATTCTTTTTGCCATTCAAAAAATCAAACTCGAAATTGATTTGGACAATTATTATACCTACAGACTTATGAATTGCAATTTCTAGCTAATTGTTGGGAAAAGATACAGCAACGGAAGTTACAGCGTCACTTCAAACTTTAATCAATGATAATGATGATGGGTTAGCACTTAGCAATATTGTAAAGACATACATAGATACATATATGCGTAGCATTGCAGTTTCCTGTCGCCATTAATGAAATGAAATCAGTGCAAGCTCTGAGGTGTGTCTAGTCATGCAACGACAAAAATAAATTAGCTCTGCACGGTTGTTGGGAGCAGAATGGAATAGAATCAATCTTTTAGATAAGTCATAATAATTATTTATAATTGACATAAAACTATTAAAATTTTAACTAGGTAGGTAATTAATTATTATTTCGATTGTAATATTGTAAGGTGTGTGGATGAAATATGTCTGTCTGTTAGATGGAAAGCGGCTCTATGTCATCTAAAGAATTTCAAGAAAAAAGTGAAAAAACTTAAAATTTATCATTGATTAGTTTTCCGAAAAAAACAAAAACTACAAACCGATGTGATTCTTATGTTACGCTGCCGTTTTTCCTAGCTCATCGCGAGAAGAGTGAGTGGTTCGCTAAATGGTTGTAAGTGATGGTCGCCATGTAATTTTTATATGGAGGAAAATCATAAAAACTTATTTTTGATTCAAAACGTTATAAAATTTATTGCAATGATAAATTATAGAAATTCGTTGCGACAAGAACGCGACTAGATAATTCGCAGCTTATTAAGGCTAATATAAACTGGGTGAAACTTACAGGATGCTTTTTCATTATCGGGGGTTAATTAACTCTACTATTACGGGCTTTAGAGATATATCTAAGCATTTCCATGCGCCAGAAAATTATCCAAGAAGAAAGCAATATGGAAGCTGCAATTGATAAAATAAAAAACATACTTATCATTTGTTCCAGGATTTAGTTCCGACCGATTCCTGCTTTTTTTGTACTTTTCCGTTTTTTTTTTCTTTACCATCTAATTATTTCTTTTCCTTACACTTTTAATTTTGTTATAGTAACTTTTGCACTCCTAACTAATCAACACAAGAAAACTTTTAGAAAAAATAATCAGGTCTACGTTTCGGTTTTTTTTTTATGGACAACTGGCTAAGTGATTCTAGCCCATTGCGAGAGGTATAATTTGACTGCAGGGCATTTTCAAGATTGTTTTATCAAATGATATAAGTCATATGGATCGCATTTAGGTGAGCTTCAAATTTTTATCGAAAGATGCTTTTCAATTTATTTTTAATTAACTTAATAATTTCGTAATCTAATTTTACCCCATTTACAATTTTACTAAATTAAACGGAGTCTTATTGAGAGGATATTTATGGACGAATCAATCGTGGAATAGGTATAGAAATGAAAGACTAGGATTCTGTGGCTGAGTGGCTTACTAGAAAAATTTCGAGAAAATCAATTGATTTTAAAAAACATTAATGCTGCTCACCTAGGGCTTACAAAATAATTACAATGAAGTGGAAATTTCCTCTTATATTCTATCTTAATAGAAACCTGTCGGGGATTTACACGGACACGTAGGTCGAAGCTTTAATTCCACGGCAATGCACGGATTATTAGGCAAGCACAATCAACGCCCTCATAGGGCAGCATATATTATATTCTGTCTCAAGAGTACCAGTTCATGCATGACATTGGACTTACTGGTCGAAGTGAAACCCATCTAAAATCTCTACCGATCTGTGGGTTACGGCACCCAGTTGATTTAGCACAACTCCACGCCGAGAGCCAATCCTCTAAGCAAGCAATAATAAACGACCATCCTTCAAATCCTTGGATGCAGAATGCAGTTATACAAAAGGACATACTCCTCTGATCAGAGAAAAATGTCCGCCTAAGTTATGCAGACTCAGGCAAGCTCTCTCTGCCCGCATATAGACGTCCGCAACCACTACGATGCTCTCACAAATTGCCTTCTTGATGTTGAAGCGAATAGCACTACTAATTACAGCACTATCCGGGGGTCCTTAATACCAAGTTAGCAATGTCGGCTACCCAACTGGTATAGCTTCGTAGCACATGACCACAAGGTCATGATTACTTCCATTGGTATCTTTGCATGTAAATATCATTTCAGTAATGAGACTTGTTACTCCATTCGGGCCTAAGATCTTATTAGCAACGTCTAAAAATATTTGTACATATCCAATACAGGCAAACACAAACCTTAATAGGCGCTGTCAGAGGGGACCACGCGAAGGTTTACATATGCCCGATTCAAGATTGGAGAGGCTAAGAGCCTAACACCAGTAATCTTACAGCATACCATTTTTACCGGAGCGGTCTACCATCACCAATTTATCTTTATTCACAGACAAAATCGCGTCTGCTCTCGATGAAAATACACAAATAGATTCTATCCACACTGACTTTGCTAAAGCTTTTGACAAGATTAATCACAAGCACTGCCTATCGAAAATGGCACTAATGGGATTTCAAACAGACACCATATCTTGGTTCCACTCCTATCTAACTAGCAGAGATATTAGCGTTGTATTTAATGAGCTACAATCCCCCTCATTGAAGCAAATCTCCGGAGTGCCCCAAGGTACAATACTTGGACCATTGATCTTTCTCATATACATCAACGATATGCCTTCTTGTTTTATGTCTGATTGTTTATTATACGCTGATGATGCCAAGATTTTTAGAAAAATTAATAACGTGACGGATTGTGTCCATCTTCAAAAGGATATACTACGACTAGAAAAATGGTGCCACGAGAACTGCATTGAAATCAACGTAAGCAAATGTAAATGCATTTCATTTCACCGTAAAAAAGACCCCATACTCTTTGAATATACCATTCACTGCACTGCTGTATCACGTGTTGATGAGATAAAAGATTTGGGCGTGACTTTCGACCGTAAGCTCCTCTTCATTACTCACATCAATTTTATTACTTCCAGATCATTTCGTTTATTAGGCTTTATCTTTCGCACCTGTAAATGGTTTAGGTCGGCATCCTCTTATATCAGTCTCTATTAGTCTTTAGTAAGGAGTATTCTCGAGTATGCTAGTCAGGTCTGGAGTCCATTTTACTCTTCTTTTAGTGCTCAAATTGAGGCTGTCCTGCGTAAATTCACCAGAGTTTTATTATATAAACTAGAGAATAACAATATAGAGTATCATGAAAGATTAGCAAAATACAACTTAATCTCACTAGAAAGTCGCAGAATCTACTTGGATAGTACATTTCTATACAACATTTTAAATGGTCGAGTATATTGTCCCGCACTAGTCTCTAGTATTGATTTGAACGTCCCCCCGCGCAACTCGAGATTCCAGACCCTCTTCAGACTACCTACTTGCAGAACTAACATTAAGGAGAAACCACCTATCTACAGAATTACTAAATCGTTCAATACAAGATTTAACAATATAGATATATTTAACACTAGTCCCCTGACATTTAAAAAAATTATTCTCCGCGAGATCGGTTATTAACATCTTTTCTGTTTTGCATTACTCTCTTTTTACTGCTTCGCTTTACTAATTTCCTAACTCCTTAGCATTTGTTGCCTTCCGCTTTCCAACTGTATTTTAGTCCTACTTTCTCTATTTGCTTTTTCTTATACTCTAGTTTTTTCGTGTTCTTTAGATTTTAGATTTAGCTTAATTATCTTTTTTCTTTTTTCTTTTTTATTTCTCTTCCTCTCTCTTTTTTCACATTATGTTTTCAGTTTTATTTCTTTAGTTATTACTCTATTTTTTCATTTACTTCTAAACATTATTATTACTTTATCTTCTACTTTAAATTTATTAAAATTCGTTGCCCTTCTAATTGTAAGGTAGTATGTTATTGGAAATTTCTGTTTACTATCTTTTTAACTTACAAAATAAATAAAATAAATAAATAAATACTGTGTATATAAGCGCTACTAACATACATACTCGTTTTCCAACATTTATCAATCTTCATAGCTTTCGTCGTTTCTTCATTTTTCGCCCCGTGCCATTGGGACTATATCTGAGATTTTATTTTTCTGACTATCATGAGCACTTAACTTTTTTGTATACTGACTTCTTTGCCATTCATACCCTAATACAGTACCTACAGAATCAAAAATCTCAATTTTTATGTCACTAAGGTGTAATTATCTCACCGTGATAGGTGCCAATTCGTGTATATGATCTTTAATCATACTACCTTCGTGGGAGATGCCAAAGCGATCATCTGTACTACTAAAACTCCAATACTCTGAATCAACAAATTTCTTTCATCCAGTATGCATGCTTTCCTCTTATATATCTTTCACCTTGGAAGCCCTGCGCTTCATAGTCTTCTTTTCAGCCGCCATTTCTATCTTAACAATAAGATTTCTTGCAGCGAATAATGATGGAGAAGAATATGGCGAAGCGGTAGTGCATTCTTTATATGGCTCCAAAAATTTAGGACAGCTGAAAATGCAATAATAGCGCACAAGGATTTATAGATGATCAGTCATTTTCTCTCAACATAACTGAGAAACCTTAAATGAACGTTGGTCATTTATACAAACACCTCCACTTCTCAGTCAAAGTTCTCAAAAATATTTTCCCTGAAAAAAAATTGCCCACAGTATCAACCGCTCAAAATTAAGGCCACATAAAACATTCATGTATACCACCTATTGTTTTGTAGAACTGTATTAATTATTCTGATTGTTATTGGTGTTTTTGGATTTTACCCCTAGAATAAACTGATTTGAAAACAAAATCTTCGGAATAAAGTAGTCTTGCTAAACTAACAAAAGCGTGAAGTTTTTCATTCTATACTTTTATTTCAGAGCCTATAAAATTAAATTAATTCAGTTTTAAGAAAAGAACTAAAAGGTTAAAAATATCAGTCAAATTAAAAATTAGATAATAAATTGGTGTTAAAACCATACCAAATATTGGTTCTGTAACAGTAATTATCTAAATGCATATTGTCTTTTAGTATTTCTCTCGCAGTATGAAAATTCGATGCTTCTGCGGAGGTCTTTATTAAATTTTATCAGATCACAAATATTAGTATCGTAGCATACCCTCCATAAAGGTCATATCGGATTTTCATAATGGATCTCCCTAAAATTATACCTAGATTATATAAATATAATATCACTCAGAAAAATAAATAGTCAAAGTTAACTAGTTTACAACTATTTCTATGATTGAAATAGAGACTGTATAGTCCTTGGTTACTTCTTAAGTAGCAAAATAGTTAATGTGTCTGTAGATAGATTCGACAAATAAAATATTTACTTTTAAATATTTTTTAGTTGGGAATAACAATAAATGGTTGGATATTGTGTAACTATTTTATGGTTAACTTTAGCTATTAATTGATTGAATTTAACTAATAAATAGTTCACAAATAGTTAATAAATACTTCGTTAATATGTACTCAAAAGGTTCCCTGGTAGACATATCATGAAATTTATTCGAGTCTGAATTAAAGCCGCGAAAAAAATCATTTATTTACTTATTCACAGATAGTGTGCATGAGATATTGCATCTCTTTCACTTATTTCGGAATGTCTGCTTTGCTTCTCTTTTATTTATTTTACAATATTAGATGAGCTCTTCGATGAGCACATAATGAGCGTCACGATGAGCTTTGTAATGAGTATGTCAAAAGGGATCACGATGATAATGAGTATGTCAATGAGTGTCACGATGAGCTTATTAATAACTATAGCAATGAATGTCACCATGAGTTTATTAATGAGCGTGTCAATGAGTGTCATTATGAATTCGTAAATGATAATCTGCAATTACGATTGATTTCATATATTTTTCCGAATTCAAATTCCGGTTGCAAATCAAACTCTGAGATGCTGAGGCGTAAGGATTTGGGCATAAAGTGTTGTTCAGCATATCGACGACAGTCGACATCGTACACGGTGATGACAATAATAAATATTTATTTATTGCTGATTTAGTATATAGGGAGCAGTTTTATGCTATCCAATAAGCCCTTCGATGTAATATAATGCTCATTAGAAGACTCACCGGGACTTAATTTTATTTTATTTATTATTTATTTCTTTATGAATTGCCAACACCTTGATACTTTTCAGTTAAATCAGTATTGGTTTACATAATAACTGCCCCTCGCGGGGCAGGAAACAAGGTAAAACTGTGAGCAATTTCTACTAGTGTTATTTATTATATGCTTTTATTTAAAAGTATATAGGTACACGCATATTAGTAATTGGGTATATATAATACACAATTTTATAAACAAAGTGTTACAATTATTCTATTATTAAAATCTGAGTTATAATGTTATGCTGTCGCGCTGATGCTAACGCTGACGAAATGACTTTTGCTTTTGCTATTCCAATGATGTCACTCTAATATGTGTTATTTTCTTTCTATTATAAAATATGAACTGTAAATAATTAATTAACTAGTTATTAAATTATTGTAGTAGTATTTAGTATTATTTGAAACCCCTCCATTTTCACTCATAAGTTCAATCTCTCGAAAAAATAAATTATTTAACTCTAGCTGTCAAATACTGCGCGTCTTAAGTTGAAATAATTTTAAGTGTGACAAACGTGACAGGTGTAGGCAACATCCTTAGTGGCAAATTATACACGCTCTTTGTTATTTTGGTACAGCGTCACATCGTGGGGCAAAGAAATTGGAAAGAATTTATAACATGGGTCAATATAGATAATGGGGCTAGAGCTTGTCCCCCAATTTTATATTTTTAAACATGTCAAAATTAATAATTATAAGTTACTTAGGACCGTATTCACCACGCCATTTAATACAAATTTAATTTTAATTTAATTATTATTGAGGGACCGCAATTAAATTTTTGTAGCTATTCACCAACCTTAATAAAGTCAACAATTTCGGACATTTCGGACTATCAGCTGCAAGATTTTCGAATTTGGCAAGTGACAGTTCTCGTGACAGTTCATGTAATTTAAATATTATTTAAAATGTTAAAAGAAGTTTTTATGTATTATTAAAAATAATTTATAATATATGTACAATTAGTTTTAATTAAAAATAGCCTATATTAAAAATGATTTAAAAAAACTCGCAATAACTGAATTACGCGCAGAAAAATCCCTTATATTCATTTGAGGTTGCTGTAGGTTGTCAAATTCAATTTTGCTTGGTGGAATTTTCCTGTCTCGTAAAACATCGTTTAAAATAGCTGTCGCAACAATTACTATTATCGCTATTGTGGGTGCTATTCGCATTTAAAAAAAAAAAACAATCAAATCAAAATCGAATCATCTATGATTTCTATTGGCATATATATAAATGGACTGGTCATTGAACCACAAATCTATAGCAGTAATTACGATTAAATTAATTTGTATTTACTTCTTAATACACTTGAAACTAAAAACCGTGGTTCTATTCACTGATATCGTAATATACCTAGACAATTAAATTCTTGTTTCTTCAAACTTTTAACAGCGCTATTAAAAATATGACATTTGACTGCATGACACTTCAATCAGCTGACATCGAAATTAAATTTATTTAAGAGAGGGTAAGGCCTCACTTAAAATTAAATTAAAATTAAGTTTTCATTAAATCGACTCGGTAAGTATGGTTGGTGAATAGCTTTAATTGAATTTTTTTTAATTTTTCTTACGGCCTTTAGAGTGTTAATAATACGTCAATAAATTTCATTAAAAAAGTATTTTTATATTATATTTTCCGCAATTTTTCATTAAAGTGCAAAAATCTAATTCCCCTGTAATGTCCGTCCTGCGATGTCATTCGCTATTATTAATCCTCTACTAGTAGAAGTGAAAGTAATTTTAAACTTAATGCTATAATTATTTCTTTTGAAAGCGCCTGAATAATTCTTAAATTATCAAAGATACTAATAACAAATTAAATGTCGGTTAAACGTGTGTCCCCCAATTTCTATATAATTACCCTGACAACATTTTAACATTGATCATCTTACGATTACGTAAAGCACCCTCGTCGTTGTTATTGTGAATTTGGTTTCAATGCAATGTGAACTTAGTTATAAGTGATGCATTTCGCCACTTATCTTTGAAAGAGTTATCTGAGCTAAAAGTGAGTACTATTTACGTTCTTTATTATCAATTATTATCAAATAATTAGTTGAATTGATATATAAAATTACAAAGATAATAAAATCGTTCTCATAGCATTATTTATACCTTTTAAATGAAAAACTGTAATTCCCCTAGTATAATAACAATCACTGAACTGGAGCAATATCTTAATACTACTTTGTAAGCTAATATAGTTAATTTATTTTAATGTGACAACGTTGACTTAAAACTTTTACGGAACAAAAGCTGCAGGTCCATAGTTGTATGTATTTGACTATTACCTACATAGTATAAAGGACATTGTAGTAACCAAAACGGAAACAATTTAATTCTGTTTTCAGAAAGCCGACTATGAAATTGTTGAATTAAACAGGAGGAAAGCATACGTACTTGATAGAAGAAATTTGTTGAATCGGAGTATTGGAGTTTTTGAAGTACTGAAGATCGCTTTGGCATCTCCCACGAAGGTACGTAAGTAAGGTGGTATGACTGAAAAATATCATATGCACAAATTGTTACTTCTCAAGGCGAGATAACTATACCTTTGTAACATAAAAATTGAGATTTTTGATTCTGTGGGTACTGTAGTAGGGTATGAATGGCAAAGAGGTCATTATACGAAGAAGTTAAGTGCTAATGATAGTCAGACATAGTTCCAATGACACGGGGCGAAAAACGAAGAAAGAAGAAAGTTATGAAGGTTGATAAATGTTAGAAATCGAGTATGTATGTTAGTAGCGCTTATATACCTAGGATGCATGGTACGGTATAAGATTACTATGGTGTTAATCTCTTAGCCTCTCCAGTCTTGAATCAGGCATATCTTAACCTTCGCGTGGTCCCCGCTGACAGCGCCTATTAAGATTTGTGTTTGCCTGTATGGCATATGTACAAATCTTTTTAGATGTTGCTAATAAGATCTTAGGCCCGAATGGAGTAACCAATCTCATTACTGAAATGATATCTACATGCAAAGATACCAATGGGAGTACTCATGACCTTGTGTCATGTGCTACGAAGCCATACAAATTGGGTAGCCCACATTGATAACTTGGAACTACGGTATTAACGACCCCCGGATATTGCTGCAATTAATAGTGCTATTCGCCTTAAAACATAGAAAAGGCCCCTTGTGGGAGCATCGTAGTGGTTGTGGTGGCCTATATGCGGGCAGAGAAAGATAGTCTGAGTCTGCCAACTTACGCGGACATTCTTCTTTGAACAGAAGAGTATGTCCTGTTGTATAACAAAATACTGCGTCCGAGATTTAAAGGATGGTCGTTTATTAATGTACGTTTAGAGGATTGGCTCTCTCGGCGTGGAGTTGCGCTAAATCAACCGGGCGCCGTGACCCGAAGATCGGTAGATATTTTAGATAGGTCTCGCTTCGATCAGTAAGTCCAACGTCATGCATACACTGACATAAACTGATACTCTTGAGACAGAATATAATATATTCTGCCTCTTGAGGGTACTGATTGTCGCTTGTGTACTAATGCGTGCATTAAGGCAATAAGGCTTAGAGCTAGGTGCTCACGTAAAACCCCAAAAGATTTCTGTCCATCAAATTTATATCGTCGCTTTAATCCGGTCTTGTTTATACTATATTATTTTGCTTTTCAGCTCCCTACAGGAAAAACCATGTGACACCCTAACTTGCTGAGCTACTTTTAATTACCTTTAATTTTTTGCTTTCTTCAAAGGAGATATTGCAATATATAGGTTAAGCTCTTGTGAAATGCTTAGGAAAGAATTTTGTATTTTTAAGTCTTCGTCTCATCACGTAAATAAAAATTGTTTGCTGATTTTTATTTTTCTTAACTACCAATAAAAAACACATCGTAAAAATTTCTTTTCAACTACTAAAAATGATTCTAGTGCACCCAAAGCTTGCCTTAAGACCGTAACTTTAAGATTCTAGTTTGAGTAAGATGGAGAGTCATTGCACGCAGTGTGAGTGAACCAAATAGTGACGCTAGCGAGTCAAATCATCGAGTTGTTACAAATGTTCACCGGTTACTCTCCACAGAGAGCCGCCTCCCAAGCAAAGTACATGCTGAAGAAAGAAGTTCCTTACCTTACGAGGACGTAGTACTTCAAGCAGTTGAAGAAGACCCAAGTACTTCGGTACGTGCAATCTAGGAAAGCACAGGAGCTCACCGAATTTTACAAAAACATGAGCTTCAGAATTACGGAAGCAGTTGAATTTGTCAACAATGGAAGATTTGCCCGTCTGATAACCCGATTTTTTTTAAGAAGATGTCGAACTGATATTGCAGCTGAAGGAAAGCAGTTTGAACATCTTTTGTAAATAATAAATCTTAGCATCCAAATGATTGGTGTTTAACTTTAAACTTAAAGAAAATTTGTCCTAAATTTAAGAAAAAATTAGCATCTCTAACTTGAAAGCGTCACTATCTATCTCACTCACACTTCATGCAATGACTCTCCGTCTCATAAAGTTACGGTCTTAAGGCATGTTTTGGGTACACTAGAATCATTTTTAGTAGGTGAAAAGAAATTTTTCAAAACTGGGTCTTTGAAGGAAAAAACAATTTTTTTTTGTAATCTATCCTTATTAATCCTTATTAAATGCGTCAACTTTTAAAGTTACTTGCCAAACTGTAGTACATTTTTTTTTTCATTACAGTCAGTTAAAATTGGGAGAAATATAAATTTTCTATTCTTGGTTGAGCAAAATGTGACATTTTCATTCCAAGCTGGAGCAGTTGGCTTAGAATTTAAAGCAACATGTTACATAAGCAAAAAGTTACATAATACAAAAGTAAAGACTTTTAGCAACAGGAGCTAAAAAACCATCATAGGGTGTACATGTTCTCGAAAACAAAATCTATAATTTAAAAAATACATGACTTGGATTTTTTTAAATATTTTTCTGGTAACTATTATGATTTGGTCTATCACCCGTTTCCGGCTTGACGTCGACTTACGGGATACCCTGTATGTAGTAATTATTCTTCAATACTAAAAAAAAAAAAAAAACATCGTTAGACCTCATATTTTAACTGAATATTAGCACCACTTATTTTGCATTCCGCTATAATAGTTCATAAAAGTCACCTCGTGATTTTTATTTGTCGACCAGAAAAATAAAAATCACTTCATGAATTTTATTCTTTATCAAGGAAAATAAAAATCACGACGGGGAAAAATAATAATGGGTAAATAATTTTTTTTCATCATTATTGATGACTTGAAAAACTAAATCTTTTCATAACAATAGATCTACATGGGATGTTATAATATAACCATTACTCTCTGTTCAAATTGACCCTTCAATTATTTCGAAAACGAGAACAGTGCTTTAATGAAAAGTAATCCCTGCAGAATCTAAAATTTCTTTCATACTACTTCTTGTACTCCTCACTGGAAAGTTTAGAGTTTCTAGCTATATTCAAAAGGTGGATATTTGATAAAATACAGGGTAGGGTGATCGATAAAATCAAATCAAACAAATTTCAAAGTTAGGTTATTTCAAAAATTATAAGTCAGATCGGTAGCTTAATAGTTTCCATTTTTTTTGTTTTTGCGCATATTACATAATAAATCTATTGATATAAAGCGCAATGTTATTTCACCTGGAACACCTGAATAATTATAACATTAAAAGTTTATAATATTTTCTATAGATAGATAAATATGCATTTATTTTGCACATCTATTACACTTGACTTAAAAAATTTAACCATTTGTTGATATTTATAGCTGACTATAGTTGTCTTAAAATGAAGTCCATTTTAAATTTTTTTTTTGTTTTTTTTTATTTAACCCATTTACTTGTAGGAATAGATAAGAATAAAATATCTAGCAATGATATCAATCCTTCTTAGTTAAATTTTATTAAAAAGATTTCATGTGAAGTACAAATACCTATCATAACGACATTTTCCATTCCATTAGTTATGTAATTTACAAAAGAAAAAATTTATTAATTTATTCCTATTTGAATAATCGCCAGAAAAAGGCGTTTGGTGTTGAATTTATCCGTGTATAGAAAGTGTCCCGTACTAATATGATTACATATTATTTGGTTAGGGAATTTATCTCATCGAGACAAAGCCAAGTAAAAAATTTTATGGCTGGTAGAGAATTGCGATCTTACAATGTTACAGGAGACTAAAAAATGTTTTTAAATTTTTATAACATATTGTGAATACGCAAATACTTTAGCACTTCGTTGTTTTATTCTTCCTAAAAACATAGAATTATTTCGCTTCTTCGTCTCTACACTTATGGATGCTTCAAAGTCAGTTTCTAAGTTAAAGTTAATTTCCCATTTAACTACTTATATACTGCATCCCAAATCAAACCATTTTTTTCTTTTGCACTTTTCGTCATACATATTCAGCCAAAAAAAGGCAGTAAATGCTAACTTAATACAGATTAACAAGATAAAATTAATATATAAAATGCATCTATCATGTAAGCTAAACTGCCATTTCATGGTAGAAAAGTTTTGAATACGTCAAAATTTAACGGTTCAATTAGGGCTAATTTAATGCGACTTCCCCGAATTTAATGCTCTAGTACTTTTTAAAAAAATCCATGGATAATCCAACTTTATTAAATGTTAGGACGACCACTACTGAGAATAGGTTAAATAGTATTGTCACGATAGTGTGCACTGCATAATATTTTAGGGTTTAATTAGGGCTCCATCTATGTTAACCTACACGCTACCAACATTTTAATAATACTGTGTTTTTCAGTCGGATTAAATCTGTGATCAACAAATAATACTGAAAAGGAGTTGAATAATCTAATATTTTCCGAAGTGATAAAGGTTAGTAAAGCGTTATCCACAAAAAGGTAGAGGAAATATAATTTATTTGACTATTTTTCTATAGTATTTGTTATGCCTAATCTCCAACAAACCAACTAAGAAACCATGACTCAGCGGTTAACTATAGCTGAGTGCAACAGCGAAATGTAGATGCTAAATTGGTGCCCAGCTTAGAAATTGACATTCAATGCATTGAACACAAATATAATTTCACTACGCCAAATTTGGGTTACCACACTTCCAGTTTTCTCTACGAGTATACTCCATTGTGCTGCTGAGTTTCATAATGTAAAACAGTGTACACTATTGTAACAATACTATTTAACCTATTCTCAGTAGTGGTGGTCCTAACTTTTAATAAAGTTGGATTATCCATGGTTAAAAAGTACTAGAACATTAAATTCGGGGAAGTGGCATTATAGCCCTAATTGAGCCCTAAATTTTGACGTATTTAAATTTTTCTACCATGAAATGGCGGTCCCAACTTAATTGGCGTTCATTTTATCAAATCCTAATTGAATATTCTTCTCAAATCCACTCTATTAGAAAGTGTAAAATATAGATTCTTACGGCCGGTTTCACAGTCCGGGCTTAAGCCACAGCGATGGCTTAAGCCAAGGCTTAATAAATATTTCGGTTTCACAGTCAAGGCTTAAGTGAATTCACTGGCTTAAGGCAAGCTTAACTTAAGCCCGTCATCTCGAAGGCTTAAGCCTCAGTATTTTTCTGTGAAACACATAAGAAATTATTGCTAAATATATATTTTGCCTAAATATTATAATTTTTGTTAGTAAATGAACGTGCATATTTCAAAAGTTATATTTTAAGACTAAATTGTATTTTTCCAAGCGAGAAATAGTTATCTAATTAGCAGTTTTGAGTACTGTCTGGCAGCTAGTGTCAGCATTCCATTTGACGTTTTAAGAAGAAACCAAACAGTTTAGGACAAAAATGAGTTATTTATCTGATGCAGAGGATAAAAGAGACCAAGAAATGTATAATATAATATCGCAAGGTGTGACCCGTGAATAAATTATAAAATGGCTCCCGCAACATTGCGAGAAATGGGATGACGTTGATTTTTATTCTCGGTTCCGGCTGTAGAAACATTCGGCTTTGATGGTTTACGTTGCCGAAACATTCTGCAACAATAATTTTGGATTTCATATCCTTCCAGATAAAAGCCACAACAAACTGGAAAATAAAAAGTTTTTCTTCTTTTCGTTTGTTTTTAATCCACAATGGCAATTTTCCTTTAAAAAAATTCACAATAACCGCAGTGCTGACAACTTAAAAATTTTCATCCGCGGCTTAACTAAGCCTCAGCTTACTGAGTACTGTGAAACCGAGTAGGTTTAAGTCCTGGGCTTAAGCCACACCCGTGGCTTAACTAAGCTCTGGCTTAAGCCTGGACTGTGAAACCGGCCATTACTCATCTCAATTAATTTATCTATTCAGTCGAAGAAAAAATATTTACCCTGAAAGCTTCTTAAATTTTCTCTAGCGATTAGATATTTCACTTGTTTCGTTCAGAGGAATCAATTGAACAAATATAGTCTATATTTCATGTAATATTCTGTATAGTGACGTTCCTCAGAATTCGATTCTAGAACCTCTTTTATTTTGTAAAAGATGTGAACTGGAAACAAAAGGAAAATGAGAGCAGAATGTTATCCACAAATCTTGATCTTGTCATTAAATTGCCTGATTCTTTCCCCTAGTTTGCTGAGTGTAATTTTACTTAATCAGTTCTTCCAACTTCTATTCCAATTTTATACCCTATATGATGAAATCATTGGGTATAGACTAAGTTTGTCATTCCGTTCGTAACATACAAAAATAATGTTGATAGAGCAGTATGTATTGGAGACCCACGAATAATATTAAAAGTTATTTTGATTTTTGCATATCCTTCTAACCCCGTCTTAATGTTGCCGTACAAAAATTAGGTTTTTTACTTTATTTAACTTTAATTTTCATCTAGATTATAAACTTATTACTCCTAGACCAATTATACCATTTCCGCTTGCACTCAACAAACTCTTAGATCATAGAAGCAATTGTTACTTGAGTTGTGATAGTATTCACTGGCATAAGAACTAAACCACGGTCTTTCATTGAGCTCTCAATATGTTTTAATATTTTGAAATTGTTTTGAAACAGTAGTATCCGTTATCGAAATTACAATAACATCTACAAAAAAAAACTTTTCTTGCAATTATGCTTATATCATTTGAAACCATCTTGAATCGTGGAATTAGATGAATGAGTTCAACTCATTCTTACAAATTGTTATGATCTGACCAGAAATAACTTTAGGCAGATTACTAGCCAATTAGCTCTTACTCTAAGTTAACCTGTTGGGGTGATCAAAAAATCTAGAGCAAATTACGGGAATGAATGGGTTGCAGAGAAATGTATTATGCATTTGTAAGACATTTTTTTAGGAAGTAAACATACATACATATATATGTATATGTAAAGTTTGTGCCTTTGAATTTTAACTAGCTCACAGTTTTATGCATGTAATTTCGTGTAATTTAACACAAATTTTTATTTCTTAAAAAAATAAAAAAAAAATTAATAGATAAAATCAAAGACGACTTTTTACATCTATAACTGGCCGAAGAAGAGTGTCAACAAGTGTGCATGAAATTTCCATTGGTATATAGAAGAAAAAGAAGCAACGAGCTATATGTAAGATCCAAAACAAAACACAGCATTATTCTCTGAGTCGTTCGATAAGGTCCCAACGGTCACTGACGAGAGTCCCTTATAGGATTCGCACATGGGCAAACAAATCGAGGCCATCGCCCTGAGCAGTGCCACAGCTACCTACTTACACCTCTTGTTGTTGTTCGAGTTGGAAGTCGTTTTTAGTGCAGCCCCGCAAGACGGCAAAGGCCGCGCAGAAAGTACAGTTGATCGGTGGGGTTATAAGCAAAAAAATTTCACTCTTCTATAGAAGCCAACGTCTTTGTACAAACTTGAGCGGTTTTACGAGAAACATGTCGTGGCCCCATCATCTTCATCAGAACATGATGTAGGCGACTCCACCAGTACTTGGCTGAGTACTCGGTGCCAATGTGACGGTATAGAAGAGGTGGCGGTCGGTGGGTAGGTGGAAGCAATCAAGCGCAATAGGAAGGAAAACTCTTAGTCCAGAGGTAAATCCTCTTCTTATAGCAAATGATAAAACTGGAAAAACGTTAATAAAACGACACAAGAACACGAACAACAACAACAAGAAATCGAAGACGTTGACTTTTGCCTCACGAAAGATTACAACAACAAAACCAAGCGGGGCTATGAATATCATGCTGGAGGAGGAAGGGGAGAAAGACAAGGAGAAGGAGGATGGATGGCGCGGATTCGAGATGGAGTCTAAAGGGAGCAGAAAGAAAATAAGACAAACGGCAAAGATCAGCTTTGGGATGCTGACAGTAGATGTATGTAGCAATGATTCTGTACTTGAGATCTTGGAAAACTGGTTTCTTGGCTTGCGCCTAGCGTTGATCGTAAACTCGAAACTGTGACTGTACTTTTCTGCTGATGTTTACGTCCAAGAAAGAAGTAAACACAAGCGCACGATTACAGATGCAATGGCATAGAATTAAAAAAAAAAGGCCGCGTACGATTATGCGGTGTCATAAAAACAAGCTCGATCTTTCGATCGTGTAGAAGGCGTTGGAAGCGTATACTTCTTAGTGACGAAATCTAAATTTAATTTCCCAGTGGCGTAGTAGTAATGCATGTTATTAAAATATGAATTCGCGGATAAGGAGATAAGCGCATTGGTAAAAAACAAAAAACAAAAAAAAACGAAAAAAAAGTAATTCTTAATAAATTAAAAATATAATCAAAGGCAACAGCAATATTTGTCAGTTTCAATCTCAATTTAAAACGTTGAAAGTAAGACTTGTGGAAACAACAATATATAAAAAAATAAAAAATAAAATGTACAAGCGTAATGGTGGATTTATAAAGTTGGTATATGTAATTGGCTAAATATCAAGGTCCTCAGAATGCAATTAAGTTTCTATAGATAGAGCAATCCACGGGAACAGCAGTCAGAATACTTCATGGAGAATACATGAGGGCGAGAGAACAGACAGTTGAATTGAGTTTAGAATGATCGTTTTGTGCATCAACTGTCTAAAAAGTGTTGGTTTTTAAATGATCTGTCTAACAATTTTAGATATGCATCTACTGCTAATATTGATTTGGATACCAAGCAAACGGAAGGTTGTTATTTTGTCCTATTAGAACAAAAATCGAATTAAGACAAGAACGATTTTATTGATAGCTTTATGCAGTAAAGATATGGGAAAAAATAAATGATACTCCTATAACGTTTAAAAATAAGCCGGACAAATCTATAAAGCAAATTCTAAGCAAAAATAATACAATATTTACGGAACCGTTCGAAATTGCAACTGAACTAAATGAACACTTTTTTAATATTAAGTGAAACGATCTCTAATTCTGTAGTATCTCCCTCTCTTGATGGTCAAACTGAAAGGCTTGAAAGCACCTTCAATTGGCATATATTATACCTGATGAAGTTCTTCAGCAAATATGTTAAAAAAATAGTAAAGCTCCTGGTGCACAGTAAAAAAAAAATTTCCCTGAAGTGAGTGACAACAATTTGTGCCACAAGCAGTGTTTCCATTTTAGCTACTTCGTAGGTAAATCTGGATACCAAAAGGTGATTTAGCTACGAAGATTTTCATTTTGCTACCGGTAGCAATTAAGCTACCGTCGTGGGTTCTTTTAACTACCAAATTGTGAAAGAAAATAGTATGCTGACCTGTACCCCCCAATCGAAACTGCTATAAAGTTTAGTTTTGGCACTCATTTTATTGGCACTGTTGCAATTTACTTGTGTTTGCTTGCTGCATTGCTACAGAAATGCGAGCAAGAAACTGTAATGTACTGGGATGGAAACAATTCATTTAAAAAATTGTCAGTTTGCTATTAAATCGTTGTCTTTACCTCATTCCAATGCTGATATTGAAAGAATATTTAGCGTCATGAATATTTCTAAAAACAAAATCGTAACAAAATTTAATTAAACCTTAGATTCAATTCTGTCGATTTGATTTTTGTATTTTGGTTTCAAAAGTGTGGTAAATGTTGTGATGAGTATGAAGTTTTAATCTTGTTGTTAAAAAAATTTGATCTTTACAGACTTATGAAATTAGTACTACATGATGTTACAGAACGGTTGAAAGATCTTAACTAATATATAACTTATTTGTCTTATTTGGATTTGACGTCTTTGGAAAAACCTAATCTCAAAGATAGTTTCTTCCCATAGTGACTGAAAATCCAAATTGTTAAAAGAAATCGTCTAATGTCGGTATGACCTGAATAGATTGTGAGCTAATAACTCTTTAACGGCCACAGTTAAAAACAAATTAAAGAGAAGAGTCTACCGTTGACAGTTTTTTACGAAAAAAAGTTATCTTAAAGACCTTCTTGTAAAAATAATAGATGTCAAATTAAAAAAAACTGAGAAAATCCGAAATTTTTAGTTTAGATAAACATAACTCCGTTGTGGACACGGATACGGGGCTGGTTGAGCAGTCCTTGGAAAGACCATGAAGTTCTGCATACAATGAGCTCTTAACTATGCGGCCTGTACCTTATAAGATACAGGGTGTTTTGGGAAAAAAGTAACATTTTTCTAATCACCCTGTAACTCTTAAACGGTTGATATGCCAACCCCCCCCCCCCCCCCCCCCCTTTATACAATTTTTTGTCTACCTAGGTGAGTACTAGATATCCGCTCCTGCTCTATTGACCTCCTAAGCGGAGACATCCTGTATATGTACTTTACAATGAAATAAATTTGTTGGTTAATATAATATTTCTAAAATACCTAAATTCAATGAATATTCTATTGAATTTGGGAAATGAAACTGATTTTCCCTTTATATGAGAGAAAATGAGGAGTTTATTTTTAGGGAAAAACGTGTTTTAAATTTAGGGAACAGTCATATTATTTTTTACAGTGTGTAGATGGATAATCGGCTAAATTACTTAGAACAGTTGCTTATTATATCGTGAGTCCAATTGCATACGTTTTAAAATTTAACAATCGAACAAGGTATTTTTCGTAATCAGCTTAAAATGTGATATTGTCAGTCCTGTCTATAAAAGTAACGATTAAAAGATTCCTAGCAATTATAGACCAATCTCGCTATTACCTAACATAGCAAAGATATTTGAAAATGTATTAAAAATAGGCTAATTAAATATCTTGAAGTTAATAACATTATTTCAAAAAATCACTACGGCTTCAAAAGTGGATAGATATAACACTTCAGATGCATTTTATGAAATGACTAAGTCCATAAATTCTGCAACTGATACTAATAAAAGAATTATAGCTGTATCTTTGGACCTAAAAAAAGCATTTGATGTTGTTGATCACAAACTCCTTCTTAATAAGCTTGATAACAAGGGAATAAAGAATAATATTCAATCACTTTTTCGGTCCTACATCTCAGTAGGAAGCGACTGTGAAAATTGATCACACATTAAGCATGATGTGGAACTCCGCAAGGAACTATATTAGGGCCTATCCTTTTTCTTATTTACATAAATAATCTCTGTAGATTTTGCTTAAGGAGAGAAATAGTGGCCTTTGCTGATGATACAGTTCTGCTGTTTAAAAGTAATGCCTTGCCAACTGTATCTGTAAATTCAAACAGGAGATTAAATTAAATTGGTTACACAGTAAGAAATTTGCACAATTGTTGCCACAAAGCTTAGGTATTTTTCCCTAAAATTTGGGGAATATTCCCTAAAATGTATGGAATTATGTAAATGGGACAAGTATGTCTATTATTTTTTCACTAAAAGGATGAGGAGAACTATATACAAAATCTTTATATCTTTATATTCCGTGGTAGCTCTACGAGGTCGGTTTCCTATAGTTCAGTCTATTTTGAAATATAGTATTATAGCTGGTGGAGCGACCTTCACAACAACAATTATACTACTTCATAGTTTGCCAACTAAAATCATAAAATTATGTTTAAGAAAGTCAAAGTACTTTTCAACCACGTTAGCTTTACGTTACTAAAGTTTATTTTTTGGAATCCATCAAGTTTCCCAGTACATCACACAAGTTACTTTACACCTAGAGAAGAAACATTACCTTTGGCAATTAAGCCAGACATGCCAGTATAATATGTAGGACCTTACCACCTGAAGTCAAAGAAAATTTAACTGTAGCTAACTATAAAAACTTAACTAAGATCTACATATGTCAAAAATCATGGAAATGTCTTTCATGTAAATGCTTAAGAGGAATGAGTACCAAGATTTGTCAAGTAAATAACATCAGTAAAAATAAAAAAATAAATGTATTGGAAACTTCTAAAAAATGGTAAAAATTTAAGTTTTTTAAATCTAATTCCTGTTAATAGGTATTTTCATTTCTTTAGATTGTGACTATTTTAGAAAGATAAAGCCTAGATCTAGTAAATAATGTCGAGTTTTTCATTTTTAGTGGCGCTTTTTTTAATTATTTGACTCTAATAGTACTTGTTTTTTCTCCCGATATGTCACCGACGAGAAAATAAAATATTTCGTTAAAAATTGTTGAAATACAAAGCAAAATAATATATTTAACAATTATGTGCAAAAAAAAAAAATTTAGGAGAGTTAATTCTCGTTAAAAATTTCAATTTATTTGAACTGCAAATATTCATTTTTCGACTTAAATTCTGGCATGTTGGGTCTCTGTCATTTACGCTAGATGTCTCTAATGTGGTCTGTGATTTAGGTATAGGCTAATTTTATAAAAAAATTTCTCAGGACACACCTATGTCCAATAATTTTTATTGCATGCAGGCTCGCTGGTATCTAAATTGAAACTTTTGCTGAGTACTGACTCCTCTTAAGGCCTTCAATTTTACAACTGCATCCCATGTCATAGGAGTTAAAATATTGAGCAAAAGTGTACCAATTTCAGAAAATATACTCTGACTATTTCTCAGGTTGCACTTCTCTAAAAAATTTAAGTGATTGGAACTTGTCTCCGTACTGACGAAAGTAGACTGGTGGGTATATAAAGAAAGGATCACTCACTGTGAAAATCATGTTTTAAGACTTATTACCTGTCTGATGATACATTCTTAGAAATGCTACCTTCTCAGGAATACCTATTGCATACAAAAGGCGTCATTATTATTGTGAATGCATAAAAATAGGATTAACAGAGAAAACGTTTTCATCAACTATTTACATTCTAACGTCATGAACTTAACACAATAACGCAAGGTCACTTTCATTGCTACTCGTTTACGCCTTTGTTTATTTATGATAAAATTACAAACAGCGCTAAATAAAATACAAAAGTACAACTGCAAGACGATGACAGACAGAAAAAAGATATAAAATGGCAAACCATCATAAACAAGGGTACAGGTAAGGTAAAGTATGAAGTTGAAGTCTTAATAATGGTAGGTACTTTGCAGCATGCCGAACCGACGCTAGACGCTAATCCGATATGAAAGATAAAAATAGAAATTCGCCTACAATAGCGGAACAATACATTTCTTCAAGAGATTTCTATGCATGACACACACAGGCACGCACACAAGGGACATTTTTACACCTTCAAATAAACGACCGTCGCGTTAAACATTTTTTCGATTAAAATTCAGCTACGCTAGACTACTTACTAGACTGGCATATTTCTAGTGAATATAGCTCGCAAATTAGAACGTGATAACGATTTTAATTTTGCTAGTCTATCGCGCCGTAAAGAATTATTCAGCCTTGAGGAAAGTTTTATGATTTGCATGATCGCCTATGTACCTACTCAGTTTCAACAAATAGAACTGCATTGTTATGACATTTCGAGGACACTCTTATCACAGAAGGGTCTACTTGAACTAATCCCTGACTCATATATATGGATTTATTGTAGGCTCTTTTAAAGAGTAATATTAGCATGAATCTATGGATTCGAAATATATTCT
Source organism: Dioctria rufipes (assembly GCA_963924295.1). Taxonomy (NCBI): domain Eukaryota; kingdom Metazoa; phylum Arthropoda; class Insecta; order Diptera; family Asilidae; genus Dioctria; species Dioctria rufipes. Next base: position 247,511,106 of record OZ002741.1, on the reverse strand, counting down.
TTGTTGGTATTAAGAAATAAGAAATCAGATCTTCATCTTACTTCATTTCTAGGTACATAGGGTTTTGTAATGAAAGTCATGAACGAAACGGATAATTTATCTGACTTACACGATACAAGCAAGGCTATAATTATTTCCTGGTGAGTCATATTTGTCAGATGATGTACAGTATTGAAAATAGAGCTATCGCATATCTTGTGCCATTTCAAGCACTCCTTTCAAATAAAACGCCCATCAGGATCAAGCATGTAAACTAGATAAGGTATGTATGGTCTTCGAATAAAGAACGAAAAGGAGCGATAAAAACAGGCAGAACGTATGCAAATTGAGTAAAACCAAACTCAGCTACTACATATAGTCCGCTATCAATAATGTCAAACTTCATATAAAAAAGCAAGGAACAAAGTTATATAATAGATATAAGACCAATTTAAATGATATCCTAGATGAGTGATTGTAAATAAAGACACACCTCTGTTTTGAATAGATCATTAAAGTAGTTATTCGCATTTATGTATTTCTAAAACAATTCATTGGACGCTAGAAATTGTCATAACTACTTTCATATGTATGTTTTCCCATTTCGAATAACTCTTCCGTTTTTTCAGCCAAATGGACAGATTGACAATTTTTATGAATTTATTGTGAATGTTTTTCAAACCCATTTTTACTACCCCATCAGTATTTCTATGCGTTGTTGCAAGCGGAATTACAAACTTACAGAGCTTACACTAAGATTTAATCTAGAGTAAACAAGTAAGAAAGCTAGAATTGGTCGTATTTTCCCGTATTTAATTTCGTATGGTCCTCCATCTGTGGAAGTTTGATTTTCGAAGTGGTTTTACGCATATATTTCTATATCATTTTTTTCATATCATTTTATATTCTGAAGGACTTTTCAGTACAATAAAAACGTCTAGGACTGATCGTTTTCACTGTATACGTAAAAACCCTAAATTTTTATATGGCAATGGTTGCCCGACTTAGCGAATTTTTGAAAAATTTATTTACTATTGCATTGACAACGCCATGTACCAAATTTCAACTCTCTACCTCTACGTGCTCTCAGGAAGTGCCTGAATATATATTGAAATACGAAATTTTTGTATGGCTACCCGACGAAGAGTTGTTTATCGAGGGTATAAAAAGGCAACTCCACTGTTCAATATAAAAAAGATTTCGTAGGATATGACTTTAACTAACTATTAAATAGTATCCTGAAGATTTCAATAAGCGTTGTCAAATTGATTTTATTTTTTTACCGGTAGGGGGCTAAAAAATCCTATTCACGTAGGCCAAAGCAACCCCTGTGCTAACTTGCTAACAAAAAAAAATACTTTTCACCAAAACCTTCCTGTCCTCTTAATAAAGCGTATCAGGTCCAAGTGGGTTAAGCTTTTTATCTCATCCGTATATGGGATGGTATACCCAAGCATATCCAGCCTGCGCCGCTCAAATGTCGGACAAGTGTACAGAAAATGTCCGGCTGTATCAGGCTCGCCTTGCAGGCAGAACAAATACTCGGTGCTATCAACAACGCCCATCTTTGTAAAGTGAACGTGAAGTGAGCTGTATCCAGTTCTGACGCCAATCACAGCTCTGCACTGTTTTCTTTCGACCTCTAACAGAAAGTTAAGGAACTTCCTATTTAGCTCAGAGTTTTGACCATCACTGCTATTGCTTAATGCGAATATCCGCTTCAATAAGAGACACGATCATTGAGATTTAGGTGGCAACGCAAACACCAGGCTCTGGTCCAAGAAAAGGATAATTAGCTAGGATATCCGCCATAATTCCCATGTGCCCAGATACCCACTTCATAGTTATGGATACATGGTTTTTCAACGGCTTAATAAGATTACCATGGAAATCCTAGTACGACAGGACTTTTCTAAATCTTTTGACAGTGTCAAACTCATTAAAGTATTACAGTAATTATTTTGCACTTTTAACTTTGCCATATCCGTATTTTCAGTTCAAATTATTATCTAAATGAACACAACAAGTAGTACAATAAGTTGGACATGTTGAATCCCACAAAGTTCTATTCTAGGGCCGGTGTCAGTTTTGTAATCAATAAATATGATCCACTTAACTTAAATCTCCTTCTTTTTTATTCTTGAAGTTAATTGTCGAAATCGTTGACATATCAATCGATGCGCCGCGACATTTTAATTAGAAAGTTCATATACATTTTGTTTTTTTACTTCATTTTCCCCCATTTACGAAAAAATTGGGAAATATCTACGAAAATATTGTTTTTATTAAACTCTAAGGTCTTAATGTCCCGCTCGATATCTTTCTAAAACAATCTTAAAAAATCTTCCAAATAATTAAATGAGAACTCTTATTCAGAAATAAATATAATTCCCAAGCTTAATGTGAATTTTACATATTAAAACTTAAATTTAGAAAATCTATGTGATTCCCATCGTTTTCAAATTGTTCACATTAAAAATGATAAAGAATTAAATTTTCCTCTCTTCACACGGAAGTTCTGAGATTGGACAAAACTTCTTTCCAGAAAAAATGACACTTCGCAGTTCGGATTTATAACTCGAAAAGTGTATGATTCAATTTTAAATATGAGTTCAAAAAAACTTTTAATTACAGTCAATTTATAAACCACGAGTATATAGGAGTAGTTCAATAACTTATTGGAAAAGTTGGATTATCTACTATGAAATGAAACTTTAACTATACGTTCATAGCAAGCATAGCTTATAGGATAATCGACAAACAAAATACCCAAAATTTTAAAGTCTTGTAAACCAATGGGAATCAGAAAATTTTGTAATGCCTCGAATATTTTAAAATTATTAATCCACACATCTGACAGTACCTAAGCCTATCTTTGTCAGTTAAGATTTTAATATGTTGCCTTTCAAGAAAAATGTGTTCTCGATAATGTTTTGCATCCTTTGAAATATATTTACTTTTATCTACAGAGTATGAAGGTTAAGCCTTAAAATAAGTCTAGTATCAATTAACGACATAGATTTGCAAGGGAAGTTTTATATTTTCAAAAATTAAAAAAACATGATTGTTTGGCTTCAACAACGTCATATCAATATGACTCCCATTTGTACTGAAGATGAAAATTGTTTAAATTAATCCAAGAAAAGAAAATAATTACACCGAGCAGTAGTCCAGTCAATAACGACTAAATAAGGACTTTACCCTACAAAATGTGGAGTAGTTGTGATTTTTATATATGTTATTCAGTTCCGAGGAGACTCAGCGCGGTCCGGCATCTTAGATTAAAGGTACCAAAAATTGGTTTTTTCAAAATAATTTCTCAACAGTACATTTTTTGTAAGTCTGATGTGTAACGAGTTACAGTGGCGGAAACGTGAATATTCTTCCAATAAAATGTATACGAATAGTACCCCTTATACAGGGTGTTTCGTCCATAATATAAAAAAAATGGTGGCCTCAGAACAGGAGGTGACACTAGTCACCTAGTCCTAGTCAAACAAGCAATTGTATGGGAAGAGGCGGGCGGCATCTCAACCGTTTCGGAGTTACAGGGTGATTAAGAAAATATGCTAGTCTTTCACAAAATACCCTGTATCTTAAAAAGTATAAGGTGTATGGTCACTTGCAGAGCTTATTGTATGCAGAACTTCATGGCCTTTCCAACAACTGCTCGACCAACCCCATATTCCTATCTTCCTACGAGTTATAATGATCTAAACTAAAAGTAAGTTATTCCCTTAGTGATTGAAAACACTTAATTTTAAAAAAATATCGTCTAATTTCGGTATGACCTGAATAGGTTATGAGCTAATTACTTTTTAACGACTACAATGAGCATACATGTGTAATAGGCCAAATTAGTGTGGACAGTTTACATTTTTAATAAAACTAAAATAACGTTAAGCACCTCTTTGTAAAAAGAATATGTCAAAGTCAATAAAAAGGTACGAAAATCCGAAATTCTTAGTTTGAACCACCATAACTCCTGAGGAGAGAGAAGTACGGGGTTGGAAATGCTGCTCTGTAAGTGACCGTACTTTTTAAAATACAGGATATTTTGCAAAAGAAGCAAATTTTTTTAATCACCTTGTAACTCCGAAACGGTTCAGATGCCTGCTTCCCGTTTGCCATAAAATAATTTGTTTGCCATAAAATAATTTGTTTGACTAGGTGACTACAATCACCTCCTGTCCTATGGACCACCATGGACGAAACACCCTGTATAAATGGTACTATATGTATACATTTTTTTGGAACAATGTTCACGTTTCCGCCACTGTAATTCGTTACACATCAAAATTACAAAAAAAGTGGTTTTACAAAAAATGTAGGGAATTTAGTTTTTCTTCAAATTTATATTTTTACATTTTTATTGTAGGATCAACCGTTGAGGAGTTATTTTGAAAAAATAAAACAATTTTTGGTACCATTACTCCAAGATGGCAGACCGCGCGGAGGTCCCCCCCCCCCCCGGTCCCCCCCCCCCCAAGGGTCTAAACTTGGATTTTTCATCGGGACTCGGAACTGAATAACATATATAAAAATCACAACTACCCCACCGTTTGTAGGGCAAAAACCCCTACTGACTGGACTACAGGTGATTTCTTCATATTTTATTTTTATGATGGATAGATAAAGAAGAAATTTTAAGGACTTTTTATTTTTAACGATTCTAAATCAAATTCATAATTACACGAAGAAAAAACAATCGCCTCGTCCGGGGTTTGAAACCGGGACCTTCCGCTTGCCGGGCGACTGCCCTTACCACTGTTACTAACCTACTAAGCCACGTTTGCTTTCAGCTGGCATTAACCAGTAGCGATGAAAGCGTACAAATAAATTGTAAATTCAATTTTATTTTTATGTCAATTTTAAGAAGTTTGGTGGCGCTCATTGGTTAAATTGCTCTATACAGTTTCCATTGATTATTTAATAAAAATTGTTATAAATTAATTATATAAGAGAAAGATTAAATTGTTCTGTCAAAAGTGCTAAAGCTACTCTAGAAGAGTTTTCGTATTATATAAAATTAGCAAAATTAATGTCCAATTTTACAGCGTGAGCTTAAACTCTAATGGGCACTTAACCGCTCGCTTAGTTATTTATCGGTTTCGCGGAGCGAATTTAAGTGTAGATTAGGGTTTAAGTGGTTGCTTTACTTAAGTCACCAAAATCGGCCACTTAAGCCATGTTTAAAGATATTTTTTGATATTTTATGGCAAAAATCCAACAAAGTAATTTTGATAATTTGTACTTTTATTTTAAAAATGAAATATTTAATTTATGAAAGTGATGAAGAGTATTATGAAGTGATTGTTTGAGTTACACATATCACAAAAGAAAATGCCTTGATTATTGGAATATTTGCGACTTTTTCGCAATTTAGGGTATTGAAAAAGTGCGCTTATGTTTTTGCTTAAGAATATACGTTGACAAATTTCACATAAAACAACGTGGTAAAAATGTCTGTGTTGTTGATGTCATATTTATTAAAACACATTTTACAGTATATGAACAACAGTGAAACCAAAAATACTTAAGCCGTTCCCTTAAGTGTCGCCTAAAGGTAGTATTGAGATATAGGGTCATTTTTTCTGGTTCAACAGGAAACAATATGATTAAAATTGCACATTTCACTTATTATTAAGTATCTTGAAACCAGTTTACTTACCTTGTTTCTTTCTGCGGCCTGAGAAGAAATTCGATAGAAAAAACATATAAAAACCCTATAAGCTTATGCTACGCTGAAATTTATGTAGGAACAATTGGGCCGTGTCATTCCACATATAAGATGCATCCCCTTTTTCAAAACCGTTTCGAAGCTAATATTTCCTAAAAATACAAAAGGGAACAAGGTTTCATGTTCTAAAATTAAATAATAATACAATATTTATCTAAAACTATAGGCGAATCCAGACCTTAATCAAACCGCAGCATCCACGACTTCGATTTATCTGAAAGTAAATATAAAAAAACTCATAAATAATCAAGTAAGAAAACAAATAACTATCAAACTCACCAAAAGTCTACATACAGCTGTATGTTTACATTGTTCCTGCATGAACCATTTGACTGAACATTTTCAGCCAGATAACCGCTCTCACCATTGAAAACAAATGAGTGGAACGAATCTTACCAAAATGGAATATCATGTACAAAAGGGAACATACATAACTGGTTGTGGTGGCAATAGAAAGGTGACGAAACACCTTCTCTTCGGAAGCCGATACGTTTCTATCACACGAAACTCTGCCACAATTCTGCATGGACAATCAAGCAATTTACTCCGAACAACAAGAAATCTTCAAAAAACCCTGTAAACGGCAAGAAATCTAGGGGTCCACACAAAATTTCAAATTCAGTTATAAAAAAAACTTCCCCCATAGCACTGGACTTCTTATCAATGGTTTTCAGTAACTGAATAAATAACTGCTGTCACCCAGAGAAGTGGAAAATTTCACATATCTTTCCCATTCCAAAAAAATCCACACCCATCTCACTCATCTCAAACTTGGGTAAACTCTTTGAAAAGGTTATTAAACAACAAGTTCTCAACACTTGTGAAGAAAAAAAATATCCATCAGGATTCTCAATTCGGCTTCAATCCAAAACACTCCGCACTTCACCCGCTACTCAAATTCCACACAGATATCACCAACAACGCTCTGAACAAAACTGAGTGCATTATGCTGATGTCAAGAAGACTTTCGGCTCAGTATGGACAGCAGGGTTTATAGATTTCCTCGCTCAACTAAACCAGATTAATCCACAGCTTTCTTAGTTCTAGAAAATTTGATGTGGATCTTGAAAATCATAAATCATCACTAAAGGCAGTGGAAGCTGCCGTCTTCCAAGGCTCTATATTAGGACCAATACTCTTCAATCTGTACACCTTGGATCAACCCCCAATGAAAATGACACGACACTTCTATATGAAGATGACCCTCTCACCTACGCTTAATCATCTCACTACCCGATTCTGGCTATGAATAAAGTCAAACAATAGCTCCAAAAGCTATAGGAGTCGAGCACAAAAAATGAGGGATCAAAATAACCGTTCAGAAATCTGAGCTTATCTACATTTGGAGATCCTTCATGGGTCGAAACTTGCAACCCAAAAAGTTCAAGCTAATAGAGGCCTTCTATAATGGGGGAATAATCAAACCGACAGATAATGCCAAGTATTTGGGTATTAGTTTCAACCCACTGCTGCATTTCAATCGCCATGCCAAAAACCTAATTACGCCTACAGCCTACTCAACCCTATAATGCAGGTCAGGGATGGACTCTTCACAAAAACAAAACTGTTGCTCTATAAGCAACTAATTAGACCAGCAATCACCTGTTGTTTCCCCATATAGCACACCATCTCTCCTACTTACATGGAAAGCCTCAGCATACTCCAAAGGAAGATCTTAAGAATATACACAGCACTCCATAGAAGAACCAACGGTAAACATTTCCCAAACAGGGTAATCTACGAAGCTGCCAATATCACTCCAATAAAGAAGTACTTGTTCGAACTTGCGTACAAACACGTCGATAGAATCCTTAACCACCCAAACGCACTTATAAATAATAAATAACTTTCATACCGGCAAACATTAAATACCTCCCACCACTGCTCTGAACAAAGCCCGAGGCTAAAAATATCTATCACCTACATGATAGTAGAATAAATTTCTACGACTACAAAGGTGCTTACTACCGCGGGTTGTCCATAGTCACATCCTAGTATCGTTTACTACTCAGATAGTGTCTCTGAAGAAGACCAATTCTTTAGGAACCATCGATTTCGAAGCTCTCCCAACAATCCACATCCTATGCCTTCTATTTCCTTCTGCGCCCTCGCACTAACAACTAAAGGTGAAAACCCAATGAACGCGGCAGGCGTTGCATTACTTTGACAATTCAGTAGGATATACGTGTTTAAATTCGTGCTGGCCAAATGGCTGCCACTCTTGCCGGATTCGACGCGAAAGTAGAGCAATGTTCTACCTTTAACGCGCGGCAAACGCTTTGACAGTTCTTTTTATTGATTTTACACTGTTTACACGCCTGGTAAGCTGCAAATGCAAGAGCTGCCATATCTAATAACTCTGATATATCCATTATTTCACTTTTAAATAATAATTCAAGCTTTTCTATCACTTTTCCTTTTTTTATAAATAAATCTTAAGAGTACCAACGCGACGCGTCCATTGTGCCTTGCTCAAATCGCGTCTGCCGCCGAGAACTGTCAAAGCGACGCGACGCCTGCCGCGTTCATTGGGTTATCACCATAACTCCAATGAGAGAATGACATCCAGTACGGCTGATATAGCGCATCATCCGTAAAGGAAAAAACGCCAATTGCAAGGAAGACAAAGAACAAATATCAACAAGAGAACAAGAGAAGACATATAGAGTACGTTTATGCGACAGTCCCAAATCAGGACTAGAAACCGGTTGTAGGGCAAAATCTGGGCTACCCGTATAAACGGCAGAAATTGGCCTAGGAAATTTGCACATACATTCAAATAAATCAGGCCTAGGCCCAATTCAATTGGGGCAAGTCGGACTTGCACGTTTATACGGCAAAAAAATTCGGACTTTGACATACTCTAAGCTAAAGTCCCGACTTTGGTTATCGTATAAACGTCGTCATAAAACCGGAATTGAGGGCTAAAGATGAGCCTCAAGGAACAAAGAGGACAATAATGTGAACATCGAGGGAAACTACGACAATTGTAAAAGGAAAATGGCGCAAACTCGATTGACTTGACTTGAAAGAAATTATCATTCTCGATTCAGAACTGTTCTGAACAAATTCTCTAGTTTTTTTGTACAAAAATATGAACGAAATCGAATTCGTTATTGTTGTATGTGCTGCTTATTTAGCATACATAAAAATAATTGATTTTGCATTTAATATGCGGACTATTTGGACACAAGAAATCAATACTGCTGAAGAGCGAGAGTTGCGAGGATTTTTTAATACAATTTTCAAAGTATTTAAAGAGAAAGATGACCACAAATTGAAAACATTTTTCTTATTTTTCCAGCAATGCACTTTACAATTCTTTAAGTTGTCAGTACTGTAAAAATTGCAGCAACTTTGAAATTTCTCAAGGTTGAAGTCGCATTCACTGCTGCTGCAACTGCATTTATTGTGGCAGCTTAAAGTTCAACCAATTAAGATACCATGTGAAGTCGATGAATTCAAAGTTGAAGTCAAAGTTACTGCAGTGAATGTGTTTCAGGCTTTAGAATCTAGTCGGGAAATTTCCTATCTAAGTACAGAAGTTTATTTTCTTCATACAAATACAGAATTTCAATTCTGTACAAATCTCACAGAAGTTTTGCTTCTCTATGTTCACCATTGATAGAATGTTATAATGAATATTTGCTTCTCTTTTTTAAAGCCGAATTAACTGGCAATTAGAGCAGAAAGCTTAAACGCACCCATCGATGGATCGCAATGATTTTCGCTAAGCCACACGTTGAATTAATTATTGAATTTTATAGAATTTTATTAGTTAATTTTTTTGAATTGTATATTTTAAGACTCTACTTGATTTCCACTGTGATATTAGACTTAAGTAAATTATATTAGAATTGTGAACTGAATTAACTAAATTGAATGAAAATTTTATATTTGAATTGAAAGCTGAACTATCTCTAAACCGGCAACTTCTTATGTATGAGAGTAGATCTCACAATTATAGACAACTCTTACTGCATATTTCTGTCAATAGCTTTTAGATCATACTTTTTGAATTTTTACTGATAACTCTCTTTGCGAGAATAGAATTAAATTTCACTGAAATCTATGAATTTTAAACTAAATTGTGTAAAATTTTGAGATAGTTTTTTCGATCCAAAGAAAGCTTAGTTCAAGAAAATCTTATCTCATCTGCAAGACCAAAAATATGATAATAATTTATTAACTCTCTGCTACTCTAAAATATATCATCGAGTTCGTTAACTTAAAATACATAAACCACCATATCATCCTCTGTTCATAATTCAATAGTAAAAATTCTGGAATAGTGACTCACTGATTGTTAGTCGGCGAGAAGGAATGCGCCGAGATTCAGTCAAAACAAAATATTCGTGATAAAGATTCCCGGGTTATAACTCCATATACTTATATATATAATAATCAGGCAACACACTACTCGATTCACTTTCATTTTCACTTTTTCACTTTTTCTTTACTCTTCTCCCGAGTAAAGTTCCGCTGTGTCCCACTAACTGGAATCATTCTGGTGCTGACTAAGAACTTGCTGTCTTATTGCAACTAAGAAAATTCAAAACAGAAAAAGTTAATTTACGATATGACTATGACGGCAGAAGAATGAGATATTCTTCCATGAAATATGTATAACAGCCTGTTCTTGATATACATACATATATACAATGAACATACCATACATATCATACCTTTACATGGATGTAATTTAAATGCAAATTATTTACTTAATTCAGAAAAATATCAAATCGTACTGCAAGTTGATTGTAAGATATACGGAGTTTGACTCTATTCTTTATGAGGACTTCAAATTTATTTTTCAAATGAAATTTTTCCAATATTTTCCATGGCATAGATTATAAAATTTATTCTAAACATAATCGATGAAATCATTGAAGGAAGAAAACTTATTATGGCATCGATGTTTCAGGCCGAAAAATGCAACAAAATGCAATTTATTGGAATCGTTTCTAAGCCTAAGATAGTTTTCTGAAGCTTCATTTTATTCCCATACAAATAGGGTGATTCCAAAATATGTACACAAATCCATAGATATTTCAAATGGGCTACATCCCGTCTTCTAGTACAGACGAAGTTCAATGCAAACATTAGACTGCCATTAACCAAAATGTGACACGACCAAGGCTTTTATGGATTATCAACTACTTTCTGTCCAGCATAGTTTTCTTACGTTTACAGTATCTTGACGTGAGCAAAGCTTATCAAATGTTTTACAATCATCTTAGCACGGCAATTGAAAATTTTATTGCTCTGATAACGAAGAATCGGAGTTAATATCCTGTATGGTTTTCTCGTAATTCTAACTCAATTCATGCCATTAAACTAAAGCAAAAATATACACAAAAGTACTCAAAATCCAAGAATCCCAAAGACTATACAACTTTTAGTTACTTGCGTTGTTATGTAAAAAACATGATTAAAGAGTTTTATGATAAATATGTTTTAGACACTGAAAATTGCATATCCTCCACTCTAAAGGCTTTTCGGTCTTATGCAAAAAACATGAAGCTCTCTTGCTCCTACCCTAGAGAAATGCATTACGATGGAATATCTACTGATAAACTAGAAAGTATTTGCAACTATATTCAATGATGACCAGAGCTCAGCAATCTCTCCTACATCCGATGAAATCCATTATAAGTGCCCTATACATATTCCCCTGATACTTCATTCTCATGTTGAAATAATTCTCGCATCGTTGGATGAAAATAATAATGCGAGTCTGGACGATATTCCTAACATATTTATTTTGTAAAAACTACTCTCTTGTCCTATAATATCCTCTTTCCGTGTTAATTAATTCTTCTATTTCCAAAAATAATTTTCTTGATGTTCTTAAAGGCTCATTTGTTTACCCTGCTTTCAAAACAGGGAATAAAAATCTAGTGATGAATTAATACCCTAATACTACTTCTAATACCCTAGCTTTCATCCATGATAGCATTATACAAATTAATCTATGTAATATCGCAATTAAAAGCCTACATCAGCATGCAATAACATGACTTCCTGCCAAGCCAATCTACGGTAACTAATCTTTAGATATTCACTAACTCTACTGCTCTGGTTCTTAATGAAGATAAACAGTTAGATGTTTTTTATGCGGATATGTCTAATGAATTTTATAGAATAAATCACAAAATAGTCATAAATAAAGTAAGGAGATTAGGCCTTGATTCTGGCAGTACCCTCTGGTTTGTATCGTATCTCTCGAATCATCATCTAACTGCACTCGATATTCATCAAATCTATATACACAAACCGCGGGTGTACCGCAAGGCTAGATTCTTGGCCCACTTCTCTTCTTATTATGTATATCTTAATTATTTCTCCAATGAATTATGCATTTTGTCCTTAATCTATGCCAATGACACCAAATTTATCTAATTATAAATAATCCATCCGATCGCCAACACCTGCAAAATGACATTCACAAGCTTCTCTCTTGGTGTAATAAAAATCGACTATCCTTAAACGTGGACAAATGCAAATGTATTTCCTCTTCACCAAACTCACAAACCACATTATACTGGAACACTGTCACCATCATCCGCGTTTCAGAAATCAATGAATCTGGAGCACACGTTAAAAGCCATGGTGCGCTAGGTCCTTTACTTTAAACAGCTCCTTCCGCATAAAACTATGTATAGTGCCCTAGTTAGATCCATACTTCAGTACGCTTTTCCAATCTGGAATCCTTTCTATATGACATACGTAGATTTACTAGGTACTTGCTTTTAAAATTTGCAGGTTCATATGCAGATTATTGCTAGGATCCTTTTCTAGTTCTGAATGAATCTGTATGAATCGACAGAATGATGTCATAATTTAATTCTGTGCTCATAGAAAAGGAACGAAACAGAACCATTTCAAGTGTTTGACGTTTTTTCCACTTGATAAAAGCAAGTATAAATTCGTAATAATTTTCATTTATTTTCATTTATGAAAAAAAAAAACCATTGTCCAACAAAGGCAACTTAAACTCAACTAATACCACTTCGTCCAAATTGTAAACAACTTGCTTGAACCCGGGAAAAACTCAAGTGCATTCAGAACGACTCGGAGTCCGAAAAAAGCGATGAAAGAATGAAACTAAATCGTTCGGCCTGAGAAAAAGGACGACATGTATTGAAAAAATTCATTCCGAATGAGAAAAGGAACGCAGCAAAAATGATGATAAAATTTGAGAGAAAATGTTCATAAAGAAACAAATAAAATTATTTAACTCATCGAGAACGGGAGAATTATTCAAATTTATATATTATCGTTATGAAAATAAATACGGTAAGAACTTTTAATATAATAAATATCGAACAGAGACGAATTTACATCCTTAAATTTTCTACGTAGTATCTAAGTACTGCTCGAGGAAAGTAGCTCGGATATAGGTCCAGTTTTTCATAAATTTATTTTCACTAGCCTTTAATGAAATTAATTTGAGTAATATAATTAATAATCCTAACTATTTTCATAAGAAACTTTATATAATAGAAACACAACAGAAATGCCTGAAATTGGAGGTTATGTTTTACTCTTGACAACACAAACTGGCGTTCCATTTGGAAAATGCTCGCGAGTACTGTACACAGCCCAATGGAAAACAGCTAATATATAGTGACGTGGTTTCTATCTTGACGATATGCTCTTATTTAAAATTTTGCACGGTTTTATTGATTCAGCTCAGGATTCTCTAAATTAGGGTACGGTGCACAACGAGGCGAGGCATGGCAAAGTAAGTGTGGCCAGGCTAGGCAGTTGAACGAGGCGAGGTGAAGGTACATCTCGAGATGTAGTGCCATCTAATTATGCATTTTATTTTATTTACGAAGACAGTTAAAACACAATTTTTTATAATATATTGAGTAGATGTGGACAGCAAGCACACCTTGGTCTCTTTCCACGAGAAACTTCTAACTCTTCAACATGTCTTGCCTTTTCAATTATTCTGGCAATCCTGTCCTTAAGCCAAGTAAGCAAAGTGCTTCAATGTTCCTCTAAATATGGTCTTAAAAGACCTAACGCTAAGTTTTTGTTAAAAAGCCCCTCTTTTTTCACCAGATTCTTTATTTCTTGTGTTTGAAATACGTAAAAGTATAAACGAGTTTATTTCTGCAGCATTTAATAGGCCATAAAATACACACATTGACCACCAGCGTGTCTTTCTTAACACACTATATTTGTATCACAATTTTTCAAAAGTGTCCGCACTACCTTTGGTATAGATACTACTAGATACTATCAATATGTAAAAATTTTGAAAAACATTGTACATTTTTTCTTCATCTTACATATTGGTTTTTGTTAATTATCCCTAAGAAAATTTCTGGAATTTTCCAATTGCGCTATTCCTACCCTGGGGTCGTCAACGATCCCAGCCCCTTTATATTTCCCAGATAAAGGCACTGATTTTTTATATAGGTGCCGAATGAATTTTAGTTATTATTTGTACGCTTTTAAAACAATGAGCGATGGGAATTTTCAATATTAGGTTATCGTCTATGAGATATACTACAGCTCCGATTTCGATGTAATCAAAAATTTTCCAACTGAGCGAACACAACAGCTTGTAATGTTCACTATGGTTTTTTGTTTTTTTTTTTTTTTTTTAATATGTAATAGGTCTAATCTGATAGAATTACAAATAGCCAACCAAAAGAGTCGATGTATCGCAGCAATTAGAATTGTGAACCTGCAAGAAAATTAGTGAATTTCTTATATAATATAAGAACTAAAGGTAAACTATGATGCCATAATGGCCGTCCGCCAAAAATGAATTTCCTTCAAATTCGAATGTATCCAGAATGTATGAAAATGCGCGAAAATTGTATTGCAAACTCAAATAATTTCTGCTGATTATGTTGGTCTATATTCATTTAAGCCAGATTATTATTATTATTTTAGAAGTCAACAAACTCATCAACGATCGCCAATATGGCTTCCGGACTGGACGCTCATCAGTAGACTTGCTGATTTTTCTTACGGAACGTTGAAACCGTAGTCTGCACAATTTTGGTGAGTCCAAAATCGTTGCGCTGGATATTTTAAAAGCTTTTGAAAGTGTGTGGCATCTTGCCCTTAAAGCACTTGGTCTCTCCCCTCCTCTTCTATTATGGATTGAAAGTTTCCTATCTAGTCGCCAAATACGTGTTGTATTAGGTGGCGTTACATCTGAACCTTATCCCATAAATGCCGTTGGGCCCTAGGACTCTATTATCTCTCCAACTCTCTTTCTAATTTTCATTAATGATCTGCTCTCCCTTACTTTCAATCCCTTGATTTCAATTACTCCTTTGATACACTTGCAGATTCCAGAAGCAATGCCGCATGTGTCAAACGAGATTGCATGATTAGATCATTGAATAACGATCTTGAAAATATCCTCGCTTGGAGTAAAGCGAATCGCGTCGAATTTAATGTATCTAAATCCCAAAGCTGTCTCATCTCTTTAAAACAAGATCATAATTTATCCACTCCCACTTTATTTGATGAAACACTGATTTACGATACACCGCCTTTATGCATTCTTGGCATTAATAGCTGTGTTCTTTTGTGTCACAAAAGAACGCCTCATACATTTTCATAGAAGATTTAAATGAAACGAACAGTACAAATAGTTCGCTTAAATCGACTGAACAATTTATTCTCTCGAGTATATGGGAGCTCTAGAACAAGGTGGGCAAAAGAACACAGCTAATATTTCCAGCAAGCTAAGCTGGATAAATCACATTTTTTCTGTTGCCAAAGAAGCATCGAAATGTCTTGGATTTCTGAAAAGGTATAAAAAATATTTCAGCCCATCGAATCTAGCGCTCCTCGGCAAGTCCTATATCAGACCTAGAATGGAATACAATTCCCATATCTGCTTCAATCGACATTGTCTAAAAGAGAGCCTTCAAGCTCATTTGGCAATAACTCGTCATATCGAGACTCACTCGAGTATCGCCGCAATTTCGGATGCCTTTCGCTCCTCTATCGCTACATACATGGTCAATGTTCCGATGAAATATCTTATCTGATCTCTTGTAGAATGATTCCTTCACACAATACTCGTGCTGCAAATCGCGCATATCCTTTCACCCTTCAAAATACTTTCGACCGTACAGTTAAATTCCGTGATGCTTTCTTATCCCGAACTGTGCGAATGTGGAACAATCTACCATCTTCTGTTTTTCTTCGGGCATAAAATCTGCGAATATTTAAGAGTGACATACATCAGCACCTCCACCATTTTCTCATGTCCCTTAATCCTTTCCTTGCCATGCTGTTCTTTGCATCTCAGGGTATTCGCTGAACTTGAACCCTTTGAGAACTAATGGGATAATATATCCCAAGAAATATCCAAAAATTCTATTGGCAGAACTATGTGGTCCTAATTCCGTCTTTTAATAGTTCTGGATCTCTTCTGCATGTATTAGAAGTTCTTGTCTTTATTATTATTATTTTTTTTTATCAAGAAGTAAGTGTTAGTGAGCTTAAGAGTTATTTTGATGGAATTCGATGCATATAATTGCACATTCTTTTGAGCAAGCCAATTTTCTTGACTGGGATTATATGACCCAACAATAATACTTTTTGCTTTATCCTATCGCAATCTTTTTTTTCCTTTATTCAGGATTATTTCCATTTGTACGGAAATCCGGCAAAAATATCCTATGCAAAAAACATTCGACGTGTAAAACAGCACTTGGAACAATCTTCGTCAAAAAATGAGAATTTTTCGCTTTCATAATCCACATATAGTCTCAGCGAAGATGACGGCTCACCCCAATCTGAATTGGAGGAAAGTGATGCAGATTAGGAAGAACCCGTTAGGCTCGAGGAACTTTTAGAACATAATTCATTGGACGTTCCCACAATACGTAGAGTAATGAGCTCGACGAACATCGTAAGTGGACTAAAGTGAATCGAAATTTTCCTCCTCGTTTCGAAATTTCACCTTTTGAAAAATCTTAAAAGACTATTGGGACATATTATCCCAAGCGATTTTCCATAAATGAAATTCTGTCCATAAATAAAGGCTGAAATACAATGAAGCCCATAGCAAACATTACGATACGATATCGAATCGAACACGATTCGTTAAGGTGAACGATCTCGAAGTCGTTTTCGATTCGATATCGATCCGAAAAAGCAAAAAAAAGGGACACTAAATCGAGTCGTAAAAACGATTCGATTCCGAGTCGTTTTATCGAAATTAATTCTCAGAACTTACAGTTTATACTTGATTCTTCAGAGTAGGTAAAACTTCGAGCATACGAAATATCATGTTTTAAGTCGAGTTCGAGTTTGAGTTCGAGTTCATCTTGGCAAAGCGAAGTATTCTCAAATGATGAATTTTATTTACTTCCGAAACTTTTTCTTTCCCACTCTTTACTTCTTCGAGAATTCTTCGCAAAAGCAAAACAAATACAATTAATGTGACATTGTCGTTATCATTTCAAGACAGTTGAGTTGAGTTTTGCGTTTTGTGATGTCTGTGGAAGTTTAGAAAAAAAATTTACGCAATTATGCCAGATTTAAAAGAAAAATACGCGAAATTTACTAATACACGAACTGTCAAACTCAAATGTTGCACTGCGTCACGACAATTTTTGAAATTTGCTATAGTTTTTGATGACAACATTATTGCGTCGTATCATTTGCTTTGCCTTAATATCGCAATGTCTATTCGAAAAATTATTTTGTCGTCGACAATTATGTGTCGCATTCATTGTACTTTTCAAACTTAATCTTAAGAAAACGTCTAGGGCGCCGTCATCCTCAAAGGGTTATGTCAGCAATTTAAAAAAAAAAGAATCATTCAAAAATTCAAACTCCATTAAATGGATGTGATTAATATTTAGCCTAAAAAGCAAAACCAATTCAATTTAAAGACCCCAGACCGAAATTATGACTCCATTTCTTACTTTATATGTAAGAAGAAGAAGAAAAAAACAACGACTTATAAAATTTACAACTGTCACTTAAATGCATCGCAAATATCAATGAGTTGCATAGAATTCTTCTGTGAAATTATTACTTTCCATTTCATCAAGCATTTAAGCGGTTTGCGCACATCCAATTGTATGAAGCAGTCATGCGCAATCAATTTTATTGCGCCTCGCGTAAAATGAGCACGGAGCATGTACACGTGTATAGACATTATTCAATATTGTTGTACTTCGTGTATAGTAGATGTATATATGTACGTCGCAGTTACTATGATGGGTACTTTCTCTCTACAAAAAGTTCTGTTATTTCACCAAATTGTGTAAAATAAAATTTTATGATCTTTTCTTATAGTTCGACTATAAATGGTGACACACGATGCAATAAAGTATCTGAGATTATCGCTTTGTAATGGGCCAACGATGCGTTCGTTAATCGTTTTGAAAACCTCGAAATTACTGTCATTCGTAGATCCATAGGAATGTCTTAAGCTTTTTTCTTCATTATTAAAGAAAAGAAGAAAATCGAAGTAAGATTTATGAGTGGATAATGAAATTTACTGCATCCGTAATTGTAATAAATCGTCAGCGTGAATTCTTTGTGAAATGAACATTGGGTTAATAAATTGCGATTACGGTCAATATCTGTTCAGAATGAGTAGACAGTATAGGTATTCCTGTAAGAACAATGTTTTTTCTTTTTCATTATGCTTTACTTACAAGACGACGACGCCACTATGTATACATAATTCCTTCAGATGTAATTATGTTTGTGCTAATTACTGCAACTGAAGTTATTGCGAAGGATTTTTTTCTTTTTTTGAGCAGACGATAAATTACCTCTAAGCCAGGATACATTAAGAGGACTTCTAGTGTTGGAATGCTATTGAAAAGAAATCCGATATAAGTGGAAATTTTTGTTAAGATATGGTGCCACTGGAGATATTTTTTTTTCAGGTAAACGTAGAAATAATTAGCGGAAGTTCATTTATGCATAGGTGTATGTATTTACAATATATACCGACAGCATATAAGTGATTAACTCCATATACCTACTTACGATAACTTTGGGATATGACAAAATTGTTTTGTTTTTTTTTTTGCCCTTTTGAAAATGTATCGTGGTGCGAAATGACTTTGGTATTTTTGGTGAGTTGATTGTGAGTTAATGCATTTCGCCAAATATTTGTCTGGATCCGACATATAAATTAAAGTGTAATTTATCGCCATGTTTGTTTGTTTGCATTGTTTTGTCTTCCATATTTAATGGCCTCTCAGTAATCATTATCCAAAGATCCTTATCCACATTTTGCATTTATGTACCTAATAAATGAACTTTCTGTTTTTCAAACATATCCGAGAATTCCCATCAACTGACTTTTGGAAATTCTGCATATTGATATTCCTTGAAACGAATATCTCATGTACCTAGCTTGTTTTCATAAAACTAAACTACTGATGTAAAAATCAAACAAGATGTGTCCGTGCTTCAAAGCATTATTCGTTAAAAGAAGCGTAAAACAAAAGGAGGAAATAGACATCTATATGAAGTTCATACAAAATCTTGCATCAGAAATAATTTAAAAATCAATTTTTCTTTATCAAATAAGTTTTCTGGTCGTTACAAAAACTGCACGAAGCTGAATATTACGAATTGCAAAAAAATACGGGAAAGGAGAGCAAGTACAACCACCTAAAATCAAAATGTGTGTTTTATTGCTGAAAATAAAAATATTAAAAGCGAAGCTACACGGCGAGAGACTTGTATACACTTCAAAGACGGATAAAATCTCTAAATAGACTTAGTCTCTAGAGATTTTCTTGGTCTCCGGTCTCTCGTCGTGTATTGTAAAACAAACAGGTTCCAGGTTCGGTCTCCGGTCTCCGAGGTTTGTTTATTTGTCGTGTCCAGGTCTCCGGAGACTATTTGGTTATTCTGGTCAGTTAAGTGTAGGTCTACTCGGAAAGGATAAGGAATGAAGTGGAGTGAATTTGACAAATTATTACAAATAAATAAATAAAAAAGAAAAAAAAAAAGAAAGAAAAATCATAAATTTGTTGTGTTTATCCCGTAAAATTTGTATGTACACCAAGGATATATTTTGTAAGCTCCTTCACTTTTTCCATAACATAGAAATATTAATAACTTTTGAGATAATTTTTTCTAGCAATCTATTGCTTGACAATTAACAAAGATCTGTGGAGATCTCTAGAGGCCAAACTTCAATTTTTCGTGTATACACTTCGGAGACTTGTTTGTAGAGACTTTTCTATTATGGTCTCCGGAGACCTAATTTTTGGTCTTCAGAGACAAAAGTCTCTTGCCGTGTAAACATTTCGAAAATTATAGTCTCTGTAAACCGGAGACTAAAGACCTAAAGGCTCTCATCGTGTATCTTTACCTTAAGATCATATATTTGTTGATGACTGTAATGTACAAAATAAAAATATCCACATAATCGGATTATGTATATTTCGGCTTGCTACTACTCTAAGAAATTTACATTAAAATAGCTAAAGACGGCATAAGGCTAAATAATGATTATAGTTGGCACTACGACAAGTGAGCCAACAAGGTCAGAGAAATTTCAGTTTAGGGCTGTCTCCTTTCCAATTTAACCTGAGCAAAATTTTGTAATTTGTCCATTTAATTTAAGTTATTTTATTGATTTTCTACTAAGTCAGATAAATTTCACCATGCAAACATGTTTTATATCATGTTCTCTAAGCTCAAGAATTTATACACAAATACTAGGGGAGCCTGTCGCCGTTCACCGGCGAAAATAGATATACCTGGATTGAGATATATAATATCTAAGCTATTCCGCGATTCCGTACTCTAGGCTTTCACTCTGTGTCTACATGTGTATGACTGTGTGCGTGTATGAGTGCGCGTGCATACATTCATATGTGTGGGACAGTGTAGCTCTCTACGTAGACGCATTCTCATGCAGTGCCCATATATACAATAAAACACAAAATTTTGGTATGGCAACCCTATGAAAGAGTTACCCGATTGGTCCCATTTTTGAACTCTATTTGAAAACGCCGTGTGCAAAATATGAGCACTTCACCTCGAAGCATTCTCAGACAGCTAACAAGTATATAGTAAAAAACAATAGTTTTGTATGGCATCACTAAGAAAAGGTAACCCAATTTGGTCTATTTTTGAAATTTTATTTACCATTGCTATGAAAACACCACGTAACAAATTTTTTGTATGGCAACCCTACGAAGGTGTTGCCCGATTGGTCCCATTTTTGAACATAATTTAAATTGTTTTTAAGAAAGTCCCGCGTAAAAAATATCAGCTATCTACGTTGACGATTGAGGCAGTGTCCAAATATATAGTGCAAACCTGAAGTTTTTTATGGCACTGGTTGACCATGTATTTGTAATTTTCATGAAAACGCCGTGTACAAAAGTTGAGCTCTCCACGTAAACGAGCTCTCGGACGGTTTCCAAATATATAGTGAAAACCAAAGTTTTGTATGGCAACATCAAGAAGAGTTTTCTCGATTGAGACCATTTTTGTAATTTTATTTACTATTGCTATGAAAACACCAAGTACCAAATTTTAGTCCTCCACGTCGACGCGCTCTCATGCAGTGCCAAAATATATAATTAAAAACGGAGTTTTTTCATGGCAACCCTACGAAGGAGTTGCCCGATTTGTCACATTTTTGAACTTAAATTTACATTTTTTTTTAAAACGCCGTGTACAAAATTCAAGCTCTCCACGTAGACGGCGTTCTCAAGCAGTTTCCAAATATATAGTTAAAAATTAAAGTTTTGCATGGCAACACCAGAAAAGGACGCACCATTTGGCCCATTTTTGAGCTTGTATTTGCAATTATTATTAAAACGCCCTGTACAAAATTTCAGCTTTCCGGATCGAAGCGTTCTCAGAAAGTTTTCTAGATCTCGACAACCGCGCCATCTATCATGTCCAAAACTATCCTATCTTTCAAGCTGGAACCATCCAAACACATTAATCAATTAAATCCCGATATTTTTACTTTACATCTGGAAACTCTCTAAAGAGATTCTGTGTGCGTGCTAACGATACTTGCTACCTAAAGATTTTTATATTTATCTGGATCGTTAAGCAATGCAACAAATAATACTTGATAAATATTTTCATTTTTTAAATTAAGGCTTTCCATTAAAGCGAAAGCCAAACTTATCTAAAAATAATTTTGAAGTTCAATTCTAGTTTTAAATTAGAATTATATATTACTTTGCCTTCTTGTGATGAACTTTGTTTATAATAAATATTTTTTTTTTGCAACTATGAAAGAATAGAAAATATTATTACAAAAAAATACAATAACAATTAAAAAATATCAAAATTTACCTTTTTTGCTGGGAATGCCCTTCGAAAGCTCTTTTACCATTTGACATACATATACAATGGTACAAACTTAAAAATTTTCCTCTGGTAACCTTGCCTTTTATTAATGCACTTGAAAAGCTGTGAATTTACACAATTCATTAATAAGAATTCAAACATTTAAAGTCAAACGAGATAATGTAATTTTAAAATATTGTTAATATATTCAATTTTAAGATTTAATCTGAGTTCTAACATTTCTTATTTTGTAATGAAACTGTTCTTGTGTATATCAATGAGAAAAAAAAATTATTTTTTTACTTTTTAGTGCATTTTATTAATTAAAGTTTTTTTAATATATTTTACTTTCTACTTTTTAGTCATTACATTTTCGCTAAAAACTCATATATCGGTACATAATTTATCTCACATATACATATTAATTAGCATCTACGTTCTCTTGCGAATGATTTTGGATAATTATTTTCATCTGCGGTGAATAGTTTAGAAGATTATCGTACTTAAAATTGCAAGTAATTCCATGTCAACAAAAAAAGTATACATGAAAAATCTGTAAAAATTTATTTCTCATCAAAACCCATGCAACGGTTAAACATAGAAAATTTAAATGTTGAAATAAAACATTATGTTAAAACGTTAAAAAGAACCCCCCCCCCCCCCTCCCGCCTAACAAAACTCTTTACACAAATTCTAAAATCAACCATTTTATCGATATTTGGGAGAAAAAAGTCTGTTGTAAAATTTCTTCCAGAAGAAAAACAAAAATGCCATTTTATAGCACTCAACAAGAACTTGATATCATACGCGGCCTAAATTTGACAACTCCAAGGGGAGTAATTACCACCAACCCCACCAAACCTCTAATCATCTAAAATCCATCCACGCTTACTATCCCAAAACTCTTCCCAAAATTTAACATATTTTGTTACGAACGTCGCTCTCACGCACAAAGTTATAAAGTTATTTAGCCAAGGGTTAGTGCGTGAATAAAAGTTCTTTAAAACCGGACCAAATCGGGCAACCACTTCCTGGTGTTGCCATAAAAAAAATTAGTTTACGTATATTTGCTGAGATGTATAACATAGAGAAAACATGAGAAAACTTTTGTTGGCAGTGGTATGACAATTATCTTAATTTCAAGTTTAATTTGTGCTTTAATAGTCACATTACAAGTTCAACAAATTGTAAATGAATTCGCGATAAATATTTTTTTAATTTATGCTTTGAGTTACAGACAGCCCAATTCATTTACTTTTGTTCTTCGGAAGAATAAAGAACAGTAGGGAAGAGCTATCATTTTCCATCAGCGTTTAGGTTCGGTTTTGTTTTCTATGTGAATCGGGGACAAAACTGGACCAGGTAAATATATTTTCAATTAATTAAATCTTAAATTAACTTCGTGTATATACAGCATTTTTATACCCTAGATTAAATCATATAGGGTAGGTATACTAAGTTTGTTATTCGGTTTGTAACACCTAGAAATAATGATGGTAGACACCCATGCATAAAATTAAAAGTTATTTTAATTTTTGCATGTCTGTCCGTCCGTTCTCACTATAACTCGAGAACGTATGTACTTAGAGAGCTGTAATTTTGCATATGTGCATTTTAAAAACAAGTAAAAAAGCTAGAATTATTCTAAGACCAATTCATATTTGATGCCCTCTAGATGAATGCCCATATAAAATTTCGTATGGTCACCCATCTGTGTAAATTTCTCGAACCGTTCGTCGGACAGAAAAATGGGTATAACCAGTTTTATAGGATTTCGTATTCTGAAGAAGTTTTTAGTACAATAAAAACATCTAGGACTGATCGTTTTTACAGCATACGTAAAAACCATAAATTTTTATATGGCAACAACAGAAGCGGTTTCCCGATTTACCCCATGAAATTGTACTATTTTCATGAAAACGCGCTGTACAAAATTTCAGCTCAATTATATAGTGGACCACGAAATTTTTGTATGGCAGCCCCGATTTTTCTCATTTTCGAACTTAATTTTACTTTTTTTATTTTTAAAGTCCGTGTACAAAATTTGAGTTCTCTAAGTATATGCGTTCTCGAGATATCGTCCGCACAGACAGACAGGCGGATAGAGGGACATGCAAAAATCAAAATGATTTTTAATTTTATGCATGGGTGCCTAATCTATTTTGAGCTACCATCATTATTTCGAGGTGTTACAAATAGATTGACAAACTTAGTATACCCTATAGATTTCATCTAGGGTATAAAAAGTAAAATTAAGTTCGAAAATGGGACAAATCAGATAACCATACAAAAATTTCGTTTTTTACTACATATTTAGACACTACCTGAAAGCGCGTCAACGTAAAGAGCTGAAATTTTGTACATAGTGTTTTCAATAAGAATAGTAAATATAACTTCAAAATGGATTAATTCGGGCAACCCCTTTTTGGTGTTGCCATATAAAATATTAGGATTTTTACGTATTCTGTGAAAACAATAAGTCCTATACGGTTTTAATGTACTGACAGGCTCATCCAGAATATGAAGTCCTATAAAATTGGTTATTATCGGTTGGTCGGACAGTAAGACCAGATAGGTAACCATACCAAATTACATACGAGTATTCATTTAAGGCAATAATGCCGAACCTTTTTGAGAAGTGAGTCAAATTTAGTTCATCACTTTTTTTAGTACTAGCTCGTGAGTCACTGGCGTCGCTTAGAAATGGGGAGGGGAGGATGTTTAAAAACTACTTTTTTTGGTTTTCACTTCCAAAATCCTCTAAAAATTTTAGTTGCCTTTATGTTTTACAACTTTTACTTTTGCAACTGAAGAGCAAAAATAAAGATCGACATTAAGAATTGATATAAATTGGGTGATACCATGAATACCACACCAGGTGGCACCATTCCCAGTCAGGAGTCGCCCCTACACTTGAATGAACAAGAAATAAAGAAAATCACATTTGTATGTTATGAAATATTATTTATTTATAGATATAGTGCATAATAAAGATGATCATAAAGTTGAAGTATATTTAATGAAAAATCTGTTGTTGTTTATTTTCAGATAGTTTTTTAATATTAAGTTCATATTCCGTATTCATTAGTTGAATGCATTTCGCAGTCAATTCATTTCAAAGTTTATTTCTATTGGTGATTTTACAAAATTCATTGTAGAAAACAATTTTTCACGTGAATAGGTGGGCCCAAACATCGTTAAAAGAGCATTAGCAAGTTTCTGCATTGCTATAAAATATTTAGGTACAGAATCCCATACGTATAATATAATATTTTCAATTTTTAGTGTGGGATTATTATTATCTGCACTATTTTCAAACATTTTTCCTTTTACTTCAGAAATCAAGTTTTCAAATTTATTCTTTCACACTATACTTCTTTGAAATTCAACTAACTCCATTTCTAAATCATGGATACCTAGCCAATAAATTCGCTTGACTCCACTGTTTCGAATTCAATTTTGAATGGATATCAAATAAAGTGAAATGTATTTTCTAAACTTTTAAATTGATTAAATCTCTCCTCAAAAGTATGTTTTATTTCCTGTATAATCATTAAATATTTTTTAATTGCAGTTTCTTGAACATCAAGCGTATTTCCAAAAATTATTGTGCTTTTAATCATTAGTAAAGATGTCCAGCTCGTCATAAATATTTTAAAATTTTCAAACATTATTAAAGCAATTTGTCCATTTCCTTGAAGCTTTTTATTCAGTTCATTAAAATTCTGAGTGATTGTCTGTTCTCTCTTTTATGATTATAAATAGGTTTATGAAAATCACCGCATGGGTCACTTAAAAAGCCTGCGTGGGTTAGCGTATGACCCGTTGGTCATAGACTCGCCACCACTAATCTAGGGTATCATAAGAATTTGTCTTAGACCAATTCTAGCTTTTTTACTTGTTTTTTTAGTGATAATCTAGTGAAGAGCTCACCATTCGTATAGTTCCCTATCCGCTTACATAATCTTCACAATGTTAAACTTTTTTTTTATAATTCTAAACAATTTTCAATCCATTCAATTTTCTATTCTATGTATTGTCGTCATTCATTCAATTTACTTGCAGCTATCTGCATATTTCGCTCATTGGATAAAAGCTTGAAGTCATTCGAAGCTATTTAGTCTTTCGGGTATCAGGGATAAATGCCGTTGGAATAACTCTATGGTATCACAGTATAGTCCAAATAAAATAAGCCCTCAGGAAAAAAACGGATAGTATATATATGCCGCAAATGATGCTCTCATCAGGGACTAATTGAGGTTGGAAAAAATAGTCAGCTTTGTATGATCCGTAAATATAAATTAATCCAGCCATTTATGCCTGATCATCTAAAAAATTAATTACTTTGCAGAATTTTCTCTACGGCTTAATGCGGTATGAGGACATACATACATATAACAGACGCTTGCTTTCATACGTTCTCTTTTGCATATCTTCAAGTCACCACATCGGTACTCTGGATGGACTTTTATTTGTATTAATTATTACTATTATTGAAAGGTTATCTTCTAAGTATAACATCAAATATTCTTTAATCTTGGCCATCCCTAAAAGTAGGTATGGGTGGACAGAGAAAAAACTACAAATGTTGTATTGCCATCTATTCTATATATTCTTTTGGAAAGTCCACTGAGTGAAGCTGGATTATGCTAGATTATTATTTGAAGTTCAGCGGAATATAAAGTAGTTAAACTAAAACGAGAAAACCGTAGAATCAGTGATCACTTTTTAATGTAAGCAACTTCATTATTCTTAGCGGTGCATGTTATAGGTACATGTAAAAGCGAAGACGATTAATCTTAAGCGTGCTGAAAAGCTCTTAAGAATATAAAATTCTATGAAATTTTCTATAATTCTAGAAATAGATGCAAAAAACCACTTTATCAATCAAACTTGCACAGAGGGGTGACCATACGAAATTATATTCAGGAATTTATCTAAGTGAGAATGGGTTCTTACATCAACTCTAGCTTTTTTCCTTGTTTATTAATTACTTGCGTGTTTCCTCTGATTACTGACAGAACATGAAAAGTGCGATTAAATTACTTTAGTACTTAATTTATTATACTTACCCACACAGCACAGATGTGTCCGTGGTATGTTACTGGGAAATCCTGTCAGGATATATCGATTGTCCGTGGGAAATCCCGCCCGGCCCCAGTTAATAACTTAGGACATCCCTTAGAGTACCGAATGTCCGCGCTTCGGATGACCCTGGGTTATCCCATCACCTTCCCACAGGATTTCCTGAGGTTGTACACAGGCACATCCAACACAGCACAAATATATCCGTGGTATGTTAATTGGAAATCCTGTTAGGATATATATATTATCCGTAGGAAATCCCGTCCGGTCCCAATTAAGAACTTAGGACATCCCTGGGAGTGCCGAAGTGTGGGAGACAACGTTTTTAACTTCTATTATTTATAATGGCGTACCACACAATCTCCACAGAAAAAATAAAAATTATTGTTTTTATAGGTAGGCAAAAAAAAACTCAGTTAAACTCCAAAAACCATTTACTTCAGCATTATATATCTTATTTGCTATCTTAACTTTTTTGTTAAATTTAGGACAAATTTTCCTTAAGTTTAATATTAAATACCAATTATTTGGATGCTAAGATTTATTATTTGCTAAAGATGTTCAAACTGCCATCCTTCGACATCCAAATCTTCCATTGTTGACAAATTCAACTGCTTGCATAATTCTGGAGCTCATGTTTTTGCAAAATTCGGTGAGCTATAATTTTAGATACTCCTGTGCTTTTCTGGATTGCGCGTACCGAAGTACTTGGGTTTTCTTCAACTGCTTGAAGTACTACGTCCTCGTAAGGTCAGGAACTTCTTCCTACACCATGTACAACTCCATGACAAACTCTGCGAAAAACCAAGAATGAATTGTAGAATCAAAAATCTAATGCATATTCATACTATAATTACATATATATATACATACAAAGCACAAAGCACCCGCAAAGGCATAGCATTCGCAATTTTAAAACGACTTAAAACCAAGGAAGCTATGCAGGAATCGCTCCTATAATATTTCAATTCAGCTCTTAAGTGCTTAAAGAATCGACAATATAATTGAGCACATGTATGTACAATGTACTAGAAAACCACGATAAACCGAGAACATAAAGAAAATGATTCATATTTTAGAAGCTTCTGGACGGTTGAAAAATGACTTTCCTATGTTTGTCCCAAAATTGCCCTGTACATTCCTATGTACTTGTCCAGTGCTGAGAATATTTGTTTCGAATTAACATTTTACAAATGTTCCCATGTGAAGTGCTTGTGGGATATCCCAGGGATACCCCAAAATCGTCCTATACACCACGTGTGTATTTGCCCGTTAAATACTGAGAATATTACGTTCGAATTAATATTGTGCAAATGTTCCCATCTAAAGTAGTTGTGGGATATCCCAGGGAGATCCCAAAATTGTCCTATACATCCCGTATCGTATGTTTCTGTGTGCAAAATATTGAGAGTATTTCATTCGAACTAAGATTCCGCAAATGTTCCCATCTAAAGTAGTTGTGGGATATCCCAGGGAATAAGTTATGGGAAATTCCTGATAACTCCTAGAAATAAGGTCCCAAGTGTAAACTGGAGACTTCCTGTATATCCCGGGATAGTTATGGGATCTCTGGGACAAGAAAGGGATGTCCCTGGGTAATTTTGTGCTGTGTGGGTACCTTTCTCAAAAATTCACAGGTCTCTACTGCCTGATTATGATATGTTGACAGCGGCGGTGGTGGTGGTGTGAAAATTAAACATTCTTCAATTCGGATAAATTTAATAAAGTTAACTGAAACTGTTTAAGACCAAATCAAGTAAGTATTATGCTAAACAAAAAATTTATTAAGATACATTTATTTTAAATCAGAAGTAAAACATTCTAAATCCTTAAAGGGTTCTTCTAAAGCAATATTCGCAAATGTTCTATAGATTACCTTTATTAGACTGTCGTAGGGTTGCTTTTAAACTGGCCATAATGAACAATACCAAAACACCAGAGAAATGGTAAATTGATAAGCTCGCGGTGGAATATTGGTTTCGAAACTTGCGCAAAAGTTATCCTCAATTATTTTTGCGAGCTCCGGAAGGATGTAACCTTTCAAAAGCGACATCATTCAATAAATATAATGTTAATATATTTTTCGATAAACTATATAAAGTAATGAATAAAATACGAATTTTGCCAATGGTACGCGTATTTTTAACCTTGACGAATTAACTGTTCAACGCCCTCCAAAGGTTTTCGCTGAAAGGGGCATTCGTCAAGTACGTAAGGTGATAAGTGCTGAAAGAGATACCTTAGTGACGATCTGCTATATATGTATAAATGCTCTCCGGGAAATAACGCCCAACGAAATAACGCCTAAAAGTTAAATAAGGCGCGAAAGTAAATGTGAAATAAAACCCAAAGTAAAGGGTTTTCCAATAAGAGGTGTTATTTTAATTAGCCCGCTATTTCGGTAGATGTCACTTTTGGAGCTGTCATTTTTTGACATTTGACAAGTAGAAAGTACGCCATTTATAAAAATGGAACGATAAATGATTCAACAACGCATTGTAATTATTAAAATTCACTATAAAAATGGTGAAAATGTGGCAGAGACGGTTCGTAAAACTCGAACATTTTTGGGTCGTCGTGAAGCATCTTGTCGGACCGCAATACAGAAATTGGTAGAAAAATTCGAGCTGTCGGGACAAGTTAGTGATGTGACGAATAAAACCCGTGCACGTCGCTCAAGAACAGCCGAGAATATTGCTGCTGTAGCCGAAAGTGTTGAAGAAAACCCAGGTTTGTCCATTCCTCGTCGATCTTTGGAATTAGGCATTCCACAAACGTCATTACACCGTATTTTGCATAAAGATTTGGGTCTTAAGGCTTATAAAGTTCAGTTAACACAAGAACTCAAGCCGGCCGATCATCAACAACGTCGAGTATTTGCTGATTGGGTCCTTGAAATGTATGAAAATGATCCGGAATTCCATCGAAAACTCATCTTGAGTGATGAGGCCCATTTCCACCTCGATGCCTTCGTCAACAAGCAAGATTGTCGCATCTGGGGCTCGGAAAACCCAAGAATTATTGTTGAAAAGCCTCTCTATCCTCAACGTGTGACTGTTTGGTGCGGTTTATGGTCCCGCGGGGTCATTGGACCTTACTTTTTCGAAAATGAGGCTGGAGCAACAGTTACGGTGAATGGATTGCGCTATCGACAGATGATTAATGATTTTTTATGGCCGGAATTGGATGGTATTGATCTGCACAACGTTTACTTTCAACAAGACGGCGCTACGTGCCATACAAGCAACGAAACTTTTACGGGAAAAGTTTACGGACCGTGTTATCTCTCGAAGAGGTGATCAAAATTGGCCACCGAGATCTTGTGACTTAACACCTTGCGACTTCTTCCTTTGGGGCCACGTGAAAGAGAAGGTCTACGCCAACAGCCCAGCGTCGATTCAAGACCTCGAAGATGGAATTCGTGAGGCTATCGAGGACATAGGGCAGCCACTTTGCGATTTGGTTATGGAAAATTTCATGAAAAGGATATGGTCCTGTAGGCGTGGTCGTGGTGGTTATTTGGCTGATGTTATTTTGCATTATTAACGGCATACCTTCCTCTTTATAATGAAATAAAGATCCGATCATTTATCTCAAAAAATGGCTTTTTTCTTTGAATAGCAAAATAACACCTCTTATTATTTAGCTGAAGAAAGGATCAACAAAAAAGTGAACCAAAGCCCAAAATTCAGGTCAAGAGAACAAGCAAATGAAATAAAGTCAAAAATATTGATAATGATGTGTCTAAAGTACAACGCATCGCCCTTTGCTGGCAGGGTGGAGGCGACGACAAAGGGTGCAGGGCGCATTGGTATTCGATTTAAAGGGCTGGCATGCCTACACATCTTGCCGACGTCCCCCCTCTGCGACAACCTCATGCGACGCGTTCTTACTTTAAATCGAATACTAATGCGCCCTGCACCCCTTGCCTCCGCCCCCTCCCCTCTGGCCTAGAGCGACGCATTCTTACTTTACACACATCATTTTCATCAGGATCAATTTTTGTTTCTTGGGCTTTATTTCATTTACGGAATTTTGATTTCATATCATTATAAAATAACGCCCCAAACCGATAAATGAAATAAAACCCAAGAGTGTGAAATAACACCCAAAAATTTTGGAAATTATTTCACTTTTGGGCGTTATTTCCCGGAGCCGTATAAATGCTTGAAGACAATCCATTCCCCCTGCAATGGTTTTTCTAGTAGGATCCCCAGTGGGTACATTTGGATTAGCTATTCCTACAAGGTCTATGAATGGCGAACTATTTTTGAATATCATGAAGCATTTCATAAAGCACACATTTAACTCTAAAAAAAATCCAACTGTATTAATCTATGACAATTATGAAGCTCACTTATCTTACTTGTTTTTAGAACAAAGCAAATGGAGTTACCATTTTAACAATTCCTCCGCACACAACAAGTAAACTACAAACATTTTCAAGAAAACTGTAATACCCTCATATGTTAGATATGTCCTCATCCTCACCCACATCGAATTTCTACCAAGCTATATAACTGACAGAGTCCACCGCTACTGATCCCTTTACTGTACCTTCAACATCTAACGTGTCATCTTCTTCTGCGATAACTTTTATTAACCTTCGACTAAGAATCCACACTAAAAGTTTCAATATCATCGTGTAAAATAGAATTGCAAAAAGAAGCGCAAAAAAGTAAGTAACTTCGACTGTTAGCAATTTCTACTAGGAAATGTCCCAAGTAGAAATTGCTCACACTTTTACCTTGTCTCTTGCACCGCAATAGGCAGTTATTATGTAAACCAATACTAATTTGACTGAAAAGCATCAAGGTGTTTGCAATTCATGAAGAAACATAAAGAAAATTAAGTCCTGATGAACCTTCTGATGAACATTCATTAAATCTCATCGAAGGGTCCATTAGATATCATGAAACTGCTCCCAATATACTCAACCAGCAATAAATAAATATTTATTCTTGTCATCAGCGTGTCAGATGACATTTCCACTAGGAAAATTAATTGATTTTTGTGATTTATTTATGTAAATTTTTAAATTGTTTATTTTAAATTATTTTTTTGATTTGTTTGCCTGCGAAAAGATCATCACCCATTTGCTGAACAAGACGTTATGCCCAAATCTGTTAAATTCAGAAAAATATATGAAATCAATGGTAATATCAGATTCTCATTTATGAACTCCTCGTGACATGCTCATCAATAACACCATTATGTACTCATCGAAGTGCTCATCTAATATTATAAAATGCACAAAAGAGAAGCAAAGTACTTTTATATTTCTAAATAAGAGAAAGAGATGCAATACCTTATGCACACTATCTGTGAATAAATAAATAAATTACTTTTTCCCAGTTTTGATTCAAACGTGAATAAAGTTCATCAGGACTTTCATCTGATTACTCATGAGGAGCTCATTGATGAGCTCATCATGATTTGTCTACCAGGGGTGTAGCACTTGTGTATAGAAATATTTATATAATAATCGCAAAAAGGGCGATAGATGGCATCATGTGTAAAATTTGACAATATGTATGTCTCATTTTCCTTAAAAAATCGCAATCAAAACCTAATTACGTAGGTACTTAAGCAAAATAAATAACGTTATTAAATTTAAAACTAACTTGCGTGAACCTCAATATTTTTAAAAAACTTTAGAAAAGTTTAACATTTTACCAATTACGGAATCTACTATAAAAGTAGAAAATAGCCTAAAACACCCTTTCTTCCACTATACATTTTAATATATCAAGATTATAACAACCATAAAGAATTCGCTCCTTGCATAACATTTTGTACGAGAGAATTCTTAGACTGGCTGGGAAAGACAGTTAGCTACTGAAGTGGATTATAATTTGGTTATAGATAATTTTACAAGAATGAAACCTAGACGAAGGAGGCTGTTGTAGTTGCATTGATTTATATATAATTCATAATGTACGTACATACATACATATATCAATTTTATTTTGAAATAATAGATTTTTGTTATGTTTTCCGTTAATATAAAATATTAATGTACTTATGTTTGAACAACTTAAAGCTGGAGGTCAATTTTTCTTTTTTGCAAAATAAAAATAAAATTGTTTTTATGAAGAAGCTAGCCGCTCCCCAAATGTTGAAATGTTTAGATACGCTTCTGCTTCTCTGCTTCTAAATGTACTTTATTTTGTTAATTTTATCTAAAATATAAATTTCTTTTAAGATTTAACAGTTTGATTCAATATATGTAGGAAACCATTTCTAACAGTGAGTCATTTGGACTTCAAAGACATTGTACAAACATTTTTAACTACACAATCAGATATTACAGCG
The DNA here is from genome assembly GCA_963924295.1 of Dioctria rufipes. Taxonomy (NCBI): domain Eukaryota; kingdom Metazoa; phylum Arthropoda; class Insecta; order Diptera; family Asilidae; genus Dioctria; species Dioctria rufipes. Next base: position 247,477,694 of record OZ002741.1, on the reverse strand, counting down.
TTCTGAAAAAAATTTGGTTCACTGCTGGATACTATCCCCTACATATGCCAACTTTTTAATTCTTTTGGAATTATGTATATAGTCTGATCCGTTTTGGATTAATTCCTATGTACAATACAACTTCAAAATACTTTCGGCCGTACAGTAAATTTTCTGTGATGATTGCTTATCCCGAACTGTGCGAATGTGGAACAGTCTACCATCTTCTGGTTTCCTTAGGGCTTAGAACCTGTGAAGGTTCAAGAGTGACATACATCAGCACCTGCGCCACTTTCCTCATGTCCCCTAATCCTTTCCCTATCTCCTTCCTGCAATTCTATGGTTTGCATAGGTATCCCCTGAGCTTGGATTAATAATACAAAAAAAAAAACATTTTCCATTTAACTGGTCTCTTATGAATAAAATACTGTTTAACATATCCACTTTAATTTTATTTTTTCGCTGATCTTTAACTATATTCATTATACTAAACAATTCTTTTACTTTAACCCTGCGTTATGTATCGGCATGAAAAAATTTTATAAATCCTCATACGAATTTTGATCACAAGACTTCACCTCAAAAAGCAAGTGTCTTTTATATTTAGCCATGAATTCATACATAAATTGTTCCACTGATTTTCTGGTAGTTTCTGAATCAACATGCAAATAGTTTTTAGATAAGCAGCAGAGATCTTTTGTTAAAATTTAAGCACCCTTAATACTGAGATAAAATTCTAATGGCAGAACAACCAAATTTTTTCAGTTAAATCCGGTGAAATTTGCATTCGATTAATATTGTAAGTTTAGCCGAAATTATGCTAAAATGGTCACACTTCCTTCGGTGGTATTTTATCTTCTTCTTTTTCTTACGAATTGGAGTCCAACGCATATAGTCTTTAAACAACAAATAATTATTATATTTTAGTAATTTGTCAGTGTCTCTTTCAACCCAATTTCAGTATATGTACTAAAGGAAAATTTACGCCATTTTTTATCGATACTAAAATACAAATTTACTCCACAATTAAATTTATAATATTCCAGAATGCTGCCAGTCTGTTTTGGGCGTTATGTATCCTCCTAAATAATTACAAAATGTATGTAATATATGTAAATATGTGAAAAAGAAATTGAATTAAATTAATATTCTTCCTCATCCTGATGCTTTTATGTTAGTATAATGGAATCTTCTTAAAATTATAAATAAAAGTAAATCTAGATGTCCACACGACCACACCTAAAGCATTTGAGTAGAAAAATGCATTGCAAATTGTTAGAGGCTAGCAAAAATTGTTTCTACCGAAATAAATACATTATGTCTAGGATATATAGTTATGTATGTATGTATATATTGGAATTTAGGTTTACATACTTATAAATAATAAAAACAATTTCCATAGATGTACATATGTATGTCGGCATGTCTAATTCAATGTCAATTGTAAGTATGAACCTACGCTGCTTGCTTATATAAGGAACCATGATAATGAATTTCAAGAAAAAGTTTTGCTCTTATCATCGTACTCAATGCTGAGACTTTTTACTCAATTTTACCTACACATATACCTATGTAAACCGACTTGTGTGCAATTAAATTAACGTTTCATTATTTTTCACAACCCATGTATAAAAATATAGGATGAATTCACAAATTTATGCCTATACATATATTAGCGTAGAAAGTAGGGTGAATCAGCAGCTCATTTCAAAATAATTCAATTCCAGAAGAATGTTTGGCGTCATTCCCATTTAACTGAACGTGACTCATAAATCAAGTGCATTTAATTGCTGCTGTTCTTCCCATTAAAAGAGCGTGCTTTCAATAGAAATATTATGATGAACAAAAGCTTTCGGAATCCACTAATTAAAACGTTCACTGAATTTCAAATTGATTGTCGTGGTTCACATAGAATGCAATGACAATCTGCGGCATAACTTTTCGCTATTTACCTCTAGCTAACATTCGAAAATCTAGAATAACAACAGACATGTCAGCCAGTGCCAGATCGAGCCAACAGCGACACAATGTCTGTCTATTTCGTTCATTCTCTGGTGAACGGTTGTTTCGTCATATGCGATCATGTGATAAGAATATCTATTATCTACAACAGAACCACCATACACAGATACTCTACCTATACCTACCTATTTTATTTAAGTGTTATATATGACTGCATTATCGCTGTGTTTTTTTTGCATAGTAGTAGTAACGTTGGAATATTTTTGTGTAACAATAAGCAATGTGAGATAACCTTAAGTGGCCTATGGAAAATAATAATATATGTAATTGCTTTATAGAATTTCTATATTTGTTAACTGTAAAGGCACACTGTGCTGTAGAGATTACTTTCAAGGACATACCACCTAGGAACGGGCGACAAAAGATATAAATATATCGAAAACTGCGTGTCCAAAAAAAGATCGAACTAAGCATTGCGTTGTTGTATATACTTGGGTAGAATAAATTTTTAAGAATTTTTCAGCATTTTACAATGTTTATCATGTAGGCGTATATAATTACATATATATATGCATATAAATATGTATATAATATAGCATGTTTATTGCCGTCGTACTTGTAAGAGCACTAAACTGTGCCAACTAAATCTTCCAGTAGACGTAAAATTCGTAAAATTCTGAATAGTTCATAAAACCATTCAATCATGGTGAGGGACGGAAATTTAAACTATTTCTATACAGAGATCAGGATTAACTATTCTTGACTAAATCAGGTGTTCGAAATTGTACACCCTCCCAAACTGTAACCAATTCCGAGTCTCTGATCATCCAAACTGAGATTGATCTGAAGGTTATCGAACATGTTTTTTTAATACACCAGTGCTACACTGAGCATTGAAATACGAAATCAGACTAAAGATGAGCTGAGTTGAATCAAAGAGTTGACTCCTGTAAGTCAGCCAAATAAGTCAACTCCTCTTCTTCTTCTTATTCTTCTTCTTCTTCTTCCTCTTATTTTTCTTCTTCTTCATTTTCTTCTTCATCTTCTTCTTCTTCTCCTTCTTCTTCTTCTTCCTCCTTCTCTTCTTTTTCTTCTCCTTCTTCTTCTTCTGCTTCTGCTTCTTTTCCTTTTTGCTTTTTCTTTTTCTTCTTCTTCTTCAGCTTGTTCTTTTGCTCGTTTTTCCTTCTTTTTTTTCAAATGACTGAAAACTGAGCACTAATTACATATTGAGGAGTGGGAACCGGCATTGTTTTTTTCTCCTTCCTCATTCCTCTTGAGAGTATAGGACTTCCGCAGAGCCTCTCCACATGGCACTGTCTAATCTGAGGTACTACTTTGTGTACACTATCTAATAATATTGTAAGAGTACACATATTGCACTTGATCTGGATTAAGCAGGATTTACATTATGATGACATGCAAATTTTACAGAAATTGTGAGGGAGATAGTGCATCGTATACGGAAATTTATTTATGAGTGACGAGAGAAGCAAACGCGTCCTGAATTTTTTCCGGACGTCGACTTGTCACTGTGTGCGTGTCCGGAACCATAAAAAGACCTCAAGCATAGGGAGTTTTTATAGTTACTGAAACTAAAACATATTTATTGGCAACCCTAATTTGTCAATTTCGACTACTGGAGCTGCCATATTGCTGTTTTGTTACTATAATTTTATGGCATATACATATCTGCCAAGAAAAATTATTTGTAATTAAATATTGCGAAATTGAAAGTTATTAAATATTGCTTTATAGAAAATATTGATCTTATTTCTGAGGTAGTTTTTTTGTCCACAAGCAGAGAGTAGTGTGTTCACAGATTGACTGCAGTGGTGCTTTTTCTTTATAATTTGCTAGAATTATTCCGCCTTTGAGATAATCCGTCATGTGAACACGAACCGGACTGGAATTATCTTCACCGACGTTAGTTCGGTAGGGTAGTGGAGTGGGATTATTTTCATGTGAGCACTTGAGTGTATTAAATGGATTAACGTTTACATATTGGGCAAATTAGTTACTGAACTTTTTGTTTACTATGAAATAATTATTAAATAAAAATTTCGTTATCGTACAAAATGATGATTGTAGAACTGAATTACAGTACCACCAGATATTTTGCGACAAATTTTTTCGATAAAATCTCATCCTTTGCTTTGAACTCCTGCGTGCTTTCATGCAATATTTTAGAAATTGTAAAATTATACTTCTTTTCATGATCCGTCTTTGAATATCTACGAAAAAACGATTAAAAACTTGACAATTTCCAATTAGACAGTTTGAGAGTTTAGCCATAAAAAGTAGAGGGGACTGTACGTGTGAGGTATTGCGATGTTGCTTCCGCAGCATTTAAATTTCAATAAACTATCTCCCTCACAATTTCTGTAGAAATTGGATGTCATCATAATGTAAATCCTGCTTTAGTGGGATGAGGGAGGTTAAGGTAGTAATAGTAGGTAATGTTGGAGGGCAATTAACAGAAAACTAGGTAAGAAGAAAAGCGCAGAACCGTATCGAGTTGGTATTCTAACCCACGACCCATAGGAGGGTAGTTAGCGCGCTTACCAACTGAACTAGCAAGGCCACTGTGAATCGGTATTTGTTTCTGCTAAAATCAGATGAGTCACCTGATTTATTTTTGAGTTGACTCACTAAATCGGCTCTTAAAATGAGTAATTTTTTCATATCTAAACCAGACTGATCCAACAGCCTTGGCATTTTGCACAACACCAGAAATTTTGTCAATTGAACCTTCACTATGCAACTTATTGAAACCTAATGGCACAAACAGTGGCAGATCTGTCTATATGTGGCGACGCGCCGATGCCTTGTCACCACTTTTCTGAACGCATGATCAATGAGCGTGTAAATCGCACAATTTGAATCCTCGTTATTTTCCGAACTTTGCAAGCTATTAGTTTTCCAACGTAACCGCACTACCGCTTACCATCCTCAGGTCAACGGATTTTTAGAAAAATGGCATCGGACGTTAAGGCCTGTCTAATGGCTTATCAAGAAAATCCCTGGACAAAGGCCTTACCTTTTGTACTGCTGGGCTTACGAACTACTTTTAGGGAGGAATTTGTCGCCACCACTGTAGAACTCGTGTACGGCGAAGGCTTGCGCATACCTGGAGATTTTTTACAAAATTCTCAGTATCGGCCTCAAAATAAAATCGTATTCTCTTTACGCGAGCTTTTCTCTGATATCAAACCCGTCCCGGTATCGAACCACTCGTCGAGCTACTTTTAGATTTAAAGACCTTGACAAGTGTTCACATGTGTTCCTAAGAACCTATGCATTACGCGGGGCACTCCAAGCAACTTACGAAGGCCCTTTTAAAATCATCAAACGCTCGCAGCATTACTTCACATTCAAGGTCAAGAATAGACAGTTTGACGTTTCAGTTGATTGGTTAAAACCGCGTGGATCCATCGAAAACTTCATCTCATGATACTCTTGCATCGGAGGAATCAGCTCAGCCAGCCTGGCAATTCCCCGGTGCAACAGGGGTGCATGGAAGAACGTTTCTGGCCAGTGTCGGAAGCCTTTAATGCACCGAACAATTTAGACACTGAAACAGCGTCTCCGTCGAATACATCAACACGGCATATACCCCAGGTTTATGCCCGATGGTTTAACTAGAATCGCATCGCAAATCACTGGGGCTGGACGAGCCACTAGGCCAATACAGCGTTTCAGGTAACGCCAACCCTAAGGTTTCGCTGGCAGGTGAGTATATGTGGAGACGTATCGATGCCTTTGCACCACTTTTCTGAACGCGTGACCAATCAGCCTGCAAAACGTACAATTTTTAGCTAGTAATACCTTGCTGAGTGTAGAAAGTTGTAGTTAGGTAGGCGCCGTTTTTTATGAACATATTTTTGTAAACAAGAAAATTTATTCTGATATCAGATTTTGTAAAACGAAGCTATTTTTGCTAATACTAAGGATTGCAAAGTTTTATTAAAACTTTTACCGGAATAGGCAAACGACAATAAAGGAAGCGAGAATAAAATCTCAATCATCAACAGTTTTTGAACTGTCTCATGTTGATGAGATGATTATGTTTATGCCCACTCGAATAGCGGTCCTGTTGATTTTGTTTTTAGAGGCTTCCTTTAGGTCAACTGACGTGAGCTGTGTTACAGTGGTGCTTCGGCTAATCAACAGACACTAAAGAATATTCACGAAGACGGAAACTCATCACATCCGCATTGTGATATTGGCTGGTAGAGTTGCAACGTTAGAAATGGTGAAATCGCCTCGACCAGTCCGACATAAGGTCGCTCTATGTAGGTGTTATAGGTCCTCAATAATGTCAAGAAGCACTCGATAAGGAACGTAGTTATACCTTCAACAAAAGAAGCCATATTGATCTATAACAAGGAGCATTCGTGCACTAGATCGCACGGAACCTTTTTCATTCGTTCCTTTTTTTTTTCTTAATTCCTTATAGAGGTTTCTGATGCTGTTGCACTGGTCACATATATAGTATGTACTAGTGACCTCAAGGACGCTCCTGTGCTAACGATCCAGTTCTATTCAAACCGTTATTATTTTGGTTACGTTAAAAGTCTCCAAAATATAGGGACTCTCTCCTCAAAACATCTAGTGCATCTACGCTGCACATCAATAAAACTTGTATATCAGGATTTCTATAGGATATTAAAAACCACGAATTCAAGTTCCCAGTTCATGCTCCATACGACGCGCTCCAGTTTTGCTGCCCAACCGCAACACAGGATATCTGGTGGGCCCGTAGGTATCAATATCTAGGGTACCCCCAAATATCTATAAAATAAATTAAATTTTAAAAATTCTCTAACTGAATATTATAGTCTTAAAATTGCAGATTGAAATTTCATTTACATCTCAACCATTCTCATTCAGCCAAATAGAATTGGTCAATGACTGGATGGGTGAATGTTTAGCAGACTGCTATAGGGTGGGGATCAGAATCAAAATCAGCGGGAAGAGCTCTTTCATTTATCCTATGATAGAGATTTAAACGAATGCGATAAGTCAAATTAGTGCGCGAATTTTTCTTTAGCAATTTTACGAGAATGTCAAAAAGTGCTTTCAACATTTGTGCTTCAAATGTTTCATAGTAACGAATCAAAATACTTTATTTAGGGATGGTTTGCTGGTTAGCTCTGGAGTCTATACTTCAGCAGGATAATTTATTCAAAATATGGATAGACTCGTGGGTATGTCTTATCTTAATCTCTAATCTTAATCTGCATAGGTAGATACGTTTACTTGAGTGTTCTGACTTTGTTTTTAAAATACATGTAGACTCGTAATTTAAACCAAACGTGAATAAGCTCACATCTCAAAAAGAAGTTGTTGGTTACTGGTTAGGCTCGTATCCGGGGAGACACATCAATGGTCACTTCTCAACAGGCAGTTTCATGTTGAAATTCGAATAAACTAGTGTTGCCGAAAGGACGTGGATAGATTCACGTGAAAATATATATTTCTGAACTCTTAATCCTAATATGTCAATATAATAAACTATCTACAATCAATGTATTACATCCACGAGGTCAATGGTAGTTTTAATGAACAGTGATATGTATATATCCCCACTCTAATTATAAGCTTACTTTTTTCCCATAATACACATATACCATTTTCAAATAAAACAGCTCATACAGAGATATTTGGATGTTTTTTTTTTATAGATCATCCTGTAACTTCTAAACGTTACACACTATTATAGATGACACAGATAATTTAATACAACTGTATATAAATTTTTCCCCTACTCCTCTCCGATTTCAAGATCAACAAAATAAAAATTTCATAATTTTAACTTGTTTTTTTTTTATTTAACTACTATTCTTATCAAAAAATATGTCATCAACACCAATTTTCCCAAAAGCTTAGCTTTAAAATGACTTATTACACTCTATACCCAAAATGTAACCCTTTCTGGCATTTATTGAACTTTTTCTCTCGATATGCCTAAGAAAAAGTGCAAAAATCGCAGAAAGGGTTACATTTTGGGTACAGAGCGTGATAGGTCATTTTGAAGTGAAGCTTTTAAGCTTTTTAAATCTAATTTGAAAAATTGGTGGTGAAGACGGGTTTTTTTGATAAAATAAAAAAAACAAGTTAGAATTCCAAAATTATGTTTGTTGGGCGATAATTTCAAAACGAAGAGGAGCAAGGGAAAATTTATAGACCATTGGAAAGGTCCAACGATTATATATCTAACAAAAAAAAAATAAATACCCAAATATGTCTAGGTCCCGTTATCTCCGAAATCTTTAGTATTCAAGCATGACCTACATATTCATTGCCTTCGGGTGCAAGACCATACATACGAAACACTCTGTATATGGACTTGTGTGTGTGGCGGGCTGTAGTTTGCCACTATATAGAGAGGGATATTATGTATTTACTCAATTGAAACAAGACAAAAATCATACCAAATATATATACATATTCCTTTCGCTCCTTTATCGCTACATGCGTGGTTAATTTTCTGATAAAATATCTAGTGTGATCCCTTCTAGAATGATTCCTGCACGCAATACTCGCGCTGCAAACCGCACAAATCTTTTTACCCTTCAAAATACTTTCGGCCATACAGTAAAATTCCATGGTACATTTTTATCTCGAACTGTGCGAATGTGGAACAGTCTACCATCTTTTATCTTTCCTCCAACATATGTACAATCTGCAAAGGTTTAACGGCGGCATACATCAAAACCTTCGCCACTAATCTTTTCTTTATCGCCTGCCTGCTATGTTATGCTTTGCATCATAGGATATCCCCTGAGTTTGGCTTAATAATAATATATAAAAAAAATATGCATGCGTTTGGTGAGGTTTATAATGTGATGATTTGATTTGACTTCTGATTGTCAAAGTCTTGTATTTGTAACTTCATTGCAAAATTTTAGAAGGAGCAAATATTTGGCATTCAAGATGCTTCTGGTTTTATAAAATGAGACTAGTTTTGTGTACTACTCATGCTAATTTGGATCATACGAATTTCGTTGTTGTTAATAATTCGACTTTCATGCCTAATTTAGTGGTTCACATTCCAAAACTTTTTTCAAGGGAAAAGTGCTAATTTTCCGTTCAGCCAACCCAGAAGGAAAAAACATTTTCAATATAAATATATTTTAACTGTAATTAATATGAATCGCTTGTTGAAGTCTGTAGCAGTTTTGGTAGTGGGATACCCCAACAACTTTTGAAGTAGTGTCCATCCAATGAATTGTCTGTTGCTCTATTCCAAAACATTCTATTTGGCAGTAGATATTGGAAACTCTACTCCTTAGATGATGATGATGTTGAATAAAGTCCTTATAGAGATAAAATAATACAACATCGTAATTATTTGTTATAGCTGTTCACTAATATTTTTGATGGTTAACAGAATCACGTGCATATGAAGTAATTTCAATATCAAAACTCTATTTTCGACCATTCAACAACTTTTTAAAGAGAACATATGGAGAGGAATGAACTATGAATGGGATTTGTCTGAATGGACTGAGATATCCTATCTAATTCCTATGGCATAAATTTTGGCTAAAATCTATTTGTCTGTTTAAAGCTCAAAATATACACTGAACTGTAACCAATTTTGGGAACAGTATGGCTGTATTAAATGGAATGCATCGGAATTGACATAAAAATGCAGACAAATATATTGTTTATGTACGTCTATCTCTTACAAGCTCAAGCATATTTGACATCAAATCTGCTGAGGAACACATTTTTCAGTAATATTAAAAATTAAGTTTTGTGTTAATTAAAACGAGCTTAACTTCCTAAACAATTTTCATTTAATGCAATACTATTTTTCAAGATCTTTAGTGTTTCTAAACTGCAAATGATAACAGATTATGAATCGGTGTGCAATTGTACGAAATACAGTGGCGTAGCTATCGTAGGACCGGGTGATGCAGTGCACCAGGGCCTGGAAGCTCAGAGGGCCCTCTAAGCCTTGAAAAGAGAGGAATAACGAGCTCCCGAAGCTAGAAAACCTCGAGCCAGGTCACAATTTTTTCTTAGAAATTTACTGGAAATTTTTTCTTATACGCATTTTTGGAGGCTGACAATAGGTGCATGGCTTGGTCTACTAACAATTTTTATGTGTGTAGATGAGGATAATGATAAGGATTCATTTCTTAGAAATCTACAGAAAATGTTTCGGCAGAATTTGTTCACTTTGGTGGCCCATTGCAGTTAATTTCAAATACAATGTGTGCCCTTGTCGGCCTCCAAAAGTGTGTAAAATTCTAAGAAAAAATTTCCAGTAAATTTCTAAGAAAAATATGTGTCCTATGCTTTTTTGTTGGACTTGCTGTAATTTTTACTAAACATTGACAAGCAATGTTGGAAAATGTCAGTAAGTATTCTGAGTTTCTAAGATTTCGATAATTAAAAATTGAAAATTATGGATGGAAAAAAGGAACGTAGCGGTGCTTCGAAGCGGAAACAACGGCAGGAAAGAGAAGAAAGTAAAAAAAAAAATTGCCGAAGCTAGACAGCTTTTTTTACGAAACCTTTTTCAGCTACAGTTCCTTCCGTAGGAGAAATATCTGTCAAAAGTGACAAGTGTGAGGATTGTTTATGCAGTGATAGCGTAGTCACCGCTGTATCAGTTAATAAAGCGACTCAAGAAGATCACGATCCAATAACTCTCACCAATACTACTGCTGCAAATGACTACGTTCACGCTTCCGCGCAACCTACAGTAGAGGAATCATCCATCTCTACATTTTTCAAAGTTCTTGAAATTTCAACAGACTTGGAAATGTTCATAAACAAGAAATTGAAACCTCCAGGACCTTTTCCGAAGGACCCACACCAAGACAACAGGACTTTTTCAGAAGCGTCTACGTCAAAATACGGACCAGTTGATCGTTTTTGGATATACTATTCAAAAATATTGTATGCTGCCTACTGCCAACCCTGTTGGTTGTTTGCTTCACAAATAAATGTATGGTGCACAGGCATTTATCAGATAGAGTCAAGCAACATAGTTCCTCGAAAGCACACACGGAGGCATGTGCTGTATACATTCAGCCAAACGCCGAATACATATATTGCGCCAGTCATAACTTAAATTGGTAATAAACGATGCCGTTCGAGGTTCTGTCGAAATTCAGAAATTCTTTGCAATAATGCAAGACTTGTTTAACTTCTGTGGAAACAGCATTAAGCGCTGGGACCTGTTATCGGAATTCACCGGCGAATCAGAAATTTGGATTTGAGTGAAGTTATAGACGAATTTTTGAGAATTTCACTAAGAATTTTGTTAACAATCTTTCTTTTTCCGTCTATTGATCTCATCTGTATAATAAATATTTTATATTGTCATCTGCATCGTTGTTTATTTTTTGCCATTTTCTTTTATTAAACACATTATAAAGACGGTGAATGGATTTATCCTACTAGGGGTAAGTGCACTGTTCTTTTCTTCTCCCTATCTACAAGTTTGAGGGCTAATATATGTTTAAGCTACGTGGAAAGAGGGGTGGGGCCCCCAATGGGGCCCTGTTTTTTCTCTATGCGCCAGGGCCCTTTTCCACCTAGCTACGCCACTGACGAAATAAAGGGTTTTCACCACGATATACAGAGTAAAGTTAGTATGTATACCGTGGTTTTCACAGCCTGTTCAAAATAAGCAAGAACGCTCAGTCCATTTTTATTATATGTCAGTGGGTCACACGTTATTAGTGAACAGATAACCAGGTAAGATCTTTTGCAACATACTATATATATATGGACGTTGATAATTATTGTTTTGTCACAAGCTGCATCAACAAGTTCTTCTAGATTTAGTTGGCCTGATAAAGAGCAATTACTTTATAATATTCGTATCAACAAAAAATTGTATTGGATGGGTGTTTGCGAGGTGACAAAAATTTGGAGACTTAGCACGCAAAATAATCGTATTAATCTATCGTCAGTAATGAAAGTATAGGTAGTAGTAAATGAAATTTTATGATGCGACAACATAATTACAATATATAAAATTGCTTACCGTATTTATTTCCACTAACAGATCGACTAGAACTTTTCGCACGCCTCTTGACAGTTTCTTCGAAAACTCTTCTACATATTATAGAAACGTTTAGTATCACGTTTCGGCTAAAAGAATGTAAACGTAAACCAAGCCAGATGTCTTTATCATATCTTGTGATGCTAAGCAATAGATTCACTTTCATCCCGAGTATAATATCCCTTCGTGGAGTTCTATTGAAACGATAAACGCCATATGGGTGAATTGTCTGTGGAGCGATCAAACGTAACTCAATCCAGGCTCCGTTCAAGTGGAAAAGTGTTCTCCCTTTTCACCCTTGCACTAGTGAAATTTAATGAGAATTAACAACATCAATAATAATAAACAGAGTGTTTGTCTGTCCAGTCAGTGTCCAGCAGCATTGCAGCAGGACATCGAGTGTAACAGTAAGTAAAGAGTATAGTATACGAGTAGGTATGTAGTAGGTACAAAGTAAGTAATACGAGGAGTCATCTCAAGTCAACACATCTGTCATTTGATGCGAACTCATCCATCTTCCCATTTGAGTAGTCACCCACCATCTCGTATATGTTTTGATTCTGTCACATGACATTCAAGAGGTCTCTGAACATAATTTCTTCTTGTTTTTTTTTTTTTGTATTTTTTTTTTTCATTTTTGCTCATAATCATAATTCATAACCGAACCGAGTAATGTTCAGTCAGAGGACAAGAGTAATCTTTCGCATCAATCACCAGGAGGACCCCATCAATCTGTGCTCACTGTTTAGTCTGAGTCGAATCAACGCGATGTCGGTCATATCCATATGGTACGTACAGTATTGGACTGGGGAGCCGGGGGAGATTCATGATCGCATAATAATATCACGGGTAATTGGAGGTTAATTGACGTTAAAATGCCTCGATCAAAAAGTGGTTCACGACTAACGTAACTGTGCAGTGGTAAATTTATGAGAGAATTCCTCAATACTCAAAGTAAAACGTGTGTAGATCACCAGTAAAGCAATGAAAAATTCCAAGAAGCAATGAGTGTTTGTTTTTGCTCCTCGCAGTCTTCAGTCTTCACTCACTCAAATGGAAATTGTGTTGTTTTGTTGTGCTTGCCCAGTCTTGATGGATCTATAAGGGACAAAAAAGTATCTTAAGTGGAGTCATTAGCGCATGCCCGATTCTTTGTACTCCAAAAATCCGCTACCCGCTCCCCGATCCCCGAGACTGTATAATATTATAACAGATATTTTCTACCTGGGATAATGTATAGTGGGTACATCTGCGCCACGGCACATATGAATCATACTCATTCGCAGCAATAAACCCGAAACAGCTAAACCGTCTGTGGTGCTGTGTTCCGTTCCGATCTGTGTGCTGTTTTTTTTTTATATTAATATATATATATAGTTTTTTTTTTAACTCTCGCAACACCGCAAAGTCACCCGAGTTGACGCAATATTCTTTCGAGATCGCGAAAGATTCACGATCGTCTTCCCGCCAAAAATCTTAATATAATATCGCGATCGCGAATTTCGCGTGTGTAAACTAAGAAAGAAGAAAACAAAACAGCAAACGGATCGAAATGTAAATTCCTCAAGCTTTTGTGCTTTAATCAGAAATCAGACATGTTTGAACACGTTTCGTACTTGCATAATTTTGTTCAACAGCTCATCTGTATACATATTTAGAAGCGTGTGGCTGTGTGTTGTCGGCATACATACATATATCCACATATAGACTTGTTGATTGGGAGCGCAGCGCAGTAAATGGAGGAGGTATGGAATGGATGGTGGAGGCCAATATTTTTATGTCGAGCCGTAGACAGGGTGGCACTCCACTTTGAGATATTTTTTGAGATTGTGATCGTTTTCAGACTGTTTAAGAGAGGAAAATTAATCGATGTTTACCGATTTCGGTGTGAATTTTATAAATTTGTTATTCCTTCTGGCACGGCTGTTATGCACGGCTTTTTTTTCCCGCTCTACATACCTACATGCAAGGTAGGTATGAACTTACCTAATAGAAAAAAATTTCGTTCTTTAAGTAAATTGACTGAAATCGGTAAAAGTATAATTGGAGAAAATAATTGGAAAAGTTTTCTGTTTTTTGATTTCTCTTCTTTTTTCTTTTAGTCTAAATTGTAGTGCTTTTTTAAAAAAAAAAAAAACAAAGCGTTGTATATGTACATTTTAAATTTCCAACCCACAGAGAGTTTATCGGAATTCCACTTTTAATCGATTTTAATTTAAAGGAGACATAGTTATAGAAAAAAAAACTAAAATTAAATTTTGTTGTACCCTGGTAGGCAAGTCGTGATGAGCTCATCAATGAGCTCCCCATGAACGTCAAGATGATAGATATTTATTTGCATTAGAATCAAAATTTACTTGTTCAGAGATAGTTTGCATTTGATACTTGATCACTTTCACCATTGTTTAGAAATGTATACCTACCTTGCTTCACTTTTTTGTATATTACAATATTAGATGAGCACGTTGATCAGTTGTATAATGATTGTCACGGTGAACTATCAATGATTATTAATAAATTTAAGTATAAATGAAATCAATGATAACAATGACTGTCACGATAACTTCATAAATGAGCATATCAATGAGTGTCATTTCATGATGAGTTCATAAATGAGAGTCAGGATCAGTTTACTACTGATTTTAGGATTGATTTAATATATTTTTCCGAATTCAAACTTCGCTTTCAAATCAATCCCACTTTTTTTTTCCAAAATTCTTATGTTTTCTTAAATGAATGCAACAATGTGGGGTGGGGAAATCTGAATGATTGTGCAGAATTCTGCAAAAGAGTTGGTTCAGCTCAGTAGCTGGAAAGACACTGAGACGCAAGGATTTTGAAATAAAATCCTGTTCAGCATATGCACAATAGTATTCTTCGTTAGAAAAAAATAAAAATTTAAATTTAAAATCAACAAAATAAAAAATTTATTTAAAATCATGTAAATTACAGAAATAAATTCAAATCTTCAGCTAGTAGAAATGTCATCGCCGCCAGGTCAATCCAAGGAAAAATCATTTATTTATTGCTGGTTTAGTATATCGGGAGCAGTTTAATGATATTCAATAAGTCTTTCGATAAAATTTACTGAATTCTCATCAGTAGGCTCATCAAGGCTGATTTTTCTATATGTTTCTTGAACAATTACAAGCACATTGACGCCTTTTTACTCACATATTATAGATAGTATTGATTTACATATAAATAGTCCCTTGCAGGGCAGGAGACATGGTAAAACTGTGAGGAATTTCTACTGCCCAGCGGGAAATGGATGCAATACCGCATCAAAGCCGTATTACACCTTTGGCATTCATCATCGATCCATTTCAGCCAGAAAACTTCGATGTATTTACCACACGTTGTCCTAGGTAGGGTATATGATGCGTTTCTCCAAGAGTAAATTTCGATGAAAGCCTCGGTGAATAATCATCGAAGAAAACGTCAATTAATATTCACCGATGAAAATATTGACGACCAATCAGCTTTTGCAGATCCAGAGGTGGTATACTTTGTATCTGGAATAGATTAAAGTCGAAACGATTCTTGTAGCTAAATTTCATGTTAAAATTCTAGTTAGATTTTACTTTTGTTTTTCTAATTCAGCTATTAAAAGTCGTTTCGACTTTACTCAATTCTAGTTACATAGTATCGCCCCAGTAGAAAGGAATAGATTTTGGATAGAAAGTTTTAACGGTTTCTGCAATACAAGAAAATATTTGGAAATATGGAAAATAAAAAAAATAAATATTTATAAGAGTTAATAACAATAATAATAATAATAGTAAATTAACTTAAGAAAACCACTTTTTTATCTTTTTTTAATTTTCACTTGTACTCAAATCAACGGCATAATTTGATTTAAACTTGAAACTGTAACGAAAATTACACATATTCTAAGTCGGAAAGGGAAAAAGGAAACACTCATATGTACGGGCATGCTAATTAACCTGGAATTTCTACCTGCAGCGTCGTTTACACAGATGACTCATCAATGGAATTTCAACCAGAAAAAAATCGTGTATATGCAGGCAGCCTGGTCCTGACATGATTTGAACTTGAAAGTCGGACTTCGCCTCTTTTCTGCAAAAAATCTACACAAATTTTTTATTGATACTGATTTCCTCAACAAATTCCTGCATACTTACTTTCATTTTCCCCCTGGGCATGTACTACCTATACAATTATATACAATGCAACCTTCTCACTTTAACACTGAAAAAATAAAAGAGTTATTTCTTTGTAGCTTCTTAGATATGATAATTCTACTTAATGCACAACAGAATCTATATTCATTTAATTACCCTAGTATACACGATTTGATGATTTCATTTAAGAATTCAGCATAAACCCTTAGATGAAGACAATAATGAAATCTGTTTTGAACACGGGACTGAACTTTTCTTCAATATAATGAGCTTTCCATGATCACTCTATGAGCAGTTCTATGAGTTGTTACATTACTTTCTTGTGGATATAATGAAACTACTCACTGATACATTCATCATACAATTCATGATGAAATAATGGAAATGCTCACTGCTATTATCATCAATAAATTCATAATGATTATATTGATATATAAATTAAATCAATTATGATATCGCACGATCATTTTATTTTACATATTTTGATTTTGACGACCAGTGATAGCTCAGTGGATGGAATGGAGATTTTTTCAAAATTTTAAATGATCTTCAGGGTACCTGCCATACAAGGAAACTATGAAAAATTAGAAAGGAAATAAAATCGTTTTGACCTATATATACTATACCTATTATTTTTTCTAAAATAGATATAGTCATGTCAAGGCAATAGCAAATACTCAAAATTACCGCAGTTTTTGTAAATGTAGTGGCATAGATAAGGCATCCGCAGACCCTGCCAGGCGGTGGTGGGCACCCAAAAGTTACGGGCCCCAAACTGGTAACTAAAATTTTCGAAGAATTCCAGCATTTTTCCAAAAATAATATAACATAAAAGGATTTCGCATGGCCATACTTGGATTGTACCAGAAAATTGCTTCCTAGACTTTGTTTGCGGAATCAGTACGAGCCCTTCTCGGGCATTAAATACACCACTGCATACATCGCTCTCTGTTTACCATTTCTCTGAGGATTCTCTTTTATTTTCTTTAAAATATTCTGAAATAAGAAAAAGAAAACCTTGCTTGCATTGTTTAGGTTGGACGGTTTTCGTGGCTGATATAATATGTATGTAGTATAGGTGAATGAAGTAGGTAGACTATACACATGAATGTATGCTCCAATCCCAATACAAAATTAACGAGCCTCGACCTGATGTAAAGAAGCCCTCAATTTTTTCTGAAATTTACTGGAAATTTTTTCTTTAGAATTTTTATGCATATATTATTGGAGACCGACACAGAATCTGAAATTAACTCGTGGCCGACACAAGAGTGAATAAAAATTCTGCCGAAACATTTTCTGTAGTTTTCTGAAAAAAAAAATGAATGCTTGTTTATTGCTTATTTTCAAAAAATCTAAATTTTTTTTTGAGCGTTTAACCGTTTTAAAATTAAAATTATTTCTGAAGTTATAGATTTCGTTACGTCTGCGTGACTATTTCTGTTGACTTCAGGAGTTTCACCACCTTGAGATTTCCAAAAAAATCTAAAGTTTTTTTTTTTTTGCTATAAATTGTTTATATTTTGAAGAATATTTAAGCGTTTAACCATTTCAAATTGCAAATTATCTTCGAAGTTATAGCAATTAGAAGTGTGCGCGGCAGGGAGTATAAAGTACAGTATCGACTATACCTGAGGAGTTACAAATTGTGACTTCCATTTCGAAATGTATATTTAAAAAAGGCCTTTAAAAATTTCGCGGGTGGGTCGCTGAATTCTTATCGACGCCACTGTGTAAATGACAGTAGTGTTAGAGGGGGTCTCTGCCGGATGAGATCAAATATCCAAAATTAATAAAAATTGTGTTTTTTCCAATATTTTATTTTTTTGAAAAGTCTCATTTAATACCATTAAATTAAAAAAACACCCACAGTGAGAACATTAATATTTGAGTCATCCTGTATCCAAGATCTGAGGTCGGCAGACTAAATAAAACTAATTCTAGAAGTTTCGTCAAAATGGAAGGGGTCGGGTGCAATGCTGATCGTTTTGGTATGAAGTATTTATTTCAAATTAAAAATGATTTCACGTTACACAATTCACTTCACAGCACTTACACAACTTCAGAAACTTAACTGTTTTTATAATCAATACAACACACCATATTTATCATAATTTCGTAGAAATGCACATGAATTTTGAAAAAACGCTCATGGTATGCTCATCAAAAGGCTCATCAGAAAACTTCACCCGCATTCAAGAGCAGAGAAATTTCTAGATACAACAAAGCTAGTTTATTTAGTCCCCTGAAAATTACTATAGCTGTGCTCTTTTGTGTCCGCATAACAGACCAGAACAAAAGATACACAAAAGAACACCTCATACATTTTCATAGAAAATTTAAATGTAGCGAACATTACAAGTAGTTCGCTTCAATCGACAGAACAATTTGTTCTCTTCAGTATATGGGAGTTCTAGAACAAGGTGCACAAAAGAACACTGCTTATAATAACTATTGCTCAAGTGTACATACTAAGATTACAGTACTGGGTCATATTTATATAACTACTTAGGCTGAAGAGCCTCTTAATCTGAAGGCACAACAAATACAGGGAATATACACACTCCGCACTTTTGACTAGTATTAATTTACCATAAATCATTATAGTGACGCTATGGATTTAATAGAGGCAGACCAAAAAGATCTTTGAATCATTTTTTTCTTTTGGAGTATCATTCAAGGAAAACTTCTAGCAGGAAGTTGTACTTGTAGTATCACCATTGCGCTTGACTCTATTCAACATGATATACTCGTTGAAGCAAATATCAACGACTTCAGACTCAGTTAGCGTCTCTAGGGTAGGGCGGTATTTTTTATATTTCTATTTAAATTATAAGAAAACTAAAATAAATAGTAATTGGAATTGGCGATAACCACATAAAGATAGGTCAAAATTTCATGAGAGTAACCCGTGTTGACATTTAATATCGGATATACATATGCTTCTTGTATAGGGAGTGTTAGATTACAATCGCACGCGCTGTTCGCGAAACAAAAATTAGGCGAATTTCTACTTTTCATCAGAAACGCAATGAATTTAACCTCACATTTGGGAGATTTTACTTACCCGGGGGTTACACGTAATAGTACAGCTTGTATGCAAGCCGCATTGCCATACTTCTTGCACGTGTAACCTATACTGCCATGCTGGCAGTTCAGCTTTCAGCGAACTTGCATGATGAAAAACCATGGTAGCTGGTATACAGTTTTCAAGATGGCTGAAAAGAAATGCTTGAGAAAATTTGATAAATTTATTCTAGGAAAATAAGATTTTCTGGGATCATTTGCATTACATCATTTACTGACACCTTCCTCTTAACTTTTTCTTGGGTTTTTATCATTCTGCTACTTCCTTTGTTGCTATAATTTTCCAATATACGCATAACTGTACGCCTTAATGCCATTTTTTAAATGAACTTGCATGCAAGATGATAAGACATCAACTGAACTGCCTTCTGCTATCAAGTTAAAAATCGCGTTGGAACGGAGGCTTGCATGCAAGCTGTACTATCTCGTGTAATCGCCGGGTTACTTCTGCTGGATTTCTTTAGGTTTTTTTTTTCTAATTTCCAGGCAAAAAGTAGTTTCGTGAAAAGTTGATCGAGAAAGCGGAAAAATGCGAATTAATTTATAACAAAAAGCTTAAAACAAATTTGACGAATCTCAAATGACGCGTTCAATCTGACAGCATATTTTTTCCAACCCGTCAAACGCAACGTTAACCATTCGTTGAAAATACCATTGTAACCCTACCGTAAAAGGCTAATTGTTTCAAGAGAATTATTGCATTGTTGAAAGTAGATGTATTTAATCTGCAATTGCATCTGCGCGTACATTCTTCGAACTTAAGATTATACGGTTATAAATAATAAGCAATCGCGTTCGTGTATAGACGAAAAACGGTGTTGTACAGAGTTAAGCGTGGCACATCGTTGTCCATACACATACGGACATTCCGTTATAGTCAAGGAGCGTACGCGATTACGCGCGAGTAATCCCTTGCATTTATGCCTTACAATTGTTGTTATTGCAAAACAGTGCCCCTTCTTCATGGACATCGTCAATAGGCAAAAGGATCGCACTTGTTATCTCATAGTGGTTGAAGCAAAGTTAGTTAACTTAAGAACAAGTTAGAAAACAAGAAGAGATTTCAAACTTTCTCAATAATTTCAGGAATAAAAACAAAAATTGTGAAACCACAGATTATATGCAACAAAAAATAGTGGCAAATGATTAATTGTCGAAAATAAATGATAAAGGGAATTTTTAGATTTTACTCTGATATAATGTTCCTGTGCTTTTGCAAAGCACGTTTTTACTGAAATATTAAGAGATGCGACCAAAATTAGACCCAAAGTTGTGACAATGACGAATAGCAGTTCCATATTACAACGAAAAAGATTCAGAATATTATGTCTGCACCTGCCCTGTAAGAACAAGCAAAACGTTGGGCAAGGGCCTCTTGAACTTTTATTCATCAAGTAAAAAACCTAGAATAAATCTAAGACCAATTCTTTTGATACCCTAGATGAATACCCGTATGTAATTTGGTATGGTCACCCCTCAGTGCAAGTTTGATTATTCAAATGGGTTTTCGCATATATACATATTTCTACAATGGTTCGTCGGATAGTAAAAATGACTATAACCAATTTCATAGGATTACATATTCTGAAGAGCTTTTCAGTACAATAAAAACATGTAGGACTGATCCTTTTCACAATATACGTAAAAATACTAATATGACAACACCAAGAAGGGGTTGTCCGATTTAGCTCATTTTTTTAATTATTTTTACTATTTCTATAAAAACACTATATAAGAAATTTCAGCAATCTACGTTATCGCGTTCTCAAGCAGTATCCAAATACATAGTGAAAAACGAAAATTTTATATGGCAACCCTACAAAGGAATTATCCGATTTTCAAACTCAATTTTATTTTTATTTTTTTATTGAAAAGCCAATCTGTAAAATTACAGTTCTCTAAGTACACGCATTCTTGAGTTATCATGATGATAGACAGATAGACAGACAGACAGACAGACGGACGGACATTTGTGTCCAATCCACTTTTCTCTACCATCATTATTTCTAGGTATTACAAACTTAATGACAAACTTAGTAAACCTACCCTATGATTTCATCTAGGGTATAAAAATATAGGTTGAAAGTCTCTGTTCTTTGAAATATTGTTAAGAATTTTGTTAGTGTATTTAGTAGTGAACAGAGCTTATCCAAATTAAATTAATTAAAAATTAACTAACTAACAGATGATATAAGTTTTAACAATGTCATTCAAGACTTTTCTAATAAAAAAATAAACACGCTTACATTTTATCATTGTATGTATGCAATCTGTTTTTAAACAAAAGAAATAGTTTTATTTATGTTCCGTAATTGTCAATAACCACTCTTGATTTTGATTGACTTAGAAAAGAAGGTGCGCCACTGCTCAGACTAACCCGGTAAATGAATGAAGCAGGCATAAAATGTCATTCATTAGCTCACCATGTGATAGCCGAATCTAAGAAACTCCAATTCTAATCTATCTGACCAGCAAGATACACGCAGTTGACATACTGTACAGGGTGTTTCCCCTTAGGATGTCAATAGAGCAGGAGGTGATAGTATTCACCTAAACCAACAAAAAATTGTATGGCAGGGGGGGGGGGCAATATCACCCGTTTAGGAGTTGCAGGGTGATTAAGAAAAAAAACTAGTTTTTCATAAAACACCCTGTATCTTAACTACAGGGCGTACGGTCACAGTTAATAGCTCATTGTATGCAGAACTTCATGGCCTTTCCAAAGACCCCTCAAGAATTATGATTATCTAAACTAAAAATTTCGGATTTTCTTACTTTTTTTTTTCTACTTTGACTTCTATTTTTTTATTTTGCAAAACGGTCATTAACATAACTTTTTTTAATAAAATCTATAAACTGTAGACTCTCCTCTTTAATTTGACCTATTATACTCTATGTGCTATGTGCAGCCGTTAAAGAGTTATTAGCTCAAAACCTATTCTCAAAGTTATTCTCAAACCTAAATTTGTCCCCTTAAGGCTGAAACACAATACGATGCAGTGAAGTGCACTGCACTGTATTAAAATTTAGAGCTCATGTAATATCATGTAGCAATTCACATACATTGCACTGCATTGTATTGTGTTTCTGGCTTTATTGACTGAAAACAAGTCATTTTAAAAAAAATAACAACTAATTCCGGTATGACCTCAAAGGGTTTTGAGTTAATAACTCTTTAACAGCTTCTCATAGCGCATAGAGTATAATAGGTCAAATTAAAGAGGAGAATCCACAGTTTAGTTTAGTTTTTATATGTTAACGATAGTTTTGAAAAAAAAAATAAAATTAAAACAAAAAGTAAAAAAAATCCGAAATATTTTGTAGCTCCTGAGCGTAGGGGGTATGGGGCCGGTTGTGCAGCTGTTGGAAAGGCCATGATGAGGGCGTCTTATGAAAAACTAGCTTTTTTTCTTAATCACCCTGTAACTCCTAAACGGTGGCTATTGCCCCCCCACCTGCCATACGATTTTTTGTTAGGCTAGGTGAGTACTATCACCTCTTGCCCTATTGACCTCCTAAGGGGAAACACCCTGTATAAACTTGGATTGTTCCAACTCACATAAGGCATTGACAATGGTGTCTGCCATCAGTTTAATGTGGAATGTGTAATATTTCAACCAAAATTGCATAATGAACTAATCAAAACAGCAGCTGTTAGCAACATTTACCCCAAACTGGTATTGGAATCTAATGCAATACTTGTCAAACACAGTTTTACGAATTGATCTGCCCTCGAAGGAAGGACGAACAAGCGTGTACCGACTGCCCATGGACCGGTGACATGAGACCTTGCGATCTCTTATTTGGTACAATTTCAATAGAACATAATTTTTACATAGCTCATGTTTCCGTGTTTTGAAGTTGTTTAGCTAATTACCAAAATTTGCCAAGCTAAAGTCTGGAAAGATCATAAATTATCAATTTTTTTTTTTTTTCAGAATTACCGTCGCAACTTTCATTCTCAGAATGGTGTACCTACTTGGCACAGTTTTGAATTTAAATTTTTTTTTTTTTTTTTTTTTTTGTGACTGAATAAACCCGTTCGATTCCTCATCACACCAAACCAGATCCGGTTCCGAAAATTTTCCATTTTTGTTTTATAGTGGCGATATGTTCAATGTTTGCACCGGTTTCAAATTTTCTTCACAAGCATTCAGAAGATGTAAATTTATCGTAGATATCCACGATAAAATTGATTTCTACCAATGCAACCTGAGAGAAAGGAAAGTTCACTTTAATTTAATCTGAACGAAATACTTTGATAGATTTTTTCGTGTCAATCAAATATTTTTTCTTCATGGAAATTTGTTATTTCTCCAATTTCATATATTTTCTGATGTCGAACGGTTGAAATTTCACTCCTGACAGGTTAATATTTCATAAAGAAACAACTAAATAATCCGATCGACCCCATTCTAGAGGAAGGATTTGCCTCTGTTAGATAAAGTAAGAGGGATGCCGCTAGCAGACTAGCCTTCATCATTTAGACCTCCAGTGAGACCATTGTTACCTTGACCTCATAGGATAGCCTTTATTTTGAAGCTCTACCAGACTTGAAAATAAGTAACTACCTCATAGCCTACCTCTTATCCATCAGAGCGGGGCACCCGCAAAGTACGTTCCATACGGATTCGAATTCCTGTCAATCCTTATAGCTCCTACAAAAATCATTCGCTGCTATTCCCAGTCTTCTAGTATGGTCTCCTATGGCCCGGTGACCCGTACTGACCCCTAATAGATTCATGGTATTTCTTCTACTTCCATTAAGGAAGGAGTTCTCTTGTCCTTTTCCTGTCATATTCGGTGCGGATCAGAGCCCTTCTTGGACAACCCATCGGCCATCTCGTTTCCTGGAATATCCTTGTGACCAGGTACCCAGTATAGGGTCACCTTGTGCTGTGTAGTCAATGTCTCAAGGCTGATCTTGCATAACTGGACCAATTTTGATTATATCAGCACAACATCCAGCGACTTGATTACTGCTTGGCTATCAGTGTTTATGCAGATGTGCTACGCGGACTCTCTGCACTTAGATACTGCATGTGTTCGGCAGTCTATAAGACTCATGCCACTGGAAGTTTTTGAAGTATAGTCCACTCCATTTTCCATTCTTTCAAAGTGATCAAAATAATGCCTAAATGTATCTGCAAAGTTTCTGGCTCGCAACCCGCGTGCTACTTGGAAACTTAAGTCACGCTTAAGATTTATTGCAGAAAATTGTGACTTAGACTTGTGTCTGAACAGATAAAGCAGTTAGTGTCCAACACTTATATCAGGAAAAGAAATAAGTCCACACACGGTTTCTCTCAAATGGAAATATATTCTTCATGAAACGTGTCTAAACTGTCGGATAAGTATCGGATAGTAGTCTCAGTATGAATTTCTACTTTGTCTCAGTATGTCTGGATACTTCGCAGTAAAGAGCAAAATATTTAGTAAGTAACGGAAAAGAGTGATAGATGCATAGGAAAATAAGCAAAGTATCAAGTTTGACCCTACCTTAAGTATTTACACCGAAAAAGAATATGCGCAGACTCGTTCGATACACATTTGAGGGGTATCCACAAAAAATGTTGATTCTCAGCCGGAAACAAGATAGAGAGCCAGATGCTGCTCACAATCTAATTGAATGCAGAAAAGTTCAATTGAGACATGAAAAAGTGATCGTTCTGGAAGCACGCAACTTCGATGTTTCCCATTTGAAATGCAAAACAAATACACAATCCGAATATTTTTCATACGTTTTACGTGTGTTCCTGTTTAATGAAATCTGACAGCGAGTGCCGCGTCGTTTTGTCAATTGTACCGACGACAATATTAGCTCTATGACATCGATGTGCAGCAAGAGAGTAGACTGCATGCAGTGGTCTACTCTCCATCCACCAAAATTCTAGCTTGCATGTGCATTGCATGTTAATTATGTTTTGTTTCCTTCTTTCGGTGGATAGACTTGGGAAGCAAAGTTTTTCCCAAACTTCTGAGAAACTCATGAACTAAATGCGTAGTGTTCCACTGAAGTAGTGTGTGTGTGTAGCGACACGACCACACTCATGTCACAGCATGTAGATTCAAACGAACCGCAGTATTGACCATAGTAGTCAGGTGGTTTCCAAATCACAAAAAACTGCTTTGTGTGCGGGCGTAAGGAAATTTTGATCAGAATTAGAAAGTAGGCAAGTAAAGTAAAATGTTGTTAGTTTATAAAGGCAGAAACACATCCAAGCAAGCCTCAGGCTTCCTCAGAGCTCGCCTCAAGCCTCGCCTCAGAGAATTGAAAACAAAATGATACCACCGGGCTCGGTGCTATCATTGTAATTTTGATAGTACATCTGTTGACAGAATTAGGCCTGAGAGAGAAAAATTTCGAACATTGAGCAAAGCGCGCTTTGCGGCTAGGCCTTGAGGCTAGCTGCTGGCTTGGTTTTGTGTTGCATCATTTAAAAACCCGTGTTGGAAATTTTGACAATACCTGGAGGAAGCCTCGAGTCCTGGATGTGCTTCTGTCTTAAGTCAGTCTAGTTTAGATTGCCAAGTCAAACAGACCAGGTCCCAGAAAAATCATCCCGATTGTAAATTTCCAGAAGCTTCACTAGAAGCTAGAAACCTCATTGACAGCTTTTTATTTCAGCAGGGCTGCTTTAATCTTGCCTCCTTTCTTACCTTTAGGAATCACTCCAGCAGTCGTATTCAGTCCTCAAGAACGGCCTGTCCAGACGCCCATCGTCAAGAATCGATTATCCCCAGACTGTCTGTATAGACGATCATCCCCCAGGATCGACTTTCATCAAGCAGTTTCTGGATCCCTATGACTGTCTTTGCAGACGCTCATCCGCAAGAATCGTCCTTCCTCTGGCCATTCCTGGATTCCACAAGGCGGCACATCATACTGTCCTTTCTAACGCAAGTTCTAAGTTTCTCAGGACAGCCCGTATAGAAGCCAGACTTCCCGGTCTGCCTTTTGCCGAAAATAGTTCCTGCACCCTCGAATCTGCCACACAAGACGCCAGTCCTCCATGACTCACATCAGATCCTTAGTTGGCTGCAAATAGATACCTCCAGATCAGCGCAAGTTGACTGAAGATAGAATTATCATCACCCAAGTCCACAACGCCGTGCACAATCCTCAGAATGGATACACACCACCTGCAAACAACGAAAAACCCACCAAGAAGATCGAAGATTTTTCTGTCGTCTCTAGCCAATTCCCCAGAAATATTCCACCCCCATGACAAAGGAATATATTTAGTTAGTAGGGATTTCTGTACGTAAGTGCAAAACAACAATATTAAAAGTAAATAAAATTTATTTTATAATTTATACTTTCATCTTTTGTTTCGTCTGTTTTCTTTTATCTTTTTCTTCTTTTCATCGTTATTCTTATTTACTTATCGAACACTTTAATACAATATTTAAAAAAAAAAACATAAATATTTTTTAGGTTCACCTCTAGGCAACTTTTTACAGTGTTTTTAATTTCATTTCTTCACATATAAATTAAAATAATAATATAAAGTTAAAATAATATATAAAAAAAAATTTAAAGGTTTTTGTGAGATCAATATAAGCGTTATTCCTCCACGTCTACTTATTTCTTCTACAATCAGCATTTCTTTGTTCCAATTTTATGCTATTTTGTTTTTTGTTTTTTTTTTATATAATATACATTTACATTTGAACTAACAGTGTTACACCCTTTATTTTGTATATTTGTCCTTAGCATATTTTAATTTAATTGAATTGCGCGAGCGTGTTACAATTTATACGTCCTCACATTGTTGAAACCTTTGATGCTGATGCTGCTGTTGATGATCATGAAATTTCGCTTTTTGTGGCTTAGGTAATTGACTCACTTCTATTGCGTGTGCTATTGATGTAAGGTTTACAGATTTTCGATTATTGTAATATTCTGAAATTGAAAACAAAAAAAGGAATTTATTAAAAAAAAAATTATTACAATTATAATTAATCGAAATCGATTTTAATTCTAAAGAAAAGTTATATTAAGAACGTCTTGATATGTACCTTCCCGAGCAAATATTCAATGGAGATTTACAACTATTTTGGGTAATGAGCAAAATGCCAATAGAAAGATCTGCTAAATACTATTCCTCTCTCTCTCTCTCTCTGAAATCGATAGTGGATGATACAAGCAGTGCCCAACATAAAAATGAATGCTTGGATTGAGGGTAGAGATAGATAGTCCCATTGGTTTAATGTGGAAACTTGCCATTTGATGGTTAATTCCATGGCACTCTAAATGCACGGATTAGTGTCTCATTGTTACTAATCCGTGCAGCCCTCTCATGAGACATAGTATTCCCTGCACTCAATGAGTCCTAATTGGCCAGTGCATTCTTGGTTTTCTTACTGGTAGAACCGAGACCTATCCAAAATCTTTAACCGATCTTTGGGTTACGGTACCCGGCTGCTTAAGCCCAACTACACGCCGAGAGCCGAATATGTAAGCATGCAAAACGTAGGCGATCAAATCTTTGGGTACGCAAAAACCGACATATATGTATATATATCTTCTATGATAAGGCGAATGTCCACTTATGCCATGCTAGATTGAGGTACTCTCTCTCTCTCTGCCCCCGATAAGGGGCACCAACAACCACAACGTTGTTCTCATCAAAGGACCTCACCATGTCGAGATGAAAAGCATAAGCTTTCCAGGGCTCCTCGATCCTGTGGCACCATATTAGAAATGTTGTCTATCCAATTTGTATGGCTGCGTAATTCATGACCAATTAAGGCCATGCTTACTCCCAGTGAATTTTTCATGTAGAATCCTTTAAAGCCGAGACTAGTAGCTCCGTCTGGTCTTAAATCTTATTGACAACTTCTACAAACGAACAAACAAAAAAATATTAGCGTGGACCACATGAAGGTTAAGATCCGCCTTTCGTGTCTGAAGAGAAGGCTTGAGATTACAGCCTGTAATATTATAGTTGCCATGATTACTAGTCATATAAAAACTTCTATCATGCATACCGAACTTCTCAAATCAATCATCAACCTTCAACAACCTTGCCCCTTGCCCTAAGGCAGTTCTTTGAGATTTTATTTATAATCAATTCTTGTGAGCACATCAATTCCTAATACATGTCCTCTTTGTCATTATACCGTACTACAGTGGCCACTAAATTAAAAATCTCTCTATTCCTACAGTACCAAAATTTTTGTCGATATGTATGCATGATTTCCTCTTAGTAGGATATCCTAATTTCAATGTGGAAACACCATAAACTTACATACATGCAAAAGTATATAGAGCTGGTGTACGGATTGTTTCAATTGTCAACAAACTCCCCGTACTATAAAATCATTGTGACAGCAAATCAAGTCTACTAAATGTAGAGGATGTCAGACTATTAGGTGGTTTGATGACGAAAACCGAAGACTATCAACTGAAAAAGCAAATATCGTGTGAATATTGTTAAAGGACGAACGCATTCCATCTGCTGACTCTATCTGGGAAAAAGCTGAAACCCTCATACAGGTTCCAGTCAATAATGAATACATACAAGTCCTCCTAATCATCAGATTATTTTATACAGAGATACCTAGTAGCTTTGTCTCTTGACCAATATAATTTCTCTACTAGCTAACTTCATCTAAATACTAGGTTCAGCACAGCTTTAGATTTTTGTATCGGTTTATTCCATAAATAAATGGTCGCAAATGCCTCTGAAATTCCGGGTTTTCTAGATCCCATATACCTACCTACTTTCCAAACTGTTATTCATTTTTAAAATTTTTCAATCAACCTCCTAATCACACAAAATTTTCTTCTTTTTTCTCTAGGAATTTTATCAGCCAAGCAATCTAATTCCTCAATAGAATTATTATTGAAATGTCGCTCTCCATTAACCCTACTCAAATGCATACCTCTACTCAGCTCTCCAAGCAAACTTGACGAGAAAAACATTTACATTTCGTTTTTATGAACTTATTTTATGCGCTCCTCAGCCATCATCAGATTAAATTTGGGTGTGAGTTTTTGCAATGTACTACGATGCAAACACAAGAAAGCGTGCGCATATTACCTTTTTATTGATAATGATATGCGCAGTAGGCTTATGTCATTGAAACTGACCTTGCCCAAAGCCAAATGTGGTTCAGAATTTTGTTGAGATAAATAAAATTGCGAATAATTTCGTAGGGATACAAACAGGGAGAGGAACATGTGTGCGTGCCTGTGTCAACTAATCTGTATGTAAATATACCTACATACGTGTATGTGTTTTTCTGATACTTGAATTGAATTGGAATGCGTAAACACGTAATTTGTGGCTTCTAAGTTCAGATAGGGAAGAAGTTTTACTCTTCTTTTTCTTCTATTAGGTTTGATTTAAAGAGTAATCATCTCGTGATGATAGTAATGGTGTGTCTATGAAAAAAAAATTAGATAGCCGTGGGTATTTTCTGCGCATACTTTTACTTCTTGTTTTTCTTGTTTACCATGAAAGTAAACAATCTCTTTTGCGTCGTTTTGAGTGCATTGATATCTTGTGGACAAATGTTGAGTAACGACACAACAGCAGAAAAGTATATTTCATTAGCGGAATCTTTTATTATTGGATGGGCCTAACTTCAATTTAAAGTTTAGGGTAGAAATTAAGATTTTAACATTTTAGTTGAGAGGAGTTATCACTATCAAGATCATATATCTATAGAGCAAGGATCTTATATCAACTATTGTAGGTATGTAAAAAAAAAGAAGAAAAAAGTAGCAGATCATTGTGTCAAACGATTTTATAGGCATTGAGTAGTACCCGTTGAATATCTCAGGAATAAATTTTGAGTTAGTAAGGCATTGCATTTGATCGATGGGCACACATTATGCACACTGCGCAATTCTCAAATCTTAATAAATTGGCTCTCAGGCGAAATTCTCAGGACACTGACAAAGAAAATGCTCTGCGGTATCTTCACAATGTAGCAGGCATTGTGTGGTTTCTCTTTTTCTATACTTACTACAATTTTGAAACCACATCGCAAAATTTAATAATGGTTACATTTTCAAATGCTTCATCGATTGCCTTCTTGTTTTTGGAGATCAGGATCATCCGACTTACAAGACATGCTGATGTCTAATGAACAGATTCCATCGCAGCACAACCAACAAGCGATGGTTTTCTTCCTGATATTGGAAAATATTCATAGACAATGTAGACAGTCAAAATTATATTTTTAGTACTCTGCAGCAAGAATATCATATCCTAGTCTTAGAATTCTCTCTATATCCTTTATTCCATCATGACGCATAGGACAGGGCGCCTACGATATTTCTTCTCCAACGATTTCGACTGTGTACTGCGACTTCCAAGACTTCCTCATTCCTTCTCAATTGATCTATTATCTAAGTAGCTCGCAAGCGTCGAACTCAACGTCTTATAAATAAATAATATTATGTTGACAGTTCCATATACCAAAACATGTTACGAGACATTAGCATTGCCTGTCTAGATATTACAGGTGTTCTTCGAACAACACCAACGGCAGCAATGGAGATTATACTCCATCTCCGACCCGTGAGAAATGCATAGCTGCAAAAACTGCACTTAGTGACTCAGAGAGTGGGGCTGTTGGATAAAAACAGACCTTGGGAATAGCAGAATACTGAAGGATTATCCAGAGGACTGTCTACGGGGAGCTACGGATTACATTGCCCCTAAACACAACTTTGAAAAACGTTCTCCCTAGTAAAGAGGAGTGGGATGATGGTCGCGTAGCAAATTAGTCTGATATTTGTCTTTAACGACGGTTTGAGAATGGATGTGGGAGTGGGAGCCAGGATGTACCCAGCAATCTCTCAAATACTGGAATCATACCGCCTACCGGACTACTGTAGTGTGTTCCAAGTGTGGGTTCTGGCTATTTGCAAAACAGCAAATGCTGCTGGTAACAACTTATGATGTACCTACCTAGCGCTCGAGTTATCAGGATTTGCATTGACAGCCAAGCTGCAATCAAAGCTCTGGACTCGAGCACCATTAAATCGAGCTTAGTGCAACGGTGTCGCTGTGAGCTCGTCGATGGTAACCACAGGGTGTCTGGTCACAGTTACATACCTGGAAATAAAGCAGCTGATGGTCTGGCAAGAAAGAGATCCATTATGAATATATGTCTACCGGAGGAATCCATAAGTCGACCCCTAGAATCAGTGAATCAGTGAAAAGTGGCTTCTAGATTTACATTCCTGTAAGCTGGCAAATCATAGATGAGGAAAACTGACCACATGAGCGATTTAAAGACAGCTTTGACCCTAGATATGTCCTGTGCGTAATCTTACTGCAGTTATCACGGTAAATATACAGAGCGCACGCAAGCTCCATCCAATGACTTCTGCAGAAGCTATATGGTTGAGGAAGATCTTGCTAAGCGTAGGAAGATACGCTTGGTAGTAACTTTTTTTTTTTTTTGTGAACTGGGAGAATTAGCCGACAAAGAGTTGGGGGACCTGGTAAGGTCCATTAACTCGTGTATGGCTGATTTTAGCATACCTCCTAAATCTTAGGTAGGGTCCCGAAAAAAGGTGACATCACAATGGACCATAGATGGTCTAAGTGTGGCTGGTCGTACATGCTTTTACGAAGGCCGCCACTGTAACCTAAACTAAACTAGAATTACCTGATACTGATACTAGACTTGTATAAGTTGTATCTCTCAAAACTGGACAAAGAGACCTTGAACTCAACTGGAACACCTAATATCCAAGGAAAAAAATAAATAAAACCTCAAATAAGGTACCAAAACTTTTCACCTGAAACACATTAAGATCCAACTAATTTTCTTAACTCTGCTTTTATAATCTGGGTGTTACATTAATTCATCCCTTATCAATGATAGGCGCAGAAGTTCTTGTAAGATACGGGCTTGGCGGATATATTTTCTCTGTGATAACCTCTTCAATCATTTAATTTCTGGGTATTTATTGCTCTATTCAAAAAATTCGTGGTTGTCTGGGCTTATGAAGATAATAATTCCAACAGGGAACTCTCCTATAACATGAAACGGAGATCAATTTCAATTAAATTATGTGTCTCACTTTTGGTCTGATTAAGAATAGCATTCTAACAAAAAATGTCGTAGAAATTATTGATGCTGCAAGATAGCCAGCTGAATTATACCGGCACTAGCTCTTAAGTAATGCAGAAAATTATTTATTTATCACAAAACTTAGAAAGGAAGAGGCCTCACTATATTATGTCTACCTTGCTAAATAATTTGTCATATACATAGGTATACAAATTACTATAAATGATAATATGTACATAACTAGGTACAGATTCGATAATTGTACAATTAAAATATTAGAAAAGTATAATTGCTGCATCTGTAATCCCTACAACATAAATATAAAAATTTAAGAATATATGTATCTATGTATAGTGGGCAATCACTGCTGTGCACTAGGTATACGCTATTACGTAAAACGTAAAACATTTTCTGATGCTTGGCATGATTGTTAGAAAAAAAAAAGATAATTATGAGTAACTATATATAAATCAAACAAGGAAATACACAATCATTTCATTCTCATGGCATTATTCAGCAGAAGTTGCTTGAAAGGAATCAGTCCACATCGCGCTTCGACACCAACCACGTTAGTCAGCAAACTTTGAAGTAGTTGACCGTAAAGCCTCTCTGATCGTACACATACACATAGTAAGCATCCTAAGAGCTTCAATTGAAAAGTATACATATATGTAAATGTAAATACATCAGACTATATCAATTTCATTAATATTAGTCTTATAAACGTCTTATCAGGTCTCCATTTAGTAATAACAGACAATAATTGGGTGCGCACTTATTTCATACTATTTTCTATTGGAAAATCTAAAGCCGGAAGTATTAAATCAATAAATCATTGACTCTTGAACATTGTTAATTAAATTATATGTTCCATCGTCAATATAATATTTTCACTACCCACTTTAAAATAGTCAATTTGAAAATAGATAAGAGCCAGAAAGTAATTGGCATGTTCACAGAAGTTATCAATAGCATTAAGCATTTGTCGTGACTGTAATAATTGCCGTTCTCTGTCCACTGGTCACTTGATATTCATAGAGAGGTAAAAAAAAAAACAGAAACAAAAACGGCAAATCGCCTATGCTGTTTATTATGCAAATTACTACTTTCATACTACTCACGTACCTATGTAACTCAATAGGATTCTTTAAAGGCGCGACAACTCCCACCACCACCATCACCACCAATTGCAATGATTTTAAATTCACTTTGCTAAGAAAATGCATTTTTTTTTTTGCCTTTTTGGAATGATAAAATATTTCAGCCACGTAATATTGTTTTCTTTTATCGAGAGATAAGGATTTTGTTTTTCACTGTCCTTAACTTGTGCGCGCATACGATTATGATGGCGGCTTTCATTTCATATTCTTCATCTTCAAATATTAAATTAACAGTGTGACGATGACGACTGTGGTGTCCATTATAATTAATTATGAATACGCAGCCATCAAAGCAAATGCTGCTTACTTTTCAAGTCAGTCTCTACGGAAAATATTTATGAAAAAAACAAAAAGAACAACAAAAAAGTTAAGATTGCAAAGAAAGACCACAGGAAGATAAGCATAAGGTCAAGACAATGAGGTTTTGGAGATGCGCGATCTTTGTTGATGTCCCTGTTATTTTTATCTTCTTCTTCTGATTATTAAATTTCAATATAAGTAGAAAATTGAGTTTTCTTTAAGTTTGCTTGCTTTTCTTGTCACATTTCCAATCCAATTAAAAGATGCATGCACAAAAGATACAAAGATGGAGAAAAAAAAAACGGACAAACAAATAACAAAATTTTAACCATCATCGCCATCGGTCAGTTGTGCTTGCAAAGATATTCTCTTACGGAATGATGACGACGACTGGTCGACTTGATGCTGCTATAATTAAAAAACACCCGCATTATACTATGGAACAAAACAAATATCTATAGAAAAAGCAAAACGGAATAATCTTGCGGATTGATTGATGCAAAGTAAATTAATAAAGAAATTGAAAAAACAAATATATCGCGCTTGATATACAGTGAATGCAATGCTAGCATGCATATTCGGATTGTTTTGTGTTGTGAAAAACAGGATGGAGACGTGAGGCATTCATAACAATAAAAATTTGAAAATAAATATTTGCTTCTGTTTTATGATGGAATAATCGCACAAGCAGACACCCACATACATACACGTCACACAGAATAATGCAAAAATTACAGATTTATTGATAATCAGAGGAATTAAAAAAATGTTTTTTTTTTTTTAATG
Source organism: Dioctria rufipes (assembly GCA_963924295.1). NCBI lineage: Eukaryota > Metazoa > Arthropoda > Insecta > Diptera > Asilidae > Dioctria > Dioctria rufipes. Next base: position 247,443,201 of record OZ002741.1, on the reverse strand, counting down.
GTAGGTATACGTACCTAGTTTGAAATTTTTTTTTGTATGATCGTAAAGCATACAAAAAAAATACTAACAAAAGTAAAGCATCTAATTGTCTTATAAGGATCTATAACACGAAGAGTTGAAGAGGTTATTGGAGAATTTATTTTCTCCAAACGAAACTTTCTAAGATGGCCAAAACCTCCATTCACTGAAAGGACTGACTGAATTATATTCTTACTTCTCTAACAGAATAAAATCCGAGCTTTTGTGATATACAGAATTTGGTGAATAACTGTCCGAATTATTTCCCTAGATACCTGGATTACGGGCGAATTGAAACTGTGCAGAAAAGTAGACTTTTAATTGTATTTATGTATTTGAAAGAGTTATCAATTTATTTTTTGACAACAAGTAATTGTTTGATTCAGTTAATTCTCTCAACAAAATTCATTTCCGTCATATTTTCACCTTTTATAAAAGAATTGTGGAGTCTATTTCACCTTTTACTCTCTAAGGCTTTTATAATTTTCATTCGACTGATCTGAATCTTATTGAATTTTTTTTTTTTTTTTTTTTTTTTTACCATAAACAGAGGGTAGTATTTAAATCCAATTGGCCTACCTTCGGGTGTTCCTCAAGGCTCTATACTAGGACCGTTCTTATTTACTTTTTATATAAACGATCTGCCGAACATACTCAAATTTGTCAACATTTTAATATATATGCAGATGATATTCAGATATATCTAAATTGCTCTTATGGGCTAGCTGAGGACTGCATCCGAAAGAATGAATTAAGACTTGTAGCATACACGATTTTTAATTGGGCACTGATAAATAATTTGAAATTCAGAAATCCTATTAATACTAGTATCTACATTTTCTTCATTACATATTGGTTCGACTCTTATACTATTTCTAGACAAAGTAAAAATTTTCGGTATTGTCATAAAAGAAAATTTAAATAGATTGATCATATCAACAGTATATAGTCTCAAGGGTATATGGAAGTCCTCGCAAACTTTGGTTTACCGTATCGTATACACTACTTAGCGTTCGATTCACTTTAGCTTAATCACTGCTTCTACCTGTCATCACACACATGGAGATATTATATATGGTAACTTTGACTCTGTATCGCACAATAAGCTTAACTCTGTAAGTAGGATATGTAAACTTCGCCGGTTTGATCATTTATCGCAGTTCATCTATCAATTCCTGGGATGTTCATTTTCCTCGTAGGTATATGAAAATGCCCTTGAATATATTTTTATTCAATTTGTATTTGAATGGCAAGCCTTTTTTTCGACTAAAAGAAAAACTACGTCTTTTTACGGTAATCTTTTAATCCCTAGATATTCTTGTCTTAAATCCAAGCGTTTATTTTTTATTCATGCCATTATCCTGTGGAATTCACTTCCTACTGCTACAAAGGATATGGGAACATTGAGAGTATTATATATTTCCTCTCTTTCCGTGAGAGTATTATTCTGAGTTCATATAATTGTCAATCCATTTATATATACACATACATGTTAATGTTGACTCGTTTCAAGGTAACATGTACGATTGGTTCTGGATGAGTTCTGTCGTAAACCAAACGAAAACTGTTCTAGTTTTTATCCATATTCTTCAACACAATAAACTGAATGACACAAAGTGCCTTTTGGCATCAGTTCCGTTTGTGTCTCGAGTTATACATATACGTATGGGTATACATGAGTGTTCTAAGGACTGAGTCTCGAATGTTCTCAATCTTCTGTTTAGAGCTGCTCTAGTTTACTTACGAGTAAAAATAAAAAAAGCGCAAAGAGCATGACGTTTTATGAATCTTCTAAATAAAGTGCCATGTGCTCTAATTTGAACTGAACTATTTTTCATGAGTGTGCTCTAACTGAACTGTAGTGTAGTCAGGAAAACAAATATTCTGCTTGAAAATTTTAAAAAGGGCAGCTAGATACAAGGATACAAGTGACAGCTGTCAAAAGAGGTTTTTTTTATTTTCCTATACATTATAATTCGGGTTTTCTTTATAGCGGCGATTCTTGGTCCCGACTGAATTGATCAAATTGTAATTTTATAATAAATTCTTCTTTTAACAACTATTTATACTTTTCCCGTAACAAAAAAAAACACAAATGCAATATCCTTGGTGTAATACAAAAGCTGAACGAATATTATAAATGTGCTACTTTGATTTTTTTCCATTGAACACACCTGTTATCAAAATATAGCCACCTAGAAGCTCAATATGCCGCCATGTCCTCCACAACCACAATTCTCTCTCTCTTTCTCTCGAACTCTGTGAACTATATCAACTATATTCAAAGTTGACACTGTCATGGGGCTGTGTTATCTTTATGTTCAAAACCTTTTCTTTCGTATCTCTCTCATTTTAATCAATATAGCAGCAAAGTAGGTAAATGGTTTTCCTGTAACTTCATTAAAAATAAAAAGAAGTGTGGGGACAACATCTTTTTCGTGACCTATCCATTGGAGTCTTTGACTGTAAGGTGGAGGTGTACCTAAATAATAATACCACACTTTCCGGCAGACTTTTTTCTAGTTTTTCCATATCCAGTACAATATGTTGAAAATTAAAGTGACAAAGTCCTGGACATGAGTTGTTTCAATACAAACTGTTGATTTATTGTTTGTATAACGTTACTTCAGTTAGATATGAACATGTGATGTTTCTACCCCAAATTGATCTATCTCTATTCAATTTATTTCCATAAAAAAGAACAAATATAATCATGAACATGAACATACGCATTTTCAATTCTAAATAATTCAATTTTAATTGCAAAATGAACCCCTCCCTCATGTGCGTATAACTTCAAGGGTAAGATTTATAAAATTTTCTTTCTTCTCTTCCATCTCTTTCAGCAGCAAATATTCCATGATCTATAAATGTATAGCATTACATTTCCGATAATATTTCGTACCTACAGGCAAATTTAAACTAGATCTAACTTGAATCACTTAAAGGCGAAGCTGTCTCCTTTATAACATTTAATTTAGAAAAATAATCAGTAACTAATATCCCTACTCTAAAATAGATTGAAAATAACTCCCGCTAAAAATCAGCTCATCAAATGATTAATTTGTTTTTCAGTGTTGTTTTTTTTTTTTTTTTGTGTTCTCTCTCTATCTTTTTAGAAAAATCTGGTAAATTCCATGGTTGGTACAGAATACAAAATCGCGTTCAAATTAAAATATCTACAGTTTATAGAAACTCTGATTTCAAGTCTTTTGCCAATAAAATTACACAAAAATTGTTTTAAGTAAAAAAACAAAATGAACAACAACAAAAAAACAACTTTTTCTGGCATAAACAACATTCGTTCACGCCTTTAAAGTGTGCCAATAATACGATATGCTGTGGTTTTTTAGAAGATAAACAAGTCAGTATTTTTCTAATGAAGTCGTTTTTTTTTTCGTCTTTTTTTCCCTCCTAAATGTAAGAGAGAAAAAAAAAACTTATCATAAAAGTTCTACATACACAAACTCAAACTTACGAATAACATTAGCAGGTAGATGTTTACATATACATACATACATATGTATATATAAATTTAGCTACTGTCGCTTTTATTTTACATAAAACGACGTCATCAATCAAGAGTTTTGCCGAAATTCGTTTTTCAACATAAATATAAAATGCGTGGCGCAAAGTGTAATCGCCCACCGCTTAGAAGAACAAAAAAAAAAACAAAAACGCACAAAAAAATAAAAGAAGATAATCTTGTTTCAGTTAAAAAAAAAAAAAAATAAAATAAAAACTCCGTTTTGGCGGGAAACTTTCTGACTCATGAGCGATGATAGGTTTTCAAAGTTTCGAAAAATATTTTTCTTAAACTGTTGCCTATTGTTGTCATCTCTCTTAAGCTTGTATGTATAAAAACATCAGCGATAATAATATATTTTAGTAGCTAGTAGAAGGTCAACTTTTCGCGGCGATAATGATATGACCCAAAATAAAACGAAAAAATATTGTAAATAACTTTCTCTTCTTTTAACTTTGAAGACGTTAAGGCTTTTTTTATGCAGACATATATAGATAAAGATACATAGAACTTATGCATATGTATGTCCGAGCCTGATCGTCTCGTTTCTCGAACGATGGCTCGAATAAATAATATAATATACCTAATTATGATTTTGTTACGTAATTTATGTGCCTAACGCATATATTGAGATAATTTTAAATCAGCTCCACACTCGACTTGCAAATGAAATGAATTTCTAATCACTACTTTTGGCTAGAACGAAATATATATATTTTTTTTTGTTGTTGATCAGCTTAGTTTTCTTGGTGGGACTATAGTTGTTGCGGTTGAATAAATTTATGTGTGTAATAAACGATTCAATCAACTGGACTGAGATGGATCAATGATTATTATGAGCATCAAGTCGGAATCATCTTTAATTAGATAATTTTGATTATTTTTTCCGAAACACTGATAAATGGCTCTCAAGCTATCTCTGCTGATTGTAAAATAAGAACTACTAAGGAAAAATCTAACTGAGCGCAATTGACAATGACGAGATTATCTAATTCTGTGCAGTCAGTGCGAGTGCAGTTGCGATAGAACGTCTTGATTTGATATTCGATTTTAACATCTTCCAGTCCACTTCAAAACCCATACCACAGCACAGATTTATCGATGCAAAATTAAGAGCTTTACTGAATTTGACTTTTGAATTGCTGTGGTTGCGTTTTTTTATTTTATCCTACTTTTAAAAATATATAATTTAGATTAAGAATACTGTTAAGTCCATTTAATCTAATTTCAGTGTTTCTTGTTTAATGCTTCCAAAACGCAATGTTGTCTGTTTTGTGTGTTATCACTCAAACGTATATTCCAACACCTGCTCAATCCATTTCTATCGATGGAAAAAATATCTCGAACTCGCCATCTCTTAATATCTTAGACATTGAAATATTCAACAATTTTAGTTGGTCCGATCAATATTCTTGATATTGCCAAAAACACGCGATGAAATGCCTGGGCTTCTTGCAAAGATGCATAAGAAATACCAATTTTGACCGTATCCCTCTAAACATAACCTAAGCAGTTAGCCACAATTGCCTAAGTACTCCAAAGATCTTACCACTCACGGATTGAGCTATATATTCAGCTTGATCTGTTTTTGATAATAATGTAGTGAGATTTACTTTGATTGAGAGTCAGTTAATTTGATTGTGTCCATCGACTGTATGTATCTTATTTAGATTACTATTTACTATTTAATCCTTGATCAGACAAAATTGGTCTGCTGAAGTAAATCTGTATTCTGTACGTCTTCAACATACAAGTGAATAATATTAACATCCTCTACAGTTTTAGGCAGATTATTTATGAAGATACTGAAAAGCAAGGGTCCCAATATTCATCCCTGCGGAACACCACAAGACAGTGGAAAGACGCCTGAGAAAGTATCGTTTACTTTTACTTGTTAATATTTGTGTGACAAGAAATTTTGAATTAACTGAACAGCAGTAGAAGATAGAACCCAAAGTAGATAGATAATTTCTTGTAGTAGCATCATGAGATTGACGCAGTCGAAAGCTCTTGAAAAGTTCAGAACGGCAAAGATATATGATAAAACTATCATCGAGAGCAGATCGTAAGTCATTATCATACTAGTATTTGGTTGGCACTTTTGTATGTTGTACACAATAAATATACCTATATAGTATATATGTATATAAAAAAAAAAATTAGCAACCTTTTGATATTCATTTAACCTTGCAGAGATACAATTTCTCGTAGTTTTTCTCACAAATTCCAAAAATAAACTCTTCCTTACCAATTCATTTTACCATAAAACAACGAGCATGTGCCATCATCGCGTAATCGAACACCGCAGTGCTCTTAATATTTAAAAGTGCTTTTTATATATATCTCTCTTTTTTTCTCTTTCACCGTAACCATCTTGGAGGAGCAAAACAAAAAAAAAAGGCTCCATTCAACCAGAGAGTGCGTAACATATGGGAACTTAAGAGAAGTATGTAAAGTTAACCCAATTTTAGGTTGCAGCACACACGCTATTCTACTTTTAAAATTGAATGACAAGACCGCCCGTATTGGATTCCCCCCCCCCCCTTCAAACTTGGTCATATAAGGCAAAACCTTTATAAGAGATGCTTACTGTAGAATGTATGGAACAAGTAGATGTAAATTAAAAATAGTACCAAAAAGATATAGGTAGGTATATACATGATGGTACGAAGCATAAGAAAGTAGTTTTGTTCACGATATGTACTTAAGTCGCGGGGCATTCAATGCAAGGCGCATATAGATTTTCCACCACAAGAAATGAACAAGAAACACTGCGATTCCATTGTTCTTCGTGTTTGATATTGCTATTGATGATGCGATGGCGTGACTTTCGCTGTTATGACATACATTTCAATTGGACACAATAGATTTACTTCGTTGTTTACCAACCAAGCCCCACCCCCCTCCCCACCTAGCATTCTTTAAAGGCATAAAATTCAATTCGAATAATTAGGGTGGGTTTACAGTTACTGTGCTTCAATTGACCTATTCGTGACCGCCTTATGTTCGGAATTCAGTACCCCCCTACCCAAATTACTCGGCAATCGGCCACCACAAGTCGCATGCACATGGCTGCATTGCATCCATAATTAATTAGAGGTGACATATTAAATAGTAGAACGCGCACTATAAATCAGAAATCGTCTGATGTATTTTAATTTGGTAAGTTGCCATGTTGCTTGGCTTAACTCGGCTATATTTATGTATATAATGTAAGCATATGTATGTAGAAGTGTGGAACTTTTGTTCGCGCCTTTGCCTATTATAAACAAGTTTGCCGTTGCGCCGTTGTTCACCACACCAAAACAAGGTGGTATTTGACGTGGTTGCACAATCAATTCACAAAGTGAAGTGACGTTTCTTATCTCTGTCTATCTCTTCAATAGTTGAGCCGTAAACAGAGAGCGGTAATATACAAAAAACAAAAAAAATTTGCGTAGGCAAAGAATTGTGCCAAACTTCAAAAACTAGTTTCGCTCTACTGAACTGTGATAGAAGAAGAATGTGAATCTTAACGAACCATGGACAAAGCGATATAAAATTCGTTTTGAGAATATTTCATAGTAGTAGCAGCAGCCAGCAGTGTCCGCTGAGATAAGAAAAGGCAAGCGATGCTGGAAGCTTTATAACTGGGTCGTGGTGGCCGTCTAAAAACTGGAACTCCCCTTCTATTGAAAATATTTTTTTTTGTTGTTGTTGTTGTGTTATTACAACCATAGCAAAATAGTCTCTCTAAATTGATTTCACTATTCATAACTAAGCTCAACTATAAGACAAGAAACAGCGTCTTTTGATGCTGGCAATTGGGTCGAATGAGATGAAATGCAATGGAGAAATACAAAAAAAAAATTTTTTTTTTGTTTCTTCACTTAACTTATTTCTAGATACTAGTGAGTGTCGGCCTGGCGTACTTTACTTATAGGATGAAAGATGAAATACATAGATGATAGCCGCTTCAAGTGACCTAAATTAATTGATGACCAAATGAGTGCTTGCATAGCCAAGACTTAGATCATATAGTGCAAAGATTTTATGGGTAATAAAAATAAAACTCGATTCGCGAGAGAGGGGAATGAAAGCAAAATTTTTAGAATTGTTTGGCATACAGAATATGCAGAAATTTTTAAGAAAAACGTTAATCATTTTCATGGGTTTTCTTAATTCTATTGATTTTCTATTGAGCTTCGTAAACATTTTCTATTATTATTGTAAATAGAGGGAAGGGGGAGGAGAATTCAAATTGAAGTAGATATTAAAGCTAGTGTCAACCCAATTTTGATATGATAATCTTCACCAAATGTCCAGAAGCACTTAGATATTTGCATATGAATAACTCCATTCTACAGAAAATTTTCACGAAAGCGAATGAAATTACATATAAGCCCAGCACTCTGTCTGTAGAGCAGGGAGATTTTCATATAAAATTAGCATCGAGAAATGAAATGAAGCGAAAATTTCAAATTTCGTAAAAGATGACTCACAAAAATCTTCGTATTGATTTACCGGCAGAATAATTTTCTTTGAAACAGGGATCAATTAATTCAAAGCTCTAAAAGAAAATAGAAAATTTTTTTATAGTGAAATATTATATTGACAAGGTCAGGTTAGGTTAGCCTGCAGGGGTGAAACGAGTAGAACCACTGCCGTAGTGCCCTTAAATTCATATATAGGAATCCATTCTACTAAAGTCAACCCTAAGAAATTTCAGATACATCCAAGCTACACACCTTGCAGCTCTTCTATGTAGCTCCAAAAAGAAATATGGCTCCCAAGTATTTATCCCCTTTTGATCGCCAGAGCAGGATATTCTCAGATCACATGGCAAACTGAATCGATTTCTTAGGTGCTTTACTGCTTCGACAGAAATCGTCAGCCTCTAGACTATGTCTTTTAAGTCCCCTGACACACGATGATACACACTCCAGACTATAGACACGACGTAAAACCGGTTCTTGTATCGGAGTTGTCTCAACCTATGGTACACGTAGTTGATACATAGTTGATACACGCTTGAGACAGCAAAGGAAATTTATCATTTCCATATGATCTATAGGCACACACGGATACATATGTAATAAAACACTCGTGTGTCATCCGAGTCTAAACCTCTGCTCTAAATTGGGCTATACACGAAAATGCTCTAAAATAGTGGTAAAAAAAATACATTTTTAGTACGGTGAATCGAGTGTGTACCATCGTGTGTCATCGAACTGAACATGGTTACGTATTGCCCAAAGGTCCGTTATCACCCCTAACAGTTTCTTGATGTCCGTTCTGCTATCACTAAGGAGCTCATTGAACAACGACTATTTTAGTTAGTTATGCAGAATCATAGTCACAAAACAAAAAAACAATTAATTCAGTGAAAGAATTATTGAAATCGGATAAAAAACGACGAAGTTATAGCGATTTTAGTGCCGCATTCTCAAAAACGCGCTCTAACATGAACGATCGGCTGATGACGTAGTCGCTGCGCCGCCGTGATAGAAAGCGCTCGGAATTGTATTTGTTTTGGATTTATTTCATAAAATGTCGTCTTATAAATATTATATTTTACAGACTGGCATCGTGCGTATTGTGTATCGTGACGTCGTCACCAGATTCTGGGGCCGCGGCCGTTTTCAATTTCCGTTGTTTTAAACTTCAATAACTTGTCATTTTTTGATGGATTTGAGTCATTCCAAAAGAAATAATCTCAGAAATGTATATTGCTTTTGATCTGATATATTAAATTTGAATATCTTGTAGTAAGATTGTTCTCCATTACCTCGCAATACAACAGGTGACCCAATTGGCCATACCAGCTATATCGCTTAGTGGAGCTACCAACTCAGCCTGGAAAACACTAAGTACATTTAACTGGCAGTCTATATGATTTGTTTCAGGAATATACTCCTGCTTCTGTACCTGCACTCATGTTCGACCTATCTGTAAAAATAGAGATGTCTTTTTTTTTACAATTCCGTCGTTCCCCTTCCAGTGGGTATCAATGTAGTATTGACAATAAAAAAAGATTTAAGTTAAGAAAATGTCAGGTGTGTCCATTTTTGATTATTGACTTCAAGTCTAACTATATATTTATAGCTTGGCTTAAGCTATCTCATCGAATATGTGCACACACAAAGTATAATAAAAGACAAATTAAATTTGGAATTTGCTATGCCTAATGCCTTATGAAAAGCATACAAAAGCTTATGCAATATGAGACATAACTAAAAGATTTTCGTCAAAAATATACGATTATTTCTCTTGATAATTTTTTGGCTAATATTTCGCAACCTTTTCATTGAAGATTTTACAAATCTTTGTTAAAATTTCGTGTAATCTATACAAAACAAATATTTTCCCCCTATTAATACAAGCATGCAGATGAAACAAAACTCCTTTTATGGATTAAATTAACTCGTTACGGATAAATTTCTTGCAGACCTAGAGTAATGGAAACTTAAGCGATAGAAGTGGGTTGTCATTTAATTTGTTTTCATATCACAAGTTTTTTGTTCCCACCTATCTATCTAGTGTTGCAAATTGCAAATAAAAGTTTACAAAAATGTTATCAATTTATGAATAATGTCGCCGGCATTCATATATAATGGAGGAATTAGATATGAGAAATAAAATGAGAATTAATTTATACGTGTGGTTTCGTTAATATTGCCAGTGTTATCCGCGTTATATGTATAACATGGATGCATTCATGAATAAATTTTTAATTTTGTTTGCTTTTTACGTTTTGAGAAATTTGCAATTGTCGGAGTCTAGCTCAGTCCGGAACATCCTGGATAATCATTAACTCAACTCTGAATTGACGACGTCTACGAACGCTCTGATTGAAACAGAAAATATGGCAGAAAAGTTTCCTTTTGAAAATAAAATATTTATAAATAAAAAATGTTTAAGATTTTAGAAAAATTGCGAACACTGATATTATTGCGACATCAGTGTTTGTTGCTTTTGATAAAACTTTACAGTACTTTTTTTTCTGTCGGATTTGTATCTCTAATTGAAATTATAGGCTTACTAAAATCGTAGGGGCTCTGTTGTGTCCCAATATGTGTAGAGAATATCTACAATTTTTAAGAAATCTCTCTTCTTGAAAAATTCAGACAATTTTTACATTGGAAATGTTATACCTACGGGATTTTTCAAATATTTTGTATGATTAAGTTTATGGCGGCTTGAGAGAACCATTTGCACGTAGTAAACGGCATTGGGCAGCCATGACACGAGTTTATAGGGCTTTCGTAAATCCAATTCGAAAGTTACTTTGAGAATTGGAAAAGGTTGTGAAGTACCTAGGCCATGATTTTAATATTCGGAACAAAAACAACTAATTAATACGATTATGCTGTCACACTTTGATTCAGCAAGTCTGAATTCTTATTACATATTTTATTATAATGCGAGTTAAAAACAAAAGCAATTGTCATCAAGGTCCAACCTCTAAGCAGGACGGAGGTCTCGATTTTAATTAAAGGAAAAGAAGTACCGATATTACATGCTCAGATAAATTCGTGAGTTTGTGTACCTGGGTACATCCAATAGTTCCTGTATTTAAATATATACAGGATCTAACAGGAACCTGCCGAAGAAGCGAAGCTCACTTTTCATGGTCGAGCACCTAAACTACTATTAGAGCTGTTAATGCTTCCGCCGTGTCGACATAGAATCGACTTGGCTAACTTACCACCTGCTAGCCTGCAACCCACGTCCGTTTTGCAACTCACCGACAGCAGACTAAAAGACGACCATAGGCTGGACTTGATCTGGACACTCACTCGGCTGTGATCGGGACAGTTTAGATATGGAAGTCGAGCTTATTCAACCAGACCTCGAAAGGACATAGGTTCAGCTCGCCCGCTCGCGCGGGCAGCCATAGGAACATGTAGGTGGACAATTTCTAGTCTCTATAGACTGAAATTCACTGAAAATAATTTCAATGAAATTCTATAATGCATTGAGAAGCATATCGACAGTCCGGATTTGGATATTTAGCTTGATCGACGTGTCGAACTTGTGCGCTACCCTAGTCTCACATCAGATAGACTAGGACCTTCTAAACCTATTTTAAATACAGATACTGACGCTTTAACTTCATTATTCACTTGACGTCTGATCGCCTAATACCTTGGGATTTAGACGCAGCGATGCATTTCTTCAACCCTCCAGTTCCTTTCCATAAGCAGACACTTAGTGGCTCTTCTAGACAACGTATAGCTAACCCCAGGAGGACAGTTGTCTACTTTAGACAGAAATGCTGTATTCCTTCTGTTGAGAACACTCGATATTTCTTATAGCTCGTTTATCAAAGAATTGGCACAGACGCTAAAAGTTAACTATGTACGTCTTTCTAAAGCTGCAAATAATAAAATCAAAACAAAAATAAATAGATAAATAAATGAAATAGGAAGCGAAAAATTATTAGTGCAAAAAGACCATCAAACAAAATAAATAAAGGTTTAAAGTAAACAAAAGAAAAAAAGAAGAAGAGGGTATTTCAAGCACTAAGGATGAAAACAACTTAAATGGACTAAAATTTGACACCCTATGTGTTGACTGTTGTTGTACCAACCTTAATACTGTAAAATATTAAAGGCACGGCGTCACGATGTCAACTACATTAACCTTCGAACGTGTTTCGCCATGTTTTTGACAAAGCTATAAACATCGTTCTCCCAACTATGTTTTTAAAGAGCATTCGTTAAAGAGTTTTTCAGTCCCCAGAGGTAGATGCAAATTATTGCCAGGGATGGAACATTTTCGATTCATTAAAGGAAAACACTCATCACACCTATGCTATAGTGAGTACTTTCAGTTCAGTGAGGTACATATCTGACATTTTAAGAGACCCTATTCGTATGTTATTTGGGGCGATTGGAGCATCGTGAGACACAGCTATACCAAACTATTCATCAGAAATTCATCTATGGAAAGGGCCAGAGATCATCTAAGGTACAGCAGGATGAATGTTAAACTATTAACTGGTCCAGCCACTGTCCACTGAATGCCCAGCGATAGCTATAAACGCACAATGGCACCCTTTGGTAAAAAATGCTGAATCGTACTGATTTGGTGGACTGCTCAAGTGGATCTGGTTTGGTTTAAGGAGTTTCTTTCAGTTGCCGCACCTCTTTATAACTTCTCATCACCATTTCTAACCAACCAACAATCAAACTAAGCAAAAAATATACAAACAATTAAATAGAAAAGTTGTTTTATATTAATAGTATGGAAATTTATGGAAAAATTTCGAATTTCCTATATAATCTAGCGCAAATTATCTACATTAACATTTATAATTGAGATCAAATGAAACAAATTTGCTCCATGATGATTATAAAATTTCCATCATTTCATTAACAATGTTTCATGTTTCTTGAAGACAGAATTCAGTAGAAGCTACTCGAAGTAGGGGGCTACTGGCAGTCTCATAAAAATTAATTATATGTATATATGTATGTATGCTTTTTAAAGCACCATTTAATTGTATTATAAAAAAAATCAATTAAATCTAATTCACTTTCATTATGTAGGATGGCATTATGATAATGAAAATCAAAAAAAAAAAAATATGTGGCACCCACTTTAAAAATGCTTTTCTATGTTAGCTGCACCTATAAATACAACAAAGTACGTAAGTATGTAGGTGTAGTGAACAAATTTCAATTACTATATGAGGGGCCGCATATTAAAATGGCTACTTTGCAAAGGTGAGCTACAAGCTAGCTTTTCAGTTTTTTTTTGTGTCATTTAAAAACTTGTATTGGAATTTTTGACAAGGCCATGAGGAAGCCAAACTCTCGAAAGTGTTTTTGGTACTAGTATAAGTATGTGTGCATGTGTGTAGGCAATTTAATAACGGAAAAACAAAAAAATTCGAGATCTTTGGAAGCATTTTTGGTAATTTTTTCCAGTCATAATTTAATGAAAAATTATATTTAAACTTACACAAGTAAGGTAAAGAGCAACCCAATGGTAGAGTACCTATCTAGCAATTACAAATAATTTGAATTATTGCGTGTAATTAATACTTGCTGGTGCCACTGATAGCGACGGAAGAAAAAAAACTAAAAAAACAAATTTTAGAATGCAGAAACTCCTTCCTTGACAAACTACATATGTATATGGACACCCATATGGATTTTCAGATTAACTTGATACCTTTCCCTATTCAATTGATCTTTCTTGTTCCAGATTAAATTATTCGATTTCCATTTATTTTAAATCCACAGTTTCTTCAATTGTCGTCAAAGAGCTTTGCAACGATAAAGTAAGAATTTAAAGGCTTCTCTACAAAGTACAAAGCAATCTTATGAAGACAAAGAAGCTGCTTCAGTGTTGATGATTATCTTACACACTCCATTGAACTTACAGGAAGGAATATGTATAAAAAATTAGTGCAGGAGGTGATAAAACCCATTAAGTCATGCATGGATCTTAATCAATCTCTCCTACAATGACTCTTCTTGTCACCTTGTAAAGATCATCGAAAATCTTCCTATAAGAATATTATGGCAGACCTATGACATGCGTGTCAAAGATGACACGCCAAAACATTTTCGATGACACGCATCGTTTACAGACGGTCTTCTCTCAAGAAGAGTCAATGCTTACCTTGGTCGCTTCTCATTTGAGGAAAATGCAGTGTATGGATTTAATGTCGTAATCCTGTGATGGCAAATAAAAATTAAATAAAAATCGGTTAAAATGAACTGGGTTCCATTACAGAACTTTATCAACAAACGAATTCAAGTATATTTAAATCTAATTCCAAATGTTCTCTTCATCTTGTATGGTTCACTTTTCTCGTTGTGGCTCATCTTCAGCCCTCAATTCGATTCTATCTCTTCTCTTGTCCTCTTGTTGACAGAGTTGTCGTCTCTTGATCCTTGTTGAAACTTTCTGTTTCGCTGTCATCTTTTCCTTTACAGATAATGCGCCTTATCAGCCATACTCCATGTCGTTTTCCTTTTGAAGTTAGTACTGGCCAAGCGAACATATTTTTACTCCACCAAACTACGTGCGAAACTCAAGTCCCAGAAAGATTTTATAAACTTTATTAACAGTCAAAATCTAGAAAGCGAGTAAATCGAACGGAGACTCACAAGGGAAATATCTATATATTCTATTCTAATATCAACTCAATGGAGAAAAGTATTGGCTCAAGCTGGAAATGTTTTATACATGTAAAAGCAAGTAAAATACCGTGTGTGTTGCCTTGCATGGATATATACCGCTGTATAGAGGAACTGTAACTGGGTAACCTGTATTACGTAATAAAGGCCAAAAAAAGTCCAAGAATTGTGAAAGCTTCACTGCAAAAATGTACATATGTAGGTAGGTAGGCAGATAGTAGGTAACTCGTCAAATAGCAGTAAAATTTAAAATTCGAAAAGCGAATGGGAATGAGATTAAAACTGAATAAAAAACAAAAAATCTTCAAATAGTTCCATCTTTTACACAAACCGGGCCTCTCTGAATTAATCAGCCAAAAAAAAAGTGCCTTCTTCATACCCTGTTCCTTCTGCACACCCCAAAACGCAAGCCATTAGCTTGCTTTACAAAATTAACGAAAGACCAGGCACTAAAAAACACACCTCCAAACTCGGAACTAATAAATTTCCCAATAGTTTGCAAATTTTTCCCGCCATTTTTACCTGTTCCAAATCATCGTAATTACTTCGTTGCCTACTTTCACTTGTTACCCACATTTTTGCCACTCTCCTCCTCAACTTAGGTAAAACTAACCAAACCGCTTGCTTTTGTGTCTTGTTGTATCGTTTTGTGATTAAGGAAAAAAATCAAACAAAATTTTGCAAGTAAACTCTGGAGACGCAGCAACAAGGACAGGTTTAGCAGAGTTCATCCGAAAAAGGAAATCACTTGGCAAAGAAAAACGCGGATATGCCTCTATCTACACACACACATAAATATTTCAGCAACAGCAAAAAGATTTTTTTTTTTTAATTATTATTAATTTCCTTTCTGAAAGAAAATTTAATGGCGGGAAAACTTTTGGCAGGGCAAATACCGTACACACTATGAATATGCGACAGAAATTAAAGAATGCGAACAACGCGGGTGAATGAAGAGATTTTAATTTTGAAAACAACATTTTCTAAAAATACCGCGGCAACAAGAACGAAGTGTAGGCGGCTTGTTGGTTTTGGGGAAAACTAAAGAAAATCCGCGGGAAATAAATGACATTTTTCGCGGGAAAAGATGTTATGTGCGTAAATTTTTTTTTTATTAAAATTATTAAAATATGCCAAATGTACCAACCTGTGATGAGATTTTGCCTTGAATAGGGCTTCAGACGTTCACAGCTTTTCTTATCCTTGGAAGTTAGCGGTGACGTTATTGTAGTTGTTGTTGTTGAGCCTACCAGTGAAGGATGTGAAGGTACCAGTTTTGCAATACTTGGTACAGTTGTGTTCGTGGTGGTGTCGATATTATCCTTGGCGATAGTTAATAATTTAATTTCATCCAAATTGCACTCTTTATCACAATCAGTTTCCAACGTGGAACTGGACGAGCTTACAGGTAAATTTGATTTGGAATCAGAAAAATCTGCTGTACTGTGACTACAACTGCCATCACCACCAACACCATCACGAAGACGTATCTCAATCAATTCTTGACTATTGTTATTGCATTCATCCTGATAACGGTGGTTCTCCTTCTTTGGAGTAGCATTATTATGCAAATCTTCAGGCTTATGATTACCGCCCTCCTCCTCCTCTTCCGTTGAATTATCGCCAATAAATCTATCACCAATAATATCGTAATTGTAGCGCTGTAGAAAACGTTCACGATTCCTTCTAATTTCTTCCTTATACAAATTCTGAATTTCACCTGGCTGTGGGGAACCGAAAAGGCACCGTTTTGCCCCAAGAAGGCTCATTGTGTTATTATTACTAATTGTTTGACTGTTATTATTGTTTAACATTCGACGATGCAGGACGCGAGCATTTGTAACACCCATCGCAGCAGCGGTTGGCGGTAATCCGATCGGTTGAATAGGCCCGGCGCGCAAAACTTGAATTTGGCTTGCTGTCATAATATTTGTCTATCACACCGTCCACTTCGAAACTTTCTATTAAGAAATTTCGCGCAAACACTTTTCACAGTTTCCTTTCTCTTTTATATAATAACAAAACTGAACAAGTAAATCACTAAGATGTTTCCTTCAACTCTCTTAAACACACTGTTTTCTTAGGATTAACACAAAAATTTTGTACCTAATTTAATATTTCTTTTTTTGTTTATAATTAGCGCATCAAAATGAATTTCGCGCCCAAAAATGCACTTCTTCAATTGAACGAAAACGAAACACCTTCTTACTCCACACGAACGACAAAAACGATAAACGAAACACAGATACGGATGCGTCACTACACAAATCTACGCGCATCCCAACGCTTTCGAATTCAAAGTGGAAATGTTTCAAGTCTTTATTTTCAATTTTCATGTATCTAAAATCTCCAATGAGTCTCCAAATGAGAAAGGAGAGGGGGCAAATGTTGCCAATGAGAAAGAGAGAGGTCTAAATTGTACATGTTGCCAAGGGAAATTTGTTGACGCAATAAGGCGATGCAGCTACGCGATTGAGTCGCCCTCTGGCGGGACATAGAAAATCTTATACCCCGAGCGGAGAAAAGCCGCATTATAAATAGGCATCGACGTCAATTGTTTCGACCCAAAACGCTAGCAATATGTTTACTTTGAGCCAGTTGAGTGGTTTTTGATTTCGAATGTTGCTCTCTACCATCACAATACATGTCCTCTTCCTTCCCCTGTGTGTAAATGGTTTGTTTTTGGTTCTTCTTGAAAAACGCACGAGATAGCGATAGAATAGAACATATATTCGACAGGAGGGTGCGGGGCGGGGATGTATGGAATTGTCGGCCGATGATGAGACGAGAGACGAACTCTCGTGCTATTATTGCTGTTTGGTTTTGGCCGGGGTTGCTTTTCTTCTGTTTCGTCCGTGCTTAGTTCACGTTCCATTGAACGGATTTGTTTGTAATTTGCCCGTGCGCGGCGCTTTTTTTTTCTCTTGTTATCTTTCTCTCGCGGACTTTCTTATTTTCACGTTTCATGCTGGCTGAGTTAATTCGCGACTTGGCGAGTTGTTTATACTTTTTTCCGGCAATTTTTTTCTTGTTATTATTATTATTCTTGTGTTTTGGTTGGGCTAGCCGCTAGCGTAGCGTAGCGTTATTATTAAGACAATGGAGTGGATTTAGCGGAATTTGGGTTAACAGTTATTTCACCTTTTTTCACGGAAAACTTCTGTTCGCAGCGATGATGTTGATGATGATGAGATATGAGACCGATGAGCGCGGAGCTTTTTGTTTTTTGAATTTGTAGGTGAATGGAAGTGAATGGATGGCGGGGCTTGGAGGCTGTATTTACGCGCTGCTGGCAAGGCAAGTGGCAAATGGGAATTGCTTTTAAATGACGAATCTTGTTTGATTTGTCTGTGGTTCGCTGTACTCGTTTGTAACACTTACTTTAATGAGGGGCAAATATTTTTGTTTTTCAGAGCTCTTCTGTGGCTGTGCTGTGTGTAAGCGAGCGAATAGAAAAATTAGGCTAAAACTGAAAATACAGTAAGCATCATGCTGCTGCTGCGGTGTCTGATGCTGGCTGACCTCCAAAATTTATCTGATGAAAATTTGAAATCTACGTTGGATGTGTGTACCTACATCATCCACACATACCTGGGCGGATTGTTGCAGGTCAAGGAGCTTTCCCAGCTGTACAGAGGATGATTTTTGGGGAAGGAAGAAATTTCCTTCCCTTTTGCTGAGACGTGCCAGCACAATAATGTTGTTCCGCGTAGTTCCTTATATGATTACGGAAATTAATTGTGTACGTGTACAATTAATTCAGAGTTTTTGATGTAAACAATAATTGTATCACAAATTCACAACACGTAATGATTCTTAAATAATTATCACCTCAAATCGCAGGTAAACATCTGTGCAGCTGTCTGATCAGAGATTTCGCAATTGCAAAATGGCCGGAGCTAATTTGCTTGCAGTAGGATTAGTATGCTGCCCGTACTCCCGGTAGTACAGAATATTTCCTACCCCCCGAATACCTACTTCTGACCCGTAAAACCTGCTTAAAAACTTCCATGTGTTGGTTATGTCATGTCATAGATAAATACAGACGGGTCATGGGATGGTTTCTGGACATTTATTTGAAAGGTCAGATAGTCCATCGCTATTATTTGAGTTGGAATTCATCTTTATAGGGAGTACAAAATGAATGAAAAACAGCCAAAATCACAAAACTGACGAAAACGACTCATTTCACCCACTCCCAGACCATACGATTTTTGGCTCCTCCGGGACATCTATCATCCCTTGCATTGAACGGCGAGCTTATTAAAACAAGTGAAAAGATAGATTAGTCTAAGACCAAAAAATATTATGCCCTAGATCACTGACTTATAACAATAGACTAAGCGTATTACCATTTTCCTACAGGAAAGAATCGCACAAGTTTTATAATTTTCTTTTTCGCGCTATGGCATAGTTGGAGCTACCAAGACAAAATATCGCTTACCCGGGTTCCGGGGGTTATATGAGAATGTATAGCTTGCATGCAAGCCTCCCTTCCAACGTGATTTTATATTTGACAGCAGAACGCAGTTCAGTTGATGTAAGGTCTTGCGTATATTGGAAAATTATAGCAATAAAGGAAAGAGCAGAATGATAAAAACCCAAGAAACAATTAAGCGGAAGGAGTTAATAAATGATGTAATGCTTATGATCCCAGAATAAATTTATCAATTTCTCTCAAGCTTTTTTTATCCGCCATCTTGAAAACTGTATAATGTCAAATTACTATCACCTCAGCTGCCATGAATTTACATCATGCAAGTTCGCTGAAAGCTGAGCTGCCACAAGGAATTCCCATTAAAATTTGCAGCTGATAGCCTGTGACGTAATGCTGTGACTAATGTGTATACATTTTTATAGGAAAGACAAAGAGAGGAGAGAGAGTATGGTGTTCTCTGTACCGTGCCTTCCTATACATTTTCACAATATTTCGTCACTAATGGCGGAACGTGGTTCGTAATGGGAATACCTTGTATTCTATATATCTTGAGCTGCCAGCATGGCAGTAGGGATTACACGTGTAAGAAGTATGACAGTGCAAGTTGCATGCAAGCTGTACTATCTTTTGTATACCCCAAGTTACTGAACGTTCTTATGCGATTTGATGTTTTTATGTTGGCTGCAGATGCACATGCAATCACCGCAGAAAAAATATTGTAAAGATAGTGTTTACCATGCTCCGTCCCTCTTGCCCATATGCAGGATTCAGGTAAAAATAACCGTTTGAAAATTAAAATCGGAATGAGTTTAATTCCTTATAAGCGACTAAAATATGACTTACGACACAAGAAAATATATTTTTTAAATTTAATTCAATTTTCGGGTGTAAAATTTCGTCTGATTGGTTGAGTTTTACATGTTTTTTATGTAGTAAACGTTTTAAAGGGGTCTTTAACGGTGATATACAGAAAGACAATATTTTTTGTGCCACATGAAATAGCAAATCGCTCAGTCCATTGTTACAAGTTAGTGATCCTAGTTAAACATAAAAGTCCAATAAAGTGAAAATTCAAAATTCTGTAGGGCGACAAAATTTATACTTAAAAACGAAATTTTTGTATGCCAACCCTACGAAGAAGTTACCCGATTTGACCCATTTTTATACCCTAGATGAAGTCTACAGGGTATACTAAGTTTGTCATTCCGCTTGTAACACCTCGAAATAATGATGGTAGAGCAAAATGGATTGGCTACCCACGCATAATATTAAAAGTTATTTTGATTTTTGCATGTCCGTCCGTTTGTGCGCACGATAACTTGAGAACGCGTATACTTAGAGAGCTGAAATTTTGTACACGGACTTTAAAAAAAATTTAAAATTAAGTTCGAAAATGAGACAAATCTAGTAAATCCTTCGTGGGGTTGCCATACAAAACTTTCGTTTTCCACTATATATTTGGACACTGCCTGAGAACGCATCGACATAGAGAGCTAAAATTGGGTACATGATGTTTTCATAAGAATAGCAAAAAAAAAAAATTCAAAAATGGACTAAATGGGGCAACCCCTTCTTGATGTTGCCATATAAAAATTTAGGTTTTCTACATATACTATGAAAACGATCAGTTCTAAACATTTTATAAGAACTGGTCGTAGACCAGTTCTTGCTTTTTTACTTGTTGAATTTGAATTTACTTTTTCTTTTTAAGCCCGTTTGCAAAATTTCAGTTCTCTAAGTACACGCGTTCGAGTTGTCGTGCGGACGGACAGACCTAATTTGTGCGCTATTCATGCAAAACGTGTTACCATTATGCCCAAAGACATCCAATAAGCTCGTCGTATTCTTAGAGACAGATAGATGCACAGACGGACATGCAAAAATCAAAATAACTTTTAATATTATGCTTTTGGGTGTCCAATCCATTTTGCTCTACCATCATTTTTTCTATGCGTTACAAACTGAATGACAAATCTAGGGAACACATGCTCCACTTTTTACGGATGAGAGGCATTCGGTGGGAGGAAAAATTCCGCGATGCCAAGTTTCGAACGGGAGAACGGGCAGCATATCAATATTACTGCAAGCAAATATTTTCGGCCATTTTGAAATTGTGCAATTCCTGATCGGACGGCTATACCTGTGCAGTTGTTTACCTGCGATTTGAGGTGATAAAATAATAATTCAATTCTCAGTGTGTGCTGTGAATTTATGATACAATGAATATTTATATGAATAACTGTAATTTGATTAAAGACACATTCAATTAACCTCGGTAATCATAAAAGGAAATACAGTGTAGCGTGATGGTAAGTCTAGGCTCAAGGGTAGCAAATACTCCTGCTTTGTGCTGAAGCGTTTGTTTTGGCCCAAACTTAGTATTCCCTCCATCCATCCTGCTTTCTTTAAGAATCTCAGGTTATATCTTAGTTCTTTACTTTGCAGACCCCCAGACAGAAAAGAAGTAGGTATTTACCCAATAGTATATCACTTATATTCATCAGAGCGGGGCATTCGCAAAGTACGTGTTAGATGGATTCGATTTCTTCCAAATCCTACAGCTCCTGCTGGAAGAATGGTCTCCTATGGACCAGTGACCCGTAATGACTCCGACTAAATTGCTGGTATTTATTCTACTGCCAGAGTTCACTTGTCCTCTTCATGTCATACGTAGGCCACAGTTACCCCGCAATACGGTAGGTTTCCCCGTTGATCCACCGGACACTTGTCTTTTCATAGGAGCCCTTAATGATCTTTTCTTTTAATTCTCCTATCGGAATCCTCACTTAAGCTATCGCTGCTGAGATACCCGTTTCAGAGCCCTTTTTGGTCAGCTCATCAGCCATCTCGTTGCCTGGGATATCCTTGTAGCCAGGTACCCAGTTTAGGATCACCTTGTGCCGTGTAATCTCTCAAGGCTGTTCTTGAATAACTGCATCAATTTTAATTTTACCAGCACTGCATCCAGTGTCTTGATGGCTGCTTGGTTGTCAGTATATATTCTGATGTTACGTTCGCCATTAAAATGTACTCAATTTATTGCAAAGAGGAAAGAGACAGCTAACAGCTGACCATAATATCTCGTTTTTTGCAGCTTTTCTTCTGTATAAGTGCCTGGCAAAGTGCACCTATGTATGATGTAAAGCAAATACACGAACATTTTCTTGATAGCGTTTAATGGTGAATTCTTTTCATCAAAACCGAGCAGGCACTGAACTGTCAGATCTACACCGAACTTAGCCCTGTCCTGAGCGGGGACAAGGTGAAAAGAATGCAAGAAAGTAAAATACCTGAACCAGCCCGGTTTTGTGGTGAAAAGAACTCATTTGATGATGCATTTACGAGTAATGCCTTTTTAAAATGTTCGTCGTTTATAATTTTAATAAAAAAATAAATCACTTTGACAAAATAATTTCACTTCCAAATGTTTGCACATCAACACTGATAACAAATAATTTTGATTTGACGTTTAGTTCGGAACCGTAACCACAAATTTTCATGGAACAAGAAAGTTCAAAACCGGAGCAGAAACCGAACATGAACCGCTGTGAAAAGAACATACGTTCTGAACCAGTTCTGTTCCAGTGCGGTGAACAAAACACTTTGGGTGTAGGAACCGAACGAGTTATGGTTCAGTTCAGGTGAAAAGAATTCACCATAATTCAAATGTGGAACTCTGCCATGATCTTTACTCAAATGAACTAATTTTCCTCCACAGTCTAATCCCGTCTTCATTTCCTTTAAATGATTGAATTTCAAATTAAGTCATTATGGAGACAGTCTGTCTAGTACAAGGTATTTCTGTGTAATTTTCTGTTTCGGGAAATGTTGTTGACTATACCATAAATAGCGTATAAAAATTATGAGGAAATATTTTTGAAAAAAATTCATAGGAAAAAATTATCTTTTCAGCAGTAAACTATAGCAGCTCATAAAAAACCAAATCAATCCAACTTTTTTGCTGTTGGCCACCAAGAGCGCGCATTCAAATTCTGAAGAAAAATTTCCAAGAAAATACGCTGAAAATAAGTTTTTTTTTAATAAAAGACTCGCGTC
Organism: Dioctria rufipes; assembly: GCA_963924295.1. Taxonomy (NCBI): domain Eukaryota; kingdom Metazoa; phylum Arthropoda; class Insecta; order Diptera; family Asilidae; genus Dioctria; species Dioctria rufipes. The sequence goes on along the minus strand of OZ002741.1, from coordinate 247,420,028 downwards.
ACATCTCTCACATCTTTCCTATGAGGTTTTCTTTTCCATAAAGTGGGTGCAATTTTTGAGAGAGACAAACTAAAAACGGTCAACTTTTCGTTGCTGTTTGCTACTTTATTGTACCCTAAATGCTGAAATCATAGGGTGTACTATGTAAGTTTGTCATTTTGTTTGTAACGCATAGAAATAATGATAGGAGAACCAAATTAAAAGTTCTTTTAATTTTCACATTTTTCCGTTTGTCTGCCTGTCCGAATGATAATTCGAGAACAAGTATACTTTGAGAACTGAAATTTTGCACACGGGTTTAAAAAAAAGTAAATTTAAGTTTGAAAATAGGACAAATTGGGTAACTCCTTCGTGGGGTTGCCATACAAAAATGAAATATCATTTTTCACTATATATTTGGACACTGCCTGAGAACGTGTCAACGTAGATAGCTGAAATTTTGTACACGGTGTTTTCATAAAAATAAAAAATATAATTTTAAATATGGGCTAAATCGGGCAACTCCTTCTTGGTGTTGCTATATAAAGATTTTGGATTTTTACGTATACTGTGTGAAAACTATCAGTCGTACACGTTTTTATTGTACTGAAAAGCTCTTCAGAATATGAAATAAATAATATACCCTCTGATTTCATCATCTAGGGTATAAAACCGGAACCAATTTACGCTGGTGTTTATTGCTTGCGATTGCATTGTGAACTGAACTAGTTGGTTGAATTTTGTTGTGCTTTAAAATATATTGGTAAGACTACAAAAAATTAAATTGCTTATAATTTTACTTTATTTTATCTTCACAATAGATTAGAGTTTATAGTTTAATAGATATTATCATAGATGGCACAAGAACTAGATGTCGCATGCATTTTTTATAGATGGTTCGCGTACGCACAATTTCTCACATAATGCTTTTTGGTTTTTAATTCATTTTTCTAGATTCAGTTGCTTGAGAATGTCTCACAAATATTGGACGCACTACAGATGAAAATACGGGTGTTGGGGTAGACTTTACGGCGCTCATTCGCTTTCATTTTACAAAAAAAAAAAGGGTTACTACATAAATTATAGAAAATTTTCTCTAGTGTAATTTATCACCGAACTATTTTCATCGTAAAATGTGTCCTTTCCGATATAATCAAAAAAGGTTTTTGGGGGCTCCCCATTTAATCACTATAGCTGCGCGAGCGGCAAAGATACGAGGTGACAAAGTAAAAATTCGAAAAGAGCACTTCGAAATCTATACAAATACCAATTTTCAAAACTCCCGGGAAACCTTCCAGGTAACCCCCTTTTTGAGCACCAAATGATATTTTATTTTTTAAGCTGGTAATTATCCAGTTTCGCAGAAAACGGGGTTAAAGTTTGGAAAAAGTAGTAGTGACCTATTTTTTGGAAAGCTTGGACAGTTTCGCATCATTACTTTATGGGTGTATAGTTAGAGTGTTACCAGGGGCGGATTTCCCTATAGGCCGAGTAGGCCCGGGCCTAGGGCGGCAGATTTAGGGGGCGGCGATTTTTTCTTGTAGTTGTGGGTATTTCATTACATTTTTATACTTTTTCGTTTTTTTAAATAAAATAATTCGTTGGAAAGTGTTATTTTTAATTCTACTCCATTTTTTTCAAATCTACTCCGATTTATGAGGCAGCCTACTCCGCTAATTCTAGCCTGGGGTCCCTTCACTGGATATAGATCATTCAATTTTTCGTGTTTTACAGGGAGTAGGGGGCGGCAATCTTCCATAGGCATAGGGCGGCCAAGTGATCAAATCCGCCCCTGAGTGTTACTGTGGCTGAATGTTAGGGTGGAGTATACCAAAATCATAAACAGCCCCTCCCTTCTAAGAAACGCATTTGCTCTTTCATAACTCAAGGTACTCTATTAGCTCCTGAAGATCGAACCATCAGTATAAAATTTAAGATATTCAAGGAGAAATTATTTTCTATTTTTTAGTGCGAATGTAGTAGCAGTCTTTTTTAAAAAGATTTTTTTTTTCTATTTTCTATTTCATTTAATTTAATTAGAATATGAATTTTAAGATTATAAATTTTGATGACCATGACCACCGCCAGCACTACTGAAAATAGGATAAATAGTATTGTCACAATAGCGTGTACTGCATAATATTTTAGAGGCTCTATTGGGGCTAATTTAATCCATCTTCCTCGTATTTAATGCTCCACTATTTCTTAAAAAAAATCAAATCACACAATTATTTTATTTAGGGCGGCAGCAAAATTTCAAGTCTTGTTTTTACTCATCAACATATTACATACAACAAAATTTAGTGACTCGAAAAGCAAAATGAAAATGGATAAATTTTTCCATTCTGCTATTTTCATATTTTTTTGGGACCTGTTGATGAGTCGAATTAAACTTTTTTTTTCCTTTTTTTGCGTTTCGTTTTTATCGGAGAATCCCAAAAAGGACTATTTAAACAAATATAAACTTTACCAGGTAAAAAAATTATAAAAATATATTCATTGCGAATAAAGAAATGAATTTTTGTTTAGAAAAACTAGAAAATATTCAAGGCTTAATAAAGATGTTGAGGTAATAAAATATTTCTTTTAACTTTATTAGTAAATTGTTTTGCGCCTCATATCATACAAGCAATATAATGTTTGGAAATCTGGGTTCAAGTTAATGAAATTTTAACGGAAATTTTCTTCTATTGAAACAAAAATAATTCAAAATATAAATAGACGGAAAGCAACTGAGTTTTGATGCAAATTAAAGAACAAAAATGTATCAAACAATTTTTTTTTTTTATAATAAAGATCTCAACTTCAACTGCATTTATCTCAAAATTACATTTTTGCATATAGGGCAAAACATTATTCCAGCGACGAATTGTGGGAAGATGAATTGCAAAAAAAAAATTGTGTTATACTGTGCATTTCCAAGACTCAATTAATTTTAGAAGATTTTGATTTTACAGATATGAATCTTGTTACTAAGGAGAGAGGAGAATAGAATAGAATTGTTTATTTATGGCTATGTACTAAAACAATATAAATATGTTTTTTTTTTTTAGTACGAAAACAAGGTGAAATTAAAATTAAAATGGTAATTGCAAGTGACTAATAATATAAATTTAAAAAATAAACAAATTAAAAATTAAATTTGAAAAATTTTACTAAAGGGTTTTCCAATAAGAGGTGTTATTTTGATATTCAAAGAAAAATGCCATTTTTTGAGATAAATGATCGGATCTTTATTTTATTATAAAGAGGAAGGTATGCCGTTAATAATGACAAATAACATCAGCCAAATGACCACCACGACCACTCCTACAGGACCATATCTTTTTCATGAAATTTTCCATAACGAAATCGCAAAGTGGCTGCCCAATGTCCTCGATAGCCTCACGAATTCCATCTTTGAGGTCTTGAATCGACGCTGGGCTGTTGGACCTTCTCTTTCATGTGGCCCCAAAGGAATAAGTCGCAAGGTGTTAGGTGACAAGATCTCGGTGGCCAATTGTGATCACCTCTTCGAGAGATAACACGGTCCGGAAACTTTTCCCGTAAAAGATCAATGGTTTCGTTGCTTGTATGACATGTAGCGCCATCTTGTTGAAAGTAAACGTTGTCCAGATCAATACCATCCAATTCCGGCCATAAAAAATCATTAATCATCTGTCAATAGCGCAATCCATTCACCGTAACTGTTGCGTAGTTTCTACTTGTCAAATGTCAAAAATGACAGCTCCAAAAGTGACATCTACCGAAATAGCGGGCTAATTAAAATAACACCTCTTATTGGAAAACCCTTTACTAAACAATGTAAATAAAATGAGCGAATAATATTAAAACAATAATTACAATAAAAGAAATAAAAAATACAAATACATAACAACTAAGAACTAGAAAAACACAAAGCCAAGACCACCTAAAACAAAAACAAATGCCTACTCCAAAATGGTGTTACAGCGCGCTATCTGCTCCATATATCCACGAGTCGAGCTCGTACACTGAATATCGGATGGTAGTTTATTCCAAACTCGAACAGCACGAACAAAGTAAGAATTTTCCATTACTGAATAATGAAAGTTTGCTATCAGTAAATCGAAACGCCTTGTGGAGCCCAAAAATTCTAATTTATTAAATAAATAGCTAGGTTTTTTAGTATATATGAGGTTATGTAGAGATGCCAGAAGCCTACGTAAACGGTATTGCTTCAAGGAGCAATCTAGTAGATGATTACGATGTTGCGAAATATGATCGAATCTCCTAAGGCAGAAGACAAATCTTGTGCAGTCATTTAGTTTGGTGGAACAGGAGGAACACAAGTGAGAGAAACGGAGACAGCCATAGAAAAAGTACGGCAGAATCAAGGATTTAACCAACATCGAACGCAAAGTTCCCGAAGACAACCACAGCCGACGAAGCCCACCATAAATTCTACCTGTCATATCGTTAACATGGTCACAGCATTGCATTCTAGAATTGAGGTGGATACAAAGATTGCTGCATGATTTGAAAATTGCAGCACCATGTTATTTTTGAACTGCACAAGTCCTCTACAAGTCCTATTGGTCGACTGAGATAAACCTGCACATCATCGGCATACAAGTGAACTTTGCAGTCTTCAACAACACTAGGAAGGTCATTAATATACAGGCTGAAGAGCAATAGGCCAAGAATAGACCCTTGAGGGACACCGAAATTAAGAGGCAAAGCACCGGAAACACGATCCTTCACTTTAACCCGCTGGAATCAATTACAGAAAAAGCTGAGGACTAAAGACAAAGCAGAAGAGTGAAATTGGAAGTCTGAGACCAACATTCTAAGCAAATAGGAATGATTGACCATGTCGAATGCTTTGGAGAAATCAAGTAGGGCAAGAATACACAGATTGGTCCCTTTCAAGTGAGCTGCGAATATCACTCGTGACATTCAGAAGGGCTGTCTCACAACTACGAGATTTCCGAAAACCGGACTGGAAAGGACTTAATAAGTTAAGGTGACAAGTGACGTTTTATTTTTCTCTTCTATTGTTATTGCAATCACAACTCAAATTCTAATGTAGACCAGAGCGGCTTGTTACAGCTAAGTAATATCACCTTTGATAAATTTTGCTTTATTTTGTGATCTATTAAAACATAGTCGTCATACTGAATCCAGTACATTTTGAAAAATTACTCGGATACATCTGTAGGATGTTCTTTATTTTGAAGTCTTAAGAGTGTTTAACATATATTTTACGTCTTCACTAAATAAATTCTGAAATGAAGGTTATGTCATAGCCCAGACAACAAATTAGTCACTAGTCAATTACAGACTATGTATATAAAAAATAGCAGCTATATAGTAAACAAACAAAAAAATCACAGAATTTTATCTTATCTTTGTCTAGTTACCACGGATAACTTATCTTCGAATCTATAGAGACAAACATATTATACGGTTTGGTTCGCGTTGGCATAAGTTATTTTCCCATCTAAACTAAAAGCAAACTTGTAGAAGTATAATAGACAAGCAAAACAGATGTGCTACTGTTACTGCTACATACATATTTGTATACGTTCCCAGAATATTCTCAAACAGTTTTTACATGTACCATTGGATACCGCACATAGTTCCGGGCGATTCAAACTCATTAAGCTCTACAGAAAGAAATCTCACATTGTTTCAAATGATAATGAACGCCTTCCTGTCTCATGTCCCATCACATCCGGTGTTGGTGAACATGAACACTTTACAACAAGATGAAGGAAAAAAAAACAACTCAAAATAAAAAAAACTAATTCAGCACTTGGCTATTAGACAGCAGCAAGGTGAGTCGCTTCATTATCGTATGGCAATACGAGACGCATCACAGATTTTTGGCAATTTCGGAATCAGTCGAGGTCAATTGAATTTTAACTGATTTCAGCTGAAGAGACCCAGATTTTTGTTTGTTTGTTTTTTGTTTATTTTTTTTTTGCCTGAACACTTTGCGATCTTGACAGATCAATGCCGATCGAATGACCTTTCTGCTAGTCGATGAGAATAGAACTCCATTTGTTGCTCTAACTACTTACCTTGGATCTGATTACAAAAATTTCATGTTGTCTACATGGGTGTGTTATGCATGAACAGGTGGAGACCTAAACAGCTACATTCACTTATTGTTAGTCTGGGAGATTTTAGTTACATTTAGCTTCGCCAAGGCGTGACGATATTGATTGCATTGATATGTGGTTCAAAATAAATTGGCTATGCAGAAAAGCGGAGCCACTCCTTTCTGAAGCAAATGAACTGAATCCATAATGACTTTAGGAATATCATGAATGAATCTCATGAGTGCACTACAAAAAGGAAGTTAAAAAATTGTTTGTGTAGAGTAATTTGAAATCATTGTAATTATTCAAGAAAATATTCAATAGGTAGACAACGAAATACAAACTGCAAAGAAAAATTATATCATAAGCACACTGATCAACAGCAGCAGAGAGATTAGCTGCAAGATCATAAGGAAGTTTCTTCCAGGCCCTTATGTACGAAAACAGTGTGAAAAACCTACGCGTGATTAATATTATGGAAAGACGAGCAGGCTACCCTGCCCCGATGAAAGGCATAGGTTGTGTGCGCCATATGATCAGTTTCTGACAGACAATATAATAGAATTTGCGGAAGGAGGAAGAAAAAGTCCACCTTATTGATTTTGCAATGAGAGAAATCACTTCGGCGGTTGATTTCGGAGGATCGAAGACGAGTGAATTTTTAGTTTCTTTCAACTAAAGAAAGATTTGTTCATCCAAAAGAGAGGTTTATGTGAGAATTTTTGATTTGGTTTTTTTTTCCCTCATTTTGGGCATTTTGGAATAAATATGAGCGGGCTGACATGAATTATGAATCGACTTAAAGTTTACTTCAAGCCATCTTGTACGTAAATGGGGAAATGTAGAACTTATTTAGAAAATAAATATGTTATATGTCTTTTTCTGGAAAACTAAAGGGTTTTCCAATAAGAGGTGTTATTTTAATTAGCCCGCTATTTCGGTAGATGTCACTTTTGCAGCTGTAATTTTTTGACATTTGACAAGTAGAAACTACGCCATTAATAAAAATGGAACGATACGCGATTCAACAACGCATTGAAATTATTACAATTCACTAGAAAAATGGTGAAAATGTGGCAGAGACGGTTCGTAAAACTCGAACATTTTTGGGTCGTCGTGAAGCACCTTGTCGGACCGCAATACAGAAATTGGTAGAAAAATTCGAGCTGTCGGGACAAGTTAGTGATGTGAAGAATAAAACCCGTGCACGTCGCTCAAGAACAGCCGAGAATATTGCTGCTGTAGCCGAAAGTGTTGAAGAAAACCCAGGTTTGTCCATTCCTCGTCGTTCTTTGGAATTAGGCATTCCACAAACGTCATTACACCATATTTTGCATACAGATTTGGGTCTTAAGGCTTATAAAGTTCAGTTAACACAAGAACTCAAGCCGGCCGATCATCAAAAACGTCGAGTCTTTGCTGATTGGGTCCTTGAAATGCATGAAAATGATCCGGAATTCCATCGAAAACTCATCTTGAGTGATGAGGCCCATTTCCACCTCGATGGCTTCGTCAACAAGCAAAAATTGTCGCATCTGGGGCTCGGAAAACCCAAGAGTTATTATTGAAAAGCCTATCTATCCTCAACGTGTGACTGTTTGGTGCGGTTTGTGGTCCCGCGGGGTCATTGGAACTTACTTTTTCGAAAATGAGGCTGGAGCAACAGTTACGGTGAATGGATTGCGCTATCGACAAGATGGCGCTACGTGCCATACAAGCAACGAAACCATTGATCTTTTACGGGAAAAGTTTCCGGACCGTGTTATCTCTCGAAGAGGTGATCACAATTGGCCACCGAGATCTTGTGACTTAACACCTTGCGACTTCTTCCTTTGGGGCCACGTGAAAGAGGAGGTCTACGCCAACAGCCCAGCGTCGATTGAAGACCTCAAAGATGGAATTCGTGAGGCTATCGAGGACATAGGGCAGCCACTTTGCGATTTGGTTATGGAAAATTTCATGAAAAGGATATGGTCCTGTAGGCGTGGTCGTGGTGGTCATTTGGCTGATGTTATTTTCCATTAGTAACGGCATACCTTCCTCTTTATAATGAAATAAAGATCCGATCATTTATCTCAAAAAATGGCATTTTTCTTTGAATATCAAAATAACACCTCTTATTGGAAAGCCCGTTAGCTTATACATGACATTCACTTACGAGTCCACATGTTTCCTAACTTTAATCTTTTTAATAGTTTTATTGTCTCAAAATAGAATGTCGTATAGAATCCAGAAAAAAAAATGGGAGCCCGTGCTAGATAAGCTATATATGTACATCTAAGCCAGACTCTATAAAGGGTAGAATTATCCATATTACAGCATGCCTACTGCAGAGAAAAATCTATAAAAGAGTAGTTTTGTGTGATAGTAACTAAGTATCTCAGGGCTCGTGGGCTTCATTTCCATATCAACTTGGTACTAAACTTTTTTCTAATTTATTTTTATTCAGCCAAGCTCAGACGATATCCTATGATGCAAAGCACAGTATGGCAGACTGGATATAGGAAAAGGATTAGGAGACATGTGGAGAGCAAAGGTGCTGTTGTATATCATTCTTCAATCTACAATTGATCAGACTAGATATTGCATCATAACATTGACAATACATATAGCAATAAAGGAGATAAAGGAGCGGAAAGCGCCTCCAACATTCGCGCAGTGCTAGAACGAATCGATATGACAATTGTCATATTGACTATGAGCTTCAAATCTCTTTTCTGACATTCCAGAACTTCTCATTATCTCTCCATACTCCTAGGATAAATCTATCATCAACAACAACGAAGATGTACTCCTTAAGCAAGGATATGCTAATCCATAAATAATTAGGACAAAAGCCAACAGACTGTCTAACATAGTGCGCTTTTAATAAACATCAGAGGATGGGCCTATCCAACTACTGCGCACAAGAAGTGATAGTACTCACCTAGACAAAAACAAAATGATATGACAAGAGGGAGCCATTTCAACCATTTCTGAGTTACAGGGTGATCAAGAAAATATGGTAGTTTTTCACAAAATACTCATTGTATGAAGAACCACCTCACGGTCTTTCCAACGACTGCTCAACCAGTCCTGTTCCCCTTTCTTCGTCGGAGTTATGGTAACATAGTCTAAAATACAAGTTTCTTTTTTGTTTTTTTTATAAAAACGATGAATTGTGGATTCTCCTCTTTAATTTGACATTTACAGCTATGCCCATTAAAAAATCATTATCTCATAATCTATTGAGGTCATACCGAAAATTATAAAAATAGAAAAAATAAGATCGATGATGAGACCTGTCACTTCTGTATGGAAGACGATGATACCTCTGAACATGTCCTGTGGGACTGTGAAGCTCTAATCCGCATAAGGCTAAGACATCTATGAAAGGCATTTCCACTGCCAAAGGATGTGGGAAAAATGGCCACCAAGAACATTATAAGCTTTGTCAAAGACCTTAAGTTCGAATGGGGGCCCTAGGTCATTTAGGGATAATGTCACAAAAGATCTTATAGGTCGCGAAGACAAGATGAGAGGCGGGTCTAATGTCTGCATCCCCCCGTTATTAATTATAATAATTCTCATTAAAAAATTATTAGCTCATAATCTATTGAGGTCATACCGAAATTAGACGATATTTTTTAAATGACGTGTTACTAAGGGAACAAATTATCTTTGAGGGAAATAGCTTACGCGCTAATAACTCTTTAACGGTTATATTTAGCACATATGTGTTAAAGATCAAATTTAAGAGCAGAGTCCAAAGTTTACAGTTTTTATAAAAAGGATGTTAATTAGCTTTTTTTAAAGACAAACACCTCGTTTGACCGCCAAAGTCGTTGGAAGAACGATGAGGTTTTCATGCAATGAGTTCTTAACGTGGACCGTACACCTCGTATTTTTTAAGATACAGGGTGTTTTATGAAAAACTACCATATTTTCTTAATCACCCTATAACTTCGAAACAGTTGAAATGCCACCCATACAATTTCTTGTTTGTGTAGGTTAGTACTATTACCTACTGTCCTGCTCTATGGACCTCTATGGTGGAAACACCTTGTATATGATATGAGAAACTGAGGTATACACTCGGATATGGACGTATGCAGTGTAACGACCTTTGGCGTACGAACCAGGATACGACTAGGAAAACCTGGACATAAATCAAAAGTTTTGTTCAAGAAAGAATTTTTTGGGATTCTCCGGTATATAGCAAAATCTAAAAAATGTTCTAATTTGTTATTTCATCACACAACCCATTAATTTTTGGTGACAAGTTTCAAGTCTTGGTTTGACTCATCAACAGGTCCCAAATAGCGGAATTGGGTGGTATGAAAAAAATGAAAAAAAAGAAGAAAGAAATGAAAAGTTTGAGAAAAATAGAAAAAAAACCCAAGACTTGAAACTTGTCTCCAAAAATTAATGGTTTGTGTGATTAAATAACAAATTAGAACATTTTTTAGCTTTTGCTATATACCTCTTGAACAAAATTAAGTTTAACCCGGTAAAAAGTCCAAAAGAGTAATCTTTTTATTTATAAATCAAAAGAGTAGCTCTAAGTTGAATCAGATGGAAACGTTATATGGAGGGAATATGCTCCTAAGGAAAAAAACAAAAATACCATAGAACATCCAATTCATTACAAATATCACAATTCACATTAGCTTCTTTCATAACCACACAAGGTCGCGAATATGAACAGATGCCATCCAAGAATTTCTTCTTGAAGTGGCACAGGACTAAAATCTTAACGTTTACGGGAATATAAAAATTAAAAAAGTATAAAACTTAAAATTTTTTGTTGAAGTAGAATATCTCTAGTTTCATCGAAAGTCAGGCAGCCATTAAGACCACTATATACTCAAAGGTAGTAAGCCAATGCTGCAACGAGCATACCTCTCTCCAGAGTCGATACAAAGTTGTTCTCCACTACATTAGATTCCAGGTGATAGGAATATAGAACGGATTTAATTGGAATAAGATAATTGTGGAATAAGTTCAGATTCCGTTAAATGTTGTGAAGATGGCCACAAGTATACACGGTTTTGGACCTGAGCAACCAAAACCTGTTTATAAGGTAAATTTGGTAGCTGAATCCAAATTAGCAGCCCGTTTTTTAAAATTGGTTCTAGTTTTCGAAATATTCAATAAATTCATTATTTTACTATTTTTGACCATTAACGGCCATTTATTGAATTGAAAAATATAAATGCAGAAATGAACAGAGGTTGAGTCTTTTATACTGCTTGGGATCTGTTTCACGCATTATAGTCCAACAGTAGTCGCTCATCATGCCTTCGTCCCAAAATCCTTGGTATCGCCTTTCGATTTTCGCTATATCTTGATGTAGCCGCTCTCCTTGCTCGTCGCTCGTGTTTTCCTAAGTTTTGTGGGAAAAATCAATATGTGAATGAAGAAAATGTATCTTGAGAGACATTCGAGCTCCAATCTTGTGGTAATTTTGCAAGAAATTGTCGATTACTTCTTTGTAATCCGGTGATTTGTGGTTACCGAGAAATTTGTGAACAACACTTTTAAACGATGCTCATGCTGCTGCTTCATAAGCCGCTAAACATTTTGTAAAGTTTGTATCAGCCATTTGTTTTCGAATATCAGGTCCGACAAATATTCCTTGTTTGATTTTTGCGTATGACAGTTTTGGAAATAACTTGATTAAGTACTGGAAAGTCGGTCCTTCGCGATTGAGCGCTTTGACAAAGTTCTTGTCATGATTTTTACACGTTTTCCGAGCATATAACATCCACAAACGTAACGAAAACACTTTGAATCGACTCTGCAACGTTTTCTCTGCATTTTCACACGTTCCGAAGCACAATCTCATTCTCTATGGGGGCCACATTTTAAAACCTCACTTCCCGCAAGCAACAATATAAAAATAATTCTAAAATCATAATTTAAAAACTAGAGCCTACTGAAAATTTACCTCCATTTGAAATACATATAATATGTACATATATATTGTTCTTTGAATAGACCATACGGGTATTATAATAAACAGAAATGTGGAAATGCGAAAATATCGTACATAAGTGCGCCTGCGCCTTCATGGGTTCTGCAAACATATTATTTATTTATTTGATGCAAGCTAATAATTTGCTACAGTTTTTAGTTGATTTTATTTTAAATATAAGAAATAGTTTTGCTGTTTTAAATAAAGATGCCAATTTATTAACAGATGAAACAAAATTTAAATAAGAGAAGAAAGATTGAGAAAATGAAAAAATGTCTGACGAAGTTAAAAATCTAACGACGAGATTATATTTCATGGCAAGGAAAATTTTATTGTTAATATTTTTAATGTCATTTGCGAATCTTAGAATCTTGGAAATAATTTTTTTTGAAAAAACATATAAATCAATACCTATAAGACTAATATTATGAAAATTTTATTCAACTTATGGTACTGATATTGACTCAGAAAAATTTATTGAAGAAAACTTCTTAATTAAAAATATGTATAAATTTATAAAGGAAGGGTTAAGGACTACTTTTCCGAACGTAAAAACAATTTTAAAAATATTTTTGACGATACCTATTTCTAATGCAAGTACTGAATGGGTTTCGGTGTTGAAATGAATAAAAAATTATTTACAAAGCAACATGTTTGTATGGAGAAGTGGTAGGATAGTAGGACTAACAATACTAATAGTGACGGTACAAGTGACAGCAGGAATAGTAACGGCAGCAGGACTTTAATAGTTATAATGTCAACTAACCTACCGGTGGAACTCCAAGTATTGCTAATTTTGCTCAGGAGTAACAGCAGCTATAATACACAACAGCGGAAAATTTATACAATAGCCAGTAGAAACTTAGCCGTACTGAAGAGTATTAAGTTTTCTGCCACTACGAAACGCTTCTTCCAATCCATTTTAGAAGTTCAAATTTGCAATTGACAATCGTCATTAGCATAGTTTCTTTCCTCCATAGACGAAATATAACCCACCTTCCAGGAGGCAGGCGTTGGGATTCCTGGATTTTATAACTTATCATAAGAGATGGTTGGATTTTATCATTCTTCTTGAATGATGGCTCAAATTTATTATTGTTCACGATTGATAGTTAGATATTATCCTGTATCATTTATCATGAATGATAGTCAGATGTAAATGTCATCAAAAAATCTCGCCTATATTAATAAGTATATGTCAGTGATTGAATCAGATGTAATGGACTCGATTAATTATGATGACATTATAGACAAAATTGCTAAAACAAAAGCCAGAAAACAAAATGTTTTTTTAAATACCAATGTAGAGTTATTTTTATGTTATTAAAATGCGTTATTATGGAAATGTCGACTTTTGTTTTCAATAAACTAAAAAAATGCATATGTAGGTCCAATATATATTTTGTTAACTGAAACAGACTTATTTTTTTGGGACCTCATAATGATTTTGCGCCTAGGGCCTACAAAACTATAAGTGCGGCCCTGATCACAGTACAAAAACAAGTTCCATAAGATGTTCGACGCAACGTGGTCAGCTGATAGCCGTTGTAAGAGCGCAGTACTGCCATCTAGCGTGAACTCGAAAACTAAAACTAATCTAGACGAATGGATTGAAGATCTGAGTTCAATGCATAAAATAACGTTAAAAATCGTTCTCATCTGCTCGGGTCCAAAAGTTGACCCGAATTTGTAAATATAATAAAAGTTAAAGAAAAGATCTACCATACAGGACCTACAGTGAGATTGTCGAGTTCACGGCCATCATTAAGATAGTCCGGTACTTACCAAGAGTAGACATCGGTCTCTACGCAACTCTTTTTTGATAATAAAAAAAAAATCTACACGTAAACGATAGCCTAATTCTTAAATTTCACCGGCTAAATTAAACGAGACTTCTTTACCCATCAACGTCAATTTCCGCAAACGGATTTAAATCAGCGGAGGAACAATCTTACAACTAATACAATCGATTAATTTTAAGAGACGTGACATCAAACCTGCTCTCATAATCTCTAATTAGAGACTTTTCATGCCAGGTGGCTTCATCCCATAAACAAAACTACTAAAACTCAAAGATATTCTTCTTTGTGACTTCTATATTGCATGCTTAGCGTGATTCCCCTAAAGATTTTAAGCCAGAAATCAATCAAATTTGTTTCATCTTTGCATCAGAAATAATGGCACGCGCAGATTTTAGGATGTTGTAAATTAGTTGCATGCCTTGTTGTGGCAGCTTCTGCTTCTAACGATCAGGTCTCTTTCCTGCAATCTCACTATGAGTCACGTAGCTATGTAAAGTATACAAAATAAAATTATCGCGGAATTCACTTCCGTAACACATTAAAGAGAAAGACATTTGTCAACACTAGCAAAAGTTACAACTAAATCACAGGAGGAAGAGGAAACTGTTCAAGATTAAGTGCTTACCATAGGACAAAAAAAAAACTGTGCACAATAGACCGCGTCCAGGTAAACCAAAGTGATGAACGACCTTGTGTGGATCTGTTATCTTTGAAAAAGCGGAAAAGGGATTTTTTTTTGTCTTACCCGATGGTAACTCACTTCCTTCCCTTTTAATTATGTAACTCCAGCGTGAGTCCATTTGAAAGGCTCTGTAGGGGATGGCACTACATTGGGTTGCAGCTCTTGTTACCGGGACTGTCGGTGTTAATTATAGTTTCCCGGCTCAAAGGTGAAGTTCTGTAATTTTTGATTTGTGTTGGTATTTATGGGATTATTTCCAGGACAAAGATAAAATTAAATTGGCCAATCTCCAAAAATACACTATTGTTTGAGAGGCTTGGCATTGAATTTGCACGGAAACAATTTAGTTTTGAATTATTATTAACATTTCTGCCTTGGATTTGGGTGCGGTAGTATTATTATAGTATTATGGTAACATACATATATACAAGCCAACTGTCGGTGACCGGGAGTGAGCTATATGCATTCTATCCTATAAAGTGAAAACACCATTCAGCAATAGATCCGCATGTATAGAATTCAATGGGGGTAAACCGTGCGTGCCATGCCATTTGAAAGGTGTTTAGGGATCTATGTTGTCCTCACTTTTGGAAATCAATAGACGCAGAAGGGTGCATACAAAACACAAAAGGGTGACACTCAAATGCAGATTCAACTTGTAAAAGTTATTTCTGATTTTGTGCATGGTTTCCACCTTTTTATTTGAGAAAACATACATCTGCTTCGCTTCTCTTTTACATGCATGTACGTGATCCCAATGATTGGTGATTATGCATCGAATTCTGAAAAATGTATATACATACCTATATATAATAACAATTCAAAGCATTTTCAACACCTGGAATAATTTCTAGGAATTAAAGGATGAGCGGTCCACTTTTAGATTTTCAGGGACACTAGATTTTGTTGTAAAAAAAAAAACAAAAAAAAACAAAAACATTTCTAATATTCATTATGATTAATTAAATTTAAAAACTACTGTTATTATATCTTATCAACCTTAATAACCTCAATATTGCTGTGATGGAAAGTGGCGGGTTATAAAGAATAACAAGGGGAATTTTTTTTTGTCTAAATGACAAATTTATTAAAAAACAAAAATATTTTTTTTTCCATTAAATTTTCAAATTGGATTTAAAATGCAGAAATATTGAACGTTTCGACCCAGCGATCAGAGAGGTCTCATCAGTATGGTTATCTCTGATCGTCTGCCATAGAAGCTTAATTTGAAAATTCCCAAAGAGAAATCTTCCTACCATATAATTCATACTTGCTTGTTTTTTTTTTTTTAAAAGTATTTGTGTGGGCAATTCGGGTGACCTCTACATTGAACTTCTATGGTAGGCAATCAGAGATAATCATACTGAGAGAGGTCTCTGATCGCTGCGTGAAAAGTTCAATATTTCTGCATTTTAAATGCAATATGAAAATTTATTGAAAAGAAATTATTTTTTTTCAAAAAATTTCTGTCGTTTAGAAATAAATCACCTTGTTATTTTTTATAACCCGCCACTTACCACCACAGCAATATTGAGGTTATTAAGTTCAGAACAAAATTTTACAATTATTCAGTTTAAATTAAATTATGTAAAAAGAAAGAAATATACAATATTATTTAAAAATAAGCTAAATTGGTTGAAATGAAAATATTGAAATAAAAAGAAATCAAATGAAATAAAAGGAAATTGAGGACGAATCTAAAAAAGAAGGAGAAAATTATTTCACCATGCACATCTATCACCATATCCAAAACTTATTTTTTTTTTATTTTAGGCAAGGGGTCAAGAGATCCCAAGTCGCAAGTACGGGGGCTAACCTGCTAGAAAGACTTTCACCAAAATCTTCCAGTCCTCGGTAATGAAGCACAGCAGGTATTGGTGAGGTAAGTTTTTCAGCTCATCGAGAGATAGGAGGGCAGACTCAAGCATATCCAGTTTTCTCCGGGTAATGGCCGGGCAAGCACACAGAAAGTGTTCGGTTGCCTTAGGCTCTACTTCCGGACAGGACAAACACTCGGTTATGTCAACAATCCTATCTTTGTTAGATGAGTGGTTAATCAAAACGTACTCACCACTCTAAAATGTTGAATCGACTTTATGGCGTTGGTAAATAGATAGCTAGTGATTATCTTGTTCTAGTCGTGCCCCGGACCGAGATACTTTGCCTCAGTCGAGACCCAAAGCAAAGTTGTGTTAATAGTATTTATTCTAGTCGGTACCCAGAATACATATCATTATCTCAGTCGATACCCAAGATAAAGTGAGTTTGTTAGTAAGGTGTATTCCAGTCGAGACCCAGAATATGTATCTTTATCTCAGTCGTTACCCAAGATAAAGTGAGTTTGTTAGGAAGGTGTATTTTAGTCCAGATCCAGAATATGTATCTATATCTCAGTTGTTACCCAAGATAAAGTTATTATGTTAGTATTCTTTATTCTAGTCGTAACCTAGAATAAAGTAAATTTATTAATAATTCTATGTTGTTACCACTAGCCAAGTCGATTCCGATATATTCTCATTACGTGCTGGATGCAAAAGAGAAAGATTTAATTTGGCCCACGGCTTTTATGGCTTCTGAATTGCGCACGGTGCCAACAAATAATTCTACACTGCGCATAGTAACAATAGTGCATTGACCTTACTGGCATGCGTAGCAACTGCAATTTTGAGTATGTGTGCTGCCGTTCTTGATTTTGCCTACGTAAAATTATTATGACTACAAATAGGATACCTATTACAATGTTGCTTAATTTGCTAATTTAAAAGATTCATTTAACTGAACAGATGACCTAATCTAATTACATTTGATTCGCGTAATGTTCATTGATGATAAGTTAATTTCCTCTCATTGGATTGTGTCCCGGTTTTATTTATGGGGAATGTAGCCAAAATGTGTCGATTGTTGTCTCCACTAAAACCTGCCTTATTGACGCACTTGTAGGTAGGTGTACATAGTTTGCTCCCAACCTTGTTTCGATAAATAGAATCTTTTGAACGATTCTACTTTCAAGTGGCTCTTTAATGTTGGTTTCAACAATGAGCGTGAATCGAGCTGTAGCCGGTGATGACGCCAACTACAGTTCTACATTGTTTCCTTCCGAGCCCCAAGAGAAAATTACAGATATTCCTATTGGGCCCATCAGGAAAAAGTTTTGTGCAGCTGCAAGTGCTCAGGTTCGCCCATCTCTGCTGATGTTTCATATAAACATCAGGTTTGAAGAGAGACCCAATAACTGAGGTGGCAACGCTAACGGCGGGCTCCGCTCCAAGGAACGGAGAACTAGAGCCAGACCTGGCTAGAAGGTCAGCCCTTTCATTCCCCATGATCGCCATGTGACCAGAAACTCACGGAACAGACACTTTTTTTGTGGATACTCAGCTTATCCACGGACAACTTACAGTCCTCCTGTAACATAGATGTTATCCAAAGGTCGCTCAGGGCCATCCAGGCTGCCTGACTATCCGAAAGAATAGCAATGTCCTTTCCCTTGATGTTCAAATCAAGGGCTATCTTCGCTGCCATTGTGATGGCAAGACTTCAGACTGGAAGACAGTGCTGTACCTTCCAAGTGGTGAGTACTCCAACCCAATTTCGGGTTCAAAAATATAAACACTCACATCACTCATTAGTGAGAGAGCCGTCGGCTCGATAAGGCACCTCCGTTATCCCACAATTCCCTTTCGGGAAAACTCACAGAGAACAGATGCCCAAAACGAAGCTTGGTAATATCGACTCAAGTGGCATGTGGGCCAGAGGTTTTCCCGTTCCAGCCCATACGTCAATGAGCAATGGGAAGAACCAGTAAAGCCATCCTGCTAACATCCCCACGAGCAACACTTACCTTACTGGTATTAGTGTTGTTTTTTTTCTGCATGCTGACGACGACCTGATTCGGAACCTTTAATTAGAAAAACAAAATGAAGAGTACTAGTTATACATGAATCGCCTGTTTATAGAACTTCGTGATGAAATTTTAAAGATGGCTGTTAAAAGACTTGGATACCAAAAACAAGAACCGAAAATGTAAACCGAAAATGTAAACCGAAAAACTCAATTTATTCCCCTTTAAAACAAAATTTATGCTTCAATGATTAATAAAATCAAGGCAAATACGATAAAATAAGAATTTTACTAAGAAAATATTCTACTAGATGATCCATAGAGGAGGAGGCATCTTAAAAAGTATAAGGGGTACGGTAACCATCAAGAGCTCATTGCATACAGAACTTCATGGCACTTCCAAAGACTGCTCAACCGGACCCGTACTCCTTTCCTACTCAGGTCCACCGAAATTAGATGATAGTTCTTTTTTTAAATGACGTATTTTCAGTCATAAACGAACAAATTACTTTTGAGAATAGGTTTAAGAATAACGGCTACAGATAGCACAAAGGGTGTACTAGGTCAAATTATCAAATCAAATCAAATCAATTTCTTTCCAAAAAAAAAAATATGTCAAATTTAAAAAAAAAGTACGGAGCCATGAAGTTTTACATACCATGAGCTATTGACAGTGTCCGTACACCCTGTACTTTTTACGATACAGGGTGTTTGGGGACAATACTAGCATATTTTCTTAACGGTTGATATGCCCTCCTACTATCACCTGTTGCTCTATGGACCGCCCATGTTGTATCAACCGGAAAACGAAATTTCGGTTGCATTTGTTAATTTCATTTCGGTTTCAGCATTGTATTATGTACGTTTCGTGGAAAAAATTTTTTCGGTCATATTAACCTCACTTTTGGATTGGTTATAAATACATTTTTAAATTTGATGGGAAAAGGTTTTTTTTTTTTATAATAATACCAGTATGGACCACCACTTTAGGGATAACATTAAAACACGCTTTTTCGTATGAGCGCTCATTATACAACTTTTATCAAAATTAAATGTCACTTCTATTTAACCAAAAAAGTTTTCGTAGAATCTGTTTTCATTGCAGCTAAAATTACGCAATTTTGATGATTTCATTTGGCCCTTATCAAACCTACTATCAAATTTCTTTTTGGTGAAGTGTGTGAATTGAAATTTTCTAGGTTTTCTAAAATTAATTGAAAAAATTAGTGAAATCATTTTAAATTTAATATTAACGTATTAAATAAAGTTCTACAAACAAACAAAAAGTATGTAAATAAAACTTTGTCAAGTAAAACAAGTTACTTATTATAAAAGGTGACGTGGCAGCAATTTATGAAATATTTTAACTATTAAGCCTAGTACTAAAGTCCGCGCTAAACTAAATTTTAGCGGGTCTCCAATATCTGGCCGTTCTTTAGCAGCTAAATTATGATAGCGGAGACTCAGAGGAGAAAAGATATATTAAAAACAAGAAGAAGAAGAATTTTGGAATTTTTTTACGGAAATACAACATTACAAAAATGCGGTCAATAAATTTATCAAATCACAGAACTCTGACAATAAATATTTTTAGCGAGCTAAAAAACGGCCCGGTCGGATAAATTGCATTTTTGCAGACTTACTGGTTGCACCATCTCTAATTAAAACCCAAAAGCCAAATTTAGCGCGTTGACCTTAGTACTGCTCTCGCTAAAATTCACGATAAATTTTCGCCAATATCTTTTAGCTTGCTAAAATTTTCATACAAAATTTAGCTTAGCGTGGACCTTAGTACTAGGCCTTAGAGGATAGTATCGAATTCAAGTCAAATGTGACAAATTTAAACGCAGGTAAAATTGCAAAAGAAAAATTTTACTGATGATTTCACTAGATGTAGTATGAGGCTCACCGGTAAGAACTGAAGGTTCCCTTCTTTATGAAATAGATGGCACTGTAAACTCTCTACACATTTTATTAGGCATTTTAACCCTTCAACGGACAAGACTTTTTCGTTTTTCAAACGAAACAAAGAAAAGTAAGAAATAATTCACGCAACGAACTTACACTTCATGATATCCTCAACTTATATGTTTACGATCGAAAATAGGAAAAAATTCTGAAATTCTATTAAAATTCCCATGTGGAAGCTGTCAGGAGTGGTGTTATTCGTCTAACTGGGGAAAAGGTCTGTTTAGACTATACCCTAACATTTTGTAATACAATTTATATGGAAAATTGTTTGTCGTTAGTTTTGGGTCTTTCGACAGGCTTGTGAGAGCGTGCTTAGAGCATATGGAATGAAAACTGGACTATACCAATACATTTTTTACCTACTTAAGCACTTATGAGTAGGTCTTTAGAAGTTTTTGAACTAATTATCTGCACAAAGGTTAATGCATGAAGCATGATATTCCCTATTTCTATGACAATTTTCAGATTGTTGTTTTGATTATTTTGCTAAAGAGTTAACTTTCGTGGTGATAACGACGAATTTGACGATGTTAAGTTTTTGGAAGAGAGTTTTTAAATCTAGCACTCCAATATTGTATTGTGTTGCCTCAGTTGCCAAAAAGTAGTGTACTACCGGCTCCTATTAAGAGGAAAATGTACTAAAAGCAACCCACACAAACATAATCAGAGGGGAAAAGAATAAGAGAAAAAGTTATAATTTGTCTAAGATCAAAAATATTATACCCTAGATGAATATGAAAGTTAAATAAAGTGAAAACCAAAGGCCTTGAATGACAACCGCAAGAAGGGATTTTCTGGTCCCATACAGCACAAAATTACACAGTGACATCCCATTCTTGTCCCACAGATCCCATAGCTATCCCGGGATAAACAGGAAGTATTCAGTATGTACTTAGGACCTTTTTTTCCAGGAGTTATTAGAAATTTCTAATAAGGTATTCCCTGGGATATCCCACATATACTTTATATGAGAACATTCTCAGTATTATACAGACAAATACATACGGGATGTGCAGGACAATTTTGGGACATACATGGGAAAGTCGTTTACTCCCTACCAGAATTCATTTCGGTATGTTCTCTGATTCTTGTGGTTCGTTTGGTTCTCTGGTGAAAGCACTAATTTGTTGCTTGGTGTACTTCAGGTCGCTTTTGGAGAGCAAAAACAGAACAACAAAATATGTATGTAAAGAAGACATATGAGAACTACGTTTTTAAGCCAGCTATATATGTGAAACTATTAGAATTCTATTTGCTACCTACATTTCAGAACGTGATATTTTAGTAATTTTTCGTCATAGGAATTCAATTTGCCTGTGTTAAAAATGTCTATGTTTTATGTAAGTGCATACACCTCTTGCGTATACTTTTCAGCCATTGTTTATGCCTTTTTTCTTTTTTGTAAAAATGCCTACCCATAAAAAAAATTCAATTAAACAATATCCTCAGATATTCCCCGTACATCCTGCCAACAAACCGTAAGATGTCCTAGGTATGCTTACAGCGGGAATTGCACATTATTGAATGCGTTTACTACTGTGACTAAGTACAACCACAGGAAATCCTGTGGGAAGGGCATGGGATCTACCAGATACATCCCAACCCCGGACATTCGTCACTCCCAGGGATGTCCTACTTTGTTAACTGGGACCCGACGGAATATCCTACGGACAATTTATAAAAACATACCACGGACACATTTGTGCTGTGTGGGTATAATGATTTCATCTAGGATATAAAAATACCATTGCTATGGCAAAAGCGCTACGACTGGATATGGGTAATTTCACAAGACGTAAAATCATTTTAAAAACGTAAATTCTGATTTTATATTTTTAGTGTTATTTTTACAATGAATTCTGCACTTTTTTTTTTGTATTAATCTGTTTGGGTCATTAATACATTAGCACAAAGATTATACCAATAGTTATAAAATAAAATTTAATGACTTCTATTAATAATAAAAACAAAAACATTTACAAAGAATTCTTAAGGAATTGTGTTTTCTTACTTTAGTTCATTCAACGCTTTATTGAACTTTTTTTTTTACTTTTTTGTATTTTTTGGAATGCAAATCAATTTATCATATTTATCAAAGATAAACGTATGTGTGGTTTATTTCCAATATTAGCCAACATAAACACAAGAATAAGATCCTACTGATGATATGAAAAGGGTCAATTTTTCATTTTTATAAAAGTTTTCATAACTGATTAATTTGCGATAAAAATTGACTTACGAAATGTTCAGAGCGGTTACTTTAGACAAATAACCAAATATAATTTTCATTTGAATTTGAATTTGAATTGTTTGTCATCACATGTGTAGTTTTACAATGTTTGAATTGGATTACAAAGAAAATGTAAAATTACGAATCCGTAAAATTTTACATTTTCTGTGTAACTGGTTGAAAATTACTACTTTTGGTCACACTGATGAAGTACGCAGTATACAAGATGCAGTATGCAGTACTTACTGTATTGCGACTGAAATTGCGTTATGTAATACATTTAATCTTAACACACCGAAAAGCAGTGAAGAAGCATTGACGAAGTAGCAATAAAAATTGCGAAATTGCGCAGTAGAAATCGCATGTAGCTGTTGGTGCTTGTTGCATGCAGTATTTAGGCGGTGGTCACACTGATGAAGTATGCAGTAGTATGCAACACGCAGTATGTAGTACGTTAGGCCTAAACACAATTACGACTACCGACGACTATTGCAGTAATAGGAACAATTTTCTCCAGGAACGTTTTATGGAGAGTGTATTACATAAGAATCTGCAGTTTTCGTTGTTCTCACCCACTTTATTGAATTAATTCAATTACGACGACCAGAGAGGCCAACGAGCAACGACTATTGCAACCATAGGAACAATCTTCTCTATAGGAACATTTTATGGAGCATACATTGCAAAGGAATTCGTCGGTCGCTCTATCGTCGCAATTGTGTTTAAACCTTTACTTTAGGTTACGATGTTGTTCAAATTTACGCAGAATTGAAGGCAACACCAGTATTAAGGCGGAATTACAATGGACGCAACGGAACGCAACTGAACGGAGAGAAATGTGAAATCGGTTTTCTTTATATGCTTTTCAAATGGAGTTGCGCACAGTGGACGGACGAAAACGCAGTCGTACGCAGCAAGTTTAATAAAATCTGAAATTAACGCAACTGACGGATAAACATAACCTCAAATTAGCTTTGGGATTGTTTATTTTGTTCCGTCAAGTGAAACTGTGCTGCGGTAAGTGTGTAATAAGCAGAGAGGAAATGGAATGAATAGAGTTTTTTGATTTTACCCATATTTGTTTATAAATTTTGGGTCAAACGTCACTGTCACTTTCAATTAATCATGCGTCCATTGTAAGCAGCTAACCTCGACGTCCGTTTTACTGCGTAAATTTGACATTTCTCTCCGTCCAGTTGCGTTCCGTTGCGTCCATTGTAATTCCGCCTTTACAAATGCCTTCGTAGGAGGAAGAAGTTATAACTTTTTGGTGGTTTTTAATACGCCGTAAGAACTTGTCAAAAAGGAGGTGTTTGTTGGGAAAAATTGGAGTGTTTCTAAAGAATGAGCAAAAGCAGTTTTCCGCCACTTCCAGAAATTTTATATTGAAAGCAATATCTGCAACAATTTTAACAAGAAATGGGCAAAATGATCTTTTAGTTTTTCGTTTTTAAACAGTGATCAACAAACAAAAAGATCGAATGATTTTTCTATTTGATTGACTTATTGCTTCAACTTCTCAGCGCATACTGCATGCAACAAGCACCGAAAGCTGCATGCGATTTCTACTGTGCAATTTTTACTGCTACTTCATCAATCTGACCGCCTTTGGGCCATTCCACACGAGTATTCTTGATGCACTATTTATACCGGTTTTCTATGGAAGAGGTAAGAAAAAGCAAAGAGATATCTCTACACTTTGGAGAGATATCGCTTTGCTTCTTCTCAGCTCTTTCCCAGAAAACCTGATAGCATACTGCATCAGGAAAACTCGTGTGGGATGGCCCTATGGTAAGTCCCATTGGGACGAAAAAACCTTCGCTTCTGAAAGGGCACAATTTAAGCGCTTCTCTAGCCATCATTTGGCAGCTCTTTAGAAGCATATTTGATGAGCTCCAGCAGATTGAAGTGCAACAAGGGGTGAGCTCATCTAATTTTCCACGAATCTAAACTGTAGATTTTTCCACTATTGTACGAAGTAAAGCATTTCTCATTTTCAATGTGAACTTCAGAGTGATTATAAGTAATCTGCTTAAGTTCTTGTTAAACTGAGGAGAAAATTGAGAATATTGGGTTATTAAATCAATTTAATAATCTCAAATAAGCATGAGCAAATGCAAGCACCTTACTAATGTTCTCAGGAAGCGGATTCTTGAAGTCCTCTTATGATATTAAGGCAAAATTACTGTGAGGATTATCGAAAAAGCTCATTGAAGCTCGAAAAAACACATTCGAAAAACTTCTTTGGCCATCATTTAGAGCGCTTCTTAAGAGTAACATTGAAGCCACTGACATATAATAAGAATTGACTGAGCCATCCTATCTAATTCCTATAGTCAAAAATGGCACAAATTTTGGCTAAAATCTATTTGACTCTTTCAAGCTCAAAATGTACACTGAACTGTTACAAATTTTGGAAACAGCACGACTGTATTGATTGGAATCACTGACATATAATAAGAATGGACTGAGCGTTCTTGCTTAAAAATGGCACAGATATTGAACAGGCTGTGAAAACCCTTTATTTCGTACAATTGCACACCGATTCATAATTTATTATTATTTGTCGATTGGAAACACTAAAGATGTTATGAAATAGTATTGCATTGAATTAAAATTACTTAGAAAGATAAATTTGTTTTAATTAACCCAAAAACTCATTTGTAATATTACTGAAAAATGTGCTCCTCTCCAGATTTGTTGTCAAATTTCCTTGAGCTTGTAAGAGATAGACGTATAAAAACAATATATTTGTCTGAATTTTTATGTCAATTCCAATGCATTCCAATTAACACGGCCGTACTGTTTCCAAAATTGGTTACAGTTCAGTGTACATTTTGAGCTTGAAAGAGACAAATAGATTTTAGCAAAAATTTGTGCCATTTTTAACTATAGGAATTAGATAGGATGGCTCAGTCCATTCTTATTATATGTCAGTGATTGGAATGCATCGGAATTGACATAAAAATGCAGACAAATATATTATTTATATACGTCTATCTCTTACAAGCTCAAGCATATTTTACATCAAATCTGCTGAGGAGCACATTTTTCAGTAATATTAAAAATTAAGTTTTGTGTTAATTAAAACGAGCTTAACTTCCTAAACAATTTTCATTTAATACAATACTACTTTACAACATCTTTAGTATTTCCAATCGACAAATAATAACTAATTATAAATCGGTGTGCAATTGTACGAAATAAATGGTTTTCACAGCCTGGTCAATATTTGTGCCATTTTTGAAGCAAGAACGCTCAGTCCATTCTTATTATATGTCAGTGATTGAAGCGCTTGCCTCTGCGGACATGCCTATGTTGAAAAGCAATGAACTGGGATAGGGAAAAGAAGCGCTACAAGCTTCCAAGGAAGTGCTTCAGGAGGGCTCTTAGAGCACTCTTTTGCCCAGTGGGGTATTACACAACGCAAATTAAGTCGCAATGCAATAAGTGCTACATACTCCGTGTTGCATACTGCATATTTCATCAGTGTGATCGCCACCTTACACTTTCATATACGAATAAAATCAGAGACTAAAAATGTCGGCTATGAAGATTTCTATGTGAAAAGAATAATGTAATAATCTTTAGCAAGTCCGTAGACATATGGTGATGAGTTGGACCTGGAAAAGTAGTAAAGCTACACGACTCTCCCTATGCTTTGGAGCGCCAATCCAACGAGAAGAAGAAAATGCAAAAATAATGTAATCAAATTTCAAAGGCTCCAGGAAACGCGAATGTGCTAACTGAATTATGTAAAAAGGTAGATTCAAATATTTGCCATGATTAGCTGAGTTCCAGTGATGGTGTAGGTGTAGCAAGTAGAATGATGTTATTATTCTTAGCAAATGATTTAAAATAGCCTATGAGGTGATATTAGCTATTTTCAAATAATCCATAATGTGAAATTTATTAGCCGAATTACTTAACGTGCGCGCATTTGGTTAGATTTCCTAATATGAGAGCGCTGCGAGTTTCACATGAGAACAATCAAAATGATGTGAACTCTATTTCAGAAAATCCCCTTTGAATCGAAACACTCTGTATCACAAAGGGATCACTTTGGACGCCACTCTTTACAAAACAAAATTCGTGAAAAACACGTTTCGCTACAATTTACGTCGAAGTGAATAAATGAGTCTCGTGACGCTTGAGTACCGCCGCGATGCGCTGCATTTTCAGCGGGTACAATAAAAATCAAAACACATGGCGCGTACTAATTCCTATGTTGCACCCCTTTATGAGAACAGTACAGTTCCGATTATATTCGTTTGTTTTTTTTATTCCAAGCACTAGCATAGTTACACACCGGTAATGTCCATCCGGTTACCAACGGTTTTTTTTACGCCAAGCTGGGATTGTTATTATAAGATTGGAAAAGTTATGACCAAGTAATATGCGCCTACCGAAATAGAAGGGGTTGGCTGTAATGGTTGTGCGTGCGCATCCTATTGCAGCTATTAAAACAAAAACAACAACAATATTAAAACAAAAAACATAACAAGAAATGGAGGCAGGCAGGCAGGGGTTGTTGAGTGACTCTGACTAATCACTCAAACATAATTACGAGATTTCTTTTCTGTTGACATAGGTATTCATTTCTTGAGTCTTTTTGAGCTTCATGGTGCTTTTATAAATTTTTTAATAAAGTCCTCAACTCGTTTCCTTTGAGCTCCGCTGTGGTTTCTTGAGGTGGCATTTTGGCGGCAAAGGACAGGTGTTTGATTGTGAGCCCTGCTCAACAGATGAAATCTGCCCGCCATATCCAGATCCAATTTCAAGTTTTCTCACATGATGCTGGTGGATTTTCTTATATATGTATGTACATACATAAACGGACTATTTACCAGCCATGCATGCTCGTACATATCAGTGTCCATATGTTGAGCTGCATTGAGCTCTGGACTCAAGATCAAGAATATAAGAATTACTGAGTTGCCGCGCAAAATTCGTAAGATGAATTGAGGTCTAAGGTAGAGGAATATGTATATAATTGTACATAGTTGTACATAGTTGTTAAATGCGGGCATTGGTCGATGGTATAGGAGAATTTGTTGCCGCTCAAAATCGTCTCAACAGCATCACAGAAGTAAAAGGTAAAGGTCTTAAGGAATTTTTCGCAAGGTGCAAAGAGGTTGATTTTTTTCTCATTCTGTATTTTATGGACCGGCATGGTGCATTGAATAAGGGGCTCAATTTTTGGCGGGTAACTGAGGACAATAGCATATACTACAGGTCGGTTCACTAGGTACTTTTGATCCCTTAAGGTTGATGTGTTTCTTAAAAGGATTATCGGTGTTGTTGTCCTTTAAAATTGTTGAACCAAAAATTATAAAATAGAGAATTGTAAGGTGTCCTGAGCTCTGGTTGGAAGAATTAAATTATGTTAATCAGATACAGAAAATCTGAGCGGGATTATAAAACAACGTAAAAGTTTTGTTGAGCCAACTTAAAGAACCCAAGGATGGGAAACAATCAAGGCGGAAATTTTTTTTTTTTTTGCGCATTGATTACAATCTCAAGGACTTGTTCCGCTTTGTTTTTTTTTTTTTTTTTATAGTAAGTATATATGTAGGTAGGTATGTTTAAAAGCGCGCGAACCTATTTAAAAGAGACAAAGCCTGGTGACTGATGTAAGCATTTACCTACGGATCACAGATTCCCGCCAATTTTTGCGCGGGCCCACTTACTACATAAAACTAGTTTTGAGCACATAGGTATAGAGAATGATAAAAAAAAGGGAATATGTTGAGCTCGTTGAGCCATCAGACGGTTGCTTTTTTTTAGTCAGAGTCATTGTCGGTGGTATTGAGTCTCACATCTGCTTTTGATTTCGATTCTCGGGTTAAACTCTAAATTCTGCTTCTATCGTACAATCAGAGTGTTGTTTTTTTACTATTTGCGCATACCTGTAATCGGTTTGATCAGATGTGACCATAGATATGATGGACGCGCATATGGATGGATTTATGATGTCTGCATTTGTATGATTTTCTTTCTGTTAGATATGCAGTACCTAGATGGAATATTATTTTGTTTTTTTTATTTTTTTTTCTTTTTTTGAAAATAGATAACATGAGAGCAATTTGAAAAATTGTTACTAAGACTTACTGGGCTCTACTGTGCGCGATTGTTGTAAGCTTGTTTTAGTGGTTGGTATGAACCAAATCTATTTAAATAGTGATTACGTTATTACGATCGGAGCGCAGAGGAGCTGACAATACCGTTAAGCTATTTTTATGAGCACTACTATTATTCGTAAATTTATTTGTCGGTAACATATAATATAAGCTAATTTGAGGAGTCTATTCTTTATGATCATCATAACTAACTTAGTAAAATTTAGAAAATAAATCTAAGGAAAAGAAAAAAACAGTAAAAAACTGTTATTATCCCCACACAGTACAACCGGTGAGAATCATAGTGGCGTAAGTTAATAATTTTCAAGACCAAAATCTTATTTTTTAACCATCATCCTGTAAGCAACATCATGAAATAAGTCAAAATTTACAGTTTTAGCTACTAATGGCAGTGTATTATTGTCATTTTCAACAAATTGTGTCTATACTTTTTATGGGCCGAGGTACGAAACATTAATTTACTCTAAACTATGCTAAATTGACTTACGTCACTCTGGTTCTCACCGGCTCATATGTGTCCGTGGTATGTTAATAAGAAATTTTATAGGCTATTTAAATGTCTATTGGAAATCCCGTTCGGTCTCAATTAACAACTTAGAACATCTCTGGGAGTGATGAATGTCCGGGGTTCGAATGTCCTTTGTAAATCCCATGACCTCCCCCACAGGATTTCCTGTGGTTGTGCTTAGGCACAGTTAATGAATTCAGTAATTCAAAATTCACGCTGCAATCTGAAGAGGAGTCAGTACCAAGATTTGCAAGTTTAATACATTTTTCAATGTGAATTTCTGGCAAACTATTTGTAGAAGATTAACGATTTATACCTATCTTAAATTAAAGGTAACGAAGAAATCTAGTAAATAACGTCGGCAAAAATTAAAAAATTATATTGGAATGGAGATATTAGCCCGGAAACTTGTAAGAAATGGTAAAAATTGAAGTTTTTTAAATCAAATTCCTGTGAGTAGGCATTCTCATTTCTTTCGATTTTGACCATTTTAGAAAGATAAAGCATAGATCTAGCAAATAACGTCGAGTTTCTTCATTTTTAGTGTCGCTTTTTATAATTATTTGACTCTAATAGTATTTGTTTTTTCTCCCGATATTTTACCGACGAGAAATTGCAATATTTCGTTGAAAGTTGTTGCAATATAAAGCAAAATAGCATATTTAACAATTATGGGCAAAAAAAAAAAAAAAATTAGGAGAGTTAATTCTCGTTAAAAATTTTCAATCTATGTGAACTGCTAATTTTCAATTCTCGTCTTAAAATGTATGATTTTGTCAGATGTTGGGTTTCTGTCTTTTACGGTAGAGTCTCTAATGTGCTCCGTGGTCTAGGTCTAGGCTAATTTTATATGAATTTTCTCACTTTAAGGACACAAACCTACTTATAGTAAATTTTATTACCTACAGGTTCGCTGGTAGCTAAATTGAAACTTTTGCTGAGTACTGACTCTTCTTAAGGCTCAACTACAATTGAAGTAAAGAACTTTACGAATTTGAACGAGGCTCACGAGGCTCACTTACGCAAAATTGATATTTTTTGCCTAAATACAGAGCTGGGCAATACTTAAGTAAAAAAAGACTTAAGTACTACTTAAAGTACATTTTCGTTACTTAAGACTTGTTACTCAATACTTTTGAAATGCCATTACTTAGTACTTGAACATAAGTACTTGCTTCTATTTACTTGTACTTAAGACTTAGTTTTATACTTAAATACCAAGATTTTTACTTAGGTATTTCTGAGTCTATTAAATACCAACAAATATCTAACTCTTCGTAGAAAATCAAACACAATCTCTTTCGCAACTCCTTTTTATATTGAGTTTTAAAGCAAGCAAAGAGCTGGCAAAGCATGTGCCGCACTCACGCGTTAAGGTAGAACCTTAGACAAACTAATAACATACAAACAAGACTGCGCAAGTAGAACAAAATCCAGTAACGTCTCGCTCGAATATAGAATCGACGATGCCTCGACTTGATGACATAACCACTGACATGTATAATATAGACTGAGACTGACTACGTTCATAGAAATACACCGCAGAATGTGGGCTCACTTTTATACTGCTGACTCTTTCGGTCTAAGCACCAAGTACCAACTGAGCGAGAACTGAAAACAAAAAAAAAATTCACTTAGGGTTATTACTGATAAAAGCTGTTTTACCAAAGACAAAGACATCATATGCATTAGATATGCAGAAGAAATTCTAAATGTTTTATTAAAATCACTTTCCGAGCTGCGTGCTCACTTTTTAAATTTTCCGCCAATGATTTTTTCAATGTTGGCACCGACGTAAGAACAATTTTTGATACAAGCAATTGTGCCCACGTGAAATAGAAAAGTAAGCAGTCCAAATTATATTCGTCAGTGGACATAACCAAGGGTAAGCAAGCAATGCCTCGCTCCAATATAAAATCAACGACGCCTCGACCTAATGTAGGGAAGGCCTCTATTTTTTCTTACAAAATTTTTACTTAGAATTATTATGCATTATTGGATGCGATAATGGGTACTTGGGCGAACCTCTAATAGTTTTTATAAGTGTAGCAGTGAGAGGTGAAAGTTATACTCTACTTGCAGCATCGAAAACTATAATAAACTATAAATAGTAACCATTGGTTACTATACATACTACAGTTTTCAAAAGGTATTGATATATTAATATCTATTAAATGAACTCGATAAACTTCATTATATTACTGCCAACGTACAGAGATTCTAAAAAAGTACTTTAAAAAGTACTTCAAAAAGTACTCAGTACTTTTTATATACTTAGTACTTAGTGACAAGTACTTTTCATACATGCGGTACTTGTACTTACGCTGAAGTACTCAGGCCTTCGGTACTTGTACTTGTACTTAAGTACTTTTTCTTTGGTACTTGCCCACCTCTGCCTAAATAGATATCACAATTCCGTAATTTATTATTAATGTCTTCAATTTTAAAAAGTAGTAAAAACAAAAAAAAACAAAAAATAACAAACGGAAGTTGATTTAAGTGCCAAACACAATTCCGACGTTTCGATCCGATTCGATCCAACCCATTTCGATCCAAACGGATGCATGAGCACAATTGTTCCGTTCGTGCTCAAACATTTGACTTTAAAATTTTTGCCAAATTTTGTCTTTCATCCATGAAAACATTCTGTCTTTGTCATATAATTCATGTCTTTTTTTATTTCCTTAACAAAAGCCTTTTCATGCATGTTTGAGTAACAAGAAATCTTTACAGATGATTTTTCTAGGTTATGTCATCTGTAAAAGTTGAAATTTGCTCAACTCCTCCGTTTCGATTCGATCCATTTCGATCCATTTCGGTGTAATATGTACAATTGCACGTATGTCTCATGTAAGTAAATTTGACATTTGTACGAATCGGATCGAAACGGTGGAATTGTGTTTCGCCTTTTAATCAAAGATTTGTGCTTTCTATTAATTTGCAGTACCATTTTTATTCCATTTTAATTTTTACATTGCACTTTTAATCATTTAGTAATAATTTAATTGTTTGACACATCGCTTTCTTACGGAATGAGCGATTCTTACACATTGAATAAATAACTAGTAAGGAAGCGGGGTACCGTGCGAATACAGTGTACTTGTTTAGGCAGTTCAATGACAGTATGACCTAAGATCGGGAAGGAGGGGATGACAAGAGGGCCTACTCCCCATTATACGTCAGTTCAATATTTCTGGCATTTCATATTTTACGAAAAGAAGTTCGGATTTGAATTAGCGATATTATGGTAAATTAATAATTAAACATGATTTTTACTTAACAGTAGTGTGACATAATTGTGAAATATTCCTTTGTGAACGATATTTTATATAATCGAGACTCCAGAGTTTTAAATTATCGTAATGAAGTGCGCTGTGCTGTGTTGCAGAAACAACCGACGTTATTGTCCTGGGAAAGCATTCTTCAAGCAAGTTTAATAGCTATACTAATTAATTATAGTGTTTTAAGCAAAATAAATTGAAATAGTTATAAAAATAAACACCCATGGCAAAAAATTTGACATTTTCCAATGCCGGTTTGTTTCGTTTATTTTACATAGCAATTTGGATTATAAAAAATGTCCCCCTTCAAAATGTCACAATTTCATTACTGCGATGACGAAACGAATACAAACAGAGCACACTAATAAATTTCGCTGAGTGACTTAGGTTTTCAGCCGATATGCCGTTTCCTTATTAGTTATTTATTCAATGTTCTTACCGCTCCTTTACTGACCGCAATTCGATATTTAAACTTAACGAATGTTCCCCTCTGACGTCTTAAAATTAATTTGTGTACGTCTGTTAAATTTAAAGGGCGCGTTCGCTTTACGTAAATAACATTACTTATAGGCCGTTTTCACTACACTGAAATCACGTAATTTTGATGAAGTGATTTCGAAATCACTGCCAAGTGTTTTCACTACCTCTGAGGTGATTTCGTTTGACATATGTCAAACCTAAACGTAAAATTTATTGTCAGTGAAATTAGCCTATCTGTTTTTTTGCCAAGTTTTCTATAAATAATTAAAAAAATTACCAAAAATATTTTAAAAATAATATCTGTGTACGAAATTGGCCGTATGAGGAATATAACCTGTATAAATAAAGTTATGTCGAGGAAAGTGTGTTACTACAGGAGAAAACTCCGCCAACATTTGAGAAGAATTCTAAATTTGCAGAGGAAAAATGTTATTTTATTAAACGAAATTACAAAATGGAAAAGCACCAAGACTGTCTGGGTGAAGGTTGGTGTTTTGTTAATACAAAAAAAAAAAAAAGTTTTGTATTCTGTTTTACGATTCGCTGTTTACAGTGCGGATCCAGTACTTTTTGGGAAAAGGATGTTGTGGAAAACGATGATAACTTCTTCAAAGAAAATTTTACGATATCTCGTATGGCCTTTAGTATTTTATGTGAAGAATTAAAAGGTATTGGCAGAAGCGACACTAAATTCAGAAAATCGATTCCATTGCCAAAAAGAGTTGCAATTGCAATGTACGCATTGGGATTATCCACTATATCCTGAAAAGTTTTTGCCAACAAGTTTGGAGAAAATTGCAACCCCAATATTTAAGTGGATAATGAAGAAAAAATAAAAGAGTGCGTTAACGGTTTCAAACAATTAGGGTTCCCTCAGTGCTTTGGTGCCATAGGTAAACTAGAGAATGACATATGGTAGTGATCTGAGGAGCCTTATCAAATTTTTAAATATTTTTGTAATCCTTTAGATGGTTGCCATATTGAGGTAAGACCCAATACATAAGATGCTGTTGACTATTTCAACTATAAAGGATGGTATTCAACAGTTTTGCTAGCTTTGGTTGATTATAGGTAAGAATTACTAATAAAAGCAAATACGGGCACTGAAGTTACTTATTTTAATTAAGCTACAGATTTTTGTATGTGAACGTCGGCAGCCCTGGGCATTGAAAAGGCATTTGCAGAACCCAATCCTCAAACAAATGGCAAGGCAAATATATGGAGTGAACGTACCAGTTCATATAATTGGAGATTCCGCCTTTCGGTTTTCCGACATCATGATGAAACCCTACCCATACAGTATAGCGGCAACTAAAATGGAAAAGAATTTTAATTATGCTCTATCAAAATGCCGAAGAGTAGTAGAGAATACCTTTGGGCATTTAAAAGCTCGATTTAGGAGAATCGGGAAGGGGGTGGATAATCAAATTGAGAACACTGCTGGACTAATAAAGTGTTGTTGTGTATTACACAACTACTTGAATGAGCAAAACGAGAGCATTAACAACCAGTGATTTCAGAATCTGGAACAGGAAAAAAAGCAGGCAGACAGCAGCCGCAGCATAATACCACCATCACTGACCATGATCCCAATGCAGAAATGATTCGAAAAGCAATTACGAATTACTTAGGTAAGAAAACATGGCACTTAATTCAGATTTTAATTTTTATTTTAATGAAAAAAAAAAAAAAAACTACTTAGAGCCTAATAATTTGATAACAGCTTTCTGAAACTCTTTCGCGTCTTTTGTCATCTCTTGCAACAGGTTATTTCTCTGCTGCTCAATTATTAAAAGCTTCTCATCTATATTTCTGACGTGTTGCAACTCTTGTTCAATATTTAAATTGTTTGTTTTTTTAAACTATTTCAAAGCTCCTATTAAACATTGGTAACTTTTTCCTTTTTCCAGCATTATCTTTAGGAACATTGGACGATGAGGCAACTACTGGCGGTGGGGTTTCAGACGATGAAGATGCATCCGTCAATGATGATGAAAATGCATCTTCCGATGGTTCTGGTTCGAGGAATTGATAATCCGTGGGCGATAATACTTGAAAGCGTCTATCTGGAAATAAATAATGAAATAATAAATTTGCAATCGCAAATATAGTATAATTTTTACTGTACATGATGCTATCCTCTATCAGCGTGTCCACATTATTAATTTTTAATTTCCCAAGGATCTCATGTACTTTGAAGTACAGGGGCCATTTCGAGGGCGATCCTCCTGACGAACCTATTTTCTCTTTCTCTTTCCTGAAAAACAAAAACATTGTTGACTTCATTCTTTGCAATTATATTTATGGTTTTATTAGTGGAACTTACCTGTACCTACTGGTTAGATTGTGTATTTTTATTTTTAATTCTTCCATGGAAAAGAAGCTGTTCCTTTTCTCCATCTCGACCTTCATCTCCCGAAATACGTGGCTATTTTTCCTTTGACCACGTAACTGGTCAATTTTATCGGCCCACAAATCGACCAATATTTCATCCTCTTTCGTGGACCAAAAGGTTTTCTTTTTATACTTTCGCTTTATATTAGCATCCATTCTCCCTTTTTTAAAACGAATGAAGTGTCAGTCCTACGTCAACGTCTTGTCAAAGTTATTTGATGAATTTTGCTGAATATTAGAAATGGCTGCGTTCGCAACATTTATCGTGATTTCGATGGTAATTTCCTCAAAATCATCTCGAAATGAGATGATTTCGAAATCATCTCAATGTATGGGAAATTACATGATTTTGAAGGTGATTTCGACAAATCTTCCAAAATCACGTAATTTCGGTGTAGTGGAAACGCCCTATTACGTATACGTAAATTGTAGTTAAGCCTATACCTAGAACGTCGTACGGATCTCCTAGTTTATTTTCGTGTTGTGCGGGTGAATATCTGAGCACATTGTTTGAGATTTTCTGGAATTTCAGAATTTTTTTTTTATGGGTATGCCTTTTTACAAAAACAAAAAAAAAATAATGGCTGGCAAGTATATGCGAGAGGTGTATGCACTTTCACAAATACATAATTTTTAACATCTGCAAATTGAATTCCTCTAACAAAATCACTAAAAATTCACGTTCTGAAATGTATAACTAACAAACTTTGCAAAGCAAGAATAAATTGCAGAAGCGAATAGAATTCTTAAGCCCTAGACACGCAGCACGATCTAATGAACCATTAGTACTAGCTATTCATTGAAATGCCGTGTGTTACATAGTATACGTCATTATGGCTCGAAAATCAGATGATAATGAAGTACACTAACAAAGTGTTTTCTTCCTTCATTATAGCTATAATGAGGAAAAATGTGCTAGATTTGGCATATAATGTAAATCTGGAGCTCCGCTGCGCATCTGCCGATTTGAAAAATAAGAAGAAGAAATGCAAAGAAATCTAAAATTTGTACCGTTGTATATAGTCTCTTTTGAGAACATAGCGCTTCATTTTGTTCGTTGATTGTTAGTGTCTAGTTTGTTTTTGTTGTCCCAAAAATAAAAGAGTATATTTAAATAAAAAAAAAATATATTATCATCTTAGATATGGTTATAAAGAATTTGGAATAAGTGTTCAAGCTTGATCTTGCGATATCCTTGAAAGTAACTATATTTCCTTTGAACAACGAAACATTTTCGAACGTTAATTTGAAGGCGATAAAATTTGTCATTTTAATTTCGTTCGAAAATCTGCACGAACTCTCTGGTCAACTCAAAATCTATTGAAAAAGTGAAATTGATGGGAATGAAACTGACTTTTATATATAAATGAAAAGTTTTGATGAAACGTTTTTTTGAAATGTATAAATAGTACCTACACGATTTTAAAATGAAGAACATGAATACAGAGTATTTTCAAATTTTCCTTGATATGGTATTTTGAATTTTTGATTGCTTTCAAAATTGTCTTTTATTCAATTATACTTACAGAGTATGCCAAATTCGGAATTTTTCTAAACATTTTTAAAGAAAAATTAAGAAAATTCCAAATAAATTTCGGTTTCTTAAACTTTTTCCAAGCGAATATAAAATTTTTTACAAAAAC
This sequence comes from Dioctria rufipes, assembly GCA_963924295.1. NCBI lineage: Eukaryota > Metazoa > Arthropoda > Insecta > Diptera > Asilidae > Dioctria > Dioctria rufipes. The sequence goes on along the minus strand of OZ002741.1, from coordinate 247,383,057 downwards.
GCCGAAAGTGACGAATATTTCCTTTCAAATCTATACGAAAAGAGTTTGTCTATTCTTATGAATTCATAATGATAATTGTCAAGTTTCTCATCTAAATTCCGATTGAAATTCTAAAGAATTTATCCCAAATTCTCAGAAATATGTATCAAAGAGTTCCGGACTGGTAAAAACTCAAAAATGTTTTGAACATGTTTTAAATAAGCAGTATTAATTTCAAATTGGATATGTTTAGGAAATAATAGTGATAATAAAACATTTTTAAGATTTAGGTTTTGCCAGTTCGGAAAATAAATACGTTGTAAGGATAATAACCGGCCAAGTGCGAGTCGGACACGCGCACGAAGGGTTTCGTACCATCTTACAAAATATAATACTATGTACTTTTTATTTATATTTTCAAATGAGAGTACGCGTCATGTGAAAAAATAATGCTGTCATTTAAAAAAATAAAATGCCTACTTATGATAATAATAATGAATGAGAATAAAACAAAAAAAAAAAAACACGCCGCAAAAATCACGTTTCTCATATGGGGGCCCCTTTAATTTTTAATTTTATTTAATTTTTATTATTTGTTGTTATATCGCCAATAGAAATATACAGTCTGTGAAAATTTCAACTGTCTACCTATTACGGTTCATGGGATATAACCTGGTGACGGACGGACGGACGGCGAAGTCTTAGTAATAGGGTTCCCGTTGTTACCCTTTGGGTAAGGAACCCTAAAAACGATAAATATTTATATTTTGTAGGTTTTTTATTGAATTTTTTAATGTACTTGTTTTTGGTTAACTGAAAAAATAAGCAATTTCATTCTGGCGTTGTCGAAGATGCTGAAAGCTTTTTACAACTTTTATTTAATCGGCTTTCAAGCGTTTTTCTATGTCATCCATTCTTTCTGATGGATATAAGGCAGGAGCCGCTTTTGTAATAAAACAGTCCCATCCATGCGAAATTGTTAGCAACTTCGTCCGTTATCAAGGTCTTGAACAATCTCTTGGTGAATGGTTGGCTCTGACGACTCTCCAAGAGTTGAAAAAGAATGCTTTCTGCAAAATAAAATAATAAAACATTTTTCATTGTTAAGAAAAATTTCATGCGTACCATTACTTCGGCAGCTTCCACTTCCATTTTCATCTTATTTTCAAGACTTATGAAGTCTTCTTTTGAAATTGTAGGCAACGAAGGAAAGATATCACTTAAGTTGAAGGGTGTCTTTGATCAAAGCCTTCGTTTTCTCCTTCAAATTGAAGACTTTTCACCCCAACTTGTGAATAGCGAACAAGACAGAAAGATATGGGGCTCTCGAAGCGCTGAGTTAATTTGGGACTGGTGAAGTACGGCAGCCCTTATTCGCAGGTTATATAGATCACGAATAGCTTGTTTCACCCGCCAATTTTTCGTCTGTCTTGGCATGCTTTATACTACAAACTTGTTGCCATAATTTACAAAAGCAATGAAATATTTGATAATAATAATTCAACTTTACATTACTCACCTTTTTAACTCTTCTGAAAATCGTCATCCACTTTCAACTAACTCTGAACACAAAATAACAGTGCAACTCAAGCTTAAGAAATGTTTCGGAAATGCCTTCAAAATTTAGAAAGAAATCAGAGAAAATTCCGAATTCACACTTCTTTGAAGACTCTTTCTGAATTTTAATAGTTTTCTTAATACTATTCCGAAACTTGGAAAAGGCCTGAAAGTGGGGATTTATATTTTGCTCTGGCTCTTTCGCACTTTCCGATTTTGTTCTTACCATTCCGAAGTTCCGAATTTGGCACACTGGCCATAGATATTTTTTTTTGGTTATATGTATATTTCGTAGACACTTGATATAACTCAGCACCTCCCGAAAAGTCTAGGCACTTCATGAAATGCTAGAAGTCTTTACACGCCGGCGTGTGTATATGGCCGCCTCGCAGGTCTAGGCCTTAGATCATATAACGAAAAGGATAGGCTATGCTGTGTAAAATTCGTGTACGTGTGATAAGCATTTTTTCTTTTGACACGGAGGAGAAATGACAAGACGGGTATCGCCTTGTTATTCGTCAGTTCGCGACAATTCTAATTTATTTCTGACATTTCAGATTTTATGACAAGAAGTTCGGGTTTGATTTAGCGATTTTGTAAGAAATAACTAATTAAAAGTGATTTTTACTTAATAGTAGTGTGGTACAATAGTGAAATATTGTTTTGTGAACGGGATTTTATATAATCGAGATTCCGGAGTCTTTAATTATCCTGATGAAGTGCGCTGTGCTGTGCTACAGAAACAACTGGTGATATTCTCTTAGGAAATCATTTTGCAGGCAAGCTTAATTCCTTTAATAATAAATTATAGTGTTTTAAATAAAATAAGAGTGAAATATTTATAAAAATAAACAGCCGTGGCAAAAACATTTAACATTTTCTAATGCCGGTTTGTTTGTTTATAATTGAATTGTCATTGTCGCCTTAAGTTACAGTAGCCATACAAAGGCAACGCCAAAAAATATTATTAGAAAATAAACGGGGCACTAGGAATATTAGTAAAAATGCAAAAAGTTATAAAAATATTATAAAATTATAAACTTAAAAATTAATTTAAAAATTTTGTATTATAATGGGATCTCTTCTATTGAATTTCTTCAATACTTAATAAAGTTTCAACCACTAAATTATTCGCCCGGTGTGAAAATATCGTAGTTTACTACTTCCATGACAAAAACGCATACATTGATGCGGTTCTACTACATACAGAAAAATGCTTAAGTTTTTCTTCCTCATACCCAGCAAACATTTGTATGAAAAATCTTCAGGGCGATATGTGGATGATATTGCCAAAATATCTTCCACGCGAAATTAAAGCAAATACTGTGAAATTATTTCTTCCTTGTCTTGCGTAGACAAAAAGAAGAAGAAATCAGAAACAATTTTGATTTCTGATTTTAAATGTACTACAAATTCCAAAGGATTTATTTCGACGATTCTTGAACAATGTGCTTAGACGATAAGAAAGCGAATGATCTTGAAGAAACGTAAACGTTTCTTATACATGATATGAATATAACTCACCAGGAAGGGATGTTGCAAATTACTTTAATGTATCGCGTAGAAGATACGCATTCGTTTCTTCAAAATGTTTTTCCTTCGGAGTAACAGTTTCTCCCGTTGGAAGTTAAGAATGCAATACGAATATGATTATCATCCACGAGATATTTTATCGTCCAGGTAATAAGAAAGTGAATCTTCTGCGTTTCGTCATGTTTGCTAGGTAGCCTATCCTAAGGTCTAGGCCCGACCTCCCCCTTCAGCTCTCATCTCCCTCTCCTAGCATTTGGTTATGTCGGTTGGTATTACACTATCGGCGTAAAGGCTTGTACAATTTCATAAAGTGACTAAAAACTTCAGACACATCATGTAAAAAATAATTAAGGGCAAACTGTTATTTCTGCGCCTATACATATTTCATGAAATGCGTAGACTTTTCGTGAAGTTCTGAGTTACATCTTAGTGTCTACGACATATGTATATATCACACCAAAAATTTAATGCGGGGTCTTAGAACAAAAAGTTTTCACATTCAGATAATTTCAAATCAAAATTGTTCGAATGTTTCAAATTCCTATCCTTCACAGAGGTCACATCAAAATTTGCGTAATTCACGGTTTTTATTGTTTGCGGTATGCGTTGCATATATGTAAGTATGTATGTAGGAATTATAAAGAATTTATTTTAAATTCTTAACACATTTTTGACTTCCTATGCAAATACACGACACGACGACGTTGTTTTTTGATTCACCAAAAAATAATTCTCATAATAAATATCATAGAGGGAAACCAGATGAGTTATCCGACGTTGAATAAAGGAATTATATTTGACGCGCGACATGAGGAACATCTGCGTCTCCTTGTAATTTAAATTTATTTTTAAATTTATAATTTCATTTTGTTTTATTTTACGCCATTAAATTCGCGATCACTCATTCCCTGAATCTGTTGGTATGCAAAATACTTAGTAAGTATAGCAATAATGCTTCAGCTCTCTCTCAACAGCAAATAATTTATAGATGCGAGCAAAAGTCATTTTAATTAAGAAAATAAAAACATTCGGAGCGCAAGAGTCTATCCCTAAATGAGTGTTTTTTTTTCTTGGATATAAAAATCACACAGCAAGAAAATGTTTGGACATTCATCCTCAAACTTATGATGCAGGAATCGTGTTTAGAATTTTTTTTTCTTTTCTAAAACATCTCTGCATATACAAGGATAATGGTTATATGATCGAATTTAAAACCAATTTTTGACCCATGCAAAGAAGACAAATGCACTATCAGGTCAATGTCATTTCAATTTTAGAAGAAAACTGACTTTAAGGAGGAGTTAAAATTCAATTAAGGGCCTCAGGCAGGAGATAATTCTGTCACCAGAATACCATATCAGTTTTTCACGCTAATGAGTAATGGGTGTTCATCTTTTCTTGAGTTCGTGTTATTTTCCTTGAGTTTTTTGTGCTAACAGTAAAGCATGGTATACAAACTTGTATATAGGTACTTGTACAAGAATATCAATGTAAATAGTGAAAACCAACTTTTGGCAGATGCATTTATTTACAGAGCGACTTGATCTGACTCTAGATTTAGATACAAGATAGAATGTGCTGTACTGGATTTAAATTTAGGATTATAAGCGTACTTTTCACTTCTATGGTTTGGATGATTCGATTCACAAAAACTTGTGCAAAAACCTCAATGGTTTTTGCATCAATATGATTGTATGTATACGTACTAATGAATACAGACATAAATGCAATTATTAGATTTAGATTTGTTGAGAGGTATTCAGGAGTTGGTCTCGCATTCATTGCGGCCTGAAAGATCTGTTGTGAGTTCTCGTTCAATTTACTCCCTTTCTAAGTTTAGATTGTTAATGAAGTCTAGAACAATTTTTAAATTCTACACGTTATGTTCGAGGTGGAGTAGTCCTCGCCTCAGTCTCAGTCATAGATGATACCTCAATGGGCAATGGCCTGAGAAGAGGTCTGCACTCATTTTGAGCTCTGTTCTCCTAAGAAGTAGGAGTTGTTTTCACCAGAGGTGTCGATAAACTTGTTTACCTGACGAAGTCTCTGAAGCCTTTCCCAATGAAGGAATTTTTGATTATTCTCCCAGCTATTTAGAGTAGCTCTGAGGTAAGACTTTGAAGTGCCACAAAATATTTCTGGCCTGACAAAGGGAGTTTCCGCTCCACTTTTGGCTAGGTCGTTAGCAATTTCGTTGTCTTTATGGCCCTCATGTCCAGGTACACACATGAGGATAACCTTGTTTCTCCTTAATAAAATTTTAAGGGTTTGCAGACATTCCCAGACAATCCTTGACTTGATAGTGTAGGCTTTTAAGGTCTTGAGAATGGGTTCACTGTCCGGGAGGATATTAGTGGTTGTGCCATTTATGTCTCTTTCATTGCAGGTATTGGCGCATTTTTTTATGGTTAATACCTTGGTTTAAAATATGGTAGAGGTAGAGCCCAGGGCCTTTGATATACTACATGTGGGTCGAAATATCGTCTGTATACCACACCATCGATCCTTGTTGGAAGGGCGGTTTAGTGAAACGCCATTGTTGTCGGTCTACCAAAAGTACATCGAATCTTACAAAATCTACCTTGGGTGTGATTATATCAGATATTGTCATCACTTGCTCGAAGTATATCTGCTTTAAGATACTTAAATGACCAACCAGATTGCCTAGCATTAACTGTTTCTTCTTTTGCACTCTGATAGCACTAGCAGGGCTGCTATAGGTCAAGTCTCCATGGCACCAGTTATTCCTAAACAGGCAAGGCACTAAGTTTTATTGAAGTTGAGCGCGGACTTTCTTCTGAATAGTTTTTGGCTACCATGCAAGGGCAACATAGGTGACCATGGGTCTAACAACTGTGCTGTACATCCAGTACATCATTTTTGGTTTAAGACCCCCTATTCTGCTAATAAAGCGACAACACATGTAGAGAGATCCTACCGCTCTTTCCGTCACTCTGGGCAGATGCGAGTTTCAGGTAAGCTTTTTGTCTAGAGTGACTCTCAGAAATTTGACTTTGTCTGAATGTATGAATTACTTATTATCGAGAAGAGGAGCTGTTAGTGAAAGATTCGTTCTTCTCGTGAATAGAACGGGAATGATAACAGTTTTTTTTTATGAGGTTGGACATGACTTGATCATACTTGCCCCGATTATAATTACTAGGTCATCCGCGTTGCCTTGTACATTAAATACCGAATTGATCAGCTTCATTAGGAGATCGTAAATCACAATCGACCACAAGAGTGACGAGCGGACCCCTCCTTGTGGGCAGTGATCGTGATCGAGCAGTTCCTCACAGTTGTGGTTATCTTCCTGCTTCTGAGCATGAAGTCTATCCAGTTAACTGTGGGTGGCTCAAAGTCTATATTCTCAGCGGCCAATTTAATTGCATCGTAGAAAATGTTATCGAAAGCTCCTGGATGGATGCTGTAAGGCTCAAAAGTAAAGGCTGAACTACAATAGAATTATACGTAAGTACATTTACTTATGTAAAGCGAATGCACCCTATAATTTAACAGGCGTACACAAATTAACTTTAACTCGTGTGAGGGGAACTTTCGTTAAGTTTAAATATCCAATTTTCCGTAAGTATAGTGCGCTAAGAATCGCTCATTCCATAAGAACGCTATGTATCCAAACAATTAAATTAAAATGGAATAAAAATTATATTGCGAATTAATAGAAAGCCTAAATCTTCAATTACATCAACTTCCATTTGTTAATTTTTTCACTTTTACCACTTTTTAAAATTGAAAACATTAAATATCAAGATAATAACTCTTTTCTGTAAGTAAACCTCAGTCTCGTTTAATTTCGAAAAGTTATACAGAGAAACTTGATTTTAATTTAAATAATTCGTTAGGATGTAAAAACATCTTTGGGCAACTCTGTAGTACAAAAATTCTACATCATTATAAGAAAATAAGAACAAATCCGTAGTAAGATTGAAAATTTTAAACGGAGTGAAATTTGAAGATATAATAGAAGTAGATACATACATATTCTTTTTTTGGCAATGCCCTTGCCTCGTCAAATTTTCAACTTCAAAATAGCAATTTCAGTCATATGAAAGACTCTCATAACGTTTCATTCACTATCCCTTCAATTACACAAGGATATACTCGTTTATATTAATGGGCTTCAAAATAACTTCACAACTGGTCCGGATGGGATACCTCCAGCCTTTCTTAAGTCTTGCTGCCTTTCCCTAGTAGCACCGTTGAAAATTATTTTCCAAAAATTGCTCGATACTGGTTGTTACCCCCTGCTATGGAAAAATTCCTTTATCATACCTATCCATAAAAAAATGATATTTCTAACTATAGGTCTATTGCAAAATTATCTTGCATGCCCAAATTTTTTAATTTATCATTTCTTCTCAACTATCAACCTCCTGTAAGAATTTACTCTCTTCAAACCAACATGGGTTTATTTCGGGCAGGCAGGGGCGGATTTACCTATAGGCCGAGTAGGCCCGGGCCTAGGGCGGCAGATTTAGGGGGCGGCGATTTTTTCTTGTAGTTGTGGGTATTTCATTACATTTTTATACTTTTTCGTTTTTTTAAATAAAATAATTCGTTGGAAAGTGTTATTTTTAATTCTACTCCATTTTTTTCAAATCTACTCCGATTTATGAGGCAGCCTACTCCGCTAATTCTAGCCTGGGGTCCCTTCACTGGATATAGATCATTCAATTTTTCGTGTTTTACAGGGAGTAGGGGGGGGGGCGGCAATCTTCCATAGGCCTAGGGCGGCCAAGTGATCAAATCCGCCCCTGCGGGCAGGTCTACAACCACTAACTTGTTGGAATTTGTCTCAGATACCATTGGCGGATTTGCTAAAGGCTACCAGACAGACTATATTTAGACAGACTTTATTAAAGCGTTCGACAAGTTATCTCACTTCGTGATACTCTTTAAAATGGAAAATAAATAGACGGAGTCTTATTTAGACGGAGTCTTATTTAGATAGCAGAACATATCAAATCTTATTTCGACATTCCATCTCAAGAGTCCTGAGAGCTTCGTCTGGCGTACCTCAACGAAGTCACTTGGGCCCATTGTTCTTTATTCTATCTATTGACGACATTGTCTCTATTGCGAGGCACTGCAAGGTCTTGATTTATGCTGACGACATTAAACTTTTCGCCCAGATTAAATCTTTTAACGATTCTGAGCAGGTATAAAGTGACCTTCATAGATTTTACGATTGGTGTAAAAGCAATAACTTGACACTCAATATAGACAAATGTGAGGTTATGATTTTCCACAGGAATCAGAAACCAATTTCTTACGATTATGTGTTCTAGAATTCCTCGATTAGCCGTGTGATTGCTGTTTGTGACTTGGTTATCAAATGTGACCATAGATTGAATTTTATCTCCCACATAAATTACATGGTATCAAAGAGTAGTTCCATGCTGGGTTTCATAAAACATTGGTCCCGAGAGCTCTCGAATCCTACCATAACATTGCGTTTGTACGCTTGCTATGTAAGACCACTTCTTGAATATGCTAGCCAGGTCTGGTCTCCATTTTACGGTACACCACATCGACCGTGTCGAGTCTGTTCAACGGAACTTCCTACGATTTGCTCTCAGGCACCTACCCTGGAATAATTCATTAATTCTTCCACCCTATGAGGATTACTTGAAGCTTTTAAATATGCACTCGCTTGAGAAACGTCGCATGGTTGCCGATGTAACTTTTGTGCATCAGCTCTTAAATGCAAATATTGATTCCCCGTTGTTGCTTAACAAAATCTCTTTTCGTGATAGTAGGTACAATTTGTGAAGGCTACCCTCTTGATGTATACTCCTCAAGGTCTAATTTTAGCATGTATGAACCTATTAATCGCATGTGCATTACTGTTAACAATATGGCTAAGAATTTTGTTGTTGACGTTTCTAAGCATGTTTTAAAAAAACGTTTATATAATATTTAATCTTTTTTGTATTGTTTTTTTGTGCATTGCATGTAATTTTATCCGGTGTTTGGCTTATGTTTATTTTAACATACTAATACTAACACCGACTAAATGATGAAACGCATGTATTGTTGACCGTTTATTTATTAAACGTGTCCATGCAGCGAGCTTATGTTAAGCTGATTCTGATAGTCATGATTATAAACAAAAATCTTAAATATAGTAAATCCTGAAGACACTAAATATTGAAAATGTTAAATTCTGAAAACAAACGTAGGCTTAAAACAAAGTATTTCAAAACATAAATATAGAATAAAGTTATCTAAACTAAATAATAGCAAGAAATAAAACTACGAAAAGAAATATAGCTGAAGAAAATTTTTTAATGGAAAAATTTTTAAAATAAAAAGCTTTGGATTATTTTTAAAAATGTTGAAAATAAATTCATTGAACTTTCGTGCGTAAATTCAATGAATTTATTTTCAACATTTTTATGTAACATGCATAAAAAATGACATTGATTAATTATCTTCAGTTTGAAAAAAGTCTCTCTCTCTCTCTTTCTTTCCAATTAAAAACCAGATATTTCAACTATATGTAATGCTAATTGCTAAGCTGTCAATATTATTAACGCCAGTTACTTGTTAGAATTATATATATATATATAAGTGTTTACGAGTATTAAACAGGACCGTATCAAAAAGATTCAATGCCCGAACATCATGTAATTTTTTCATAGCGGTATTTTAAGAAATTACGATAGGGAAAATATAGATCTATTCTGACGACAGTTCCATCTAACAACCACAATTTAAACTTGGCGTTATCGTGTTCTGGGGCATATCTGTAAAAAGACATTTTTTTTAAATATACAAAATAGTTCATAGGATATAAGAGTTGTCGAGAGTGATGTTAAAAAGCAGTAGGTATTTATAAAATGTGATTTTTGACAGAACGCTTCTTATTTTTCTGTTTAAAAACCTCTTTATTCTTCATTTTTAGGGTTCTGTACCCAAAGCGTAACAACGGGAACCCTATTACTAAGCTTCGCTATCCGTCCGTCACCAGGTTATATCTCATGAACCGTAATAGGTAGACAGTTGAAATTTTCACAGACTGTGTATTTCTATTTCCGCTATAACAACAAATAATAAAAATGAAATTAAATTAAAAATTAAAGGGGGCCTTTATACAAGAAACGTGATTTTTTCGGCGTTTTTTTCCTCGTTTTATTCTCATTTATTATTATAATCATAAGTAGGCATTTTTTTTTTTCAAAAAGATAGCATTATTTTTTTACATGACGCCTACTCTCATTTAAAAAATAAATACAAAGTGCATAGTGTTAAATTTTGTACGATGGTACGGAACACTTCGTGCGCGAGTACGACTAGCACTTGACCGGTTATTGGGTTTTCCAATAAGAGGTGTTATTTTAATTAGCACGTTATTTCGGTAGATGTCACTTTTGGAGCTGTCATTTTTTGACATTTGACAAGTAGAAACTACGCCATTAATAAAAATGGAACGATACACGATTCAACAACGCATTGAAATTAATAAAATTCACTATAAAAATGGTGAAAATGTGGCACAGATGGTTTGTAAAACTCGAACATTTTTGGGTCGTCGTGAAGCACCTTGTCGGACCGCAATACAGAAATTGGTAGAAGAATTCGAGCTGTCGGAACAAGTTAGTGAATATTGCTGCTGTAGCCGAAAGTGTTGAAGAAAACCCAGGTTTGTCCATTCCTCGTCATTCTTTGGAATTAGACATTCCACAAACGTCATTACACCGTATTTTGCATAAAGATTTGAGTCTTAAGGCTTATAAAGTTCAGTTAACACAAGAACTCAAGCCGGCCGATCATCAACAACGTCGAGTCTTTGCTGATTGGGTCCTTGAAATGCATGAAAATGATCCAGAATTCCATCGAAAACTCATCTTGAGTGATGAGGCACATTTCCACCTCGATGGCTTCGTCAACAAGCAAAATTGTCGCATCTGGGGCTCGGAAAACCCAAGAATTATTGTTGAAAAGCCTCTCTATCCTCAACGTGTGACTGTTTGGTGCAGTTTTATGGTCCCGCGGGGTCATTGGACCTTACTTTTTCGAAAATGAGGCTGTAGCAACAGTTACGGTGAATGGATTGCGCTATCGACAGATGATTAATGATTTTTAATGGCCGGAATTGGATGGTATTGATCTGGACAACGTTTACTTTCAACAAGACGGCGCTACGTGACATACAAGCAACGAAACCATTGATCTTTTACGGGAAAAGTTTCCGGATCGTGTTATCTCTCGAAGAGGTGATCACAATTGGCCACCGAGATCTTGTGACTTAACACCTTGCGACTTCTTCCTTTGAGGCCACGTAAAAGTACGCCAACAGCCCAGCGTCGATTCAAGACCTCAAAGATGGAATTCGTGAGGCTATCGAGGACATAGGGCAGCCACTTTGCGATTTGGTTATGGAAAATTTCATGAAAAGGATATGGTCCTGTAGGCGTGGTCGTGGTGGTCATTTGGCTGATGTTATTTTACATTATTAACGGCATACCTTCCTCTTTAAAATCAAATAAAGTTCCGATCATTTATCTTAAAAAATGGCATTTTTCTTTGAATATCAAAATAACACCTCTTATTGGAAAACCCTACTATATCTGTACAACAAATTTCAGTACTCCACGGGCAGTTCCAGTTTTTCGGAACTTATCAGGAATTTAAAACCGCTACTTCGTTTCTAAGTAATGGATCAGTGCCGAATCTGCTTACGTTTCCTGAACTATGCAAAAAGAAACTCAATTTAGGTATGCAGTTCTGAAACAGAGCAATTTTTTTTTTTCCTTTATAGATATAGAATTTCAGAATTGGTGCACTACTGAGGCGGTACTAAAATGAAGTATTCATTTCATTATTTTGTACCAAAATCGAATCTTGAATACCAATACTGTTAACTGTGCTTAAGGATGAATAAATTTGTGGGCATTTTGTTTCCCCTTTTTATTTTCCACAGTTTTTATGATATTGATTTGAAACCTTCGGCAAAATATTAAAAACTCTTCAGTTCAAATGCTACCGGACCTAGATTTTTGAAAAAGATGTTGCGTTTTTTTTTTGTAAATTCAAAAACCCGTATTTTTTTTCTCCCACCCCTAAATACTTTTTCATGTACAATCCAATTTTATTATTTTTCATACATAGGTTTTTCAAGCATATTTAGAGCTGTTTTTCCAAATTTGTTAATATTTTTTATGTTATAATTACTTTTATAACATTATGATTGAGACTCCTGTAACTTGAATAAAATTTATAACTACACGTTTATTTTAACACAAGAATGAAGATTAAGATTATTTTATCCAGTAGACCAAAAATCCCGTAAGTAGTTTATTTTATAAAAATCAATTTGCAGACCTTTATCTTGATAAGAAGTGAATGATTTATTCCTTTTAATTATCAAAAGCTTTTTGTGGTGACGACTGGATCTAGTAGTTTAATCAAATACTCGGTTTTGTATATATGTGCATTATTTCTAGGCATTGCTAATGTGATTAGATTTTATTTTTTGCCATTCAGTCTTAATCGGTGCCGACTTTCTGAACCTGCATCTGCTCAAATTTTGATTTTTGTTGTGAGGTTTGGCTTACCAAGCCAAATTTGAATTAACTTTTATCATATCAATTGGTGTTTCCAGTATTTATCGATCGTTCTTTTGATGATTACTGTCCTGTTCTCTAGCAACAGTTGTTCTACTTCTAAAAGTAGCGTAAACTACTTCTTTGATTCCATTTCTTGAAACTACACTCTGACCCCTGACCGCCATTTGATTTAATATGTTTAACAGAAGGATAAGAATCAGTACTGGCATTAACAATAAAGTTCTGGCAACCTGGGGAAATTTTGATGACCTTCGTCGATTAAAATTTTCATTAGCTTAGAAAAGTCTGTAATTTTTATATTACAAGATGTAGCCCGTGTCCTTATAACTTCATAGAAAATTTTTCTGAATTGTCTGACTGACTGATGTTGAACTTAACGTTGGCTACTAGTCTAATATTATTTCTGCCGTATCATCATAGGGAATCGGTTCAATCACAACTTCGTTATCAGTACATCTGTTTCCATCAATTTGGACTAGATAACGAAATAGCTATGCTAGTAGACTAAGAAATATATTTATTGATACTTATTATGAAGATTACTTTTAATGTTTTCTTTCCTTACATTGATCTTTCTATTTTGTACAGAACACCTAGGAATGGTCTTGATACTTTCTACTTAAGCATTTCGGTTGCAAAATGTTTTTCCAACGCTGGTTTTCTTTTTGGCATATTTGATAATTTAATCTTCAAAAGTTTATAGGAAATCAATTTGAGAACTGCTTATGTCATTCCTGACAAATAGCTTCTTCATGTTATATGTCTAATAAGCTAAATGAATATCAATTCAATACTGCTTAAGTATTAACTAACACTATGGAAATTTCGCAATAAAAGGCGTTAGTAACTGTATATCACCACTGAATATAGGTGCGTAATATTGCAACTATTTCAGTACTGAACAAGTGCCCAATATAATAACTGTATCAGTACTTTTGTAGATATTTACATAAACATTACTCAAATTCGAAAATCTGCATTCTATAAAAACTGCTCTAGGTAGGTTCCAGCAACGTTAAATATTTAATAGGAATTAAAATTGACATACAAAAGACCATTTTTTTTTAGGTTACGACTGCCGATATTTAGAGCTACGAGGGATTTATACAGGATTCGTGAATATCAGTAGACGTCCAAAAATACCCTGCACATTTCAGTACTGGCGTTCAAAATCAGTACCTTTAAAGTACCGTTCATCACGTAGTACTCTGTTGTACAGATAGATGGCTCTACCGCACCGTCAAAATACCTCTTTCAGGAAACGCTCAGTAAACGCTATCTGGAAAACTATGAAAAAAGAAAACTGGCACATAATTACATTATATGTAACTAAATAGAGGATATTATATAAATAATTTCTAATTTCGGTAAATCAATGTCAATAGTATTTGTATATGTAGCCACATAAATCTTGTTGTTCATATGGGAGGTCATAATTACAGTAAGAGATATTGCATTGCAAGATGACACGTCCACATTGCTTTAATAAAAGAAATGGAAAGGGAAACTATAGTTAATTAAGCTCCGGAAAAGTTTGTACATATTTTTATGCATATAAAATGCAAAAGTTATCAAAATAAGAGCGGAACGTCGAATTGCAAATGATCATTACTTTATACAGATAAGAGTTTCCTCCATGTTGGTCAATAGAGCAGGAGGTAATAGCACTCACCTAGCCAAAAAAAAAAAAAATTTATAGCAGGGTGAGGGGTATATCAACCATTTCAGAGTTACAGGGTGATTAAGAAAAAAAAGCTAGTTTTTTACAAAACACCCTATATATTAAAATTGCCTTTCCAACGACTGCACAACCAGCCCGTTAATCCTCTCATCACAGGAGTTATTGTGGTCTAAACTACAAATTTTGGATTTTTTTAAGTTTTTATTTTCTTAGACCTCCATTTTTTTTTTCCAAAAAGGTGATTAACATAAATTTTTTTTTATAAAAATTATAGACTCTCCTCTTTAGATTGACTTATTACAACCTATGTGCTATCTTCAGCCGTTAAGCAATTATTAGCTCACAACCTATTCAGGTCATACCGAATTTTTTTTAAAATAACGTATTGCAGTCACTAAGGGCACAAATTATTTTTGAGAATAGGTCTGAGAATAGCTTTGAGAATACGATAAAAGCTAATAACACTTTCTTTGTTTGAAAGCCTTTAAGACTGAGATAATTTGTAATCACAGTTGTATGATATTCATATAAATTGTTACTCATTACATGTCCCAGTACCAGTACTTTTAGTGGAAGTAAATTTACCAGTAAAAGTGAGTATTTTTTACTGGTACTTAAAATGTTTTATACGAAAACTGGTACTGGTGTGCACCAGTACTTCCCAGCACTGACCAGTAATGCCCAGTACAACACTCCATTTATAGCACGTACTTATCAATTAATCATCTCTTTTGTGCAATGCGAGCAGAACTGTAAAAAATTGTTTTCTATATTCCTCATTGTGAACAAGTTTTAAAAACAAGCAGGTACAGCAGGCGTTGCTATTAAAAAAAAAATTTATTTTCGGCTAAAATGGAGTTCATAAAATTTTTAAAATTATATTATTATCGGTCGAAAGTGTCTAACAATATATATACAATATCATTGCTACAAATCTTTCAAAATTATTAAGATAAGACATTAGTGAAAATTACTAGTGGGAGACAAAGACTTGATACTTATTATGAGGATTTTTTTCAACATAAAGTAAAACTGAAGTATTCATTTGAATTAGAATATATGGAAGAAAATAAAGTACATATGAGACGGATTTGAAATTTAACTCATTCACTTAATAAAAAATTTTAGTGTACACCACTTATTCGTCTTAATAAATATAGTAAACTAGAAAATACTTAAAGGGTGAAAATTTACTGGTACTTAATTGTAATTACTGGGAAGTACTGAGAAGTGCTGGGAAGTACTGGGAAAGTACTGGAGAAGTACTGGCACTGGACATTATTGGTAATTAGACTAAACATTTTTTTAGTATGAGTACTGGTACTTAAAATGAAACAAGTCTGTACGTAATCAACCAATCTTAACTGCATCTAATACCACAATAGATGCACGCAAAATTCTAAAGGAGTCAACATGGTGACCGTACGTTTCTGATTAACTTAATCAGGTTAAAGTTATGGTCGGATTTAGAACCTTGATATACATACATTACATACATATACACATCAGTGCCTGGTAAATTATTCCATGATATTTAAGGCTTGGTTTGCGACAAACTTTAACTACATTTAACAAAGCATACTTCAATATGTGTAGAAATAATTAGTAATTAGGTATAGTAAACAATTTTTTTTAACTAAAACTAGATCGAGTATAATTAAGGAGATCGGCTGTATTTAAGAGCAGCGAAATGGAGCACCTCATCAACACTTTCTCTCTAACTCAGTCTAAACCAACAAAAAAAAAAAAAAAAAAACTGTGCTCTAGACCTTAAAAGCAGCGCATTGCTCATGACTATGCAGCACAATATTGTATAGGTATTTGAGGGAGATAATTAGATAATAAATATAACATACATATAAACATATTTACACATTAAGTTAAAATGGCCAAATGAAACTTTAACAACCAAAAAAAAAAAACAAAAAATATTTTCTATTTAAATATGTTAAGCCCTGCGCAAAAATACGCGTAAATATGGCCCGTATCAAAATTCCGCGCAGCATTGTACCTTTACACTATCGTTGTACTTCAAAAACAATTAAATTAAGTTGAAGGTTTTTCACAAGCACTCCACCACTAGATAATTCCCCGATATTTTTGCCTAAAACTCGATAATAGCCGTAACAATAGAAAATTACAGTTTCATGACGTGACAGCGTATATTTCTTGATAAGGTAATTTTATAGAGCCCCTGCGATCCCTGAATAGATTCGATACCTGCATGTTTCGGTCGCCTGTTCCCGATGCAAGGGTTGAGATATGGTGCAATATGGACGATGATACTATAAAAACCGTCACACTACAATGATTTTTAGGTTTAGGGATAAAACTTGTGTTTCCAAAAATAGGGAGAACAAAATATGGCTAAGCCGATGGTATTAGTCTTTTGTATAGTGTTCACCAACCAAAGCTGAGCACACTTTAGCTGAGTCCACATTATAAACAGAAATGTAAGCAATAGCTAACTTGTCACAGGTATTGAACACAAAAACGGCGATAGCATGACTGAGCGTGATAAATAATTCCAGGCAATTGTCGATATTTTTTGTTTAAATTTCTAAACGTAATCAACGATGTGGCATTATCACAAATCCATTCTTCCAGGTGTGTAATACAGTAATTTGGTAGGTACAAAATTGATCAATTTTCTAAATTAATTTTTTTTTATGAATCTAAATAAAGCGTAGAATCATTAAGTTATATTTGTACTTAACATATGTACTCATATGTAGGTAAATGCACAACTGACAGTGCCCTGCAGGAAGCTAAACATCCACCGGAAATTCATCTGGATACCGCAGTAATGCAAACAGAATCTGCTCCGACATACTTATCCTTGAAATACTGTGGACTTCTGCACCGCGACATGATTTACAGACAATTTCGTTGACTGTTGACATCATAAATGGTAAACACAACATCTCTAGGCATGTGCCAAAAATAGGATCAGATTGTATCTACGTATGGTTGGTGGATACATGAACGCGTCTCAGATGTGGTTTCAGTGCAAACAGAGCTGTAAGTATATACATAAGGTCTCTGAAGAAAAAAAAAACAAACAAAAACATAGAGATGCCACGCCTGTTGCGACAGATGATTTCATTTCTTTCGCTGCCGTTGTCTAATAATTAAAATAAAACTACATGCGCGCTATATAAGAGTGAACCATCATCACCATCAGGGATCAAAAGGGATTTGTGTAACTTTCCATAAGTTATACATATCTTCTGGCTGATAGCTATGTATGTATGGCTGCATACAGAAGTATATGTATGTTTTACTAAAGTATCCTGCCCTGCCAAAAGGCAGACGCATGTGGACCGTGCGGGAGAGCAGCTGCTCCAGAATTAGATGTTTAGGTAACGCCAAGCCAAATGTGAGATATGTTTTATTTCGGGAAGACCCTCTCGAATAATCGCTGCTATCAAACGCGAAATAAGCAAAAACAAAAAAATCGGATCTTGTACCTCTACGCGAGTAAGGTACAAACACCAGCCTTGCCGAGCCCATAAATGTGGTCAGCGCTTGAAGTTAAACCGTTGTTAACCTCATATTGACCTGACGGCTGCACAAGGATGATTTATTGAAAATTATATTACTACAATAGATCCCTGTCTGGGGATCATATTACTAATTGATATAGACAGCTTTGGATATTATGAAAAGGTGGTGCCATTTGGTTTCACAAATCATAAGACCCTTGTTGGCCATGTAACCCAATGCAATGTGTTTTAGTTCACTGGTGTTATGCATGCAGAGTTATATTTAGTGTGATATGATGAATTTAGAAAAGGATAAAACTAATAATTACAATTTAATCGTCATTAAGAAGTTTTTAAAGTCCTCATTAGTTATACTGAAATGATTTCATCTATTTTAAAATAGGGAACGATATAAATTATGATGTTTGTATGGATACTAATTATTGTGGAACTTTTCAACAATAATTAAGAATCTTAATTGTTTCCTGCTCTTTGTCTCACCATAAGTCTTAGTCCTGGGCACACCGCCGCTAATAAATCACTTACAATATACAAAGGTGATTTTTTAAATTATTCAACCACATTATTCAGGGATTTTCGCATCCTGAAGATGCTCTTCTTGGTAGCTTATAAAATGTCAGTAGTGGGCAATGGTGTAATGGGTAACTATGGTCACTTATTACGGATCGTAAATAATGATAGTAGAGCAAAATAGATTGGACACCCTGTCTGTACGTCCCATAAAACTCGAGAACGCGTTCACTTAGAGAGCTGAAATTTTGCACATCGGTCTAGGACTTTAAGAAAAAAAAGTAAATTTCAGTTCGAAAATGGGATAAATCGGGCAACACCATACATCGTTTTTCACTATATACATATTTGCCGACTTAAAGTGCATCCAAACTTAACACACATTTGCAGAAAAACATTTGTCAAATATTTGACAAACAATTTATAGGTAGTTGACACATATTTGACAAATATTTGTCATATGTTTGTCAAATTTTTCTCATGTTTTTCGAATGTTCAGTTTTAATCATTTATTCTCCGCATAATGTAACGTGCATTGTAGAATCCTTCGTCGTATTTGTCGTGACGTTTGAGGAAAATTTTCGAAAAGGAGATGATGGAACAGAAAATTTTTAGACAGAAGATTGTGGTCATGATTTATTGAATATTAAATTGACGATCTTTCCGGTGTTCGAAATTTCCAAAGAAATTAATTTTATTATATTTATCTTGTCCCATTTCTCATTCATGATTACATTACTAATAAAAACTTCCAAAATAAGCTTTCACTATCCACAGCTGTTGAAAACAAACTTAAAGTACTGTACAAATACCTAATATTTTCCATTTTATTTGAATTAAATTTGAAATTTTGAATCAATAGCTATAAAATTTGCGTCCATACCTATCAACCATTCCACAAATCCTTCACAACTGTTTGACAACGTTAGACAAATGTTTGATAAATGTTTGACAAATGTGTGTCAACTATTTGTCAAACATTTGGAGTATTCTTCTTATGTGTTGACGGGCCTTTGGAGAGACGAAATTTTGTACACCGCGTTCTCATATAAATAGTAAATGTAATTTCAAAAATCGGGCAGCCCCTTCTTGGTTACACAAAAAACCATATACAAGTTCTTATACTTATATTACATTACATTTATATGTATGTGTGTATGTTCGCACTGTAGCAGCGGGTTATTGTTTTCTCTCTCAGAATCTTTAAATATTGTCGTATTATTATATTTGTTTAGGATATTATTGTATTTGAACACTCCGCAATGTGAAGAAATTAAAAACTTTTAACAATTGAAACATGTCAAGGGCCGACTTTAAATTAAATAGAATGGAATTTCAGGTGTTATTCAATAAATTTATACAACCAATGGAAAATTAAATACAAGAGATAATCACGATGAATTTTAATATCAAAACGGATGTATATAAATTTTAGGCAATAGGCTTTATTACGATTAAAATTCTGCAATTTGATGCTTGTCATAATACAGATTGCATTGTAGTGTAGATAAATATAAGGCGTTGCGTATGACCAGGAAGCAATACTCTCCGGTACGCAGGGGCGGATATCCCTATAGGCCGAGTAAGCCCGAGCCTATTGAACATACTAAAAGTCCCCGTCAAAATTTGTTGGGCATGAGCCGCCATTTTGGTAAAAAGGTACACTTTTTTGCCTATATCTCGGTACTATAACTGATACGAAAAAATAGTTTAGATAATAAATATAGTTTATTAATTTGCATATAAAAAAGCTTATCAATATTTTTTTTGTATCTCCAATACTTCAGCTGAAATCACAAACGTTTATCTTCGTAAACTAGACAGAAGAGAAATTGTCGAACAAATTTACTCACCTCGATGTCTACAGAATGGAGAAACAGTGGCGGACAACATATTGTTTTTCCAAACGTTCAGCGGTTGTGACATTACTTCTGCTGTTTCAACGTAGACAAAATTTAGTTTATAAAAACACTATTTAAGCCGAACTATACAAGGTTTCAAAGAGCAAAATGCTGATCCCGAAGTCATTGCTGCTGCTGAGGAAAGCTTTTTATCGTTCCTTACAGAGTTTCCAAAGAAAGACACCATTACTTTGAGCTTCCTTCATTATCAAAATTTTGCAAGATCCATGGCGAAGGGTAAATTCAATCGTGTTGCACGGCAACATTCTCTTCGGACCTACCACCGAGTTCAGTCTTGGTATGTACACGGTAGTCCAGAGCAATGGGTTTGGGAAAGAAGCAAGATTGGGCTTACTTCAATTACAAAAGATCCGGCACCCAGATCCAGAGCACTCCTGAAATTCATTGCATGCAAGTGCAAGAAGAGGTATACTCCAGTCTGTCGGTGTAGGAAAGCAGGATTGAAGTGTTCTGTTATCTGCATTAGCTAACAGCACAGAATTTATGCGGGCTCTGGAGAAGAAGACCACGACGACGACGAGAATGAAGACCTGACCGTTACGAAATTATTGGCATACTAGGTCCAAGAAGATAACCAAGAAGATAACTTGGAAGAAGAGGAAAGAAATTTGTAAGAAGATATTGATATCAATGAGCCTGAACCATCTACGCCGCAAGGGTCTCCAAACTACGGCCCGCGGGCCAACACCGGCCGTAGTTTATTTTGATAAATTTTACAATGAAAGTAATGAAAGTCAGTCATACAAAATAAAAATTTTTTATTTAACAACCAACTAAGAACATATTAACTGACATTATATAATGAAAGCAGACACCTCAATTGTAATTAATGATATGAGATTTATCCTAATAACTTACAATAAGTTACATACATTGTAGGTAATTCACATAATGCAATTAGACATTATAATTATGATTAATGAGATTTATGTACCTGTAACTTTTCACTGACAATTGTTTGCAGTTGTGGATCAAGTTTACTAGCGGAAATTATGAATTTTGGAGAAAGTTTTTTCACACATATAAGTAGTGCCAAAAGCGGGAAAAAAAGCCACGAGCAAATTTGTGCAACTGATCAAACTGTGTGAGTGGGAGACTCTTATAAAATTCCAGCAATGATGACTTTAAAAAGGATTTTGAAAAATCTTGATATCGTTTGCAATTGCAACAAAATCTGAAAAACGAGACTTGAAATTTATTTTCAAAGCAACCAAAGCTTCAATTGCGAAATCTACCGAAAATGGAGTCTCAGTTTGCTGACTAAATGTTGAAAGGACTTAATATGGGTATATAAAGCAGGCAGAAGCTGGTTTTCTCCTTGTAATTTTAAATTAAGGTCATTCATGTGTTTAATTAAATCTGTATACAATGATAACTTCCATAACCACTCATTGTTTTGTAACTCAGCCATTGGACGATTCTTTTCATTCAAGAAAATTTCAATTATTGTTCAAAGCCCAAAAACTCGCGTTAGAACTTTTCCACAGCTAAGCCAGCGTACTGTAGTATAATATGGCAGATCATTTTCTCCAATATCTTCAATAAACTCTCGGAATTGATGATGATTAAGCGCATGTGATCTGATATAATTAACAGTTGACATGACTGGCTTTAAAACTTCTGACATAAAGACTGTTGATGAATGATGCAATGTACGATTAATGGTTTTGATCCATCGTCATTTTCTATGGCTTTTGATATGAGAACACCAACACCTTTAATTTTCCCACACATGTTTTTCCCACCATCAGTAGTGATACACTTCAAGTTTTTCCATTGAAGATTGGGTTTTTGAACAGCATTTTCGATTCCTTTAAAAATATCTTCTCCAGTAGTCGTGCCGTGAATGCTATAAACGTCAAGAATCTCTTCATACACTTTATAATTTTTATCTATACCTCGAATAAAAAGTAACACCTGAGCAGTATCTGAAATATCTTTTGATTCATCCAGGGCCAAGGAGAACCACTCTAAGTATCGATTTTTGTCAGACAATTGACTTAATATATTTTCTGCAATATTAACAAATTAGCTTTTTCTAGACATATTTCTTCTGCTGCTGCAATCATGCAATCCTTGATTAATTCGCCGTCAGTAAATGGTTTTCCAGGGTTGAGAGATTGAATTGAGAACGAGTCCAAATATAGTTGAAGTGACAGTTCAACATAACATCTTATTTATGATATTTTTGTGATGGAGCTATAAAAGATACAAATTTTGTTTAGATAAACAAAATAAACTCACAATAAATATACAACCTAACAAAACTTTCCAGTAAAGAGCAAACAAAAGAAATCCCAACTGTTAGCTGCAAACTCGACTACTCAATCCGCGTTTATAGGACATCATTTCGACTCAACTACGCCAGCTAAGCGCGGTCGAGTCGAGAAGTCGAGTCGACCCAATTTCAACTCGAGCCGCATATACAATTATTTGAACCTGAGTTGAACCATGGTTAAACCCTGCATGTAAACATGGTAATAGTCAGAAATCTCGTCTGATTCTTACCTTATTGTTAGATTAACTTTGACCACGGTATACTGATTGTAATATGGTATGATTGTTATGAGCCACGGCGGCCATCTTGAGCGTCACCGCATCACACGACTGTGCTAAAGACATATATATAAAAAAAAAAAAAAAAATAAAAAAAAAATCAGAAGTCTTCATATGATATGAATTGATGCAGTGACGTCATTGCATTACCTATCAAAAATCTAGTGGGCATATCTTGTTAATGTTTGTATACCGTGACTCGAATCTTCCTAACAAGCAATCACGGAGCGCAAGACTTCTCCATAACATGCTGTAGCTCTGGCGTTGTATAAACGAAAATTTACGTGTAATTAAAAACTACAGTATATTGGTATAGTGAGCTAGCTAGGTCTTCGCCACTGGAACTTAGTGGAGAAATCAGTGTGGCCCTCAGGCTAGAAAGTCTGGAGACCCCTGATCTAGGGCATCGAAACGGAAGAAAAGACATCAGTAAATAACAAATCGTGGATTAGGTGTACTGGAGATACCAGAAGAAAATAAAAACCCGCCTCTCACTCTACCCTGATGCTGATGCGGAAATGAGTAAAAAACGGTAGTACGTATTAAGTAATCGGTATTTACTGAAATTTCGAGAAAAAGTTTAGCGTTTTTACGAATTGTAGGAAATTGCTGAGTTTGACTATTCATCTGATTGAAAAATGCTTCCTACAAAATTTGCAAGAAATTTCATGCTCTCGGTCTGTAATTTTTGTAAGACCTATTTTTAATTTAGGTCGCACCATAGATGGCACAAGAACTAGATGTCGCATGCCATACCAGAGCAGAGTATACAGATTGTGAAATGGGTAGTGCATTCTGGAATGGACCATAATATGGTTTAGAGCGTGCCAAAAGCAAATGTTTTTATAATAGCAGTTTTATATTAGTTTGATCGACGTCCTCAATACTTCAGATACGAAAAAATATGAATCACTCGACGTATACATCATTTCAAATGTTGTGGTCCATCCCGTAATGGACCACCCAGCCATATAAATTTTGTATACTTTTTTGGTACTTCATGCGACATCTAGTTCTTGTGCCATCTATGGTCGCACTGCGGAGAAGATATTTTCGAACGCCTGGATTTCGGTACCATTTTTCCAATATAGGGGCGCGAACGGCAATCGCTGAAGGTCGCAAACTCGGAATATTAATGAGGACACCAAACAGTATAAGTACAATTATACCAAATTAGAATTCTCCTTGACATTTTGTAACGAAAGCCTTCTTTTATGCCTTCAGTGCCTGGACTAGTTTGAATCAAAACACATTTAAATTTTCATTTATATTTTTATTTTATTTTTTCTCGACAATTACTCAGACCATACATGACATCTTAAATTCAACCGCACATCGAATTCGGTGTCATCATCAGAATCGCCATTTTGAGATGTGCCATATTGTTCTGTACATTTTTATTCTAATTTATATATATATATATATGTATTGAATATATTTTGAAAGCATACACAAAAGTTGTATTGGCATATTGGGATTATGACTCTTAAGAAAATCCTTAATTTTTTATAGATTGTATCAAAAAACTTCAACAGGATGAAGGGAAAAAAGCCTTCGCCCAAAAAAACATGTCTCGCTTGAAGATATCTTGTATAAAATTGAAGGTATACCCTATATAAAACTACTACATCAAATCTGGTTCTGCTACCATTCCTTCCGTTTTCTCCAGATATATTTTAAGGTTACTGGTTCGTAAAATGACCCATAAAATAATTTTATGTAAACATTCCAGAATATCATCATCAAAATAACATAAAAAAATATATTTCAAGAAAAAGTATACAGAATAACTATGGTGAATTAGCTTTTTCTGTCAGAACTTCTGTAGTATAGGCGGAGTAAATTTTTTAATTGCAAAATTTCAGGCATTTGCATAAATTTCACGCGTAAAAATTACCTGAATAACAAATACAACGTTCTTAGTCACTTGCATTAACAAAAAATATACCTACCCGAGAAATCACCGCAAAAAAATAAACTCCCGGATTACAATGGATATTTACATAAAAACGCTTTATAAACGATGTTTTATGAGGCTTGGATGCATCTAATGCAGGGTGCATTGTTATGCAAAAATCCAACACGATATCTTCTCCACTTAAACGGTAGACTTCTAGATGAAAGTGCATATAATAGTTTGCGTGTAGCACTACAATAATCCAATTGTACTTGTTCACGTTACCGTTCCTAATACCCTTTGAGTTTCATCATTCCTTCGAAGAACAAAGAGAGCACACTTTCTCCGATTTAAACCCTTTCATCGACACACTGATCTAGCTATGGAGGCCAAACCAAAGGAGTCTTTTCGAATGAACAGTAAAAAGTAATAAGTAAGACTTCTTGAATGTTCATAGAAAACATGAAGATTTTCCCATCCTGACGAACCGTGAAGCATTCAAATGCAAACAAACACACGGTGGTGAGAAAGTGAGGAAATTTGCAACACGATTCCCCCAGTTTTGCGAGATTATTTTTGCAACACCTTTTTAACCGCAAACACTGTACGAACCTCGGAGTTCATGAACCCTTTTATTATTATTATTATGTAACTTTTTACGTATCTTTTGGATCTGTTGAGGCGAAAACCGCAGATCGATGGCCGATAAATCTTGTTCCACTCACTCAATACATGATTTCCAGGACAAGCGTATCTTTTAGCCAGGAGATGACGATATCATTGACTATAGGTGTATTCAACGAATCTCTGCGTGAACAACTTAATCGGAACTACTGCGCAGGATTAATAGCAATTGAATTAATGATGACTTTCTGGTGAAAACCGTGCATAATGAGAAAATATTCAAATGTGCGGATTACGCAGACGGAGCATGCATAACTAACAGTGTCGATGAGAAGTGGCACATTCTTCTCAGACACATTATCATCGGTTATGGTTGGTTAACAAATTGTGGATCAAGAAAGGAAAATCTGCGATCAACTGTATATTTTCGCTTCACTGCTCTATGGATATCAAATGCGGCATTCTTGGCGTCTTCGGCTGTTCCCGTACAGTGATTTCAAATTTTTCATCTAAGTAATATACACACATGATGTAGGTGTTTCTCTTTTAACTATTAGGACAACAGAGGAAGCTGTCCATCAATTCACCTTTGTCAGCGACATATCTGTATTTCTGTCTGTCTATCTGTCTATATAGGTGCTGCTTATACAGTCAACGCAGTACTAGAAATAATAAATAAGTCACGGTCTGTGGAGCATACCGCTGAAAAATGATAATTACAAGAGCTCTCATGTGGCATTGGCATCCCCTCTGGGAATAATGCATCTCAAAATTGCGGGGTCTCATTCGTTTTAGTAGTAGGCAGGCAGCAATACTTTTTAATGACAATTCATGGAAATCTGGGTTGCTTTTTTGTATCGTAATAATAGTCATATGAAACAAGCGTATATGGGTGCATCCTCTGTGGTATTCCTTTGACCAGCTCCCACAAATGAGCTCACTGGGAAAAGAAGCCTTTTTACGATTTTTGTGGTCAGTAGATCGGACTGTGTTATTGTATGGGGAGTTTTTTTTTTTGTTCCCAAGAGAACAGATGAGGCAATTACATTGTTCGGACACATTTTCCCAGGTGCAATAACTGAGATTTATATTACTGGCGCAAGCGATCAAATAACGCATAAGTGAATAAATTATGATTATTAAAAATAAAAATTTTTTTTATGTTTTATTCTACAGGAAATCATCAAGATTTTTTTGCTTCTTAGAGCTATGCGCTTGTCAAATATTTTGTATAACGTATTTAATCGGAGAGTAATAGCGCAGATCCAAATCTTATCGCCCGATCACTCTAACATCATTTCTCCTGAAAAGTATGGAAAAGATATTTAAATGAGCACATTAGAATCAGCTCGGAGGATGAGGGCTCTATTGGCCCTATTATAGGCAATAAGCTCCTAGAAAATCTCTCTTATACATTGATGATGTAATTAATTTAACAATCAGAGACAAAACGATTTCTGACTACATGCAAAAATATCTTGAAATTAAGGAGTAGGTTAGAGTGGAGTCAGCAGATTGCATTTTCTCTCATTATCGCACCAACGTGAGATTAGGAATTTTTCAAATCTGACGCAACTCTGTGAAATCCACTCTGGGTGAGAAGCATGAAGAACTTATATTAGAGTGCAAGTTTGAGACAAGGAGAGACAATGCAATCTGGTGACTCCACTATACTCTGCCATTGTAAACGCTCCTCAAAACTTACTAAAGAAGTTAAGTTTTTTGGAATTATTACATATGAGGGAAAATAGAGGAAGGGAAAAACAGTACTCACCACAAGTATAGTTACAAAAACTACTGCATGCCTCGGAGTAATTGGTTTTATAAAGACATCCTTGGAACTTAAGAGGAGTCAGTACTCAGCAAAAGTTTCAATTTAGATACCAGCGAGCCTGTAGGCAAAAAAATTTACTATAAGTAGGTTTGTGTCCTGAAAGTGAGAAAATTCATATAAAATTAGTCTAAACCTAGATAAAAACAGAACCAACATAGAAGAAGAAGGTGTGTCCAAGAGTTATATAAAACTCAGCCGCGTTTTTTTTTCGTATAATACGGTGACATTTTACCACCTCAATAAACTTTTCTTCCAATTTTTATTCAACCAACTTTTAATATTTTCCACGGCATTGTTATTTGCTGATATTTTAATTTATCAAGTCATAAATATGATTGATTGGTTCGTTATTTAAAACAGAATATTAAATATTTAATATACAAGTTCTTTATTTCACTCTAATGTTATATTATTCACAAACCTTCAATTAATCAACTCAACTTTAATTATCGCTAATACTGTACTTCCAATGATCGCAATCCAATTAGAACACTTTCGCTTGTTTATTACTTTCGCTTGTTAACACTGTAACGTCTAAGACAAGACTCTTCTACTCGCGATGACAACTTTTATATTTATACCCTACAAAATCTCCAGATTCTTCTGGAGTGTTCTTTTCCAGAATCTTCTTGACTATTTTATTCCTGAATCTTCCCGAAGATTCCATCATCGATTCTTCGAACCTGAAGTTTTTTACTCTCCATTCCCAGTAGATGGCATCACTTGTCTCTTTCTGTTACACGCACCCTATACGTGCAACAGATTTTAACTTTCATTTAAGTTCGACGACAACGTCGAACGATGTCGTCAGCATGTATTTTATACCATGCACCGCCATGTTATATTAGAACCCAAATGACAGCGTTTTTTATGGCGTTTTAGTCGTGTCGCTCACATTGTCTTTTAGCCATTTTTTGGGTTTTTCTTCCCAAAATATCATGATTCGAAAATGATTTACGAGTAAATCGTAATCTCTGAATTAAACTTCGAGAACGAACTCGATACAGAACAGAAAATAGATTACCAGCGTAGTAAAAGGAACATAATTCTCGACCTATCAACTCGAGATACTCTCTCGATATCGAATTGCTTTTTAGAGCTTAAGACGAAGTGAAATTGATGTTAAAAACGAAGTAAATGGGAACAACGTGTTTGTATTAGTGGGGTTATATATTTCTTATATATTAAGGGATAAAGCCATTCTCATGTCTTAAGCTATCCTCGCAAAGCGAGTTGTTATCACAGACTTCAATAATATAGACTGCTAGCTGCTGACCTTTTCCATAAAAAATTATTGAAGCCACTACCACTACTTGCCCCCATCCTGAGGGGCAAAACATCCCAAATAGATTCAATTTGCTGTCATGTGGCTGGACATTACATAATTAGGGCTACCATGATTAGCGAAAATGAAGTGAAATTTTAAATTTAATTTTAAAAATTAATTTTTAAACTTAATGAATAAGCGAGAAAAAAAAAACATTCTTCTGAGTGACAATATTATCAACCTTGATCAATTATTATATCATTAGATAGTCAGAAAAACGAAGGTAAGCAGAGGACTGTAAGATTCTTAATTTTTCTTTAGGAGCGGTAGTATTGGCATCATAAAATTGAATGAATGAATGAATGAGTATTGGAATAATTCTAAAATTGTCAACGATGAATACATTATAATTTCCTAAGTAAAGTAGCAGCAAAATAGTTAATACCCTTATGTCAGAATGCCTAAACCATTGTTTCGCTTTATTATAAATTTAGTCGCTAGTCAGAAAAAGCCACCACTTTCACATCCCAGGTAGAAAGCCGAATTACCTATCATATCGGTCAAGTATCTTTACACTAATCCAAATACCTGAATCATGCTTGGTCTAATATAAATCATTCCTGTATACCTTATAAGAAAATATTTCAATTAAAAATTTGGTTCAACACATTCACATTAAAAATGTATGCATAGAGGTAGAGGATTTTCTAATAGCCAATAACGAATATTTGTATTTTATGGAATATTATGGAAAAATTCTGTATTCTTCAGAGTGCTTATTGTTGTCATTATATTTTTTTCAAATTAATAAAAAACATTTCCGAATTAAAAATAAAGGTTAAAGCACGCAATTTTTGTTATGAGTTTAAAATATTACTATAAACTACCAAGCTAATGGGCCCTATTCTGTAATTTTTCATAAAATAATATTTTATGTTATTTTATGGCGAAAAAATCCCTTCTTCATAAAATGAAAATAAAATATTTTAAAGATTCGTATTCTGTCGTGGTTCCATAAAATCATTTTATGAATTCTTTTATGAACACGTAACATAAAATATTTAGTACATTCCGCTATGTTTTCTATTACTTTTTGAACAGCTGGTCAATTGACATTTGCGTGATACTCTATCAAATCACCCACTAAATAATCATTTATGAAAGCAGCTGCTTTCTTAATATCTCTTGAGATACTTTGGGTGTAAAAGTGCTAAAATATGACAACTCCTGACTGGATTAATATGAACCATGTCCGTAGAAATGCAAAGCAGCAGAAAGACAGCCATTCCGTTCAATTTTAGATTCCTAACTCAAAGTGAATGGAATAGATGTTTGATTATTGCAATAAATAATATCCTTTTATATGTGACAATTTCCCTCTTCTTACTTTGTGGCAGTACTAATCAGTCTTGGTCACTTCATTGCACCTTCAATTGTATCACTTATCAGATATACATTAGACATGTCAACAAATCAATTATTTTCGTTTTGAACGTTATCAATAGGAGATTAGTCATTTAAATCTTACCGAGATGAATTGTCGTGCTGAGCTCTTTATTTTCCTCTCATTCGTAACAGAATAAGAGAAACGAAGGATTTCGGGGAAGTTCGAAATTTTCCTTTCTTGCTTAAATTCGAGATTACTTCGAGAAAGCGAGCTTTTCGCTAAAATGTTTTCAGGGCTTATAATCTTTTCATAAAAAAAATTTTTGAAATTATGATTTTAGCGCCAAGACATTAATTAGCAGCTTCAGAACAGCAGAAGACTTACTTAGTCAACCATAAAAAAGATCAGTTTCAAAATGACTCGATTGCCTCTAAACTCAGACTCCTTGCTTAAAACTCTAAAATTTGGGTGTCACTTTGTAGTGCTCGTGAAAAATCGACGAATCGGCGAGAATGCGTACAAGATTTCTTATACAGATCAGTCGTCTGGTAAACATATGGTCGGTATGTGTAGAAGGCTCATTGACTCCCAGGTGCATAATAGCACAAGGGATGCTTTTTGTTTTTCATACCATAGGAATGCAATAGGAACGTACATAAGAAACAACTTACAAAACAGCCAAACCTCGATAATGAAATTAAATGGATAAAGCTAGCTTGAAGCTATGGGAATGTGCGAGGCCAGCTATCAAGGACAATCAAAATAACCTTAAAAGAGAGCGGTGGCCAGCTAATTGAGAAAAAACAACAGAGGCTTCCGGCCTGCCGAATCATGTCAAATTGCTGAATCAGATTTCTCGACAGCGACAGCAACAGCGCCAGCGGCAGCAGCGTCAAATATAGTTTTGCTGTCGGTTGTATTAGATTGCACTACAGCAGCTCAAGGTAGCAACCAGAAGATTCTGATATTTCTATATACGTATGATAGTATATCCACGATTCCTATGACCTAGTTTAGACAGGTCAGTATGCTGCCTCTGCCGCACGAAATCTGAAGGACAGGAGTGAGGCTTCATTCCTGTTCCCAACCATCATCTTAACAACAAATTTTTGTGAGGTAGACGCAGCATACTGACCTGTGTAAACAGGGTCTATGAAGACAGCGGCAGCAAATCTTAGAAGATAAAGCTCAACTATAATTGAAGTAAGGAACTTTACGAATTTGAACGTGACTGAGGTTTGCTTATGCACAATTGATATTATTTTTAGCCTAAATAGATATCACATTTCGTACGGGTTAATATCTTGATATTTTATGTTTCCCCTCAGGCGCCTTATAGTTAATTTATGTACATGTGGTAACTTTAAAGGGCGCGTTCGCTTTACATAAATAACATTACTCACGTATACGTAAATTGTGGTTGAGCCTATAGAGAGAACAAGAAGTATGATAAGAGAAATTTAGCGTAGTCAAATTCTTGTTCTATTAGAATCTGTTGCAGTTGTAGTGAAAGCTTAGTACAGGCGTGTAGTATGAATTAACATAGAGAGGGTGGCAGCAAGATATATGTTTGAAAATATTGCGCTTGCTCCCACCGAAAATGTTATTAGTCGCTGTCACTACACCAAGCACCTCAGGAGTTTCGCAACTGTTTCAAATGTAAGCAAATCAATGAGCTAAACATACATGGTACATGGCCTACTTCAAGAATCTTTAAGAAAAGCCACGCTCATGTCATGTACACGAATTTTATAGGTATCAACACTTCCTGTTCTCTCTATATTCGTTCTCAACCAATGAAAGCAACTACCGCTGTCATTCGTTTACCGAAATAGCATTCTTCTATTTATTGTGTTGTACTGCATCCAACTGCAAAACTATTTTGGACATTTCTGTCGCTGTCTTGCAATTCAATTCAGGCCGGCCGGCGAGCGTATACTAACTCTTTCTATTGAACAGCTTTTCAAAAGATTTCTCTTATTAGTATACGCTCGCCGATTCAGGCTTAAGGGCCCAAATAGAAAAACTAGCCTACTATATTAAGACAGCCTTCCTCGAATAAAACACGTAAATAATCACCAACTTTCCTTTATAAAGATTGTAAAAAAGTCATCACTTTTGGTAAGCACTTAAGTGCATGCTTAAAAATCGGTAAAACAACAACTATCAATTCTGCAACCAAGAAGCTTAATCTGCATAGCACCTACTTTGTAAATGTGCAGAGCTTGCTTGTCAAATACTCCATCCATCTGAAAAGGCGTCCTAATATGTCCACCTTAATAATAATAATAGAGGCGGAAAAGCTTTGCTTTCCTCAAGAGAAGTTATTCATGGTTTTCTTCAATGTAGTAAATACATATACATATACAAGAGACGTGCTTGCAATTAAACAAGTGGTTGTTAAACCACAATCTTAGGAAACATATTAAAGGGGATGTAGTTAGCAGGCATGTATTTATATATTCTTCAAATATTTTCATAATCCCAACCTGCTCCTTTTCTACACGGGCGATTAGAGATAGTCGTTTAACCACAAAAGAAACCTGTTGGAAAATAATTTTTCATTACAACGTCAGGTCATATAATTTATATCAGTCAGTCTCCACCAGTCCAAGTAGATCTTGTTGACTTTCCTTCGAGTAACTGTAAGACAAACAGGCCATTGTTATCTAAACGGGCTGTGGGCTACCGTGTAGCTCACAACTAGTATCTTTCAATTTGAATAAATATTTACAAAAAGACCCATGAGAATATAAAAAGTCCCAAAATTATTCGGTAGCAATTGTTGACATAGTCTCATTGTCCTTTGGGATTTCTTAGATCTGAGAAAATTTGAACGTCTTCTATACTCGAATACACATGGTGTATAAAGTGCAGCTAATTCAACTGTGAGAAAGATGTCTGGCGAATTTCTTATATGTACATAGGTATATAAGGAATATCTGATAAGCGTAGATAAGGTTAGAGGAAAGTTCTGTAAATCGACAATTAAATAATAAAAGCAGACAAATTTTTGCCTAGCCAAAATCTATTAGTTCATACAAATTAGGGTGACTTACTTCCTAAAGTCTTTACCTTTTGCATAAGATACAAGCAGATTTTCTAGATGAGACATAATCAGTACGTTTACATGAATACTTGAGTACTTGACTTGAAATCCACTTGAAGCTCAGGTAGGGCGGTTGATTGATTTAATTCCAATTACTTGACTTGAATTTTTCTTGAGTTTAATTTTTCAATTACTTAAGTTGAAATTTACGCGTTGCATGAGCATTTTCATGATATTTTAATTACTTCAAGCATACTTCAAGTATTCATGTAAACATACTGAGTGTCTCTGGAAATTTTATCAACACGAATCATAATACAACTTCGAAGGAAAATTCAGACACTTCAGTTAGTCCGGATAATTTTCTAATTTTGCCTCCTCGTCATATAGAACCGTATCCAGAACAAGACTGCAACCCAACTGAGAAAAATATGTTTTTAAGGTAGCATTGGTAAAATAAATTTTTGCATGTTAGTAATTTGCAAATTTCTATTCGGCTTTCTATTAAAACTTGAATGTTTGATTTTGATGTAAGAATATTGCTTGAGAAATAGAACTTTATCAAAGAGTTTTGGTTTTGTAGAAATTTATATTTGGTTAATCCTCTCCAAAGTGAATAATTTTTATAGTACCCCAAGTTACTTTTACCGGACTGATTTTTTTAACAAAATTAATCCCAATTTACGTAGCAAGCTAATTCATATAAGTTTTCATTGGTTAGCATTTCCAGCACTATCCCGTACTCAGTTGGACGTTTATATAAACGCTTTATTAACCGTATAATGCACGAGTGCATTATATCCCCTTCGTTTTCTGTATGGCATATAAATGCCTGTATGCCTCAGGGCTTTATTTTTTCTCTATCTCTCTTATGCAGCATGTGCCAGTAGAGATTGAATGATTCGATTATTGAATAACGATTTTAAAAATACCATTGCTTGGGGCGAAGCGAATCATATGGAATTTAATGCATATAAAGCCCAAAGCTGCCTCATCACTTTAAAAGTAAATCTTCATTTTAGCACTCCCGGACCATTAATTTCCAATATACCGTCACTAGGCATTCTTGGTATTAATATGTCTGTCAAGTTAAGCTCGACAGATCACATCTTATCTATCGAAGTATCTTGGATTTCTGAAACGGTAAGAAACACTTCAGCTGGTAGAATCTAGCGCTTCTGTACAAGTCCTCTATCAGATGTAGAATGGAATGCAATTCTCATATCTGGGCCGTGATTGGTCGCAAAGAATACATTAGATACTGTCGAAAAGATAACCTTCAAGCTTATTTACGATTTTATAGCCTATGTGGATATTCAGATGAAATAGTTATGTAGTTATGATGCCTTATAGTTTAATTCCTGCACATAATACCGTTGCGACAATCCGTACACTTCCTTTGGCCCTTAAAAAATACTAACGGTGGTACAGTAAAATTCCATAATGATTTGATTTTTTATCCCGAATTGCGCTAATGTGGAACAGCCTACCATCGTCCGTTTTTCCTCAAGTTCGCGATCTGTGAAGGTTCAAAACTGACATACATCACCACCACCTTTCCGCCATTCTCCTCACGTACCTTAATCTTTCCGGATATTCTTAGCCATGCTGTACTTTACATCAAAGGATATCCCCTGAGCTTGGCTTAATTGTATCTATAAAAAAAAAAACAGTAAAGATACAGGGATTCAAACTACATTTTTCAACTTTAAAAATAAAAATAAAAAAAATAACTAATCAAAATAAAATCATTTTTATTTAGTCATTGAAAATAATTGTGCGAATTTATTTGTTTAAAATAATTGATTGAACCCCCAACTCGAAATGCATATTTGAAAAAGCTTTTTCGCACACATTTGGAGAGATTTGGGCCATTTTATTAAAATATTCTTCTTCAATTGCGATCACACAAAATCGGAATGTTCAAATTACAATTTTAAATAACATTTTGAAGTCAACTGGTTACCCCGATTTTCATTACTTCCAATTTGTCACGATCTAGGCGAAAAGATCAGTAAATTTTAGACCACAACCAAATGTTAAACGCCACACGCTATGCAACATCGGAGAATGGAGCTTACTTTTGATTCTGGGTCTTTTAAAAGGAAAATTTCATTTACATAATTTGAAATCAGTGTTTTTGTGGATAATGACTTACATATATCTTAAATTATAGTTAACGAAGAAGTCTAGTAAATAACGTCGAGAAAAATTTAAAAAATATATTGGAATGGGGATATTAGATCGTAAACTTATAAGAAATGGTAAAATTGAAGTTTTTGAAGTAAAACTTCTTACGTTGGGCTGTGAACTACCGCGAGAGGAGAAAAGAGCAACAAAAACCTGGCCTTTCCCCTTTTCGCGGCGTTCACTCTCCTCCTTTTTTGCTCATCTAAGAGTCTACGCTCATAAAAATTGTTAATGGCTCGAGCACCCGCTTTCGTCTTCCAATAATGCATAACAGTTCTATGGAAAAAATTTCCAGTAAATTTCTAAGAAAAATTTGTGGCCTTCCCTACATGTTCTTCAGAATTTGTATGCATTTGGCTGGCAATGGGTGCTTGGGGGGTGGCTAATAATTTTTATGAGCGTAGACGCTAGTTAAGTGAAGTCAGTACTCAGCAAAAGTTTCAATTTAGATACCAGCGAACCTGTAGGCAATAAAATTTACTACACGTGGGATTGTATCCTGAAAGTTTGAAAATTCATATAAAATTAGCGTAGACCTAGACCACAAGTCACATTAGAGATATCTAGCGTAAAAGCCAGAAAACCAACATGAGACAATTTAAGACGAAGATGACAATTTGCAGTTCACATAGATTGAAATTTTTTAACGAGAATTAACTCTCCTAATTTTTTGTTTTTTGCCCATAATTGTTAAATATACTATTTTGCTTTATATTTCTACAACATTCAACAAAATATTGCAATTTCTCGTTTGTGAAATACCGGGAGGAAAAACAAGTACTATTAGAGTCAAATAATTAAAAAAAGAGCCACTACAAATGAAAAAAACTCGACATTATTTGCTAGATTTAGGCTTTATCTTTCTAAAATAGTCACAATCTAAAGAAATGAGCATACCTACTAACAGGAATTTGATTTAAAAAACTTCAATTTTTACCATTTCTTACAAGTTTACGAGCTAATATCTCCATTCCAATACATTTTTCTTTATTTTTCCCGACGTTATTTACTAGACCTTTCGTTACCTTTAATTTAAGATACAAATAATTTTTTTGCTACAAATAGTTTGCCAGAAATTCGCATTGAAAATGTATGAAACTTGCATATCTTGGTTCAGTACCTCCTCTTAAGTAATAAGCATTCAATTTTCCTTAGAAATTTACAGAAAATAAATTTATTATAATTCAATTGTAGTGTTGAGCGGAGATTTTAACAAAAATTTCGCCACAGATGCCTAGTTATCATTAGTGAAATTTTTAAAAGATAAATTTAATTTAAGTATGCTTAACGATCCTAATTAAGCTACAACTAGAGGTGGTACAACTATGGATGCAGTATTCACGAGATTTATTGATAAAATCAATTCAATTATATTTGTTTCCTATTATTCCTACCACAAACCTATTGTAACTTTTATAGAAAATACACGTAAAGAATCAGCACTATCAATAGTTGAATGTGATGATGAATAACCAAGATTACTGTTATATTATATTTGTATTTTTGTAATAACGTGTTTTTGTAAAAAAAAAAGTCTATTAAATTGATTAAAAAAAATGGTTAAAATTTTATTTATACCTGCAAATTATAAATGTATTTTAATTGCTGTCAAAAGTTTTTCCCTATTTTTATATTAAATCATTTCCAATTCTTTAAAAAAGAAATTTACTTTAGTTTTAGCTTAACTCTTTTTAAATAAACTTTATAATACTACTACGTGGATAATTGTATCTCTCATTCTCTCTTTTCAATACAAAGTAAGTGAAATAACACAACACTTAAGTTTTACTTCTGTCGGGGTTTCCCCTACCACATTTCTGTTTTTCTTTAATAAAATTCTGTTAGTAGGTATTCTCATTTCTTTATATTGTGACTATTTTAGAAAGAT
Source organism: Dioctria rufipes (assembly GCA_963924295.1). Classification (NCBI taxonomy): domain Eukaryota; kingdom Metazoa; phylum Arthropoda; class Insecta; order Diptera; family Asilidae; genus Dioctria; species Dioctria rufipes. Next base: position 247,346,084 of record OZ002741.1, on the reverse strand, counting down.
AAAGCCTAGATCCAGCAAACAACGTTGAGTTTCTTATTTTTAGTGGCACTTTTATAATTATTTGACTCTAATAGTACTTGTTTTTTCTCCCGATATTTCATCGATGAGAAATTGCAATATTTCGTTGTTGTAATACAAAGCAAAATAGTATATTTAACAATTATGTGCAAATAAATTTAGGAGAGTTAATTCTCGTTAAAAATTTGCAATTTTTTTAAATTGAAAATTTTCACTTTCGTCTCAAATTGCAGCATGTTGCGTTTCTGTCTTTTACGCTAGATGACTCTAATGTGACTTGTGGTCTAGGTCTAGGCTAATTTTCTCACTTTCAGGACACAAACCTACGTATAGTAAATATCATTGCCTACAGGCTCGCTGGTATCTAAATTGAAAATTTTGCTGAGTACTGACTCCTCTTAAAACACTTCGAAAATATAAAAAGACTTTATAAAATATAAAAAATGCATGCTTCATTCATTTAAAAAATAAAAAATAATTAAATTTCACTTATCTTGTCGATGGAGTGACTTCATTCTTTGTCTTTGAACCTTTGAACAAAAAAATTATTGCCCAGGAATTTGAGTCGCCGTAATATGCTGAATAACTGAAGCAAAATCACCCATATTATCGTTGTCACTTTAAGTGAAAAATGGCGTTACGACACAAAAATGGTATTATGATTGTCATTTAAAGTGACATTTGTCGAAAACGTACGACTTTGGACATATGAAGTAGACAAATGTCGATGTAAGTGATAATTAAGTGACAATTTCACTCACTTGACAAATTTTAGATGTGTCTGAGAAAAAGGAAAATGCAGGCAGAAAAATATAAAATTTATGATGGCTTTTTAAGTTGTTCAATAAAACATAAAATTCAATAATTTTTTATAAATTAAATTAATATTTTTTTTGAACTTTTAGTGTAAAAATTACAAAAAAAATACAATTTGAAGGGCTGAAATACATCGCGTTTATGATTTTTTTTTCTTTTAAACACTTTCAAAAATAACAACAATACCACGAAATAAGACACTTAGTCTACAATTGTATTTCATACCCCGACACATGCACTTTAAGTGACAACGGTAATAAGGCTTCGAAGAAAAATGTCACGTCACACCGTTCGGCAACGACAATACCAAAAGTGAAGTGAAGGGAGTGTCTGCGGAGCTTGTCACTTCGGTAAGTCGATAACTATAATAACGGTGAATGTATCTTTGTCATTTTCACTTCTATGTCTAATGTCTGACTTAGAAACCTTCGAACTGGCTTCAGTAATAGGCTTTAGAGTTCTCTTTACTATATTTGAATACCTGTGTCAGAATGTTTTGTACTTAGGTATTTTCTCCTGGTAATTTCTGTGAAAATAGATTTTTTCGTGGTGATGCATCCAACTAAAAATTAATTACGTGTTGCACGACGTGCTTACAGTGAAGAATATTTTTGCATGGTTGCTTACCAGCCATTGAGCAATTTGCTGTTGTTCTTTGGTAGTTAGAATGGCGGATGGACCATATCCTGGCGTCATTGGCCTTTAATGAAGCCAATTCTGTATCTTTCCTCTAGGAATTGAAATATATTGCTGGAGCTTTTTTAATTGGAAATTGAGGCTCAATTTTTCTCAAAGCTTTTAGCAAATCCTCTTCTGAATATAGCCCTTTTGTTGCCATTAGAAAAGTCAAAATAAAAAAAAATCTTCCGGGAATTCTGATTCAATCCTTAATTATTTGGAATAATTCGGTCAAGATCGAGTCGGGCTCGCACAATCAGGGTTTCGTACCAGAACTTTATCAACAAACAGTCGATCGACCGAATTTAAATATATTTAATTCTATTCCAAATTTGCCTGTGATAAGTAAATTGTTCTGGAACATTAGTAAATAAATTATCAACTATTGAGTTTCTCCTTTAATTAGCTCTATATTTCAATTGTTTTCAACGCTACTGAATTGTCAAATTTCAATAATATTCAAACAGCCGGACGAAAGAGTGATCTAATAAGAGTAGGTCTTATTAGTAAGAGTTGTGTTAGAAATTAACATAAAAAAAAAACGTTTTAACAGCAAGACACTGACGTATAAAGCTGCAGTTTTCTTGTTATCTATGGCTCAACTTATACCAATCCTGATAAAATCAAAATGTTGGCTTTATAAACCTAGAGCATCAACATCACGCACATTTACATTTAGAGCTATATATTCATGACCAAATCACCAAAAAATTTTATTTATTTTTATTCCTTGCTAGTAGCCCCTCCAAACGATAGCCCACATGAAACAACACAACATCTATGAAGAGGCCCAATTCACTATAAAAATTGCAAGTCACGCGCACGTCACGAAGACTTAACATTGTGCCAAATTTCAAATTCCTACGTCGAGAAAAACGTCTGTGACAGACACAAGAGCGATCTTTATAAGTGTTTCGTTTTTTCCTTTAGAAGTACGGAAAATTAATCGGGGGCTCGCAATTTATGCAAAGGGACACTACTGGGTCATTTACCCTACATACAAAATTGATGATATCTTCTTCATTTTGACATAGATCTCATTTGAATCACTTCTGTTCTAGGGTAACCATATATGGCGGGTTCATTCTCATTGCTAAGGTGTTTCAATCCACTTTTATAACTATGTAATAATATTGATTAGAATTGCTCAATTGTTGTTGTGAACAAATGCACTAGTCTTTGTCAAGCATTTTTTTATTTTCCCTTCTTCATGGCTCTTAATCTTTAATTTTCAAACTGGAATTATTTTTCTTTTAAAAGAAATAGTTCGCATTTCGCTTTTAATTTATGCTTTCAATTTGTAGACTTAGTTTACTTTTACAATCATTGAACCCACCAAATAGTACAAAACCTCTGAAACCTGCCCAGTAATTTATGATAATTAGAAAATATTTTATAAAGGCAATCAAAGCAATTACACAAAAGAAAGATATTTTAATAAAATATTTTACTTTATTTATGACATATTCGATTGGTTAAATAAAAGGAAAAAGTGAAATAAATCTAATTATTACATAATAGGAAAATGACTATACTATAATTAACGTTACCGTAATTGAGAAGGCAGATGTCAAATGAATTTAAATATGCATTATTATGTATTCACTGAATTACTTTCAATAATAATTGTGTTTTCTGTCAATTTACTTAAAGCTGCCTTATGTAAAACTTGGGTTAGCAGACTCTCTGCCAAAATTCTCTGGTCTCTATTTTTCAGTCTTTTCAATTTTTTTGCGATATATTTTCCAAGAGCTTCATACTCATCATCCGAATTGGATTCAGGTTTTTCTCTTAGAGCTTCAGTACATGCTTGAATGAAAGAGTACTGTTCTTGCTGCTTCTGATGTTTCCTTTTTGTAGTTTTCTTACGAATATTTGTTGTAGAAAATGAATTCTTTTGATCGTTGTCAACTTCAGATATCTAAAAAAAAAATATGTTAGTCATAAAACATGTTGGTGGCGTGGTAATACTTAGTTAAAACAAAAAAAAAAAAAAAAAAAAGTACAAACTGCTTTTGGTGTTCTGGACGATAAACGAATTCGCATAGACACCCCCAGGGAATCATTGAATAAGGTATTTTGATATTTTTCTGTAAACATGAATTCCGCAATATACTTTGAGAAACCAACATATTTACTCCACTTCAGAAAAACCCCTTAGGTCGATTTTAAGATTAAATTTTAAAATTTACAAAATTTTTTCGTTATGCCAGGACCCCCTAAATAAGTTTTCCCAAGGTCAAAATCGTTTTCTCGCATTCGAAAGCGGCATTTTCACCAAATTTATACCATCTACCAAATGAGTTTTTCCATAAATTGCTTTTTGCGGTAGATTTTTTCAAAGTCAAATCAGATCTAATAAATGAATTTTCATAAAGTCCTGATATAACTGTTAAACTACTTTCTCGCATTCGAGAATGGTAGGTTCCCTCCATTTTCATCAAAATACGAGAAAAAATAAAATTGAGCTTAAGAAAGAAGGTAGAAATTTGCTGGAGTTCAGCCTTTTACACACCGCTGGACTTTCTTCCAATTAGGTTCAAGCACCGATCGCATTGTCACATCCAGTAACTATAACATGTGACATCACTAATACAGTGGCATACTGCGTTTTTGGCACAAATGACATTTTGACCTTGTAATTATTTGACCAAATTATCGGTTTTTTGAAATATTTCGATAACAATACAAGCTACAAGCCTCAAATTTTGCATGTATATTTCGACAATTATCTATAAAGGAATGCAGAAATATGTTTTTTTAAAGTCCTTTTTAACGATATTAGAGCAAAATTGCTCTTTTTTAACAGTACTTGGTACAGTTACCAAACCTGGTACCAACATAACTAACACTCCCGTCCATAAGGCGCACGGGCACTGGATGTACACCTCTATCGTAAAACCAAAGAACATCTAACAGAAAGAATACGCATCTCGTATACTGAAAAATTTTATATGGCGGGTCGTATTATTACGACCCGCTCTCATAAATTTTACGAACTCTGTGCTTTTTTACGATCCGCTACTCACCTCACCACCCAGTCATCTGTGGTGATATTACGACCCGCACTCGCAAATTGTATGAAAATTCTCTGTTTTTCACGACCCGCCACTCAGAGTGGTGGGCCATCAAAACACCAGTGTCAAAACCTGTGCCTGCACTCCGCATTATACCCATACATTGCATTGCATGTTCTGTTTTATTCTTTTACCTCTTCTCTAGGAAACCTGTATCTCAAGAATACTTTGTTGAGAGAACTTTCATTTACATTGCATTGTATTGCAGTGTAGTAGAAAAGAGGGAGAATAGCAAGATGAGCGGATGAGATAGGAATTGGTTAAAGCAGTCAGGCAGCAAAGTGAGACATGAAACCATGTGCATGGCTGGCATCGGCGTGTGTACATGTACAGTTATGGGGTGGCGGACACAGAGAGAACAGAGCAACATTCTCTCAGTCTCAAATCTTTGCTTCTCCCCATCTGTTACCTCCCGACCGCATCAACAAATAAGCATACAACTTGTTCATTTTTAGAGGCCAGATATAGCTTCTTGATAAGTTATATGTTCTTCGGTAAAATCTATCCTTACATATGGGGTTCTGTTAAGGTGATATGCTCTTGAGAAAGCGACGCACCTGAAAAGTCTTACTAAAATACAGAGAGCTGCCTGTTTAAGTATTACAGGAGCTCTGCGTACAACATCAACGGCAGCAATGGAGATTGTGATCCGGCTTCTGCCCCTCGACATCCGTGGGAAATGTATAGCTGCAAAGAGTACACTAAGACTTAAGGAGTCGAGCTTCTGGTCAACAGTAGACATTAGTCACAACAGAATACTGAAAATCTGTCCTGAAGACTGTATACGGGGAGCTACGGATTACATTGTTCCAAGACTAGACTTTGCGAGACCGTCCGCAACTAGCAATGCTTGTAGAGAGGAGTCGGATGTTTATCGCTTGGCAACTAACTGTAATATATGTATGTGTCTTTACGGACAGTTTGAAAATGGAAGTGGGAGCCTGGGTGTACTCAGCGCTCCCTGGAATACAGGAATTGTACCGCCCACCGGACCACTGTAGTGTATTCCAGGCGGAGGTCCTGGCCATTTGATAAGCAGCAAGGATGCTCCGTACAACTAACGTTGTACCTAGCGATCGAGTCATTAGGATTTGTATTGACAGCGAAGCACCATTAGATCGCGCCTAGTGCAACGGTGCCGCTGTGAGCTCTGGAAACTGGGCACTAACCACAGAGTTATTCTCTGCTGGGTGCCTGACCACAGTGACATACTTGGAAACGAGACAGGGAATGCCCTGGCCAGAAAGGATCCCGCTATGAATATATGTCGACCAGAACAATCCGTAGGTCGGCCCTAGAATCAGTGAAAAGGATTCAAGACGTACAGGCATGTAACCTGGCAAATCACAGATGGGGAGAATTGACCACATGTGCGATTTCAAGACAGCTGTAGCCCGAGGTTTGTCTTTCAGTAGGAGAAATGCGCTCAGCAGCTACTTCTTCGGCAATTGGGAGAAGCTAGCAGACAAGGAGTTGGAGGACTTGGTAAGGTTAATTAACTCTTGTGGCTTGTTCCAGCGCACCCCTTAAATCTGAGGCTACTTTCCCAGGTAGGGTCACAATAAAGTGGTTTCACAATTGGCCAAAAATGGTGAAGTGAGGCTAATCGCAGTAGTTTGCGCGATGGCCACAATTCTAACCTAAGGCATACACAAAATTTTGTATAATATCCTTTCCCATAAGGATAATATAAAATGCTTGAAAATTACTCTATGTATATTTTTTTATTAATAATTTTACATTTTGACAAAATTTCAAAATTTTCGAAAATTATTAAGAAGCGCAAAAAAATCTTTCTAATAATTAAGCCATAACCGATTTTAATCCTGTACCAGAATTTATAATAAATTCGTTTTCTTTTTTTAAGATGGAATACGATTAACTGTAACGACTTTTGCTTTCGTATATGGTATAACTCCTGACGACATATTTACATTATAAAGTGGAACCTTTTCAAATCTGAAGATCGAAGGAAAATCATGCACTTATACGAATAGCTAAAAAAAATCCAAAAATGGTAGTCGCTATTACAGATATGATATACCCAGAAAGATGGTTGTATTTTGTAACGGAAACGTCGAAAAATGTAGCAAACGAGTTCCAAAATAAGGTTTTTTATGAATGTTTTGTAAAAGGCTAAATTTAAAAGGTATTTTTGTACAAAAAATTTTGAAATATTGAATATGCTTTTTCTGTAAGTTTTGTATAAGGCAAATTATTATAAACAAAACTTTTAGTACAAAACACAAAAATTTTAATAAAAAAAAACAGTTCTTTTGACGACTACAAAAAAAAATACAAATACAATACAAATATTTAATATAATTCAAAGAAAAGAGCAATATCGATCTAATAACCATAAAAAGGACTTTTCATATGCTTTTTCTTCGGGCATATAAAAGATAATTGTTAAAATATACGCACAAAATTTGAGATATGTAACTTACACCGTTATCAAATTATTAAAAAAAAAAAAAAAAAAAACTGATTTTTCGGCCAACTTCAAGGTCGAATTTATTTTAATGTATGTATATGTAATATAATAATTAAAAGTTAATAACCTATGTTAACCGCTCACAAAAGCAGAAGCTTGTGTGTGAGTGCTGTGACTAATTTATTACTTACTAATATTATAAAATTAAATTATGAAAATACTAAAATGATACATCTAGACTATACTATGGCATGTAATGTAATTAGAGTATGCAGTTCAAAATTTATATCTTATATGTATATTATGTATTATGTACGAGAATGTATGCATAACTCAAAATTTCTATGAACTATGTTATTAAAAATAGCTTGGTTGTTAAATACATAGTTTTTCAAAACGGGTTTATAATTGAAAACATTTAGAGTCTCTTTTTTACTTCTGCGGGTAACGCATGATAAAATTTTGGATTTAAAATACTACTATGCCTATCTACAGGGTCGGACCTATGGGGGGGAGGTACGCGGAGGACTTGCCTCGGGCGCTAGTTTTAATGGGTCGGCAATACGATGAACTTTTAAACTCATAACTAAACGAGAAAAAATCTAATTAAAAGAAAATTTTTTCAGACCATACTTCACACTTCAATTTTCTTTCCGGAATCTACTGTCTATTAAATTTAAGTCTGTAGGCCTCTTTAACCTAACTAAAAATTCCGCTAATTCTCAAATTGTACCTTTGTATCATCATATATGAAATAAATTCAAAAATTGTACAAATGTACTAAGGTAGCTGGCAATCTTATGTTCCCCATCATCCACCAGCGATCAGAGAGGTCTCTTCAGTATGGTTACCTCTGATCGCCTACCACAAAAGTTCGATGATAGTGATACTTTTTATCAAAAGCATGTGTGAATCATATAGTAGAAAGATATCTCATTGCATAAGGCACTGAATAAACCAAGTAAAACTTGTAGATGGACCACTTTCTCGTCTATATAGACTGAAATTCGCTAAAAATAATGTCAATCAATTTCTATAACCCATAAGAACACCTAAATATTTCACTTCGCCCACATATTGGAGGATATTACACTGCCTCCTCTACCTTAACATTTGAATGTATATTTTCAAGCCCAAATTTCACAAAATATGTTTTATTTAAATTCAAAGCTGACTTTTGACAAACTAACCACACATACACTACTTTAATGCATCTTTGCGCTAGTGATAAAATACCCCTAAAGGCTGGAACAGAATGTGGTGCTGGCGCTTTGTAGCTGGAGCTGGCGCATAGTCTGCCGCTTACCTTGTAGCTGAGTATGAATACAATGCTTCAGCTTAGTTCTGTGAAAACTAGTTTGATATTTTATATTTCATTCCATATTTCCGCTTTTCTTTTTAAATTTTTATAAAGGGGATCCCAGAATATATCTTCCCTTTTCATTATTTCGATGATTTTTTCTGTATCAAAATTTTCAATTTTGTTTCACTCAAACAAACCGCTTCGAAATCACAAATGTCAATTTTGGCGCGCAACAAAAGTTAAAATTTAGCAAAAGTGCGTTGCAGCGCCAGCGCGAGCTACGCATTGTGTCGCCATCATACGAAAATTGTGCTGTTATATTTTGACAGTTTGCGCTACAGCGCCAGCTCCACATTCTGTTTCTCACTTAAATAACAAAACCGTCAGTACGTTTACATGAATATACTTGAAGTATACTTGAAGTAATCAAAATATTGTTGCGAGCGTGGCCTTTGGTTCGTTATTTAAAACACAATATTAAATATTTAATATACAAGTTCTTTATTTCACTCTAATCATACAAAATTCATAAACTTTCTATCAATCAACTCAACTCTAATTATCGCTAATACTGTACTTTCAATTATCGCAATTTAATTACAACACTTTCGCACGTTTATTACTTTCGCTTGTTAACACTGCAACGTCTAAGACAAGACTCTTATTCTGGCTATGACAACTGTTATATTTATACCCTAGAAACTCTCCAGATTATTCTCGAGTGTTCTATTTTCCAGAAGCTTCTTGACTGTTCTATTCATTCTATTCATTCTATTCATTCTATTCCTGAACCTTCCTGTAGATACCATAATCAATTCTCCGAACCTAAAGTCGTTTACTTCTCCATTGCCAGTAGATGTCACCAGTTGTCTCTTTCTATTGCACGTAACAATATCATGCAAATGCGCATTCAAGGCGGAAATTTCAAGTCAAGTAATTGAAAAATTAATTTCAAGAATAATTTAGGTCAAGTAATTAGAATTAATTCAACCAAAAGCCCTACTTGAGCTTCAAGTCGATTTCAAGTCAAGTACTCAAGAGTATGCATGTAAACGTACTGCGTGTCATCTGCAAACGCTAATATGCCCCCTTGGCGACTGTTTGAATAATTTTACACGCTGATTTATATAGATTAGATAGAGGTTTGGATCTAAAACCGTTCCCTGTGAGACCAGACATTTAATCCGAAGAGGATCACTTGTAAGATAGGAATGAAAAATATAAAGTTAGACAGTGCCCTTTTTAATCCTTGTAATTGCTAGTTTTCGTAATAAGAGCTCATGATTGATCGTATCAGATGCCTTTTTCAGATCTTTGAATATAGCTATAACTTTCTTCTGTTTGTCAACTGCCGAGTTTATAAAATTGATAACATCATAAATTGCATCACTACACTTTCTACAGTTATTTTTAAAACCATTCTGATTATTTGCAATGTATTGGTCCAAAAAACCAACTATCCTCGGTTTAATGAATTTCTCAAAAATCTTCGCGATATTAGAAATTATCGTTTTCGGTCTATAGTTAAATGTATCTGGAAAGATGCCCTGAGTTAGACTAGATATAGATTTAATGAGAATTTACGTCAAAAGGTCATTTGTGCCAAAAACGAGGTATGCCAGAAAGTACCATTACGAAAAATATTAATTGGAATGATTTCACTGTAAATAAAATCGATGCATATATGTATAAAATATTTTCTTAATAGAGAACCGATTAATGGCAGGATTACAAAAATATCTTGAAAGCACAGAATTTCATTGGAATGAATCCAGTAAATTGAAAAAGTTTTCGAAGCATAAGTTTTCATTAATTTTCTTACCTCTTTGCATGTGATTTCAGTTTCTTCTATTCCATTAATATTTCCATCACTTTCCATAAAGGCCATTTCTTCTATATTATCACAACCATCTTCTTGATCAGTAGTAAATGCAAGTAAGTCATAGTACCAAAGATTTGATGTGTATATTTCACCTGTTCCAGATTTACCACTTCTTCTTTTAGACATTTTAACCTTTCTCAGTTCTTTTCTGAAGGATCCTCGAAGTGATTGAATTTTTTTCGTAACAACATCACGATTAGCATTCGGATCAAATCTTTTGTAGAACTCTACAAGTTCATTGTACGCACTATTTTTTAGATTTCTATTTGAATATTCTCTTGATTTAATTTTCCATAGCGTTGGATGCTGCCTGTATAATTCTATGAATTCAGTTATGAATTCTTTGGACATGCATCTAATATCACACATTTTCCTTCAAATTTTTATTTGCTTTTCAGCGCAACCGACAACAAAACAATGCAAGTATAACATCTATGTAAGAACATCACACTACAACTGAACTGCCGCCACGCAATACTGAGCGATTAAATTTTATATTTTAGAATTATTTCATGAAGAAAACAGAGCACGCGAATAAACACGCTCAATCGTGGCGGACGCTTAAGTCTAGACATGCACACGCATTCATGTGGAAATCAGAATTACACACGATTGCGCCTCCAGGTATATATGTATAACTCTCTGTGTGTATGATATGCTAATACATATATATATATAGTATATATGTATGGTCATGTGTACCTATACAATACATATTAAAAGGCTTACAATCATTTCCCTTAATGATACATGAGCGGGCAGAGCAAGCGCGGACGCAATTGCTTAACATTTCTTCAAGTTCTTTCATTCTCCAGATTAGAAAACTGGTCCAGACTGGTGATAGAATTGACGTACTCGTCGAGGTATCACTCGCGTAAAAGAATAAACATAACCCACAGCCCAAGCTCGCTGTTGCCATGCAAGAATTCCTAATAAGCTAACTGCAGACTGACTGACTCCTATACCTGCTCGCTGAGTACAACACAAAGTAAGCCAAGAGCAAGAGTGAGTATAGGAGCGGACTATCTTTATTGTTAGTAGTAATTTGTTTAAGCTTAAAGCTATGAAGCCAAGAGCAGCCAGTCCAAATATTTACGTGTTCCTTTATTAATTTTTGTTTATACCCTGACTATGTAAATGGTATACCCTAAAGAAGTTTGTTCATTGGTAGATTATGACTACGAAGCATGTTAGAACCAATTTAACTGGAATTTAATATAAAAATAAAAATTATATTTATTTATACATACTCCATTTTCCATAGCCTTTTGGCGCGCTCTAAATTCCCTCAAACGCTGTATTCCACTTTTTGGAGCTTTTTTGTGGGGTTTTTGGGCACGCTGTCTTTCACGAAATGCTCGTACCCGTTCTGTACTTGTTTTCTTTGGCATTGTACGTTAATTCTGTTAATTAATATCACATAAAACATAAAATGACATAATAAAAATTTCAATACAATCCGAAAATGTATAACACATCACTAAACAGAGTATGTAGGTATACGGGTAAGAAACGAATATATGAAACACGTATAACTCAATTCACATCAATAACTATGTTCCTGCTGCAGGTACAGAGTAGAGAACTGAGATGGAAACTAAAATATGAAACGCGCTTGCTTCACTTTTCTGAGTCTCTGTCTCTAGGATGAGGATGACGGAGGAGTGAAAAGAGCCTCAGCTCCTCATTCCTATTTTTTCAAGTACCCAAAACCCAACAACTGGGATGGGGTGGGTAAGTGCCGTTCACCGTATCAAATGGAATTGTGACACCAACCGTACTCACTTCACTGTAGGGCATATACCTTTTTCCTATTTTTTACAATCACTCACTCACAGTGTCTACTGGTGAAGCAAAAGTCCAAGATACATAGTTGTAAAATGAAATAGGAAAATCAAACACAGTCCCTCTCCGTCTCCGCGTTTCACTTTTTCGTTTCAATCGAATTCCGTGACCTTAAAAATTTTCACTTAAAAAAAAAAATCAATGAAATCATGAAACATTTCGTTTTTTGCATGCCTGTCTGTCTGTTTCTCTTTCTCGACACGATGACTTGAGAACGAATTAATCGCTTAGAGAGCTGAAATTTTGTATACAGTAATTTTATGAAAAAAGTAAGGTCGAATTGGTATACACACAAAACACAGCTGTTCAACTCATCGGGAAAAATGGGAATGCCAGATTTATAGATAAGGTTTACTGTAAACATTACCTGGAATTCATTTGTAATGAGTACGTGAATATACCTTACGTTGAATCGGTTGAGGAAGGCAGCCGTAATGTATTGATGCGTCTTATTTCTGAGCATGCTATGCACCTTTAAGGAAATAGATCTATTCATTCGTGTTGCTATCGAAAAGAGATAAAGACTTTTGTGTCATTTAAGTAGGATAATTTTATTGTTTTCCTAAAAGCAATGAAGGAAGGAAAAGTGGAAAAGTGCGTACAGATGTAAAATAATTTGATATGTGCATTATTTTAGAAGTGGATAATATTCATTTAAGTACGGAATATGAATAAGTGAAGACGTCTTTATTTTCCATGGCTTCCTGAGAAAGCAAGAAGAATTCTTTCCCTTATACTTACCTCTCAATGAAAACAGAAAGGTGTTAGTTTAATTTTTTTATCACTTCTGACATCAATTTTGTTAGTTTATATTTGTTCACTTTGACAACAATTTTCTCTTGTTAGAATGAAAAGTCTCAGTTTTGTATTTTCTTTACTCTTTATTCTTAGTATTATCGGTTAACATGAGTTTCACTTATTAAGAATTTTTCCACAATTTTATTATTAAAATTACTTTTGTCTTATTATTATTATTTTTTATAAACTCCGTTTTTATATAAATCACTTATTATTATTATATTCTATAAAATTCACTGCACTGACTCTTTCTTACTTTTCTGTTTAAAAGGTTTTAATTATTTTCCTTTGTGTACAACGCAAACTGAATGCATTGAACTAATCAAAAAAACTTGATAATTGTTCAAAGAAACTTGGTAATCGATTGATTTTCCTAGATTATTATCCCATTTTTATAGGGATGAATTTCGCAATCGAAAAGTCGCGATCATTCCCAATAGTAGGGATAAACCTTGGGAATACCAACCGTCGATTTGCCATTGGTTATTTCCCAATTAGTCATGCGATCAATATTTGAATTGATCTCCCATTGGTCGATTGTAGCGTAAAGAAATTCATGATCAACAATTAGTCATGTTGCTTTGAAATTTAAAACAGTTTGTTTACTAGGGACTTGTTTATCCCAAACACTCTGGCTTGTAATTTGAATCCCATTGTTTATTAATAATCCGTTGTTTATTTTAAACACTTGGGCTTTTACTTAGTGCTTAACTTATTTATTTTATATTTGTTTACAATGAACACTTGAACATTTGAAATGTGAAAGCTTTTATTTATCTTTAAGCGCTTGGGTGATTAAGCTTTTGATTTACAACTTTATTTACTTGAAAGCTTTTAGTTTCAATTCGGGAGAATTTGTTTTTGTTTAAAATTTTCTTCCAAGAGAATTGTTTTTGTTTATTCTTAACGAGATTTTTATGATTACTCATAAGAAGATTCTAACGTATCGAATTTTGGTCTATGCGTATTTAGTAATTTTGCAGCGACAAATATTTTGAAGAATTAAATACGCGTAACAAGAATTTCGCAATTATATTATGAATTACGCGGAATTGACTTATTTACGAAGATGAATGGTGAGAAATATTGAAAAATGGTTAGTAAACACACAATTTACTTAATGTCGTTGTTTAAACTTTTGTAGTACAATAGTAAGTTGAATATTTATCTTTTGATTTAAATTAAAAACTCAAAACATTTATCTAGTCTGCATAATAATTGAAAATATCACTGTATGCGGAAATCACCAGTTTGCGGCCAGTTTGCGTCCACCAAAGTGCCAATTCGCGGCCAGTTTAAAAAAACTTCTATTCTATGGGGTATTAAATACATGTTGTTTTGAAAGATACGACTTTATTAAGTTTTCGTTATTTCTGATTTGAAAAGCCATTAAAAAATAAAAGTTGTGATATGATTCACAGTACATAAAACATAACATTCTTCAGATTAAAACTATGTAATTCAATTCAAACTGTGTTGTTTTACATAACAGCATCTTCTAAATTTCATTAAATTAAAAGGAACAAATCAAGAAGGAATTATATAACATAATGAAATTCAACGTTTTATAAATTAGAATAATAAAACATTTTTTTGCCTTAAAGCTATATTCAGTTCAATATACTTTTTGGCCAAACTTGAACCTCTTGGTCTCTCCTCTCCACTTTTATTATGGATTGGGAGTTTTTGATCTGTTTGATGTGTTACATCTGAAGCTCACCCTATAAATGCCGTGTGCCCCAGGGCTCATTAATTCTCCGTTTTTCCTCTTAATTTTCAATGATCTGATTTGCTTTAATTTCAATCCAATCCATAGTTTTGCCGATGACAGTACCTTGATTTCGCTTATTCCTTTGACAGTCTTGCGGAATTCGAGGGAATGTCACATGTGCTATACGAGATTAAATGATTAGATCATTGAATAACGATCTTGACAATATTCTCGGTTGTGCAAACTGATCACGTTGAATTCCATCCTCCTAAGATCCAAAGCTAACTAATCTCTTTAAATCAAGATCATCACTTAACCACTACCGTTACTTTTGATGAAGCATTAGTTGAAAACATTAACACCTGCTCGTTGTAGCATATGTATTGTGCTAAGAGGAAGTGCGTATAAAATTATCCCCTTTGCCTGAAAAACTCGCATAGCTCCAATTTTAAGTGGAACTTGCGGCCCTCAGCAAAAAAGTTCACATGTTTTTGAATTTGTTCAGTAATTAACCATGTAACCATTAACCCCATTCGCGAGTATTCTCATGCATCCTGACTCAGAACGAACTAAGAAGAACCCGACTTCTGGCATGGCTATTGACTAGATCCCTAAGTGGTCGTAAGTAAGGAAAAGCAACTGTTTCTTTAAATATGTCTCTTGCATTCATCTCCTTTATATAATTTTACAGCTCATCAAACCATTTTCGAATAACCTCTTCAGTAACAGTATCTCTGGCTTTGGTTAGGCCTTCGGGAATTGGATGTGCTAGCTCTGGATTGCATTTCAGGAAACGGTCGTAACATTTTCGCCCTGATCGCCTTTATCTGGATTTCAGATATAACAAAGGATGCTTGACTTTATTTTCCTGAAATTATAAATTCTTTTATGCTTCCGGATAATTCATGCTGAATGCTCCGTCCACTTTCCTGAGATGGCAGAATGGAATGCTTTCTTAGAATTAAAAATGAATGATTCTTTTTACTTTCCATTGAATTATTAAGGAAGACTTCCTTTTACCTTACAGGTCATGCAGAAGTAAGGTGTGCAAATGAATATATACCCACGTTATATACAACGGCGAACTTCTACCTAGGTAAACTAGGCAGTTGCCAAGGGAGCCAAACCTTGGTGGTGGGGGCCCTCCAAGGGCCGAAATGGTATACATGGAGGACATACGATATCGGACATTAAAAAAAATTAATTTCCTTTATTGTTCCAGCATACAGGGACGGACTTACCAATAGGCAGAGCATAACGGAAAATTTTTAAGGGCGGTATATTCTCAATTGATGAAGTAAAAGGAAATGAGATTAACAGGTTGATTGCAGAACTACAAAAACGTGGTTGTGCTTTCGAGAACTCGAGTAAAAAGTTTAACTTTCTCCTGAAGGTACATATCCTGGAATTTCAAGATATTCGCGAGGGCGCACGGAACTTGAAAGCCTTCTATCTTCTATCTAGGAAACTTAGACGGGACTTTAGAAAAAGAGTGTCTGCACCTCTGAGTTCATTTGTCGTCCGCTGCGGCTACACGGGGAAAACAATTATCGGGCCAGGAGTTATACAAGTACATCCTGGAAAAAGTCTTTTTGGACATTTATCTAAATGTGAAAATAGCACTCCGGATGTTGTTGTGTACACCAGGGTCAAACTGATCGGCAGAACAGTCGTTTTCAGCTTTAAACCATACAGGAGAACAGGCTCAATTCACTCTTTGTGCAGTACATAGAGTCAGAAATAATGGAGTCTGTGGACTATAGTGAGGTAATCCGTTTCTTTACAAAGAAGAAAGTTCATCGCATGGAAATCCAAGCATATGCTTACATCTAATGAACTTTCTTTGCATATAATTTCGTACTTAATTGTGATATTTCTAAATCTGCTTGTTTATTTTCTGAGGTCGATGAACGTTAAATAAATGAAAACTAGCGGTAACATTTTTGTTTTATTCAATTATTTAAAAAAGGGACCCTGACTGTGTTAATCGCCTAGGGGCCCTGGGTCTTCATGTCCGGGCCTGCTTAATACCGTCGAGTCGTAGGACATCAGATGAATGCATTAAAAGAAATGATCTGGGTATCTGAGCGTACTGTTTCCACACCTTTAATAGATTGTTAATATTTCAGCCTTTCATTTCCCGCTGGGAAAGTCTTGGCAAATTAACCTTTACATAAAAAGACAGTGTGTGAAGGACAAATGTACAGAATTAGACGCACCTGGGAAATCTCTGCAATGTTATATCTAATTTTACTGAAATGCTTCTAGAGAGTAATAATTTTAGTTTGCAAAAGCTTACTTTTCAGATTATTTCACACAAATCTATGTAATCTGGATTGGAGAATCATAATCTACCTGTAGATTAGATTAAAGCTAGGTATAAACAGGTTATCTTACATTTTGCTTTTCATTTCGTGTAGCCGTGAGTAAAGTAATTTTATTTAGATTTGTTTTAATACCATAGGTGATGAAATCATAGAAATAATGATGGTAGAGCAAAATGGATTGAGTGTTACATGTCTGTCTGTCCGTCCCCACGATAGCTCGAGCAGACATTTACTTATACACCCTTCGTGGTTGTCGACTCACGGAAGTAACAAACTCCGCCGTCACTCTCACTTCACTTTTCGTATTGTCGTTGTTGAACGTTGTGACGTGACATTTTTCTTCGAAACCTTATTATCGTTGAAACTTATAGTGACAAATAGCGTCAGGGCATGATACAAATATTAACAAGGTATGGCCGAATTATCTGTCAATTGGTTGCTTGCCTCCTTTGGCGACAATTGTCACAAATTTGTTCGTCTCAATTTCAATCGTCCTAATCAAAGTGAAAAAATTTTTCTATTTAGAAATTTCTTTGCTTTCTCACTAGCACATAATTACTTTTCCCGAAGTGATTTAAACGAAGAAACTAAAGGTGTGTACACACAGAGCAAACAAACGCAAACACATGTGTTTGAACTCTTGTTTTTGATTAAATGTGTACGTGTTGCAAATGCAAACGAATGTGTTTTATACCCTGTGCTCATGTTCCGTCTCAAATGCACATTTCCAAAGAATTTGTTCATTCCGTGGCAAACAAATGTGAAAAGTGTGTACGCATTTGCAAGCCAGAACGAACAATATGCGTAGGACATGTGCCGCGATTTTCCAACTTCAATGGAAAACATGCAAATGCAAACATATCTGTTTGATGAGACGTACACACTTAAGATATTCGTTTGAGTTTGCTTGCAAATCCAGAACCGCGTGTGCACGTTGCGACCTCCAATAATGAATAAAATTTCTAAAGAAAAAATTTCCAGTAAATTTCTAAAAAAAAATTGAGGTCTTCCTTACATCAGGTCGAGGCATCGTTCGAAATATTTGGAACGTACACACTACAAAATTTCTATTTCAAACGTGCGAGCACATGTGTTGCGTTTGTTTGTTCAGTGTGTACCCACCTTAATGTGTTGTTAAATATTTTAATATATTCAAAATGTATTTCAGTCAATAAAATACGAAAAACTCAATACAAATTTGCTGGAAATGACATTGTCACCTCATCACGTGGCAACACAAAAAATTCGTCTCGAATCGGCCATACCATTTCTTACTTAAAGTGACAACGATAATAAAAAATGTAAAATTTAAGTTCAACAAATAAAAAAGCAAAATTGGTAAGACCAATTCTTATAATACCCTAGATGAATCCCGTACACATACGTAAAAATTATAATGACCAACTTCAAAGGATTTCATATTCTGAGGAGCCTTTCAGTACAATAAAGACGTCTAGAATTGATCGTTTTTGCTATACGTAAAAAACCTAAATTTTTATATGGCAACACCAACAAGGGGTTGCCCAATTTAGCCCATTTTTTGAATTATATTTTCAAAAAACGTTTTTAACCGTCTTAATTTTAATTTTCTTTTAATTGCAACACAAGCGACTACTATGGCTGCAGGGACGAATTCGTCAATGTTGACATACTGGCTGAGTGTACTCTCAATGAAAAGCGGTGGTCATGTAGATAGATTCATGTGACACGTGATCTTGACACAAGTGTACGACACCGCTCTAGCCTAAAAAATTGCAGTACGTGTAGACAGAATCGCAAATATTCTAGACACAAGTCTTGTCTCTAGGTGTGGTCGTATAGCCCAAGAAACAATTTTTTTTAAATAATAGTAACGGTGAGTTTTCCATTACCAAATTATATAACTTGAGTTATATAGACTAGTACTCGAAACCTCTTTGTAACCACTATAAACCCCTTATAGAGCTTAAATGGAGGATTATATAAAGGTTACCGTGACTTGATTTAGGTAACGTTATATAACTAAAAGTTTTATAAAATGAGTAACCAAAATATTCTGGTTACCTTAATATAACTTCTTATAAAACCCTTATATAACCCAAGCTGCTCTCGATTAATTTATTTTGGTCATAGCAGTGGTTGCGGTAATGTTTCGGTTACCTTTATAAACTTTGTTTATAATGGTGATGGTAACGTTTCCACAACGCTTGGAATTCTCAGGCTGATTACTTTCAGTGATTGAAATGTTAGGGAAATTATTTTTCGTTACCTTTATAAAACAATAATATGCACATATTTACGAAACCTATCTTGACATAGAATTTCGATTTTTTTTTGTATTGCATTTTTATAATGGAAGGGTTTAATATTTTTACATTTCAGAAGTACAATTTTTCGGCATATATGTGGTGAAATTCAGCTGCAATTGAAATTTTACTGTGAATATCATCGTAGATACTTCTAAAAAATACAGACCCCTCAAAAAATAAGCAATTTTTAATAATTTTAATTAAATATGACAAAATTAAAAATTTTTACTTAGGTGATATTAATTCATAAAAATAACATAACATAATTTAGAAATGTTATATACCTAAAAAGATGTATTTTCTTCATATAAAAATAAAACGGAAGCCATATATCTGCAATATAAAAAATTGACTAATCCGACATTTTCTTTTTTATCTGCAATGCACAGATGAAAAAAATGGCGGGTTGTACTTAAATGAACTAATTACCATTATAAAACTTCAAGTAGTTTTATATAAACTCTGTCTCTATTATATAAACTGAATGACCCTTATAAAACTTCTAGAAATATTATATAAACTGAAGAAACTACCATACCTCGAAAATGATCCTTATATACCCTTTAGTCATAATATGTAACCTTTGGTAACGTTTTATATCTTATAGTGACAAAAATCAGACGTTCGTGATCTTATATACCCTTAGGTTATATTGTGTTACCTTTGGTAATATTATATATCTTATAGTAACGAAAATCAGTCTACTGTTCTTATATACCCTTTGGTTATATTGTGTTACCTTGGTAACGTTATATATCTTAAAGTAATACCGAAGGATGTGTCAAGTTATTCTTAAAAAAAGTTTTGTTGGGCGCGCCGTGTAGTGTTATAATGGCTCCGTTCGACACTAAAAGTAATTTGTTTTTATAACGATCACCGTAGTTACTAAAGGGCCACCAAAAAATTTTACGATATTTTATAGTGGGTATATGTATTACCGAAAGTTCCCAATTTTTATTAAAGTCACCGAAATTACTGAAAGTTGTCGAGTTATATAAGGGTAACCACGTATACCGCAATAGACCCTTATTACCAATAAGTTATATAACGTGGTGATCAAAACAATTACAAAACTTTTTTATATACCTTCTAGTAATGGTTAGTCTAAGTTATATAGACCGGTGATTGTAACATTTCCATCACCAAGTTATAAAACCTTTAGTAACCTACTTCCACGATAACCATTAGTAACCTTAAAAAACTCTAAATAACTACGTCACCAATTGGTAATATTATAAAACTCTTATATAACCACTGAAATTTTTACATAACCGAGTAACCATTATATACCCCTTATAAAACTACCCATCACCTTCAGTCACCAAAAATTGAGAAAATTGTTACTTGGGAGGCTTACCTTTATTCAGTAATTAATTTTCAACTTGGACCAAAATAACTTACTCTTATTATTAAGCCCTGCTCAGGGGATACCTTATGCACAGCATGGCAGGAAAGAGATAGGGAAAGGATTAGGGATATGAGGAGACTGGCGCTGGTGCCGATATATGCCGGAGAAAACACAAAAGATGGTAGACTGTTTCACATTCGTACAGTTCGGGATAAAAAGCATCACGGAATTTTACTGTACGACCGAAAGTAATTTGAAGGAGAAATGGATATGCGCCATTTGCAGCGCGAGTATTGCGTGCAGGAATTATTTTTCAAGGGATCAGACTAGATGTTTCATTAGAACATTGGCCATGCATGTAGCGATAAAGGAGCAAAAGGCATGCAACATTGCGCCGGTGCTCGTGCGAGTCGATATTACAAGTTATTGCCACTTCGCCAATGTGGTTGAAGGCCGTCTTCTGGACAATGTCTATTGAAGCTAAGACTGTATGACCAGCTCCAACCCATATATGGGAATTGTAATCCATTCTTGGTCTAATGTAAGACTTGTAGAGGAGCGCTAGATTTGACGGGCTGAAATATTTCTTATATCTTTTAAGTTAGGTCACCTGTAAAAGCTTAGCAAAATTATTTGCTCAGCAGGTTTCAAGTTTCACTTGTTGCAATTTGATATCTTTTTCCGGTCCAAAAATTTCATGTACCAAAATAAAATTCTGTGCCACGAATAAGGCACCTTGTCTTTGCTTTACAACTTAACAGACACAAGACTTTTACGATATAAAAACGATTTGGCTTGAAATAGCTGATTTTTTATAATCAGGCAATCTTGAGATTTAGTGGCCCTATAATGGAAGAGACAGGAATAAAAATAGAAATCCTAATTTCATAATGCCGCCCCTATATGACTTAAAACTGATAACATGAAAGATTAGCTATTATTAGAAGTACTTCATAGCACCATATCCCTCAAGGGATTTAAAGATGGTTGATTGAATGACAACAATATTCTGAATTAAGAAGTAGATGCGAGGGTGTTATCTGAATCTTACCAAATAAGGATAATGGAATTTATTAGAGCTTAGGATAATACGCCTACATACACAGGCTTAACTAAATCAATCAGGTGAAATAAAATTAATTTAATAAATTTATTTTAAAGAACAATATTCGCATTTACGGTATATATCTTAAAAAGGCTTCTTAAAATGTCTGCTATCCTATGGTACTTAAATTGTAAACATTTCAAAAAACTTAACAGATATCTAAAACTATGTACATGCAAGGTGCTCCACATATTGTTCTAACTCAGTCTTATTAACAAAAAAATAATAATGGAACACAACAAACAGTCACTTATCACTACAAGAATTCTTTATGATGTCGCAGAATTGTGGAAAAAAAGAGATCAGAAATTATCTTGGAACAGGTAAATTTATCACTTCAAGCAGGTCTCACAAAATTGCATTGTTGTGTTGGAATTTAAGTAAGCAGGGATAAGTAAATAATTGCTTTACAGTTTATTCCGTAATACTTAAAGTTTCTGGATTACTTTCTTTTCTATGCCGTTGCTCTTCCAATTGAATATCGAATGAATCCCCGCTATTTCGAATTTTATACCAAGAAACCACTAACAGTGTGAGAACGACCACTATTCCAAGTACACAAAACATTAAAATTACGGAAAGACTTGTATCGGATCTGGTTAGAAGCGTTGTCATATCATGAGATGGTCTAGCTGTGTCCATATAACTATCATCCACTTGATCAATACCTGAAGAAGTGAGAATCGCAAAAGTCGTTTCAGAAAATGAATTATCTTCTTGGTCAGTTGGATGAAAGGACGATATCTGATGGTTCAATTCAGTTGTTAGTTCAGCTGCTTCTAATAAAATTTCAGTTAAAGATTTCGTTGAAATTTTATTTTCTTCCAAAATTTGAAAGGATTCAGAAGAGTTAGCATTTCGATCAGCAACACTGTCAAATTTAGAAGACACAACAGCTTCATCTGAAGAGGACCGAGCATCAACTAGATCATTTAGAGTGTACTCAGAAGATTTTCCAGAGCTATCAGTAGCAATAATATCGAATGCACCAGGCTTTTTTATTATAGAATGTTCTGTATTAACGGAGAGAACTTCTTCTTGGATGGTTTCTATGAAAGACGACGAACTTTCGGGAAAATTTAAGAACTGCTGCCCTTCATCTTCCTGAAATGATCTGCCCTGGTAAACATTTTTTAATGGAATTCTGCTATTACTGTTCTGCTGGAAGTAAACTTTATCATCATCGTATTCTTCTGAGCTGTTTGATTCATCGCTGTCTACCATTGTATTAGTAGATACTCTTTCAGAAGACTTTCTCTTAGGAAAAGGAATGCCATAAAGTTTTAGTTTAATTTCTTCTGAAGAGATATCTTCTTCACTAGAATCGAAAGGAGGCGGCTTACTAAATGTTTGAAGCGGTGGATGGGAAAGATTAATCGATTCAATGGCTTCATTTACAGATTCATCTATTTCTGTGGTACTTAAAACCTTGGTAATTTCAGAATGTGATTGATTTCCGAATGATACTGTACTATTAAAAATATCCTTAGTTAAGTTGTTCGTACTAGCTACTAACCCTTGCTTAAAATTTTCAGTTTTATACTCAGCATCAATTTCGAAAATTGCTTTTGAATTTATTTTATTTTCAATTGGAAGATTTCCTGTAGTCTGGTTAATGATGGTCTCAAGAGTTGTTGATACAATTTCTTGGTTATTCATTTTACCTTGAATTTTTTCCAACTCTATTCTTATACTACTTGAATTAAGATCTTCAGAAACAGTTGTCGATGGCATCTCAGGATTTACTTTCTGATAATAAATCTTTTCATTCTGTTCAACAGTTTCATTCAATTTAAGTTGTTTATCTTCAATGTCCTGTATAGATTGATCTCTATCTACTTTGAAAGTAACGGGGTTAACAGCTGGGAGTAAAACTTCTAAGGAGAAAACATCTTCAGAAGAAAAATTCTCTACGGAATTGAGAGATTCTATAGAATTCTTGGAGTCAATGAAACTTTTTTGTTTTATAACAGTAGAATAGGCTTCATTTTGTTCAATAAATTTAGAAATATTTGGAGGTTCGGTTAGGGGTGCGTTTGTGGTAATACCTAAAGAGTTTTTCGCAGTCAAATCCAAATTTATCATAGAAATTTCAGATTGGTCTCTCATGTTCGTCGGTAAATTTGAATTTGTTGTTGTTTCTGAAATTATTTTATTTAGTTGTTCGACTTGAAGTTCTGTGCTTTGAAATTGTTCAGTAGTTGTAGAAATTTCATCAGGTGTTGATATTTTATCAATAACTTCAGAATTATGTTCAGTCAACAAGATTTCCACCGCGCCTTTAGTTGCCCCAGGAAAAGTTAGTTTGATATCTTGAATCGGTTCTGTGATTGTGTTAAGCAAATCTTTGGATTTATGTATGAAATTCGCATTATCTGTAAAATACGAAAACGTTGTGGACAGTTCTAATGAATTTTGATCAATACTAAAGATTTTTTCGGGATAGTTCATATTTTGCATGTTGTCTTCATTTGTAAACTTTTCAGGATGTTTTTCTGCATTTAACATGTGAACTGTATCCTTAGAATTAGTTGGAAACTCAAACGAAATTCCAGAGAAATCCATAATATTCGTGATGACATTATCTGGTCCAGTAAGATGAGCTTCGGTAGTAGAATCTTCAATTTCAATTCCAAAATGTCCAGTAGATTCAATAGTTTCTTCTAAATCATTCACCCACGTAATAGGTGTCGACTCAACTTCAGATTCGTTTTCCTTCTGTGAGTATAAATCATCACTAGATATAGTTGAAAAAAAATGTGGAGTTTCAGTATTCTCAGTTGTGCTGTCATATACTATCGTACTATCAAGATTTCTTTGTTGGTATTCATCATTTTTACCATTTGAATGTAAGTCCGGATATCCTAATTTTTCATAAAACATTAAATTCTCTTCATACGGTAGGTCGTCAACTGGTACTTCTCGTGCATGAAAGTCATTCAGGAGATTATCTTGAATAAAATCGTCAAAATTTGATTCTGTTACCATTCTATTTGGAATGGTACTTGAATTTTCTAAAATCATCTCAGACTCTTCTATAAATTCTCTGTTAGTGGTGGTACGGTCATCGATGTCGTCAGGGGAATTATTCCTCCCATTTACATCTGTACTTGGAACAATCAATGATGGCGTAGTTTCATCAAAATTATGTTCATTCTCTATAAATACGGTACTTTTGTCTTCTTCAGATTCCAAAAATGTATCATTAAAAACAGAGTTGTTGGATGAATTTAAATTTTCGATATAGTCGTTAAATGGATTCGGGAAAATAAAATGAATATCATCCTCAACAGTTTCAACAGTTGTATGACTTTCAACTTGCAGAGTTGTATAGTCGTAATCTGTTGAAATGCCATCGGAATCGTTGTTGAATTTAGAGAGTTGTTCTTGTTCCGAATGCATAAGAAATTTAACAAAAAGTGGATGTTCTTCGGAATATAAAATTTGGACTGTGTCATTATTTGTAGTTGGAAATCGTAAACTTTCTCGTGGGACATCCTTGTCAAGTACATTTTCTACATTGTCTAGATTCTCCCCACGCAATTTTCTTATCAAAGCGGGATAATCATCTGCATACAGAACAGTAAAGAAATTATTTACTCCGGATGGAAACCGAACTGGAGGATTCGATAAATCCGCAGATCTAGTTGTAGGTTCATTCGCTGAGAGGTCTATATCAGTCGGTCTTGTTGTAAAATCTAATAATATTTTTTCCTCCAGTGTCTCGGCATCTTTCGAACTTTGTAAACTTTGAAGATCTGAAAAATGCAGAAATACTTTTATAACAGCTTATGAAAAATTTCAGATTAAAATACCTTGAAGTTTTGGTAGTATTTTTATAACATCAACTTGAATATTTTCAACTAAGATCGGATGCTCTTCTCCAAATAAAATTGTGCTGATATTTGATGAGTTTTCGTCGGTGATATCTGACGGAACTTCAGACACAATCGAATGAAATTCGTGTTTGTTCAATTCAGCAATGTCAATTCGCCCTTCATCTAAAAATTCATATGTACTCCATATTTTGTACACATCTTTTTTTACTATTTACCTGTCGTTAAGTCAACAATAACTTCGTCAACAATTTCGGTAGCTTGATCCAAACTAACGTCAACAATAGAGTCATCTTCAGTTTTACTGTTGTCTTCATCGTGCTTTAGATTACCAAGCTTTGCTTTGTTCAATTCATTTTCATTTTTGTAATTCGAATTATCTAAGAATTGACTTGTTTCCATTTCTGTCGTTTGATCACTGACATCGTTAAATGTATTCTCTGTCCCTTGTAAAATATTGTGGTATTGTATTCCGGTATTAAAATCATTAACCTCCAAGATCTTTGTATTGTCGGACTCACCAATTACTTCATTTGTTACAAAAGCGTCGTGATTACTTTCATTATTTTCAAGAGGAAACGCAATCGTCATGCCTAAAATGGTTTAGATAAAATAAATTAGTATGCGGTAGTTATCTTAAAGCCAGATTATAATATTCATGTGTGTGTGCATGTGGATATATATTATTCATAGTAGGAATTAATCCTTTGTGATCTCTTTTTGATCAAAGGAGCAGCCCTAAACGCAGTACACTAAAATACAATTTTCACATTACTCGGAGTAAAAAAAGACTACATTTTGTCAAGCACCGTGATCATCAATGTCAAAAAGCTTTGTACTTAGGATGTAAGGCAGTTCTAGATTCTGATTCACAACTGAATTTTATAACGGAACTGTTAGTCAAGAAACTAAGTTTGAAAAGAATATCAGATTCAATGAGCATCCAAGGAATCGAATTTTCAACTACATAGGATTGGAGCTGTCATATTACCTAAAATAACTTCTTATCAACTATGATACCGATCTATCCACGATCCACGCTTCTGTTGCCTCAGTCAAATTCCTGATCGAAGTTGAGTTCTGTTACCAATTACTGTCTTTTGAACAAATATATAGGAGACCATCTACCAACTCTTTATAATACTGTTTGACTGAGTTTTCGGTGGAAAGAGACAAGAGAACAAGCAACTTCAAGTGAAATGTGGCATCTTTAATGAAGGGGACCTCAACTTTGATAATAAAATAGAAATATTTTGGAAGCTAGAAGAAATTTAATCATATTTTTCAGGATCTATCTATCTATCACATAAGGGGACTCATTAGGATGGTTTATGGTAAAATTACCTTTTCTAAACAATTAAAATAAATTAGGTGAATTTAGAGACATCCAAACATTAGCAATCCATACTATCACATCACTGTAACCAAGCTTAATTGAGCGCTATGAACGTATTTATGGGTTCTCACACAGCCATTCAATTTGGGCTATGAACGCAGATATGGGTTTTCGGAATCTGGGCTATGACCTCATATTTTCAATTTTAAAAATATATTTTTCTTTTTTATATTGTTCATGTTATTATTGCTTAATGAAATAAACGGTTCTGTTAAGGTTTTTGCATTTACTCTTTTCTAACATATTTTGCAATGCAATTTCAGTCATCCCAGCCTGCGCTTCATCGTAAAAAGTAAGCAGCCCAGCGTGTGATTCGTTGTAAAAAGTAGGCGGTCGACAGCATGCGATTAACTTCGTTAAGAGATATTTTTAAAGTTCAATCAAAATCTTATCGAATGAGATGAGATACTATGTAAGTACTGATCCGAGGCTTCGAAATGATCTCTTTTACATTCTATTAAAGTTTCCAATGCCACGATTTGTATTCACGGTGGCGATGGTTATAGCAAAGATGTATTGTCAAATTTTAGTTCACTAGAATGACAGAAAATACCAAAATGATTCTACGGAACGGAGAGACAAACAATCCTAAAGAAGCACTTAAATCATATCAACTTAGGACAGTCACTTACAGAAGAATATTTGTACGATAGTTGGCTAAATGATTACAGTTTCAATGGAAGGAGTTGACCAATTTCTACTGCTGTCAATGATTCTCAAACAACAAACAAGACTTTTATGCAGACGACGTAATGGCGTACATTTAATTTCGTGAACCAGAGTTGATATTACCTTTGCGAGAATTTAACCGATAAGGTCTTGACGTACTTCTTAATTTTCGATTACAGGTGTATTTCCTAGTAATGTGTTGAATTTTGCTTGACTAGCTTAGCCGATTCTGTTGGTCAGCTATTTGATAGCTTCTTTTTGATAGTCGAAAGTATCTAATGATGTGACTGCGTAAGCTTCTGGCCGAGTGTATACTTGTTCCATTAATTTTGTTCGCGCAGGCAGCTAGAACACTCAACATATAAATATCAATGACATTTCAAATTAACTAATTCTCCTCCACAGCCTGGTCAAATCTTCAGTTCCTGGAAATGACTGAATTTCAAATTAAGTCAATATGGAGACAGTCTGTCTAGTACAAGATAATAGTAAAATCAATTCCTATTTCTGTATAAATTTCTGTTTCCGGAAACTCTGTCTATCATTCCATAACTAATGCATATATGTAACTTACGAGGAAAAATTTTCGAGAAAAGTTCCTAGGAAAAAATGATCATTTTAGCAGTAAATTAGCAATGCTCATAAAAATGGTTCGCGGTCCAGAAACGAATTATCCAACTTTTTTGGGATGCTGTTTTTATATTTTTACTTATTTTAATACTGTTTCAATTATGACGAAATAAATATTTGTTTTTACTGTTACATCATAGATGACATAAGAATTAGATATTGATATCAGAGCAGAGTTAATATACAGATTGTGAAATTATTCCGCGGAATAGATCACAAGCGCAACATGTTTAGCGCGTTCTGAGTGCAAATGTTTCTTTAACAGAAGCTTTGTATACAATTTGTTCGACCTCCTCAACACGACAGAAATGCAAGAAAATATTAATCACTCGACGTATCCATCATTTCAAATCAATCATAGACAAACTAATACCATACAGAGACTGGTCATTTAGAACAAAAGCCAATAGGATGAACTACAATAGATGTATACGTAAGTACATCTACTTACGTAAAACGAAAGCTCTCGTGTGAGGGGAACTTTCGTTAAGTGTAAAAGTCAAATTGCAGTCAGTAAAGGTGCGGTAAGAATCGCTCATTCCGTAAGAACACAAAGTATCGCCAAGGAATTAAATATTACTAAATGATTAAAAGTGTAATGTAAAAATTAAAACGGAACCAGAACGGTTGATTTAATTGAAGATTTGTGCTTTCTATTAATTCACAGTACCATTTTTATTTAATTTTAATTTTTACATTGCACTTTTAATCATTTTATAATAATTTAATTGTGTGGACACATCGCGTTCTTACGGAATGAGCGATTCTTAACGCACTAAACTTACGGAAAATTGGATATTTAAACTTAACGAAAGTTTCCCTCACGCGAGTTAAAGTTAATTTGTGTACGCCTGTTAAATTAGCGCGTTCGCTTTACGTAAGTAAATGTACTTACGTATACTTCTATTGTAGTTCAGCCTTATGATCCTACTCATGTGACATTGACAGCTGCTTTACTGTATGAATTTACATATACTGTGCCATAGTACTCGTTGTCACCACTCACCCCCAATAATACATAAAAAGAAAAAAAATCCATTAAATTTTTAAGAAACAAAAGAAAACGTTATATGGTTTAAGACCAATAATATTATACCAATTAAAAATAATTTAATAATAATAATTTAATAATTTAATTTATTTGTTGTTTTCAGCTCTCTCTCAGTTGGTAATTGGTGCTCAAGCCGAAAGAGTCAACAATATAGAAGTAAGCCCACTTTTTGCAATCCATATTATACATGTCAGTGGTTATGTCATCAAGTCAAGGCATCGTCGATTTTATATTTGAGCGAGACGTTACTGATTTTTGATCTACTTGCCCAGTCTTGTGTGTATGTTATTAGTTTGTCTAAGGTTCTGCCTTGACGCGTGAGTGCGGCACATTCTTTGACAGTTCTTTGCGTGCTTTAAACCTCAACAAAAAAGGAGTTGCGCTAGAGAATGTGTTTGCTTTTCTACGAGAGTTAGATATTTGTAGGTACTTAATAGACTCAGAAATACCTAAGTAAAAATCTTGGTACAAAACTAAGTCTTAAGTTCAAGTAAATAGAGGCAAGTACTTATGTTCAAGTACTAAGTAGGGGCATTTCAAAAGTATTGAATAATAAGTCTTAAGTAACGAAAATGTACTTTAAGTAGTACTTAAGTCTTTTTTACTTAAGTATTGCCCAGCTCTGTAACAAATTAATCGGATTTGCATACATATTTAACGGGGTATTTTAAAATGGACTATATCCTTACATACAAGTCGACTTAATCAAAATATCATAGATAATTTCTTTAGTGCCATAAGATCTAAAGGTGGTTTGAATGACCACCCTACTACTACAGACTTTAAGTATACATAGATTAAGATCATACTTATTAGGTATGTTGCATTAGTTCAATTTAAAAACTTATAAAAAGTTGTAATTTACTTTTAACATTTCGTTATCGTAAACTATCTATATTTCTATCTAATTTCCTATTTTCGTTGAGTTTAATTTTTTTTTTTTTTAAATTAGACTATACATATTTATATATTTATAGGATGCAATGAAAATATTCTGCGTTCAGTGGGTATCCTTGAAGAAGTTGATTCTGAAAACTCAACATTAGGTTGGTTTTCACAAAATGAAGATTTTGTTTTAAGAGTAGGTAGTCATTAAAAGCTGTAGATTAGAACAGGGCAATACTTGCAGGGATCGGATCTTGAATTTGGAGAAATAGATGATTTAAAACATGATAGCGCTTGGAAAAAAAATTGAAAAAGACTTATCCAAAAGGAGAAATACAGGAGATGCAAAATAAATATCCTTGAAAGAACTTATTTATACCTCTAAAGGTTTTTTGAAGAAGATTATTAAATTAGCAGAACAAATAGAGACTTAAGAAGGAAGGCTAAATTACTTTCATATTAAGCATTTAAATAGAAAGGAAGAATGAAATAAACTAAAAGAAATAAAATAAAATAATCATTTGAACAGAAAATGGTATTTAGTTCATTTATTCCTATGTTCATTTGGAAAAGTGGCTCGTTATGACTCCACAGAAAGCTTTAAAGAGCTTTCATTTCATACCAGCATACCGTATATTCTTTGTACCATGGGTAAAACAATTTTATGAGTAATAACCCTAAAAAATAAATTTAAAAACATTTATTTCGACGGACCCACTTATTTATTTGTTGTGTACAGTTCTCATCAGTTGGTACTAGGTGCTTAGGTCGAAAGAGTCAGCAATATAAAGGGTTTTGGTAAATGTCACTTTTGGAGCTGTAATTTTTTGGCATTTGACAAGTAGAAACTACGCCATTCATAAAAATGGAACGATACACGATTCAACAACGCATTGAAATAATTAAAATTCACTATAAAAATGGTGAAAATGTGGCAGAGACGGTTCGTAAAACTCGAACATTTTTCGGTCGTCGTGAAGCACCTTGTCGGACCGCAATACAGAAATTGGTAGAAAAATTCGAGCTGTCGGGACAAGATGTGAAGAATAAAACTCGTGCACGTCGCTCAAGAACAGCCGAGAATATTGCTGCTGTAGCCGAAAGTGTTGAAGAAACCCCAGGTTTGTCCATTCCTCGTCGTTCTTTGGAATTAGGCATTCCACAAACGTCATTACACCGTATTTTGCATAAAGATTTGGGTCTTAAGGCTTATAAAGTTCAGTTAACACAAGAACTCAAGCCGGCCAATCATCAACAACGTCGATTCTTTGCTGATTGGGTCCTTGAAATGCATGAAAATTATCCGGAATTCCATCGAAAACTCATCTTGAGTGATGAGGCCCATTTCCACCTCGATGGCTTCGTCAACAAGCAAAATTGTCGCATCTGGGGCTCGAAAAACCCAAGAGTTATTGTTGAAAAGCCTCTCTATCCTCAACGTGTGACTGTTTGGTGCGGTTTATGGTCCCGCGGGGTCATTGGACCTTACTTTTTCGAAAATGAGGCTGGAGCAACAGTTACGGTGAATGTATTGCGCTATCGACAGATGATTAATGATTTTTTATGGCCGGAATTGGATGGTATTGATCTGGACAACGTTTACTTTCAACAAGACGGCACTACGTGCCATACAAGCAACGAAACCATTGATCTTTTACGGGAAAAGTTTCCGGACCGTGTTATCTTTCGAAGAGGTGATCACAATTGGCCACAGAGATCTTGTGGCTTACCACCTTGCGACTTCTTCCTTTCGGGCCACGTGAAAGAGAAGGTCTACGCCAACAGCCCAGCGTCGATTCAAAACCTCAAAGATGGAATTCGTGAGGCTATCGAGGACATAGGGCAGCCACTTTGCGATTTGGTTATGGAAAATTTCAGGAAAAGGATATGGTCCTGTAGGCATGGTCGTGGTGGTCATTTGGCTGATGTTATTTTCCATTAGTAACGGCATACCTTCCTCTTTATAATGAAATAAAGATCCGATCATTTATCTCAAAAAATGGCATTTTTCTTTGAATATCAAAATAACACCTCTTATTGGAAAACCCTGTAGAAGTGAGCCCACTTTCTGCAGTGCTTTTCTATTAACGTAGTCATTCCATATTACACATGTCAGTGGGCTGCGCTCATAAAAATTGCTGTCAGCATCCAAAAATGCGTATAAATTTAAAAAAAAAATTGAGGGCTTCCCTACAGTAGGTCGAGGCATCGTTGATTGCTGTATTGATCGTATATTGGAGCGGGAAATTGCTGTCGACCTCGACCAATGCATAAAAATTCCAAGGAAAAAAATTTCTAAGCAAAACTTGTGATCCTCCATCCATCGGGTCGAGGCGTGTGAGGCGCATGAACATTAGGAACATTTTCTGTTAATAACATTTCTTAGCTACAAATTTCGTCGTAGCTTAATTTGGTTACAAGAAATATTGATAAGGTTTCCATTTTTCTGATATGCGTTCTTCATCTGTAAATTTACTTATTTATGGTTTAACTATATAAACATTTTTAAAATAATTTCAATAGAAATTGGCAAGTCCAGAAAAAAGTTTGGCTGATGGCTGATCATATTTAAGAAAATTGATTCTATGGCCGGAAACAAGTAGGGACCTACATTACTTATTCTATTAAAATAATTTTAACAATTTATTATTAATTTATTCAAATGAAATTTTTCAAAACATAAAGAAAGAAATTTACAGAAATGCACGGGTACGAAGTCCTTATGGGAATACAGGCAAAGTCCTGTCGCCCAATCGATGATGCTTAATGTTCCTGGTTCCTACATGTGCATATACTGGTTGTATGTATGTATATACCTACGTTTACCTCAGTAAACCATTTAAAGCAAACTAAATGAATATCCCATATCACAACTTTCAAAAGACTGTTTATTTAGGATCATTTCTTTTTTCTTACAAAACTGAAAGGATCCCATTTTTCATTTCACACCCATTCGAATGACTTCCTCTATGTAGGTATTATATTTTTCGAACAAAAAAATTTTGCCCACATGTCGTTGATGATACTGTATCGTTCCACAAATCTAAGACACTACCTAAATTTCTCCTCTTACGGTTTAAAAAAAAAATAAATAAATAAAAAACTGTGATCGTTTCACTTACCCGAAATAGACAGAATTAAAAGCGGAGGAAACAACACTTTCACATGAAACATTTCGAACATTAAATTTAATTTCGTTTTATCACAATAAATTTAAACAATTCTTTTCTTTACTTCTTTTTACAAAATCTCTAAAAAAAAATCACAATAAATCCACAACTACAAATTAGTGCAGATTTGGAGTTTCGTATATTAACTGCATAGTATAACTGTCTTCTTGCTACTTGGTCACAACATTTATCCCTCATACCGTTCTAGAACAGCTAAAACCGACGCACGTCCAATTTGAGACAGGCCTGCATGAAAACTGAAATCATTTGCGGAAATTTCTTGCTTCAAACTGATCAGGTCAGGGCCATCATGATCCTCATGTATGACCCCTTAAATCACTGCAAGACTGTCACACTAATCCCAACCCAAATTAGTGGTGTTTTTGTTTACGCAAAAGGTCAGGCAATCAAATAGTATGTGACCGGATATTTTCGGTTTCTTTTGCCTTGATAAGCCGGCGGCGGCGTTGCACTGCTGATATTTTCAGATAACTATAATTGCTGTTATAAAAAAAAAAAAGGAAGAAAAACTAAAAATTTTCCCATTCCTAGAAGGACAAGGACTACCCTAAATTACCATAAATATTACAATTTAGTCGAGCCATAGTACTTATGTATAAGGATTAAATACAACACTTAAGTGGGTCGCGTTTACGATAATCTCGGCGCACCGGCTTAAGCACTTTATTATAAACAAAAGTTCAAAATTAAACAAAACTTAAGTGGACTTGCATTGCACTAGCGATTACGATTTTATCGATGTTAAGTATACCCGACTTCTTGTAGTAGAATGTAAGTGACATTATCTATGGAGTGGGCACTTATATTTTTACATATGTACGGCATCTTATGCAGTTAATTACTGACTTATGTGACCCGTCTATTGATAAATGTGGATTTAATTTGATTTTTATTGGTGGTTACTTGCATAATTATATTGCTAAAAAATATTTTTGATATTTTATTATAGTTAGAGAAGGGTAGGCTGAAAGAAGACACGTTTCTATGCCTTACAATTGCGAGATAAATAAGAGTTTTCGTAATCTTTTCAGTGAAAATAACTTTTTGCTTTTCGATACAGAAATAGATTTTTTTTTGCAAAATCACATATCAAGTTCTAATACGTCCAGTGATTTCTACAATGCCTTTTTGACTACAAATATATAATGTTCTTTCATTTTGAAATTAGAAAATTTGGAGGAAGATTGATGATAAAAGTTTCCGGCCTAGGGACTATTCTTCAATTCCGAATGGTTTTTACGAATTCATTATATAACGAAGGGTTTGCGTACCGAAATAACGAATACGGATTGAACATTCATTTCGAATGGTTTTGACAACTTAACGTATACGGAATCTGCCTTCGTTATTCAAAAATAGAGTCCCTGGTGTGGACGTTCTCTTGAGAACGTGCAGTAAAAACGAAAAGAGCGCCAAAGGTATAAAAAAAAAAATATAACGAGTTAAAACGTAACAAAATCAGTGAGATGATTCGCATTCAACTTAACAAGAATTTTCCGTAATAATACTGGAGGGAAACTACCGCCGGAACAGGACGATCTACCAATGATCCATGTGAAGTTAATTGAAAATCAATAAAAATGATTTATTCAAAAGTCAATATAACTAAAATACTAATACACAGCATTTAAAATATTGGGTTTTAGTTTCGAAAGACCAGCGTTGGTATGAACGATGCTAAAAATTATATTAATTGTATTAACTATGTATGTGTAGGGATTGGAAAGAAATTAAACTCTTAAAATTTAATTGAAGTGAATGAAACAAAGCCTTATCTTTTAAATAAAATATACATTATCTCAAAATCTTAAATTTTCAAAATCATAAATACAAGCCTCTAGACTCTTTGCTTACAGAGTTACAATGACGCAGTTGAGTTGAAACTACAATGTGGGGGCCCGATTTTGTAACACGAAAAGTTGTAGAGTTGAAGAGATGAGAGTTATTTTGACATTTAACTCTTCACTAGTTTTTCATAATTGCGAAACGGCATTGATGGAAGTTACGTCTAACATAAAAAAATCACTTAACATGAACAATTTATGTGTCTTAACCTTACTCGACTTCTTTAAAGCTTTTACCTCAGTTAAATCATGCTAAATTACTGTCTAAACTATAATGCTTTACTTTAATTTTTCAAATCGGTCTATTGTGCTCATCGGTAGCTTTCTACCAGGAAGATCTCAACATGTGAAAGTCGGTGAGCTTCTATTGAGTGTTTGTCTGCTAAGTTGCGGTGTACCACAAGGGTCCATATTGGGTAAATTGTTGTTAAGTATGTTTATAAATAATTTGCCCAATTTCATTGACAATTGTGATATTCATTTATGTGCTGATGACGTGCAGCAGACCTATAGGTCTCTTAGAAGATTGCTTAGATCGTCTGAACTCTGACTTGGAAAATGTTTTGCTTTGGATGGCCAATAATAATTGTGTATACCTTTAATCGGAGTAATATTATGATCTCTGATCACTTTAAATGATTTAACTCTGTCCTTTTCTAGACCTTTGAAAAATCTTTGTGTATGCATTGACATGAAAATGAAATGCTACGATCACATTGATAATATGATAAGTAAGATCTATGATGACCTCTGGCGGCTATGATTATCGGGTACTATTCTGCCAATTGGTATCAGGTTATTGTCGGTCATATCACTTCTTCTTCCTTATTTTATAAGTAGAAGTTTAGTATTTCCACACTTGACTTAGACGGTATGATCAAATTTAATCTTTCACTAATAACTTGCTGCGCTG
Organism: Dioctria rufipes; assembly: GCA_963924295.1. Lineage (NCBI taxonomy): Eukaryota > Metazoa > Arthropoda > Insecta > Diptera > Asilidae > Dioctria > Dioctria rufipes. The sequence continues at coordinate 247,310,039 of OZ002741.1, read as the reverse complement.
TTCTCTCAACGAGTAGGTACCTACGGGCAAGGCTATTAATCTCTCTCCATAAAATCATATATACAGGTAAATCAGAATATCTTGACAAACAACTGAGATTCATGAATTCTGCACGACATTTTAATTTACTTATTCCTGATTTCCATTACTCTGTTTAAAGTGACTCTTACTTCCTTCAAGCTGCGTTTGTGGAAGTGTTTGCCGACAAATATTCAGGGTACTGGTGCGATTAGTAAATTCAAGGAGCTTGTTACAAATATGAATGCGAAATACAATTTCAAAGATGGAGTAAATCGGGCGACTCGTTATTTGTGTTGTCATATAAAAATTTGGGATTTTTACGTATACTGTAAAAACGATCTCTTTGACTTCTTTGTTACACTGAAAGGCTCTTCCGAATATGAACTCCTATGAAATTGGTCATAATCATTTTTACTGTCCGACAAACCATTTTAGAAATATGTATATACGAAAAACCACTTCAAAAATCAAACTTGCACATATAGGTGACCATACGAATTTACATACTGGTATTGGTCTTAGAACTAATTCTAGATTTTTACTTATTTTTGTTTTCTTTCTGCTTTTTTTTTTATACAGGAACTGATTACGACATTACTACTAGATATAGGTACCTACTAAATATGCCAATATACATATCAATTATCAACTATTCGACCCTATGTTGTAATACAGAACTTGAAATACTATCAACAAAAATAAATGGAATGCGATTCGTGCATTCAAAGATGCGCCCCTTCATGCATAATGCTGCGAACCGATTTCCCGTTGGGATTTTCACATTTTTTAAAACAAAAATTAATAAAATAAATTGTAAAAGAAATCCACAATTCAAGAGGTAAATAAGTATAACGCATTACATGTGCTAATAGAAGTGAATGAATATTACGGAAATCAAGTTTTTCAGTTGCATAAATAATAAATAAAACATGCAAAAAATTTAACATTTAAACAAAAAGCTCAAACCGAAATAATAGCCAATTGTTCGAACAGTAAACAGAGAAAATATTACAAAACGTGTTGTTAAGATTCGTTAAAGCAATTAAGATGTTAATTTCGCGTGAAATAATTAGCAATACCTATGTACATCGTCATCTGGAAATTCATCATTTTGCACGATTTAATTACGCTGGTAAAGATGTAGCACCCCAGCAGCCATCACTAATATTAGTAAATTTGAATTTTTTTCCTTTTTTTACTTTGTACTCGAAACACATTGTTACCTATACATACAAGAAATATTTTCAATCATAAAGTCTTTATTGGGAAAAGATGTCATTAAAATTTGCTATATATATATAATTTTTTTTTTTATCTTGATGTCTTGAATTTCCCAGCGGGAAAAACTCCAAGTGCTTCAGAAAAAAGCAGATTCGAAGCGCTTATACCAGGGTTATTGATTGCTTCCAAAAGAGTGCTTCTCTGGAAGCAATCTGAAGCAATTTGGAAGTAATTTCTAAAATTCCAAAAATTTGAGCGCGAACGTGATCATGCAAGTTTTCTTGGGTTAGCGCCGTACGTACCATTACGTTCGGAGGAGTGTTTCATAGCAGTTCAATTGCTTTTCTAAATCAGTGAAACATTTTTTGCTAGAAAAGTAAAAAAGTGTTAAGTCTGCAAATAAAATTATAAAGTGTGCTCTTACGGAGCTGTTACGTCAAGATTCAATTTTCTGTATTTAAAAGCAACGCTGGTAAATATTTGTGGCCGACACTGTAGCTTCAATAATCCTGCAGAACTTCAAATTTGCTTCCCACAAAGTGTTTAAAAGCAATTAAATTGAAGCTAAAAGGAAGCGTTTACTTCTGCGGGCATGCAATGTTAAAATTTATATGAAATTGAAGCACAATGGAAGCGGATTGTGCTTACGTACAATTGCTTGAAAAGTACTTTTTTTTCTACTCTTATCAAGAAGTATAAAATGTATACGAATTCCCTCGCTTTAATTTGATTTTTTTTTTTAAATACTTAATTAAGCAGTTATAAGACATTCGTTTTGTCTGTAGCAAACTATTTCTATACCTATTCTCTGTTTTTTTAATCATAGGCACCTGTAATCTTATGGAAAATAATGTTTTACAGCGTTGTAATATTTCTTGTCATTTCTCCACTTTGAAATTTTACCATTAACCAGTAGTAAGAAAAAAGGCTTTACATTGCAAAAATTTCCGTCAGTAATTTTATTGTTTTTGCATTTGGGGGGGGGGGGGTCACTGGTAGTGTAAATTCAAAATGCCGACCAAATTCCACCGATGTGTTAGCCGCCATCTTGAATTTAAGGGGGAATGGTTTTTGCTAAAGGCCATTTTCAACTTTCAACAAAAATTGTAAAGACCTGAGTTGTTTTAAATTTGATTCTCTACAACTTTAGCCCTTAAAATTTTTATCGTGCGATCGATATTTTTCGAATTAAGGGGGAAAAAATTGGTAAAGTATAATTATCGAATTATCTCGTTTATTATTAACTTCAAAATATAAATGTACAGGCACAAAGTTTTATAGAATTACATTTCCTATATCCAATATGTAAGGTTCTGCGCTTCCGATAAAGGCACAGAGAAACGTAAAAATTGTATTTTGCGAGCTCCTTTCCGCACCAACACAAGGATAGTGTTCCAGGCGCGTTTTTTTACGTGAGAGTTTGAAGCTGGAATTTATATTTTTTCTTGCAAGCGTTAAGAGTCGTGGCGTTTTTTTTTTCAGGCGGCCAAACCTTTTCTTTCAAGATGTCGTTGTCGGAACTACTTAACTCTTTTTTTCCGGCGATCGTCCTCCCAAATCAACATTGTCGATTTCCTCAACGCAGATATCCTGACATTCAATGTTGATTGTGCAGGATTCTCGATGATACCATCATCTTCGACTACATCAAGTAGCTCCTGAAGTTCGAAGTGCTTTATGACACCCGCACATTTTGCCGCAATTTGTCTTGCATTTGCAAGAAATCGTTTTGAGCAACGATTCCGGTGTGGGCTCTACAGGAGTGGTTATGGGCTCTATTGACTGGTTTGGCGAAGCACTTGAATCGCAGAGTGTCGCGCGATCTGACGTCTTGGCCGCCTCCAAAAAAGATTATTAAAATGAATTCTCCAGCTGTTGCTAGCACAGGTTTGTTGAGACTGTCTTCTTAGAATAAATTCAGACCTGCTCCCGAATCTTGATTTCTCAGGAGTATTGAAGAATTTAATTTTGCCGATATTGAATATAAAGGATGTCTGAAGGCATGCAAGAACAATATAAATTCAGCAACAGCTTCTTCTCGTTTAAAATTTGTCGGTGAAAACTGTTGTTCTAGTGTCCGACCTCTGCTTGGTTTCTCAAAGAAGTTATTTTTCAAGTGATGGCCCAACCCAGTCAACAGTACGAGGAGGTCACTGACCTCACCAATGATAGTAGCTTCGTCGTAATTAGCAGCTTCTCCGACTCTTGTTTGTTTCAAGTGACGTCAACGTGTAGGGTATACTGGTCGATTGAGTCCCGTTAGGCTTACCATAGACGTAGGACCTTAAATATTAGTTCTAGGGAAAAAGTCAGATCAAAATTGTAGAAAATGTTATTCTATGAAAGTTTGTTAGTGTACATTTATGTCCTAAAGTCAATAATAAACGAGATAATTCGATAATTATACTTTACCACGATTAATTCGAAAAATATCGATCGCACGATAAAAATTGTAAGGATTTAAATTGTAGAGAACCAAATTTAAAGCACCTCAGGTCTTTACAATTTTTGTTGAAAGTTGAAAATGGCCGAGATATTTAGCAAAAACTATTCCCCCTTAAATTCAAGATGGCGGCTAACACACCGGTGGAATTTGGTCGCCATTTTGAATTTAGACTATCAGTGACCCCCCTAAAGGTTAGAGCAATAAAACTGCTGGCGGAAATTCTTACAAGGTCATATACTAACCCGACTGGGCTACAGGAGATTTTTTTCAAAATTTCTCTTCATATAAAATGCAACATTTTCTACTAAGAAATATAGTAGAACTTAATTTTAAGCTATGCTTTATTTTCACCATCTTACACATTCTATCCAATTAAAATTTATCTTACTTTGAAATATTAACTTAAGAATTTGTAAAATTACAATAAAATTTAAGAAAAAGGCTGTTCGCATATTTAGCTGCAATATTATAAAAACTAAATGAAAGTTTTTATACATTACTCACGAAAAAGTACAGACGGAGCGAGCGTCTAGTGGCCTAAAATGGTGCAGACTGACTGTCTAAGAGAACCCTTGATAAGGTGCCAAGGATGGCATGTTTAGGCGTTACTGGCACCTTCAAATTGTGTTCTCAACGAGCACTTCTACCCATTCTTGCCAGTCACTCTACCTCTTTATCCCATAGGGAAGCAGTGGCTATGCTTCGGTATGCTTCGAAGGAAAAGGTCAGATGATTGCACTTCTTCCACAACACAGGTCAACATTAGAGACCTAGATGCTCCAAAAGATGCTCTGACCAAAAGATTTTCCTTCGACAGAGGTTACCAGGTAACCATTGAGCCTAGTTGACATTAAGCTGATTGATTAGCGCTAACGAAAAAGTTAAACTCGTTTAACTTTCTCAATGCCTGTAAAATCAGAAAATTTTAAGTGCTGATACTATCAGCATTAATGCTGACATTGTGCTTATCTACTAGGCAGAGGGCTTCAGTTCGCATAACAGCATATGTCTGGTATACTAACGGATCCAGAAAGGATGCCAAAACAGGCATAGGAGTGGTCAATCAAGATGTGAAACTCTCCATTCCTCTTGGTGCCTCACCTTCTATTTTTCAGGCGAAAGTCAATGCTATAAAGGTGGGAACTCAAGAAAGCCGAAACAGGAGCTGCAAGAACTCCAACATCTACATTTGTTCAGACAGCCAGGCTGTGCTCCTGGGTCAGTCCTCTCAAGACTTGAGTCGAAACTATTCTGAAGCTGCTACTCGAAACTCCAGCTACTCTCTATGGACAACAAAGTAACGTTGTTTTGGATTCCTGGACAAAGAGGAGTGGACGATTATGAAATAGTGGACGAACTGGCGGAGTCGAATGTCCGTATACTGGTCTCTATCCGACATTAAGCTTACCACAAAAGCACTTTAGGGGGTAACTCCATAAATGGGAAAACACACAAAGTTTTTTTTTTTTTTCAATGCGAAAACCTTAAACCTACAAGTTAAATCAGGTAACTCAATCAGGTACCTTAATAGTATTCAAAGTAATTCACCGTAAGTCAAAAAGAACTAAATCAAACTATCCAGTCATAAGAGAACACTCAACTCTCAATAAAGTCAGGCAACAGTACAATTATTAGTAAATCAGCCTTGATATTCACAGGATCGAATGAGGGAGGACGTTCGAATAATCACAGCCGATAACGCCACAAAACCTCGAACTTTGCAACCATAAAAACACTAAGAAAGTTTTTAATACTGTGGAAACACCATAACATTAAGACCATACCTAAACATACCTAAACCTAAACATACAACTGGGATCTCCTCTGGCGTAGCGCGCCCAGTATGACGGCGAAGAAATTTCCATCCCCAAGGGCAATAATGAAGCTCGTTAAAAAACTAGATTTGCCTAATCACTTTAGAGAAAACCACAATACATTAACTATGGTCGCGCTGTATGCATACTCCTAGTCGCCAAATTCTTAACCTAACCTAACAGACGAAGTTTCGAAAACGTCCGAGAGCCGAATGCGACACGAATATAATAAGCTTCCATTAAATTTCAAAATGTTTTCGCAAAATTAAGCGTTTTATTTAACATAAATTTTTATCAAATATTTATAAAAAAAAAAATCACAATATGCAATATAAAGCTGGCAAGTTTTCTTCCGATTATATGAAAGCCCCGATATTGTTACCACTTTCCGAAACTGTACTCAAATTACAATTTGATCTTATAGTTTGATCGAAAAATCAATTTTTTTTTTTAAATACATACATCGATAACGGTACAATCTACAAGGCGCAAATTGAGCGCGTATATTTTGACAAATATTCTTTATATGCCTGAAGAAAAAAACGTTTGAAAAAGTCCTTTTTTAAGGCTAATGGAGGGATTTTTCTATTCTTTTACTTTTTTTGTTAAACATTTTTATAGTGGTATTTGGTACAGGTAATATAGTTAACATTTGCCTCCATTATGGCACAAACAAAATTTCATATATAAAAAAAAAGAAATACTTGAAAATTACTCTTTGCATATTTTTTGATAGTCCTGAAAAGAGTGGATTTTTATTAAAACTTTTACAATAAATTTCTCTGTTTTCAAACTAGCACTTATTCACTTTTACGGATGCGATTTACACTTAGAAAGCAGAAAACAAAAAATCCTGCCGAACTATATATGCATGTGGTGTTTTTGGTTTGGATTCCATCAATGTTCAACAATATGATACTGGATCATGTTTTCTCTTGTCATGTAATGCACAAAGGCCTCTAAAAGAAAAAGAACCTAGGTTCAACGAAGGGATCTAATATGGGCACTTTGTTCACTACCTGCCAATCTATTTTTTACTTGAGATATTCAAATGAAATTTATATTATTACTAGCCAACTAATATTGTCATTAATTGAAGTACCTTCGCTTTATAACAATGTGTGAAAATGAAATTTTATATCAGGCCTAAATTAGAATATAATCCTATATTTGGGCAGGAGCTGGACACACTGTATTATCCGCGTTAGACAAAGTCCAAAAAAAGGCCTTCCGGCTTATCAGCGACGACATATTTAATAACAACTATTGACTCTTTATAACACCGGCGGATGTCTAACTCTCTTTTATCGCTACTTCTATGGCTATTGCTCTGACGAAATCTCTAGCCTGATCCCTTATAGAATTCTTCCTATGCGCACCACACGAGTAGTAACCCGAGCTTACCCTCACACCCTTGAAGTCAGAACAGTGCGAATGTGGAACAGTTTGCCATCCTTTGTTTTGCCTCTCAGCTATGAGCCGCAAACATTCAATCATAATGCACACAATTATCTCCTTGGTTCAATCCAATAATGCCCAATTGATACCCCTTCTTCCTTTCCTACCAAGGCTGTGGTTTGCCATCATCATAAAAATCGGCTGTTGTCCTTCAGTTTATACCCTAAGTTAAGTATTGCATACGAAAGTCAAGATTTTTAAAGAATTTCTTAATCAAAAGTATGCAATTATGAAAAAAGTATTGAAGTATAATTGACCTTGAAATGTCAGTTATCATAAATCATAATAAAATTAAAATCTTACCTGTATTTAAATTTTTCCCAACCAATTCATTAAAAAGATTTGCGTAATATTTTTTTCGACCTCGCACTACAAATTTACTGGAAACGGTGGAAACTGTCATTTTTAATGGGATCTATTACGCTGAAGACATAAGTGTTGTTTGTACCATTAGTCCAAGATATCTGAGGAAAAACTAGAATTACCGCTAATTTATACATATGTATAAAATTGTAACTAAAGCCATTATTTGCGGAACCCCTTATGTATATGTAAAACGCTACTTGCAAATATTTTGTAAGCTTCTTCTATAATATTGTCATTGGACTTTACATAGGTGTCTATAATAATTTGAATGAATGAACTTCCTTCCACTCTTTTTTTTTTTATATACCGCATATCCTTTTAGCTAGCTTGCATTATACGTATACCTACTAACACGGAAACATTTCATCGTTATCTCAGTTGCACAATGCCGAAATTTATGGCTCCAAAAATCTATTCTAATCAGCAAAAGAAAATGAAGCATATTACAACTATTTCCTGGGTTTTATAGGCTCGTTATCTCTGATGTCTCGAACAAAACAAAATTGCATGTAATCAGCAAAGAATTTCCTTTAAAGGAATTTTTACAAAAACAAAAACTATTCGTCATAAACCTTGAAATGTTAAAAATTGCAGAAAAAAAAACATTTTAAAGACATGAGTAATCTCCACCAAAGTAGTGTTTTGACTTCTTCCTAGCAGGAGCCAGGAAGTTAGACATTTATTTTTGAATGATAAATTTTTAAGTATAAATGCATAAGTAATTGACCCTTTAAAGGACGGATTTAACCCATTTTAGTAGAACATAATAGTCATCGGCTTAAGCTCTTAGAATTTGACAATTACGAATTTTTATTGCTGTAGGTAGAGTTAGGTGAGAGAGAGTCCGAACTGACCTGAATACGAAATTTCTTTTCGACGGCAGAATTATGTTCTTATAACTTACATTACCTGGCATTCCGCTTTACTTTACTTCTTTCAGTGTGAATAAGAATTTTATATTTAAGAAAATTTCAATATCCTCATTAAGCTTATATTTCTTAACTATCAATAGGAATTTCATGTTAGAATTCAAAAATAATGGTTAAATGAATACAGCAATTACAAAAACATTCAAATTGGTGAAATTTGTTTTTAATAATTAATTTTGTATAGCTATACGATGTAGATCTTACGGTACGTTTGTTTACACTTAGATACTACCCAGCAAAGATTGCGAAGCCAATGCGAATCGCAAAAATATCACATAGTGGAACATAAATTTTGCTAGTGAATTCAAATGAGATATGAAAGCGAAATCTCGAGCGGGAGCAAATGTTGACAGAACATTGTATCATATTGGTGGTATCACTTCGGATTCACTTTGACTTTCTTTTTCGATCAAATGTGATTAATTTAAATGCATCTAAACTGAAGATTAATCTACAGCGTGTCCCATCTACGTATGAATATAATTTATTAGCATATGCTTGTAGGTACACACCTATCTAATCCAGTCTCCTTTAAATGTAGCCTCTAATTTTACCCTTAATGTTAATTAAATGTAATTTTAATTGCTCACCTTTTACAAAATTCACTGATAGAAACATAAACACGACAAATTTCTGATTTGTTCTCGCTGAAATCGAAAAATAGAACCGAAAATCTTGGAATTGTAAAATTCTCAGAAGTTCGGCCACGTGTTTATGTAAGATAAATAGAAGCGAATAGAATTTATATTCGCGTTCGATTCGCTTTTATATCGCTTCGATAACATAAATAATTTTTAGCTCTGTCGCATTTACTCTCATGTTTCGCATTGAGCAACTCTATCGTCCCTTAAGTTTCGCTGTTGCGGTCGTTCGCCAAATTGGTTGCTGGATAGTATCGGAACTTGCATCTACATTTGTATCGCCACATTTTTCAACTTGTATATTCATATTTAGAAAAGTTTTGACTTCTATTCACATGAGAGGGTCACTTGTCGATATATACTATGCTGTTTTTCGCGCAGTAATAAAATGTTATCAGATTCGAAAGATTTCCTTTTTTTATGTGCATCGTTAGTCTCTTTAAACAAATTTGAAAATGATAATGGAAGTGGTGGCAACGTGAATTTTTAAAAAAAACGTGGAATACATGAATAGGATTGATTTTGAACTTAGTAGCACCACTTATAGTAAAGAAAGACACAAGGTTTAGAAAATCTATATCACCAGCCGATCAGATTAATGATGATCTTTCCCGTATCTACACTTGGTCTATCAACAACGGACTTTCACTAAATCCTAACAAATCGCACTGTCTTGCTATCGACAACTCTTTGTATGACATAAGTGATATCCCATACATTATTCTTGACAACTCCCCGCTGCGTTTTGTGAATTCGATCACCAATCTTGGGGTCAAGCTAAATGGGCAGTTAAGGTGTGATCACGTCAGCTTTCTATGATCTATGGAGGATTAAGCAGACTATAGCTATCTGCAAGATTACTTTCAACAAATATCCGCTTGCAACTTGTAAAAGCTCTTCTATTACCCCATTTTACTTAAGGAAGTTTGATATATCCCAAACTTGATAGCAAATGCCTGTGGAAAGTTGAAATTGCTATTAACGATTGCATTAGATTTGTGTTTGGCATTAAACGATGGCAGAATATAACTCCGTACAGGCTCTCTTATTGGTTGGCTGCTCGACCAACTCTTACCTAAAGCGTAAAGCCTTAATATTCCTCTATATCCTAATTCACTCTGGTGAACCTGGATATCTGTATGACCAGATACAATTCCTACAAGCTTCTCGACATTCCAATCTTCATGTTCCTCGTTTCACTTCCTCGACTGGTGAGACCTCTTATTTTGTTCAGGTCGCTCGAATGTGGAGTGTTCAGAGGGCTGGCTCTACCTATCTATATCTTCAAGCGTCTAATTTGTGACTTAAACTCTTCTTAATTTATTATTATATTTAGAATTCGAATTAGAATTTATTAATGAAAATACGTACACAAGATATTACAATCTTTTTTAGTACATTATTATTCGGAAAATGAACTATGAAAAGCAAAGACGAAAAAACAACATAAATTAAAAAGTTTAACTAATAAAAAATGATAAAATACTAAAAACAAAAATGAGTAAAGAAGCTATGATATACAGGAAATAAGTAGAATAATTGAAAAGAAAAGAAAGACAGTAATTAAAAACAAATTAAAAATAATAATAACTAAAATAATAATAATAAAACATAAATTGTTAAGTTTGTAAGGAAACAATAAAAGAATGACAGAACCAAACATCGAAATTGTTGTCAGCATTCAGGAGTTTAGGTCACTGGGCAGCAGCCTAGCTAGAAAAATGGCACCTTAGTAACTTCTTGAATATGTTCAGGCAACCAGCGTTTTGAATATTAGCTGGTAAGTTATTCCATAAACGAAAGATTTGAATATAGTAAGAATACTAAAAGATGGCTCTGCGAAACCGTGGCATGACCAAATTTCGATTCCTGGTTGATTGACAGAACTGAATATTATCAAGCAAATATTTTGGAATGTTCGTGCGAAGTAAATTAAATAAAAAGTAAAGTTCTTTTAGGCTGAGATACGTGAACAGTGGCAACCAAGAAGCTGTAATTTATGGGCGACACATGGTCGAACCTACGTAGATAAATCTGATGCAGTCGCTGAAGGCAACTTCAAGCTTACGTCTACATGTGCTGTCAATTTTAGGAAATACCAAGCTACCAAACGTGAAGTGTGGCAAAAGTAGAATTTTAAAAAGCCGTTGTCGCATTTCTTTGCTTAATATGTCGGCGGACAGCCAAAGCTGCATGCCGAAGTCCATAATATATTTTACTTGAAGCAGCAATAACATGATCACAGTACTTCATATTCGAGTTGATAAATATACCTAGATTTCTAAACCTATTCACTAATGTAAGAGTAGTTGAGCTCAGCTGCTGGAAGTTCATCAGAATGAAGATTATTATTGTGGAGTATCATATATTGCGATTTTGACGGATTCAGCTTAAGCTGATTGTTTACTGACCATTTGTGTATATATTTGACGTGAATATTTAAGCCAGCAAAGCAATCCTCTTTAGCCGAATGGGCCTATCTACGTATATCTGAACGTCGTCAGCATATATCTGAATTTTTGCATCCTTTATAACTTCCGGTAGGTCATTAATAAAGATACTGAACAAAAGAGGTCCAATTACTGATCCCTGAGGAACCCCGAAATAGAGCGGTAGAAGAGCAGATAAAGCATTTTCCACTTTAACTTGCTGCCACCTATCAGTTAGGTAATTCCGGATTAGTTCAACTGCAGAGAAACAAAACAACTTATCCAAAAGCTTATAATGAATAATACTGTCGTATGCCTTAGAAAAATCCAAGAGTACAAGGACGCTAATGTGATCATTATCAAGTAAATATAGTAGAGCATTGGTCACTTTTAGTACACCAGAAGCTATGGTGAGAACGGAAACCAGACTGCCACTCAGAAGTTGAGAGGATAAGACGCGCAGAGAGCCTTCATTTGCTTTTATTGCATCTGATAACCCTTAATACCTCATTTGTATCAACACAACGAAAAGAGAAAGATATTTCGTGTTCAGATAAAGCTGGGAGAACAGAAGTGAAGAAAGCATTTAGGTTATCTGGGTTGAATTCGCACGCAGGACTAACCTCCTTTCCACTAATCTCTTAAGATTATTCCACAATATCCTTGGCGACAAGTTGGGGTTGAGTTTCGATGTAAAATACAAACGTAACTCGATTTCGAGTCAATCTGTACAATTGCTGGCTGTAATTAGTTTTAACACGACGATGGAGTCCTTTTCTTTGGTGGTGAAAAGTTGAGCTCATAAATGAAATCAAGTAAATCTTATTAAATAATTAATTATTTTTGTTATGTTCAGCTAATTTTTCTTGTTTTCAATTTGTTAAATTACTCCTTTTAATATCTTTAGCTTAAATCACTGACATGTATAACATAGACCGCTGACACCACTGAAATCGCTTACATTATCATGGGATCACTTTTCTATAGTTGCCCCTTTTTCGTTTAATGACTGGATTCCACTGAACTTGAAATAATAAGTTCTATACTAAATCCACCATAGTTCAGTGGATTTTCCAAATTAATATATAGAATGCCATATAACATTTGTAATCCTCTCTCTGTTCCCATAGCTACTTTACGGATTGGCAGACAAAAATTGCTTAATTTTATTTCCTTAAAAATCGAGTTTAAGAAATATTTGATGTTATGGGAGATAAGCTTCCAATAAAAATAATAATTTTGAATATATTTGGAATTTGGTGAGCTTTGAACATGACTGTTAAAGCGTAAATGAAACTTGAAATTAAGATAGTTTTCACACCCCTGCCAACAAAAGTGGACCCATATGAAATAGAAGATCAAGCAGTCTATGTTATACATGTCAGTGGCTTAAATACATAAAGGCAGAAACACATCCAAGCAAGCCTCAGGCCTGGCCTCTCTCAGGCTTCCGCGCAGCTCGCCTCAAGGCTTGCCTCAGAGAAATGAAAACAAAATGATACCACCCGGCTCCGTAGAATATACTGTGGCTCGATGCTGTCATAAAGTTGCAACAAATATGTCTTCTTATTTACCTCAAGGCAATCAATAAATGTGCAATAACAAGCGTCTCTTGAAAATTCCGCCCATAGATGCCAATATAGATGGGTTGCCAATCGCCAAAAGTTCCAACTTACAATTATGGCCCCTTTTATTCAATGTCGTAGGCTCAATACAAATTCTTTAATTGGTGAGTATGAAGAATATTCAAAGCCATACTCAGTCAATCAGTATTTGGCGTCCTTCATAACTGAATTTCAAGAAATCGATAAGAACGGATTCAGTTTTGAAAACAACAGTATAAAGTTTGCGAGTAATAAGAATGCGAATCACGGGAAGGATAGGATAGCGAGTAGATAAATTATAGCGAAGAAGTATCTAAGTACTTTGTATTATGAACGCGTCACAAATTCTTATGCTCCCAACGATTCATATTCTTATTATTCGCAAAATCAAATTATTATTTGTTTGCCTTCACGCCAAAATCTCTCCACGGGGTTGAGCATATGAGGACCATTTTATACCGAAAGAAGTATTTTGCTCAATAGGAATACGATATCATAAAAGATGGAGATATATTGAAAAGCGAAACATGTTCTATATTCCGGAAGATAAACATTATTTGCTGAGCATAATCGTATACTTGCAAAATACTATTCTTAACCGTATTATCCAACGCTGACAGCAATAGCGCCTTCTCGTCTAGATGAGAGTTTTACAACAAACTTTTCGCATTTTTATCGCCAAAAAGATAGACTTGTAGCCATTTTATCAACCTTTTATCGTTGAGAAGGCAAAATGCGTTCGGTTTCGTCCAAAATATCATAAAAACAAGAGAAAAGGTTATAGGTCTAAGAGCAATAATACTATGTCATAGATGAAAATAAAAATTAAAAGTGAAACCCCTAATTTTGTATGGCAACACCAAGGGGTTGCCCGATTAAGTTCATTTTTGAAATTTTATTTTACTACTTTTAAGAAAACGCTGTGTATAAAATTTCAACTCTCGTCGACACGTTCTCAGGCAGTGTCCAAATATATAGTAAAAACGCCGTGTATCAAATTTCAGCTCTCTACGTCGACGCGCCCTCAGCCAGCGTCGAAATATATAGTAAAAAACGAAATTTTGTTATGATAACCCTACGAAGGAGTTGTCCGATTGGTTCCATTTTCAATTTTAAATTTACCTTTTTTTTTTAAATCCGCGTGCAAAAGTTCACCTTTCTAAGTGAACGCGTTCTCGAGTTATGATGAGGACGGAAATGCAAAAATAAAAATAACTTTTAATATTATGCGTGTGTGTCCAACCCATTTTGCTCTACTAGAATTACAATATTCCTGTGCGTTACAAACGAAATGGCAAACTTAGAGTTCCCTACGATTTCATGTAGGGTATAACATGAGTGTGTGGAGAAGTCAGTTTCTCCTTCATGATTATCCGTAATTGGATATCGCTATGATATGTTTTCATAATCTTTTGCAATTGTATTATATTTTTGTAGCACACCCAAAACAATTCCAGCGAATTTGTACTCCTTTATGCGTTGTAACTCATATACCTACAGCTCTAAATTGTTAAACATGTAGTCGACAAATAAAGTTAACTATTTCGGTTAGCAATTCACCAAAAACATTTACTTCAACCATGACTTTATAAGCACTAGAATGCTACTCAGCAATTGATTTTTATTATACTTGATGTCATCTACTATAAATGCATATGTGCTTGGAAGAGGTCAGTAATTTTAATGACCGTGACTAGCTGTAAGCATTGACCTTAAAATAAAATTCTTGCATCATAGAAACTTGTATACTACATTAGGTATATTGTACCATACCAAAATTATTAAACATTTCTCACCAACGACTAATTACGTTTTGGGCTTTGAAAAACCTTAAAAGTATACAAGTATGGATATAGGAAGGAACCTAACCCAACCCAAATATTATTTTCTTACTCCAAATACTTTTATTATTTATTTTTCAAGACACAAATAACAAGTTGTAATTTGATTTAAGACGAATATGCAATTCAGATTTAAATACCTAATTTAAAAAAATTTAATCCGTATTTTCCCTGCCGTGTAAACATGACTAATATTAATATCCAAAAAACTCGAAGTATTCCAAAAAACAGACCAAATTTATTCTCGATGTGTAATCAATGATCATTAGACTTGTAAACAACTCCGAATTACATTTATTTTTTTATTCTGTTTTAAAAGGTATCAAATAATAATATAAATATATCGTATTTCAGTTACTATAGTTGCCTGAACTGCGTACCTTAAATGACAATACACCAGTTTTCTATAGAAGGCGCAAACTCAATGCACTCACTATCACATTATATGCCTGCGCCACTCCATTGAATTGACATAAAGAGATGAAATTCGAAACATTGCACTGACTAACCCGCCGCGCAACGATCAGGCTAGTGGCGCGTAATTGTTGCGATACGATAATGACCTCATTCTACCGTGATGCTGAGCTAATTCCCGTGTTTTATAATAACATTAACAATAATGCAGCAGCCAGTTAATGAATGACTTATCGAAGCATACTGATGAAAATCGCCAGTCAAGAGACGAATTTCGTATAGCGTTAGCGAGTTCCAAGCTAGTTAATCATCATAAGAGGAGCTTTTTTAACGCTCTTATCAGCATTTCTATGAAATACTAACAGGCAATGTGTAAAACTGTGTTAGCTCATAACATAAAATTGGAAAATTTCTGGTGTGATGCCTGCGCGTGAGGATTAAGTTTTGTTTTAGTATTTCAAGATTACACTTGCGATTTGGTTAGAATTTCATCCGCTCTTAAATTTATTATATCGTGAGACAAGTTGGCAGCATTATGGGGAACTGCTGCAGTAAGTTTATTTAATTGAAATATAGATAATTCTTCTTTTTAGCGACATACAAATAAACAGTTACATCATTCTTTTCTTATTGTTTACTTGCAGGTCGCAAAGTTTCAAAGGATTTAGAACAAATGCAGAGTGAGTCTAAAGATATACCTGTACGTGAAGGAACTCTGCATGAATCAGGCTCAGTTATGGGAATTCACAGGACTGAAATCACTGTTCCAATAGGATAATTTTCAATTATAATATTCGGTTCTTATATGTACATAAATGTCTTAAAAACATGCTTTTTTGTTTTTATAGATTTTTTTTTTGTAGTTTTGTTTTTGAAGTGTGACAATACGATAATTAAGTGATGTTTATAAAGACCATAAAGTATTAATAACAAATAAATTTTTTATTTAGTCCGTATTTAGTTGGTTTATTTTTGTAATGCTTAAATTTGAAAAAAGAAGCTTCCTCCTCACCTTTATTTTAATTTGTGAGTTCCGCCCATGGCCTGCGACATAAGGGCGTGTTGCATTTAGCGATTTCGAACTCCTGTAGCCTTTCATTTTGGTAGTGTGTATCAACGATAAGTAAAGTAATGTGAATCAAAGATAAGTAAAGAAAATAATAATGGACCTCAAGTGCGTTTGTTTTTCACAATAATATAATAGATACGTGTACCATTATCGTAAAAATATCTGTTTCAAACAGATGGCTATATAAGTATTACATAAAATCACGTAAAACCTTCTGTATACTGTAAATGAGTATAAATGGATATGTACAGTGTGGTAAATATTCGTATAAAAAAATAATAATATTTTTAAAACAGCTGCGCCAATTATTTTCCAAGGATAATGTGCGTCATACAAATAATTTTGCGATTGCGTGTACTATTGATAATATTCTAACTATAGTATCTATAGTGAAATTTTTAATTTTACTTAAATAATTACAAATAATTTTATGGATGAAAGAATTTACACCAGTCCGACTAGCTTTCCGAATATTATAGCAGGAACTTTCTTCATTTTCTTCTTCTGGAAACTTGATGTATCCATAATTTTATGCTCATTTCTTTATTTTAAAAAATCAATTTTTTTCACTTTAAATACGACCAGGAATCTACAATTATACTTAAGTCTAATTAATTAATTGTGGTACATTTGGTGGATTTTACATAATTAATTTTTAAGTCTCCTTATTTGTCTACGTTGATTGAGGATAGTGAGCCAATCAAGTCTACCGGGAAAACAGATTCGATCGAATCAAGGTTTTTCAAATAGCATTTTTTACTAGTAAAATTAATTGCATCGAATATTCTTCAGCGTCAATCAAAAATAACCAGCAATTGCTTTTTATTAAATTTGGAAAATCTTCGATTCAATATATTAAGCAGTAGAAAATGCTCCTTGGAAAAACTCGATTCGATTTAGTTTTGATCGAATCGAATTCCCCGGTAGACCTGAATGCCAGATCAGGCGAAAAACAAATTGTTGTTTAAATGTCGATCATATTTTTTTTTTTTTTTTGTACACAAACGGTGGAATAAAATTCAACATTAAGTGAACCAAATTTGTAGAATACAGATTGTAGCACAAGAGCGTCTGTCGACAGATCTGCCTAGATCCACTTTAACGTGAATATAGATAAATACTGCAACTGCAAAATCATCTTGGGACTTAGCGTTGGTGGCGAGCGACATGCCACTAACGATCAGTCGACTTGAGAAACTCTTGCCACCCACATTCCTTGATGTTTGATAGCTCTGCAAGATAACGTGAATTTATACTGGACCAGACAGACGGGCGGACAGAAAAAATTTGAGTGTAAACGAAATATTCACAACCGACGAATGGACAGACGAAAACTTGTTGAAAGCTACTTCCTTGTAGAGCCTGGAAATCAAAAAGAAAAGATTTATTTTTTAAAAGCTGACAAGGGAAAGAAAGAATGAAGATACGTCAACGCCGTTTCTTTTTATGTAACATCCGGAGAATAACCAACCGCTGAAAGAAGAGCGTTCTAAAGAGAGCAAAAATAGAATTGGAGCTCCAGCTTTGGGGTTATTTGGATCCACACGCACCCATCCACCCTGACTAAGCTTCCAAAGCCTCTCTGCTGCTTACCCCCTTTTCATCTGACCCGGGGATAATTATATGTGGTAAAAAGGAAGAAAAAAGGAGAAAGAAAATATAAAAAAAAATTTAAAGTTTATAGCTGTGTTTGGAAATGCGAAAAAAATAGTAATTCAGATATACAATGTTTTTTTGGAATCATTTTCATTTAAATTTTTATACTAATCATGAAGTTTTCCACTCATTGTCATCTTGCACAGCGCAAACTTTTGCACTTAAATAGCTTTTTTCTAGTTTTGATACAAATTGCTTTTGTACAATTTCTTATTTAGTTATTTGGAGCACCTTCTTGGGTTTTTATGATTATATTCAAATCTTGTGGATATCTTTTTATTTTGGCACAATTTAATTTTCGTCCCAGATGCAGATATAATTTGGCCAATTTTCCCCGCTGTGAGATATTTCAGTTTTTGAAAGCTTTCTTTTGTTGAAAGAGTACACAATTTTCATACTGAGGGGGAACTCACACCTCCTAATGCGAACTTTCCTAGAAGGTCGTCTAATAAAAGTAAAATACGCACCTGAGCCAGTTTCTCCATATAGGGGGAACATTTTTTTTTGTACCCTTAAAATTCACATTAAGTCCCACCAAGTGTTTTACTTTTTTGTGTTAGTTTATCATTAAACTCACAGAGAGGAATATCTGCTGTATTGCAACTAATAAAATTTATTCGTTAGTTTTTTAAACGCATTGGCCTTATGTAGCAAATATTTACATAATAGCTGTATTCTTTTGGTTCCATGCAGCACACTGGAGCAATGATAGTTCTAGAAAAATTTAAGTCAAAGCGAACTGAACTTAGTAAAAACTGTATATAGTTAGTTATTTAGAACTGAAAACTTTTGATATATATCTTCAGAAATCTGAAAGTGAAATGGCTGTCTCTGTTCTTACCTTTTTTCATCCTTAGAACGAAGAACTCTCTCTTGTTTTTATACGACTTTTTCTCAAAATCCTTCGTTGGAATTACAGGCACCATTCACCGCTTTTTGTACGCTTTCGGCCTTTATTAATCTTCAAACTCCGATTTTTTTCTAAATCTGAAACTCTTCATTTTATTTAGATAATTTTCTTCCCCTCACCATAGCGTAGGGGACTTTCTTCGGTAAGTTCAGACAAAATTTTGTCTCCAGTGTTTAATATTAATTTCTCACAATAAAAGTAGTTTAAGAAAATAGAATATTTATTTTTTTCTTAAAGAATCTTATTTGGTTTTAAACATTTTCCTGAATCTCCAAATTATTTACAACCGCACTTAGGCAAGTGTTCAAAACTACTCTGGTGACATACATTTGCACATTTGTGGCCACATGGTAATTCGAAATCACACTGTTCCTGACAACCTCCATATTTCACCATTTCGAAATCAGCGTTGTTCTTTATCTAAAAACAAAAAACCTAAAAGAAGTATTCAAGTTACAAGAGCATCACTTACTTGTAGAGTTACAGAATGACGTTGACAATAAAGAGGGAAAGTATCTCCAACTGCTTCCTGCAATTCCAGCTTTTCCTTAATCTCTTTCCAAATAGAACTATTTTCTGCAAGAAAATCTATATTGCCCGTCACATAAAGTCCTTCACGTGCCCTAGAAAGCGAGACACAAATTCGATTTGTCATGGACAGGTAGCCAATTCTATTTTGGGAATTATATCGAACAAGTGACAATAAAATGATCCTGCTCTCTTCGCCTTGGAAATTGTCGACGACTGTAACTTTAACCTTCTGTAAATTAGGAAATTGCTTCTTTTCCTAAAAGAATTCAATTATTTTCAGCGAATTATCTTGAAAGAACTAAAATGCTACTTACCGCAATTATCTGATTCATTTGCCCATTGTACATTGTAAGCAGGACAATATCTTCCGGCTGATATCCTTGCAAGATCAGATAATTAGCCAAAGCAACCAAAAATTTCGCTTCATGAACATTACGTTTTGTAGTCTCATCGCATGACTGAAATAAAAAAAAAATGGCAATAAACCTATTTTATTCTTCGATAAATTTGGCGTTTTGATACAAACTTTTCCTTCTTTTTTCTGGTGTGTCATAAAAAATAGATTCTTGGCAACGCCTTTGATATTTGGATAACTTTGTACGGTTTCATGATCAAGAAGATTTTTGTAAATTGTTGGTCGCAATAAATTCGCAATTTCTTCTCTCATTCGATGTTGCGTTGACAAACAAACACAGTTCAAGTTATTGTTCACCATTCTTTCGAACATGGAAATGTCCATTTTGTATTTTTGGCTTAATTTATAAACGCTAGTTGTTGGCCGAAGCTGTTGATGATCACCAATAAGAATTAGGTGTTGAGTATTTTTTGTTATCGATGCTATTATGTGTGATTCCAACACTTCGGCAGCTTCTTCAACAATCACTGTAAAATAATTTTTGTTTTGTTTTTTAATATTTTATAATTGATTAAGCAGACCAAAATCCGTGTATCAAGTTATTGTGACGCGAGCACCCGTTAATTCTCACAACTATACATGCAGTTACGAGAGTCAACAAACACCGGGAACAGGCACATAAATTTCCTTTCCACAGCAATTAAGATGAAGGGACGAATAACTAATTCCGAGGTGATGTAATTGCCGATGCTGAGGGTCAAATCAGCTGAAATTTGATAAGACCTGCATTATAGCCAACCAGGTCTAATTTAATAATCCTGAGTTAAAAATGAAGCTATACAGGTTAAAAGTAAGGTATATCGTCGAAAATGACATATTTATATTTTTGATGATAATTACAATACTAGTGAATAGTCGTTAAGTAAGAAAGCAGAAGAGGAGCAGACCTACTGCTTCAATGGAAGTAGAGCTCACTCTTACTACTTTGAATATATGTATGTATAATATAAAAAAGGAAGCAAGAAATACAGTTGTTCGCCTTATTCCCATAGATCAGAGATATTTAAGGATTTCGTCAAATCGAACCTAAAAATGGAGACGGTCACAAATAAAATAATCCTGCATGTGGATACGACCATATCATATAAAATTGAACTTCCCGATAAAGACAAATGAAAGGATACTTCATAGAACCTATCTATACCAAAGAAGACAATTTGGCACACCAATGTGTTTATTCAAACATTGCAAATCAGGAAATTGTGACCATTATATGAATATTCAACTGCGCACAACTAAATAAAAAAAAATCAGACTGTAGGAAGCAGCACTCTCTGCGAATGTGCTCACATCAAAACTAGTAAAAGAGTTCAAAGAAACTCTGAATGTAATTCAGACTCGAAATACAATTACTCCCAGCTGGATTCCAAGATACAGTGCGGTGATAGGATGGAGCAGACATAATTGAAAAAAAAAAAAACACCAAACAAAGAACAGTCATTGAAAAGATAACAAATTTTCATCTTTGACGCAACCACAATGGGGCTAAGTGCAAAGGAAGCAGAATCGACTTTTCAAAATCTACAAAAAAGCAGAAGACCGCCAGTTCTTTATCTTCGGCTTATGTCAAAGATATCGCAACACCACCACCTACAGAATCTAGGAAACTGGTATATAAGTAAATATAAGAAAGCTCATCATAGTGCTTTTTATGCGATACAGATGTCTCTGAGGGTGTTTCGACTACAATGTGCATTTTGCAACAGAAGCAATAAACCAACAAAAATTCTTTTCAGATCACTGTTAAGTACTTTTAAGTCACCCCCTCCCCTCTCTTGCAAATTCATCAATCACAGACTACACTAAATTCAGTAAATCTTACGAGATCTTACCAAACACTTCTGCCGTATTTCTTTTGACGGTCAGAAAGAATTTTTTCAATCCATGTCGATTTTTTCTCGAGCCGAAAGACTTAATTTCAATCTGTCCTCGATTTTTTCGGGCTCCGAATGGCTCTTAAACTGAATGCACCTTAGTTTTTTTTCCCAGATTCAAGCAGAAGGATTTTAATCTTTATTCTTGAATGTGTTGTTTACAATTTGGTCGAGGTAGTAATAGTTGAGTTTAAGTCGCTTTTATTGGAAAATGGTTTTGTTTTTTAGAAACAACAATTTTTGGAATTTATAAGTGCTTTTATCAAATGGAAGAAATGTCAAACACTTGGAATGGTTCTGTTTCGTTCTCTTGCTATGTGCACTGAATTAAATTATGACGTTGTTTTCTGTCGATGCACACAGATTCATTCAGAAACATAAATAAAATGAACGCAGCACTGGTCAACACGTACAATATTCCACGCCTTTAGATCCTCAAAATGTCTTATAAGCCTTGGGAGAGATGACCTAGGTCTCCTACAGCGGATGTAAAAATTGTTTAATAGAGTAAAATCAAGCATTAATTTTACTTGAGGAGTACTTCATGGAAGGAAGATTCCTGGAAGTGACCGAAACTACTAAAGATAGATATTTATGTTTACTTTCGTTGGAAGCTGAAAGTCTCTTATGCTTGTATTCATTTCTTCTATTAGGTACTGCCTCTTGCTTTGAGACAAATTAAGAGGATCTTTATTCTAAAAACAAGAAAAAGTGGTCACAATCGCTAAAGACTTTAGACCAATTAGCCATAATTAATTCTTTTAAAACAATTTCAAAGTTTTTTTTTACAAAAAATCTTCTATACATCTAGTAATGAGGACCATTAGCTGTGTTCTTTTGTGCATTGTTCTAGAACTCTCATATACTGGAGAGAACAAATTGTTCTACCGATTGAAGCGAACTATTTGTGCTGTTCGCTTCATTTATAAATCTCTCAAAATGTATGAGGCAATCTTTTGTGTATCTTTTGTTCTGCCCTGTTCTACGGACACAAAAGAACACAGCTATTGGAAAATCCCGTAAGAATAAGGAAGTCTTTTAAAAACCCCCACATTTCCGAATGGCAATATTAAATATTGACTATCAGAACCAGCTTAACACAAGCTCGCTGCATGGACACGTTTAATAAATAAACGGTCAACAATACATGCGTTTTATCACTTAGTCGGCGTAAATATTAGTATGTTACACTAAACATAGACCAAACACCGGATGAAATGACATGCAATGCGGCATGGAAACAGAAAATTAAGTATTATATAGAAGTTTTTTAAAAATGTGCTTGGAAACGTCAAGGACAAAATGCTCAGCCTTAATATTAACAGCAATGCACATGCAATTGATGGGTTCATACTACATGCTAAAGTTGAATCTTGCGGAGTTAACATGCAACAGAGGTAACCTTCTCAGATTGTGCCCACTATCACGGAAAGAGATTTTATTAAGTAGCAGGGGAGAATCAATATTCGCGTTTAGAGATGATGCACAAAAGTTACATCGGCGAGCATGCGACATTTTTCAAGCGAGTGCATATTCAAAAGTTTCAAGCGGTCCTCATAAGGTGGAAGAATCATCCGAGGTAAGTGTCCCAGAGCGAAGCGCAGGAAGTTCCGTTGAACAGACTCGTTGCGGTGGATGTGTGTACCGTAAAATGGAGACTAGACCTGGCTAGCGTATTCAAGGAGGGGTCTCACAAAGCAAGTGTACAAACGCAATGTTATGGTGGGATTCGAGAACTATCGAGACCAACGTTTGATAAAGCTCAGCATAGAACTACTCTTTGATATCATGTAGTTTATATTGGAGATAAAATTCAATCTATGGTCACATTTGGCACCCAAGTCACAAACAGCACGCTTACCGAGCTTAATAAATTCTCTGCGAATGTTGGCGATTACAGGAGCTTTGTGATTAAATTTTTTTTTTATATAGACTACTTGATATCTGGCTGTAAATTATCGATCAAGGTTAATATTTAGAGAACTGTTCAAATATCTTGTTGAGATGACTATTGGATGTTTTTAATATCTTGCTATAATTTTTTTACCATATTGGACCTCGAGTGGAATCTCTTCCGTATGCTTACGACCGATGAAAAGAAACCCCTCGAGTTCTTTAAATTGCCTCTATCCTCGATTTTCCTGTGAGTAGTCGCCTTACAAACTCTGCGAAATCGAATCAAAGTTAATTGAACAAATAAATGATTAAAATTGAGAAAAATATACACCGAGGGAGTTCATGGTAAGTAATATGGTATACTTGATCAATATTAATATTACGTAAATTTTGCAGTAGTAGAGTTATGCATCGCATCGCCACGTCGTAACTCTATTCTCCACTTACGCTATTTAACAAGGATAACAAGGAACTCAGTTCTCCGGCACTCCGCGCTTCCTCGTGGTAGAGTTTCAGTCAAACGATAAATTCCATTTACTCCATGCCAGTAAGTGCGCCAACGGCAAAATACTCCATAATCTCCTATGATAAAGAAGTAGTCATGTACCGTGAAGACATGATACTTGTTTTGTAGTAGCAATAAAC
Organism: Dioctria rufipes; assembly: GCA_963924295.1. NCBI lineage: Eukaryota > Metazoa > Arthropoda > Insecta > Diptera > Asilidae > Dioctria > Dioctria rufipes. The sequence continues at coordinate 247,285,859 of OZ002741.1, read as the reverse complement.
TGCAATACACAATTGTCATTTAACCGAAAATAAACCATAGACTACTTGTTTTCTTAGGTATCATAGTTTAAGCATTTTTTAAGTACGATAACAAATTTATACGACTTTATCTTTAAATAAAATAATAAAATTTCAGTTCGGAGCTTTCTATTAAAACATTGCCCTAAAACTGCAAGCTTACTCAAAGAGAATGAATATAATTGAAGGATTTATATTATATGTTTAATTCAACTTACCAATTGGAGTTTTTAAAAGTTGCAGTAATAAGTTACATCTCGCAGCGCAGGTCGTTGTCATCCCAATAACCTTTTTATTTTTAAGCAAGCTATAATCTGAAATTTGCTTAATTTCATCAATTTTCCTGGAAAGCTTACGTAATTCGTCCTATAATCGATGTAGGTAGATAAGATTAATAACAGAAAAACTTACTTCAGCAAAATTGCTATTACCTGAACTTTCAAAAGTTTCTTGTTGCAACTCTCACTTTTATCGTAATCTTTTTGAATATCTTCTAGCTCCTCCAATTTCTTTGTGTATTCATCCTTCAGAGCATAAAAGCAAGGCTTTAACCTTTGCTCAGAAATAGCAGAATCAGTTAATTGTTTTATATTGTATTTATCCAGTAATTCATTCTTAGATTGGTTACCCATTCGAACGATATTATCGGTAGTATTAAGAATTCCAGATAGAAACTGATCTAGAGCGTGATTTGTGTAACAAATAACAAGAATCTGAGCATGAACATTAGTCAAAAGCGTAGATACAATTTTCAATCCTATGTAAGTTTTTCCTGTCCCTGGAGGGCCTTGAATCAAGGAAAATTTATTGCTCAAAGCATGTTTATATGCTTCCAATTGGGATGTATCCAATTTAAGTGTTTTTTCTGATGGAAAACTTTCTAACTTCATAGGATTGAACGTGTGTTTCATGACTTCGTATAAGACTTTTTTGGAATTTTTTAAATAGCCAGGTAACAGATGGTTTTTCTGTTGATAGAAAGTTTATAACATTAAAACGAAAAAAAAAATCTTATTGTTGTAGATTATATCCGAACTTACTTCAACATTGACAATATAATTTGCCATAGGAAAATTACTTTCATCGAGACCTTTAAGAACTCGATAGACATGATGGTAGGGCTCGAAGAATACTTCACTTTCGAACATAATAAAATCTGTCTCGAAAATTCGAAGGATATTATAAATTTTCAAGATTTCAATTTGCACCTAATTAAAAAAAAATAATTTCACATATTTCTTATAGCAGATAATTTTTTTCTATCACTACTACTTACGTATCCCTGAGAGATCATATCAATGTCACGATTAGAAACAACAGCCAATATTAAGTCATTAAAATCTATGCTCGACGTAAAACATAGAAGAGATCCCCACATCAATTTTTTTGGATTGACCCATGAACTTTCCAATGATATATTAGATTTGGTAGTTGTACGCTTATCCGGTGACAAATCAAGTAAGAGCATTTCTCCTTTTCGATATTTTGAATTCAACACGTTCTTTAATAAGAAACGTACTTTACTGTAAACATTACTGGTTGAAATCTCGTCTATATTCTGTGTTTTTCTCAACTCTGTAATAATGTCACGAAGAGGAGATACGAAATCTTCTTTAAGAAGAGATTTGTGAACTTCTAGGTAGTGCTCTACTGAGTCGAATTTGCCTAGATAATGCATATAAGAATCGCTTGAAGTCATACTCAAAATTATTCTTAATACCTTCAATTATATTCGGCTTTAATTCCTTCACCTCTTCTGATTTCAATTCGTCCAAAGTGGGATATATCTCCTTAATAACAAGTCTTTCATTTATTATTATTATTAATATTTTATAAAAATATGAGACACTTACATTTCTTTCAAACTGCTCAGCATCTTTTTTCATCATTACTTCGTAAATTTTACTAATCTCTCGCTTCACAGCAGGATATTTACTTTCCGCAGTCTCCAGCTTATCGAGAACAGCCTTCACAAAATCAGAATAGCAATTTGGAGCAATTAAATTCAACTTAACATGTACAGCTTTACAGATCTTAATAATATCATTCAACAGATCTAGTACATTTATTTGAAATTGTTTCTGTTGTTTTTGAATAAAAGCTTCATCTAAAACTGTTTTCAATTCCTTTTGGAATGTTTCACTTTGTACAAATACTGTGAGAAATTCCTTTTTGTACTCATCCACAGGGTGATCACATAACTTAGCTAGAACCTTAACCATAAGAACAGCATGTCCATCGGGCAAATCCATTTTGAAACTATCAAAAAATTCACAGTCAATTTGGGTTATTTCCAGGAATACGTTCATGGCAGATAAATCCGAGATAAAGTTCAATTTTTTAAAGGAAATCGGTTCGTTTTCTCCTCTTATTCCTTTCCTTCTATTTTGAGTAGTATTTACTTCGAATTTTTTCATTGGTATTTCATAGTTTCCCCCATAATCTGTGAAAGTAATGAGATTGCACTTTTCATAATTAGCATAATAAATGAATAAAATCAACAAAAGTGAAAATATATTCGATACTGGAAAAGTGAACTTTGCAGAGATCAGCAAAAGTGTCTTCAGTAGGATTTTTTGTACCTGTAACCATGAAAAAACTTTCTAGAGTGTGAATATTTTATGCGACCGCCTGCCGCTTAAGCTCAAATTGAAGCTGGATACTGGAACCGCTCAACTAAGTACATATTATCATCTTACACAGAGGAAGAGTCCACCACATCCAGTTTGTTTTGTCAAAAAAAGTAAGAAAACCCAATCAATTCAAAGTTGGTATACTTATGTTGTACTGTGTGATACCCACGCGTTTTTTTTTGCTCTGTAATATTGGTGAATTCTTTATTAAGAAGAAAGATAAACAGGGAACTTTCCCCTTCTAAATACTAAAGTATGATTCTCCCAACCAAAATTACTGTCTGAATTAACTTCAGGTTCAGCTTCTGATCTCCTCTTTGCATATCTTTAGTTTACTTTTTCAGAGACGATAGCACTGTGCAATTGTTAACTTCCACGATAGCTCTATGTGAAACTGTGTGAAAGAGACTGAATTTAAGCGACATTTTGACTTTAACCTAGAACTATGAACAAGGTAGAGAGAACTAGGGTAGGTAGTTCGACATATACTTTGGGAGTGTCCTGCTCTAGCGACTAAAATAGGCGTGCTACTCGGTAGCTACCTCTTCTCGGAGTTGGGGAAGCTGCAAGGTAAAGAGCTTAGATGCATTCCGAGTTTCTTCAGAGAAAAAATCTGGGTGGATTAGGGTTATTCCTAGTCGGATAGATTCCCATGAATCGGAGGAAAAAGGAACACATCAGTGTTCTGTCAAGTGATGCAGGCCTACCTGTGTGGCAACCCTCTAACCTAACCTAACAATAATTGAAACATAACAACAAAATATATATAACAAGGATAACATATTATGTCTGTAACTAAAATTTCCTATCAATATTTGTATTCATATCAATATGAAATAAAATCTAACATATACAGGGCAGCCCTTAATGATTTCCATTAAAATAATAAGCAAACGAATAACTTTACCAGTTGCAAAGAAAGCAGTGAACTATGTGACTGTAGTTTCCATCAATAAACCACAAACAAATAAATAACAGATGCAAAATCACCCGACAAAAAATTAACCATCAATTTTGCAGTATTCAACTTGCTGCTCTCTATCGGCTCCACACGTTTGGAACTGAAGGACAGGGTAAAGCGCCCAGGTATCATATTAGATAAAAAACAAACTAAACTGGAAACCACACCTTGCTTACCTACGCTTCTGTGGTGTGGTGGAAAGCTATGGATTTCACCAACCATCGTAAGATATTGGAAAAGATTCATATACTATGCCTCCACAGCGTAAGTAACGCTCTCAAGTCAACAAGGATTCCACACGAATCCATCTTTGAATTAGTGCAGTCTATTGTACCTGACATTGACAGGGACAGCGACCACCTCCTGGAAACTATGCTGAAAAGCAACTTTAAATTGAAATTTTATTTATTTTTCCCGTGCGAGATTCGAAGTCACAATTTTTAAAATCGGCCAAAGATGGAGAATAGAAGAATTTTTAACGATTAAATAAAATCATAAATACAAAGAGCATCACATTTTCCACGAGTGGGGGGAACTACCTAGAAGACGAAAGAGTCATTACGACAGAACGCTCAAATACTCCCCACACTCAAACACTATCTGATAACGAATGGGTTAACCACTAGACTTTAACGGACGAACCAACATTAGAGTTAGATTTATAATTAGATCATGTAATAAAACTAAAGCTATAATTAGGTCTGCTTAATGAGCTGCTCTAGGTTACTCTAGAGCAGAAAATCGTGTTTAATGAATTCAGAGCACTGCTCTAAAGTACTCTAAAGTGAAATGAACTGTGTTTAATGAGTCTGGAGTCTGGAGTAACCTAGAGCAAGATTTCTGCTCTACCCTTTTCGAAGGAGTAACTTAGTGCAGGCATTTGACAACGGTAAATTGTGCTGACAGTTCTGATAACAATTCAAATAATTGCGTTTTTTGTGGGAAAAATAAATTTCTGGACTATTCTAGTGGAATAATTTAAATAATAATTGTTTTTGTGTGTTAAAAAAAGTTTCTTTACATTAATCATACATTAATTTAAACAATTGTGTTTTTTGGTGACAGATCTCAGGAAATTTGTGTTTCATGAGCTGCTTTCTCGCTTCTGCCCTACTTTTAATTTGACAGTTAACATAAGTTGAGCTGCTCTACTCTGAACTTTTTTCAAGTTCATTAAACAGACCTCTTATACACGTAAGTTGATATTACAACTTTATCATAGATTCACGCTAGCCTTAGTATTATGAATTATACAATTGAATGGATTTACTTTTGGGTTAATACAACATAGAGTAATTTTTTTAAATTATAAATACACACTAGACTCTCTTAGAACCATGAATAGAACACTAAATGAATTGTTAAAATTACGCAGGCAGTGACATAGATTTAGGAATAGGAAACACGAACCTTGTAATATAGCTAGTGTTAGAATTAACATTAAAATTGTATTCACGCAACTTCTAACAGAAAGAATACGCATCTCGTATATTGAAAAGTTTTATATGGCGGGTCGTTCCATTACGACCCGCTCTCACAAATTGTATGAAAACTCTCTGCTTGTTAACGATCTGCCACTCACCGGTGGTGATATTACGACCCGCTTTCACAAATGTTACAATTTTCTGTACGCTCAATAAAGTCGAGAGGGAGATTTGATAAATTTTCAACGAAACGCTGGCCAGAGGCAGAAATTGCAACACTTACTTTCCTATAGCAGCAGATATAGCAAGAGTAAGAATTGGAACTACGTCAGTGTACAGAAGCCCAGCTGGACTCTTCTCCAACTGGGGTAGGTTTAGCTTCCACTAGCAGTTGTGGGATGCGTAAACGCTCTGCACCTTTTCGTGCACTTGAGTGAGAGCGTAAGATGTGCTCGCTGTGAAGAAAACGATTTTGCAGCTCCTCACTACATGAGTGTCGTATATATTACTGTTCAGTGCGTAAGTGACAGCGTCGGGAATGTTAATGAAAATGAATTTTCAGATCGGTCGGGTATGTAAAATTAAGTGCGCGAGCGCCTATTTAAATTTCGGTTCGTCTATCACAAAATCGAAAAGTTTGCATAGGTGATGTATCACACAGCATATAAAGTGATTGGGGTGACGTGCTAGCGTAGGACGCCGTGAAGCTACGGGGCACTGGGCTGAGAAGATTTTTTCTCGGTTATGCATAAACTTCTCGCTCGGTTCTTTGTGGCCAAGCGGCTTATCAACGATGGATTTAGTGCAGCAGTTTCTATGGAATCCCTGGATTTGTTTTCCTTTGGAAAAATTGTTGGCAAATGGCGGACTTTACAAATGTGGTAAGTATTCGTGTGTGAGTGCCTCAGTAGATGTTAAGAGAAGAGTGTGCTTTCAACGAGGGATTGAAAGACAGCTCGTGTTGAAAGCTCCAGTTGAAAGTGTAAGTCAATTCAATCGTTTGACTGACATTCAATCCCAGCAACGGGGTTTCAATCTCCAATCTTTGCTACCTGAATAGGAATAACTTTCTTTAAGGTCTAGCCACGGCTGATCTTCGGCTTTCTTTCAACACTTTTGTCTTAATAATAAAGCGCAGTAATGGGCAAGTAGATCAGCCCTGCTACAATAAAAAAAAAATCGGTATTCACCGCAATCTAATATTCTCTTAACACAATCCAGCCGGGGCTATTTAGATTTTCCACTTCACGTCTTCCGTAAAGTATTCCCGCTTAGATCTTTAAATATGACTTTTTCAGGTTACAAAAATTAAACAAAAAACTCTAAAAGAATCCTATCCGTGAGTACTAAGTTTACAAATGTATTAAGAGATTGGAATGAGTACAAAGCAGTTAGAAATAAGTATAAGAATAAAATATGTGAAACTAAAGATAAATATGTAAGAATAAATATAGATGATGCAAGCTCTCAAAAGGGAAAAATGGAAAGTTATCAAACGAACTGTATTGAAACAGACAAAGGACAAAATTAGTGAAGTGCAATTTAGTGATATTAAGGTAAGCAATAGTCAAGAAATAGCAAATAAGTTAAATAGCTACTTTATTGAGAGTGTGGGTAAACTGAATCAATCAATCCCAAAAGTGGAGTATGTTAGTAACTTACATCAATGCGCGAGTAGATTTAGTAATATAAGCAATGAAAGACTAAAAGAAAATTGTAAATAAATGAACCATAAAAAAGATTTTAATAGCATCAATAATAAAATAATATTAGATAATTGGAATATGTTAGGTAATATATTAGAGAAAATTATAAATAAGAGTTTAAGTAAAGGAAAGTGCCCTGATACTTGGAAAGAATCAATAATAGTACCTGTACTAAAAATAAAAAATACTAGGAAATGTGAAGAACTCAGACCAATCAACACGCTAAATATTTTTGAAAAATTAATGGAGAAAGTAGTTCAAATACAGCTCGAAAAATATTTGGAAGATAATGAACTAACAATGACACAACAATCGGGTTTCAGAAAACAGCACAGCTGCGAAACGGCATTAAATTTAATAGTGAATGAGTGGAAAGAGACAATAGATGAAAAGAAGTACATAATAGCAGTATTTTTAGATGACAAACGAGCTTTTGAAACTATTAACAGGCGCATCCTCATAAAAAAATTAAGTAAATTCGGAATAGTTGGTAAAGAACTTGACTGGTTTGAAAGCTACCTATCTGGGAGGATACAGTCCGTCAAATCAACAGTTGAGGAAACTACATTAGGTGTACCACAAGGCTCAATACTAGGGACACTGTTATTTCTCATTTATATTAATGACATGCAGGAAATCCTGAGATCTTCGAAACCAGTATTATTTGCAGACGACACATTGATTTATTTAACTACCTGTGATTTCCCCAAGTGAAATTGGAACTTAAAGAAGATCTAGATATGTTATGTGAGTGGCTAAAAATGAATAAGCTTTTGTTAAATGTGGCAAAAACAAAATTAATGGTGATGAACTCGAACTGTGATACTGAAATAGAAATTAATGGTGAGACAATAGAGAATGTAGACGAAATTAAATACTTAGGTGTGATTTTAGACAAATTTTAATGCACATGTGGACTATATTTGTAAAAAATATAGGGGAAAAAATTGGATTCTTTAAGCGAATGCGCGGTAAGTTATCTACAATGACTGCTATTCATATATATAGCATATTTTCATAATTAGACCTCATTTTAAATATTGTTCGACGATTCTATTCTTATGTACCCAAACAGCAATAGAAAGGCTTCAAAAATTGCAAAATAAGGCCATGCGATGTATACTGAAGTGCAATAGATTTGCTTCGATAAGATGAATGTTGGAGGCATTGCAATGGATGAGTATCAAAGAAATACACAGTTAAACGTCCTAACTTTTATATTCAACATAAAGATGAAGAGATTTCCGAAATATTTGACTCAACAATTGAACCTGGTGGCGGATATGCAACCATATGCAATTAGAGGTGCTGATGTAACATATCGACGTAGAACAACAAGAGCGCAAAATTTGTTACTTTATAAAGGTCTGCAGCCCTTTGAGCTTAAGCGAGAGACAAATTTTAATAGATTTAAAAGTGGATGTGTGCCATTCATTAGAAGCAGGTCATGAATAATTTGATAATTTGGATTTTTTTTTTTTTTTTTTTTATGAAATTGTGATATTAGGAGCACAAGAAAACAATTGTTATATTATGAACTTTTTGTGATTTTAAAGTTTGTTAAACTAATAAAGTTATATTATTATTTTTTCGAAAGCTCTGCTTTGAATGACGGCCCGCCGACAGTCGTCATCGTCAAGCACCAGCACAGCACGAGCCAGAGGCCAGAGCCTGCACTCCGTAACATGCCCATGCATTGTATTGCGTGATCTCTTTGCTTCTTTTACCTCTTCTTTGAAACCGGTTTCATCAACACTACTTTGTTTTGAGAGAATTTTCATTTGCATTGCATTGCAGCAGAACAGTGAGCCACAGTAAAATGAGCGGATGGGATAGGAATTGGTGGACGACGAGCAGTCTAGTCTCAATCACTGTCAGTTGCATTCATTCGTGTGCTTGGGCTAAACATTTTCATGAATGTAGGTAGCCAAAATATGCTGTGCAAAAGTTCTTATGAAAAATTTTCGAGTACTTAAATTAATAGAAAAACCGGCTCGCCTCTTCAGCTAGGCAGCATAGTGAAACATAAAACTGTGCATGGCTGTTGGCGTCGGCAAAGTTAACCTAATGACAAGTTAAGAAGCTGTAGAGCAAAATGGGCAAATTTCTGGTGTTTTTTAGAATGAAACAAGTAATTTCATATACTTTCATCTTTTGCATGAATGGGGGAAAATAACTTGGCTATGCACTATTGTAGTGCAACTGAGATAACGAGTTAAAAACTAAAATCGAGAGAACGTAGGATTACCCGAACGACAAAATCTTATTAAATCCCTCAAAATTCCTTCAACCTATTCATAATAATGTACTTCAGGTCACACTAGTTCCCATTTTTACGAAAAAGATAAATTTCGCATTAAACAACGCACTAAAAGGAGATGTAAAATTCCTCTCGAATGAAATTCTCATTTTTCCCGAAAATATCATAGAATCCAGCAAGAATTTCTCCCACTTAATCTCTTCTCAGCAAAACGAATGTAAACAGAAGCGCGTGCTGCTCAATTAGCATAGAAATTACACTCACACATTGGCCATGCTATAAAAAACATTGGCCGATTCTCTCCATTTTTCAGCAAAAACGCGTGTTTTCACAAAAGCACGGGAGCATTTTATGAGAGTAAAACGTGAAAACTCCGCCCCTTGTCATTTATTTACGAAAATAAAACATTTGCCATTCTGTTTCGTTGCATGCAACTTGCGCTTTCACATTTTTTATGTTTATTCATAAAAGTTTTAAAGAGAGTTTGATTTTTTTTCGATTTTTTTCTTTCTTTCTTCCTTTTCTTGCCATGTGCATTTTAAATGTAAAACACTCGGATATCTCGCCAGCTTCCTAACTTGTCATTAGGTTAACTTTGGCGTCGGCGTGTGTATAGCTGTGGGGTGGTGGAGAACAGAGAGATCAGAGCAATATTGTCTCAGTCTCAAATCTTTGCTTAATCCCGTCTATTACCTCCCGACCGCATCACCAAAACACCATTCAACTTGTGAATTTTTAGAGGCCAGATGAAGCTTCTTGTTTTTCGAGGTTTTTGATTTTCTAAAAAAAAACCAACATCTTTTTCAAAAATCTAAGCCCGGTAGCATTTGAACTGAATAGTTTCTGATATTTTGCCGAAGGTTTCAAATCAATATCGTAAAAATTGTGGAAAATAAGAAGGGGGAACAAAATGCTTTCAAATTTATGCAGCCTTAAGGTTTTTTAATAAAGAAATTCTTGTATTTGAATTTGAGTTTCATAAATACAGAAGGAAAAAACAGACTGCCTCGTCCGGGATTTGAAACCAGGACTTTTCGCTTTCCGGGCGACTGCTCTTACCTCTCAACTCACAAGACAGATGCTTTTTCTTCTTGTATTTCTTTGATTTTATCTGTTTTCCATGCAAATATTTTAGAACGTTATGACTAAATTGGAACTATCATGTCTGTTTCATCTCTTACGAAGTACTTCTGAAGAATTTTTACTTAACCCGAAACCTAAAACTACTTAATACAAAACTTAATAAATTGCATTGACCATGAGGAAAAAGGATCACTTTTTAATTTAGAATAGAATAGAAAAGCATTTATTGAAGAACCTCAGCTTACGCTACGTTAACTACGTTAGGTACATCGAGTAAATAATAGTATGGAACAACAAGATGTCGCATAGCATACCGCAGAAAAGTATACAGATTTTAAATGGCTGGTTCATTCCGGAATAGACCACAACATGTTTCTGAGGCACCGAGAACAAATGTTGCTTTGACAGCACTTTTGTATAAATTTGATCGACTGCCTCAACATTGTAGATGCGGGAAAATATGAATCACTCGACGTATCTCTCATCATTTTTCTTTTCGTGTCTCTGTACCGATTAAAGTAAAGAAATGATGCACAGCGCAAAATATTCGGTGCGGTGGGAGGGGCGTAAACGTTACTTTTTCTTGTCTCGTTTTTGGAAATACATTTTATTTTGATGTAGGTATTAGAATTTGATGACAATTTGCAAAGCAGTAGTATGAATTTTAAAGGAAACAATTTTATTAAATTCATTTGCCCCTGAGAGTAATTTTTTGTTATGGTATTGCATGACGGCTTTGCGCCAACTAAATATTCTCCTTAACAATTTTCCTCGAAATTTACAATTCGGCACTTTTTTGCTGACGTCTTGTATACATTTGCACACAATTAAAATGCTTCATTCATGTACAAAAACTTTGCGGTTCCTTTCCTTTACTTCTCTATTCGCAGATTAAGCTTGTCTCCAGTCACCACAGCGACCGATGCATTCCCTGCATCTATTGAATGAAGATAGCCTCTGCGCCCCACCCACCGCATCGAATATGTTGTGCTGTGCGTCATGCCTTTACTTCAATCAGTACAAAACATGAAAAGAACAAGTAAAAAAGCTAGAATTGGTCTAAGACCAATTCTTATGATACCCCAGATGAATGCCTATATTAAATTTCGTATGGTCACCGATCTATTCAAGTATTGATTTTGAAGTTGTTTTTCGCATATATTTCTAGAACAGTTTGTCGCACAGAAAAAATGGTAATAACCAATTTTATAGGATTTCGTATTCTGCAGAAGTTTTTAGTACAATAAAAATGTCTTGGACTGATCGTTTTCAAAGTATACGTAAAAAACCGAAATTTTTATATGGCAACACCAAGAAGGAGTTGCCCGATTTAGTCCATTTTTGACATTTTATTTGCTAATGTAGTAAAAACATCATGTACGAAATTTCAGCTCTCTACGTCGATGCGTTCTCAGGCAGTGTCCAAATATATAGCGGAAAACGCAATTTTTATATGGCAACCCCACGAAGGAGTTGCCCGATTTGTCTCATTTTCGAACTTAATTTTACTTTTTTTTTTAAAGTCCGTGTACAAAATTTCAGCTCTTTAAGTATACGCGTTCTCGAGTTATCGTGCGCACAGACGGACGGACGGACATGCAAAAATCGAAATAACTTTTAATATTATGAATGGGTGTGCAATCCATTTTGCTCTACCATCATTATTTCGAGGTGTTACAAACGGAATGACAAACTTAGTATACATATAAAATATATAAAATGATGAGAGTTACGTCGGATGATTCATATTTTCCCGCATCTACCATGTTGATGCAATCGACCATATATATACCAAAACTGCTGTAACATTTGCTCTCGGTGCCTCAGAAACATGTGTGGTCTATTCCGGAATGGACCAGCCATTTAAAATCTGTATACTTTTCTGCGGTATGCTATGCGACATCTAGTTCTTGTGCCATCTATGGTAATAGATAGTTGGTATAATCCATAGAATCAAAGTTGATAAGAAAACAAACAAGGGAGCAACGAACAAACTCATTGCAGTAGAAATTAATATTAGTATTATATATTAAGATAATGACTTCAAACAATAGAGATTCCATACGTCATATTGACACTATAGCCAAAGATAAAAACAAAATAAACCATAATAATAATAATGACAACAATAATAATAATGGAAATCCTACAAGCATTATTCAAAGCTAAGAAGGAAATAGTCTACAAATCAGATAATTAATATAGGCTAAGATAATTACCCATACAGATTGGCAATGAGCCAGGTAAAGATTAAATCAAAAAGAATACTCTCCTTAAATTAATCATTAGTTAACGAAAAGTACCACAATGACGGACGCTGAAAAGAAATTATCCCCTGGAACTGAATCCGCATTCTGGCTAGAATGATCCTAAACCTATCCTTAATGCTCCAAAACCTATCCTTAATGCTCCAATCAAATCTTTCGGAAATATACTCCGGTAGCATGGCATGTATACCCCAAAAATAAGTTAATTCGAATTAGTTTCTTAAAAATTATTGAACTGACTTTTAATAATTAACCAAGGCTGACGATTAATAATGGATACTCTTTTGACTGAACAGCATCTCTAATTTCGAGTTTTCTCTAAAATTTTTAACACAAATTTAACAAATCTCTTATCGTTCTCTCACCAATTTCTAATATTATCTTCAAATGAGGTATTGCATATGTGCGCATTTCGCCATTCAATATGTATTAAAGTTAGGATCTTACCTTCGAACATAAAATTTGTTACATTTCTTCCTGTAAAATTTTCTACTGGATCGTGAGACTCTTCCTGTTCCAAAGCAGTCGGCTCCTTCTTCTTTTGCGCATCTTGGACCATTTCTTCAATATCCTTTTCGAACCAATCATCATCAGAACCAGACATGGTAAAATTAAATAAGTTACGTGCGTTTTACTTAAACAAAACACTTTAATCAACTAACAACTAATAAAAAAATGTTTTTACGACTTTTTGTCCTTGGCTATTTTTCTATTAGTTTGCCGAAATCACGTAGTCGCAGAATTAAATCAACGAATTCGAAACGATAAAGCCGGGTAGGGTAAGGGAATTTACCAAATTTTACGAAAGGTTGTAGAAGACAAGTATTCCCATTAAAATTTTGACACAATGCAGCTGATAGCCTGTGATGTAATTCTGTGACTAATGTATATACATTTTTATTGGAAAGACAGAGAGAGGAGAGAGAGGATTGTGTTCTCTGTACCGTACTTTCCTATATATTTTCACAATATTTCGTCACTAATGGCGGAACGTGGTTTGTAATGGGAATATCGAGTGTTCTATATATGTATCTTGATTTTATTTATTTGTCAGAAATTTACCTCGTTTACGTGAAAGTAGGGCTACGTTCGCTTGTTAAGGCTAAAACATAATCGACGCAGCAAGCGCAAGTATCATCCTCCAAAGCAAAATGAAGCATCAAACGGTTTGGACTTTTTACGAGATAGAGGCATTCAGGGGTAGGAAAGATTCCGAAATGCGATCGGGAGGACGGGCAGCATACCAATACTACTGACAAGGAAATTGATTCGGCCATTTTAATATTGCAAATTTCTCGGACGGCTGTACAGTTGTTTACATACGATTGGAGGTGATAATAATTTGTGATACATTTATTGTTTATATCAAAAAGTCTGTAACTTAATTGAACACGCACACAATTAATTTCGGTAATCATATAAAGAACTATCAGGGAGTAATATTAGTGCGGGTACGTCTATGCACAAGGAGCGATAGAAACCATGAACTCGGCGATGATACCGACACAGTAAAAGGCCTTAACGGGACGGCTACAGGCATGTAGTAAGAGCTCACTCTCACTTGTTTTGTAGGATCCTAGGGCCTAAGCCATAGCCCACACAGGGGATGATATTAGCCCTTTTTACGGGCGTGAAGTACTCGGGGGGAGGAAAAATGCCGAAATGCCAAGTTTCGATCGGGAGTACGGCCAGCATACCAATACTACAGCAAGCCGGCCATTTTGAAATTGTGAAATTTCTGAAATTTCTCATCGGACGGCTGTACAGATGTTTATTTGCGATTTGAGGTGATAATATAATAATTTAATAATCATCACGTGTTGTGAATTTGTGATACAGATATTGTTTATATAAAAAACTGTGACTTAATTGAACACGTACACAATTAATTTCGGTAATCATATAAGGAACTACGCGAAGCAACATTATTGTTTGGCACGTCTAAGCCAAACTCATTCCAATCTTAAAAAGTTCTTGTCTGGGTCGGCCCCAAAACTATCGCTTCCACAGAAAAATGAAGTTAAGACAAATTGCAGCCAAATATGTTCTCTTCCTAATGGTTGTAAAAAAATATAGCATCTAGAACAAATTTATGAAAATTATAGCGTTTAAACAAAATACAAACTACCTTTATATGAAAAACTCCTGCAGTAAAGCTAGAGTCAGATTGAAAGTTTCAAAGCGTAAAGTTGCCCACACACGATACAACTGTTGGTCCACCGGCTGTTGAACAACTGTTGGACCAACAGTTGTATGGTAGTCCACACATGATACACAACATGACGGACCGATTTCTTCCGCTGTCAGTCTTGTATCTTGAAATCGGATCAACGGTTGAACAACAGGCACATACACTATACAACGGTCGCATATACAACAGCGGTTTACCTGCATGCACATCCTACCATCCAACCGAGCTTGTGATCGTTGGATGCTTCGTACAATTGGCCCACACGCCATATAACGGTTGTATGCCAACACAGATTGGTACAACAGTTGAATCGTGTGTGGGCCGCTTAAAGACCGAAACACAATGCTAGCTTTTCCAACCTCGACCTCAGTGTAACTTTAAGAACCGCAACCTGATGAGCCTTGTAAACTTTTGCAACTCACAATACGAACTTTGACAACTTCTGTATGATAGCATTTAATTGGTCTATTGGCTTGAAAATTGAAATTATTTTGTAATAATTTACTACAGCAGGAATAAATTTTCACGTTAAATATGTTTCCCAAAGTTTTTTTCAACAAATTTCCCGTACATTCTTTCCCGTAAACAATGTTGGCATCAATTGATTACAAAAATTAGCTGTCAAAGCTGACAAAATTCCAGCAGAGTAGAAAGTAGACCTACTCGAGTTCAACCTCAACCTGGCCGGCGTCACCAACTTTCCCATTGGGAGCTTGATAACCTGATCTATTCTATAGAACTGTTAAAGTTGGTGAGGGCGGCCAGGTTGGAAAAGCCAGTACTGTGTATCACGCTTAAAGGCCAATGGTATGGACGGTGAAATACCTCATTATTTACTTTGATCTATGTAATTTGAAAATATTATTTAATATGGAAGAATTACAAGAAATGGCCTTTTTAGAACGTGCAGTGGAATTGTGTTTTTTCACTTATAAATATTTAAAGACAAAAAACGCAGAAAGTGGTGGGTTAGATCTCTATATCTACAGAGGATAAGTTCAGGATTCTACGAAAAAACATTTAAATATATTAAAGGAGAATGATGACGAACTTTTCAATAAAAATATTAATTTCCAACGTCTTTCAGATTTGGCGCGCGCCAAAAACTAAAATTTGGCAAAAATGAGCTACAGCGCCAGCGCCAGCTACACATTGGAACGCCATTATAGACTTTCCGTGCTTTCAAATTTTGACAGGTCTGGCTATCGCGCCAGCTACGAGCTACCGCGCCACATTGTGTTCCGGCCTAAACTGGCGTGCACTCGTTGAAATGTAATATCGAATGTACGCTTTTTGAGTAGAGTGCTAGGGCCAACCCACACAAGAAGGTTTTAGGGAAGGAAGGAATTTCCTTCCCGTGACTTAGACGTGCCATTACAATAATATTTTCCTTATATGATTACCGAAATTAATTGTGTGCGTGTTAAATTATGTCACAGATTTTGATATAAACAATAATTGTATCACAAATTTACAACACGTAATGATTATTAAATTATTATATTATATTATCACTTCAAACGGCAGGTAAACATCTGTATAGCCGTCCGATTAGAAATTTCGCAATTTCAAAATGGGCGGACCTAATTTTCTTGCAATAGTATTGGTATGCTGCCCATACTCCTGATCGAAACTGGGTAAGAAAACTTGCCTAAAAGCTTCCGCGTGTGGGCTATGGCATGAATTTCAATTGGCGTGTGTCATTTTCAAAATATGTGTCAAAATACCTTTAAATTAGCTACTGATCTTTGATGTTATGCTCCATAAGGTTTGAAACCCAAATGCTATGGTTAGCATAGTTAGTTTTTATAGATCACCATGTAACTTTTGAACGTTACACCCTATGATAATGATATAAACTTTGTTAGATCGATTGGACCTTTCTAATGGTCTATAAATTTCCCCCCTTCTATTCTTCGTTTTGAAGTTATGGCTCAACAATTTTAATTAATTTCGGTGTTTTAACTCGTTTTTTTTATTTAACTACTATTTTTATAAGAAAAACACGTCATCCACATGGATTTTTTATATTGCATTTAAGAAGGTTAGAAGCTTCCATTAAAAACTTCCCTTTTCAATGTCCTATCACACTCTACACCCATACGTGTTTTTTGATAAAAGTCGTAGTTAAATAAAAACAAAATAAAATTCCGAAATTCTAATTCAGTTTTTAATTTGTTGCATAACTTCAAAATGAACAAGAAGAAGGGAAAATTTATAGATCATTGTTATTATTATTATTATCTATATGGCAAATTTTAAGTCATCATCATAGGGTGTAACGTTCAGAAGTTACAGGGTGATCTATAAGAACATACATATTAGGAAACCGGTCCAAGTTCAACGTTACGTTTGAAATAAAAAATGTGAGAAAACAGGTGACCTTTCTACCATATTCAAAAGGCAAAACTTTTGGGAATGTGATCTCGGGGAGGGGTAGTATCTACTCTCCCACTTTTCCCTCGATATACGCGTCTGTGAATTGAATATAGCAAAAGTCTACATATTACAATTATTTTCTAAAAAATTTCTAATGTAAATTTTTATTTAAACCAGATATATTCGTTATTTGGAGCTATTTTGTTTTTCTCATTAACGCTATACAATTGTATTTAAGAACAACATCCAAGAAATTCACGTGAGTTTAGAAAACTTAGTACCATAGAAATATTATAGATCAGTTACGTACCTATGTACATAGCTTTAGGTTTTTAACTAATTCAAAAAATTCTTTAACTCTCCAAAATATTCTTAAGCATTCAGAACAGTTCAAAGAAACTGTGGAATTTCTTAAGCAGGTATGTTAAACATGAGTTAAATAAAAGTAGATATTTATTCAAGTGCTCTTAATTTCAAGGAAAAGATAGGTTAAAAAACTAAGCATGTACCTTGTATGAATATTGATATATATATACTTATTTAATTTAAAAAATACCCAGTTTTTAGAAGTTATCTACAATTTATTTGTACTTTGTCACTTTGAGATAATAAGATATTTTTACTATCTCGAGAAGTACTCATGCACGTATCAATAATCTCAAAGCATTCCAAATTTTCATAGCAAAATTAAGTTGATGAAGACGGCTCCGTTTAGCTGAGATTAACTCTTATTCAGATATAAGTATACATACATATTGAAGCCTAAATGATGATGACGTATAAAATAAATTTTCAGCTTAGACCTAATACCAAATAATGTAGGGTCACTCTTTCGTTGGCAATGCAAATTAATTAAAAATAGCACATTTTGGTGAGTCAAAACTGATCTCACCGAAATGCATTAAATTTGGAAATGTATTAATGAGGATTTGCTTTAGTCTTATTATGTTAAAGAGGGTGGTCGGTTGCCATAATAAAGCCTAAAGCTCTGAATGGAATGGATTTCAAAGCTCTGAATATATATATAACTGTAAATCAAATTTATCCTATTTGGAAGGCCGAGTAATGAAAATGTTAGCTACTTGAGACAAGGCAAAATAGATTTCTACAGATTTCGAATGCCGAATCCTAGATATTAGGTGGTTGAGGAATAGTGAAATCCAATCTTGATATTCCAACAATGTTCAAATATAATATTAAATCTTGATAATTTTTTTCATTCGAGAAGTAATAATATTTTATATAAGTATTACTAACAATAATAAAATTTTACCCATGGAGACCATTATGCTCCAACACAGTATTACACAACATAAATGCTATGACTCACAGGAGACAATAGAAATGAAAACTGCTTTCTTCTAAGTTTTTATACGTCGAAATTGCCTTTTAAGGTAATCATGAGTACTGACAGGTGAAGATTATACAGATTAAGAAAAATAAGTGTCCTGGATATGAGCATCTTTCACTCGAAAAGAAGTAAGTAGAACCTCCCAAGCAGCAAAGCTATGTCACGGAAAGAGGAATTTCCTTCAGAGTACACGTATTTTTCCAACAATTGAAGTTTTGAGAAGAATTAATATTCTTTGGAACCGAACTTTTTATGAAAAAAAGCATACTTTACTTGTTATTCCTGACCGATAATACTTTGAAGCTGAAAAAACTAAGCTGGAAAGGCCTGTGTTTTTTGCTGACAAAAATAAAAAGCCCGACTCGCTTTTTATATTTTTTTCCAAAAAAAAAAAGAAATAATAAAACCGTTGCGCTTGCTTTTCAAGCTTCAAAAGTATTACCGGCCTGGAATAACAAGTAAATTAAGCTTTTTTCGTAAAAATTCATAACTGGTTCGGTCCCTAAAAATAAGACGCCAGCTTGGCTTTTTATACTTCCGGCTTCAAAACCTGTTACTTCCAGCTCGAAAAAATTAAAAAATTAAGCTGGCTTTTTATTTTTGCCAGAAAAAATAATAAGCCTTTCCAACTTAGTATTTTTAGCTTTTTTTTTTAGAAAAAGTTAAGTTTTCAAAAGCTTTACAGGACGGGTTTCGTCATCAATAGAAAACGCGGTTAAGAATATAAATGACGCCTTTAATACCGCTTCTGTTGAAGCCTGCCCTTTGCGTAAGCCTTCAAAGAAGTTCTACCTACCATGGTGGAATGGGGACTTAAGTGTCCACAGCAAAAGCGAGCAAAGGTCAGGAAGACTGGGCCCAGTATAAGGCAGGTCTCAGACACTACAAGCGCTCAATAAAAAAAGGCTAAGCTCTCTTCGTGGAAGAGCTACTGTGAATCCATAGAGAGCACAAGTGAATCCGCCAGACTTAGGAAGGTCTGAGCCAAGCCTAGTGTTCCCTCCTTCCTGAAAATGGAGGACAGCACCTGGACCGAGGCTGACGAAGAAACTTTAGAGCTGCTTATGAGTACCCATTTTCCTGGGAACTCTCAAACCGACCACACTTATAATAATAACGAGTACGCTGGTACTCCAAACTTAGAAGCTATACGGGGAATTGTCATCAAGGAGAAAGTGGAGCTGACATTTCAATCTTTTGCTCCATATAAATCACTCAGAATCGATGTCATCATCCCTATCAGCCTTCTTAGGGGAAGTGAGATTTCTAGATCAGAGAACGCATATTTAAAAGGTATACCAGTAAAAACTGCGTTACATGACGTAGTAGGAAAATTGAAATATTCATCGAGAAAAAGAATACATTGTAGGTGCATTTCTTGATATCGAAGGAGCCTTTAATAATGTTAGTTAAGAGGCCATCCAGGATGCCCGGACTGATCTAGGAGTTGAATCATATATATGTAGATGGATTAACTCAAGGCTCAGTAACCGCCTAATAAGCGCAGTAAGTACTTGGTAACAATAAGGTTTGCAGGAGGGTGTCTAGAGGTACGCCACAAGGAGAAGTACTTTCACCTGCACTGTGGTTATTGGTGGTTAATGATATTCTCATCTCTTTACAAAGGGAGGGTATAAAAGCGGTAGCATATGCTGATGACTTAGCCATCCTGGTCTCGAGGAAATTTCTGCCGACGATCAGTGAACTAATTCAAGGGGCATTGCAAAAGCTTCTTAACTGGGCTATAAGCTGCGGTCTAGGGCTTAACCCTGCAAAGACTGAACTAGTCCTTTTTACACGGAGAAGAGTTATTCCGACTTTCACACCCCTAAAATTGGGTAACATTACTCTTGATTTTAAAACTGAAGCCAAACGCCTAGGAGTGATATTAGACTCCAAATTAACTTGCAGGATAAATGCGAATGAGCGCATCGAGAAGGCGGCCATTGTGCTGTATGCCTGCAAGAAAACTTTTGGCAAGAGATAATAATGCACTGGATGTACACCGCTATCCTAAGACCTATCCTTACATGTGGGGTTCTGGTATGGTGGAATGATTTGCCTGTTTAGGTGTTGCAGGAGCTCTTCGAATAACACCAACGGCAGCAATGGAGATTATGCTCCGCCTCCTGCCCCTCGACATCCATGGGAAGTGTATAGAATGCACTAATACTTAAAGAGTCGGACTGCTGGGTAACAGCAGAATACTGAGGATCTGTCCTGAAGACTGTATACGGGGAGCTACGGATTATCTTGCTCCAAGAACTTTGAGAAAGCGTTCTCAACTAGTATTCCGAGTAGAGAGGAATGGGAGGGTAATCCAGTGACAATTGTGTCTGATATATGTGTCTTTACGGACGGTACCAAAATAGATGTAGGAGTGGGTGTCGGGGCGGCAATCAAAGCTTTGGACTCGAGCACAATTAAATCGCGCATAGTGTAACGGTGTCGCTGTAAGCTCGAGAAACTGGGAGCTAACCACAGAGTTATTCTCTGCTGGGGCCCTGGTCAGAGTGACATACCTGGAAACCAGGAAGGGTTCCGCTATGAATATATGTCTAGCACAGTCGCCCGTAGGTCGGCTTCAAGGGTCAGTGAAGAGGATTCAGGATGCTGTGTGAATGCCCTGACCTTGCTAAGCGTAGGAGGAATACGGTTGGTAGCTACTTTTTCTGCGAACTGGGGGATTTAGCAGATAAAGCGCTGGGAGTCCTGGTAAGGTTCATTAACTCTTGTGGCTAGTTTCATCATACCCCCTAGCACTTAATATATCTTCTCCAGGCAAGGTTCCAATATAGTGGCATCACAAGGGACCATAGATGGCCTAAGTGTGGTTGATCGTACGTCTTCTTACGGTGGTCTCCTTTCTAACCTAACCTAACCTATATATGTATATGTAGATAAATAAAATTGGTATGGTTGACTCTGTTTCCCTCTTCAAACATAACAAACATAATAAGGTACACCTACATAGCTATATATGTACATTATAATATTAATTATGGCTTACAGTCATTTGCTGGTAGCTATTTATTTAATATATCTTCTGATGGTGACTATTCGACGGAAAGTTTTTCCACGATGGTTACCACGCTTAATTTGTTTTTTTTTCCGCCAGCTCTTACTCCATCAGCTTCGACACTTCGAACCACGGGGGAAAAATTGGAATTAACATAATCTTTTTGTATTTTTTTCTTCTTGCAATTAAATCTTTAAGATATATACATATGTATGTATATCGTTTGTTTTCTCGTTAAACTTGTCCCTTATGTTTACGTGAATTGAAATATATGTGGACAATTTTATAAAGTCAAGGTGCAGTGTTCACTTTTTAGGAAGGCAGTAAAAGAATTCACACCGTATGCTTTAAGGATATGTCTATCATTATTGTACTAAAATCAAAGAATATGTAATATCATGTAAAGAAGCGCTACAACAAGTTCAGACGAATTTTGAGACACCCATTGTTCTTAGTCCGTTATCTATTGAGCCGCCCACACCCAAACACAAGGCATAGAACAGCGCATGCATAACAAATACAACACGAGGGAAAAGCAAGTATGCATCGGCCCGCTGCCATCCAAGTGCTGGCGAGCATATTTAGAAAATTTCTCAGCTGAAGTAGGACCATCGATCTCTTGTTGTGATGCTTCTTTAAATGATTTATATCTTTGCTAAAATATTGTAAATAATTAAAATTAGTTAAAAGTAATTATAAGATTGCTTTTGATCGATTTTGAAAAATTCTGAAAATCAATCCTAAAGTAGTCCCGAAGTAGTTGGCGAATAATTACTTTGAGTAATGTCAGAGTAATTCAATAATTTCTTTCTATTATGGGTTCGTTCTTCTTATACAGGGTGTCCCGTATGTGGTCTTGCACCCGAAGGCTATAGATTGGTCATGCCTAGACAGGCAAAAAATTGTATGGGTGGGAGAGAGGAAATCCTAAATAATTCCAAAATCACAAAATAAAGGGATTTAAAAATATTTGGTTATGTTTTTATAGACCGCCCTGTAACTTCTGAATGTTACATCCTATGATAATAATTTAAAATGCTAGAGATTGATAATCATTGGAAATGTGCAACGATTATCAATCCAACAAATTTTATATCAACATCATAGGGTGAAACGTTCAGAAGTTACAGGCTGATCTATAAAACTATACCCAAATATCCCGACATCTCGGAAGCCGTTAGGATTCTCCCCCCCACCCATATAATGTGTGTCACACCGGGAGCGGCACAGCATTTTTAAGTTGTCGCTGCGCGATTGCTCTTGCAAAAATAAATTTATAATAAGTCACAACGGGAACGGCGCGGCAAAATAAAGGGTTTTCCAATAAGAGGTGTTATTTTCATTAGCCCGCTATTTCGGTAGATGTCACTTTTGGAGCTGTCATTTCTTGATATTTGACAAGTAGAAACTACGCCATTAATAAAAAAGGAACGATACATGATTCAATAACGCATTGAAATTATTAAAATTCACTATAAAAATGATGAAAATGTGGCAGAGACGGTTCGTAAAACTCGAACATTTTTGGGTCGTCGTGAAGCACCTTGTCGGACCGCAATACAGAAATTGGTAGACAAATTCGAGCTCTCGGGACAAGTTAGTGATGTGAAGAATAAAACCCGTGCACGTCGCTCAAGAACAGCCGAGAATATTGCTGCTGTAGCCGAAAGTGTTGAAGAAAACCCAGGTTTGTCCATTCCTCGTTGTTCTTTGGAATTAGGCATTCCACAAACGTCATTACACCGTATTTTGCATAAAGATTTGGGTCTTAAGGCTTATAAAGTTCAGTTAACACAAGAACTCAAGCCGGCCGATCATCAACAACGTCGAGTCTTTGCTGATTGGGTCCTTGAAATGCATGAAAATGATCCGGAATTCCATCGAAAACTCATCTTGAGTGATGAGGCCCATTTCCACCTCGATGGCTTCGTCAACAAGCAAAATTGTCGCATCTGGGGCTCGGAAAGCCCAAGAGTTATTGTTGAAAAGCCTCTCTATCCTCAACGTGTGACTGTTTGGTGCGATTTATGGTCCCGCGGGGTCATTGGACCTTACTTTTTCGAAAATGAGGCTAGAGCAACAGTTACGGTGAATGGATTGCGCTATCGACAGATGATTAATGATTTTTTATGGCCGGAATTGGATGGTATTGATCTGGACAACGTTTACTTTCAACAAGACGGCGCTACCTGCCATACAAGCAACGAAACCATTGATCTTTTACGGGAAAAGTTTCCGGACCGTGTTATCTCTCGAAGAGGTGATCACAATTGGCCACCGAGATCTTGTGACAACACCTTGCGACTTCTTCCTTTGGGACCACGTGAAAGAGAAGGTCTACGCCAACAGCCCAGCGTCGATTCAAGACCTCAAAGATGGAATTCGTGAAGCTATCGAGGACATAGGGCAGCCACTTTGCGATTTGGTTATGGAAAATTTCATGAAAAGGATATGGTCCTGTAGGCGTGGTCGTGGTGGTTATTTGCCTAATATTATTTTCCATTATTAACGGCATACCTTCCTCTTTATAATGAAATAAAGGTTTGATCATTTATCTCAAAAAATGGCATTTTTCTTTGAATATCAAAATAATACTTGCCACTGCCGCTGGCGACAAAATTTCTTCTTCATTCGATATAAGTCCGCACAATTCGTTAAATAGCTTTTGGCATTCTAAAGTATTCGTAATCGAACCTCACCACTTTTCTCTGTTTTTCTTCAACCCAGAACTACTAATATCAGAACTTCTTCATCGGAACTAGAGTACCTACATTTGGATAATA
Organism: Dioctria rufipes; assembly: GCA_963924295.1. Taxonomy (NCBI): domain Eukaryota; kingdom Metazoa; phylum Arthropoda; class Insecta; order Diptera; family Asilidae; genus Dioctria; species Dioctria rufipes. Next base: position 247,261,784 of record OZ002741.1, on the reverse strand, counting down.
TCCGCCGCTCCCGGTGTGAGCACTTTATTTTGCCGCGTGCCATCGCACCGCATCGCGCCGTTTCCGGTATGACCAGGGCTATAAACTTGACCTATCCGTAGCCTTAGGGTGCAAGATCATATACGGGGGATATCCTGTAATCTAAAATTGTTTCTGAGAAAAATCTACTGTTTACGTTCAGAATCATCCGAAATATATTTAAAAATTCAAATTATAATTATCATAATCGTAAAATAAATTAAAAACTTCTAATTCCTATATAATTATGATCACGGTATGATGTAATTATGTAAATACAAAAAAAAAAGAAAAAAAGAATCATTATTTTATAGCTCTATTAGCTCTATCTAACATAACTACGTGTAGACTACTCCACCTCAAAGAAGTACCTACTCCATGCGGATGTGCCCAGATTATGTAGAAACTTGATCTCAGGATAGTTTTTGTTTTCATCCTCATCTCACTCAACCTGGACTAAGAGTAAATTGATAATGGGAAGGGAGGGAATATAATAATAAGATCTTTCAAGTCACGGTGTAAATGAGGGTATTATCTGAAGATCGTCTTCACAAATCTAATCCATTCATCGGACATTCAGAAAGCCAACTCACAAAGTGTATTTTTTTTTCTAATGGAATTAGATATTAAAAAATAAATGTAATAAATAATAATAATAATGATAATTACTATTCTGAAATTTCATATGGATGAGATAATAAATTGCCATTTGCAAGAGTTGAATACTCGATCATCCGCACTTGCCGCGAAAAATACTTTATCTCGCGTATCAATCTTCCATCTGTACAGAATCATCATAAGTATAATACACACTTTTCCTTTCTTTTTTTATGTTTATTTTATTCATAATGTCATTGAATTCAATACGAGGGGAATGAACACAGGTGTCAGTCAGCCTCCGCACAGCAAGCGCTTAGCTGAAGCTTACAGCTAAGCACAATTAGGAAAAACAACATAAAAGTGAAAGAATATCTGCCGAATTCTAAAAATACTTAGCTACTTAAAACTGTTGATTACGATGTATAAGCATAAATAATGTTAAGAAAACAAAATATTCAAGTAGTCACCGAACATCAATCAGTTCAATGATTACAACAGTCACAAAAATGCTATTAGAATGTGTTAGTTTGAAAAAATTGTGTAAATTTTATCAACTTAAAATCGTTAATTATTTGAAGAGCCCACAAAATAGTAAATACTGAGACATAATAACTCCTTTAACTTATAGAACAATGGTGTACTGTTATTGTACGACACACTCACGCTCTTTTACGATCATTTATCAGCTAAGAAACGACCCAGAAGGAGGATACTACTTCAGCTATAAACACCGATAGCGGGTAGTCACTTAGTCAGTGTGATCGAGATTATACGCTACGCAGAGCCGCCACCGCAGCCGCAGTACTACACTATACTTTGTAATTAAGCAAAAAATGCGCAATCATTGATCAGCATTTTTACGAATTGCTTAAGTGACATTCAAAATTGAAAAGACAAACATCGCTTATCGTGTAAAATTATATTAATTATATTACTCGTGAGTGTTGTTGAGACGCCTTAGAAACAAACAAAATTTATACTGTGATGGTGATCTCCCGGTATCGATCGTTTTCATCGGAAACCATCCACGTTAAGACCCGATTGGATTTCTTCGATTTGCAATTGTAATTCTACTCTGAAATTTTCAATGTAAGATATCCGTCAATATCGCTTCTACTTATAATATCGGTTTAGTATTCTGCCGTATATTTATAACATCTTCCTAATAAGTCTGTTAAATAAAAAAAAAAATGTGATAAATTGATCGCGCGTTAAGTTGTTTTCCTTTTGCAATAAAATCAAACCAAGCCAATTCTGGTTTTGTGTGAAATGTGAAAAGTTTTTGTTAAATTTTTCTTTTTTTTTCAAAATTTAACGACACTTGACCGGCCGGCAACGATAATTTAATCTTTAATCTTTACAAAAATATTCGTTAATCGGTTATGTGAGTGTCAATTAAAGTGTGAAGTAGGAGGACGGACATTCAACTCATAACTAAATTGTTTAGTTATATGAGAATTTTTATTTCATCCGCCCTTTGCTGGCTAGCGAAGTGAATACAGTCTACAAATTCGTAAACAAAGTAAGAAAAACGTTTGTTTTGTGTATATATTCTATTTTTAACTTGATCGAATGTAAATGTATCGAAATTATATCTATGTATTTTAAGCAGAATTTTACTAGACTTTCCTCTCATAATACTTATGTAGTAATTGTTAAAATACTTGGAGCACCTAAGATATTAATTAAAAATTTATTTCAAAACTCAAGTATGACAAAATTCTATCAAATCTCAATGTGAATAATTTCGAACATTTTTTGTTGTGTTATTCAAATTTGCACGCTACTATAAAAATCAGATAACGAAAATAGTGAAAGAATTCGAATTTCGAATCTGTTTTGTTTCTAAAAATATCCAAGTGCGTGAAATCTTCTAGAATCTCATGGATATTGAAAGATCCCCTCTACTTCATATTATATTATGTTTTCACGGCTTTTCCGGGTTTATCTGCTCTTTTTTTTTTGTGTGTTTTGTTTTTTTAATTTATTGTATTTTATATTTAAACTCCTAAGCCCAAGAAACACGAGCGAGTACTATTAAAAGTCATTAATATTTTACACTCACATTTGTATATTTTAAGTTGGCTGACTTTTATTATAACAAAGATCATTGGCATATGGTCAAATAACTTTGATAATTTCCAAGAATTTTTGAATTTAAATACATATAAAATAAAATAAAATTGTGTGAGAAGAATTGATTATTATTAATATTCAAAATAAAATCAGCGATTAGGACTACCTAAGTTCTTATATGTCTACGCTCTTATTTCTTAATTATTAAAGCAGCTTTTGTAAGATTTTTGAAAATACAGGGTGGGCTTGAAATTATGAAAGATTTTTAAAATTTTGAAATTTTTATTAAAAGAGGCTAATTTTTTTGTGGAATTTTAAATAACAGTATAAAATCAAAAAAACATAGAAAAATAATAATAATGGTGAAATTTTTATGCAGTTTTATGTAGTTATGATGCAAAGCACAGCATAGCAGAAAAGTGATAGGAAAAGGATTAGGGATTATGAGAGGAGAGTGGCGGCGAAGGTGTTGGTGTATGGCTTAAAAGAAATTAAATATTAAAAGCGACTCAAAAAGACAGTAACTTTAAAAATATGAGCGTGTGTTTACTGTGCGTATGTAATGACATCGATCACCTTGATTAGGTTAGAGTGACGGTTGAAGCTCAGATAACCTCTACGCCTTAAATAAGCTTTTGGATGGTACGTTGTGATACCAAATCTATGAAATCATCATCCTCTCATCACATCATCGTCTACAGATGCATGAGATCTTAGTGTTGACAGAGAAAGTTAGAAAAAACCACAGCTGTTTATGAACAGTGTTGCCACAAGGGGTAGGAATAAAAGTAGCAAGACTGGAGGGAAAATGTAGCAAAAAGTAGCAATCTTAAAGAAAAAGAAATATAAATTAATAGTAACATTTTATTTCTAAAAAAATGTAAAAAATCTAAAAAAAAATTAAGACAATTCATACAATGTGTAGAGCTTAGTTGAACAGAAAATATTGATTTTTTTCCTTAAATAAATTCATTCCATTTTACAGCACATAATAAATAAGGTAGTACATATATATATGTATATTAAATATTTTATCTCGATATTTATGACTATTAAACGCGATTTTAAGTTGCTTTATGTAATTACGGTGTCCAGACAAAGTATTTTTCTTTTTGAATTTCTACTTGCCCTTTTGCAAACATTATGCATTCAATGGTCTTTATGTCAAATCTATTTGAATTATTTGTTTTAGTTAGTTGGAGATCTGAGAAGACTCGTTCAGTGGCAGCAGAACTGTGTGTTAGACACATTAAATTCATTACGAAATCATAAGGCTCTAAAAAAAATAATTATTGCCCCAATGAGTTTTTAAAAAGTCAAAAGATAAGTCTAAAAATTTTCAGGATCTGTCAACTGATTTAAATTCGATTGCACCTGTAAGATTCGCCATTGTGTACTAATTTTTTCTATATCAGAATGTTTATAAAGATTTGGAAATGCTTTTAATAATGGCAAAATAGAATCGTTACATTTGCATGCTCTATCGGGGTCTAGACAACACAAGTGTTTTAAAATGTCGCTTTTGAAATCGAAGCGTTTTCTTATTTGATTACACAATTCAACATAAAACGAAAAGATATGTGACCTTATAGTTGTCAAAACTGAATTCACTAAACCCTTTTCTGCAATAAATAAATCAGCATTTGCACTGATGTATATCTCATTAAGCGGCAAATAATTCTCTTGATGTTGTAGGTCAATGTCATTCAGGCAATCTTAGTTATTTATAAAGTCAGGTTTAATGAAAAACAACATTAACTTGTAATTTGTCTCAATTGTTTTGCATAATTATGTAACCTAAATTTTTCTCCTTTAAACTCTAAGTTAATAGTAGTTACAACTTGACAGATTTGTGACAAAAAGTAAAAATATGTATATTTTACTTAAAGGATTTCGTCTTCTAACGAAGATGATATAAGAAATAATTAAAGAGCTTGCTATTGCACCAAAATTCAGTCAACAACTTCCTTTAAAGATAGGCAGCTCGTTGGAGCTATATGTCAAGGATTTTTTTCTGCTTTACACCAGCATAATCCTGAAATTCTCCAAACTCCGATATTTTTTTTAGAAAATTTATTTCGAACTTCCTCCACTTTGAGTATCTAATAAACTCGATTGTCTGAATTTATGTGTATCATTTTAGACAGAATGATAGAATAAAAGTATCAAAGTAGCATTTTTGCAATGACATGAAAAAAAGTATCATTTTTGCTACAATTGTAGCAAAGTTTCATCACTGTTTATGAATCTAACAAGTTCGTTAATTTCTAAGAAGTTCGTGATGATTTAGCGAAGATCGCGAAAGACGAATTCACCTTGTTCATTAGCTTTTTCTATTGACCGATCTAGAAACTCTAGACATAGACATCACTTAAATATCTAAAGTAACCGCAATTTGATTGTGTAAATTTCTATGTTCACGACTCGTCACGTATTTGGCGTAGCATTTTATTGACAAGTATGATACGATGACGCGCTGATTAAACTTCTGCCAACGAAACATACAAAACTAAATAATAATTTCGTATGCCTTACTTTGGCGTACATGAAGCGATGAGTGATCTTATTGTACTGGTAAAAAAAAAAAAAATCAAGCTCAAACTGTCACTGTTGTAGTCTTCTCGTCTAGACGATTACGTGACATGATGTACAATTTTTACATGTATAGATTTTAAAGATTGAGTCGATATCGAGTTGAGTTTTCGACTCTTGTATTTGAGTACGCATGGTTGAAAGGTTGAGTTGAGAAGGGGTCCAAATATAGTTGAAGTTTAAATATTTCAAAATAAACACAGAATAAATATAATCTAATAAAACTATCAAGTGAATAGCAAAAAAAAAAAATAAGTTCCCAGCTGTTAGCTGTCAACTCGACTACTCAAGTCGCATTTATTGGCCACCATTTCGACTCGAGACTACACCAACAAAGCATGGTCGAGTCCAGTCAACCCATTTTCAACTCGAATCGCGCATACATGGAATTGAACCCGGGTTGAACCATAGTTCAACCCGTCATGTAAACATGATAATCGCTGCTTCGTGTGCAGAGATTCATTACAAAATATTAGTATGACTTGAAATCATGCGTGCACGAGTCGAGTCGTGTATACAGGGCTAAAGAGTTTAGAGCCTTAATTCCTGCCTGAGTTGCAATAAAGACTTTGATGGCACTGTATTGTGATATCTTAGCCCTGGCCCATATGCTCTCAACATTCATGTCTTTTCAAAGATGAGAGAGACTCGGGTTAGGGATTGTTCCTCCCCTCACGTGTCTCTCATCTACGAAAAGACTTGAATGTTGAAGGGTGTGGGGCAGGCTTTAGGGAGTCACAATAGTACGATTGCTATGCTGGCGTTAATAGCTAGAACTTCAGCTTGCTTGAAATAATCTACAGTAGTCCACTACACTCGGTAATAAGCCTTCTGTATGTTAAAGCCCTGCTCCTGTACCTTCATCCATTTCGATTCCATCCGCGAAAATTGATTGTTCTGAATCGGTGAAAATTCCTTCAGAAATTTGACTCTTTCAATCTTAAGGAATTCTTGCAACTATACATTTACAGTGGATATCCATCAGGGACAAGAAATTAAACATATGATTTCCATTCCGAAATTGGCATTGTATGCAGGGCACTACTAATATCATGCTGGCAGCACTTTGGATCTTGTAAAACTTTTTCAGATGATTGGATTTATCAAGGGATACCAATCAAAGTACCATAAGTAAAGCTCTTACTATTGAAATGTACATCCACATGCTCGCATAGAATACTGTGAATGCCTTCTTAATACACTTATTTATTTATTTATTTATTTATTTATTTATATCGCTAAATGCTAGCTACAATGGTCCCAGGATATAATACTTAAATTAAAGTTAAAGTACGGAGCAATTATTGAGGATTTTTCTTAATTGAGTCTTATTAATATTAAAATCTATCGAATGGAAATTCAAATTAAAAGTACATCACATTCTAGTCATAGGCTCAAAGTGTCCATAGTTAGTGCGATGGGAACACAAATAAATAAAATCATAAGATCGCAAGTGTCGAGATCATAAATTGAAATTAATTTCCTCAAGCATCAAAGACATGTCGATGTCACGCTTTACAAGTTGAAATACAAAGCTTATATCAAACATTTTTCTACGAGTCTCAAGAGTAGGAAGATGTATTAAATTTAATCTTTCATTATAAAGAGGATTCGTCCATTCGAAACCTCTTAGAGCAAAAAGTAAGAATCTCATTTGCACGCTCTCGATAGTAACGGAGTGATTTTTGTAATAAATGTAATAGATTTTTATATTAACACTCCAAATCAGTTTAGTAAAATACGTGGATACTTGGATTGAGCGTGCAACTGGAGTCTATACTAGCGCCCAGCCTGGGAAGAATTGGAGCTCTAATAACTCTTTTCTGTGTGAATATAATTAACTTATTTATTGAGGAATTAACCGCTAAGCTACAGCGAGTATCATGTTTTGATAGCTTTTGAAGTGCTCTTTCGATTATCTCATCAATGCTATCCAAGATTAGTATAACAACTACATCGCCAACGAATGCTACTACCTCTATGCTTTCCCTCTCAAGTGAGACGAGAATACCGTTAATAACCATTAACTAGAGAAATGATGAAAGCACACTTCCATTTTGTATGAATCTCTATCAATCGCAATCTGTTCAGCTATCTTACGGCTTTCCATTAACTTAATATCCATTCGTGTATATAGGCTCTGTGTCTAGCATCTCTAGAGCACTAGCCTCTATTGTGTTTGTGACTTTGTTAAAAACCTCCTCAATGATGAAAAAAAAAACACCAAAAGGACATTGACAGTTTTTGTATGGGAGACAGACCAAGTGCTGTCCAGAATGAACACTTAGTGTATTTTGTTCCTCAGGCCAACACTAATCTATAAACCGAAGCGCATCAAATTCTGTCCGAGGAGTCAAGAGTCAACTTCCCCTCCCCCTCCTATCAGGGGAAAAATCGAAATTCGAGCTTCGTCTGCCGCCCCCCGCAATTAAGTTCCGCACCCAACCCACTAGGTTTGGGAGTACACTGAATGAAGATACAAGACTCCAAATAAAGCAGATACGATAAATTCAAAAATTCGCACAGTATAAACGGATCACAAATGACTCTTAAAAAAACTCTTAAAAAAATACGTTAATTTATTTCCTCTCGGACTGATATTTTGTCTATTATTATTTTTTTAATTATAAATTAATGCAAGAACCTTCTTGGAGGTACTCCCACTTCTGGACAGGATTTGGTCCATATCTGTCAATGTCCTTTCGGATTTTCTTACCATTTTTTACTTTTACCTGAATTTTTTTTGCAAAAAAGTCGTTACATAACTTTTTTTTATAAAATCTGTAAACTATAGACTCCTCTCTAATTTACACCCTATGTGCTATCTGTTAGCAGTTAAAGAATAATTAGCACTTAACCTATTCTCAAAGATAATTTGTTTCCATAGTGACTGAAACTCGTCCTTTAAAAAAAAATCGGCTAATTTTGGTATGACATGAATAAGTTGTGAGCTAATAACTCGTTAACGGCTGCAGATAGCACATAGGTTGTAATAAGTCAATCTCAAGAGGAGAGTCTACAGTTAACAGTAAAAAAAAAAACAGTGTAAAAAAAGGTAAGAAAATCCGAAATTTTTAGTTTAGACTACAATAACTCCTGAGAGGAGATGAGTACGGGGCTGGTTGAACAGTCGTTGGAAAGGCCATGAAGTTCTGCATATAATTAGCTTTAGACGGTTACTGTATGGCATATACTTTTTAAGATACAGGGTGTTTTGTGAAAAATTAGATTTTTTTCTTAATCACCCTGTAACTTCGGAACGGTTGAGATGGAGGACCCCCCCCCCCCATACAATTTTTTGTTTTTCTAGGTGAGTACTATCACCTTCCCTACTCTATGGATCACCTAGGTGGAAGCACCCTGTAGCGTGATAAAGTTAACTTTTGTATGACAACACTACGAAAGTGTTACCCGATTTTTCCATTTTTAAACTTCAATCTACACTTGTTTTTTTTTTTTTTTTTTAAAGGCTATATGAAAAATTTCAGCTCTCTTAGTTATCTGAAGACGGATGGACATGTAAAAATCAAATTAACCTTTAAAATAATACGTGGGTCTCCAATAGATTTTGCTCTACCACCATTATTTCTAGACCCCTAGGGGATTATAAATATGTAAATTAAATGTTATGAAAAATATTTTGAAATTGTTGACTTTCAAATTCATTTTTGATTGCATATTTCCATCAATACTAACGTAAAGGGTGGTTAACTAGTTTACAAACATGCAGATTTTATTAATATCCAATCGTTTTTGTGGAATTTATTAGCATTTGACGCGGTCAGTGTACAATGTCACTCAAAAAATACAAAAATAGCTTCTTAACGATAACGGTACAATATCTGGGCATGGTTAAATTGGAATTTTCTTATAAAATTCAAGCAAATTACACCACCTATACTTGTTTGCATTTGATCTGAATTTTCTAGTAGTCCTTGGAGCTTATACGTGTATACTGTAAATGTTCCAATTCTAATTCTATAAGATTTCGTATTCGCCTTAACGTATATAATTTTTATGGTATTCTACGAAAAATATACATGCATAGGTACTTCAACATGATTAAGCTTTATAATCAAAGCTAATTTTTCTTTTATCACATGTTGAGTTCATAAGTTGTTTGCGCACCCCAGGAAAACACTAAAAATGTGCTCTTATCATTTATTCACTGTTTAGACTGGACTTATCCGCAATATTTAATCAGAAGAAGAATTGTAAATAAAATTCTCGTAAATCTTTTCGCAAAGGTCTTATCTTCCGAGACAGATAGATCGTGCACAAAAATTGTCATGCATAAAGGCGCCTCACCTTAAAGATAGCTTCAGTGTTAATACAGTCGAGTGACGTTTTTCATAGCTTGTAGTAAAAACAAGAATATGCAGATAGGCCGAGTTGCGTCTGATGAATGATATTTAAAATTAAAATGCATTCATGTTTATAAATTAAAATAAAATATGTACCTATAGCCACCAACAGTTTTTATTTAAACGTTTTAAGTCTAAAGCAAATTTTAAGTTATCATTAAGATTAAATTTTACATGCATATTCGAGGAATATTTTTCATTTTTCGGAAGTTTATGAAAAGTTTTTTATTTTATGGAAGTATACAAAGGCTATGAGTTATCAGCGCTGATTAAAAATCACACGTATATGCTTACTTATTCTACTCTGTGCGACAGTGTTCATTTAATTTCCGAATCTATGATAGCTTTTGCGACGTTTGGTAGAATGACCATTCTTTCCATTTAATTATATATACTCTATACATAAGTTATAAATTTTATTCAACAATAAAAACTAATTAGCGCTGATTTTGCTAATTAGAAATCTTTAGGGCTGGCCACGAAAACCCCATGACAAAATCCCCTAGCGATAAAGTCTTCAATGATAGAATCCACGATAGCAAAATCCTGGATGCCATAATCCCCCAATTTTTAAACTATAAATCCACACTCGCAGATTTATAAGTCTCCGAATATTTATAGTTAAAGAATTGCGATAAAGTTCCGATTAGTTCTCATTGCGCACCTACTGCTGTTTATGCCAAATTGGGGACTAGGGCAACGAACATCAATCCTGTGAGCTTCTTGAGGAACTATCAGTACGTTTACATGAATACTTGAAATCCACTTGAAGCTCAGGTTGATTGAATTAATTCCAATTACTTGACTTTAATTTTTCTTGAATTTAATTTTCCAATTACTTAAGTTGAAATTTACGGGTTGAATGAGCCTTTTCATGATATTTTGATTAATTCAAGCATACTTCAAGTATACTTCAAGTATTCATGTAAACGTACTGTGTGACTTCTCCGTTGTTCCTCAGCATATATGTAGTACAAAAATGTTTCCTGCGTGCATACTTAAAAAAAAACACGTATCTACATTTGGATAATAGAGGGAAGCAATTCTATGTCCAAAGAATATTCAGGCTATTAATGCCTCAAAAATTGAATCTCAATTCTTTCAGTTGGGCTGAACTAATTGAAAGGCCTTAATGTAAACAAATTTTTCAACAACAGTAGTTTCACTCGAAACTAAAAAGTCAAGTGAAAGCAATTTTTGCCCATTTCACTCTTACTTATTAAGTTTAAAGACCTCCGCGCATAGAGTGCAATTCAACGTACAATGACCCATGTCAATCTGATTTTTATATCTCTTCGCCGATAATTTTTGTTTACCAAATTTTATAAATTTTCATGTTCTCTGAAAAACAATCCCATTTAGAAAGGAGCAGCTATTTTATAATAGAACAGTTGGCGGTATTCGAATAGGAAATATTTCAATGATGCCAACTCTATTAATTTTGCAATTATGTCATATTGAAATAATTTCAGAGATATACTTGCGGTTTACGATACTAAGAATTAATTAGAGAACTGACATTTGATTTGGCATTTAATTTGTTATTTGACTTAAGAAAGTTTCGCGCACGTACAAAATGCGAGCAAATATTGTGAAATTACTTGTCTATATGGAAAATAAAAACGAAACAGACACTTCAACTTGACTAGTGTCAAATATTAAATGTCAGAAAAAGTTGCAGCCAACATTGCAGTATAAAATTCGGTTCTAAAAGGTTTGTGTATAACTAAGGTAATTTTGCAATAAGCTCTCTATACCGCCAAATTTTTCTCAATTTCAGTATTGAGTTCCAATGTTCTATATACTAAACGTACATCGAATGTATACAGAGTTGTTTCTCACTATATAAAGACACACTTGCAATTTAGTGAAAAACTGAAATATTGAAACCGCAAGTCTGTCTCCGCTATTAGGCTAGCTTATATTCGAGATAGACTTGCAAAGGCAAAACATAAAGAGTGCTTATTTTACCTTAGCCAAATTTTTTAGTAAAAGATTCAAAAGGAACGTTTATGCACCCGTTATGGAAGGGATGAAGTATTTAATTTAAATATTCGAACGATAAAAAGCTTAGCTCTCGTTGAAATCGATGAAGTGCGTCAATATTTCAAACTTCTCTATGCTCTATGCAAAAAAAATAGCCAAATTATTTAAGGCAAATTATATTGGTACGAGTCAGAGGCAATACAGATACCACTACAACTTCTGGTGTCTTAACGAAAATATTTTTTTACGAGATATTTCTTTGCTTCTTTTATCTCTTTCCTAGAAAACCGGTTTGCACACTGCATCAAGAATAGTCGTGTGAGATGACCCATTCAGTGATACCAGTATTGACAATAGAACGACGATAGTCGCTTTCTACTATGTATGATGAACGTAGATTACACTGCAAATTTTACCTATAAGTTTTTCCATCGTTTTGATTATTCAAATTATAAAAAAAAAAATGTACTGCATATGCAGTGGTGACCCACTAGACCAACACGGAAAAACTGCATATGTAGTAGTCATTCGCGAACGTTTTAATGGAACTTTTTACACATATCACTAATTCTGTTGAAATTTGGCATCGCCGCCTTAAGATTGTATAACTTAATAGGAGAAATTTGCAAAGAAGTTATCATGGTTGAAGCGAAAATTTAGTAAATAAAAATAAAAAGCAAAACAATAAAAAATTTGTATTGAAAAATACAAAAACAAAATTGAACTGGCAGCCCACAAGTCCTCGTCGTATTTCGAGTGTTACGTTCAGAAAAAAAGAGTCCCTCTCATTATAAAAATACATGAAAATGGGGGATTACGCGTTTGGGATTCACTGACATGAATAATATGGACTGATTATGTTTATAGAAATACACTGCAGAGTGGGCTCATTTCTATATTGCTGGCTCTTTCGGTCTAAGCAACAAGTACCAACTGAGAGGGATCTGTAAACCACAAATAAATAAGAGTGTTCGTCTAAATAAATGTTTTTAATTTAATTATTTAGGGTTATCACTGATAAGAAGTGTTTTACCAAAAGCAGTATATTCATTATATACGCAGAAAAAATTATAAAGGTTTTATTAAAATCACTTTACGAGCTGCGTGCTTACTTTTTCAACTTCCCGCCAATGATTTTTTCAATGTTGGCAACGAGACGTAAGAAATCTTTTTGACACAAGCAATTGTGTCTATAGGTGAAATAGAAAGCTAAGCAGTGACACTGCCACCGAATCTGCTATTTTCGTGCTCTGTAGGACATGACAGATTCGGTGACAGTTGTTACACTGTCATTTCCCGGCTCTATTCTTCCCACAGAGCACGAAAATAGCAGATTCGGTGACAGTTGTTACACCGAGTTGATGAAAATAATTCACTATTAGAATATAGAGAGTACAGGAAGTGCAATAAGCCAAATTTAGCGGCGTCTAATTCTGGTTCTGTTAGAATCTGTTGCCGCTGTGCGAGACCTCAGTACAGTCGTGTAGTAAATCAACATAGAGAACGGGGCAACAAGATATATGGTTGACGATGCTACGATTGCTCCCACCGAAAATGCTCTTAGTCGTGCTCTTGATCGGTGTCACTGCGCCAGAGTACCCAGGGACATACATTTCTCCAATTTACCCTAATCAAGTTTGGGGTCTTTGAATAGGGAAAATTGGGGAAATATATTTATGAAAAGCTACACTAATGTTCACGAATTTTATAGGTATCAACACTTCCTGTTGTCTCTAATATCAGTGGGGGATTTTGACACACAGTGAATTAGTAATTTCCTTGCGCCGGGACTTTATCGCTGGGGGATTTTGTTCATGGATATTTCGACTCGATTCCAAATCTTCAATTGATGATTCTGACATTTTAACGGCAAAAATTTTGTTTATCTAGCTCAGATTTGCTAATTGAAATTAGATAAATATTTATGTATTTATTTGATAACCAATACAATGCTTTTTGAATTAAAAACAATTTTTTTTTTGATCATTAAAAACTAAAAAAAATAAAACGGGATATGTTAGACTATACAAAGGTTGTGTACTAACTTCAAATAAGTTGATCGAGTTGAAAATATAGCTACATACATATAACAAACAGGAATGCTTATAAACTAAATTAAATTAAGTGAAGCTGAACCAAGATTTGTTTATTTTTTCCGGACGGGAACCGAACCCACATCCTTTAGAATCGGCCAAAGATGGAGAATAGAATAATTTTAAGAACTTTCATTTTCAAGTTCTAAAAATTCTTCTATTCTCCGATATTTGTGTTGAGCTCAAGCCTTCTTCTTTTCAATACAATAAAGACGTCTAGGACTGATCGTTTTCATAGTATACGTACAGAATCAAAATTTTTATATCTGAACAGCAAGGTGTTGCCCGATTTAGTCCGTTTGTGAAATTTTATTTACTATTGCTATGAAAACACCATGTACCAAATTTTGGTTCTCTACGGTCAAGCACTTTCGGGCAGTGTCCAAATATATATAGAGGAAAACGAGATTTTTGTATGGCAACCCTACGAAGAAGTTGTCCGATTAGTCCCATTTTCGAACTTCAATTTTTTTTAAAAGTCCTGTGCAAAATTTCAGCACTCTAAGGTCCCTGACAAACGATGATACACACTCGAGACTAGACACGACGTAAAAACCAGTTTTTGTATCTAGTGTCTATCAGCCCATGGTACACGTAGTTTATACACGGTTGATATACATTTTTGAAGCAACAAAGAAAATTCATCATTTCAATATGATCTATACGCACACAAACTACGTACTCCGGTGACACACGCGAGATACACCGTACTAAAAACTGGTTTTCTTAGCACTATTTTAGAACATTTTCACGTATACCTCAATTTAGAGCAGAGGGTTAGACTCGGATGATACACAACTGTTTTATTACATATGTACATATGTGTGTACTCGGTTTTTGTGCGTATAGAACATATGGAAATGAAGAATTTTCTTTGCTGCCTCAAAAACGTGTATCAACTATGTATGAACTACGTGTACCATGGGCTGATATGCACTCGATACAAAAACCGGTTTTACGTCGTGTCTAGTCTCGAGTGTGTATCATCGTGTGTCACGGGACTAACCCTCTGCTCTAAATTCGGCTATATACGAAAATGTTCTAAAATAGTGCTAAGAAAACCCGTTTTTAATACGGTGTATCGAGTATGTATCATCGTGTGTCACCAGACTATGTGAACGCGTTCTCGAATTATCATGAGTGCGGACGGATAGACGGACAGACATGCAAAAATCAAAATAACTGTTAATATTATGCGTGGGTGTGCAATCCATTTTGATCTACCATTATTATTTCTAGGTGTTACAAATGGAATGACTAACTTAGTATACCTTATGATTTCATCTCGGGTGTAATAAGAGTATGCAAATTTGTTGACATTTTTATACGCTGCCATTCATTTAACATTTAACGTAAAGGTACACGATGAGAGACCTTTGGTCTCTAGTCTTTATTTTACAGAAACTAAAATCTCCAAAATGTTTACATGGCAAAAGACTTTCGTCTCTGGAGATCAAAAAATTAGGTCTCTGAAAACCATTAGAAAAAAATCTCTAGCGACAAGTCTCAGAATTGTATACTCGAAATCTGTTTTGTCTCTACATTAGATCTCCAGAGATTTTTGTAGATTGTTGGAAAGACTTATCTCATTATATGCTACCATTCAAAAGTTATTAATATTTTTATGTTATGTGAAAAATGAAAAGAGATTTTTCTTTTTAAATAGGCAGACGAAAAATTTTTCTTTCCTAAACCTATTTCTATCCCAACTTGAGGTTTTAATAATTTACTAACAACATTATTAGTATAAATACTTAAAAAAATTAGAATAATTAAAATGATACATTTTAAGATTTTTAAAAATTAAGGATATTCTTATTATCCTTATTTTTTTTCTTACAAAAGGCATACCTTAAATAATTTATTTTTGTACTTTCTTCCTTAAAATAAGCTAACACAATGCCTCGGTAATAATTATATCCAAATTTTTTGAATATAACTCAGCAGACAAAAATTGGTGATTTTTAAGGATTTCAAAGTCCTTTAATTCATGTAGAAATCATAGTAGGAGAGAGAAAAAATGAGTTGTACACAGTAAAAAATCGGTGTTAAATTAAATCCGAAAACGGTGTTCCATGGAATCCATCCTTTTTCGAAATTTATTTTACACCAGCATAAAGGTGTATTTTGTATGAATCCTTCGGATAATTAAAATTAACTTCCGAAAGTTGTAAAACATTTATTCCCAACGAATACTTAGAAAGGCCCATTCAGATAACTATTCTTTTCCGAACAAATAAAACAAACATGAGTAATATCCTTTTATTCGAAAAGAAAATATTATATCCTTTCGGATGGTTAAAATTAATATCTGAAGGCTGTAAAACATCCAATCCCTATGATCACTTAGGAAACAGCGTGCAGAAAACTATTCTTTTCCGGGCACGTAAAACAAACAAATTTTATTTGTTTAAATAAATACTTTATTTGACATCCTGATTTTGAAGAGGAAGGAAAAAAAGTAAAATTCATTGGCGTCGTATCCCTTTATCTGTGATATTAGAATTTTTTTAAATCCAGATTATATTCAGCAATAAACATTTCTAGATGTCTTAGGCGATAATTGATATATTTGTTGTGATTGGTAGTTCGTGCCCATCAACGACAATGTGATATTTTGAAATACCGCATTTATTTACTCCGTAAGATATAATGTGAGAGCTTCCAATACCCACTGTTGGTATGCTGCCGATCTGCATAATGGAATCATTAATGAAATTCATTACATTGTGAGATAAATGTGGATTTACCTTTTGAAAACTTTTGTTTTATAACATTTTGAATTCACATTACTCCTGCGACGACGAATATCTGGAAACATGTAAAGTAAAAGAAAAAAGGCGGTTGTAGTTTCATCGCACTTTTTCCATGAAAGCTGGCGTTAGTTATACTTAAAAATCAAAGGCTTCTTCATCTACTTCAGTCAGACCGTCTTCCCAAGTGACGGAGATAAAAACCAAGTTAAACTCTATGGAAAATGTTTTTACATCTGTGTAAAGATAGGTGTAAATGAAAAACCGAAATCATTCGAAATTTTTCCTTTCCCACTTACAAGATGTAATTAATTTTTTTCGTTTTCATTTTCAACCACTCCGAACATCTAAATTAAATTGAGATTTGAGACAAATTAAGACTTGCTACAAACTACATTGCTCTGCATTGCAAACTACGCCGATAGCATATTAAAACAACACTGAACGGATATCCTTAACGTGAGAAGTATAAAAATGTATCTTATTAATACCAAAAGGCTCTTTATTTATTTCACCGAATGGATAATTTTACACACAGGTTTAATCCTGTTTTCATCTTAACACCAAACGAATTTTATTTACACCCTTTTCTGATATGTTTTTCGTCCGAGTTTTATATACCGAAGAGTGTTTAGTAACACTTAATTAAGCGTCGTCGGTACCATGGGGTATTTGTTGGGATTTTTTATTCCAAGTGAATAAAAATATTGCAATATCCGTGTTGCAGTTTATTGCTACACCGGATTTTTTTTACTGTGTACCTACTTAACTTCTAAAAAAAGAAAAACCAAATTGTTAATGGTCGGGAGTTGGGAAAATTCGAATTTTAATTGATTTTCTATGGCATGACCCAATAATAAAGGAAATAAAAATTAACAAAAAGCTTTCATTATAATAATTTGTCAAACTCACGAAACTATATACTTAACCCTTTCTGATAAATAAGAACACACAAATAGTTTCCCGAGTTCTGGAGACGAAATATGTGCAAACTTCGCAGACCAGAGACCGAACATGGAGACCTGTTTGTTAGGAAATAAACGACAGTAGACCGGAGATCAAAAAAGTCTCTAGAGATTTGGTCTCTTTATAGATTTTTTGAGTCTCTAAAGTGTATCCCAGATGGGTACCTTCATATCCAAAGACCGAAAAAGTGGTCTTTAGAGGCCAAAATCTCTCACCGTGTAGCTTCACCTTTATGGCCCCACTTGTGACTTGTTTTTTGTGTGTGCTTGCATCTCATTTACTCGGTATTTTTTGTCCTTTGTTTTCACCTACCCACCCCTTCGAGATTATATCACTGTGGTGCTTCCGGCTTCATTTATTTACACGAATTTCATAAGTTATCCCCATTCCATGGTTGTTATACAATGTTCTAAGAAAAAAACCTAGGTAAATATCTGCCATATTGTAAGGGAAAACTTACACTTTCAGATTTAATTCCTTCACTTCGTCATTTGGTAATTTTTTAATTAATTTATCTATATTTATTAAGGAACGTGCTAGATGCTATATACTAGTATGTAAATATTTGAAAGGAACCGATTCTTGTTTTCATTACCAGATCAGTTAGGTATATAGAATTGTTGAATTAAATGAAACCATTTTCCCAATTGAAATGAAACTTCGTTTAAATTAAATGAAACCTCAAAGAATAAAAAACTATATTTAATTTCTGCTAAAATCACACCGCACTAAACTTAAAACTATATTTTAAAACTATAACTGTAAAATTAATCACTCTGTAGAAAAAATTAGATATGCAATTAAGTTAATTGCGATTTTTATTCCCTGAAGTTTCATTTTATATCAAAGAAGTTTCACTTCAGTTGGAAAAGGTTTCATTTCTTTTGAAAAAAGTTTCATTCCATGCGAAAAAGGTGTCATTCAATTTTCGAAAATGATTTCATTTAATCCAAATGGATAATGGAATGCAAAAGCTTCCGTTTCGACATTTCAGCCTAAAATATAATAAGCATTTCAATTGCAATAAATGTCCTGAAGTGTTCATCAGCGAAACGAAAAACATGAAATGTTTTTTTTTAGAGGCATCTACTTAGTTGTTGCTATTATTATTGTACAGTTAAATAATACATATTATCTTCTTTTCTTTACTGCACACATTGTTACTTATAAGTAAATTTTACAATGGTATTTATGTGAAAATTCACGTAATTCAGACCGCTCTATTTGCTATTTTTCCTTTGCTTAATATAAATATTTAATTGAAAAATGATTACGCATTTATCTGGAGTAACGTGTACAACTTTAGTAACGTCACAAATTTTATTTTTAAATGTACCGGCAAATTTCCTAGCATAAAGATCTGTATATGTACTACATATAAACATACATACTTACTCATTGTAGTCTAAGTACAGTAAATATTTGTAAAAAAATTATTCTCTGTGAGTGAAATATACAACTTTAGCAAGGAATGTTTAACCGCAGATATGTGACTTGTTTTCATGCACATGACACGTTTCTGCAATTATCGGATTAGTTAATTCATTTCTGTGACGTGCAATTTAATAATCATATTAAAAAATTCATTAAATGCTATTTTAACGCAATATTAAAAGGTGTTAAATTTTATTTGCATTTTATAACAGCTTATACCTATTTACTGATTGCTGCCGGAGAATAACTACTCACTGCATAAGAATTTAATAAATAACATTAATGCATATATGCGGATAAAGGCAAAAGAAAAATTTAAAGTGGAATATTTAGAAGAAGAAGAAGCTAATATTTATAAGCTTCAGTAAAAGTATATTGCAAATTATTTATGAATTTGAAATTATTTATAGAATATAGATAGAATTAAGTACCTACATACTTTATTCTTTCGTAAAGATAGACTTAATAATTTACCACAATTCAAATCATTACAGGTGTAAATAGCTAGTAGAACTCATGAAAGACAATGAGCAGTCAAGTTATTCTGATAACGGTGCAAATTATGTTGACATTTCTACACGCCCCCATTCATTTATCACTCAAAGCTCCAGTTATTAACACTAACATATATAACATGGACTGCGTTATTTATATTTCATGTGGGACAGATTTTGTTGGCAAGGGTGTAACAATTATCTGAATTTAAATTTAAATTTTCACTTTAATATTCATATTAGAAGTTCAAAAAATTCCAAACACATTCGTAGTTATTACTTTTATTGGAAGTTCATCTCCTATAACATCAAATATTCCTCAAACAAAATTTTCAATAAAATAAAATTAAACAATTTTTCTTTATCCAACCCTAAAAGTAGATATGAGGGACCGAGAAAAGATTAAAAATATTGTATTGTCATCTACTTCTATCGTATAGATATATTCAATTGGTAAGAATCCACTGAACTATGGTGGTTTTTGTATAGAACTTAATAAAGGGTTTTCCAATAAGAGGTGTTATTTTAATTAGCCCGCTATTTCGGTAGATGTCACTTTTGGAGCTGTCATTTTTTGACATTTGACAAGTAGAAACTACGCCATTCATAAAAATGGAACGATACACGATTCAACAACGCATTGAAATTATTAAAATTCACTATAAAAATGGTGAAAATGTGGCAGAGACGGTTCGTAAAACTCGAACATTTTTGGGTCGTCGTGAAGCACCTTGTCGGACCGCAATACAGAAATTGGTAGAAAAATTCGAGCTGTCGGAAAAAGTTAGTGATGTGAAGAATAAAACACGTGCACGTCGCTCAAGAACAGCCGAGAATATTGCTGCTGTAGCCGAAAGTGTTGAAGAAAACCCAGGTTTGTCCATTCCTCGTCGTTCTTTGGAATTAGGCATTCCACAAACGTCATTACACCGTATTTTGCATAAAGATTTGAGTCTTAAGGCTTATAAAGTTCAGTTAACACAAGAGCTCAAGCCGGCCGATCATCAACAACGTCGAGTCTTTGCTGATTGGGTCCTTGAAATGCATGAAAATGATCCGGAATTCCATCGAAAACTCATCTTGAGTGATGAGGCCCATTTCCACCTCGATGGCTTCGTCAACAAGCAAAATTGTCGCATCTGGGGCTCGGAAAACCCAAGAGTTATTGTTGAAAAGCCTCTCTATCCTCAACGTGTGACTGTTTGGTGCGGTTTATGGTCCCGCGGGGTCATTGGACCTTACTTTTTCGAAAATGAGGCTGGAGCAACAGTTACGGTGAATGGATTGCGCTATCGACAGATGATTAATGATTTTTTATGGCCGGAATTGGATGGTATTGATCTGGACAATGTTTACTTTCAACAAGACGGCGCTACGTGCCATACAAGCAACGAAACCATTGATCTTTTACGGGAAAAGTTTCCGGACCGTGTTATCTCTCGAAGAGGTGATCACAATTGGCCACCGAGAGCTTGTGACTTAACACCTTGCGACTTCTTCCTTTGGGGCCACGTGAAAGAGAAGGTCTAAGCCAACAGCCCAGCGTCGATTCAAGACCTCAAAGATGGAATTCGTGAGGCTATCGAGGACATAGGGCAGCCACTTTGCGATTTGGTTATGGAAAATTTCATGAAAAGGATATGGTCCTGTAGGCGTGGTCGTGGTGGTCATTTGGCTGATGTTATTTTCCATTATTAACGGCATACCTTCCTCTTTATAATGAGATAAAGATCCGATCATTTATCTCAAAAAATGGCATTTTTCTTTGAATATCAAAATAACACCTCTTATTGGAAAACCCTTTATTTCTAATATGACTATATTTTGCCAAATGATTCCTCTCGTCTAGACAAGTAAATAATTGGGGGGGGGGGCAAAATGGCACCCTATCGAGTTACAGAGAGATTAGTTCTTGACCTATTCACGTCATACCGAAATTAGACGATATTTTATTTTTAAATTACATTTTTTAGTTACTAAGGGAACAAATTATCTGTGATCTGAATAGGTTAAAAGCTAATAGCTCCTTGACCGTGACAGATAGAACATAACTGTCATGGGTTATATTAAAGAGGAGACTTCGAAAGAGAGAGAGCTTTTGAAATTTTGTAACAAAAATGTATGTTAGTGGGGGTATTTTTAAAAAAATAACGTTAAAATAAAAAAAATACAAAAATTTAAAAACCGAAAATTTGAATTTCAAGCGTCACAACTCTGGAGTGGGGAGGGTACGGGGGTGGTGTAACATTCATAGGAAAGACCGCAAACCTCTGCATTTAATATTGTCTTAAAATAGACTTATACTCCGAATATTTCGATATATAGGGTGTTTAATAAAAAAGATCATATTTTACTAATTACTCTGTAACTTGATAGGATGCCATTTCGCTATTTTTTGACGAGGGGAGTCATTTGTCAAAACATAGTAGACATATTAGTCTGTGACACCCTGTATATTCTAAGGTTACAAAGATCTACTAAACTAAGGTTTTCTGGTCACATGATTTCCTCTTCGAGAATCCTGTTACCTATTGACATGTACATATAAATGAACTGCCTGAGTTTCTTCTTCAAATGATGCCAAATTAACTACTAAAATTTAATTTGTATATTTTAAGTATGGATTACAAATATATCTTCAGGACTCTGAAGTACTCGACTGGCTACTTTTTAATTTTATTTCTCCCATATTCCTGAACTGTGTCCTCCAAAAAGGGAAAATGAAATTTGAGTGTTTAACAATGAGTGAGTACTTATTAGGTACAAATTATGCCATTCGTTCTTTATACCGCCCGTGTGGAGAAACCCTGAATATCAAATACTGCCTGCGTTTATTGGCGTAGCGAATTGGTAAGCGTACTTGGGGATTTGAAGATATAAAAAGTTTACGTCGTGCCTAACACGGCCGCATATTATCCTTCAATAAGTCCTCTAGCATCTAACCGTCAATACGTTTACATAAATACTTGAGCATTTGACTTGAAATCCACTTGAAACCCAAGTAGGGTTTTTGGTTGAATTAATTCCAATTACTTAACTTGAAATTATTTTGAAATTTATCAAAAATCACAACCTGAATTGTCAACAATAATCTTGTTCTTGTTCCTCTTTACTATTTTCATAACTCGTAGACATGAAAAATGTTTAAGTACTGCACTTGCGTTTACATGAATTTTTTCAAGTAAATTGAATAAAAATTTTGTGATTTACTTGCCTCAAGTATACTTGAAGAAAGTATTCATGTAAACGTATTGCGTCTTAAGTTCAGCCAGACTGATTTTCCTCAACATCTTTTAAGTATCTCGCTGTGATAAGCGCACCGATTGATTTGAGATTTCGCTAAATATTTACCATCTTAGCAATAATCACTTGAATTCAAAGCACTTTTTCTTTCTTTACTCAATTTTATTCTTTATTCACGGGATCACTAAACTTAGAATAATCTCGGGTACCTTTACTGGTTATGCGCCCCTCTAACCTTTTATTCGTCTACTGGCTAAAGTTAATGGGTCTCTTTTCTACTCATATCAATCTACAGGTTTATTTTATATAATTATCTGTACAATTTTTAATTTATTTTTTTATTTTTTCTTTGCTACATATTTAACACTATGTTTTCTTATCCTAAAACTTGAATTTTGTTTTAGATTTATAAAAAAAATCAATATCTTGATGCTTATGAAGTTTTCATTTTCATCAAAACTTTTGCAGTTTTGCAACTTTGTATCGATATTTCCACGAAAACTTAATTATTAAATTTTGAGTTGTTTTACCCTGAATAATGATGAAATGGAAAAGGACAGTTTTACAAAAATGGTGTCATTTTGGTACGACGTGGTACATGTCGGTAAAAATTATTTTTGACAAAGAATTTATGCCTAAGATCTTTGAGTATATCCACTCTACACGTGTGACTTTGTTAGAAGTAAAAATCACCTCTATTAAGAAAATTAAGTGATATTTGTGCGGGAGATAGATGGAGACTAAAAACAATTCCTTAATATTGCCATCTGTTGAAAAACAAATAAAACCAAGGATACCAGTTTTTCATGTTTCGAGCTCCTATTCATCATTCTGTGAGATTTTAATTATAGATCAAGAGCGTCAATACATAAAAATGTTTGCCTGTCCCTTTTGAATATTAAAAAAAAAAAACATACTAATTCTCCAAGAAATTTATTATCAACCCTGGTAACTGATCTTTACTGGGATCGCTAAAAGCAATTCAGTAAGAAATGGAATAAATTTTTGTTCGAAATTATATGCTCTAAGTTGACGTGCAAATAAGCTTTTCCCCCCGGATTTTTCACACATTAGCAGTTAAGCTGTTTTTTTTTTAGCGAATATGCAGCCAAATATTCATTAATACAAGATTGATATCGCCATTATTGGTAATATGAATTTATACACAAAATTCACGAATATAAGCGTGATGCATTACGGCGGATCCAATTTTATTATGTATGTAGTTGCGACCTCCAGAGAGATATTTGGAAATTTAACGACTCGGTTATCAGTGCAATTCATGCGACGGAACGTGATCGTCGTAACTCAATATTGCATATAATACTCATTATCACTGATAACGATATTTTTAAGTTTATAAATGTTTTGTAGCATGTTAAATGTGACCATAATATCTAGTAAAATAATAATAATTAAGAGAGAGAGAGAGAGAGAGCAAAAGAGGAGAATTTATTATAGTTTATTAAATATATTATTACTAACCTTTGCCATTTCTTGTCTATTTTAGAATGGCTCAGCGTCAGCATAACCAGCGAAGACCTGTGGTGGATCTCTTGGTGGCAATGGTTGCGGTCCCCATTCTGATCTTGTGTGCTCTTCAACTTGAAAAGAATATGCAAGATAAATGGGCAGAGAATGCCAACACCAGATGGATTGTATTTGGACTTGGAGTCGGGATGCTCTTGGTTAGTGTACTCATTTGCGGATATGTAACTCATCGAATGGGAGTATGTTTATGGACTGGACCCTTAGATGATCCTTCTTTAAATAGACCGTATTCACATGTAAGTTGCCTTACTGACTTGACAATAGATGTAGTTTTATGATTAATTCTCTTCTTTTTATTTAGATCAATTCACAGAATGATATTCTCCGAATAGTGGACACTCTGCCGCCAAGTTACGACAGTGTTACAAAATTTGATATTCCTCCACCACCTTACGATTGGGTTGTGATTAACATTGAAACCAAAGAAGTTCTTGCAGAAAATACCGCCACGCATATCTGAATTTAAAACAAACTATGAACTTTCCTTAAATGTATTAAGAGCGAATAATGCTGGTGAAATGATCCAATCTAGTCTGAATTGTGCTTGGTTATTTATGAATTTATAATGTTATAAGTTTAAGAGAGAATAAAAAGAAATTATAATTATAATTTGTACATATATTCAGTATCGCATGTAAGTGAACAATGGGAATGGATGTTTTAACTTGGTATTGTTAAATTTAAGAAACTGTTAATCGCACATTTATCCTTTATCAATTGCGCGATCACAAGGAGATTGTATAAGTTAAAGGAATGTATAGAGTGAAATTTCGATCTGATTTCTGTTAAATTTTCGTTTTCTATAAGCACAATTTTATGTCTTTTTCTCATCAGCTTTCGAAGCAGTAAATCTGAAAATAAGTTTAGCATCTACCAATGAAGTCTGGAGACTACATAATGTCCAGCCGAAAAAATTGACTATTTCACTGAAATTATATAAAAAAAAAGGTTTTCATTCCTGAGGCTGTAGTTGAATTTATAATGAAATAAACTGCAACGGCTGTTTTAATGAGTATACTGTAGCGTTACAGTACAGTGCAAACGAAAATATAAGTTCTCGTTAAGTTGTTTTAACCGGTCTTGATTTAGATATCGACATTAAAACCCAAATAGATCGGACGAAATCAAATGGTACTGAAAATGTCATGGCTACTAAATTGTTTCTGCCAGCAGAAGAAGTTATACAGATAACAGGTTCTTGCGATATTTCCTGTGATACGAGGCGACTGATTTTTATTCAAAAAATTCAGAGGGTCATGTACCTCTTTCAACTCGAATGCTCATCTAAAGGAAGCGAAGTCCTGATATTCAGTAAATGTGCAAATTATGCAGTATGACTTTTCGATTGACCAATATTACCGTGGCACCTTATTTTTTATTTTTTTTATTTTTCTGACTGACTTTTTCCAAGTTGAAGTGGAAAATTTCGGGTTTAATCCGATTTTCGACTTTTTTCTTTATTCTTGATATTTTTCTCTAATTTTTCAGATTTTTTCAACAAGTAAAATTTTTATAAATTTCTAACAACAAAATTAGAATTTAAGTATATTCTAAATCTATATATAGCTCGTGTTAGTTATTTAACAAACTATTTCAAATGGGAAATTTTAATTCAAATTGAGTTGAGTGAAGTCATCACACTCTTTTAAAAGAATATTTTAGTTTTTTTTGTTTGTGTATCAATTTCTAAAATTTAAACTATTTAGAAATTACACCACACAACGTTTGTATTTAACGTTTCAGTTTTAACCCAAACTGGAAATTATATATACAGGGTGTCCCGTAAATCGACGTCAAGCCGGAATCGGGTGATAGACCATATCATAATAGTTACCAGAAAAATATAAAAAAAATCTAAGTCATGTATTTTTATAAATTATAGACATTTCTTTTGTTTTTGAGAAAATCTTCACCCTCTGATAGTGTTTTAGTTCCTGTTGCTACAAGTCTTTACTTTTTTCAATTTTACTTTTCTCTTATGTAATCCCGAATAGTGCTTATGTAACCTGCTGCCTTAAATTCTAAGCCAACTGCTCCAGCTTGGAAGAAAATGTCACATTTTACCGAACCAAGAATAGAAAATTAATACTTCACCCAACTTTAACTCACTGTAATGAAAAAAAAATGTACTACGCCAGTTTGGCAAATAACTTTAAAAGTTGACGCATTTAATAAGGATTCTAAAATGGTATAAAACTTGCTACATTATTTCTTAGATTACGGAAAAAAAAAATTTTTCTTCAAGAAACCCAGTTTCGAAAAATATCTTTTTACCTACTAAAAATGATTCTAGTGTACCCAAAGCTTGTCGTAAGACCGTAACTTTAAGATTTTAGTTTGAGTGAGATGGAGAGACATTGCATGAGGTGTGAGTGAGCCAGACAGCGACGCTAGCTAATCAAATCATCGAGTTTTTACAAATGTGAACCGTCTACTCTCTACAGAGGGCCGACTTCCAAAGCAAATACATGGTGAAGGAAGAAGTTCCTTACCTTACGAGGACGTAGTACTTCAAGCAGTTGAAGAAAACCCAAGTACTTCGGTACGTGCAATCCAGAAAAGCACAGGAGTGCCTAAAAGTATAGCTCACCGAATTTTACAAAAACATGACCGCTAGAATTACGGAAGCAGTTGAATTTGTCAACAAAGGAAGATTTGCCAGTCTGATAACCCGATCTTTTTTAAGAAGATATCGAACTGGTATTGCAGCTGAAGGAAGGCAGTTTGAAAATCTTTTGTAAATAATAAATCTTAGCATCCAAATAATTGGTATTTAATTTTAAACTAAGGAAAATTTGTCCTAAATTTAAGAAAAGGTTAGCATCTCTAACTTGAAAGCGTCATCACATCATGTAATGACTTTCCGTCTCATTCAAACTAAAATCTTAAAGTTACGGTCTTACGACAAGCTTTGGGTACACCAGAATCATTTTTAGTAAGTAAAAAAAAAAAAATCGAAACTTGGTTTCTTGAAGAAAACAAATTAACAAAGTAGTTATTGCAAGTTAGAGAAATTTGAAATGAATTTGTTAAGTCAGTTGTGCTTAACTAATTCATTTCAAATTTCTCACAAAGGGAATTGAAGTCAATAAAACCCAATTCCTTTGATATACTATATGAATTACCAATGGTTAATATAAAACCAATATATCATTATTAATAGTTTCAGTGCTCTTATCGCTATTTCCAATGTAAATTTTCGTAAAATAACAAATGCATAGCAAAACAAAAATAAAATAACAACTGCTTCGTATAGTTGATCATCATTTCTGAATTTTCCACAGTTTCTAACCTTCTTTTTTGAAATATCCCAGAGATTCTTGTCCAACTTGTCGAGTCAGATAGAACTGCACATCATCTGCATACATATGGTTCACATACCCATTCAATAAAACATACGAAAGACCATTTAAGAAAGACTTAACATGATAGGGCTAAGGATAGATCCCTGGGGTACACCGCAAATTAGTGGAAATACATCAGAAACCTCTAAGCAAGGAAATCAAAAATCAACCGAAAAGCAAATGAAAAGAAATTGAAATTAATAATTGGAATAATTTGGAAATTTGCTATGGTCGACACTATCAATCGTCTTAGAGAAGTTAAGTAAAGTTAAGATGCAAATGTCACCTTTGTCCAAAGTTGTTCAAATTTCAGTATAATTAGTTTGAATAAGGCTGTGTGTGTGAGACATCCATGACCAGATTGAAAACCAGATTGCTGTTGTCTTTACAGATAATCTTGTATTTGCCAGTAAATTAACTTTTGCAAGCATTGAATACGACACAATTAAACTCGGTAATCATATAAGGAACTACAGCGTAGCAAAATTATTGTGAAGATACCTCGGGTCACAAGTGCAGCAAAATGCAAGTGCTTCGTGCTAGCTACATGTGGGTTGGCTCTAATGTCGCAACAACTATTTGAAAATTATTTTGCCGTCGACATTGTCGTGTCGCATCCATTGCATTTCAGCTAAAACAGCTTTCGTTAACAACTCATTTAAAGTTCTAACCACAATGCTCATATGCTAGAATATGCAAAGACACGAGCAATTGCTTTTCATAATAGCAACCCACAATAGGAATAAGAAGCCGTTGGTCTAGTTTAAATTCCTTTCGTCAACTTCTGTTTGTACGCTCATGATCGCAGTATGAGTAATTCTATTAATCATTCTTCGGTACTGACTCCTCTGCAGGATGAAATACAATGACTGCGACACGCATTTGTCGACGCCAAAATAATTTTCGAATACACTCTACGACATTAGGGCATAGCAAATGCTGCGACGCGATAATGTCGTCGTCAAAATGTAGAGGAAATTTCTAAAACAGTTCATATGTTAGTACATTCCAAGTACTTCTCTTTTAAAACTGGCATACCTGCATATAAGTTTTAATGCAACTTATACTTGTATATAAAAAATGTAAAAAAAATTCCGTAGACATCACAAAAATGCAAAACTCAACTGAACTGTCTTGAAATAACGACGACAATGTCGCATTCATTGTATTACGCTTGCGACAAAAATGACGTCAATTGGCGTCGACAATTTCGTGTCGCATTCGTTGTATTTCAGGGTTTAGGCGTATATTCTGACACTTAAGTACGCCAAAAGATCAGAATCACCCTCTTGAGCTTTACCGTAACCCCCGGAATAAACAAGCCATAAACAAAGTCGAAAAAAGAGAGCAGCTGGCCGTTCAGCAGGCGACATCCACAGTCTTCTTGCCTTGTCTTACTGCAGGAGTTTTCATATAAAAGTTGCTTGTACTTTGTTCAAACGCTAAAATTTCCATAAATTTGTTCTACATGCTAATTTTTTTTTAAACTATTAGAAAGAAAACATATTTGGCTGCAATTTGTTTAACTTCATTTTGCTGTGGGAGCGACAATTTTGGGCTTTAGGACCTGCTTAAGATGAAATTTTAGTTTTTCCTCCATGACGAGTATACAAAAAGCAGTGAGAGTGAGCTCTTACTGCATGCTGTACCCGGCACGTTAATGCCTTTTAATGAATCGGTGTCTTCGGCGACTTCAAGGCTTGTATTATATATTCCGGGGGTTACGGCTTTACTCAATGAATAGATAACTAATAAAGCCTAGTACGCTGTTTAAGCAAAAATTTCGCTTGCATTCTGGGCAAAAATTCTCCACGTAAAAAACTTGTGGAGAAAATGTAAAATCACAAATTAATAACATTAAACTGACTGAAGTAATACACGTAAGGCGCCAAACATCAAACGGTATCAATAATCAATCTGTCAACTTTTCCGTGCGAAATAAATGTCTGGATATATAAATCGCTGTGGAAAAATGTCTCCACTTCATATTAGCGCCATCTGCATTCCATGATCTAAACATTGATTTTTTGTATCGAACAGCATACTACTTTACGAAATCTCAAACCGAAATTATCGTGGCACTTTTCGCCCACATTTTTTTACATAGATTTTGTATAGGAAACGAAATTTTCGCTTGAACAGCGTATACGCTTTAGTTGACTTTATGGCCGGATTACATTAAGAACGCCGACGCCGGTGTGGTCGTTGTTTTATGTCAAAAATATTTAGAGACAGTACTGCATGTCTGGAATGAATTACATTACCCACGCCGGCGTCGTCGTCAGCGTGGTCGTCGACCCATCTCTAATCCTAATTTTAACCTGGCGCTCCATTGCTGCCAAAATGCAAAATCTGTTATGAAAAAACATGAAAAATTGAAATAATATTTGAATTTCTGAAAATAAATGATTTTATATTAAAAAATGTGGACTTGAAGGAAAAGAAAATATCTTTTTTATTATTATTTAAAATTTTATTGCAAACCGTCAGAGATTACAAGCAAATAACTCAATTGTAAAATGTATGGGAAATTAAGATAAGGCACTGCCGCCCTGTGTTAATGTAACTTGCCCGGCGTTTTGTTCGACGTTTGACGACGACGACCACGCCGGCTTCGGCGTAAATTGGACATTTTTCTCCCTTCCGTTGCGTCACGACTATTGTATTTCAGGGTTTATTAAATGTAGTTTCGGAACGTGCTCTAGGAATACGGCGTTAGAAAAAATGAGTGTACTATTTGACAGCTGTCATGTCATTAAACTCGATTTGTCAAGACGATTGAATTTTTCCGGGGGAGTTTCACGTTTTTATTAAAGTAAAAGTAAAAGTTCGATTTTTGTTACTTAGTTTTCAATAATCAAATGGCTGAAAAACCGCCAGAGGTTTGTGTATAACTTGTTACTAGTTAATCAACATGTTTTAAATATTTTTTTTAGCGCCAGTCTATGGCCGAGCACGAACTGGAGATGCAACGGCAAATGATGTCTGTTCCGCCTGTAAGCCAACCTGGCATGGTACCTGGTGGTCCTCCGTTAAGTATGCCGCCGCCAATAATGTCTTCTGTGCTTGGTCCAAGGCCACCAGTTATGCCTCCTTCTGGTATCCCGCCACCAGTTATGCCTCCATCTAATATTCCGCCACCAGTTATGACTTCATCTGGTATTCCACCACAGATTAGGCCTCCATCTGGTATTCCGCCACCAGTTATGCCTCCTTCCGGTATTCCTCCACCCGGTATTCCTCCACCCGGTATTCCTCCACCACCAACTCCTCCGCCTGCAATGCCACCAGCAGGTATACCCCCACCAAGACCTGGTATGCCTCCTGTGGGTTTACCTCCTCCGCCTCCTCGTACACTTCCATCTGGAATGCCTCCTACAAATATGCCACCACCAGTAAATTTGTCGCATTCTTCAACAAATACGAATATAACTCCAGCAAATATGGGAGCACCACCGCCAACAACGTTGCCTCCACCTCAAACAACGACAATGCTATCGCCACCTCCAGGATCTGCACCTTCTAGTATTACTGGGCATAATATGACGCCAGTATCTAATTGGCGGTCGCAAGAGAATGATGATAATATTATAAATGGAGATGATGGAAGTAAATCTCCCTTGAAGGAAGAAAATCAGGATGAAGATCAGATAAATAAAAAACCTTCAGAGGTGGTTCTGCCAAAAGCTCTTGAAGATGTGTTGGCATTGAAAGATCAGCGAGCAGCAGAATTCGATGGGGATACCGAGGATTACATAGCAGAGGAAGCGAAGAAGCAATCTAGTATAGCTAGTGGTGTAATTAGCACTGATTATGCTGACGCTGAGGGAGACTCTGATGAAGACGCAGATATGCAGGATATTTTTGACGAAAGGCAGAGGAAAGCAAACGGAAAATTAGATAAAAAAAAGAGGAAGAAGAAGAGAAAGAAGCAAAATAAGAAATTGAGGCAAAACGCCCAAAAGGAATCCGAGGAGAAGCAAAATGCACTGGAAGAAGAGAAGTCCGATAAAGAAAACAAAAAAGGAAACATCGTGGATGTTACAATAGAGTAAGTAAAATAAGATTTAAAAAATATTGCGCTGATCACAATGTTCTTGTAGGTATGTTCCCGAGCGACTTACTATTGCAGATTTGGCCCCAATGTATCGCCAGTTCTATCGTGTCTTTGAAATCTTCAAGTTGGAAAATAAGCCGAAACAAACGGATGCGGAGAAAAATTCAGGCATCCACGATTCTTCTGCACAACAAAAGAAGACTGAAGAAGAGAAGGCCATGGAAGATGACGATGATGATTTGGAAGAGGTAGGGAACTTTTTAACACGCATTATGATACTATTAATTTGTGGTCATTATTTAGGACAAAAAAGACGACAAGGAAAAGCTTTCTAAGCGTAAACTGAAGAAGTTAACACGGCTTAGTGTCGCTGAATTGAAGCAACTTGTTAACAGACCTGATGTCGTAGAAATGCACGATGTTACAGCTCGCGATCCCAAATTGTTGGTTCAATTAAAAGCACATCGAAATACAGTGCAAGTCCCTAGGCATTGGTGCTTTAAGAGAAAGGTAATTTTTGGTTTGCATATCTAAACTCGTAATTATAACAGTAATTTTGCAGTACCTTCAAGGAAAACGAGGAATTGAAAAGCCTCCTTTCGATCTGCCGGCTTTTATTAAAAAAACAGGAATTATGGAAATGCGTGAATCACTCCAAGAAAAAGACGAGGCAAAGTCTTTAAAGGCGAAAATGCGTGAACGAGCTCGTCCAAAAATGGGAAAAATTGATATTGATTATCAAAAATTGCATGATGCATTTTTTAAGTGGCAAACAAAACCCAGAATGACGATTCACGGAGACTTGTACTACGAGGGCAAAGAATTCGAGACCAGGCTTAAGGAGAAAAAACCGGGAGATTTATCAGAAGAACTTCGGATTGCTTTGGGTATGCCTGTTGGGCCAAATTGTCATAAGATTCCTCCACCATGGTTAATTGCCCAGCAGCGATATGGGCCACCACCAAGCTATCCAAATTTAAAAATTCCTGGTTTAAATGCTCCCATACCAGAAGGAACATCATTTGGATATCATGCGGGTGGTTGGGGCAAGCCACCTGTTGATGAAAATGGTAAACCGCTTTACGGAGATGTGTTTGGAACAAATATTGTAGATGTTGATGTAAGTAGTAATCTAAAGAGAGTCCTTATTTTTGCCTGCTTTCTATTATTTAATTGTTTTGTAGAGTGGAGTCGATGAAGGTGATATTGAACGAACTCAGTGGGGTGAGCTTGAATCAGAGTCTGAGGAATCTTCTGAGGAAGAAGAGGAGGAGGGAGAAGATCTTGGCAGCGTTCCCGATGAAACAGGCCTTGTTACTCCAGCTGAAGGGCTGGTTACACCATCAGGTCTTACCAGTGTTCCTGCAGGCATGGAGACACCTGACAATATTGAATTGCGTAAGAAGAAAATTGAGGCTGAAATGGAAGAGTAAGTTTTAGATATAAATCATTTCACAAATAAGAAGTTAACTATTTCTTTTCTATTCTAGTAACGAAACACCTGTATTGTATCAAGTCTTACCAGAAAAACGAACTGATCGTATTGGTACTTCAATGATGGGATCAACTCATGTTTATGATATTTCAACATTAACCAAAGCAGCTGCTACAAGAGCTCAACCTGCGACTGGAGATCGTGAAGGAATGGTTGAGCTTGCTCTAGATCCGTCTGAATTGGATTTGGATAATGAAGCTATGGCTCAAAGGTATGAACAACAAATGCGGGAACAACAGAGTCATTTACAAAAGGAAGATCTATCTGATATGCTTGCTGAGCACGTGGCTCGACAGAAGTCTAAAAGAAAACGACAACAAGCCGATACGTCCAAACAGACTAAGAAGTATAAAGAGTTCAAGTTTTAGAATGTTTTGCATTGGTGTGAAATGTATGTACTATTACAATTAAAACAACGGCATTTAAGCCTCTCTTTTAATAGAATTAAATTCGAGTTTAATTTTTTTAATTTTTTCTATAGAGGCAATCCTCTGTTACATAAGTTACAAGGATAACACTAATATTCCTTGATGTCATTGTTAGTGCATTCAAGCATTAACAAACCTTGGCAGGAAAAACCATCTAACACTTCAATGGGTGCCAAGACACTGGAATTGATGAGAATGAAAACGCGGACGTACTGGTAAAAAAGGAGCATCCATGCTTCTCATAAGACCGGAACCATTTTGCGGTATCCCTTACAATACCGTAAAATTTATCAATCAAAACTGGATCCAAAACCGAATCGACTAAAGATGGAATTCAATGATAGCCAAACCCAAAAGATTCATTAAAGGACCTTCATCAAAGAAGAGCCTGGATCTTTTGAGGCTGTCTAGAAATCAACTCAGAATCATTACTTAACAAATATGCATCGGATAGGTGCTGGAGTTGGTATATATGGTTACGGATCATTAACTGGAAACAAATTTAGGGCTTGATATGAAAATCAAGAAGAAGCAAATTTAAAGACGGTACTCTGTCCCAGCATCGTCGTGCTAATGCAGCTGCTCTTTAAGCAAATTGTAGTAAAGTGTGTGGTCAGCACACAAAACAAACTAAACCTTTATTGTCAAATGGTGATCTTGGTTATTCTTCTCTTTGGCTGCAATGACTCAACAGCCCGACAGTTTTTTTTGTTTAATTACAATTTTGTAATATTTTCTGTTATTGCAAGTACTGAGAGCTGAAATTTTGCAGATAGCCTTTTAACAAAATAAGTAAAATTAAGTTCGAAAATGGGACAAATTGGGTAACCACGTCATAGGGGTGCCATATAAAAATTTCGTTCTTACTATATATTTGGACGGTGCTTGAAAACGCGTCAACGTAGAGAGCTGAAATTTTGTTCACGACGTTTTCATAGCAATAGTAAATGAAATTTCAAAAATTTACTAAATCGGGTAACCCCTTCTTGGTGTTGCCATATAGAAAATTTAAGGCTTTTAGGTATACTGTGAAAACGATCAATCAGACCTTTTTATTGTACTGAAAAGTTCTTCAGAATACGAAATCTTAAGAAATTGGTCATAATTAGTTTTGCTGTCCGACGAACCGTTCTAGAAATATATGCGAAAAATCACTTCAACAATCAAACTTACAGAAAGAGCTGACCATACGAAATTACATACGACTATTCATCTAGGCCCTAGATTCAAGGGTATCGTAAGAATTGGTCTTAGACCAATTCTAGGTTTTTACTTGTTTTTTTTTTTTTTTTTTTTCTGAAATGTTCCCCGTTAATAGTAAGGTAGCCCCAAGAAAGCATCCAAAGATCTCTTAAGAAAAACTCTTAGCGGCTGGTATCCCTCCGATCTTTTTTTTGTTCATTTACCATTTATTTCAAATTTATAAAATTTATAAAAAATATTTTATTTTTATGTGCAGTCTTGTAATGTCGTAGCCTTGGATGGATATAAGCTGCTCTTTGGGTTAAACGCTTAACTTATTCCTAATGCCTTTTCTCTTATGTGACGCTTGGCCATATTCTCGAGACATACATAAAACGGTACTTAAATATCTAGGTACTTCCGTTCAAAATTTATTAGTATTTTTATGTTATGCGACAAATAGTCTTCTCATCAAACATTTTTAGATCGATAGAAACTAAAAGACTTGTTTGACTTTAATTTGAAAATTAAGATATGACGGGCTGTAGACGAACATGAGTGCTTATTTGAAATGTTATTGACATTTGAATAAAGATCCAGCAGAGTTAAATAATTTAATTAAATGCTTTCAAGAAAATTTGCGAGTATTTGCTGTACATATGTAGTTGGATGCGCCAAGTATTTAGATAGAAGAGATTCTTTTTTTGTTGAAAGAGGCCAAAAAGAGGAGAACCGAACTGTTGGAAATGGGTCCTTGAAGGACATTATTTGTTTGACGCACTGCACATTTCCATTTTACTAAAAATTAGGTCAAATTAAAAAAAAAAGGAAGAAGGTATGAATAAAAATTTAAAAACCATACTAAGAATCAATACATAATAAAGAGAAAGGAAGGAATATTAGGGGGAAAAGGAAGAAGGCAAAAAATAACAGCAAAACGGGAAGAAGGGAGAATATTACAGAACTTATACAACCAAGCGGAAAGCAGTTTTATTTATCGTTTAAGCTAAATATCGCCACTCAGAGTCCGTTAGCGATGGTGAATATTTTTGTCTTTTTCAATTTTGGAGTTGGGCAATTTGAAACACCTTTATAGCTTCAGATCGCTGTACCAAGAATTACAAAGATGATTAAAGTCATTTAAAGCCAAATAAAGATAACGCTGTTCCACGATCTGATACAGAAATTTTCTGTTTCGATGCTTCAGTATGCTCAAAGCTATGTATAGTGAACATTACTATACAAGTAATTAACGACACATAAAGGTACATAAAAGATGTTCTCGTTTGTTGTTTTGTTCAGTTGTCATTTTTGTTGCGTCATATAAAATGTTCTTGCTCAATATGAAGTATGAAAGATAGTGGAGTTTATTGAATCACAAACCGTAAGGGATTTGTGATCTTTACGAAATCGATCATCGACAACTTACTCTTTGGATGTACAAGGTAAAATAAATTACACAGGGGTTAAGAACAAATCGGGATTAAAAGGATTAGTATCTATCTAAAGATACAATAATACGTAAAGATTATAATTAAAATACATATGTTTATGTTAAATCTTATTTTTTATTTCTCATTTTTAGGCGCTATGTGTAAATATGTCCCAAAAATCGAAAAATATCCCTTGAGCGCAAAAATGTTTCACGATCAACCGAAGTCCGAGAAAATAAAATCACACCTGCATCAGGAAACAAAAGGCTGTGAAACCTGAAAAGAAGTGCTAAAGTTTTCCTTTTCTTTTTTTTAATGGGGAAATGCACAAGTTTTGAGACAGGGGCCAGTTTTCAAACTTTTCTCGAAACCTATTCCATATTAATAAAATTTTATTTTTTCATTTTTGAAAATTGAAATTGATGTAATGACAGAAATGAAAAATATGTATTATTCGACTAATATGGAATAGATTTCTGAGATATGTTCGAGTTCCGGGCACAGTCTGAAAACTAAAATCATTTGTTTTTAATGAATTAATTTTGTTGTGTTTAATAAAAGTTTTAATGCATTTATTTAATAGAAAGCTGGTTAAATACATTGAACATTGTGATTGAAGATCACCGGTTAACATATCAAATAATTTCACACATTTATCATTACATATTTCACTAGCTTTTGACCAATAGCGTATTTTTGATTTCCAAAAAAAAAAAAATATTCTGACTAGAATAATTGTTTTATCTGCTAATATAGCACAATATTATCGCTATGCCTATACGTTGCTTTCAAGAACCCATGAAGCCAATTTTTGTTACAAACTATTCTCATATATATATATATTATGATACTCCTACAACAACTGGGAAAATTCTAAATTCATGGATAATGAAAAATACCATTACTTTTATTATTGACTTGTTTTTATTGCTGTGTTCTTATGTAAAACTTTCTATTTCAGAACGAGACTGTTCAGATTTTGATTAACACTTATAAGATGAAATTGATTTACATTTCCTAGTGCATTTACATGTGTCGCGGAATTAAAAACATTTATTATTTTATTTGTTATGCCCTTTTTGTTGATAAAGTAATCTCTGCCGGGACGGTCTAAAGAAAATTTCCTTAATATCTTACGATCTTGCGTCAAAATTCACGAATGTCAATTTATCACTAACTTTCAACGTCATTTAAAGAGTTTTAAATTACATGAAACGATGGTTAAAGATCTTTATGGCAAATAAAAATTTTACTTCTTTAAAGTGAATCGAAACGCAGTGTCAGCTTGGTTCAGTGGATAAGGCTTAGGATTTCTAATCTAGGGCACCAGGATTCGAGCTCTGATGGTCAGATACTATCAGGTAATTCTCAGTATATTAATACAATGTTATAGTGTTTATTATACATAGTGATATGAAAGGAAAGAAAAATTTCTTAATATCATGAACAAACACATGAATTTATAAATCTTTTTTATTTTTTCTCCAAGTGTGTCGATAACGATCGTTAAATATTTCTATAAAAGTTTTTAGTGTGGAAACGTTTTCGAATTAGTAAAGATAATTGTAGGAAAATCTTTACCTAAAAACATAAATTTCTTTAAAGCTTGCGTTACATTTAACTATTTTTTTAATACAGAAACGATATCGATCTTTAGCATTAGTTCGATTATTTTCATTATATTTAGAAATTAATCCAAACCTCTAAAGCTATTTATATTACTGATTGTCCGAGAACAAGCAAAAAATAATAATAAGAAACAAATAAATATCAATAAATATAAAAAAAAAATGGAAAGTGTCATGATCATTAAAATAATAATTATAAGATCTCTGAATTCTAACGATAGGAGACTTCAGTCTTTGTTCTGTGTGATTCGGGATTAAATACTGTAGGACGCGATGGAACATTAATGCAAATTTTTGATAGAACGTCAGTAACTGCTCAATGCCATATTGGAGCTGAATGCAATCTTCTGGCTTCCTTATTATTTTATATATATTTTTATGTCATCAGCATATAGAATAATTGCATCAGGTAGATTATTAATATATATTAAGATTAATGCTTTGCGTGACTCAAGCAGATTGGGTGAATGAGTTAGATTTAAAATCATATATTACCATTCTTAAGCAACGATTAAGTATGACTCAAATCACTCAATATTATATGGTTATCCAATCCTATGCTAAGCATCTTTTTAAGCACATTAGAATGGTTGCTATTTTCAAAAGCCTTACTCATATCAGCGTAAAAGGCATCAATTTGTTCTCTCTGATCTAGTGCTACAGCAATATCATCAGTGAATATAGATAGATGATTTCTGATTATAGACCTACCAGGCAAGAAATAAACAATCTTCTTAGAAAACCTGTCAGATACAGCTTTCCCTGGGGCTGGATTTCGCAACTGTGAAGAATTTGAAAGTGTACACGATTTGAAAAACACTTTTGAATTTCAAGCGATTCCGTAAGGATCTGTGTACACTTAAGTGCTGAATGAAAATTTTTCTATGCTGAATGTTGTTTGAGTGAGAAAATAGTCTTTATAAAGAAGTTAAGTTTATTTATAAGAAATGAGTTACATGCATTCTCTAGTATTAAGGCGACTACGGCTTAGAGAATGGTAAAATAAATAACAATAAATAATTTTGAAAATATCGTTTGACAAAAACTGACTGTAATTCACGACCAAAATGGCCGTGAGAAAATATTAATTAAAGCATACACAATTTTGATAGAAAAACTTATTTCCATTTTTCGGAGGTGGTGTACGCAAAATTTTGTGTACACGCGAGAACTCATAGTTGCGGAATCCAGCCCCTGGAATATATAATTTTAAAACGTTTTCTAGTAGGCACAACTGGAAGATATTTCATAAAAGTAAAAATTAAAAAAACAAAAACAAAAAAAAACAACATCATTGAAATCCTTCATGTAAACATTATCTTTATTATAGAAAAAAATTACTTCACAACCAGTACTTCATATTCGTTAACAGAAACTTCCTCACCATCAAAAGGTATATACAAACATCCATGGGTAGGATGAATTTTGCCTGGAGTCTGAGTACCTTGGTATAAGCATCGGCCCATATATAACTTTTCTCCTTCAGCTGTTCTGCCAACTTCAATGGCACCTTCTGGAATATCTCCATTTGTAGCAAATTCCCACACAAAATCTCCAGATCTTAACATTTCAAATTCATCCTTGGATACTTCTTCGCCTCCATATGATATGAACGCAACACTCTTGTCAGGGATAACTTTAGCTGGCACCATATCACCTTCATGGAATGCACGACCTACATAAATGGTACATCCATCCTGATCCTTCCCAGCACGAACAGCATTGTTGAATGGAAAGGGATCAGTAGTGGTTAGAGATTGCCAGCAATATCCTTAAAGTAAAAAATAAAAATAAATAAAACTAAAATTAAAAAAAAGGCTTTGAGAAAATAAACAGTTATAAGTAAAATCCAATTTGATGGCCAATTTGTAACATATAAAAATTAGTAAAATACATTCGAAGGCAAATTGGCTTACCTATTGGGGGATACATTGTGTAATCTAATCGATAAGACGCAGCAGAAGATTCATCAGAACTAGAGTTAGATTCAGATGAGGAGCCTGGGT
This sequence comes from Dioctria rufipes, assembly GCA_963924295.1. NCBI lineage: Eukaryota > Metazoa > Arthropoda > Insecta > Diptera > Asilidae > Dioctria > Dioctria rufipes. The sequence goes on along the minus strand of OZ002741.1, from coordinate 247,222,041 downwards.
GTTCCCTATTCAATTGCCCAGGCTCTGTATGTATTGTTGATTCGGGCATTGGCATTGCGTAAGATAATTCTGTCCCAGAATAATACTGGGGCGGTATATTTTGAGCCTCATGTCCGTGGGCATAGAATTCAGGTCGAAATCCATATGTTGGAGGATCTGAGACAAAAATTATCTTGTAAAAAAATTTTGAAGTTAATTAAATTGAATTTTAAATTGAACTAATAGTTTTGAAGAAGACTTAAAAGCAGACGACAGTAGAAATGGAGGATTTCAAAAGGTTGATGTTAGGAAAATCTGGACAATATACTTATAGGTAATATAGGCACAGCTTTTTTGGTCTATCGATAGATAACGGTTAGTTATTCCCTATTACTGTATGTAATGTACTGTGTAATGGTGGATTTGTTTCTAAAGTAAACTTTGTATACGTGTATTTAAGGACACTTTATAAATAAATAATTCAAAGGAGCCAGGGAATATTTGTATAACAATAAATTTTCCTTTTAGGTAAAAATGGAGTCGCTCAGAAGCCAATGCAGTTTGATATTTTCTGATTTTTGTAAATGTTAATGAAATAAATATTAGTCTTCATAGTTATTAAAGGATTTACTCGTTGCTTAGTTTTTTTTCTAGATTAGACATCCTTTTTTTTAAAGCTTCTGATTATGTTGTATAATAATTTTAGAATCAATATTTTTTTACATTAACTTTAAAATAAAAACTAAATTATTCATTTTGTTTCGATATTTGTTGGTAACACTGACAAAAACAAAAACAAATTCATAAGCACTATAACTGTTACTTTTGATATTTAGAATTGTATGAGATACAGATTTGAGAAGAACGCTGAATTTTAGTGAATTTTATGTACTTGCTTTCTTATAATTTCAAATATCTAAACTTAGGTTAAAAAACATAAAACTAATGAAAGGTTTGTGAAAATTATTGTGTTATCAAAAATATTAAATAATTTGTTTTTTTAATAATTGTAAAAACTTGTAAAAATGAGTTTATTGTAAGGGAATACAAAATAAAAGTGTCAAGTGAAATAGAAGAAAGTGAAAATGAAAGTGATATGTCATTTCATACAAATTCAAGGAGAGTTTAATCATATTGATACTGATACATCGTCAGATAACGAAAATGTCGAAAATAATGCAAAAATGACCGAAAAGTTGATAGGAAATATAGCACGATTCCTGTTAAGTGGTCTCAAAATACTGAAAAACTAAAAACCATACAAGGTAAACAATATCAAAATAGAAATACGACAAGCCTAATGATCATAAGCAAAATATATTTTCAAGGAGGTTGATTAGAGTTTGCGCTATCAAAAGATAATGCCCCGAAATAAGTAACACCAAAGGATCAAAATCTCAGTCTGTTGAATATTTCATTAAACTTAACGGCCAAGATGATGGTGTATGAAAAAATAATGTTTTAAGGAAACATATCAAATACGCAACGGGCGACTATATAATTATTTTTCAAAGGAAGATATGAACGACCACCGGGGGCCGCATATTCCAGGTAAGAAAATAGATAATTCTCATGTAATAAAACATATCAGTTCATATCCTGCTATTTTGAATTATTGGGCCCTATTCTGTCGGTAAAATTTTATCATTTTATGTTATGTTATGCCTTAAAATAAAATATTTCCCTAAAATCCTATTCTGTACCAGAAATTTTATTTTATTTTACGCATCATAACATAAAATATTTCCTGTTATGGAGCATAACATAAAAGAACCTAAGCAGCACATTTTAAAGGTATTTTGACATATTTTATGAAATGACATTCGTCAATTGACATTTGTGGTGTGAAAGTAGTTTTAATTAAAAACTAAAATGTCCACCGCCATACATAAAGATTACAATTTTGTCAGAAATTGTAGAAATTTGCACTTGGTGCAGTATGGTAAAATATAAAAAGTTGATTATATTTAAATAGGTTTTAATTTTATGCAGAAGATATCACAGGATACGATATCTTCACGATTTCTACGATCCATGTGAATTGCCCAACCTTAGGCTTCAAAAGTTTTTCCGACTGGATAATTAATAAATTTGTTATATTATGATTTGTAAACTAATTTTGCAAAATTATGAATAATTCTAATTTATACCCAAAACTAACTAACTAACTAGAGCTCATACTGGAAAGGCATCCATTCCGTTCACTTTGAGTTAGGAATCTCAAAGTGAACAGAATGGATGTCTTTGTGCTGCTTTGCATTTCTACGGACATGGTTCGTATCAAACTCGTCAGGAGTTGTCATATATTAGAACTTTTACACCCAAAGTATCTCAAGAGCTATTAAGAAAGCAGCTGCTTTCATAAATGATTATTTAGTGGGTGATTTGATAGAGTATCACGCAAATGTCAATTGACCAGCTGTTCAAAAAGTAATAGAAAACATAGCGGAATGTACTAAATATTTTATGTTACGTGTTCATATAAGAATTCATAAAATGATTTTATGGAACCACGACAGAATACGAATTTTTAAAATATTTTATTTTCGTTTTATGAAGAAGGGATTTTTTCGCCATAAAATAACATAAAATATTATTTTATGAAAAATTACAGAATAGGGCCCATTATGCTCATAATTCCAGACGACGATACTGAATCCATTTTTCAGCCTTTCTGCTGAAAAAATTTATGGACCATAATAATTGTATCAGTTAAGGACAAGTTTTATTACAATATATTTTCGACAAAATTTAACTGGTTGTTTAAGTAACCTTCAAAAGATAGAAAAAGCATTACTATTTCCAAAACTCTGCACATCAGTGGCTTATTATATGAGGAATTTTTATGTATGCAATCTTGGTTGCCATGGTTTACAGCCTAACGAGGGCTACATGTATGTACATGTTTGGCCTATAACCCAAGCATTGCGGGGTTCACAAGAAGTATCACTAACCATATTAAATTATCTACATACAAAGGATTTTCTAAAAATTATAATGTATTCCGATTCGGTAAAGGACAGAGTCGAAATATAAAAACTGTATTAAGTTTACTGAAATTTATTCAGAGTGAAGATATAAAAGTTGAATCAATTAAGATTAAATTTTTATTAAGTGGGCACAGTTATTTGCCTAATGTCACTGATAGATACAAAAAAAAAATCAGTATATTTATAATCCTAGTGACCGGTATCACATAATTCTAAATAGTAAAAGAAAAAATTCTTTCAGCGTTGTCGAAATGAATCACCAAGATTTCCATTCTAGACATGGGAAGATGGTATTACTAACAGAAACAAATCCACCACTCGACTAACAGTCAATTGGCTCGATATACGGTAGATAAAACTAGAACGGTAACACCCAAGTAGCATTAAATTTAAATAAAATTTTGACTAGGATTATACCTTCATTTAATTGACATAAAAAAAAGAAGACAAAAATAAGTAGGCCAGGAGTTCGATTCTGATAAAATTAAAATTACAAATGGCAATAACAAAATGACTTCGAAGGAAAGACAATGTCATTATACCATAATTTCGAATTCTGATTATTTGTAAGAACTAAAGGAGATGCAAATGAGAAAATATCAGATACCCAATTCTAACACAATGACACTGATATTGTTTGTACATAAGCGCCGTAAAATTTGTACACTTGTACACAATTGTACAACCTATGCGCAATTTTAATCGCTTTTATTTCCATATACTCAAAAGTATTTACTGAATTTGCAAACGTGAACGTAAAAAAGTTAATAATTAAGAAGAAAAGTTCAGTGGTAAAAAGTTTGTGAGTAATATTTGCTTCGTGCCCCTATGGTTATTTCACGGGTTTTCCTGCGTCAATGCACCAAGCCCAAAACCAACCAAACCTAAGTATGGATTTGACAGCGCGACCAAAAACGGCGTAGTGCAGGGCAATTTTGGGTACGCTCATGTACACGGATCGTACATACGATTGCATCTCCTTTAGTTATTACCTCGTTGATCTTAACATATAGCAGTGACAATTTGACAATTGCAGGGTAATTGGGACAGTAAAGAAAATTCATCATTTCCATATGATCTATATGCACACGAACTGAGTACACGCGTACATATGGTATAAAACACTCGTACATCATCTGAGACTCTGCTCTAAATTGGACTATACCAAAACCCTCGAGAATACTTCCCAATCCATGAAACAGAAATCTATATGTATGCATTGTGAGTCCGTTTTCTAAAATATTCTATATTGATACTTCTGGAAGAGCCTAAACTACTATCCATACAGGAAAATAGTCTTCTAGTAATTTAAAGCTTGGTTCCTTGCCTTGCCAAAGGCCACACTTACTACATGCCTTACTTAACAAAATATTAAAATAATTTTGATTACAAAGTAACCATACCATTTTAACCTCAATACCTCTCAGCTGAGTGATAATTGCATGTGTGTGTGTGCAGCCGGAGTCTGAATCTGTAGGCAGCTACATTCGATATCATCAGCCCACGGCATTCCATGACGACACAGCGACATTACAATGACTACTCAGCTGAGAATTTTTGTTAGAGAAATCGTAGTCATTTGGTTAAGATAAATTTTTTTAAATAATTTTGTTAGGAAAGGTATGAAAATTTTATTACGGTTCGGAAGATAAGAAAGCAAGCTCAAGATTACCAGAACACAATTTTTCTGTATGAATAGCAGTTTAGAGAGGGGGAGCTATTCAAATCAAACTTTTGTCAGTTTTACATAAGAACATTGCAAATATTTTAGAATGTAAGGACTCCGTAGGGCCTCGCATGTGGTAGGGAGGAAGTCTGTTTCATGGCTTGTGAAGTCGAGGGTGTATAGTAAAAATACGAAAATATTCTAAAATAGTTCTAAAGCAATCAGTTTTTAGTACGGTGTATTGAGTGCGTAATGGAGCAAATTGTAATGCGAAGTGTGCAAATTTTGTAACAACTTATTTAATATCTACTATGGTCTTAAGTATAGTTTACACAAGCGAAGTTACTGTCCCAAGTAACCTCGATTTCAGTCCCTCACCTCCTCTTGACATACCCACCAGTTTACTACTTGCGCCAGAACGACAACGAGTTCCACTCACTTCAACTTTTTAGCGAAGTGGAACCTGGGAAAAAATCAAATTGAGTAAATTTTCTGCAAACGGTACATTTTTTGATTTAAGTAGTCTTTAATAATATCAGCTAGTGTGGAACTTGTAAAATGTAAGCACATTTGTGTTTGCGCTTTTATACAAAGGAGTGCTTTTTATTTTTCAGTAAGAAATTTCGTAAATTTTAAAGATAATTACGTAAGCAAAAATATTATTCCTTAGCAATCAATATGCCAGGAACGTACTCGCGCTTTCTTTTTTCTTAGAATTTTTCTTCCGACATTGCCCTTAATTACATTGCTGCACAATTAATGACCTTTTCAATATGTAATTTTTCACTTAAAACCATTTTCTCTCAAAAATAAATATCTTCACATTTCACAAGTTCCACGCCAGATGATATTATAAATGACTACCCAAGGAGCATTGATTTAACGTGGAGACGTCGTTGTTTCGAAACATTTTTCCATTTGGAAACAAGTGTTTCGAAACAACTACGTTAATGTGACATCTACGATAACGGAAGTGGAGCAACGCAATTCCTAAAAAGATACCTTTTAGGAATATAAGGGAGTTATTGTTTCGAAACTATGACGTTAATATGCCTAAATCTGCCCCTTGAGTAACACTCATGCATAATTGGTATGTGTGTTGATCAAATACATATGATATTTAATATGTATATGAATAAAAAAACAAGTAAAAAAGCTAGAATTGGTCTAAGACCAATTCTTAGGATACCCTAGATGAATGCCCGTATTAAATTTCGTATGGTCACCGATCTATTCAAGTATTGATTTTGAAGTTGTTTTTCTCACATATTTCTAGAATGGTTTATCGCACAGAAAAAATCATTATAACCAATTTTATAGGATTTCGTATTCTGCAGAAGTTTTTAGTACCATAAAAATGTCTTGGACTGATCGTTTTCAAAGTATACGTAAAAAACCGAAATTTTTATATGGCAACACCAAGAAGGAGTTGCCCGATTCAGTCCATTTTTGACATTTTATTTGCTAATGTAGTAAAAACATCATGTGCGAAATTTCAGCTCTCTACGTCGACGCGTTCTCAGGCAGTGTCCAAATATATAGCGGAAAACGAAATTTTTATATGGCAACCCCACGAAGGAGTTGCCCGATTTGCCTCATTTTCGAACTTAATTTTACTTTTTTTTTTTAAAGTCTGTGTACAAAATTTCAGGTCTCTAAGTATACGCGTTTTCGAGTTATCGTGCGCACAGACGGACGGACGGACGGACGGACGGACGGACGGACATGCAAAAATCGAAATAACTTTTAATATTATGAATAGGTGTCCAATCCATTTTGCTCTACCATCATTATTTCGAGGTGTTACAAACGGAATGACAAACTTAGTATACCCCTATGATTTCATCTAGGGTATAATAACTCAAAACGGAAATTATCATATTCTTATATAATTATTTCATGGGACTTTCCTAAAAAAATTTGTTTATTTCTTTAGATCAAAAATTTGAACGCAGAAAAATTCTTCGTCAATATTCATATATTAGTTCGATAAAAAATGCTACTCCCTCTGAAAAATTTACTTTTAACAACATTAAAATTTAATTAATATTTATTTAAAAAAATTATTATCTTCCATATGACATGAAAAGTTCTCTTCGTATTTTTCCCGTAATTTGAAATGAAAGAAACTAACATCCTTTTGGAGTATTTCTAGCTAATTTCATACAAAATCAATTTTTAACTTTTCAATATAAATCATTTTAAGACACCGCCATGTTAGAAGAATCTTTTAGCCAAAATTTTCAAAATGAGAATTTTTCCCAGTCTGTTTCCTTGCAGGTGCCTAATATGACACGATTACTGTAGTTATGATCCATAAGTTCCCGAATACAAACTTTTCCTTGTTTGTGTCTGAAATGGCCTCCGTATTTTCTTTGCAAGTGCCTAATATGACACGATTCCCGCCTTGTGCTTACGAAAGTTCCTAAATAGAAACTTTTCCTCGTTTGTGTCTGAAATGGCCTCCGTATTTTCTTGCAAGTGCCTAATATGACACGATTCCCGCCTTGTGCTTACGAAAGTTCCTAGCTTGCACTTTTTGATTAAACATTCTATAAACAACACTTTTAATTCTCATTTGACGTTTAAATTTTCAAGCACGCAATTAATATTTGTGTATTCCCAAATAGAAACAGTTTTAGTAAGTTCGTGCCTTTTGTTCTCAAAATGACTCCTATAAATTTTGAAACATTTTAGTCACAGTTGCTTTAAGAGTATTAGTTCCAAACAAGAAACTATTCAGTCGAAAAAAGGGAAATATTTCCTATAATGGAACGTAATAATTACTACTTATTAGGAATAGTTACTAAGTTAGGAATTGTTTCAATTTAGGTACGAGATAGGCATTTCTACTTAAATGTGTCCATTTTATGCCCAATTGGTAATTGTTATTTAAAAGGAATAGTTACCAAATTTTTCCACACCAGCTTTAAATCCTCGACGTTATCATAACGTCATGGTGTGCAGAATGAAACATTAAGAAACAGCTAGGCATAAAATGCTCCTTGGGTACAAACATCAAAACGGCGTTTCATATAAGCAGGAACCGTATAATCGTTCCTGCTTATATGAAATGCCCTTTTTTTGCAATGAAGTTTCTTTTTTCAAAGATTTTTCGTTTGCATAAAGAGTTTTTTCCACTCAATTCTCGAGCTGCAGACTTAGCAGCAAACTGAGTCAATTTAAGATTGACTCATTTCGCTATGAATTTTCATAGCAAAACTGTCTTCAGCATTAATAGTAAAACGATATTCTAGTCCCTAGTAACCACAATTCCGATGTCCTCAAATTTTTCAAACTATACTACAAAAATATTGGACTGAATTCCAATAGGTATTTATTCAAAAAAATCTAACACAGAATGATGTCTTTACTTGTTCCGAGGTTTTACCCTGCTCTGTTTTGCCATTCCTAGGAAAATCTAGCGAATTTCCATACAAATTTTATATGAGATAAGAATTGGAAAAGCAGTGGACAATTTTGGACGATATTTAAAACTCCATTATTTTTCTGAAGAATTCCGTATATCAAAATAGATGGAGAAAGTGTGGACATACTGCAGAAAAAGTAGAAATTGAAATCTTCACTTTGTCCAAAGATATCTTCATACTCTTTTTAAAATTTTTGGTAAATTTACCGTTATTTTTATTTTATAAACTTTTTTCTTTTATTTGTTGGAAAAAGTGTGGATTAACAGTGGAACTGAAAAATCTGGACATGCTATGGATGTTCTTCAGAATAAATCTACACTATATCCAATGAAATTCCAATATTTTGAAAAACTGCTTAGGTTTTTGCTATGGAACTGAATGGTGTCGTGAAATTAAATGCATTTAATGTTGAGTTCTTGTGAGATAAGTGAGTTTCGTATTGGGATCAAATTTGGCAAATAGATAAAAAGAATGGTACCTAAATATAATAGTGACAAAATTTAATGTTGCAGCATTTTCTATTTATTTTGGAATTTTGCATTGGCAGATTTGTTGTACAACAAGGGATAGAGGTGCAAGATGTACTTCGCAAAAGCTTATTTAGATTAAAAGACCCCGTAAGGAAAGAAGTAAATAGAAGAACAATAAAGTAAGATATAAATTTAGTTATTTTATTACTTTTAAGTCTAATAACTTTTTTCTTCACAGAGAAACTGGAGAAAAACCACACAGCTCTGAATAAACTTGAAATTTTTTTTCTTTCTTTTTATAATTGAATTGGTTTTTGTTTTGTTTGAATGAATTTCTTAAAAATAAATTTTATTTTGTTACCAATAATATATTTAAAATGCTTTTTATTTATTGTAGTAGGGAGAAATTCTGAAGATTCCGAAGATTTTGATTTCTGAAGAATTTCTGTGGAATAGTTCTGCAGAATATCCGAACAAGCCCTCTATAGAGTATCCGTGGAATATATTCGTTAAATTTCAAAAGACATTGTTCTTATGATTTCCGAAGAATTTTTGTGGAATAATTTTGCAGAATATCCAAACAAACTCTCCATACATTATCCGCGGAAAATATCCGGTAAGTTTCCAAAGACATTGTTCGTATTATTTCTGAAGAAATTCCTCAGAATAATGACGGCATACTTTCCTCGGAAATATTGGGAATATTCCACGGAACTGATTTTTCGGACAGGAAAATTTCGTAAGAATGTCTGTTGAGGGCTTGGTTACTAGAGATGGACATGGAACAATGCGCTGCGTGCGCAATATATTTTGGTTGGTTTATTATCGTCTGGAGATATCTATCGGTATAATTTTCGAATAGGTATGGGGGAACTACAGGATTTATATTCTTTCTGACAGCAAAGCCGCAATATTGGCTTTAGGATCAAAACGTTTTGATTCAAAGCTGACATGGGACTGTTTGCAAGAGATAATAAAACTAGCACACTCAAATACAGTTACTCTAATTTGAGTGCTTGGGCATAGAAACATGGCAGCAATGACAAAGCAGACCATCTGGCCAAATAAGGATGAAAATTGAGCTCCACGAGTCCTATACCTTTTTACATGATTCCAACCACTCCGATCCTCCAAAGGAAGAACTCTAGAACTTTCAAAATTTAAGAAGCATCAGTCCAGGCGCAACACCGGCCTATTGACCGAGCACTGTCATTTGAATCTGTACACAATCAAGCTGTCTAAAGAAAGTTCGTGCAGATTTTTCGAATACCAGGAGGAAACTACACAGTACAGTCTTTGCAACTGTGAATAGTTAGCACACAAAACATTCAGACTTCTTGGGCAATACATCTTGACACCATCAGAAGTAATGTTCAGCTCATTGAAGATAATACTAGAGTTCTTTGAAATAACTCCGCCCAATGAGCGATTGAGGTAATCACAATAGGCTTTTTATGGTTTATCATCAATAGCCTAGATATAATTTTAGATATGTAGACATAAATGAAAGAGACGCAAATTTCATACAAAATAATAACATTTTGCTGAAGTTTTGTTTTCCTTTGCATGTAGGCTTTTATTATCGGAGCCGTTCAGTTAGCGGTGAGAAAATTCCGCATAGCTAACGCAGGTGAAAATTTGTGATCGTAGCTAAGAAAATAATGAATGAGAAAATATAAAAATATTGTATAATTTGCTGTTTTGCTCGTAGCTTGATTTTGAGTGTGGGAAAATGGCCATCACAACTTTGTGATGTTAGTATATAAGCAATAAATTGAGCCCCGATGGGGTTAGAAATTTAAAATCATTCAATTGAATAGCGTGTTTTAATTTCCAACCAACAGAGTTAAGCTGGATGCATAACTCAGTATTGTACCTAATTATCAAACCATCATTGTCACGATATTGTATCCTAACAAAGTACTACACAGCAGTAATCGTTTGCTTATGATCGACGCAGTAAATGGAACAGAAAACTAATCTCACTATACTCAAATCCAATCTATTCTAATCTAGCTTCAAGGAACGAGAAAAATATGTTAGAAGTGATTTCTTTATCAATCGCATTTTTTTAGAAAGTTCTTTAAAATTTCACGAACAAAATTTGTGCCACATATGAATGTTAGCTTGGTCATCTGTTCATAAATTTCTAGCATAGCTACAAATTGTTTCGGTAATAATGCGCGTTTAGAAGAAACTATAACGCGTCTTTCGTTACTACGCCACGGTTCACATAAACTTTGACCTATGTAAACTGTATGTAAATGTGAATGGGATTAAATTTTTACACCAACGTTTTTTTTCTTTTATATTTTTACTGACTATTATCTTTGCTGACGTTAAAATTTTCATCAAGATTAGCTAGGATGTGACTAAAGTAAACTTTAGCCAGAATGACATTATGTCATGAAATCTACTAGTACGGTCACAACTATACAAAGCAAATGAAATGTAAACTTTACACTTGTAGTTAAAACCGTTTAAAATGCGCTAGGTATGATCTAGAATATTTCAACGCTAGAGCACCACAAAGGTAGGACTCTATAGGATGATTTTAAATGTACGCGCCTATACCCACGCAATGCCTTTTATCTCTTTATATTCTTTTCGTGCATTTTTCAGTCTGTTAATTTGCTTTTTCAAGTGGAAATTTATTTCCCTATTCAAATCTCTCTGGGAAATTGGACCCATTCTTGACGCTAGCAAAACGGTTAGATACGCGAGGACATGCCAACTAGACTGGATGATGCTCAAGTAAGATAAACAGAATGCAAAAAAAAAAAGAAAACGCTGTAAAAGGAGATTGCTGTGGTGAAAAAACATCTTCTATATTCTCCAGCACTGTCAGCTGCTGTTTTGCAAATTAATGGCATTTTGATAGCCATGATGGCTGGAAAATTATAAATTCCATTGTGCGGTTAGAAAACGATTTTCTGATGTTTTTCTGCATATTTTTTTTTTTTGTTGGCTTTGGGCTATGAATAGGACGAGCAGAATATTGCTTTCCTACGTCAAATTTTCTTCTTGCTTTACTGCAGAAAAGGAGTGCCTCTCCAAAGGTACAAGACTCCTTTAACATATCTTCGAATGTCATGATAAATTGTTTTGTTTGATAGTATCAGCTCGTTTCTTTATACAGGAAAAATTCTGTAATTGGATTTATTTTCTAGTAATATAAAAAAAAAACAAAAATTTCAGTCCTCGCTTTTTCAGCGTTTTTATTTTATTCATGACGTGTGCTTATCTCCGTATGCTTAACTCTGTTTTGTGACGACGAGAACAGTCAGTCTCAGAATTTCATGTGTGTATCGTAAAAATTTATGAAGTGAAACTGTTTTGTGGGTGGGTTTAAATAAGTTACACCTCTTCCGTTTACTTAGTAAAATAAATTTAAAATTTAAGCTTGTTCCCCCCAACAATGTAAAATATCTGGGAAAATGAACTAGAAAAGAATTTAGATAGCGTTTCTCGTACAAATATTCATGTGTGACGTGCACTAAATTCAGTCCTTCAATTTTTTATAGTAGCATTTACTAATGTTTGATAAAATCACAAAGTTTAAGAACATAAAAAGTTGGGAAAATTTGCATTTTATTTGTAGCAACTTTGAAAGTTGGTTTCCATCTAAGTATAAAGTGAAGGATTAATAAATTAAATATAGGAATAGAATAGAATAGAATGCCCGAACAAAAAATAACATAAGCTTAAATATGCAGAATCGAAATTATATATAATTACTTACACAAATTTGCAGTAAAGTTGAAAAATTACATTCGCTTTTGAAAAATTAGAATTAAACTAGTAAATAATTAAAATTCAAAATTCAGAAGATATTGAGATTGCCCCATACGGGACTGGAATTATCATTTTTAGGATTGGTCATAAATTGAATAGAAGAATTTTTGGGAACTTTAATTTTTACCATTCTAAATTAAATTATTAATATTATGTCAGTGTCCTGCGCTGCAACTGTATTCTGTTTCAATCAAAGCTATAAACAAGTTTGAAATTTTCCCTTTTCTCGAAAACCAATCATAAATAATTATCAGAATATGGAGAGATACTCAGGAATGTTCCAAAGTACTGGGCAAGTTGTCATAATAACGAATAACGGTATTTAAATTATGTAAATGATATTTTAAGAAATTGGCAAAATACTAAAATGAAAAATTTCAAATTTATTTATAACTTTGTTGAAACAGAGTGTATTATACTGAAATTCTCAAAGAGCTAAATTAAGATATCAACATTTGCTCATTTGCCGCGAAATATTGCAAGACATCTCTGCTCTAAAGTAAAATTCCCCTCAATAATTTACAATTTCTTCTTGAACATATTTGCCCAAAACTGAATTGCTTCATAATCGGCCTACCTACATGAAATTGATGAAAGCAAAAATAAAACCACCTCCAGTTGAGACAAATAAAACGATAATCTATCATAAGAAATATATTATTTACATGAATGAAATTAACTATTGCCTTCTTTATTGTATGTAAGATGTGGTGCTAAATATTTGCTAAATATTTGCATATGTATGAGAAACGTGTCGTCGTTTGAAAGTTTTTAGCATTACGCATTATGGGAAAACAAACACGTGTCATGTTTAAAAATTTATATAAAATAACAAACGCTTCTGGTAAAGATAATTATAACGATGATTTATAGGTCAAAATGTTTATTTTTTTTAGAAAAGTGGAAGTAATTGTTAGTATTTTAACAAAATGATGAAGTATTTCTGAATTTTCCTAAACTCTACTCAATTCGTTGTGAAATGAGAGTACAGCTTTCGCTCAAGACGAAACTTCTTTTTTAAGCTTGAAGTCTCTTTCCCTTGCAAATTATGAATACGATTTTCTAATGTATGACAAATTCAAATGCATAATAATTAAAATTATAAATTTGATATAACAATTAAATTTCTTTCAATTACATTACATTTATTTTTTATGCAGGCAGTGGTGTCGGTTGTAATATCACAGACAGAGTCCAGACGTGTTCGAATGCTATAATTTTCGTTGCATATTGTTCGATTGTTTTGATTTAAAATATTTTTTTTTCAGGCGGGAGGTGATTTTATAATTTCTTCTCTTTGGTAGTTTACAGCGAAGAAGGACAAATAAAAAGCTTTTAGGGAAAATAGTTTTTGATGAAAATATTTTGAAGATATTTTTTGTATCCAAAGACGCCACGCCACTGCAAAGGATTGATACTAAAAAGTTTAGTTATTTTTGAGTCGTGAACACATAAATAATTTAAAAAAATAATTCACTCTTGAGTCGGGCCCGGCGTAATGAGGGTTCCGTACCAGAACTATATCAATGAACAATCCAAATTTTCTCATGATAACTGAATAATATCCAAGTGTATATTGAGTGTGTAAGTGTGTTTTGTGTTACTTCGTTATAGAAATATATGCGAAAAACCACTTCAAAATTCAAACTTGCATAGATGGGTGACCATATAAAAATTTCATATGGGCATTCATTATTCATTCATTCATATTTATGATTTAATTGAAGGCAAGTGAATGATAAGAGGGCTGGGTGTTTATTGGTTGTCAGTTTGAAATTTCTGACATTACTGAATCTATACGAATCTGCGAAGAGAAGTCCGGTGTTGTTTTAGTAAATTTGTAATTAAAAACTTAAAAATGATCTGTACTTTTGTAATAGTGAAAAACTGTAGTAAAATATTGTTTTGTGCAAGAGATTTAATGTAATCGAAAATCCGGAGTCTTAAATTATAGTGATTAACTGCGCTGTGCTGTGCTGCAGAAACAACCGGAATTATTGCCATAGGAAGTCCTTTTTCAGGCAAGTTTATTTGTTTCAATAATAAATTATAGTGTTATAAATAAAATATAAGGGAATAGTTATAAAAATAAACAGCCATTGTGAAAAATTTAACATTTTCCAATGCCTGTTTGTTTTCTTATAATTGAATGGTCATCGGTTATATGTATGATATCAGCTATACAAAGGCAACGCCAACGAATATTCTTGACAAATAAATGGGGTACTAGGAAAATTCTTAAAAATGTATAAAGTTATAAAAAAATTATGAACTTAATAAGTAAAAAAGCTAGAATTGGTCTAAGACCAATTCTTTTGATACTCTAAGATGAATTCCCGTATGAAATTTCGTATGGTCACCCATCTGTGCAAGTTTGAAGTGGTTTTCGCATATATTTCTAGAACGCCTCGTCCGACAGAAAAAATGATTATAACCAATTTTATAGGATTTCATATTCTGAAGAAGTTTTTAGTACAATAAAAATGTCTAATACTGATCATTTTCACAGTATACGTGAAAACCCTAAATTTTTATATGGCAGCATCAAGAAGGTTTGCCCGTTTTAGTCCATATTTAAAATGTTATTTGCTATTACTCAGGCAGTATCCAAATATATAATGGAAAACGAAATTTTTGTATGACAACCTCACGAAGGAGTTGCCCGATTTTTTTCATTTTCGAACTTAATTTTACTTTTTTTTTTTAAAAGGCCGTATACAAAATTTCAGGACGGACGGACGGACGGACAGAAGGACGGAGGAATATACAAAAATTAAAATAACTATTAATCTTATTCGTTGGTGTCCAATCCATTTTGCTCTACCATCATTATTTCTGTGCGTTACAAACGGAATGACAAACTTCGTATACCTTATAGATTTCATCTAGGGTATAAAGATGATTCGAATCAAGGTGACAGAAAATTATAAAAACTTCTTCAATACTTGAACTTCAACCCTTAAGCTCTGTGCCCGCTCAGAAAATATTATAGTTCACGACTTCCATGAATAACCAAACACATCGATGCGATTCTACTACATGAAGAAAAATGCTTAAGTTTTTCTTCTTCATAGCCTATCCTTTTTGCTATATAATTTAAGACCCCACCCGAATATAAAATTGCGACCGTTTTCTTGTTAAGGAATTTTTGCCAATTTGCCAATAACGAATTTTGTTTTATAAAATTAATTCAAAAAGTGTCACTGCTGCTACTGGCTGAGCTGGTACAAGTTTTTATGGGTGGAGATAAGCATTAATTTTTGTTTCTTATCAATTTACTGGAAATTTTTCCATCAATTTCTTATACATAATGATGGACTTACACTACAACGTAAGTCCAAGTTCGTGTACTCGTGTTGTAAAAATTTCTAATTAGCATTATTTAGGGATTTATTTGGTTTAAGTTTACAAAAATTTAGAATTTGTTTTATAAAAATTATGAAAACTTGTTTTTTTGTGTGCATTTTTTCGTATGGTTCGGACCTCGGTGATGGTTGCAAAATTAAATTTACTGTTTTTTCACCTCACCCAACATTCCAACAAAGTTTCAAAAATTTTGGAATTAATGTGAAATGAGTTTTCACTGGGTTGGCCTATTGACTCAAATACAATTCAATGGGGACGATTTGAGTAATTCTTCGAAAGAATTTGCGAATTTGTCAAAAAGAATTTTGATGGTGTTACTACAATTTTCCATTTCGTATTTGTGTGATTTATTTTTTTTTGAATTTGTAAAAAACGAGAAAGACCTCTTTGTATAGAACAAAATCACATTTAAATAAATAATGAATTCGAAAAAAAAAATTAGAAATTATGCCTAATCTAAAATAATTAAAAATAAATTTAGTTTGGGGCTCCGTATAATTTGTCGAGCACGAAAATTATGTCGCGAAATAAAAATATTGGGAAACACTGCCATAGATGAAATAAATATAGTCGCTCCCTGTGATTTGAAAATGTAAACGCATTTATTTTTAGATCAGTACTTTTGAACGTAACATAACAATTTTCATAGGCTTGTATCCGAAGTACTTTTCAATACATTAAAAACGTATTGAAGTGACCGTTTTCTACTACGTTATAAATTGAGTTTTGTATACGGCAATCCTAGGAATGAGTTGCTCGATTTAGTCGGTTTTTCAATTACACATGAAATATTATTATACAAACATGGTTTTAGCTTTCTGTCTCAACACATTCTCAATTAGAACTTAATTAAACATGCAAAATCGAAATTTTTGAATTGCAAGCCTATGCCGTACATAGTAGCTCGATTTTGCACACTTCAAAACTTGGAACTAGAATTTTTATGTAAGAAGGTAGAAAAATTTTTAGCTCGTTATATAAAGAAAATATAAATTAGAGATTGTGGTGTACATTCAAGATTTCAGATCCATTAGAAACGCGTTCGACCTGACAGATGGACATACTTTCTGAAAAGCAGAAATTAAAATGCCTTTTATCCTGGATATTCAATACATTTCACAGTATCATAATTTTTTTCTATGCATTACCAACAGAATAACAAACTTAATACCTGCACCCCATGATTTCATCTATGGTATATAAAAACACAAAACATAATAACTACATTCACGTGAAACTATCAACTATCAATATCACTATCAATAGCAAATAACTGTTATTTTTAACTTTTCTTAATCCACAGCACTTCAGAAATTTCATTTGGATAATTACAGAGAAATTATTTGCTTACCTGGCATTCTGACTAATTAAGTAAATAAATCCAACAAAATAGGTACATCCACTGTAGTAAAATTCTATAGAATTCAACTGGTACTGGCCGCAAGACAACACTCTACTAATTTTACTGAGCGGCTGTTATAATTTTTCAACGCAGCAGGTGCAAATTAGTTAGTCACACATTTTTATACTCTGCTTCGAAATGTATTATCAGACGAGAAAGATAAGAAAATTTTATGCAAGGTGTATCTACATAGATCACAATATTCACAGTGCCAGAGAAAAGAGATCGAGAGGAGTGTTCCTGACAAAAGTATATGGCATGTATGTTTACCGTTAGGAAAACAGATTAGTACGAATCATTTTTTATGACTGAAAGAATGACAGTCCATAGACGTATGTAGGTATGTATTTACTTCGTTCATTTAGACTTAACTAGTACTTTGGCGTATGCATTTCATCATCAAAATTAGTAATAGATGCAAGCCTTAAATGGTTGGTGATAAAAGAAGAGTTCTACGAAAATAAACGACGAACTAATTTAACGTATATAGCGACTAATTAGCTGGAAGGTATAATCCCGAAATATGCTCTTATCTGAAAGAAGAGGGTGTTTCAGATATTTTATAATTTGCCATGAAAAATAGATGGGGCCGAAATTGTAAAAGATGCGGATGGCACAATGTATACTTTTAAGTTTGTAATAAAAATTTACAACATGATTGGGGCCGTAGATTGCCGTGCTTGTCCATTACCGTCATTCTTCTAAATTTCTATTCTAATTGAATCTTAGAATTTGTGTGAGGATTAGAATTTTGTTGTGCCCCACAGTTCAGTCGAAAGTAGGATGACAAGCTTTCTGTTAAGTCGGAGGTTAAACAAGACTTGATCGGAATTTATCAAGTAATTAGTTTTGCAAATCGAGAATACAATTTCGCTTTATATAGAAAAAAAAAAAATCCCTAAATTGCTTATTGTCCTCTTTTCCCTAGGGTGACAAATAAATAAATTCCTAAGCAATAAGAGAATTGAATTGAATTGAATAATTTCCCGCATGTAATTTTGTATGGTCACCACTTAATGCAAGTTTCATTGTTAAAGTGGTTTGTCGCATATATTTCTGGAACTGTTCGTCGGACAATAAAAATGATTATAACCAATTTCATAGGATTTCATATTCTGAAGAACTTTTTTGCATATTAAAACATGTAGGACTGATCGTTTTCACAGTATACGTAAAAAAACCTAGATTTTTATATGGCAACACCAAGAAGGAGTTACCCAAGTTAGTCCATTTTTGAAATTATGTTTACTATTTCTACTGAAATACCGTACACAATTTCAGCTCTCTATGTTAATCCGATCTCAGGCATTGTCTAAATATATAGTGAAGAACGAAATTTTTGTATGGCAACCCCACGAAGGAGTTATGCGATTTGTTACATTTTTGAACTAAAATTTACTTTTTTTTATAAGAACGTATACAAAATTTCAGCTAGCTGTATGTAATTTGGTATGGTCACCCATATGTGCAATTGTTTGCCGGACAATAAAAATAATTAAAGCCAATTTTATAGGATTTTATATTCTCAAGAACTTTTCAGTACAATAAAAAAGTCTAGGGCTGATCTTTTTCTCAGGATATGTAAAAAACCTAAATTTTTGTGAGGCAACACCAGGGCAGGACTGGGTCTTCAAATAGGCCCGGGCAAATAATAACAAACCAGCCCCCAGGGGTACTTCAAAAATTTCTTTTTTATAAAAGGAAAGCAACCCAAATTATTAGGCTGATTTGCTACTGAACCGAGTACAAGGAGAGTAAGACAACGTTTTTTATGAATATTGAATTCCATGCTAAATAAGAAAAAAGAAAGAAGAAATTTAGAAGAAATATGTTTGTACAGCATATGTGTAAGAGCGATTGGCCTTTTCACACTTAAATTTAAAACTAAAACAGGATTTCTCTGTGGAAACGGTATCCGAGGGACCAACAAATTTTCTAACACAGCTGTAAAAAGAGTAAGGGAAATGAGGCAGATGTTGAGGGCGCCGACCGTTGAAAAAAATAATATTAACAATATTTGCTTTTGAAAAATATAAATTATTTTTGAGTTTTAACTGTTAAATAAATTTTTTGTTCTCGATTTGAATTTATCTGCTTGACAAGGCTGAGGTTGGTTTGTGATCCTGAGATGGAAGCAATTTTTGCCAGTGCTACAAAATTAGCTGAAGATATCATTATACCAGCAAACGTTAAAGAAACAGGAAAAGAGAAGCGACTCGAACTTTTTTAATCACAAAATGATAAGTGATTTCAATATTGCCACACAACAAAAGCTTCGTGCACCAATTTTTGAATCGATTGTTGTTCTTTTATTCTAACTGACGAGGACGACGTTGGAACAAGTTTCAGAAGATTTTCGATTCCTTTCTGGCGATATTCTTAGCAAAATGCACGCCGATAGTCTGAGAATAGAGCTTTTGGATTTGATTCAATCAATTCACGACTATAGCCTCCAAGAATCCAATTTAAATGTCGAAATCGTCTGAGTTTTTGTAGTATTGCCAATGACGATAGCTTCATGTGAAAGAAGTTTCAGAAAATTGAAGTCCTGTGATCTAAAATGTGTTAAGAAAGATTGTCAAATGTAGCTGTTTTGTTAACCGAAAAAGAAATGACAGGAATGCTTGTCATTTTGAGAATATTATAAACTAATTCGTGGCGAAACAGGCTAGAAAAGTCCATCTATAAATATTTCTATCAAATTGATTCACCTCAATGTTTTTAAATGTACTTTATTCGCGAAAAAATAATATCAACTAATAATTTTATATGCAATAAATATTATTTACTATTCTTTTCATGATCAATTGTTGGTCAACTTTGTACAGTCAGTTGATAGACCACATCAGAATAGTTAAAATTATATAAGGTTATGTTGAACATTTTATGGATTAGGAGCGCAAATTTATACGTTTGCCTCAGGCTTCAAAACAAATTGTTATGGCTCGGCGTGAAGGAACTGAGGAAAGAAGTGAACTCTTAACCCCTACTTTTTGTTTTTGGAATCTTTTTGTATCCGGTTAGAAATCCAATTGCTCCTTCACTTACTTATATGGCCCAATATAGTAACAAAAGCAATTCCACTGTTTCACCAAATGTATTTACTATTTTTATGAAAACGCAATTTATTAAATCAGCTTTTTAAGTATATGTATATCTTGAAAAACGAAATTTTTGTATGGTAATCCTACGAAGGTGTTACCCGATTTGTCTCGTTTTCCAACTTAAATCTAATTTCTTTTTTTAAGGCCGGTATACAAAATTGCAGCTCTCTAAGTCATCATAATCAAGGATATCAAAATGTAGACTAGAAGGAAAAGGCAATAATTTTATTTATTACTATTCAACATGTTATTGCAAACCGGCAGAGTTCTACAAACAAAGGACTCAACACTAAATAAATTTTATGTATGACTCTGCTGCCCGGTGCAGAAGTTCTCTGTAATTTTCTCAACATTAAAGAGAGTTTACAATGACAGAATAGAGTGGAGTTACCGTTTTGCATTTTCTCTTCTTTTATTAAGATTGCATTTTAATAAAAGTACTTCGCGTTGCCTAACAGAGTATCGTCAGATTTAAATAAATCCTTATCTCATATTGGTAGTTTCGAAAGCTTTCAATATTTGTTTCGAAGTACTGGTTTCTAAAAGATGTCGCACTGATATTTGCAAACTTAACTACTGAAAATTAATAAATTATGATATAAAAACAACAACAAAATAATTTTTATCAGAAACTATTTAGCATTTTTATTATTAAATTGTAATAAATTAAACTTAATTTAGAATTCAAATTAATTAATATTTGAATTGGTGTCATAATGCAAAGTAGATGGCAGCCATTCATCTCGAAAGGGTTCCTAATAAATTTGAAATTGTATTTTGTATTTTTTCAAATTGTTCACAGCTCATTCTGATGTAATTATAGAAAGATTCTGTTATTTAACACCATTTCGTTTACTAAACGAATTGCCAAACTGTTGTCTGTTTTGAAATATATTTCGAACTAATCACCTTCTCTTGCTATGTTTTCTTCTCGTATTTTCCGTGAAACTTGTCTGTATAAATTCTTAAATTGTTGAATTATCCATTTTTCCTATATAAACTTATTCAAAATAATAATTTTACACGAAAACCACTACAAAATTTTTCAATTCACTTTATTTTCAGATTGACTTATCTGTATTATTGTCCTGTCACATCATTTTCATATAATTTCGAAAATTCGAACAAAGCTCACTCTGTATTGAGTTTCCACGCTACTCTGGTAAAACCTCAATCCACTCTAGTATACCATTGTAACACTCCTTTATGTTCCCTTTACTAGAGTTTGCGAATCACATTTGTTTAAAAATAGTAGTAGATTGTACTTTTTCGAAGTAATATTTTCTTAAACACCCCGCAACTTTGAAACGGTTGAGATGGTCCCCTGCCTTCCATTTTTTTCTTTCTAGTTGAGTACTATTACTTCCTTCCCTATGGACCTTTGAGCCACAGAAACACCCTGTATAGGGTAGGTAAATAAAATGTGTTCCATGCTGGAGCGGGCAATTATAGTCCCGATAATAGTGTTAAATGGAAAAGTGATTCGTGTATGGTATTAAAAGAAAACGAAAATTTATGTTGGGGAAATCTAAATTCAGAGTTTAAAAATATTTAAGTAAATTTAAATGGCCATTGAGAGTAGAATAACTAAATTACCAGGTGATAGTAGTACCATATATTAGGACTAATATGTGTGAGAGTAGTACCTCCGTGTGACTAGATATGGTCTAGGAGGCAGAGTTGCCAGACAATAATTGATTAAATACTTCACTTTTACAACATAAAATACTTTATTTGAAGTAAAATTCATAAATACCATTAATAAGAAGTTGGTTGATTTTCATATTTTATTTATCAACGAAAACAATTTCTTTACAAGATCAAATGCTTTTATGTTTATATGTAGAGGAATATGGTAAAGGTTGGCCTGTCGCCATCTGCAATTTTTTTTTGACCACTAGCGCCACTAATTCAAGCGTGAAAGAAGTTCTCTCAGTAGTTACACCGAACTTTTCGTGACATTACAGATTTGTAGCGTGAAGGCAAAGCACGTGTTATGCAAGTAGATAAGCTATGTTCATTCTGGACCACTTTTTTGAGCCTCCAGGATTTCGCCACAGATGGCGCCACCGTCGCTAGGTGGTTTGAGCCCATACTAAATGTAGGTTTGTGTCTTGGCTGTATTGGTTTGCGCCTTGGATACACCATTGTGTCTTGGGTGCACCATTGCGTCTCGACTGCACCCTAGCGGGATTAATCGGTACTACCGGGATGTGTCATTTGGTCTTGACTGCGCTCTAGCGGCATTAGCAGGTACTACCAGCATGCTCCCCATTGTGCCTTGGATGCACCATTGTGTCTTGGGTACGCCATTGAGTCTTGACTGCACCGTAGCGGGATTAATCGGTACTACCGGGATGTATCATTTGGTCTTGACTGCGCCCTAGCGGCATTAACAGGTACTATCAGCATGCTCCGGTTTTCTAGCGACATCTGTTCGGGCGCAAACGCCATTTCTTGAGTAAGGTTTCCTAGCGGCCTTAGCCGAAACTACCTGGATTTGCTGTTTTCTTTTATTGGCGGGAGAGTTCAGCATCATTCGAATTTCACAACATGACATCACCATGAACAGATTCTAGAAGTGAGACATTAGCCGATACGCAGCGACATCTGTTTAGGTGCAAACGCCATTTCTTGAGTAAGGTACCCTAGCGGCCTTAGCCGGAACTACCAGCATGCCTTGGTTTTGCTAGCGGGAGAGTTCTAGATATCGGCATGGGGTCATCATGGTTTTGCTGCACCTAAATAAGTTTTCTTAGCAGGGAAGTTGAAGCATCATTCGAATTTCACAACATGACCATGAACAGATTATAGAAGATGTCAGTGAGGGTTCTGGGGTATGTGTGTATTGAAAAGTCTTATCTTTTATAAACATTTGTTTTTATTTCCAATAAAATTTCTTATTATAAAAGTATTTCTTATAGCACATTGTCCAATATGAACTTGGCAAGATGGCGCATTTGTGTTAATCTCTATTAGTTTTCCACAGTTGTATTCATCTTCGACATTGATAATGATTTCACTCTCTCCAACTATCTTCTGCATCCAACGAACTTTTTCAGCTCCCTTTACATATATGATTTTATTTCGAAGCAGTGGTTCAACTATAGTGTACAGCTTGTGATACGGTATGTAGCCATCATCCCAGCGGAATCCATGAAAATTGTGCTGAAGCCATTTTACTTGCCTCTTTTTTGCTGAAGTCAAATCTTTGTATCTGAACGGTGGTTGAAATATAAAGTGCTGTATCTGGTTTTCATTGTTTAAAATTGCCAGTTCTTTAGTGATAAATTCATTGAGGCTAGTTTTGAATCCTTGAACGTCTACGATGACAGCCATCTTCTTAATTTAACTTTCTAACTTCACTTGTCAGCGGACTGTATTCCACTATTCGATCGTGTAGAAGCAGACAATATGCTGTTGTATTAGCCGGTATATTTTCAGATGTCTTGAATTCTAGCCTTATGTCAACAGGTCCAGTTTTTATTGTTTCATTTTGATGTGAGCAATCAATGACAGCGATCGGAGCATCGGTTTTGAACTTCTCCCATGTGAGGAACGGCTGATACTGATGACCATAGTATGATTGTGTAAACTTTATATACATCTCATACAGCAATGCGTATCTATTCAAATCAAATTTCAAATTCAAATCATCATAGGGATATGATTCTGAGTTCAAATGAACTGTAACATCGGTGAGTTTGCAGTGATCAAACTTGCTTGCATCTTTGGTTTTATCGTTCCTTCGATCCGTTTGTAATGCTAAGATGATAAATCGAGGTTTCTCCAGTTGAGTGGAAGTCTTAACTGACCAGGTTTGATGCGTGGATTCCGGTAGTACTGGATACTCATATATGTCCCAGCTACGGAATGGTATTTGTATCGGGCGACCTCTCCCGATAATTTTAAATAGTTGCAGCTTTTCATCATCGGATACTGTAACATGTGGAATGCTCCATTGAAGTTTGGTAATTTCAATTTTCACCTCATCTGTGGCCGATATAATGGCATTATCATCTGTCCTGCTCCGGATCAATATGAGTTCATGTTTGGAATTTATCAGAATTTTCTTGTAATCTTCAGCGAATCCCAATAAATATTTCAGAGGTACACAATAGTTAAACAGTCCATTGGCTGGTATAACGGATGAATCTGGTGACCAACTGCCGTTGAGTAGTATCCTGCTTACATTTGCATTTAGCGATACGTAGTTTTTTAATGTTGTTGCAATCCCAAGATTTCTTGTACGATCGATTTCCACTGCATTCAATTCATAGCGTATTTCATCAAAAAGAAATGGTAGAGCGTTGTTAGCTAATTTTGCAGTTGCTGAAACGGTTCCATCCAGCTTTGTTAGCGACCCCTCAATGTAAAGAAAACTCCTGCTGGGTAGAAGATTCAAGTCCTGATGTTGTACAGAGATACGGATTTCATCGCTGTTTTTAAATGATGTTAGAAATGGTGAATAGGAGTGATGTTCAAATTTAGTAACACTGTTATCAAAGTGAGCGTCTGGCGCAATATCTAGTATTCCTTTATTCATTGTTTCAGCGTTAAGCCAATTGATTGTAAATATGCTGTATTTGCAGGTGTTAATGTAGGTCTTGATCGCTTCAAGGTTGTCCGCTGACTAATGATCTTGTCTGCTCCGAACTCGTATTTATCATTATTGTATATCAACATGCTGTGGCTTCAAATGTAATCTGATGGTTATAGTCTCTCCTCTGAAGTTGATTAAGTCACCGTCTTGGTCAAGGAGCTTCAATGTTAGAGAACTTATACGTTTGGTGTTCACAGGCAAATAGATTACATTTTTGGGTACCTCCACTATTTTATACCCAGGCCCAACGTTCGGGGAAAACTCGTGGAGAGTGTGTACTTGTGTGTTGTTGAAGAATGATCCTGATATAATATTACATTCGATGCGTATAGTATTTACTTTAATGATGTTGACTGGCAACTCTGATGTATGCACTATATTAGCAGTCAAGTTTCTTTTACTGAATCCTAGCAGAGGAGCTATGGATCTCTGTTTTTCAAAATGTATTTCTTCAGTTGCCTTGACTTCACTCTTCAATGTATTATTGTTAGCCTTTATCGCAACCTTTATCCTTCTCCCTTCTTTATCCAAGTATCCTTGTACATATTTTGCTATATCATCAATCTCATAGGATCCAACAGGTATCTCAACAACCTCATTCCCTACATGAACCAGATTATTGCTCACATCAATATTTGGTATAGAGTTGTATGTTTGAAAATCAATTAATCCACAAACATAATCCGTTGCTAGCTCCAGCGGAGGAAAGTACTCAGCAGTGAGTAGAGATGAATTTCCCGTGAGAGTAAGTGTTAATGACATGGCGGTTGATAATGAACTGTTACAATTTCAATATAGATACATTTATTTATAGATAATAATTAATGGTTATAACAATTATATAAAAACTTTAAACATAAGTGACCGCAAATTACTGCATCATAGTTCTGATAAGAGCTGTAGTTGTACGTAATATTACTACCCAAGTAGTTTATGAGCTCCCTTGGTGGTTGGAGATTGCCAAAGCTATCAAAGTATTCGATGTTATCACCTTTCTTGTAGTACGCTACCCAGTGTGTACCGGCTCCAGTTGAGATGTCCAAGTTAACAATACCGCTTTCTCGCTTCCATGGCTTTTTAGGTAGATTATCACGCATAAATACTCCTCTGAAGTGTGGCAAGTGTGTGGTATACTTGTGAAGATCCAACTCGTTTAGCGGTCTTTTGGGTAGCGTCTTTAATAGTTTTTTGGTTGAGGTTGTAGATAGAGTCCAAGTCCTTTTCTGTACGGCTTCAGGAACAGCCCGTTTCCTTCTTTGCCAACCGCTATAGTTTCCATTGCTTGGTTATGACGTTTGCTTTCTTCCAATTTTGCCTTTGCGGCACTGGCATCATTTACTGCTTTAGCTATGCCTGCTGCACCTCCCGATAGTGCTCCCAATGCTGAAAGCCCAGCAAACAGCGGGATGAGGAACGGAAGTGCTCCACCAACCTTTGGTATAGGTATCACTCGTGGAGTTTTAATTGATTTCTTCTTTCTTTTCACAATATTTTTAGCTGCACTAAGAGCTATTTTTGTAGCTTCCATCAAGTCTTTTGGTTTTCTGACTTTTAAAATTTTACGTGCATTTCGTACTGCTTCTCGGAATGTGGGTTGGCGTTTATTTTTAGCCTTAAGACCCATACCTAGCTTAATTTTAGCCTTCATTGCGTTTGTTATAAGCCAAGCGTTGGCACGTTCACTCAAATTTGCATCCGTAGATTTTGCACGCTGCCAGGCTTTTTCAGCTAATATTTTATCAGCTATATGTCGATCACTTGTATCTTTATGTCGCGAGTATGCTATATCGTGTTCCTTGCAGGCTGCATCCAGTGGATTAATGCCTGGATCTCCTCTCGCCAATCTTTTTTGTAACTTTGTTCCTGGTCCACAGTACTGATATCCCGGTAGATGTAATTCTACAGGTAATTTGTTGATGACTGAATTTAATAGTCCTCTGCCCCATTTCAAAGATTTTCTGGAACGTTTCGATTTGTGATCCGGCATCTTATAAGGTTCCGATGATACTGTTGAAATGTAATATAAACAGGTGTATTTATAGGAATCCCGTTAGTCTTCAATATGCGGTTCATTAAACAACAACAAGCTTTTCCTGTTCGAAATGCTGATGTAGGTGTTATGAAGGTGAAAAAGAAGCATGGTCCCCTATTGCCTAATAGTATAAGGAGCATCATTGTTGGACCATCGAATTGTGGAAAAACTAATGTTATGATAAGTTTGCTGGAACATCCCAATGGTCTGAGATATGAAAATATTTACATATATTCAAAATCTTTACATCAACCAAAGTATGAATACTTGAAGCGAGTGATGACTCATATATCAGGATTGGGGTATTATACATTCTCAAACAACTGCGACGTTCTACCTCCAGAAGAAGCCAAATCACATTCAGTGTTTATTTTCGATGATGTAGCATGTGAAAAGCAAAATAATGTACGATCCTATTTTTGCATGGGTCGTCACGAAGATATAGATAGCTTCTATCTCTGTCAAACATATACGCATATACCAAAGCACTTAATACGTGACAATGCTAATTTAATCATCTTATTCAAGCAAGATGACTTGAATTTGAAACATATCTATAATGATCATGTGAATACAGACATGAAGTTTGATAAATTTCGAAGAGCCTGTGCTGAGTGTTGGAAGGATAAATATGGTTTCTTGTTGATTGATAAGGACAGCTCACTAAACAAGGGGCGCTACCGTAAAGGATTTGATACCTTCATTGTACTATAAAAGGATGAAACATGCGAAATATTCATAAGTCGAAGCTGTAACTCAGACGAAAGCACACCGAATCCTGTGGACCTGCTGAATAGATTAAAGCTGTTCACCTATTATCAGACCTGTTTGAAAAGCTGTTAAACTGTTATCAGAGCTGTTTGAAAAGCTGTTAAGCTGTTATCAGAGCTGTTTGGAAAGCTGTTAAGCTGTTATCAGAGCTGTTTGGAAAGCTGTTAAGCTGTTATCAGAGCTGTTTGAAAAGCTGTTAAGCTGTTATCAGAGCTGTTTAATAGCTGTTAAGCTGTTATCAGAGCTGTTTGAAAAGCTGTTCACCTGTTATCAGACCTGTTTGAAAAGCTGTTAAGCTGTTATCAGAGCTGTTTAATAGCTGTTAAGCTGTTATCAGAGCTGTTTGGAAAGCTGTTAAGCTGTTATCAGAGCTGTTATCAGAGCTGTTTGGAAAGCTGTTAAGCTGTTATCAGAGCTGTTTGGAAAGCTGTTAAGCTGTTATCAGAGCTGTTTGGAAAGCTGTTAAGCAGTTATCAGAGCTGTTTGAAAAGCTGTTAAGCTGTTATCAGAGCTGTTTGGAAAGCTGTTAAGCTGTTATCAGAGCTGTTTGGAGCTGTTATCAGAGCTGTTTGGAAAGCTGTTAAGCTGTTATCAGAGCTGTTTGGAGCTGTTATCAGAGCTGTTTGGAAAGCTGTTAAGCTGTTATCAGAGCTGTTTGGAAAGCTGTTATTGAGTTAATAACTAAGATGAATGAAAATCTATTAAAAGAAATTATCAAGACGAGGAATGCAGTGCGAAGGAAATTAAAAGCCCTAAGGATGGGAAAAATTGAAGCAGAAGCTCGACTTGAAGAAACCTTTAAGCCAATCACTAAACCCTTAAAAGAGTTTGTTAGAACAGTTAAATACGAGCCGCGGGATATAGTAAAATTTGAGACAAAAGATGTAAAAGAAGAAGAAGAAGAAGAAGAAGCAGAAGAAGAAGAAGAAGCAGAAGAAGAAGAAGAATCCAATGAGGTTGTGGAACCTTTTACCCCTCCAAAACGAAAATATGTGAAAATGGAGGCTAGTAGCACACCTATAAATTATGGAGATTATTCCTTAACATCTGAAGAAGAATTCGCAACACCTACACATTCAAGAACATTGACAGGAAGGTCTCCTGTCACCTCCCCCGATACGTCTGGATACATAGTTACAAACTATTTAAAGCTATTCACTGATAATAGCCCTAAAATTGATCCAACCTATGGAGTTTACTATGATGACAACGCGTGGAGAATCGGTAATTCAACGTTTGATGATGATGTAGGAAATATTGTTATCAAGGGGAAGAGCTATAAAACAACTTTGGGGTTATGTGAGCTTCTATTTATGAAAGATCCTGTAAAAAGTCTCTATAGTAAAGAGGATATAACTAATTATGGATCTATTTTGAGAGATACCAATGCATATAAACGTGACTATGCTGAAGATGGACAAATAAAAGGTACTAGAGCGGCTAAGTATAAAGCTATAATCAGTAAACTTATACAGCATAAAGGCATGGGACTAATGCGTCTGCCTAAAGAAAACATTGATCACATTTACTGGGATGACCCAAATGAATTAGTGGATAGACTGCGCCTTCTAATGGCCTCAAAGCAGGCTGGAAACACCAGTCACAACAATGAAATTGTATCTATCCTGGAGGAGTTGCGAGAAGCAGATATTATAGTTTAAATACTACTCCATTACCATACTTCTACACAATCTACAGATGAGCGTTGACAAGTTTGGACGTTTCTCTAAGCGGGGATATCTTGGGAAACCAGGTGAACGTGGACCAACAGGAGCTCAGGGACCAGCCGGTAAACAAGGAACTCAAGGACCAGTTGGTAAACAAGGAGCTCAGGGTCCAGCTGGTGAACAAGGAGAGCGGGGTATTGGATTTAATTTAACGATAAACGGAGACTACGATCTAAACTCAAAGTGTATAAAACGACTTGGTGAACCAATTGAAAATGATGATGCTACTACCAAAAACTATGTTGACAAGAAAATTAAAATAAGTGTGGAAGAAATAAGAAAAACTATTAATATAGAGGTGGCAAATTTAACGCTATATATCAATGACGAAATCGCGAAGATTGAAAACTATCTGTTTACTTCAGTAATAAATAAGAAAGACTTGACACCAAAAGATGGTGTATATGAGTAAAAACTCTTGAGAAATCTGTTTCATTTATAATTATGATGAGTAAGAGACAAGTGGTAAATGAGCTGCATAAACCAGCGAGAAAAAATTTTAAACGGCGTCGTGTGATTATCAAAGGACTAGATGACTTGTGGCAGGCAGACTTGGTTGAAATGGATCCCTACAAGTATGTGAACAAGGGTTACCGCTATCTACTGACAGTAATTGATACCTTCTCCAAATATGCATGGGCAATTCCAATTAAAAGAAAAACTGGTGTAGAAGTAAGAGATGCCATACAATCTATATTAAGCGAGGGACGAACACCTAAGAACCTGCAAACTGATGATGGAAAGGAATTCTACAACAGCCTCTTTAAAAATCTGATGATGAAGCATGCAATTAATCATTACTCTACGTACAGTTTCCTCAAAGCATCAATAGTGGAACGATTTAACCGAACTCTGAAGGATATGATGTGGAAGGAATTCAGTTTTAATGGAACTTATCAGTGGATTAGTATGGTAAAGAAACTGCTTACTGAATACAACTCAAGAATACATCGAACTACGAAAATGAGACCACGTGATATCAACACCACCAATGAGAAACAACTGCTTTCAACTGTATACAGTCATATAAAGATTGTTGTTCCTGCAAAGTATAAAGTTGGAGATTTTGTACGCATCAGCAAATACAAGCATATATTTGAGAAAGGCTATACACCAAACTGGACAGCTGAGATTTTTAAAATTATTAAAGTTCAAAACACAAATCCCATCACATATCGGCTGGAAGATTATCAAGGAAATCCAATCACAGGAGGCTTTTATGAATTGGAGCTGCTGAAAGTTAAACACCCAAACCTATATCTCGTAGAGAAAATCATAAAGAAGAGTGGAGATAAAGCTTACGTTAAATGGCTCGGATTTTCATCAAAACACAATTCATGGATTAATAACAAAGATGTTTTATAATATCTTGAAAAACACCTATAATACAATTTCAAATAAATTTATAATTATAATACTTTAATAAATGAAACTAAAACTATAACACATAATTTATTTACACTAGACTTAGATTCTTTCAGCGGTTGCCACTTGTTGATATGATGAAATGGAGTAATGCCCCCCCATGGCAGAGTATCCGTCGTTCCGCTCATAATATGAAAAGCCACACACACACACACACACACACACACACACACGCACACACACACACACACATTCTACCCAAGCCTTGGAACAAGTAACGTAGCCCAATCAAACACACCCATACAATCCTATATCTACAACTTCCCTGCTAATAAAACTTATTTAGGTGCAGCAAAACCATGATGACGTCATGCCGATATCTAGAACTCTCCCGCTAATAACAGAAAACAGCAAAACCAAGGCATGGTGGTAGTTCCGGCTAAGGCCGCTAGGGTACCTTATTCAAGAAATGGCGTTTTGCGCTCAAACAGATGTCGCTAATATCTCGAAAACCAAAGCCCGTAGAGGATTTCTGATGAAAACTCCCACTCCACACCGCCAAGAATCCATTTCCATGAGCAAAAATAACTTGAATTATTAATACGCTAATATCTCGAAAACCAGAGCCCGTAGAGCATTTCTGATGAAAATTTCATTCCCCCCCCCCTCCCTTTCTTTATTATCCCCCCCACATACCGCCCCTCTAGAATCCATTGGCATGAACAAAAATTTCCTACTATTAACTTTAATTATTAGTTCAAAACCAAAAGCCTACATTTAGGCGCTCAAGAAAAATCAATTATTACTAATATTAATTGAAAACCAGGCGCAACACTTGAAAACAACAAAAGCCTACATTTAGGCACACCACAAATCCAAAAAAGTGAAGCAAAAAACTTCCCAAAACCGTAGCATGCTGCCACGTGTGGGCAGAAGTGAAGCAAAAAACTTCCCAAAACCGTAGCATGCTGCCACGTGTGGGCCAAAAGTGAAGCAAAAAACTTCCAAGGGAACCGTACCACACATCCAAGAAAGCCGTAGTAACGGAGCATGCTGGTAGCATCGGCTAATGTCTCACTTCCAGAATCTGTTCATGGTGATGTCATGTTGTGAAATTCGAATGATGCTGATATCTACAACTTCCTGAGCAAAAAAATAACTTGAATTATTAATACGCTAATATCTCGAAAACCATAGCCCGTAGAGGATTTCTGATAAAAATTTCGTTCCCCCCCCTGCCCCTATAACACCTTCTAGAATCTATTGGCATGAACAAAACTATCCTAGGTAGCTTGAATTATTAATAATATTAACTATATCTGAAAACGTAAAATCGCTAATATCTCGAAAACCAGAGCCCGTAGAGGATTTCTGATGGAAATTTCGTCCCCCTTAGTAACCCCACCCCCACCATCTAGAATCCATTGGCATGAACAAAAATTTCCTAGCGTTAACTTTAATTATTACTAATATTAGTTCAAAACCAAAAGCCTACATTTAGGCGCACCACATATCTATCCAAGAAAACCGTAGTACCGGCTAATGCCGCTAGGGCGCAGTCAAGACCAAATGATACATCCCGGTAGTACCGATTAATCCCGCTACGGTGCAGTCAAGACTCAATGGCGTACCCAAGACACAATGGTGCATCCAAGGCACAATGGGGAGCATGCTGGTAGTACCTGCTAATGCCGCTAGAGCGCAGTCAAGACCAAATGACACATCCCGGTAGTACCGATTAATCCCGCTAGGGTGCAGTCGAGACGCAATGGTGCACCCAAGACACAATGGTGTATCCAAGGCGCAAACCAATACAGCCAAGACACAAACCTACATTTAGTATGGGGTCAAACCACCTAGCGACGGTGGCGCCATCTGTGGCGAAATCCTGGAGGCTCAAAAAAGTGGTCCAGAATGAACATAGCTTATCTACTTATGCATTCAGTGGTTTGAAATTCCAAGTGAGAGAGCCAGAAAGTGAGCCGAAAATATGCAATCGAAAAGAAAAGCATTGTGAATGTGTTATGTGGTTCATGCTTGAAAACAAACCAAATTCTGTAACATGTTTGGTTGTGGTGTCACGTGTTGCGGCAATCGAGCTTGTTATCAAGGTTGGTAACTTTGTGTAATCAGAGCTGGACCAGTGTGATTGTGTGGTTGGAAGATGCCCAAAAAACGTTCAACGAAGTCAGCCAATTATACACTAGCTAACGGAAGATGCCCGCCTAAAAAGGCGCAGAAAAAGCCCTCTTCGGACAATGCAAGAGAGAAGTGCATTTGAAGTGCGTCAATATAACGACATTTTCGGGAAATGCGATTTCGAATAATGTGCCATTCAAATTTAACTAACAGTTTCAAGTTGTACCTCAGTGCGGTCGGACGTTTTACCTAATTCGCTCGCTTCGACGCTTTTCCGTGAGATTCTTTTTACAGTGTTCGCCAATAAAATTTTACACACCAGTTGATTTCATCAACTG
Source organism: Dioctria rufipes (assembly GCA_963924295.1). Lineage (NCBI taxonomy): Eukaryota > Metazoa > Arthropoda > Insecta > Diptera > Asilidae > Dioctria > Dioctria rufipes. The sequence goes on along the minus strand of OZ002741.1, from coordinate 247,188,863 downwards.
TAACAGTGAAATTAGCGTTTCGTCGGTAACGGTAGTTTCAACTTCATGAAACTTACTTGTGTTCCGTCGACCTATACACAAACAAACAAACAAAAAACAATTTTTATTTATTTTTCCCGCGGACGGGAATCGAACCTACACTTGTTAGAATCGGTCAATGATGGAGAAAGAAGAATTTTAAGAACTTTTATTTTTAATGATTCTAAATAAAATTTATAAATACAAGAAGAAAAATAAAAAAATAAAAAAAAAAATAAAAATTGAATTTACAATTTATTTGTACGCTTTCATCGTTTCTGGTTAATGCCAGTTGAAAGCAAAACGTGGCTTAGTAGGCTAGTTACAACTTACAAATTGATAAATGCAAGAGGGAAAATCATCTGTCTCGTTAGCTCAGTGGTAAGACCAGTCGCCCGGCAAGCGGAAGGTCCCGGTTTCAAACCCCGGACGAGGCGGTTGTTTTTTCTTCTTGTATTTATAAATTTGATTTAGAATCATTAAAAATGAAAGTTCTTAAAATTCTTCTTTCTCCATCAAAAAACAAATGAAATGATAAAACATAATACGATCACAATTATTAAAAACAAATTACATACATCAATATTTATAAAACAAAATCAAGCACATATACAAAACAACATTTAGCCGTGCATGGCAATCAACATTTAGCCGGACACAAGCCATTGTGAACGAACTCCAGCTCGCCAGTCGGGCCCATTGCTCTGGAACATAACCAATAGACGAAGAAGAAGAAGAAGAAGAAGAAATTTAACTAGAGAACAGAAAAATGCAACAGATTCGGCTTTTTATTTCATTCAATTAATTTTTCCAAGTTCTTTTTAATCATTTCAGCACATTTTTCGTCGACGGGCCAACCTCAATCTTAGATTATATAGCAAAAAGGATAGGCTAGGAGGAAGAAAAATTTAAGCATTTTCCTTTATGTAGTACAATCGCATCGATGTGTTTGTTTAGTCATGGAAGTCGTGAACTATATGATATTCTTTGAGCGGGCGCAGAATTTAGTGGTTGAAATTTTATCAAGTATTGAAGAAATTTTGATAATTTTCTGTCACCTTGATTTGAATCATTTTTAAGTTCATAATTTTCTTATAACTTTATACATTTTTAAGAATTTTTCCTAGTGCCCTGCCTCATTTATATTCCGATAATATTTCTTGGCGTTACCATTGTATGGCTGATCCGATGACCATTCAATTTTAAGAAAACGAACAGGCATTGGAAAATGTTATATTTTTTCATTATGGCTATCTCTTTTTATAACTATTTCACTTATATTTTATTTAAAACGCTATAATTAATTATTGAAACAATTAAATTTGCCTGAAAACGACTTCGAATGGCAATAATTCCGGTTACAAAATTATAGATCACTTTTAAGCACGTTTGTACTAAGTTACTAAAACAACACCGGACTTCTTTTCGAAAATCCAGATAAATTCAGAAATGTCAGAAATTTCGAACTGTCAACAACTAAACACCCAGCCCTCTTGTCATTCCCCCGTGCCAATCTGCAATGGTCAGCAAAAGTGTTCCTTTTCCCAGACCTTTCTAAAGATGTGCTTCTCCTTAAATGGTGACCAACCCTGGCTACATTCCCCTACATATAAGCAAACCATTTTTTTTTTGGATTCATTATAGTCCCATACAAAAACCACCGGAAATTGCCCAAAGGATTATATTTTCAGTGGATAATGTATGGGATCTTTATAGTGAAACCCGAAAAAACACGGTTGTGCAGATTCAAACAATGTTATTGTTCTTGCATTATTTTTTTGTCAATATTTTTGCTATTAAGGTTTGCAAATAAATACCTATTTGGGACAAATTAAACAACAACGATAAAAAAATTTAAGTAAACTAAAATACTACATTAATATAAAGCAAAATATTTAAAATACTTCAATACTTTCCCATGTTAAAAATACTTCAAATTGAAGTAATTACTTCATATCTGAAATCACTGCTACAAGGATCAATTGAAGAGCAAGTAATTTCTGCGTGTTTGTGTGTAAAACTAGGATTTGTTCACTGAGACAAGTTTTCATGTTTTGTAAAATTTTTAGTTTTAGAATACGGTGGTGCGGGCGTATGTAAGAATTAAGAAATCACTCTTATTCTCAGTTGGTCATAGCTAGGAATAACTTAATTTTTGCATAGTTTTATGTGTTTCTTGTTTGAACTATTCTTAATATTTTTTTAAAAGGTTAACCAACAGGAAGTAAAATATTTGAATTATATGTACTAATAAAAAAAAAAAACAAACATTAAAATAATCAAATCATTAGCTTTATATGTGTAACACTACTATCAAAATTTGAATTATAAATAATGAGAATATGACGCCATAAGAACAAAACTAGAATGGATGGGGAAATAAAACCTTTTCAAACACAAAAGGTAACTGCTTGAAATAAATCCTAATCACATTTTATTAATATTTTCATCCTCCCAATTCACACTTATATAGAATACATTTCCGTAAGCACCACATTCACTTGAATATTTCAAAGTTTAATTTCCTGCAGGGTGTAGTAATTAAGTCATTACACCCAAGCTAAGAATATCGTGGGAAAAATAATTCATCCCCACGAAAATTACCGAAACAAGAAAAAACTTTCAGCTCACGGCTTGTGCCACAATGCAAAATAATTTACACTCAATTTCCAGCAAGAAGTCAATGAGATGCTGTACGCGCGCCCTTACAATACAAAATTTTACCAAACTTTCATCTCCTAAAAATATATGGAATATTCACAGCCTTCTATCCCTCACCTCCCTTTCAACGTCGTAGTTACTTAAAAGTCGTTTTAAGCGGAAGTGGCTGGGAACTTTGGTTCGAAGTGTAAAGCCGTGCGTTTTGTAAATCTCTCACGCAATCATTTTGACGAATAAATTTTCTTTGAAACAATTAAATTAGCTTAAAACCAAATTTCTTCCATGGCAGAAAGTTAACTTCTCCCAACGTCTTTGATGGTGAATTTCATTAGAAGAGGCGACTTTTAGTCACAGTCACATCACAAGTCTCCTTGCCCGTACTCTGACTTAAGCGGATACTTCAAAATTCGCTAAAACTTATCCATCCGAGGAGTCACATCGCATCTTATACATACATACATACAAGAATAATACTTATGGACGACATACACATAGGTATGCCTACATATATACTACGCAGAATTATCGTCATTAATGTTTAATGTCGTTAAAACATTTGATGTCTTCATAAGATCAACATTTCTGGTTCGGGAAGGCTGTTCCGCGACCTCCTGTCACGAAGGACAAAGTTTTACTCTCACCAGGAACAAACAAAACGACATCTTGCAAAGCACTGGCGCATGGTTGATCACCCGCGGATGTTCGGATTTCTTGATAATGTTTTACCATTTTCAAATGGTGGCATCGAAGTTCCAGGACCCAAGGCAAAGTGTTCTTATTCCTGTCTATCACAAGGAATGGGGGTGTATTCAAATGTCTTGTCGACGAAAATTAAGACTGTCAGAAAACAATAAAGCTCATACACATTGGCGGTACTTAAAAGGATGTGTAAGGATATGTAGAGAATAAAGTCGAAGACCAACAGAGAAATTCTTCAATTTACTGCAGACTCCATCATAGGAGTTGTACTTTCGGGGAGTTTTAAAGCGCTTTTAGCATGTCTCATGTGAAACAATCCGGTTAAGTTGGAACAGGCAATCACAACTTTTACTTACAGATGGCTTGGAAAGTATTCCTTCCTGTTCTCTTGGTTGCCTCCAGTAGAAATGTGATTTTCCCAGCAGGTGATTGGGTTTTATTTGGGATGGTAATATTTCTGAAAATATGGTGGATTTATTTTAATTTCTTACCGTGTTGGTTGCATTGATACTGTAGAATTCAAAGGCTTGTGCCTCTGTTAGAAAACTTTATTCGGTTTCGTAATTGGTTTTTTTATGCGAGTTTTCTAGAACATTTTGTGCAGTAGTCAAAATTTTCTTTGTAAGATATTTTTTCATAAACAATTTTCTGGTAAAATGAGATAGTCCACCTAGACTGGGAAGAACATCGTTGTAAAAGAACTTTTGCCCGGGAGTAGGCCTACCTGCAGACTTTCAAAAAAATCGATAGTCTGAAAGTATAACTATTCAAGATTATTATGTAAAAATTTCAAGCTGGTCTGATAAAAATTGAAGAAGTTATGAGCCTTGGAAGAGCACCACCTTCAACAAAGCACACTTTAAACATAACTTGAAACTTAAAACGCAATTATCTCGAAACAAGATTTTCAAAATAGGTGACAATGATAACTCGAGAACGAAATGTCTGATTTAGCTGCAGTCTGTTTTATTATATTCTAAACTATTTTCTTCAGTGCTTCATGGTGTCTTTTTCATTCTTGAAATAAATTCAATTTTTCATAGCCGATCAAACGTCATTTTTGGTTGAAAAATGAACAATTTAAGTTTACAAAGTCGCCATTTTGTTAATAAATGGTTCTTTTTCCCAAAAGACACCATCAAGAACTGCTCTTGGCTGTTACTAACTAATGGAATCTTCTTGGAAAAAAAAATTAAATTTTAGTTCGAAAATGGGCAGAATTTGCCGATTACTTAGTAGTGTTGCCATACACAAATTTCTTTCAACACTATATACTTGGGCACTGCCTGAGAACGCGTCGACATAGAGAGCTGAAATTCGGTTCATGGTGTTTCCATAGCAATAGTAAATAAAGTTCGGATGTTTTCATTGTATTGAATAATTCTTTAGAATATGAAATCCTATGAAATTGGTTATAATCATTTTTGCTCTCCGACGAGCCGTTCTAGAGATATATGCGAAAAATCACTTCAAAAATCAAACTTGCGCAGATGGGTGACCATATGAAATTACAAACGAACATTCATCTAGGGATATCATAAGAATTGGTTTTAGACCAATTCTAGCTTTTTTACTTGTTTGATATCAGATGATTTTTCCATCGTCAGGAGTTTTCACCGCAAGTAGTTTTGCTAGAACATCGTCTTCAAAGACATACTCCATCGAATAATAAATAAATCCCACAAAAAAGTTTTGAAAAATATTATTCAATTCACGATAAAAAAAAAAACTGTGAAAATCCCATTTTTTTAGGCTTGCTGGTAGGTCAACCTCCTTAAGGAACCCCTCTCGAACAAATAATACCGTAGATGGCTGGTACTGCGAATTTAACTAAATAATTAAATCTAATTTCGTAATACCTGTGATAAACATCTACGTAACAAAACATAAAATATACAATTTGCTAGTCCAGTCAATAGGCGTTTTTGCCCTACAAAAGATGGGGTAGTTGTATTTGTTATATAGTTACTTAGTTCCGGACCCCGATTAAAAATCCAAGTTTTCATCCTCGGAAGGGGTCTGCGCGGTCCGACATTTCGGATTAAAGGTAAAATGGGGTTTTGCAAAATAATTCCTTAACGGTTGATACTACGATAAAAGTGGCTGATACAAATTTGAAGAAGACTAAATTCTCTAAATTTTTTGTATAAAATTTTTTTTTGGAAGTCTGATGTGTAACGTATAGTTCCTCTTATACAGGGTGTTCTGTCCATGGTGGCCCATAGGACAGGAGGTGATAGTATTCACTGAGTCAAAAAAAAAAAAAAAAAAAATGAATAATTGTAAGGCAAGGGGGGCGGTATTTCAAGAAAATTTTCTTTCACAAAATACCATGTATCATATAAAAGTACAAGGTAGACAGTCGCTTGCTGAGCTTAATGTCTGCAAAACTTCATTGCCTTTAGAATGACTGCTCGATCAGAGCCGTACTCCTCTCCCCTGAGAAGTTATTGGGGTCTAAACTAAAAATTTTGGATTTTCTTACCTTTTTATTGACTTTGACCTCTTTGTTTGTTTTACAAAAAGGTGCTTAACCTAATTTATTTGTATAAAAACTGTAAACTGTGGACTCTCGTGTTTAATATGACCTATAATAAATATGTGCTCACTGTATCCATGAAACAGTTATTAGCCTATAATTTATTCAATTCATACCGAATTTAGACGTTTTTTTTTTTAAAAAATGACGTGTTTTCAGTCACTAAGAGAAAAAATTACAAATAACTCCTTTGAGGAGTCCGGGGCTAATCGAGCAGTTATTGGAAAGGTCATGAAGTTCTGCATATAATAAGCTCTGTAAGTGACCGTATACCTCGTACTTTTTAAGAGACAGGGTATTTTGTAAAAGAGTAACACACACGTGTTACACACATTACATACTGATCAAATCATATACCTACATAATTATCATTGGAAAAGGTGCTTTACATTTATACCATTCAGCTGGGTATCAATTCGCTACCCATGATTTCTAGATAGCTTGTAAATGGGGTACATTTTAAATGACCTACATTTTTTACATCACTCATGAGGTCATCGTTATAAGTTGCGCAGTGCTCTTTTTCTGCCCTCTTAGTAAATTTCCACAAATCCTCCTTTTTTTTTTAATTATTTTCTTTAGTTTCAAAACTTCTCAAATTTTTTTCTAAGACGTTGTTCTTTCCTTTCTCTTATCGCTTTAAATGTTTGTTGCTTCTGTCCTGGATGTCATGCGCCACTTTTCACAAGAAATATCATGCTGGGCAATTTGTCTACAATATGCTTTCTTTTTATTAAATTTTACAAAAAAAATGCAAGTGCTGGTTTTTATGTCATCTGTGTCCATGAAGCTTTCTTGGAGCAGCATGACAAAACGTTGTACGGCAGGTGGCACACCACTTGTCCAGCGCCGTAAATCACTTAGTTTAGCCACCGTAGTGCTTAAGTGAGGTACTAGAAAGACCTTCCATTAAGTGGTGTTGATGATGTGTTCCGTGTTTTTATGTGTTATATTTCATGCAGTTACATGTCATGTTTAGTTTGTTAGTTTTGTTAGGGTCTTGCTGCCATCGTTATGGGGAGCTGCTGGCCTGCGTAGCAGGACAGCTCGTTAGGTCTTGATACGAACTTTTACTACGTTGTGTGATAATATGGTTAACAAAATTTTTGGAGTTTTATTTAGGGGAAATGGCCGTGTATGCCCCCATTTGGTTTTACTTAACCAGTTTCGCTCCAGCCACGGAGCTCATCAGAAGTTTTCTACGCTAGCAAACGTTCAGTTTGCTTGATTGTGTACATCTTCAGTGTACAATGTTGAAACTATTCTATTACTATAGGTCAGATTTTTATTTTCTAACTGAACCCTATTTCAATTTTTGCATGTTTCCCGATCATATGATTGTTCATTACCCTGTGTAATGTCATTCTTGTCATTGCACATGATTTTGAATACGCACATATGTGGGTACTTTATAATCTTGGCGTGACTCTCTTCTTCGTGTCGTCGTTCGCCAAGGATTCATCTAAACTATTTCTTATTTAAAGGGCCATTCATGGAATTACCATGAGGTACAAATATCTATTTGTCAAAATAAATATATGTATAAATAAATAAGAAATGAATAACAAATGTCCCGTTAGGTGATAAAGATCGTTGAATGTTGAAGTACGATATCGTTCCGGTGTTGTAGGATGCGACCGATCAAAGGTGATTGGACGTGATCGTTCAAATGTTGCAGGGAGAAATCGTTCAGGTATTAGAGTTGACATCGAGTTTTTGGGTTCAACTCTTGGAAAACCAGAAGATGTAGCAGGACCTTCATCAATTATCCGTACTAAGAAACCATTTTTCCTTCTTCGTATGTAAATTTCATCTAGTATAATATTCTGAAAGTAACAGGTGTCCTGAGCAGATTGTGATTGGCCTTGTTTTTCTCAATACCTTCAATGACTATATCGGGATCGATTTCTTTTTTCAGCAAATTCGACCTTATTTTCCAAATTGCTTGTTTGTGTCAACTCTCACTAATAGGCCACTATTGGTTCTTGAAAATTCACTGCAGCTGGAATGGAACTTTGGAGTAATACTATTCTGTTTCGTACACACTTGCTGCAATCAACGGTGCTTTCATCAGGTGAAAATAGTCCACACTTCTTGAATCCGTTTTTTATGCCTTGTGGCATAGATAGGATTTTTAGAACTTTATCTTACAAACGATAAGAAAAACCTCTTGAAAATACTGTTTTGATATATTTTCTCTGCTGTTCCATTGCAATTTTTTTTCAATTTGGTCTTCATTGGCTTGCAAACGGATTACGGCAGCGGGCTGCAGCATACGCGTCGTCTTAAGTGGCAAACCACACAAAATTATTCCGATGTAATTGAAAAACTCGCTGAGTTCTAATGACAAATGGGATTTGTGCCCATTTACAAAAAGTAGTGCTGATTTTATCACACTTGGACATGAATCCAAGCATTCACTTCTGTTGGCAATGTACTCGAAGAATGCTTCGCTTACCATCCAACCAGATTTCGACCGCCCAAAAATCAAATAGGAGGCATGTTGTTAACAATTTCTCTTGGTGGACGAATCTATGGAAAGGCAACCATTGCAGCTACTGTTTCCCCACAAATAGAACTGTTATTGGCTTTCTTTCGTTCCCTATGGTATACAGTTTTGTAGCCTTTGGGGGCGAAAACCTTACCAGTCTTAGGACATAAATTAAAGCTCGTTTCATGACTGTTTAAAATGCGTCGAGGATCTTTAACTATTTCTTCTGCATTTATTTCCTTGGGGTGCTCTCGTAGCTCTTTGAGCGACTATTTTATCAGCTCTTCTGTAACGATCGCTCGGCCCTTACTTTTACCTTCTGCAGTATGGTGAACTATGCTGAGGAGATGCTTAAGGAATAGATGAAACCATTTTTTGCCATGCCGCCCATTTTCAAATGGCGTAGATCGCCCGTCCTCAAGCACAATTTTTTTTATATTTATTTCACGTTTACCAATGGTTTCGGATAATATTCCCTTTAATTTGTCCAGCAAGGTGTTACGAAGTAGGTACCCCATCTTTAGAACTAGCTGATCTGACTGAAAGTTTTTCAATACGTATTTCAAGCACCGCCCCCTTTAAACTTTCAGCGGAGTAGCAAACAGTCGCCTTTCCTTTTTGACATCTTCATTCCATCTTATCTTTTAAACTGGTAGCACTCGTGGCTATTTCCGGTGTAAGTTCAGTTTCGTGGAGTGACTCAGTTACCCCAAAGGAAAAGTCATACTTTCACTTCAAAAATGAGCTTTTCGAACAAATTCTTACTTAATTTTTGAATTAAGTACTTCTCTGATATTTTTAATAACTCTGCAATGCTATTTTAGAAGTTTTCGTAAAAAACCAAATAACTACAGAAAATTTTTGAATAGTTTTTCATAGCTGGGATAAATGAGTTACATCGTGCGAGTGCTGCTCGGTTGTGCTGTTTTGTGTCGTCTAAAATCCCAAAAACACCTATGTAGTTTAGTATAGAATCGTTATATACCTTATTTCTGATTTCCATACCTCTTGATGGTCGACAGGTGAAAATAAAAAAATGCCATTTATATACCCTGCCCTAAGCGCATCCATAGAAGCAAAAAAAAAAGTATATCCACTTCTCAATATAAACTCAAAATGATGAATCTGGCATTATTTTTGGATTACGTCATGCTTCGATCTGTACTGAAGAAGAATAATTTCTCTTCCGATCTGTACTGAAAAAACATACAGGTGTTTGAATCAGCTTCTTCTTAAAATTTTCAGGACTTCCTGGAGTTTATCGTCAATATAGAGAGCAGAAATTGCATTACATTTTCCAATTGTGCCCTTGAAATTTCAGTTGACCGCTCCTGTTTTGAAAAAGGTCTACATATATTTTATAATTTCCAATCCCACACCACACGTAGTATCAGTAAAACTGGTAATATTTAAGGAAGTTGATGTACTTTTGAGAAAAAATAAAACACACTTCGGTGGAGATTAGCGAAATCTAGACAGATTATAGCACTATATAGTACTATCGTCACGTTATAGCTAACAATAATGGATTGCAAGAAAATTTTTACCCAGTCGAAGATGTGCTGAATAGAATTTCGAAGATCTTCATGATTTCATGGAGCAAATTTTCGGTTTCTGTTGCTTAAAAGATGTGTTAAATTTATTTAAAATTATGTTAGGACTTTGACCTTTATTTATAAACCAAAAAACATTTACATAATTTTATTCTTGTCAAAACTCAAACTCCCTACGAACAAACTTTCATGTCAGAAAACTCAGTGCATTTTGCAACAAAAGTAGTTATATGTCGTGGTTTCCAAGAGAAAAAAATGCTATCCTTAGGTATAGTGCACCCATACTGCATTGATTTCGGCATATGGTGATTAATCTCTTTCAATGTACTTTCCTCGGCTAGCAATACACTTTTCCCAACGTTGATTTCACGATTGGAAACATTTCTGGAAGGCTTCTTTCGGAAGGGCCTTCAGCTGTTCTGTCGTGGCTCTCTAAATGCCGAAAATGGTGTCATTAACGTTTTCTTTTTAGTGCAAGTTTTATTTTTGGGACGGGCCAGAAGACGCTAAATCCGGAGAGTACGCTAAAAAACTCGAGGTTGAGAAGTGTGGTGTGGAACGGGGCTTTGTGTGATGAAACAGGAAGCCATTGAACAATTTTTCTGGTTTTGCACGAATCCATGTTGGATGTTTAGTTCTTGCCTAAGCTCTCGAATAGTCAATCGCCTGTCTGAATGAATCCGTTTTTCCACTTATTGCACGTTTTCGTATGTTTTTTTTAGGTCGAAGGACATTCCGACTGTTGCTAGTTTTCAATCGATTCATTTTCGCTTTTAAATTGCTCATACTACATGTAGACAGTCTTCAGAGTAACCACATTATCGCCATACACTGGGTTTAACAATTTATGAGCTTCTTCGGCACTTTTTTGCAACTTAAAACAAAACTTAATATTAACACGTTATTCGAAATCAGACCTCAATCTGACTACTGACAAGTCACAACTTTTTCAAATTTAACTCTGACTGTCTCAAAGAATCAGGCTATCAGACGGATAACTTCAAATGGATATAGGAACCAACTCCCTTTGGAAAAAATTCTCACTTTCCCACTTATACATCACGATACCATTTTTATCCTTTGGGAACGAATGAAGCAACTATACAAAAAACAAAAATTCATAATTCGAAGATACGTCTTCCAGGATATTCAAAGATAAAGGACTCAACTCTTATTCCTCAAATTCGTTTTTCTTCAGGTCTATGATACTATAGTTCATCTTCTTTAAAATTATACCAAAATAATTAAATTCGGTTAGTTGTAGACTTTTAAATGATATTATGACATTTCAGGAAATTTTGAATTCGCACATCCCGCGCAGCTTGCCCTCCACCGCTACTGAAAATTAGGATATGAAGTACATATGTACACTTTATAAGGCCTTCAAACATGTTAACTTTCAAAAATATAATATCTGTGATGGTTGAACTGAAAATGGACGATTTTATGTGAACTGATCCAAAAGTGTAATCAGGACACTTCAAGGAATTAATTGGAATACTCCACCGCCACTTATTTACCGAACATTCTGTATATTTGCTAATTCATAACCATCGTCAAAGTACGATATTTTCATACTATCAAAAATTTAAATACTAAGAAAAAAAAATTTAGCTCATAAAACCGTAATCTTTTCCCTACAACTTATATCAATCTTTCCGTCCTCCCCCAAAATCTATTCTATTATGGCTTTCATATAATCACAGTCATAAATGGTAAAAATATACGAAAACGCTTGAAAATTGTAAAATGTAAAATAAAATTGAAAAATGGATTCTGACATGAAATAAAAAGTGCGAGGCGAATAATATGAGCGCAATAAAATTTTGATCTTTTTAATAAAATGCCTTCCCCTGTACATTATACAATATTGAATCCTTAAAATATAATACATCCATAATCGTAAATACTTTCACCATGAATTGAAGATATATAAACATCATATTCCCACGTACAGCTTAATTCCGCTTCATAGGGAAGTGATGGTCACTGAATAAAATCGGATTCCTTGCATAATAAAATCCATCATGGAAATATTTGAGGAAACCTCTCCCAAAGGATTTATATCTGTCGTCTCGTGATCGAAGTAGAAACTGTATCATAAACGTTTTAAGATGTCAGAGCGGCATCTGGAAGAAACAATCATAGTAGTACTACGAGAACATAAGGAATGAATTTGAAACGAACTCTTCTCTTTCCTTCTCGATGATTTATTACCCTTAGGACAGCTATGAACTTTGAAAAACTCCTTTTACGATTCTGCATTTCTGCTGATGTGAATATGCCGTTCTACTGTCGTCTTCAATATATCTCTGGAAAGCATTTGATAGTCCGTATCCTTCCCTATCGTACTACTTGGTTTATACTAGCTGGGAGAAAAAGCTTTCGTTTAAAATTTATGAGTCAAACTTGAACATCGTAAATTTCTCAGGGACGCCGATTTGATTGCTCCATCATAGAAAGCGGTGATTTCGTTGGTACACCATTGCGGATTTAGCACGGATGAAAATCTTGATTTAAAGAAGAGTTATTTTTCTGAAAAATCGCGTATGTCTGACGAAAGACAAAGATATTATCTAAGAATCTTCAAAATCTACCGATCAATCTTAGTCATAATTAATACCGATGCGGAGTAAGTGACTTTAACTAAAAGTAGCTGCCTTAGTCATTGATAACCAGTTTCATAGAATAATATATTCGTTGTTTTGTGCTATAAGTTATGTATAAACTGGGATGATGTTGCGCATCTTGTGTTCAAGTTCATTGAACAATTTTTACGCATATTTTGTCGTGACTGAATGGAATTGTCTCCTCCTCTGCTAATAGATTACGTTAGTCAGTGAAGATCATTGAAAGAAATAAGTTATTATAAGTCTCTCACTTAGTTAGCAATAGAAATCAGTCGTAAGTTTGTGCTTCATAGCAGCGATTCTTTTTAGTATTTTTAATAAAAATGATTTCACTACGAATGGTGCTTATCCTATAGTTCATAAAGGGATTTTTATTTTGTTAATAATAGAATTTTTACAGTGGCTTGTTGGAGTTTTATTAATATATTCATCAGTTGGTTCGGTGGTAGGCCGTCCTCTTCAAAATGATTCACATGCTGTAAATATTATATCGATGGGATCTGAATATGAAAAGTATGTAAGGACACCTAGAATAGCGGAAGGCGCAGAAAATATTAGAGGTGTTCGACTTCATGTTGCTGAAGGAGCCTATCCGGTTTTCTATGCTCCTGGACGGGCAAATGGACGCTTTGGTGGTCGTATTTATACGTTGATTTAAATGTGTTTGTATATATTAGTTTTTAATTCTGTTTGAATAAATTTTTATTGCAATGTTATGAATACATTTTAGGTTTTATTTCAGTTCAGTTTCCAGCACAATTACTAAGTAATCTTAAAATTTTCATGTGTCGTGGTCCAAAAATGACGGACAAAATAAAAAAATTTTTTTTTTTGACCTAGTACTAATCCATTTTCAACTTATTGTGGAATACCATATCCGGTCTCATGTGTCACCAATTGTCTTGCTAACAATTTCGAATTCTTTGCAGAACATTTTATATGACCAAACATAGGGTTGGATTTCGTACATCTTTATACCCCCGAATATTTTTTGGCTTGCTCTCAGAGAATTGCTCTTTTATGTGCAGTCCCACAACGGACAGGTCAAACTATACAAATTAACTTATTCCTGAAAACTATTCGTAGTTTAAAAATTTTACGCACATTGTCCATTGTCGTTGTCGAAATAGGAGTAGTAAAACTAACGTCAGGATTCTTATTGGAATCAGTATGCAATAAATTTTCAATGATGGATTATGCATTAACTTTCTCGTTAAAAAAAAATACGAACCGATGACACTATCGGTTATAATACCACACCAGGAAGCGTATCTAACTGAAGATAATGGTGCGCATTTGCTTACTAACAAACTCATTGACATGGAAATGAGCATTATGAGGTAATTTAAAAAATATTTATTACTTTGTTTATTTATTGAAAGGGAAATGCGTACTTCTGTCGTGGGTAATGATATAGTTTGGATATGAATAATTATTACTCATAGTGGTGTTATTAATGGTCATGCAAAATCGTTGCATTATGTAATACCATAACTCAACAGTAATAGTTGTTAGTGGTCCGGTTTTGTGAAAGAATAGAAGTGAAAGTGATGTAGATAGGTGAATTTTGTACATGTAGAATTTTTGAAAATTATTCTCAGTAGGTGACGGTACTATACTTTTTGGAATTGCAATTAAGAATGCGTCAATTGTAATTCATATAACGTTAATTTAATTCCAAAAATTTCAACTACATACAAATTCAATGTATATTTCATTACATATAAATCCGTAAACTGTGAACCAAACTCGAACTCTAATTGATTAGGTATAGTAACCCGTGAATTAATTTTTCGACAATTCAACAAGGATAATTTAATAAAAAGTAAAATATCTTATATTTAGTCTAAGACCAATTGTTATGATACCCTAGATGTAATTTCGTATGGTCACTTCTTTGTGTAAGTTTGATTGTTTACGTGGTTCTTCGAATATATTTCTAGAACAGTTTTAGATTTAGTCGATTTTTAAAATCTTATTTACTATTGCTATGGAAACAGTGTTTAGAAAATTTCGGTTCTCTACGTCAACGCGTCCTGAGAAAGTGTTCAAATATATAGTGAGAAACGAAATTTATTGTATGACGCAATTGCCCCATTTGCCCCATTTTCGAACTTAAATTTAGCTTTTTTTTTTTAAAAAGAGCTCATGTGCAAATTTTCAGCACTATAAGTGAACGCGTTCTTTAGTTATCGTGGGGACAGGCAGACAGACGGACAGACATAGAAAAATCAAAATAAAATTAGTATATGATTTCATCTAAGGTATAAAAATGGAAGTTAAGGATTTATGGACTATATTCCAGATATGACTCATCCTATTTGCAGAACTTCATACGACTGGAACTAATGCAATTGAAAGAAAGAAAAATTCTAAAAGAGTTAATTGATCGAACTAAGATGATGACGGGATAGCTTTGACTGCAACGCTGGAAATCAAGTACAATATCGCATTTATTTATTTTGATTGAATCAATCTACCGAATATAACAATCTTCTATATTATTACGTAAAAAAAAAGTTTGCATTATTGCCATAATCCACTTTTAACACATAAAATTAATTGTCATAAAAATATTAAATAATTGCGAAAAGACAGAGCATTTTCGAAAATCATACTTTTAAATCTTTTTCTAGGCATACAAACATTTACAAGTGACGAGAAAGAATTGTAATTAGATACACAATTTGATATTGGTCGGTGATAGCCATAATTGGTTCTTGCTGAGGAGCATACAACAGATTCCTTGAACGTATCGGCCTTTCAGGAGCATAGATATTAATTGATAAAAGCAATTGGGACAAATGCAGCCATTCCATACGAAAACGATCAAAAAAGGCTTGTTTTGGACCCTACCATCTCCGATTTGGATAAAACTTTCATATTTGTAGGGAATACAAAAATAGCTCACCCATATTTTGTTGTTGCCCCAACTACGCTTCACCCCCGCTAGGGATTTAAATATTCCGTGAATTCACCATGAAACGCCATTTTTAAAAAATCAGATCTTGAGATCGGTGCAACCGATTTTTCTAGTTCAAATATCAAATGTAGCTTAAAGCTTTATATTCTTTATAAAAACATATAGTAGCAACGAACGAAAAAAAAAATTTGTTAATAGTATTTTTTTTCTTCAAAAAAATAGTATTATTCACTAGAGAGGACTTCTAGCACTTTATTTCTATTTTTATTTTGAAGCTAAGGTTTCCAGCTTTCGCTCTTTGAAACCTAACGCACATGGCATTTATAGAGTCAGCAATCTACATATCTCCTTTATCGCTGGTATTTTATCCGAATGAGACCTCCCGCGAACATATGCAAATTTGAGCATTTTCCAAAAATCCAAAATCCAAAAATTTAATAAAAATCGCGATTTTTACTTTCTTCAGTACCCCGCCATATAGCTGCTTTTTGGTAAGGTCTCAGCGAGTACATAACATAAAATTAGTTACTTTTTTGTATCCTACTTTTCGGTCGATTTGGCACCAAAAACCGTTATTTTTTATTTACTGAAACCATAATTTTGCAAGTGATGCCACCGCTCGGACTTTCTTGGTCTATTTCCAACATGATATTATAGGCGTATTAATCCTTGGTTTGTCTGCTATTTCAAATTAAAAATACAAATAGAAAAAACCGAAATTTTTTGTACATAGATAGATAAGGTTTCAAAATAAAAATAGGAAAAAAAGTGCTAGAAGTCCTCTCTAGTGAATAATACTAAAGAACTGTTACTAACAAAAAAAAAATTTTTTGTTCGGTGCTGCTATGTTGTTTTTTATAAAAAATATAAAGCTTTAAGCTGCATTTGGCATTTGAGTAAGAAAACTCGGTTGCTCCGTTCTCGAGATATGATTTTTTGAAAATGATGTTTTATCGTAAAATTACGAAATTTCTAACCCCCTGGGGTGTGGGTCGTGGTATGGGAAACAAAAGAACACAGGTGTGCTATTTTAGTGTTCCCTACAAGTTTCATCCAAATCGGAGATGGTCGAGTTCCAAGTTGATCGCTTTCGTGTGGAATGGCTGAAAGTAAATCTTTCACAAATAACTTGACTTGACTTGACAGACCAAGCAATTTACATCTCACGACGTATGATGGTAAGTTGTTATTTGAGTAACTTATTTTCCATAAAACAAATCTTGTAAATGCTTTTAGAATGGATTCAATACGATCAATATGTTCGTTATAATATGGAAACCAGATAATGAACGCATATCCAAGAATGAATCTCACGAGCGAAAAGTATTATGTCTTGAAGGTCTGAATGTTTTGAAAGATTTGAAAGCTTTAGGAAATCGAAACTGCTTCTCGATTTACTGATAATAGTGTTAATGTGTATGGTAAACGCCAATTTAGAGTCAAAAATAACACCTAAATCCTTAATATCATTAGTTCGAGAGACTATAGCGTTGTTAATTTTATAATCTAGCAAGATAAGATAAGAAATGCGATGAAAAGTAACAATTTTATATTTTGATATGATAAAATGTAAATTATCTTTAGCGCACCAATCAAAAAGAATATTGAGATCATTCTGCAGTAGTAGTTGGTAAGCAATCGTTAAAGAGGTTATTCTAACGAATTGTTTTAAATCATCCGCAAATTAAAGACATTTGGCGAAAACAAAGCAAGATGCTATAATGAAAAGCAGAAACAATACCGAACCTAAGTGTATACCCTGAGGTGACCGTTATTACATCAGATATAATTTTGTCAATTCTTACATATTCTTTGTGGTTATTCTATAAAGAGGCCACAATTCAGCTTAAAAGAGAGGAGTGGAAGCAACTTATAATTTTCGACTTATGAATGAGAAGAGGAATGTTGATCTTATCAAATGCCTTCGCATTTTACTGGATTTAACCTAAGCATCACAAAGTATTGCTAAAAAGATGGACAAAGCCAAAAATTGATGAAATTGAATAATATCTAGATGATGTCTGGGACTTGGTACATATAATAGAAAAAGGACAAGCGACATCTACATACTTCGCGTGAAATGACTAATTAAGTAGGGACATAAATAACTTTCAGAGATTCGTACCAAAGAAAGTGTTCGGAGTATCGATGTTTCGAAAATGGATTATTCGGAAAGGTTCTGGGACAATTTGTAGACTATAAATAGGGCTCTTCTCACCACCAGGAGGCAAGTCTTATTTCAGACAGTGCGGTGAACGAAGTAAACTATTTGGATTGTGAGAATTAAAAGTACAATACCAGCGGTAACTAAAGTAGAGTTGATTTGATAATTGTTGTGAATATTATAAACGTAAACAGCATAGATAAATAAAGGAAGAACTTGTGAATAATATTTGAAATATTGTGTTTTAAATAACGAACTAAAGCCACGCTCATAACAATAATAATATAGGTATAGGTCTTTTATTTAATATAAGTATACACGTCCATATGTATAATAAAACGTATTAAAAACAATAAGTGGCCTACAAATTTACAATAACATTTCAACGCGCCTCTTCTTCTACTTCAGTATGCCAGTCCATTAAAGTGATTCTGATGCATGTGTCATTGTATTCAATCTTTAAATCAACAAATATTTAATAGGTGCCTGTTCAAATCGTGCTTCAAAGATATGTTTTCAGTTGCTTCTATTTAGAAAATGATTTCTCGTTTGAATTTCTTGACACTGGCAATGTTGTGAGTAATTGTAACAATCGACAGATGTTTGGAAAAATTGATTCATTACAGCTCATATTAAACCTTCTATGCTACTGACAGATAAGGGAGTATCATATTTGTACAATTCCAATTTTAATGTCTGATGCCATAATTCAAACTCGCCTCGTGTGGTTGCTTTTCCTCTAAGAATACATCTTTTTGTTTTTAAAATGTAATAACTTGATCAAGGGTGGTAGACAACAAGGATATATTTTCCTTTATTTAAATCATTAATGCCTATACAGTTACATATTTATATATAAGTACGTACCTACTATAGGTATACGTATAGCTATATAAAAAATAAATTATTATCAAATATGCTAAGAATTATTTGTATATACAATGCACATGCATATACATATCTACCTATATCTCAAATTTCATTGAAATTCAGGACATTAATTTTCTTCAGTCCTGACTTTATACAACCCGAAATTCATAGATATGCTCATACTTATTAGATTTCAGTATACACCGGTGCACATGAAAATAGCAGACTTCTGCACTTGTGGTAGGTGCAACAATTCTCGAATTTCTGTATTCAAAGCAGATGCCAAAATTTCCATGTATAATTCAAGAATTCCGGGAGCTTCTGCCTTGTTTCAGAATGTTTTGGTAGCAACACGTTTTCTAACAAACAAAACAGCGTATACCTGTCAATTAGACTGTTACGATCTGAAAATTTACGGCATGTAAATCATAAATAGCCAAAGGAGGAGCTTACAACGCTTTAGTCAAATGCTTATAGGGTCCTTATCAAATTATCGTACACTTTGTGGTCTGTTGTTTAACAGGACGAATCTAATGGAGATTAATGACCATAGTCTTTAGTTTTAGCATAGCATCATCAGTTCCGGGTAATAATAATGTTTTACTTGATAGTTAAATATGTACGTCGCTGTGAATAATGGCGTTAAAACTTCCGTTCATTATGAACTAAGGATCTCGTTTACAAGAGCCACTAAAGTCAAGATATACATAGAGTTATGACGATTGTGAATGGTTTTGTTGTGGGCAATGAGAGTAGGAAATAATCCTTAATATATACCCACTTAGAACATGGAGCTCAGTTGATTTTGATGATGATGTTAATTATTTATTATTGATTGAGTTGAAGCTTTTAATTTCAAACTAATAGCCCGAAAGTTTTTAATTAATAACTAATCATGTTTCAAATGATGAATAAAATTGAATAAAAAGAAAATGCTAAAATAATAGCAGGGAAAAAAGCCCAGTATGGATATATAAGTAGAAAACAGACTCAGCAACCTTGGACAGGAGGTGTAGAGAAATGTGAGTTTGGAGTGGATAGATAAACCAGTAAACTGCAAGCAATTGGACGAAATTCTGCCGTAGCAAAATGTATTCGATATAGAGGAAACGCTAGTAGCTCGAAATCTCTTCATGTTTTTGTTTTTTTTTTACCATAAACGATGTTTTCATGTATGCCGAAATTTTCGAGAACTCGAAACAGATGCATCGCTCGTAGCTCGAAATTTCTTCGATTTCTTTTGCTATATGCGAAGATACCTGCCATACGACTCATGTAAATTTTCAAGGAATTCGTTAAAGCAAATATTTTCGACTCATGAAATTGTTCTCCGCCACCATTCTAAGTTGAGATTTTATTGAGCGAAATGCAAAGTGAAGTTTTACTACGGTGAGTATTTATTATTTATTTATTCGATATCGTATTTACTTGCTATTTGCAAAACGCTTTGCAAGAGAAATCTATGCAATCCAAAATGAATTACCACCACAAACAAGTACACAGTAAAAAATTTACACTAATTGTTGCCATAAAGCTTAGGTATTTTCGATAAGATTAGGGAATATTCCCTAAAATGTATGAACTATTCCCTATATTTTAAATGTAGGGAATACCCTAAAATATAGGTTTTTCCCCCCTAAATATTAGGAAGTATTCCCTACATTTTAGATAATAGCCCTAATATTTTTTACAGTGTACTTCGAAAGAAATTCGAGCTAGGGAACCACTGTCAGGTAGCAAATACGATTCTATATCGTGTTCAGTTTTTTCCTTCTGAAATTCGCAATTCCGTCGCAAGCAAATTCGATTTCGAAGCTTAATTTAACCTAGTCGAATTGATTTACTTCGGATTTGATTCGATTGAACCGCAATGTTTGCAGGGTAAAGTGTAGACGAGCTCATTCTAAGTAGTCATCTCGTGAAAAAAGTGGAGTGATATTTGGTGAGTGGCTAGGCTTAGGTTTGGATTTGTTGTCATAGTCATAGTCATAGTCAGAGTCTTTCTTGCGCATTTAATATATATTGTCCTTAATGTGTAATCCTAACTTCCGTGTTAGGATTTATGGTATGGTAGATTTTAACACTCAGGCTTTTTATTTTGGCCTTGATTTCACAATTGTCTTTGTTTTGTCTTCTTTTGTTACAAATATTGATTAAAAACTTTTATGTTTGGTATGTTTTAGTTGATTATTACAGCTTCGCGCGCGACACTAAGCTGTTTCCGTGGCGGTTGCAATTTGGCGGTTGGATTTGTTGTTACATTTGAGTGGTTTTTATTCTGAAATAGGCTTAGCGAAATCTTGGGCATCCCCCTGCGCTTATCAAGACAAGACACAAGCAAGCGGTATCTGATATTCGGGTTTTCTCCACACGGCGTAAGTGTGAATGAAAAGTATGAATGTACCTGAGTGATGGTATTCACTGAGATTTAATTAACCAAACTTTGCCTTCATTTTTCTCTTTTCAGAGGAGACAGGTAAGTGAGTCAGGAAAAAGGAGGTAGAAGAAAACCGGAACCAGTATCCTGAATATTTAATTTTTCACAAAATAAACTTCTTTTTGTAATGTAAAATTGTTGTCTTTTTTAATAAATAATTTTCTAAAATATTCCTATGCTATTGAATAATGAAAATTACATAAGAACTTTTGTTATATGAGATAAAATGATTGAGGGAATTCATTTTACTGGATCTAAGTAAGTATTTGAATGGCTTGAGAATTCAATCATTATTCCATCGAGTGATAATATAACCAGGTCATCTGTGCAGTATATCTGAGTATTATAACGGAAGGTAGTTAGCTATTTTAGGCGATTATCGCTACACTAAGAAAGCGGTAAAATGAGCAGGTGGATAGAATTTCTCCTAGCGGCTGCTATTGTTACTGATTTTTCTCGTTTCACCCATTCGACATGAAAACGATCAGCTAGGGGTTGATTTTGGAGCTGACCATCTTTTATTTGGATGAAATTTTTAGAGTTTGTCTGAAATACAAAAGTATGTCACCTATACCACTTCGTAATTTTACCATGAACTTCCGTGATTTTATCATGAAACATAATTTAAAAAAAAATTATATATCGAGAGCACTTTAACCAATTTTTTTGATCCATATATTAAATGATTATAACTACCATATAGTTTATCTTTATCGCTACATGCATGGTCAATATTTCGATGAAATATCTAGTCTGATCCGTTGTATATTAATTCCTGCCCGTAATTCTTGCGCACATACTGTCGACCTTCAAAATACTTTCGGCCGGACAATAAAATTCCCCGATGACTCCCGAACTGGCGAATATGGAAGAGCCTATCATCCTTTGTCTTTCTTGTGCTTATAATCTGCGAAGGTTTAGAGCGATATACATCAGTATCTCATCACTACCGGTCCGATACAGGGTAAGATGTTGGTAATCAGTTTTACCATTTAGCACGAAATAGCTACACTTAAATTTATGTATGCCAACTACGAGCTTTGTCGAATTCATAGCAATTTTATTTAAGGGAGTCATCATGAGAGCGAAGCTGTTTTAAATTGTAAATTTTATAAGTTGGAAGTTAAATTTCAGCAGGGAAAAAAGCCTTTTCTGCTTTTTACATACTTTAAAATTAAATGGAGTTCATGATAAAACTTCAAAAAAAGTAAAATTTCCCTAAACTTTTTAATAACAAAACTCAGCTATAGCATTCTACAAGAAACGAAGAACTTTTAGAGGACGAATCTTTTTTTAACTCTGTGAATAATTTCCTTAACGCTTGAGGAGTAGAAAAAGTGATCGCAATTAGACCATAAATACTCTCCTCAGTATAAGCATTGGCCAGAGTTTATATTTCATGGACTACAGATGAAGGAGCTCTTTTCTGAGGCCTCCTGAGTGCACAACTTAATCTGTCTAATGTCTTTCTATAAGAATAATATTTATTAAAAACTCTCTATGACCATAGTAAACTTTTGGGTAAGCTGTTAGATAATTTCAATTTCTCTTCACCTGCTCTCCTGTTGATTTTTAATTTCCTCTCTCATAGGTCTCAGAGAATTTTACGTGATAATGACATATATCATCTGATTTACTTCCACTAGGTTGCGGCATACCCCAGCGATCTGCCCTTGGTTCTCTATTAATTAGTCTCCTTATAAATGATCTTCCGAAAACTTTACAGTGATTTGGATATGATTTCGCAGTGGTACGCTGGGAGATCACAGTGCATGGTTTTGGGCTTTAAAGATCAACTGTCTTTTACCACTGTTTGGTTAGGTGGAAGTATCTTGCTATTTTTCGATAAGGTACGTAATCTTGGAATTATCCTTAATGAAATGTTGTGACCACAATAATGCTTGTTTGTCTAAAATTTACTTTGGTTTAAGTCGCCTGTGGTTATTTGCCAGTATTTTAAGTGTTAATATGCGTCTAAAGCTAATAAAAACTCTCCTCCTACAGTAATTCTCTAGTGAACACCTAGTCTTGAGTCGTGTGGACTTTTTCTGCCGCAGGAAACTAGATATGGCATTTAATGACTGTGTAAGATTCATATAAGAAAAATTTAAAATTAACAATTATATTTATTTAAAATTTTAGTAAATGAAGAAAATTACTTTGTTTCAACATATTTTGTTCTTAGTGCGAAGGATGATGTTGTTTGTCATCACATAACAATTTCAAATTAGGAGGTAATGATGTTAATTTTATTCTCAAACTAGGTTCGACATCCATTCTGTTTCGATACTTATTTTTTAAGTACACTGAGAACGTAGCTTCACATGTGTAAGTGGTGACAAAAGACATTAAGAATTATATCGCTTTTTCGCTTACGCTTGGATATTCCTTTTGACAGCGCAACCAAACATTAATTAGTGGTACAGTTTCAAACACTTTTTTCAGAACGGTATCGCATGAAATGCCAATTAAATTATCAACTTCTTGTTCACTAAGATTAAACATTTATTCCTTTTCGTGTTCCTAGATGTAAATATCATAGTTTGCATGGGCTTCAATAAATTTATGTAATGTTTCAAAAGATTTAAAATTTCCGTTTGAAAGTTCTTGTTTCCATAGAGTCAATTTTTAATTATTGCAGCGTCTTTTTCCTATACTTTAAAAATATTTAAACCAAAGCCTTGCTAATTTAAATTCAATTCATAGAATGTAGCAAGTATGTCGAACAAATAAGCTACTTTTATTAATCACTCGAAATCGTGGAATCTATCCTTAAATGGAAAAATAAAATCCTTTTTAGATGGTGCGTGTTTATTCAGAAATAATAAAGCCTCGTCTTGTAGCTCAAACAGACGTTTTAAGGGGAGCAAACTCTTTAGACGCCCGAAAATGAGGCATTTTTTATGAATCATTTTAAACTTTTAACATTATTTTGCTACTGCTCTGAGGTTTAGAAATTTTGTTTTTTTATTTTAAAGAAAATGGCGGCGTTTTAGGGTAGTTCTTCCAGGTGTGTT
The DNA here is from genome assembly GCA_963924295.1 of Dioctria rufipes. Classification (NCBI taxonomy): domain Eukaryota; kingdom Metazoa; phylum Arthropoda; class Insecta; order Diptera; family Asilidae; genus Dioctria; species Dioctria rufipes. The sequence goes on along the minus strand of OZ002741.1, from coordinate 247,164,861 downwards.
TTGCGTGACATCGAAAACTGCCGCCTCTGTAATTTTTTTTCCTATTGGTCATAAACAAACAAGAAAATTATTTATCAATTACTGACATGTTCAGGGAAAGGATAAACCTATAATACAAAAAAAAATTATAAAATAAAAAATTACGTCCATCCGTCAAATGTCCAGATTTTCGAGGACTTTATCGATCATTTTTACCCCAAAAAATTTATTTATTTACGCGATCTCTAAAAAACTTTATGTACATCCTTCCGATAATATTATAGACAGAAACCTCTGCAAGTTTCATCTAGATCGATCAATAACTTTTTGATCTGCAGCAGCAGCAGTTTTTAAATATGCTTTTTCGAGATAATCGCGTTTAAAGTTTCAATACGAAAAAACTTATTTTAGTGACTTATCGATCAATCAGCGATTCCAGGCGCATACAATAAGCCTTCAGCTTCCTTGAAAAGCTGATTATCATCCATCTGCTGCTGTGGGACAATGCTAATGGAACAATAGAATTATAAAAAGGTATTGTGAAAGAAAGGTTGTTTTACCCCAAGCGCTCCGGCTACCTAACTCGCTAGTATACGGTATGAATAACTGCGATAACTCTGTAAATATTAAATATTTTAATTGTTCCTCTTTCCAGTATATTTTCAAAATACGATGGAAAAAAAATTCGATTTTTTGAAAATTATAAAGGGTTTGCTCTCCTTAAAACGATTCCTTTTGAAAGCCATCGTGAATTACAATACAAAAGGAGGTGTGATCACTCCCAACTCTTTGCATAATTCTGTAAAAAGTCTGCTATTTTATGGACGAGTTTTTATGTAGTTTACAAACTTGGCACATTCTTCCAAAGTTATGTTTAAATTTAGGGGCAAGAGTTGATGGAGATTGAAATCTTATGGGATTATGATGACGACAGCCAGTTAACCGCGTTTGTGCTGTATTCCAAGTAGCAATTTTTGTTTTTTCTTGTAAATAGTTAATTTTTTAAGAAAGTCTTTTTTTCATTTTTTTTTCATTTTTATCATTGCTCAGTTTTTTTTCGCAACTTCTCAGTTTTTCTGAAAGATTCGGGAGCGCTGAACTGATGTAAAAAATTTTTGTTTTTGTGTTTTTACAAATTTTTTTCGCGACCCGGTAAAATTTTACTACTATCTGATGACGGGTCGTGACCCAAACTTTGAGAAACGCTGACTTAGCGTATACTCTGTCTACTTCTTCATATTATATTTATATTAATTTTTAGTCTTATCTTTTTGACCTTTCCAGAATGTATTTTTTCTTAAACCATTTTAATTGGGACTACTACTACCAACCGACATATTTTAAGGTTGGTAACAGTTGAATGTTTCAAAGCTTACGCGTACATCTTCTTCAGTTATTTGCATGTACTTTGAAAAGTTGTTTCCTTCAAACGTATAAATAAAGCCTTTAGGATATTTCTCACGTCTGTTCTGATTCTGATAGCTACCTTGAAGTGATCGAAGCAGTAGATGGTTTATTTTCTACTATAAGAGCTTATACAGGGTGTTCTAAATAATAACATACTTAATGTGAAGAGGCGTATGTTGTTTGCGAGAGAGTGGTAAATCCCATTCTTATAGGCAGGGGCGGATTAGGAATTCTTGTTAGTGGGGCGCAAATTTGTCTTAAAAAAGTTTTAAGTTGGAATCAGATCAGAAGCTCTGTCTGACGAACTGTTCTAGAAATATATTCGAAAAACCACGTCAACAATTAAACTTGCACAGAGAGGTGAATATACGAAATTACATACAGACACTCATCTAGGATATCATAAGAATTGTTTTTAGACCAATTCTAGCTGTTTTACTTGTTTTTATAAATGTTTACGCCACGGATAATATTGTCTTATTTATTGTAATATGCCTAGCAAAATTTCATAACATGCTTAGCTCTATCTTGCAATACATAAAAATTCACCGCACAATTTCATAAACAAATACTGATATGGGTCAAGCATTTCTGATGGGTGCAACAATAACTTAAAGTAACGCAAAAATCCAAATCACAAGAATATGCAACGCATCATTTTCTGAGCGATATTGAGCTCGAATAAATGATGGGCCGATATGCAAAGTCAGGCATATTGCACTTTGATCAAAGTAACACGTAATACATAAGTAAAGTAAATATAGGTACATTTTATCAATTATCGATTAAGCATAGATTTTGTATATAAATAAAATAGTCTAACCTATTTGAATAAAAAATATAAAGAACAAGTCATCGTTTTTACTGGAGAGTTCTACGAATTAACTGCCTTCATTTATATACAGGAATTAGTGCTCTATTAGCCGCTCCTATAATTAAAAAGTTAATGTTTTTGGGCTGCTCGAATAAAGTTAGGTCAACATAGACAAAAGAAGTCCGAATCATAGAGGTTCAGAATATTACATTAAAAATTCATCAAAGACCTTTTGGCAGCTTTTTGTAAAACTTTCTGTTTTTTCGATAGCTTTAAAAAGCCATGGCGTTCAAGTGGAGCGAATGCTAAGCCACTAGCCATAAGGCTTGCTTTCTTCTTAAACGTATCTAATGAAGTTGGAAGCATTCGGAAATTTTTATGTTTTTATAAAGAGCGCAGTAGAATAGATTTACTGTACAGTAAATTATTTTGTTTGGGAAATTTTAGAAGTACTACAGAAATGTTTTTAAGTGGCTTCAGGGGGCAACATTCGGTCGACCCTGCCCGAAGGACGTTTTAGCTAATTTTTCATACAACAACTTATTTGTACACTGTGGATGTAGAACCTTTTGCTCTTCTATTACTATTTGACACTCATTCCCGTGTTTCTCTTTACTCCGGAGATCTAACGCCTTATATAGAAAAAGTTTTGAACTTCACTTATCCTTTTTCGAGTTCAACTAAGATTTTTTTTTTTTTTAAAATACGTTCCTACTATGTACCTACTTTTGTCATCAAAATTGAAAGCCCAAAGTCTTTGCGTTCATTTGTCCTATGACATTCCTTAGCCAAAATGCAACCGTTAAAAGGATTGTAGTCAAAAATTTGAATAGTTTTCGGATATGGCTACTATGTGCTGAAGAGTAGGTACATAATAAGTTAGAAATAAGATGTTGTGATCAAACTAATTCAGAGGATTTGAGTTAATGTGAAAAAGTACAAAATTTAAGTCGCTCACTAGAAAGGAATCCAATAATGAGGACTGTGTGATATTGGTGGTAAGTATGTAAAGTATTTACTCTTTTAAAATGCACGGACTCAAACATGAAATTCAAGAGTTAATTAAAGTAGATGAAGATTTGAAAAAGTTACGTACAGTAACAATTTTCCTATTTTTAATACGATTGACAAGTCTCATATATTAGGATAATTTATTACCACATGTGCTACCTACTGAAGCAGAGGATTTGTTTAAAAAATTTTTGAATTATACCATGTCGCAAGCATCATAATAGAAATTTTTTAAACAAACACACTTGCACTGCGAAACTAATTATAATTCTATCAGTTTGTAAATAAAAATCTTCTTAGTGTTTCACAATTTTTGAGTTATTTTTTTTTAACAAATTATCATAATACATATTTACAAAAAAATCCACACATAATTATTTCTGTAATATTCACACACACATTGATTTCAGTCTGAAAACTATAATTGACGGCTATTCTTAATAATTTTTACTTACAAATTATGTGTAAATTCGTGACCAACTCAACAGCATTCAAAAATAAGCAGCTCTTTTAACGCGTAGACAGACACCTCTACTCAATTATGTTGACGGAAATTAAAATCCGTGACACAAAAATTTCTTACCGATGAAGTAATCACAACAATAATCGCCGGCGATTATTTGTTTGAATTTTTTTATTAAATTTCTTTTATAAAATCTCACGGAAGTTGTTTCATCATCATCAGTTGAAGTTAAGCTGTCAATTGAACAGTAATGGATTTTTCTAAAGTGGTTAGATTAGTTACTTAAATGTTTATTAAATAGCAATTAATTGTCTGAATATTTTTACCTTTGTAGGATTTGATCACGTTTTGTCTTGTCATAATATGGGCGACTGCATATTCTGCTGAGTTTTCTGCATTTAATGATGCTAACAGAAATTCAACTTTTCAAGAAGTTTTTCCACAAATAATCAGAATAAAACCCGCTGCCATCTCAGATATACCAATTCATCTTGAAACTAAGGAGCAAGATTTAAGCACTTCAAGTGATAACCAAGCACCGATAATTGTAATAAAACCTATTAAAGTGCCAGATAATCCCAAAGATAAGACGGAACGACAGAGTAGGAAATTTTCGGCGGAGAATACACGTACTTTGAGATTACCAAGGAATAGAAGACGTTCTCGTAAAAGACTTAAATTCATACTCGATGGGGTTGATGAGAATGGTGTGGCTGCTACAAAAGTTTCAAGAGTTCATATAGCACCCGGTGCTTATCCCATATTCTATGGGCTTTCTAAAATTAATGGAAAATTTCTTGAGAAACCAATTAAAAGCTTTAGAGCTGATGAATTTGTGCGATAGTGCGTTCGCAAAGTTAATATACGTGTGTAATATATTTGAAGTTTACGAAATAAAATGAAATTTTGTACTGTTAATGGGGTTTGTTTTTTGCTTCAACATAGGACGTTCTACATAGTCCTATCCATCTTCTTCTACTTTTATCAATTTCTGTGCATTTCCACACACTGTTATCTATCTGTGGGGACTCCATTCTGAAGTTTGTCGAGCGTAAACCAAAGGCTGTCAAGCAACACTCGAGGGAATTAGCAAACTTTTAATATTAATATAGTACTTTTAGGATGTATATAGTACATAGTGAGTTCCTTATATTCACTTCTCACTTCTTATGGCATTTGCTTTGCTGCTGAATTAAAAAAATTTTTCTTTTAGAATATTTTGCGTATAATAAATGTTCACTGCAGCGAAATAAGCGAATGAGCCAATTTTCTTTTAAAAGCTTCAGGAACACAACCGTCTTTATAATCTCCCACATTTTTGGTTACACTGGCTGATTACCTTTTAGGCCAAAGCCCAATAGCGTCATTGGCTTTGGCTTTAGATTTGCTATTGGCATTGTCATTGATGTCGTCTACGGCATAAAACCGTTCATATCCCAATTACGGCACTGAATTCCAATTAAACACCTTAGTTTGCTAGACATTTTATCTTTTTTAAATTGTTTTTATAGTCCTTGCCACTTTTTAGATAGAAACTTGAATTTTCTTCTACAAATCTCACCAACTTTTCTTCAAAATTCAATTTAAATATTTTTATTTTAACTGTCAAACCACTTTGAATACCTTAATGTCGTTTTGAATGTCAAAGATCAACAAACCAAGGTATCGGCATTGGCATTGATGCTGATGTCCATGACGATGACTTAATTGGGGGTTAACATTATTGTGATATACAGTTTTTAATTTTTACAGCTGTAATCTTCAATGCCAATGCCGATGCCCTTTTTTTTAAATGGTTGAATAAAACAAAAGTGTTATCATTATTTATCATTTAATTAACGTACATCGACCTTAAAAAAGTAACAAGCGGTCTAAGAAATATATACAAAATTATATACAAAGAAATTCGTGCTAGATTTACCATGCCACGAACTTTATTTTATGTTAAGGAAGGATTACCTCACTATAGTCCACAAATTGCATTATTTCTGAGTCCATGTACAGTACAGAGAGTGAATTGAGCCTGGTCTACTCTGTGGTGGATCTTAAATAGTTCTTCATTCATTTTAGCACTGAAAACTATCGTTCTGTCGAGGAATTTGACCCTGGTATACCGCACAATATCCGGAGTGCTATTTCCACATTTGGAGTAATGTTCAAAGAGGCTTTTCCCCGTGTAGCCCCAGCGGACGATAAATGCGCTTGCATGTGCAGACACTCAGTTCCCAAAGTCCCGTCTAATTAGCCTATATAGAAAGCTTTCAAGTACCGTGCGCCCCCGCGAATATCTTGAGAGTCCAAGCTATGCGGCTTCAAGAGAAAGTCAAACTTTTTACTCGAATTATCATAATCAGAGCCACGTCTTTGTAGTTCTGCAATCAACCTGTTGATAATGATGTTGAAAACTGTAATTTTGAATCCATCCCAGCCGGATAGAGCGACTTCGATCTCGTTGCCTTTTGCCTCATCGATTGAGAATTTGCCGCCCCCAAAAATTTCCTGCTCTTATATTCAGGAACAATAAAGCGAATTAATGTTTTTTAATGTCCGGTATCATATGCTCTCCATGTATACCATTTCGGGCACTGGCAGGGCCCCCTACTTGGTTAAGCCCCTAGGCAACTGTCTAGTTTACCTAGGCAGAAGATCACCATTGATGCCGATACTGCTATTTTGCTTTGACCTTTAGTCTATCGGAAGTAGTTTCATTTCAGGTGAACTCTTATATAAGATTCATGATTCATTACCCTTCAGAACCTTTATTTCTCAAATTCATCAAATTTGTTACATCCTCGATGCTCAACAACAGCAATTTTCAGAGTGTGACCTTGGGACTTATTTATCGTCATAGTAAAGCGTTACTTTGATCGAAAATTGGACACGCTTAAATTGTAAGGTAAGTCCATGGGAATTGTATGTATTCTAGGTATTAGGACTTTTGCATTGTTTTCTCAATAACATAATCCCTGAAGGTGTTTTCATGAAGGAGAGCGAATTTTCACAATTTTTGAGGGTTATGTTTCGTAATTACATAATTTGTGAGCAAACTTTATAGTAGGACCATGAACAGGCAGACCTGATTCATTAAGGAAACTAAAAAATTTCAGCGAATAGTGGCTTGTATCTTCGTCAACCAAGACCATGTCGAGGCCCAGGACGGTAATTTAAATATATCCAGTATCGTTTTATTGATGTTTTCAGCGATTTCGTTTTTTGAAATTATTATAGCATGATGCTCTTGAAACCATGTTAGAGGCTTATTTACAATAAGTTAGATAATCGGTTAATTTTTTTGACTAAGAAATCTTGAAAATTCTTAATATTTGTGCATAGGTTATTATGTTCAAATGATATTACTCTTTCCGGTTTTGGAACTGTTCCGTTTCTAAGTTGGAGCAAATTAGCAGAAAGTTTTCTCATGTAGTTATCTCCATATAGTTGGGCCCGCATATTTAAAGATTGCAAGCGCTTTTCAAACTAAAACTATGTATATATGACAGAATATCGATGCTATCGCTGTCGTTGAAAAAAAAAAAAAAGAATGATTCGTAATTAGGTTCAGGATAAAAACGCATGTTATAGGTTACATGTCAAAGATAGATATATGCCTTCGCAGACATTTTTATAAAAGATTTTATACCTAAGGAATTGCTCTTACAATGCATTAATATATCTCTTAACAGTAGGTAGTGGATGTCAAGAAAGCCTTTACTCAGACGTTTTTTTTTTTGTTGACTTGCTTCAGTAAAATGGCCACTGTTAACTTTCTATATTACATGGCGTGAAAAAATATAAAAAAAAGTTTGACCAGAGCCTACAAATGGAAAAACAGACAGAGAGACTTTGCGTTTTACAAGTTTTACTTAGAGTTATAACCCTATCCACTATGGAACTCACTGAAGTTTGTTTGGTGATGGAATACTTAGAGAAAACCATACGAAAAACTGTTAGAGTCAAGTAAGATTTAATAAGAATACAGCTCGATAGGATACACCCAAGGTATATAGAATACAAGGTATTCCCATTATGAACCACGTTCCGCCATTAGTGATTAACTATCGTGAAAATGTATAAAAAAGCACGGTACAGAGAACACAATACTCTCTCTCCTCTCTCTGTCTTTCCCATTAAAATGCATATACATTAGTCACAGAATTGCGTCACAGGCTATCAGCTGCAACGTGTCAAAATTTTAATGGGAATACCTTGTTTTCTATATACATTGGGAAACACCACGATTGTCGTTCATTATGCTACAGAGCTGCGTTACCCAAGAAGAAATGCTACTAATAGATATTGAGAATATTGTAAGACGGTTGGAAAAAGCTTAATGGTTCCTTTCCCAACCGTCTTAATTAATTAATTAGTAGTTCTCTATATCTTGGATGGATGGATGGATTGGAGTGAGGTTGAGATCCCTAGAATTTCTTGAATCTATCTCAATACAAGGCCTAACATTCACCTTCTCGCGTGATGCAGTTTATTCAGGAGGTTTGAGTCAAGGAACCTATTTCGCCTACCGGACAGATCCGGAGAGTGACAGAGAAAACAAGTTGTCATTTCGGTCTCCTCCCTACATTCTCTGCATACAAGGTTGTTAACAAGTCCGATTCTATATAAATGAATCCTAAGAGAGTGTCCAGTGAGAATGGATAGAAAGGATCTTATGGTTGGCTTGTTTAGTTTTAATTGTTCTTTTTTTGCTTGGGTTGAATTTTTTATTGTTCTCTCCGTGGAATCATCGAGCCATCGACTGTATTGGAATGAAAGGTGTTTTGGTATAACCACGATTGTGGAGGAGGTCAGCTTCCGAGACTGTTCCAGGATGAATTAGCTCGTCCTTCTTTTCTTTTTCACTTATAAAGTTGTGATCTAGACTCATAGAACGAGTACCTTATTATAACGATAAAGGGTATTCAGGGTGGTTTTACACATAGTATAAATTTGAAGGTTGTGAAGGGCTTTATGAGGGCTTTGACAGAAGCTTGGCTATCCGAATAGATGGCAATCTTCTTTTTCTCTGAATAAGATCTTAGAAGATATACCTACCCTTATCCAGGTTAGCCTGGATGTTCGCCCTGAAGAATTTGTAATTGAAAGTCAGTCATTTAAAATCAATTTGTTTTTGTAGACTAAATATATGTGAACTTCCTAAAAAGCAGTGAGTTGCGAATTATCTTAAGAACAACTTTTCCGATTAATAGAGATTTTGTATATAATTTTGAGTCATTTCCATTTGCAGTTCGACATTCTATAAAAATTTTCTTTTCTTTTTATGTTCTGAATACAAATCTGATTGATTGTAATTATTCAACTTGTCCCTTAAAAGTGGCTCTATACAACTGTCAATAAGTGACAGCTAGTTTCTTAGTTATGACGTCATTCATGCAGTACATTTAATTGGACATTTTTACGTCAACTTACAAAAACCGACTTATCTCGAAAACAACGCAACCGATCCGGGTACGGTTTTATGCATCTGAAAGCCAGTACTCATGCACGTCCGACGAGCCATCAACTGTCAAGAAGTGAGACATAGTTTCTTAGTTATGACGTCATTCATACAGCACCTTTAATTAGACATTTTTGCGTCAACTTACAAAAACCGGCCTATTTCGAAAACAACGCAACTGATCAAGGTCCGGGTCAGGGACTCAACAAATGGGTTTAGTTTGTACCGTCCCTATATTCAGAAATAGCGGGCAAGCCGACTAACTGCGACCATGTACGAAATAAATATCTACGTATTAATTCTTCGTACGAGAATTTGGAAATGCCAATTTTTTTGAGTTTTCCCACTATTCTCTCGAAATATTTCAGCAGACTAAAAATAATTTCTGAATAAAGATCTTTAATTTATCTATATACGTGTTTACGAGCTGGAATTATATACAGAGTTAAGTATATTGTCTTTAAATTAACTAGAATTTTTTTCATTTTTGGGAAGTATAGTATCTACACATAGATACGCTTGTGGTCTCAGAAGTAAAATAGGTTATCAACCAATAAGAAATTAAAAAAAGTTTTTTAGACTTTTCAATTGCAAATTAGATCTTGAAATTATTGTAATTATGTATGGAACACTTTATATAAGACTTTCAGAAAATTTGATCTTTTCCATAAAAAAAAAAACAATAATTTAAAATATAAAAGTCCTAATTGCAAAACTGTTAAGTGATTAAAAGTCAGTTGAAATAACTTTCAAAGTTAAGGATTAGTATAGCTAAACTTCACTTGTTTCTTTAACGTGTCGGTGACGAAATTCCTGTTTTCCAATTAAAATTTGCAATTGACAAATTTCTCAATGAAACGCGGAGCTTTTCTTTTCCACCAAATCTCAAAAAGACGTAAAAAATTTCACATAAAAAACAGGATGACATTTTTAGTTTCAAGTAAGCATTTTGAGTTGAAATGATAACAACATGTGCCTTTTCATAATTTATTTTGAAAAGAAAATTCACTGACGAATTAGTGGATCGGTGTGATCGAAGAAATGGCGGACCGTTTAAGTTATTTAGTTGTTATAAAATATACGATAAAAAAATCGAACGGACCTGAGCCCAAAAATCAAAAGACAAGATATTGTCAAGTGATTTAATTATTAAGGAAGTGAAATTTTCGACCCAGCGCTCAAAGAGGTCTCATCAGTATGGTTATCTCTGATCGCCACCAATAGCAGTTCAATGATTGATCATATAAATACTTTTAAAAGAAAGCAATATTATGAATTATGGCAAGACTACTCATTGCAATTTTCGAATTGGGTGATTGTTCCCCCTTTTTGCCTTATGGCACATGGATAAGCCAATTAGGAATTATAAGAGAAAAACCTCTCGTATATATTATTATTTCAGAAGGAATTCACAAAAAATGAGTGTAATAATTAGTTATTTCTGAACAGTTTGAATACAAAATTTAATATTGGTCTTGAAATACTACTGATGAAAGCTCATATTACATAACAATTAAAGAGTTGATTGAAATCTAAAAGGATGTTGTCAAAATGAATAAACCCCCGGTACAAAAAAAGAGTGCATTCTCTGAAGAAGGAGCTGAGCGATTTATTAATATTATTATTAAGATTATCAAAAAAATTTAGTTCTATCAAAAGTTATCTACTAGCGGTGTACTGCGGCTGCCATACATATATTTAATTTTGGTATAGTTAAAGGTAGATGAAAGTCTAACAACTTGTATTCATGGAACAGAAATATCAAATCGCATTTGTCGTATACCATCGCCTGTGTAATATATAGATTTTCGTTGAAAAACTAAAATTCTTTGAGAAAATACTGGTTTCATATAAAAGCTTCTCTTAATATAAACTCGTATTTTATAAAAATTTACTATTGACAACATTCGTGTCCTGTGAACTGGACATTTATTCACCTCATGATCGGTTGTTTGCAATTAAACTGAGAGAAGATATTCGTCAATAGAAATCTTTAAGGAAGGAATATATTGAAATACTTACAAACATGATATTGTTATAAAACTCAATGATGGATTGCTGGTCGCTGGAAAACAAATTTTAATCCGGAAGTGCAATGGAACTCAAAGTTCAGTTAAGCTAAGTGAATCAATATAATTACCTGATCTAAGAATCAGACCTCTATGGAAAAGGGGAAACTATTGCCATAATTCAAATTTATGAAAAAGCTTTGAAAAGATCTAAGGGAATTAGAGTAATGATTCCGAACATGTGTAATATCTTAGTGTATGGAGTATATACTGGTTACAAATACCTTTCTACAGTATTTGGTTAACTGCTCACTTAGGGAATATTTAGAATATTTATAAATATGTATCTTGTCTTATACGGGACTCGAATTTACAATTTTTTGAATCGGTCATAGATGGAACAGAAGAATTTTTGAAATTTTTAGATTCTATATCAAATTGTGAAATACAAGAGAAAAAAGCAACCACCTCATCCGATTTTTGAAGCCATGAGCTAACTAGACAGATACCTTTTCCTCTTCTGTTTTTATTTATTTTTAGCCTATTAAGTAATAATTGCTTTCAGCTAACATTAAACAGTAACGATGAAAGCACCACATTTGTGGCTGTCAAAACCTTGTTAAAACCCTTTACAACCCCCAAACTGGTACTGGCGTGTAAAAACATCCTCTGAAATCTCTTTCTCGGTGTAACAGGGCACTTCTCCTGTGAATATAGCGGTAGTAGCGGAAATGATAAGGCGGATGAGTTTGCCCGCCTTGGCGCAGCCTCGTTGGCTTCCCTTTCACAATTGTGATTGCACAAAAAACACCTTATCTCTAAAGTTTCGGCTTGGGCCGACTGCCAAAAAAGTCGTCTTTGATTAAATGACCCCTCGGCAGGCGCGTACGCAGGATGAAGCCATGGGGGGAGGGTTTCAGAAAACATATTTTGTATAAGTGTTTTCACGTAATAGGACTATGTACTAAATTATATTTTATTTTATTTCACTATAAAAACAATTGTTTATTGCTTTCAACTTTTTTATTGAAAATTATAAAGAAACCTAAATAAGATGTTATTAAAAAATATGAATTACAATTATACTTATAAGAAAAATTAATAAAAGTTATATAAGAAATATGAATATATTAAAACTTAATAAGAAATTATACATATGATGTATGTATAAGAAAAATTAATACATATATTAAAAATTATATATTTTTGTCTTATAAAATAGAATAAAAGGCAGATTCAGCGAAAGGACTATATTCTGGAAAAATTATAAAGCGATATGTTAAGAATGAAGTTCAAAGATGTTTTCTTTTCATAATTACCTACTACAAGCGAATTTCTAATTTACGTGAACTTTTTGCTAGTTCATCTAGAACTGCATCTGCAGAAACCGCGACATTACGATGAATATTAAGTAACGCTAATCCATTTAGCCTATCTTCACTCGTTGTGTTGCGTAAATACGTTTTAAGTCGTCTCAATGATGAAGAAGATCGTTCACTGCTTGATGTTGTAACCGGTAGTGTAGCAATTTGAAGTAATTTTCGAACAGTTGGGAAAATTGATTCGTCGCATGCTAAAAATGCATTATGAGCATTTTTTGGTGTATTCGAAGAATTTAAAACATGGCGCCACCACAGCTTCAGTTCACCAATGCGCTCAACTATTCTACAGTTCGTAATACTTTCATATTTTTCTAAGAGGATTTTTGCAGAGTTTTCGTGCTCTGATGAAAAGTTTTGTTCATTTGGCCTAAGACTCATAAAACTTTGCAATATATTTTTATGTTTCAGAAACCGATCGTGAACTTGCATCTTTGTAGAATCTAGAAAAGGTATGAAGATGGCAATACGATAGTACTCTCCAGAATTTTGAATTGCAATGTTGCAGCGATGAGCTTGTCTTCCGGTTAAACGAGGAATTCGTATTTCTACATTAAGCTCGTCACATATTTTCCTGATGTCACTGAATTGGTATTAAATTGCTTTTCTATTTCACGTCGTGTTTCATCTAGCACCTCTTCAAAAATTTCTGCCAATTCGATTGCAGCGGCCAGATCCAGATTAATTGTTTGTAGTAATCGACTTAGCGGCAGGATTATAGCAAAAACCTTGGCAAGAACATGAAGGGATACTTGAAAATCTGTGCTCCTAATAACAGATAGAAGCTGAATTGCAGCAGAAAAAGTTGTTTTTCCATCGCAGAATTTGCAGCTTTTTGAAGCTCCAGAAATACTAGGACAGACTCGTGGCGTTGAATCCATCGTGTGGGACATATTTGTTTTAGTCGCATTGCTGTTGATTCAGGTGCCATTTCATCTACACAATTTTTTAGTACGGTTTGGCGCTTTGGGGTGTTAAAGAAATTGTATACACTTCCGAGTGATCGTATACAATTTCGTATAAATGAAATTTCACAAGCACTAGAAATAGCGAGGTTTAAACTATGAGATGCACAGTGTACACACACACTGAGAAAAAAAGTCACATAAACTGGAACAAAAGTAAAAAGAAATCCCTACGGTTTTCATCCAAAATGACCATCTGCTTAAAGCAAAATGGATTTCCATCTTAAACTTTTGTGAAACAATTCAAGTAGATATCCATTCAAATTTATATGATGTTGTAATTGGACGTCTTCTTATTTCAAGATGATCACGTATTATAATTAAAAGGAAATCTCTTTGAAATAATAAGGAAATCATGATAAAATAAATAAGCAATGTGAATCCTTTTTAAAATAATAAGAAGTCATAACTGACCTTTTAATATGAAATAGCATATTGAATTAACTTTTTTAATATGGTTTAATATTATTTTCTTTTGAAATATTCTTTTCATAATTATGAACTTAACCAATATATATGATTATCTCTAAATAAAACAAGATTTCTAGACTTCATTTAAAATTTATTATACTTTTTATAATTGTACATATTTTCATAAGTTATTGCATATGTATAAAAAACTAAATAAAAAAATCGGTCAAATTCAACAAAACAATAATAAATCAATTACATTCAATGTATTATACTACAAACTGTCTTATACATACTGTATTTTGGTAATCGTAATCTTAAACAGCTATAAATATATACTTTATTGCCAATATTTCTTCATCTTAATGACTTTCATTCCATTATTTAAGTAGTATAAGTGTATTGGGGGCCCGTCAAACAGATTTGATGTAAAATTTATAACTACTTACTTAATATAAAACTCTTTAATAAATTTATATTCTGTTTCCATTTCAGAAAAAGGATTTGCGATATTTTGAAGAATACCATCGTTCATAATTTCAGATTATAATAAATTTGAAATCAAATTAGAGATTGGCTTCTTTATAAGCTCTGTAATATTTTCAATTATGTAGATTACATTTCTTCTGCTAAATCCTGATTTTTCATGTAGTTTTAAAATAAACATTACAATGGACTCATCTAATTCAGAAGATTTCATAATACCCTGATTTATTTGTTCAACAGTACATAGCTCATTTTCTAAACTTTTATAATTAATATCAGTTTCTTTATTATTATTCTGATAAGAGGAACTAAATTTTTGAGATTAGTGGAAAGTGTATTATCGACAAGGGTTTCGTGCTTCTTCAAGTGTTTTTAAATGCAGACGTATTTTGAAATATTTGGTTACAGTTTTCTTGTTTCCACATAAATTTATAATTTGTTGGAATACCGTGTACCAATTTAAAATGATTCATTAGCTGTTCAGCTTTTTAAAGCTAGTGTCACACATAAAGCAAATAATTTCTGACATATTGGTATGAATACTTCAATATTAGCTTTTTAATCTGTTTACTAAATTTGAAACTGCTGAGGATTTCTGTTTCAGAAATGTTCAAACTAATTTACTTATGTGTGAATATTAAATGTGGTATAAATAACAAAGTTTTATAATTACATATAAGTATTTAGTAAAAGTAGCCAATTTATAGTTAACACTATCACAGAAAACATAAAATTACTTTAAATCGTCTAATTCCTGCCCAACAACGTTAATCTTCGGCTGTAATGTTTTTTCTCCTTAGCATATTCTGCCCTTACTGTCTCCAGTTTGGGTTGAAGATGATTTATTTCGCATATATGCAGCACCTGCGCATCAACTATTGTAGGCTTATGAGCTTTACTTTTTCTTTGTAGTTGGCTTGATTATTTAGAAGAGCTAGCTGCTCCCTGCATAATTTCGCTCTTATTTCCTCGTTATAATAGACTTTGATTCTATTGTCAAAGTCTATTTCCACCTGTAAGACGAAAATCAAAAATTTTATTTCAGTCAGTTAATAAATATAAATAATTCTTACCAATTGATATACGTCCTTATCATTAAACCTTGGCCATTCTTTCAAAAATGCTGTTAGGCTCTTTTCAGCTCTTTGGAACTCAGTTATTCTTAAAAACGAAGTTGCAACAAACACTTATACTCTGTATTTACAGCTTTCTCATTCGGAAAATATTCCTGAATAGCCTTTGCCCATTTTCTCATATCTGCATAGCTCATATAACAATTCTTTGTGAGGAAATAATTAACAATACAGTGGGTTAAATAAGCACTTTGTCTCCGAATAATCCAGAACTATCGAAATTTGAAAAGAAATCCTGGATATCATTACTTTCCATTGATTCTAAATGTATTTTTTTGTTTATTCCGTACGTATTCAACAGTATGCACGCTTCACTTACATCACACTCTGGTGCATCCAAAATTATTTGAAAGTCAACTGCACCTGTTTGAGTTTCAACCATTTTTAAAAGTTCACTAAATTTTCACTTTCACTACAAATTGACTTTAAAAATCTGAAAATCACTAAATTCGACAGCATGAATGCTCAACATCAAATGAACTCGCACAGACATGATTTATCATTTGCAACAATAGGGATTCATCTACTGTTAATGCGATTTCCCTATTGATAAATTAACTCAAAAGGAATAACTTATAAAATTAAATGGGATCGCACATTGTTTTAATATCAAACATCCCCGTTAGTGCAAATGATTTCTAAATTTCTCATATTCAATGTGAATTCACATATTTTTAATATGAGTCACATCCAACAATGTGGTCTCTTTTTATATTAAAATGTGTTCTACTAAAATGACGCAATAAATTACAAGAAGATATATCATCTTATTGTAAAAAGACTTCGTGTTAAATTTTAAATGTATTTGTTATTAATTTCGTAATTTCTATGTGAAATCTCGATATTTTGGATTAATAAGTGAATCCTTTTAATAATATGTGGAATATTTCTTTCAGTGCATAAAGCTAGCTTGTTTTCATCGCTTACATATTTTTGTGTCCCATGAAATCGTCCACTCATTGCTGCCATCATAACCCTGTCCAATCATGAATTTTGAATCTATTTCCAAATTACGCATAGTTTGCATTAAAACATTTGCAAGGCCCTTACCAGTCATGTCAGTAACAGGTACAAACTGTAAAAAATCTTCTCTGATGTTATACGAATCGGCATCTACATATCGAAAGCATAATGAAAATTGTTCAATACCAGCTATATCACTAGTCTCGTCAGCCAAATCGAAAATGATTAAGCACTATTTATTTGGCAACAATTGAACGAGCAACTATTATGTTGCATGCACTTATAATTTCGTTTTGAATTCTTGGACTCAAATAAGTTGCATTTTTTCCTGAGACCTCTAGATGATTTTTAAGTATTTCATTCCCACAATGGACTCTAAAATGTAAAAGCGCTCGAAAATTTCCATCATTTTCCTCTGGATTATCAAACGTTAAAGTACCAGAGTCTCTATGTCCTCTTAAAGACAAACCCTGACGACCACAAAAAAGTACCGTTTCTATGATTGGAGCTAATCTACAGCGATTTTCTACTGTTTGTTTTTTTTTAGAGCGGAGTCCACTGCCAATACTACAGATTCCATTCTATGCTCGGAAATTGCTTTACGATTTTGTGCGTGAAGAACGGCCGTTTTATGGTACTCAGTTTCTTGATGTTTGTTGAAATTTTTGCATGAAGCGGGTAGGAAGGATTGGGAGCCAATACTAAAATTTGTAAGAGCATCTGGCTGGGAGTTTTGAGCAATTGTGCATTAGTCGGGAGTTCTGGACTTTGGATGATGAACTATGGATTTTGTTGTGGCCTACGTTCCAGTTACTCCTTGGGTTTCTCAACTCTCTTCCATCCATCCATCCAGGACCATCTAGCGAGAGGTTAACAAATTGTTCTTATAACCACAACATATATATATAAAAGTAATATCGAGTTAACATTAAAATGAGTAATAAGGGAGATTTTAATATAATCTACTTATAAAGCATTTTGAACAATTTTGGAAAGTGGTGTACAACCTAATATGTTTCATAAAGATATCCTTGAATTCGATGCACAGAGAAAATTGCAACTGTTTTGGTTTGTAAAATTCAACAAGAAGTTGATCTTAGTGGTCGGCATTACAAAATTTTTCCTGATTTTCTCTATGAATTTTATGTTTTTTTTTTTTTAATTTTTTGCCTGCAAGATATTTTGTTTATAAAAAAGTATATAATAAAAAATTAGAAATCTGTGAATACATTATTATCACTCTTTTCCTCTTTCCTGTTGCTCCTAGTCTAGACGAAAAGCTGCGCTTTTCCAAAGATATGATATTCATAATTTCCCTTTTGTATGTACTACATATGTAAAACTTAACTATTCCAATTTTTCCGAACTAATATTTGCTTATATAACCTTGAATAATATATGTAGTATATCAACACACTCCTTGCATTTAAAATGTAACAAAATTAAGTGTTATACGGGCTTTACTATAACTTTGCTTAAAAAAATATATAAGGACAACAGATATCAACGTCCATATCGAATTGAATGCCATTAAATTCTACTGGGAACACACAAATTGGGTTCCATGTTAGCTAATCCTCAAAAAAATTTGACTTATGAACTACATTTACAAAAGCAAAAAAAAAAGGACACAATAATACTAATTGAAATCAGGAATCAGTGTAGACCAACCTATAAGTAATTGATCGGACTTACATTGACAAATTTCTAGTTCAGTCAAGAAATTGAATCCAGAAAATGTCGCAAAACAAATTTAAAAAAGGCTGAACCTCGTCCTTTTGGTTATTTATGTGGTGCCCATTGGCAGCCAAAAAAAGCGAAGTGTCAAATAATGTTTGAAAATATTTCACAATTCCCGAACAAGAGCAATTCAGTTGATTGCTTGGCATCAATTCCGCTCTAGATAAATACCAGAGGCAGCAATGAGAGTTTATGTTGCCGGGCGCTGGAGGACTGAAGGTGCGCCCCCAATATATAAGAACGTTTTCAAGCAAGTGAAATTCAATTTAGTGAAATACTTTTCGTCCTTGTATGGATGGTGGTAGTAAGCGTCGTCAGGCTCTCTTGTCTTGAAGAGATTTTCCACATTTCTTTAGGAGATCCCAGGGAAGTATTGTATTTTGGGCTCGGACGTTTGTTCTTTTGTTTGCGTTTTCCTCTTTGGCCAACACATACTATGTATTCCTGTATGTCCTAGGAAAATTTCTTGGTAATATATCCTTGTACATCCATTTATCGTTATTTAACATTGGCATCCATGTGGTTGGATGCATATTACCACAGAGGAGCCATCGAATGTCACAGACAGAGAGTAAATATACAATATCACGCCCTAGGAATCATTTCAATGGAGTATACCCGTTTGCTTCATGTGAACGAACGTTTTTTGTTTGTTGACTTTCTTCAGAAAGAGATTCGAAAAAGTAAAGGGGTGAAACGAACTGTACGACTGTGTGATTCCGTCGAGTTATATTAAATTGCATGTGCCCCAGAACTATTTGGCAATGGAAACAGTACCAGCTCAGCTAGTGTATTTGCCTGAAAGGCTGACTGCCAATTGGAAATTTATAGGAATCCTGAAATATTTTGTTTTGGAAGTATAAATTCATTTTAGGGTGAGATATGTGTGTATTATGTCATGTGGTCACACACATATATATTGTAAATTTTCATAGAATAAAATTATAATTAAATGGTGATTTCGGTTTTTGCTCAATTTATAAACAAAAAGCTCTAAATGATATGATATACCTACGATATTTTGCTTCAATAAAAGACTCAACTAAGTAAAAAACCTTATTACCTTGTTTATTTTTTTCTGGACGGGAATCGAACCCACACTTATTAGAATCGGTCAAAGATGGAGAATAGAAAAATTTTAAGAACTTTTATTTTTAACGATTCTAAATCAAATCATAAATACAAGAGGAAAATGCAGCCGCCTCGTCCGTGATTTTAAGCAGGGCGACTGCTCTTACCACTGAGCTACCGAGACCGATGATTTTCCCTCTTGTATTTCTTACTTTGTAACTAGCCTATTAAGCCACATTGCTTTCAGTTGGCATTAATCCGACTTCAAATCCGGGACGAGGCGGTTGTTTTTATCCTTTTGTATTTATGATTTTATTCAGAACCGTCAAAAATAGAAATTTTTAAAATTCTTCTATTATCCATAATTAACTTGATTGAACTGAGTTCTGACAGTAATAATACTAATATTAAATGACATGTATCATTATACCTTCACTGTGTTCCAAGCAGTGAAGTAAGAAAATGCATATGTGTGAAAGAAGTGCGGTTTTGAAATTTGTGTATGGGAAAAGAGCACTTCTTAAGTTTGTGCTCTTATAACTCTCAAACATTTTACAATAAAAATAATTTAGACATTTCTTTTTAGGTACATTTGTTATATTTTTAGAGAAATAAAAATTTCATAGATTAAAGGAGACATTTTTAGAGTTTTTTGGTATTTGATATTAATCTGCCTGAAGTTGCAGCAAAACTGGGTCAGAATCAGAAGGCGAAGCGAAAGCTAACAAATTCTATAATTCTGAACATTCCGATTTTGAAAATAAACTTTATGCTTCAGTTAAGGTTGATTACAAAATTTGTGCATCGAAGCTATGTGAAAGGAGCGAAATGTAAAACAAAAATCTTTCACTGTCGGAAAAAAGTAATTTCCAAAGTAAGTAATTAATAATTTTCTTGGAAAAATCAGGATAAAATAAAAATACAAAAGAATATTTTAAAAGTAAAATTAAAAAAATATTTTTTTTCCAAGATACATTAATTGGAAAGCAGCATGATGAAAATTGGGAAATGTTAAAAGTTTTTTTTTCTACAAACTATTTAATTTGCATTATTTTATGAATTTTCTTTACGTTGATTTAAATATTTATATTCATTCTTTTTATTTAGCTCAGCTTGTGTAATTCTCTCTTATTTAGTGTTTTTTTTTCTATTTTGGGAAGTATCCAGGAGCCAGTCTCTCAACTAAGTTAGCTCTGTTACACCTCTAGTGGCCATAAAACAAGATAATGGAAGAATTTGAGAATGTAAACAATAAGGATAATAATTAAAATAATAATAATATATAGCGATAAATTAAAAACAACACGATCGCTGTTAGTTGATAATTATAACGAAAGAAAAGCAAGACGGCCAGAAAATACAAGAATTTTAAGCTTACTGGATTAAAAAGTAATCGAAACAGATATGTGACAATAGAAAGCGTGAATAATGACAAGATAAAGAAGTAAAAGTGCAGTAGAAAAAATCCTTGAATATATGTAAGAAATAAAAGGAACTAATGAAACTGGCTGCTGTCTACACAACAGTTAACTCAAATGCTTAAAAGTTGCTAGTGGATACATATATTTAGATTTCACATTTAGGTTTTTAAATAAATCATTCATTGCTGTCCTGATGAGATCGCCTTGTTACTGCTGATCGAAACACGTTACACAGTACCTATACTCTGAAAAGTTTGTTCATCGAACTTTTTTGATCTTCGGCTTTAGGCCAGAAACTGACAGTACCTCGGTATTTGTCCTTTAATTTTCTCTGTTCATATGCAGTAGGTTGAGAATTGCCTCCTATAGATTTGTATGTTATACTGGTGTCGAAAGAGTAAAAACCTCATTACCGCTTTCTATATAAAGGAAACTAATTCAAGAAAACCAAAACTATGGATACCAGAAATTAAATACAAAGTGGAATAATGATGAAGATGTACAGTGATTGGTGGTGTTAAGTTAAGCAGATGGTTCAAGTGCCACGGAATTAACAAGAAATCGTATGAGTGTGGCAACATAGAAGTACATATATGCTAAATGCGTTAATAGCACGAAGCAGTAACAGTTTTCTTAGCCCTACATTGGATAATACGTCTGGGCTTGAAACAAAAATTCAATGAAAAATATTAATGAGTTGAAAAAAATTTATAACTCATAGTAAACTTCACCCTCTGATATACATATAACAATAAGTAATAAATCCGCGTATTAGGTCGTATTTATAAATGTAAAGTGCTTTCTTTAAAGGTAAAGGTAAAAGTAAAAGGTAGAGCTCACAAGCAGGAAAAAGTTTTGGTTTATTTGCTATTTATAATCTTTTCGTTTTCTTTGCAAGCAAATCCTCGCAAAAAAAAAAGACAAAGGTAGGTACGCGCGACCGCCGCGATACGTTGCGCCGCCGAATAAATTAAAACTTGTAAAGGGTTCTCCAATAACAGGTGTTATTTTAATTAGCCCGCTATTTCGGTAGATGTCACTTTTGGAGCTGTCATTTTTTGACATTTGACAAGTAGAAACTACGCCATTAATAAAAATGGAACGATATACGATTCAACAACGCATTGAAATTATTAAAATTCACTATAAAAATGGTGAAAATGTGGACCTTGTCGGACCGCAATACAGAAATTGGGAGAAAAATTCGAGCTGTCGGGACAAATTAGTGATGTGAAGAATAAAACCCGTGCACGTCGCTCAAGAACAGCCGAGAATATTGCTGCTGTAGCCGAAAGTGTTGAAGAAAACCCAGGTTTGTCCATTCCTCGTCGTTCTTTTGAATTAGGCATTCCACAAACGTCATTACACCGTATTTTGCATAAAGATTTGGGTCTTAAGGCTTATAAAGTTCAGTTAACACAAGAACTCAAGCCGGTCGATCATCAACAACGTCGAGTCTTTGCTGATTGGGTCCTTGAAATGCCTGAAAATGATTCGGAATTCCATCGAAAACTCATCTTGAGTGATGAGGCCCATTTCCACCTAGATGGCTTCGTCAACAAGCAAAATTGTCGCATCTGGGGCTCGGAGAACCCAAGAGTTATTGTTGAAAAGCCTCTCTATCCTCAACGTGTGACTGTTTGGTGCGGTTTATGGTCCCGCGGGGTCATTGGACCTTAATTTTTCGAAAATGAGGCTGGAGCAACAGTTACGGTGAATGGATTGCGCTATCGACAGATGATTAATGATTTTTTATGGCCGGAATTGGATGGTATTGTTCTGGACAACGTTTACTTTCAACAAGACGGCGCTACGTGTCATACAAGCAACGAAACCATTGATCTTTTACGGGAAAAGTTTCCGGACCGTGTTATCTCTCGAAGAGGTGATCACAATTGGCCACCGAGATCTTGTGACTTAACACCTTGCGACTTCTTCCTTTGGGGCCACGTGAAAGAGAAGGTCTACGCCAATAGCGCAGCGTCGATTCAAGACCTCAAAGATGGAATTCGTGAGGCTATCGAGGACAGAGGGCAGCCACTTTGCGATTTGGTTATGGAAAATTTCATGAAAAGGATATGGTCTTGTAGGCGTGGTCGTGGTGGTCAATTGGCTGATGTTATTTTCTTATTAACGGCATACCTTCCTCTTTATAATGAAATAAAGGTTCGATCATTTATCTCAAAAAAAGGCATTTTTCTTTGAATATCAAAATAACACCTCTTATTGGAAAACCCTTTAGTAGTTTATTTCCATAGATGCGGTCGGAAGTTGTGCTGATACTCGGAGTTTTGATTTCACATTTGGTTGAGCTGGGCTCGCGTAGCTGCATCTGTTCTTTCCGGTGCCTCTTGTAATTCCTCATCTTCTATTTCATCCGCATCCGCATGCGACTATTACCTTCGGAATATTCTCCATTTTCACTCGACGGACATACTTTAGAATCGAGAGCCGCCATTTCAACTGTTCAAAAGCATGTTCTATAAACATTCTCTCTTTCTTTAACAGTCGATTGAAGCAACCTGCACAGCTTCGTCCACGATGGAAAAGGGCTTCATCAAATAGGGCATTATATGTATCATAGCCACTGTCCTCCAAGAAATACCGTGTATTCGTCGTCCGCCGCATTATTTCATGAGCAGAAGAATTTTTCCAAATTCGACTGTCATGTACTGAACTGGACCACCGTCCATCGTTATTCATGAAAACGTAATTTTGATCGCATATGCCTTGAACATTAAGACTAGCCCCATTTTTCCGGTTTACGTATTCATCCCCAAATAGATGCGGCTTTTCTATTTACGTTTGGGAACCTTTTTTTTTGCTACCCATTTGACTTTGGCTCCATAATTTCATTTTCGGTCGATGGAAACTTGATCCACGCATTCGCCTTGTCTATAATAAGACCGAGAATGGTATCAATAATTTTAGAGACTATAGGCTGTGATCATCCTAGTTCCTAGCCGATACCGCTCTGGAAGCCCAGATCTACCAAGTAACGGAAAATCACTTTCATTTTTTGTGCTGGTGAAAGCGGCCCTCCCCTGGTTTCCCGATTCCGGGCAATAAAGTAGTCAGCTATGCACTGCATGTATCTTTCGTCTAACCGACATAGGGTACGGTGGTCGCACTCACGTGGAGAACATCTTTCTTTGTACACTTATCATGCGCGTATGTGCAATTTAACAATTTAACAAGTGCACAAGTGTTACAAACGCTTCTCGGGACTAGATGCATATTTTCTGAAGCAAATCCTTCAGTTTTAAAGCAAATGGTACTTTTTATGAATTTCAAAAAAATGAATCCTTTTCATTTGGAGCAAAACCTTTTGCTTTTATCTTAAATCTTTTTCTTCTTTTTTTTAATGAATAAAATGTGAAGCAAATGTTTAAATTTCTGCAAGTAAAAGCAAATCCTTTTTCTTATAAATACGGTACATTGTATTTGGAATAATACGTGTTTTTTCAAATTTTTAAAAATTACATCAAATTGCCAAAAGTGCCCCTTGCGGGGAAAGACGGTAGATTTGTCGAAAGAAGTTGGGGCCAATTTTGAATGTGTTAACAAAACAAAAGAAATAAACCAATTTAATTAAAAAAAACTTAAGCTATAACAGAAATAAATCCCAAATGTTCAGTCAATATCAGTATTTAGCAGAGGCAGATGTGTCCAGGATGTTTTGGAATTGGGAGTTTCAACAACGCCACTTCTCAGCATCGCTAAAATATCAACTTCGTATGGTTCTAAAAATGTCCAAGTGTGCCTTTTTCAATTTGACGAATGTGCACCACTTCACTTAAAATTTATTTTTTACTTTAGAAAAAAAAAACACGATGATAATGTTATTCAGGAATATGTTTGTAACTTTAAGCACTAATTGATTATATTCTTGTGCTGCTCGCAACGTAGCTGAGGGACCACCTGCCAAGTACACATATAAAAGTTTAGAAATGGCACGTGTATCAAGAACAATCAAATTTTTGTATATTTTTTATCATTTTGTATTATTGAAGCGCAAAATCCCAATAGAATGAAGGAATAAAATTTCCGTATTCTGTCTGAGTTCGGAAACTTGCTCAGATAAAATCCATGAATAACTATCGGAAAATCCCGCTGGGTCTTCTGGAGTCATATTCGGTATGACGACCAGCAACCTTGCTAGACATGCGAGTCAAACAAAATTTGTCAAAAAGAAATTTAAAATTTTTGTTTTCTTTTAGTGCATTTATTGCATGGAAATAAGTTCGCAATTCCTTCTTATCAAATATTATAAAATAGCTGATAGAAAGACTTAATGCTAAAAAATTGTAGGCTAATTGATTCGGTTGAGTTGTGACTATCTTCAGTCTCAAACTTTAACTAACTTATATAAACAATAATTTTTTAACTTTAGAAGTTTTTGTACCCACTTACTAATCCTATCAAAAAACCTTTATGACGTAGAAAGTAGAGTTTTAAAATTGGAAATAACCTTAATATTAAGGTCAATACTGTGGTTCATTCCAATAAGGTACGGGCTGCGACATAAATGTGATGTATAATTTTCAATAACAATAATAATAACTAAGTACTATCCTTAAATATAAGACAGAAATTATTCTTAATTTTGTTACTTTTTTTTTTAATTGTTGTAAATCGTGCTGCGTAAAGTTAGACAGCTATAATATGATCAAGACTGTTACAATGCTCACTCATACCTCCTGGCTTACGGGAGAGTTAGCTCAGAGATACAATAGTTATGGAGACTATAATTAGGTATATTGTAAATTTTACGCCGATAGCAGACTACTGATATAAAAATGATCTTAAGCCGAAATAAACAATTGTCTTATGTAGTAATATATGCCTTGATATTTGAAAAGGGAAATGTACAATGGATATCTTAAACCACAGTAAAAATTGTCATCATATCGTAATCTTCAATGGCAGACCATCAAAGCACTTTTTGACTTTTATGGCATGTACATGCTTTCCAAATAAACAAACAAAAGAACAAATTTAGTTTTTATGGTGAAACATGAGCACATATGAATAATTTGGTGCATATTTTCAACATGTACCGTTTATAAATCTATCAAAGAATAAATGTTGAACGAATTAAGTCAAGAGGCGACAAGAGAAAAATTGATGACCGTAGAACGGAAATGCCAAATATCTTCATTAATACGACATGAACGATTTAGTGATGATCAGCAGAATACAAAATTAAAACGAACTCGTACTACATCATCAAAAGGCAACTCGATACAGTTCTGCGATTTTCCTCTTATCTAGTTTCTTTTGACTTTCATAGCTTTCTGTACTTAGCAGGTTAGAGTAATGGGCCGCTTTAGCTTCCGTGTTTGGGATCTTTAATCCCTTGCCTCGAAACAATAAAATATGATGCACGATATCCTCATCCAGGACAGATGAGACTAAATTAGGTACCCGAGCACATGAGGATCTTGTGGACTAAGAAGATTGACTTAGTAGTCAAGTACGGCCCAAGTGCTCCCTTCTTTTGACCAGAGCCCGCCCACAGTAGGTGTTACCACCTCGGTCTATAGATCCATTAGGTCTTTCAACATAGCGGATTTTTACATGAAGCATCAGCGAACCTGAGTACTTGTCAGTGTACAAAACTACTTTTTCTTGGTGGGCCCAATAAGAATTTCATTGACTTTCTCTTGGGGATTTAAAAAAAAAAACAATGCAGAACGTTAGTTGACATTATCACTAAAAAGATGGGAATTGTCGACACCTCTGTGTATCGGTCCTACTTGGAAGGAGTCCATGAGTCAAAGGGCCTTTGCCCGGAGCACCCTGGGTACGCTTGGGTTTGTCCTCTCATCTGTAGATAAGCTGGAAGGCTTACCTCACCTAGACCCTGATGCGCTTCATAAAAAGTGGGTATAGGAAGTGAGAAGTATTTTCTTAATTTTAGCAAGTTAATCTTGACCTCTGTTGGTGAGACCTTTCATCTCATACCTTTAAAATAAAAGAAAAAAGTATGTCCGATCTTAGAACTCAAAGCTGGCGCTTCTGATGTCATATGAAAATCTGTGAACCACCTACTACATATAAAAATAATCCCCAACGATATAGAGTTCAAAAATTGGCAATCCAGTGCTGAACCGTCTATTGGACAACTGAACATATTCTTTGTTCTACTATAACGTGTATTTTTTAATGATTATATTACTCCTAATAAGTCGTCGATATTTTGTAGAAATAAACTCTACAGAGTTGTATAAGTGAATTTGCGATCTCTGTTCAACTAGCAAAAGCTCTCATTTGCAATTTGATGAGAAAATCATAAGGCGAATTGAACTAAAATTTTTGAGAAGTTTCGAAATAAAAAAAAAAAATTATAATTTCCATAAAAAAAATACCTTCGAACTTCATTCACTTTTGCTTTATATTGCTATGTCCATCTTTGACCTTTTTCGGGAAATTTTGTTTTTATTGTATTTATTAGATGAACCCAAGTTTTCTAAAATTACCATAATACCACCTTTTAAATCCAAGCAAAAAGATAAGGAATAAAAAAATCTAACCCAAAAAAAAAAACAATAAAAATTGGAAAGTCCAAAGATGTTTTTCTTATCGATATCTATAAAATGATGAAGTAGAAGTAAGAGCGAGATAGAGAATACAACTTCCATTGGCGAGACATCTCAAATATTCACCCCCCCCAAAGAGTCAAACACCCCAGGCGTACGAAGATGTTGGCAGATTTTGACATTGTCATCCAGAGTTAAATCCTACCGCTTTTGTTTTTCTTTAAGCTTTAGATTCCTATACGGAAAGCCTGCAGGGTGAACCCAGGAATAAACAAACACTTTGTTTTCTCAGACAAGAATTTCGTTGCCCTATACCCGTGGGATGGATTCCTTTTCATTCCTTATACATGAGACTAATTTCAACGAACATCTAGTTCTGGTAGGGTTCTGTAGCATTCCCATGTATACATATATATATATATATATATATATACACTATTCATCGAAGCGCTGCGCTAGACGAGTTTTACTTTTATTTTGGAGACATGTGCTTTACTTAGCACTCAGCGGGGGATGTCACATCCTTTGGCAGTTTGGCACAATTCGCATGTTTATGATGCATAAAAAATTTCTAGCTAAACATGAAGAGGAAGTGATGTATATATGTAGATTTTCCATCCAGTCATGCTAGTCTAAGTATATCCATATAAAAGCATACTATGTAAACAGAACTAGAGCCCGGCTATGCACGATGGCGGCATTATTATCGGGTGTTGACGACAAATAGATTTGACGACGTAAAATGTAAATTTTACTACCAGCCCAAAATCTTTCTTTTTCCCTGCAATGGGTTGAGAATCAGTGCAAACTTCAGGAGTTTCATATACTTTCATGCATACAAAAGGACATATGACATGACAGGATGTGGAGGGAATATCAGGTTTCTAGTAACAACGAAAAGGAAGGCGACACTTACAAATCCTTTTACCAAAGAATTCCTTTAACGCGATTCATCTTATAGGTTTTACATAAAGGACCTTGAAGGATCTGAAATTTCAAGCGAGGAAAAATTGACAAAAATTCAATTAACTCCCTTCACTGGTGAAAGTGTGATTTGGAACACAAATTTAAGCGAGACGCATATAAACTTCATAAGGAATATGATGGCTGCTGAAGGATATTAGTATGCAATGACTACAGTTACAATAAGACATTACCAAGATTTATTTATAATACGCTCAGGACTATAGATAAGTTATTTATTGGCATTCTTTTTATTTGTAGCTAGGATGAATATCCTTTAGTCGATGAAATACTCCATTCAGGACACGCCACTATAAAAGTCGTTAAATGTTGTAACACCCTCGCGCTATTTCTGTATTTTAAAAGCTCCAAGGATTTGGGCATTTCCGTTTGTTCGCAATATTGAAATGTTTCAATTCGTGCCAAAAAATCGTTATACTTCCATAGAGTTAGGAAATGTCTTCATTAGAAAAGTTCCCTTGGAAAATAAATTCAATTCTTATTGTCAAATAGCATGCAATTTGCAAATATTGCAGCAGGGGTACCTGTAGCTGTGACGTATGGCATGATCTTTCTTTGTCAATTTTCGGAAAATAGTTTCTTAATTAGCAAGTACATGACATTATGTTATAGAAATGGCACACTTTTAGGAATTACCGGAGAGGTATTATCGGCATCCATCAAAGAATGAAGATTCTTAACTTTGAGATGGAGTTAGTTGAGGCTTTCAGAATGGCTAAGACTGTGAACTCATGAAAACGCCTATGACATGGAAACAGGTCAAATTCAGTTTCTCGTTAATCCTATAATAAACCATTTCTATTATTTTTGATTTGGGAAGGGTGACTTTTGAACATTCCACAGAAAGCCTTGAGATGCGCGACCCAGATTGGAATAACTTTTTCTCTTCAGAAAAGTGTATTTCAAAGTTGTTGACTGTTAAAAAACTCAGCGCCATTGTGCCTACAAACCTTAGAGGTCATGATATAGAAAAGCATCAATAGTAGAATATATCCCAGCATTGAAATTACATATGTATGACTTTATTCCACATGCCGCATCCTGTTGCGGCTTCTGATAACTAAAAGGGTTGTCAGACTGGATAGGGGTGAAGCGGTGCAGCTGCGCGTGCAACCACCTGAAAAAGTCACAGCTATGGTAAACAATGCAAGTTGTCACGTCATGTTGGTGCGGTTAAAGGTTGTGCGTTCCGACTAGCTCTAAAGTGTTTACAAGTGATTAAGCGAGAGATCAAAATTTGTAATTTCAGTCGCATGAAACCGCTTGTAAGTGACATTTTGTGAATCCTTATTAGTGTAAATATTCGATGATATGGAGGATACTGGTAAACTTATTGAGATCATTCGTAAGCACCGGGTGTATGGGATATGAAAGAATAGTAATTATTAAAAATGTACTCCAGAGTAACACCTGCTAGCCGAAAATACTCATAAAACCCCTCAGGTTGTTGTTTGAGTTTAATGAACTAGTGTTAACATTCACCGAAAATTGTCCTTTGGATTTACGCTGCAATTTTCTGTTTTGCTTTCCGAAAACTTGTTAAATTTTAAATATGAATTTTCATACAGAAAAATCGGCATTGATCTCAGCATGGGCATCTTTAGCGCTTAAATATCAAGCGCTGGAAGCCAATTCGAATTGAACAGAAATCAGCGCATTTTCGATTCTACGTTTTCATACTTTCTGTTTCTAGAGTTTTGAAACGATTACGCATGCAACCTATCCGCTTCAAACCTTTCCAGTGTAAATGCAGCCTAAATCTTCTTGATGTAAAAAAAAAAACTCGTTAGCTCTGCTCAGTGAAGGAAATGTCTGCAGTAACATATCTGCAGAGTGTTTTTAATGACACAATTACATAGAATGCGTTTACTTACGCAAGAAAGAGAAACCGAATTCTGGTTTGGCGACATCTATCATTCAAAAAATTATTTGTGGACAATAGTTTGGAGACTGTTGCTATACAGATATCTGTAATTTTTAACAGATATATGTTTCCCAAAAAATAGAAAAAAAAAAACTGATGCATGTTTGTAAAGCTTTTATTTACATGGTTCAGTATAAAAAAAAACAAAATGTATTCTTCCCAAAATAAAAAGAACAAAAATATTTCTCACAAAATTATTTGTGCCGCCAATTTTCTTCACAAAATTATTCGTGAAAACTATTTACACAGCTTTTAGGTATGTTGCAATTATACAGGGTGTCCCAACAAATCGTATAATGATGATTTTGATTGACAACCGTTGAACCCTTCCAATGGCAACAAATTTCCCCCCTCCTCCCCTTCGTTTAGAAGTTATGGCTCAACAAAGCGGAAACTTCGGCTTTTTTCAATTAGCTACTTGTTCACGGAAAAACGAGCTTTTTCGTCTTTACAAGTTATATTCAAAAATACTTATTTTACAAGATAATTTACAATTAAATTCTTTTCTTTTTTTTGTTCGTTAAGCAAAAATATAAAAGCGCTGGATAAAAATTGGTACGTGTGCCGCTGCCGATGAGTCAATAATGAATCCTTCTTCTTGTTTTATTAGACCAACGGAAGTAAACAAGATTTTTCTTCCACTCTGGTGAAGTTAGAGTCAGTGCCACTGTGCCGATCCCGGTAGATAGCGTACCTGACGCTTGATACCCGTATAAATGCACACACAGATAACAATTAATTTTAACAGCATTATATTTTTATAGTTCATATGCCCTAATCTATTGCCACGTTCCGTCACATACTGCCCGCCTTGAAATACCTAAGGTATTTCAATCACTGTTGATATTCGCTGGGAGTGGGCAGAGCTTTGTGATACTTCGTTTGAAAAGTCCATGAGCGGTTTTTATCGACACGACCCGAACCTTTCCATCTTCGCCCGGATGTTGTTCGACTACGCGTCCGAGAATCCATTTGGTCGCGGGTATATTGTCTTCCTTAAGTAGTGCTAGAGTCCCAACACCTACATTCGTTGAAGGGGTGTTCCATTTAGTCCTGCACTGCAACTGATTTAAATAGGTCTTGGACCACCTATTCCAGAATTGCTGGTGTGCAGCTTGTATTCGTTGCCATCTATCCAGCATGTTGAGACGTAGTTCCTGTAAATTTGGAGCTACTGAAGCAGTTAATGCCTCTCCAATTAAAAAATGGCCTGGTGTTAAGGCCGTGAGATCATTAGGATCTGACGACATTGCCTGTATGGGTCGCGAATTGAGTATAGCCTCAATTTGAACGACTAGCGTGTTCATCTCTTCAAAAGTTAGGGAATGGCCCTTGAGACCTCTTCGTAGGTGATACTTTGCAGATTTCACAGCGGCCTCCCAGAGTCCGCCAAAATGTGGTGAACGCGGTGGTATAAAGTGAAAGTTAATGTAGTCTTGGCTACACAATTCGAGTATCTCCCGTCTAGATTCTTCCGATATAAAAATGTTGCGAAGCTCTTTAAGCTCAGAATTTGCGCCGATGAAATTCGTGGCATTGTCACAATAGAGATTAGCGCACAACCCTCTTCTGCCTACAAAACGTTTCAATGCAGCCATAAAGGCGGCTGATGATAAATCACTCGCAAGTTCGCAAGTTCCAGATGGACTGCCTTTGTAGCAAAGCATATGAATATTGCTAGGTATGTTTTCATAGGTTGCGTTCCACGGCGTTTGGAGTGAATGTACAGTGGCCCACAAAAGTCAACTCCTGAATTTATGAAGGGTCTGGCTGGCTGTACTCTCGCTGCCGGTAAGGTTCCCATCAGTTGATGTATGTCCTTAGGCTTAGTCCGAAAACACCGAATGCAGGAATGCACAATTTGTCTAGCTATGCTACCGCCCTTAAGAGGCCAAAAACGTTGTCGGGTAATAGACAGTAGAGTTTGTGGTCCAACATGCAGATGTTTGCAGTGCAAATAGGTCATGATTGATCGAGTGAAAGAATGGGAGGGCGGTAAGATCATCGGATGCTTCGAATCATACGCTAGGTCAGCATTATCAAGTCGACCTCCAACTCTTATAATCTTGTCAGCATCCAGGAATGGACTTAGACACTTTAATTTACTGTTTTTATTGATATGACCCTGAGTTATTAACGTTCGATAGTCTTCTGCCAGTGCAATCTTCTGTACAATCTTTATTATGATCTTTAAAGAGCTTTCTCTCTCCTCAGCGTTAATTGACCCAACATATCTCCTTGATAATGGAACTTTTGAGTTTGCTGAAAAACGAATTATATACGCAAAGACGTTCTGAAGTTTTGTAAATGAATTAGCATATTTTGAGTCTTGAACGATATCTTCTTCTTTAGTTGAAGTGAAAGCTAGCTTTAATTTACGTCTTTCGGGGAGATCCACTGATGAAATGATTGATTGCTCATCATTGCTTATCCAGAGTGTGTCTGATTCACAAAGAAAATTCGGACCGTCTAGCCATAAAGTTGATTTTAACAAATCTTGAGGCAAGACGCCACGAGATACCAAGTCAGCGGGATTGTTTTTGCTTTCAACATAGCGCCAGTTATTAACCTGTGACAGTTCGTGGATATTGGCGACCCGATTTGCTACATATGTGCACCATGCGAAGGAGGGCTCTGCTAGCCACGCAAGAACGATTTTAGAGTCTGTCCAATAAAATACGTCATTTACAACTGTATTTAAAATAGCTATTACTCTTGCAACTAATTGCGCCATAAGCTGGGCTGCACATAATTCGAGGCGGGGTATAGTGTTTTGTTTTAAAGGTGCTACTCGTGATTTGGCGCATATTAATCTACTACTTATATTTCCATGGGTGTCCGTACATCTTAAGTACAAACAGGATCCGTAGGCCTTTTCGCTTGCATCAGAAAATGCGTGTAACTGAATATCAACAGCCTTGCTAAGCGGATGCAAGCGCCTTGGTACTTGAAATAATTCCATTAAGTGCAGTTGGCTTCTATATTTAATCCAACTCGTGTGATATTCTGTGGGGAGAGACTCATCCCAATCTAATTTCAGCTTCCATAACTGTTGCAGAAATATTTTACCTAAAACGATAACAGGATTTATGATGCCCATGGGGTCGAATAACTTCCCGATGTCCGACAATACCGTTCGTTTGGTGATCCTCTGATCACCTTGGTTAGTTAAATTAGTTTTAAAGATGAACTGGTCCTCATAGGGCTGCCAAATGAGCCCGAGAGTTTTAACTACGTCTGTTTCATGAAATTGTAAAAGTTTTGCCTTGTCCTCCGTTGGAATGTCATTCAGTAATTCGGTGCTATTTGAACACCATTTTTTCAGATTGAAACCTCCGCTGTGAAGGATTTTGTCAACTTCCTGTTTAATGTGTTTAGCTTCTTCTAATGTATCAGCACCAGTGATCATGTCGTCCACATAGAAGTCCGACTTTATTATTTCGGAGCCCTTCGGATGAGTATCTTCTTCATCAAGCGCTAATTGAAGAAGCGATCGCGTAGCTAGGAATGGCGCAGCCGCTGTTCCATATGTGACCGTCCTTAACTGGAAAATCTGCAATTTGTCTTGAGGATGGTCACGCCAAATTATGTTTTGAAAAGCACAGTCATTAGGTTCAACTAAAATTTGCCGATACATTTTACTAATATCGGCAGTGATAGCTATTGCATGCGTCCGAAGTCTGACAATAATCGAGAATAGGTCTTGCTGCACTACTGGACCAGTCATCATGTCGTCGTTTAATGAATAACCTGTGCTTGATCTTGCTGATGCATCAAAAACTACTCGTAGTGGTGTAGTCGAGCTATCAGCCTTGACAACGCAATGGTGAGGCAGGACGTACTTCACTGTGGACAGCTCTGCCTCTGCGAGAGGACGCATATGCTTAAGTTGCAAATATTCATTTACGAACTCCTTGTATTGATTAAATAGATTACTATTTCTATGTAATCGTCGTTCTAAACTAAGAAATCTATTTCTGGCTGTTTCTAGTGAATTACCTAAGTAACAAGGGCTTTTCCTAAATGGAATTCTTATGACAAAGCGCCCTGTGGAATTCCTTTTATAATCCTGCTTGTAGTTATCTTCACAAAGCTGTTCTTCGGTTGACCTTTTAGGGCTACCACCCGTATGAGCTTCAAGCTCCCAAAATTTCTGAAGTACCTGCGATAGGGATTCATCTTCTTGAATTAGATTAGAAACCAAGTTACAGCTATATTGGGTAGCATGGGTAGGTAATAGGGTGCCTGCTACCACCCAACCCAATAACGTTTTTTGTAGAACTGGTAGATTTTCTCCTAAGGATATTTGGCCAACTTGCAGAAGTTGGAAGTGTAGTTCGGCTCCAATTAAGAGGTCTATACGATGAGGTTGGTTGAAATCGGGATCGGCCAATTGAATGTTGCCAGGAATCTTCCAATAAGTTGTATTGAGAAGTGTTGATGGCTGAGGCGCGGTAATATTGGATAGTATTGTCGCACTCAATTGTGTCGTGAAGTTATTGAATCGAGAAGAGATACTGAGACGTGTTTGATATTTGGCTGCTAGCTTAGGCGTATCTCCAATGCCAGTTATCACAGTTGAGGTCTTGTACCTTTTAAGACCTAGTCTCTGTGCTATTCTTTCTGTTACAAAGTTGAGCTGTGAACCTGAGTCCAAGATTGCCCTGCAAGGCAACGATCTACCGTGCCCGTCACTCACGTTGATAATTACTGTTGGCAGCAGAACGTGCGCAGCATTATTCATGTTGGGTTGCACAGAGTGTAGCGATGTTTGACTGAGCTCATGAGAGCTTGAAACTTGCGAGCAATTAAGAGTTGCATTGACACTTGGCTTATAATTATGATTATGAATTAGGGTGTGATGTCTTTCGCTGCAAACTTGACACGTATAAAGCGATTTGCATTCTGTTTCCCTATGTTGTCCTAAACAATTTAAGCACAGGCTAAATTCCTGAATTTTGTTCCGCCTCTCAGATAAGGGCATGTCTAGAAATAGGCGACATTTATTGATGGAATGACCGTCCTTTTCACATAGCAGGCAATAGCGACTTTTTGACGTGAGCAACGAAGTCTTTGCTGATCTGTATGGTTTATTAATACTCTTGACCATTAAATTGCTACCTTGAGCCCTTCTTGCTGCATCAATCCTTACAGATCTTTTAGTTAAGAAAGACAGAACTTCCTCAAGAGTTGGCAGCCGTGCATCTGGGGCCGTATCTTCCAATGCTGCACGTAAGGAGTTATCAAGTTTATTTAGGATTAAGTGTACAATAACATCATCCCACTGCTTTACTGGTCTGCCTAGAGACTCAAGTGATCGAAGTTGAACATTTGTATTATCAACAATTTGCCGAATTTGTTCTGGCTTGTTGCTACTGATGGGTGTGATGTTTAACAAATGCTCCAAATGTGCTTGACAAATAAGCTTCTTGTCACTATACTTTGTTTTTAGCAACTCCAAAGCTACCTAGTAATTCCCGTCGCTAAGTTCCAGCGAAGCTATTTGGGCTGCTGCGGGTCCCGATAATGTGGACTTTAGGTACTGATATTTTTGGATATTGTTCAACGTAGATTCATCATGAATCAGCACCTTGAATGTTTCAAAGTAGCTAAGCCATTCGGTGATGTTTCCATCAAAGGAAGGTAGGGATATTTTGGGCAGACGTACAGTCTTTTGCGGACCTAACGACTCTTTCATAGCTTGAGATATGTTTCCACTTTGATTGAGGTTTTGAATTAACACAGTAAGTGCTGGTTGTTGAACGAAGTAAATTTCCTCATATGAAGCGCGGGTGGTCTTTCCTAGCTCTTCCTCATCCATCTTTTCTATTTGAGCTTGTATATCTACGAATTCACTCATTTGCTTCTCAACATGTTGCAAACGAAGTTCTAGTGCAGCTGAGGAAGCCGTCTTACCATAATTGTCAAGAAATTCCTTGGTGCGTTCCTGCTGATCTATAAGAACCGCACGCTGAGTCTTTAGGTTAACTAATTTTTTTTCAGCCATTTAAACTGATTAAACTCGCGCGATGGAAAGGTTTTTTGAATATGAATAATCTGAGTCTATATGTGCAGACGACCGATACACCGCTTATATCATGCAAATTTTTTTTCTTTGATTCACTTCACTTTTATATGAGATATTGTCAATTATTTCGCCTTGATCCTACTCGTCAATGTTAAGTAAGTTCAACATATAAAAATTATTTATATAAGTGTTTTATCTAGGTTAGTAATAATGTTCATAGGCAATAGAATGTATATATATAAAATCTAACAACTGTACCTCCTGATTGATTATTTACGACCAGCTTTTTGCTTGATGCTTATCTGATTGTTTTTATTATGATGACGGGTCGGCACAGTGGCTGCAGCTGATCGAAATTGTCCGGATTAAGTATTTTGCTTAGCGATCTCTTCACTGATCATGCACTTTTGATGACATCAATGTGATGTGGGCAGTATGACGTGTGACCATGAACTTGCGGTGAATCGTGCAATTGTTCAATGAGGGAACAATGTTTTTCTTGGATGACTTTCGCTTTATTATTTTATTTTGTTTTGCTAAAATGTGAAAGTTTTAATGAGTACTTATTTTAGCTAATATTAAAGAGAACGACACTTAAATTATGATTGATGTCTGCTGGAACTAAACGTGATGATCACTATCACTGCGATGCCTTTGGATTTTTGCCGTCGGTCGATGGCAGACTGCTACTGAAGAGTATTTTCGTGACCCCGTTGCAATTGGAACGATCGAACGTTGCTGATCTTTGTTCTCACTTGACTGGATGGGTTTTGCAGCTTAGATTGAATGCTTTTTGGTTTCAGTTGTCTTCACTAACGTAACACTGCGATCGCTTATCGTTAATTCGCTATGATATTGACGTGGCACACGTACCATGCGGTTTGAAGGACCAAAATGTTCACGGAAAAACGAGCTTTTTCGTCTTTACAAGTTATATTCAAAAATACTTATTTTACAAGATAATTTACAATTAAATTCTTTTCTTTTTTTTGTTCGTTAAGCAAAAATATAAAAGCGCTGGATAAAAATTGGTACGTGTGCCGCTGCCGATGAGTCAATAATGAATCCTTCTTCTTGTTTTATTAGACCAACGGAAGTAAACAAGATTTTTCTTCCACTCTGGTGAAGTTAGAGTCAGTGCCACTGTGCCGATCCCGGTAGATAGCGTACCTGACGCTTGATACCCGTATAAATGCACACACAGATAACAATTAATTTTAACAGCATTATATTTTTATAGTTCATATGCCCTAATCTATTGCCACGTTCCGTCACACTACTATTATTATCAAAAAATACTCATCAACTCCTATTTTTCATACTAGATTTAAGAAGTTCTTGAACATATCCGTTGAAAAAGTTCGATGAATGCCAGAAATCAGGCAATTACCTTATAGTAATGATACATTTTGACTATTTTTGTACCATGTAAATAAAAGCATTACAAGCATGGATCAGTTTTTTTGGGAAACATATATCCAGTCCTTAGTTGTTTCATTTTTGTGTGAATTTTCGGTGTGTTTTAAGGAAAACTACTAACCGTACTGAAGAGCATTGGTTCCTGCTGATCCTAAACGCCTTATATACATCACTATTAATAGTTCTGTTTTATGTCTGTATGAAGAAAGTATTTGAAGACCTTTTGTAGATTTAATTTCGAAGTTACTCATAATAATGTTAACCCAATATTTACAGGCTTAGATGTATAATGTATTATGTGCCGCCGCCATTTTTCGTTTAATGAAGAATTTTCAAAGCTTTTTGAAAATGGTGTTAAATTATTAAAAATGAACGAAATTTCTGTAACTCATCGCTTGCTACGTTTCTGTTGTTATTACTGAAACAAAAACAAAAAAAAAGAGAACATCATGAGAACGAGGCTAGTACTGATGCATGCGCTGATTTCACTGTAATTCTAAATACACATCTGGAGCCTTGTCTTAAAGACATTAATAAAGGCAAAAATATTTAATGGAAACGTATTTAGTGCCATCTAGATTTACAAAAAAATATGTTCTAAAGACGAAGCGGACATGCCATATTTGAAATAAGTGAAATCTCAATTTTTTAACATAAAAATCAAATTTATTTAGGGGTAAGGAAATAAGTCTGGAATTAAAAGTAAATTCCCTTTTTTGTATTTTATGATTTAATATTTTTTATTTCACTTTACAAAAAAAAAATAATATAGCCTAGTAGAAAATGAAGTTTGGTGTATATGTGTGTGTTGCATCTTCAACAAAACAACTAAAACTTTAGGATCAATTTGAAACAAAATTTTCATTTTCCGCAATCTATTACGCGATTTTTCGTAATGTCATTTAAATTAATTATTTGGCTCTTAGGTAGCCTCAACCGTGGAGAAATATTTTAGAGAAACGCTATTATTGATATTCGAGAGAGAGAGAGAGAGAGAGAGAGAGAGAGACAGAGTTACGTGGAAAGAATACATCCAAGAAATATTCTATATCCACCTGAAAGTAACAGCCCCAATTTTACAGTAATATTTTACTTTTCTTAGTTTACTTTATTTGAGTCTCGATAGCATTTGTCTCCTAAAAACGAATATTGTTTTTCAGGATTATGTCCACTTCATTTATAGACTTCGTAGGTTTGACCATTATTTACTTTACCTCCCTAGATTGTCCACTTCTTGATTATCTCAAGCAGAGAGGAAAGATATTTTTATAACTCATGAGTTACAATAGGTGAATGGCAACAATTTGTGCCACAAAGCTTAGGTATTTTTAGATAAGATTAGGGAAAGCTTCACCTTGGAAAACGCAGATCAGGTTTTTATTCCTAAACTGCAGGTAGGTCCCCCCCCCCCCCCCAAATATAGAGAGTATGAGTATTCCCTAAAATGTAGGGAATAATCCCTGAAATGTAGGGAATATTCCCCAAAATGTAGGGAATAGGTAAACTACATCTTTAAAAAACATAACAATGAGGGTGAATAGGTCCTTTCTTATGTACCATACTACCTTAGTTTTTTTTTTCATTAAAACGTATGTAGGTAGTTAATGCTGAGGCGCTGTGCACACTCAAACAAAATAGTGAAAAACAATATATGGCTTGTTTTCAAAATCAATGTCTAAATTATATTAACGAAAATATTTGTAAGTGTTCCATAAAAAATGTAGAATAATACCTAAGTGATTGAATATTCTCTTCCCTATATCCGAGAGAGCTTAACATTTCGGGAATTTTACGTACTATATGGGTTCTCTGGTTGCTACCAAATACCTAAATTTATTGAATGTTCCATTGATTTGGGGAAATTAAACTGATTTTCCCATTATATTATAGAAAATGGCATTTATTTTGAGGAAAAAAAGTGTCTTAAATGCAGATAATTGTCCTACTTTTTTTTTACAATGTGTATTATCTGTTGGTGTGTACATTAATAGGAAAGATATAGTTTGAAGCGAATTTCTATACTTAACATGCTTATTTCAAAAACCAATCAATGCTAAATGGAGTACGTTTGTTTACTCTAGTTACACAGGCAGTCCCATTTTAAATAACCATACCCGAAATATCTTAAGAAATACGCGGAAAACTTCTTCCAAATAAAGGGAGAATATTTTCGAGGGAGCCATTAAATTTTTATTAAATTTTGATAGTCCCTGCCATACCTTGTAAAGGGGCTTTGGTGAAGAAATTTTAAATGGAAGCCCGCACCATAGTATCCTGAGAACTATAAAAGTTTAAAATAGAATTATGTGTGTCGGCAAGATGTTCACGAAATCGTTCATCAGATCTCGTAACTGTACATCTTTAGCGTTGCATTACAGTTCACCCCATAACACTAAATTTGGAAAGTGAAAATTCCTTACAAAAAAAAAAAAGCAAAGCTGAAA
The DNA here is from genome assembly GCA_963924295.1 of Dioctria rufipes. Classification (NCBI taxonomy): domain Eukaryota; kingdom Metazoa; phylum Arthropoda; class Insecta; order Diptera; family Asilidae; genus Dioctria; species Dioctria rufipes. The sequence goes on along the minus strand of OZ002741.1, from coordinate 247,124,816 downwards.
ATTGGCATTCCATCCCAGAAAAGAAATGGTGTAGGCTGTTTTAACAAAGGGTTATTTAACAACGATTATTTTATACTTATGTTTTTTTATGAATTCATGATAATTTTACTTTAATAAATAGTACAAACCATTGTATACGATTAATAATTTAAGATAATACCTGTCAAAGGACTCCTCTTATACATACATAGATGGTCATCACGATTTTGAACAATTTCGTCGTTAATTCGCGAATAACAGGTCTGATATTATTTGTGGGAGCTTCAATCGATGCTGGACCTATGATATAGGCTTTATCTTTGATGTAAGCCCCAGAGCAAAATGGTTAGAGGAGATAAATCGCACGATCTGGTTGGCCAATTCAAACCGCTTTTTCGATAAATTACATGCCGGCGCTACACAAGTAAAACTGATTTTATAATTATGTGTAGGTAAGATAATAGAAAGAATTAGACTTCAAAACATTATACCGAAAAAGATGTTAAAATTAATAATAATAATAACATACCTCGCAAACATATAGCAATACTACTAGAGAACTGAATCAACTAAAAATCATATAATTTTTAAATATTCACTAAAATTGCTCCGAAAACAGTGATTGTTCCTGCTCCTTTTGAGGTGAAGAGGAAGAAAGTTCCAAAGTCTTATGGATTGAACATAAAACTGACGACCACTTGAACGATCGTGGACCGAGAAGTGTTTAGAGAAAAGTTCTTACAAATTGGGAAAAATGCAATCTAATATAAATCACTGAATTACGAAGGAATAATATCGCATGATGTTTGAAGAAAGTTTCTAACGTGTAAATTTAAATATTCCGAGGCATGGTCGCGCCTCAAGTCAAACACATATCGCATGGCAGAATTATAGGCCATAATGACGCTGAATCAACACCACGGAAAATTTTTAAAACCGTAAGTCATGAGCGGGAAAATTAACGATTTAACTAACATAATCCGCGTGTAAACAGGAGTAAAGGCTGCAGTGGCAGAAGATTTACGTAGCGTCCTAGAAATCTTGCAGACAAGCGCATTTATTTGATCGGCCCAGTTTAAGGTAAAATCGAAAATTATTCCAAGACTCTTTACGGTATTACTATAAGGATAACAGGATAACATCTGGAAAGTAGGAAGGATCCAATTCACTTTTACATATAACGGTAGCATCAGATTTTGAGGCACCTTAAGCTCAAACTATTATGAATATCCCAATCAAACATATCAGCGAGAAGTTCCTTCGTATGACATATAGCATCCTCCAACAATCTCATAGGCCTAGAAATGTTATGCTGAATATCATCGGCATATATTTCTTAGAACCATTGGAAGATCATTAATGAAGAAAGTGATAAATAAGGGTCCTATAATGGGGCCCTGGTGGACTCCATTCCGCAAAGGTGGGAAGCAAGAAACAGAATTTGAAAAAGCACAACCGAGTAACTGCCACAGAGTAGCATAATTCAATTTCGATATTAATGGTAAAATAGCTAGGAAACCACAACTTGTTTTGTAATTTTTATGTCTAAAAATCTAAATATATGATTTTTCTCGTCCTATCAGTAGCAATAGTGTAGGAACCGACAGTGGGCAGACAATAACAAAATAAAAAGACTCGAGTATCACGTCTGAACTGTACGACACAATTTATTAGAGTGCGTTCTTTGGTACATCGATCGTTATCAGTTAATCTGCTCGATAATTGGTGCCGTTAGCATTTGATGATCACTATAGTGTATACGTATGTATGCGTGTACAAGAAATTCAATTTTTGTTAATTTATGACTACAGATTCGACCATCCTGCATAATAATCGTCCCGATTATAAATATAAATCATGATACATCAAATGCCGCAAGCATACAAAATTAGGATACTATAAACTAGTTAAATACTCCTAACGATTTTCAAATAAATGAACAGTCATTGGATAATTACTCGTAAAAGTTATACAATTCTTTTTAACAGTGATGTGAACTGTTCTTCAAACTTTCTTTCAAATATTTTTACAAACTTTAATTTAACGTGATTAAAATCTTATAAGTAACACAGGATAAATTATAAAACTTAATTTTTCATACTTGAATACAGATACTGTACTATTTCTTATGTAAAACTTTACAGACAAAATTAAATTGTTCTACAACAAAAGTACGTTAATAAGACTTTACTAAACAAACCATCGAATGTACTCATCATGTACTAAACTTCATGTAAAAATAATCATATTATCATCATTATATCAAAAAATGATACAGTAACGATGTTGACCAATACCTTAACAAATTGATCAATTCTTCAAATCTAAAATATTTCACTTTAATTTCTTGCCTACATGTATATATACATAGCTTTAGATTTTCGTTTTGAAAACTGGTACATTATACACATGCATTGTGACTTAACTAATTCATCTTGTTGTTAATCGAAATTTCATTTTAAACCGTTTCTTTTTTTCTCTTAATGTATCAAGATATTAACAAAGGTTAGGTAGTATAAACAAACAATAAAACATAGCCACAGTTATGACAAATTAAAATTAAAAATCCGAAATACCTAAGACACTATACAGACACTCTGCATCCCTGCTCAACCCTTGCTCAAATTTAAATTAATGTATGGTTTCATATTAGCTGGTGAGCACACTCCTTTGTAAGGAATTCTGCTTACTTGCATATTATCAATATCTTTGATAACGTACCTGTCATTCTCTAAGACTTCAACTACCTCGTATGGTCCACGATATTTAGGTAACAATTTTTTATTAACTCCTGCAGTTACAACTACATTCTTTACCATCACAAAATCGCCTTTTTTATACTTATGAGGTGCTTTATGTCTCTTGTCATAATACAGTTTGTTATAATTTTGAGTTTTACTAATCATATTAGAAGCCGCTGTTCTGATTTGTTCTAAATCTCGTAAATCTGTTTCATGTACATTTTCTTCGATATATTCAGCGATTTTATCACATAATTCGCCCTTCTGTTTGACACCAAACAACAATATGCTAGGAGTTGTACCTATACTTCTACACAAAGTATTATTTAATGCAAATTCGATTTTTGATAAATTTTCATACCAATTCCCAGTACTATCCGTGTTCGATTCTTTAGAAAGCATTGGCGTTATTATTCTATTAATTCGTTCAACCTGCCCGTTTGATTGCGGTGAACATGTCGCTACTTTTATATGTTTTATATTATGCTTTGCTATGAAATCATCAAACTCTTGGGACGTAAAGCAAGATCCTCGATCTGAGATAATTTTACTAGGTCGACTGTATGACGAAAAGTAAGATCCCAAGCACGAAACAACCTCTGACGTTCGCGTTGAAGCCACGGAATATAGTTTACAAAATTTAGAAAAACCATCAATTACAAGAAAAATGTATTTTTTCTTAGTGCGGGTTGGTGGCAAAGGTCCAAAGTGATCGATATGTATCACTTCAAATGGTTGATTACCTTTTGGAATATTATGCAATACTCCTTCGATTTTACCAGACACTGGAGAATAATAAACACACCTAAGACAATTTGCAATAGAATCTTTAATTTTCTGCTTCATATTTGGAAACCAATAAGATTTCCGAAGGTGGTCATAACATTTTGCTACTCCTAAGTGGCATAGAGATTCATGATGTGTCTGAATTACGCGATCTTCCATTTGCTTTGGAACATAAAACATTACATTATTATTTAATTTTCTGTAAACCAAACCGTTTATTAATGCAAACATTTGACTTTCGCCCTTTTCCAATGCAAGAGCTAATTTCATAATAACAGGGTCCCGATGTTGAGCCGAAGCCAACGCAAATTCAAAAGTACCCTCTTCTATCACCAATATTTCTGTACAACGACTAAGTGCATCTACGTGTTGCATTCTGGTTCCTGATCGGTGTTCAATTGAATAATCATAGTTCTGCATTTCTAACGCCCATCTTGATATTCTAGGATTAAGTAATTTCTTTTGAAGAGTAAGTGTTAGTGCCTGGCAATCAGTAACTATTCTAAACTTTATTCCAGTTAAATAAATGCGAAAACGTCTTAAAGCATAAACAATTGACAGAGTTTCCAATTCGTAGCTATGGTATTTGGACTCAATATCTGTAGTCCGTTTTGAAAAATAGAACACAGGGTGAAATTTACTATCACTCTGACGTTGTAAAAGAATTGCACCGAATCCAATGCTACTCGCATCACAGTGTAATTCGGTTTCATTTTGAGAGCTGTAAATTGCTAGAATCGGTGATCGTACGAGCTTTAGTTTCAAAGTTTCAAAAGTTTCTATCTCCTTCTGACCAAAACTGAAAGATACATCTTTCTTTAAAAGATCATAAAGGGGTTTAGCCAAAGTAGCAAAGTTTTGAATGAACTTTCTAAAATAAGAGCACAAACCTAAGAAGCTATGAACACCCTTTACACATTTTGGTAATGGAAAATCACTAATGGCCTTTAAGTTTTCTGGATTGGGCCGTATCCCTTTCGCATTAACTATATATCCTAAGTAAACGATTTCCTCATATAAAAACTTACATTTATCATATCTAAGTTCCAATGTGTTTTCCCTAACCAGTTCCATAACCTGTGTAAGAATTTCTAGGTGCTCTTCAAGCGTTGAACTCGCGATTAAAAGATCATCCATATAAGCGAAAAGCTTATCAGAAACTATTAACTTTTTAAAAATATGGTTTATGTATCTTTGAAAAACGGAAGGGGCATTTTTCAGACCAAAAGGCATTTTAAGGTATTCGTATTGCCCCAACGGAGTTACAAAAGACGTATACATCACCGACTCGTCAGCTACCTTAACGTGATGGAATCCATTACGAAGATCTAATATTGTAAAATATTTTTTGTCACGCAATCTGTCTAGCAAGTCTTCGATTACCGGCAGAGGATAATTGTCGCGAACCGTATACTTATTTAATTCACGAAAATCTACACACATTCTCAATTCGTGACTTTTTTTCTTAACGAGTACAACCGGGCTAGCATATGGAGAATTGCTTTCGCGGATAATACTTCGATTTAAAAGATCATCTAAGATTTTTTGTAGTTCTAGCTTATGTTGATATGGCAAACGTCTAGGCGTACAATAAAAAGGTATATCTTTAGTTAATCCAATGTTCATTTCAATAAAATTATTATTATTAGGAATCTTATTATTTACTGTTTCAGCTTCTAATATGATTTTTTTAATTTTTTCTTTAACCGCATAAGATAAATTATTGTTGATATTTAAAGCATGAAAGGCATTATCATCACTTACGTCAATATTCAAAATTTGTTGCGAAAAATCATCTTCGAAGCAAAGGGTTTCAGCAGAGCTACCAGCTGTCTTCACATAGTCTTTGTTCTTGGCAACCAACTGAAAGTTGTTCAAATTTAAAAAATCTCGGCCTAAAATAACAGGATATTTCATACTGGAATTGGGTACAATATAAATTTTCAAACCAACAATTACCTCTCTAAATTTTATATTACAAACACAACTACCTAAAACTTGAAGTTTACTATTGTTTATTCCCACGTAGTTATTATCATCAGAAGAAACTTCTTTCCAAAAACAATGTGGCACAAATCTTTCCTGGATAAAGCTGATAACGCTACCAGAGTCCAGAAGAGTCAACAACGACAAAGTGCAGAGCTCACTGTCAGCTTCGTTGAATATGTACCTGATTTGAAACTCGAAATTATTATTACCAGAAAATATATACTTCTCATTATGGGGAAGCTTTTCCCTTCTGTCCGGAACATCGATGCTTTGGACTGGCATAACCTGATTTTGACTAGGACAGTTATTTGCTATGTGTCCTAATTTACCACACCGGAAGCAGGACCCCTTCGATCGCCTTGGTTTTGAACATTTATTGCTGGTGTGTCCTCGCTCGTTGCAATTGAAGCACTTAAACTGACCTTGATGTTGTTTTGATGATTCTTTTGCACGAGTATCGCGATATTTTATTTGATCCGAAGATGTTTGACTAGATGATTTAATTTTTTCGTACGTTCTTAATGCATGTTTAAGTTCACTCATTGTGGTTGCACTATATAAAAGCATTTTATTGATATGGCTATCTGAAATTCCGTTAATTATGTAGTGAAGGACGTCAGCTTCTTCCACATTGCCCAGCGAAGCAATTTCCTGCATTGAAAGCACATACATTTGAAAAGATTCTGAATTTTTCTTTTTCCTATTTCTCAATTCATTGTGGATGTCAGCATTAGTTACTTTTCTTGAGAATTCAGCAAGCAACGCACTTTTAAGTTCATGCCAAGATGTTAAACACATGGTTCGTAAGAACAGTTTTGCAGTTCCCGTTAACAACCGCTTGGCATAGATGAAACGCATTTTATCATCCCAACCAAAAATTCCAGCTGATTCCTCGAAGTTTTCTAGCCATTTTTGAATACTGTAGTTATCTTCACCACTAAACTGATTAAGTGACTCCTCAACATCACGAAAATTAAAGGTCGAGCGTGTACTAACGGTATCCTCTTCCATCGTTAATTGAGAAATTTTCCTTCGAAGATCCAATATTTTCTGCTTTTTCACTAATCTCTCTTGCAAAATCTCCAATTCATCATTTAACGCTTCATCCTCGCCTTCAGTAACATTTATTCCAACAAACTGCTGTCGATTTAGCGTATTCACGTTGTCTGCAATACTCCTTGGTGATTCATTCTCACCGTTATCACCAACTGTACCATCAAATCGCTGTCGATTTTCGTCATTGGTAATGTCTTCTGTGTTCAACTCCAGTAAATTTGTAGGAAAGAGTTCTTCAAATTGTGAACTTGAAATATCTTTTATTACGTCCTCTAACCGTAATTTTAGGACATTTTTCATACCCACCGTCGATTGACCCAATTTGTCCAATTTTTCTTTTAACTCGTTCACCGTGGCCTTTTCAAGAAAACGAGCAACTCGTGTAGCCATTTGATTACGCACAATATAAACTGAACAATAAAAACCAAAATCTGGAAAAATTATGTGAAAATATTTTTATTTTAAACCACCGATGATCACTTTTCACATTTAGCAGCTTATAATCCACTCAATTACATATAATTTTGTAGATTTTTACCGATTTTATGCACATATACACATGATCTCGCTGCTAATAAAATTCCGTTAACCGATTAACATTCCAAACCATTAGTTAATATAATGTGGTAAAATAAAACACAAAATGTCACAAATTAAAATTGAACATTAATCCGCTCGCAAATAATTATTATTTTTGATTTTTTGGGTTTCTTATCGCACTTCTGAAATTAATTGTAGGAACCGACAGTGGGCAGACAATAACAAAATAAAAAGACTCGAGTATCACGTCTGAACTGTACGACACAATTTATTAGAGTGCGTTCTTTGGTACATCGATCGTTATCAGTTAATCTGCTCGATAATTGGTGCCGTTAGCATTTGATGATCACTATAGTGTATACGTATGTATGCGTGTACAAGAAATTCAATTTTTGTTAATTTATGACTACAATAGTTTTGTCATTATAATAAAAAGAAAAAAGAAAATTTTACTGTCTGCTGAAAATTTTACTTTGACTTTAACTCACGCGGTAATGATATTAATAGTCTCTGGTTCTTCGGTATTGCCGACGAAATGGCACGGCCAGCCTAAAAACCATACACTCCTTATTGATAGAGAGGTTGTTCGACTATTTATTATCGGTTTTCAGAGCTCCAAATGCGATTGTGTTGCTGATTTACGTAGCGAAAGATGCAAAAATTTGGCGTCATGTTCTTTCATTTCCAGCACCTAATCATCAATCACATAGCGTTGTCCTTGTTTCGCTGGCTTCAAATATTTTATCAGTTAGACTTTGCAAGCCTTTAAACCAAGAGGTACATGACAGCTATTGATATTTCCAGGGGCGGATCTAGCATTGAAATTAGGGGAAGGGAGGGTTCCCTGCAATTAAATTCAGCTAAAATGAAAAAAAAAAAACATCAATTGGGGCACCACTTGTCCAGCGCCGTAAGTCGCTGTCGCTTAGTTTGGAACTGCCGCAGTACTGTAGTGAGGTACTAGGAAAGTTTCCGTTTTAAGCGGTGTGGAAGATGTGTCAATTTTTATTATACTAATTTACAAAAAGTCAGTTTTTTATTAGAATATTAGTTTAGGGCGCAAACTGCAGGAGTCATTTAAACCAAACTTTTCTCAGTTTTAAACACTGTGTCAAAAGTAGTCCTTACGTCCGTGCCAACATTGAAAAAACCATTGGCGGGAAGTTGAAAAGTGATTTTAATAAAACCTTTCGAATTTCTGTTAAATATCTATGAATGTATTAACTTTGGTAAACCACTTTTTATCACTAATGAACCCAAATAATTAATGTAAAAACATTTATTTCGAAGAACCCACCTATATATTTGTTGTTTACAGTTCCCTCTCAATTGGTAGTTGGTGCTTAGACCGAAAGAGAATGCTTTATAGAAGTGAGCCCACTTTCTGCAGTGTATTTCTATGAACGTAGTCACTCCATATTACATAAGAACGCTGCAAATATTTTAGATGTTAGGACTAAGTTACGACTCTGATGTGGTAATGAGGGAGTCAAATTCTGAGAAAAACCTATACACTTACATCACATGTATGCAATAATATTCATTGAAATAAATTATGATTTTTTAAGTTTTGGAAAAAAATAATCTGTAAAATTTTTTGAAGTGAATTATATAAATAAAAAAAATATAAAATAAAAAATATTTTTTTCAAAAAAAATCAATTAATCAAATATTTTTACTTTAATATTTTAGAGTGGGGGGGGGGGGGGGGTCATTACCCTGGACCCCCCCTAGATCTGCCACTGCCAATTTCTGGGAACTTCCTCGAATTGACATAGGCGGGACCTCCGCAACACTTTCAGATACAGGTACGGTTTGAGTTTCATATATCTGCAACTTGATCGACACGATCAAATTTTTTAATTAATTATTTAATTAATTCACAATTAAGGACGAGAAGGCACTTCATTTCGACCGAATGCAATAGGTATCTAAAAACTTTACCCGAAATTTTCATCTTTTTGTTGCGAATTTCTACAATTTCAATTCGTTGTGCAAACGTGTATTTTTTTTATTTTCGTTAAGAGCAAAGTTTTTACTATTCAAATATAAAAGAATGACAGCTGCAACTTTCACACGTAAATTAGCGCTTAGTTTACAACGAAGTCCCTTGTTGAAATAACTTATAATATCTCATCAAGGTTCAGTAATTTTCGATGCTATTGGGAGAATATAATGTGAGATGGTTCTAGCAAAACTTTTAGTATGACATTCTAATAGGTGAGTTTCCACTTAAAAAATCTCTGAAAATTGTACACTGCACCTGAAACACTGTGTAACCGAATGAAAAACTAATAATATCCTAGCTGCTGAAAGCCTTTTTTCCAGCAAAATTGTAACGGTGTTTACACAAATATTTCCCAGCGTGTACATCATTAGGCGTCTCATCAGTATGTACAAAAACTGTATAGTTTTAAGAAATCCTTTCTATTCTGTGAGGCTTTATTAAAAAAAAAAAAAGAAACAAAATTTGCATTTGTTAGGATGCTTTTAAATTATTATTTATATTACCTACTACTAGATAATAATTATACTAGGATTTTTACACCTAATACAGCCCTGTCTCACAGCAGTTCAGCACATGCCCAGTTAAACGCTATCTAGTATTCCAGTCCTGACTCCTGTTTGAAACTCAAAGCTTTCAAAATTGTACTAGAGTTGGAATAATTCTGTGGAAAACTTAATGCTCACCAGAGAAAATTACAATTTTGTATTAAAAATTGAAACACGCTCCAGTATTGCTTCAGTACGATATCGTTTATGAAGGAGTATGTTTTGCCATTTCATTGCTTTTGGTAAAATATAATTTCGTAAGCGTGAAATAATCGTTTGTGGGTTTTCCTTATTTTCCAGAAAATTACTATTGAATGCGAGAATCGTGTTCATATTTTGAAAGCATCGGGCTATCGAATGAAACTTTGTTTCGAAGAATGATATTCTTTAAAAAATGAATTTCCATAAATATTTTTTAATAAATTCGAAATAAAAGAAAAATTTCAATAAAATATTAGAAACGTCTTATGGTCAAAAGTAGTTTTGATCGAAATCAGCTAACATAATTTGTTTTGATTATGCATGGCTTGTTAATGCTATGCATGATACTAATAATCAGAGCACCAAATCATTTAATTAATTTTCACACTATAAGTGCTATGTACACATCACAAAATTCGCCTAAGTCAACTTAACCCTTAAACGGACTCTTAGGTCTGTGTGTAGAACTTGCCGTTAAAAAAAACAACAATAGGACAAAAACAAAAATCAAGGAAGAATTAAGGCAGCGATCTGACACTTCATGATATCCTCAACTTATATGGCTAAAATGGAAAATAAGTTGAAGTAGCGCTACTCGTATAATAGACGAAAAATCTGTTTAGACCTGACCTATATATTATAAAATACACAATTTATATGGAAAATTTATTACTTGGAATGGAAACTTTTTTGCCTTTACTATCGTTTACTTTTTTTTATTCCCAAATTTATTGAAATTTTAGTACTGCAGTTTTGAGAAAATATTAAAATAATAAGGCGGTGAAAGCTATATTTGTTTATTTCTTGTATAGATTAAAATGTTAAAAATGTTTATTTCTGCGTATTTGCTGTGATTCCTTAATGCATAAATTATTTCCATTTAAATACATACAATGGTAGTAGGAAATTTATTTTATAAGTATTGGGTTTTGTTCATATGTATGTTCCCTAGTGCCAAAAAAGTATGAAACCAAGTGAATTTTATTTTCTAGTATCCAGAATAATTACAGTGAATTTTCTCTAAATTTGGTCAATAAAAAAAAAAGAAAAAAAAAAGAAAAACTGAGCCGACGATAGGTTGCCGCTATTAAAGGAAATAAATATAGGTTGTCGTTTACTTTGCGGTTGCGGAATTTCAAGAGACTGAAATAACAACATTTTGAAAAATGGTAGATAAAGTTTATAGATTAAAAAACAAAAAAAATCATGACTTCTCCTCACTCTGGGTCTAGGTGTTTCTTCTACGGCACTACAGAAAAAACTTAAACTTAATTCAAAATAATTTTCTTTCGTAAATATCGGTAAGGGCATAATATAAAAATTTATAACTGTGTCTAATTACAAAGATCTAAGCATATAAATTTTATGTATTAATTTTTTGATTTTATGGTAAGATGTAACGTAGATATCTAGTTTGTTTTAAATCTTTGATTTTCCATTTATTATTAGGTCCCAAACTGCAATATGCTCACCAAACTAGAAAAAACAACGTTGTTCGAAGTAATATCAGAAAATATGCTAAATAGCAGATATAGATAATAGATAAATGGTTCAAAGAAACATTGCTAACTCCATAACACATCATTTAAATGATGACTCTAACAAAAAAATAAAAAAAATCATTTCAAATAGTTATAAAACCAAAAAAAAAAAGTATTTAAAAAATAGTACCGATTTACACTTTGTTAACCCGGATAAAGGAAATAAAACGGTCATTATAAAGAAAGAATGTTACCAATCCAAAATGACTAATATGATTAGTGACACAAAATACACACATTATTATTGACAACGACCCAACTCCTGAGCTTCAAAGGAACAACCATAAATTCGTACGAAATCTGACAGATAAAAAATAAATAAATAAATTTCAACGATACTTCTTACGCACAGACACGGCTACATGTCCAAGACTTTATAGTTTACCAAAAATTTACAAACACGACATTCCTATGAGACCAGTTGTATCTGTGATCAACAACCCAAGTTATGCAATATCAGAATACATGACTAAAATGCCCAAAAAATTAATATTGACAATCCAATAAACATAAAGGATGATGATAGCGTATAGATGAATTCTAATGATATACTCATCTCATTAGTACTAATGTGCATACACAATTAGCTCGGCAAGTTGTTAATGAAAAATGGCATTTAATTGAAAATCTGACTCCCATTGACAAAAAAACTTTTTATAGAAATCATAAAATTTTTCGTTGTTGATTGTAACTATTTTTCATATAAAAATAAAATGTATAAACAAAAATGTGGACTGTCCATTGGAAATCCTCTATCGGGGATTCTAGCAGATTTTGCACTGGACCACATAATCAATGAGAGTCTTAGCAACACCATACACAAACCTACATTCATAAAAAAATATATGGATGACATTATTTGCGTAATTCCAAAACACAACAGAGAAACGCATTATTACGTAATTTTAACAATATCAACAACAATTTTAAATTTACTTTGATGTTGTCATCAAAATACCTTTTCTGGATATGCATCTCATTAGTACTGGAGATCAAAAAATCATAACGGATTGGTATTGAAAGCCTTATAGCTCTAACCGTATGATTAATTATTATTCTAATCACCCACCTTCAACATTAATCAACACAGCACAGACATTTGCCAATGGAGTCCTTAATCTAAGACACAATAAATTCCACACAAAGAACAGACAAGTCATCAGCAAAATTCTTACAAAAAACAATTATCCACCACATATAACACAAAAAATCATTAACAAAGCAACAAAAAAGTATAAATATAACATACCGCCTAATGGGCTCAACAAAAACACAAATACTGGAGTTGGACAATACCATCCCATACATCCATCGAACTTCCCATGAAATAAGACGACACCTACAGACGGATAATGATCAGCTTAACATCAACTTCAAATCTATTAACAAACTCAATAGATTATACACAAGAACAAAAGATGATGATAACTGCCCCAAATTACGATTTGGGCCAAACATAAAAAAAATAAAAACCCGACTGTCACAACATAAAAAATACATAGAAAAACACTAAACAGACATCCAACTCAGCACTGGCAACACACTCGTTGGAAACAAGTCATATTTTCAGTTTTGAACAGGCTTTCATCATTGACATAGAGGCAAAAAAAAAAAAAGAGAGAGACATAAGAAGCGTGCCACATATACTTAAATAGAAAATATTTAATTAACATCAGACTAGATACAGAAATAATACACAAAGTATATTACACAATTTTAAATAGCATAAATAGACATATATGTACATACGCACAACCAAAAAAGAGCACATCAAAACCAACAAATCAATATCAACAACATAGGCACAAGCCATCATACATCACATCTGACATGATAATCAAAAACAGCTGATGATTGCTCATTATCGTTTCTAGTCCGGTATTCTTGTGATCTTAGTCTTATACTGTCATTGCTTTTATGTTTATGTCCTTTATTCATCACATAAATGTTATGTTTCTCTAGTTTAAGTTTCAGATATGTAAGGTAAACCATTTTGTTTATTTAAATTTTTCAAATTTTACAATGTTAGATGACTAATGTCATAGATGGCACAAGAAGAAGATATCACATGCAGTACCAAAAAAGTATACAAAATTTATATGGCTGGGTGGTCCATTCCGGAATGGACCACAACATTTGAAATGATATATACGTCGAGTGATTCATATTTTTTCCTATCTGAAATGTTGAGGAAGTCGATCAAATGTATACAAAACTGTTATTATAAAAACATTTGCTTACGGCACGCTCTAAAACTATTATCCATTCCAGAATCTACTACTATGCGACATCTAGTTCTTGTGCCATTGTAATTTGTAGACCCTAGAAAAGGACTCAAAACCACAGACTTGAAATGTCGGGCAAATTCTAAGTAAATCACGATTATTGCTATTTATTATTCATAATAATAATAAAAAAACATTAATTAAGAACAAAATAACTCAAATTTTTGTTATAAACTGCGTAATACCGTTATTATAATATCAATTTTCATTATATCTAACAATTCATGCATCGATCAAAGGTTTCATTCACATCAAATAAATATAAGAAAAGCCAAGACTCTGTCTGTAGCGAAGACGAATGCGCATGACTTGTTTTTAAATAAACATAAAAATAAATTAAATAAATTAAAAAAAATTAGAAAAATAAAAATAAAAGATAAAATTAAAAGAAATAAAATCAAAAAAAAAAAAAAAAATCATAAACTTAATGGAGAATTTAGAACGGGATTCTCTTTTAAGTTTATAAAATTTTCTTTGAATTTATTTCTTTTAATTTTATCTTTTATTTTTATTTTTCTAATTTTTTTTTAATTTATTTAATCTATGCAAATTTTTTAAATTAAAATTTTTTTTTTAATTTTTTTTAACTGGCATCTTTAGCTAGTTTAAAATAAGATCCCTTAAATTTCGTATAATATCCAACGTATCTAATACGTTCGTAATAGTTTCTGACCTTTACCCAAAAATTGAGCATCGAACATGTTAGGAGCAATTACTGTTCCGTGAGGTACATCACTTCAGTCATTACAATTTCAATATCACAATTATACATATAAATTTTTAAAACGATTGCAAAAAAAAGCAGAGATGAAAATTTTTTATCATTTCACTCAACATTATCTTTAATAAAGGATCTTCAAATTTTTCTCCCTTGTGAATCTCCGTGAAAGTACAATATGAAATTTTTTAAGGCCATTTATAGAGTTTTGTGAACCAGTGGACAAACTTTCTAATGACATAAGAAAGCCTTGATTCCAATATAAATTGAGTTAAGATCTATTAAGTTCAATGTATCAGACAAATTAATTCCACTGAAAGGAGTTTCATCAATATATAGGACTCAATAAATTTCTTTTTTCAAAATAATTCTATCTTTAGTTTTAGTTCCCTTGGGGTACGTTCATAAACTTGTCTTCTTTTATTTTCGTTTCCTTGGGGTATGCTGATGATTTTTAGTAACAATACGCATAATTTTTTGGTAGTACTTCTTTTTAGATAATTTACATTGAATCAGGGAAAAATAAATAGGATCATTATGGTACATAGGTACAATACTGCCTGACAATATCTCATTTATTCCACTTTTCTAGCCAGTCATCAGTGATGTATATATCTTGAATCTCATTGAATTATTAAGTTCAGTTATTCCTGTTTCTTAATGATCTGAACCGGACATGTATTCAATTGTTTATCTGTAAGCCAGTGAATCATTATGTCCGCCTTCGACTATACTCAAAACGAATAATTAGATATTATTTAAAGAAATAATTAATAATTTAAATTCCTTATTATATTGACCTATTTCTTTTTCCAGTAGAGTAAAGTACCTGTTATAGGATAGCAGATATATACAACAACATTTTACTTCACCCTTCCGAAAAGGTACGGTAGAATTATAAAGGACTACAGAAAAAAAAAATATCAGCAAAACTAAAATCACAGCTTTTCATAATCTTGCTGGATATGCACTCCATGGGCAAGAAAAGCAGCATGCATAAAACATTCTATTCAATTTCTCATTTTTAACCTAATTCAAAATGAATTAACTTCGTTAAGAAACCTAAGGTCAAGTATAAAACGGCAAATTTTTTTTGCATAATAATTAAAATAAAAAACAACTACACAACAAGAATTAACAGAGATCGTAAATTAAACGGCAAGAGGCAATGAATTCAGCAGGATTTCCCCATCCGTTTTGTTTGAATATAAAAAAAAAAAATTCTCCTTTAGTAAATTTCCTTTTAGGCAAGCTGCATAGCAAAGCAATATATTGGACTCCAACTCAAACTCCAACTACCCGAGCCCTAAAAATGCTACATAAAATAAACTCCAATTGTAGTTGAGTTGTGTGCAAATGATAGTATGAGGTGCCAGGAGGTGGTTCCGTTTGTCCTTTACTCTTCTGCTTCTGTCGGGTTTGTGTCCAGAAAAATGAAATTATGATGATAATCAGGCCGCCATTTTATGAAAGCCATAAATTTGTCGCAGTATAATTTCCAGTCCCGGTTTTGGCTTGTTTTTTCCTCTTTCCTAGTTTGGTTTCCTCTGTGTAAGCTGCACAAACCACTGACACGCCTTGGCGTATATAGTTGTTTTTACAACGGGAATCCCTAGTCCTCTCAGCTATTACCCACCACAATGAAATGCTACCCACCAGTAGTATAGATAATAGTAGTAAGTATGTAGTTGTAGTAATAGTAGTAGTAGTAGTAGAGGAATCTACTTTAACATCCAACAGATTCCCTTAGATTTTTGTCTATGTATCCTTGAGAAGTTCTCTTTATGAATTCGCAGCCTGTTTTCAGGATGAACTGAATGTTGTTATAGGGCTAGCGAAAATAAGTAAATTCTTTCTTCGTTGCTATAAATTTCGGCCCGTCCGGAATTTCGGTACTTTTTTATGAAGAAACAGGCGCTGTGCGGTAATTAAATCAAGTGCTAAGAGGAAAGCAGTTGCATTTCAAGCGAAACACTTGTTTTGATGTAGCACCCTCTGCGATGATGATATGATGGCAGAGAAGTGGCATGGACTTTTTTATGTTAAGTGCGTGGGTTCGTCTTGTTAAATTTATTTTTTTTCTTCTTCAGTTTCTCACTTTAGGAAATTAAAGTTATTCCGTCCGTTGACTGATTTACGTTTCATTTTAGTTTTCTCTTGGAAAATGCTTTTTCTTAACTTATAGAAAATAACAACGAGGGTAACATGATGAGGGAATCAAGAGTTATCGATTACCTATAATTGGAAAATCTCCTGCTTGACAAAAATATGCGGTTACAGGAGCGAGAGAGATTGGTAAGCGCATTAAGTAAAGTGGTAGGGTTGTAGAAAAATGATCCAACTACTAATCATATACCTACCTACATACATACGTTAAAATATATGCAACTGTCTCCTATCTTCGAGGTGCATTTAAGTGCAATCAATAAAAGTGGAAAGTGGACATTTGAATAATCTTTCAGCTATCAGGCAACAAAGGATATGAACTCAAGAACCATTTTACGTACGACTGGGAAAACGGATGGAAATGCACAAGTTCGAACAGAGTTTTCAGTATACTTGGGTAATCATTTTTATCGTCTGGGGTACTTACCCTCTCATGAATTCTTCGATTCAATTTATCATTGATCTGTTATCGGCCCCGTCCCCGAATGGAATGTATGCAGTGAATGTGGGTGGGTGCGAAGATTATATATATACACATATATATGTGTAGGGGGTACTCACCCTCATGCTGGCAAGGTATTTTATTGCCGAATAATTTTTCAAAGGAATGATCGGCTTTAGATGAAGGGTCGTGTTCATCTTGTTACGAATGATAGTGAATATATTGAGACAAGGTGATGGTGGGACAATCAATATTCAGCAAGCACAGGTGGGTGGCCTGATAGAGTACCAAATTCTGGGTATTTTTTTTCCTTGTTTTTTTTTTTTTATTATACCATGCACCATGACATGATAAGGATGCGGAGGGTTAAGGACAGAGGAGCGAAATGAATATTGGGAAACCTCTAAGGGTTGTATAAGCTTTTTTTTTATTGATATAAATCTATTTCGGTGCCAGCTATCCCATATGAATATATATAGGTATGTATTGAGTTTTTGTTTTTCAATAATCCAGAAAATTGCATACATATTATTTCGAATTTATGGTAGAATGGAAACTTGTCGAACATAGTGTTTCATCCAAATTAATAATGCATATGTATGTATATGAAGTTCATGTTTATGGTTATGTTATATTTGTACATATACGAATAGGTAATTGGGCTGGAAATTATAAATAATTATAATAATCACTAGATGATTTAACTATCAATGTATGGCCTTATTAGCTTCGTGCAAATTTGGAGGTTTGCCTTAAGTACCACTTAATGGAGCCTGTGAAACTAGTTTTTTTTTTTTTTTTTATTTTTGAGTGAGGTAGACATCAATTCCGATGGATAAGGTTCAAGACGCTTGAGATTTTTGTTTGAAGTTTATTGTAATTGCATAGAATTAGGTCTCCTCTTCTTTTTCACATATGAGCTATTTATATTGAAAGTGGCGTAAGTCAATATTTTTTACGATGATTATTTAAATATTTTAGTTAAAAAAAAACAATTTAAAAATAATTGTAGGATCTTACAGTATGCTTTTGTGTGTTTTGAAGTAAAGAAGTCTGAAGAAAATAGAAATAAAGGGTTTTCCAATAAGAGGTGTTATTTTGATATTCAAAGAAAAATGCCATTTTTTGAGATAAGTGATCGGATCTTTATTTCATTATAAAGAGGAAGATATGCCGTTAATAATGGAAAATAACATCAGCCAAATGACCATCACGACCACGTCTACAGGACCATATCCTTTTCATGAAATTTTCCATAACCAAATCGCAAAGTGGCTGCCCTATGTCCTCGATAGCCTCACGAATTCCATCTTTGAGGTCTTGAATCGACGCTGGGCTATTGGCGTAGACCTTCTCTTTCACGTGGCCCCAAAGGAAGAAGTCGCAAGGTGTTAATTCACAAGATCTCGGTGGCCAATTGTGATCACCTCTTCGAGAGATAACACGGTCCGGAAACTTTTCCCGTAAAAGATCAATGGTTTCGTTGCTTGTATGGCACGTAGCGCCATCTTGTTGAAAGTAAACGTTGTCCAGATCAATACCATCCAATTCCGGCCATAAAAAATCATTAATCATCTGTCGATAGCGCAATCCATTCACCGTAACTGTTGCTCCAGCCTCATGTTCAAACAAGTAAGGTCCAATGACCCCGCGGGACCATAAACCGCACCAAACAGTCACACGTTGAGGATAAAGAGGCTTTTCAACAATAACTCTTGGGTTTTCCGAGCCGCAGATGCGACAATTCTGCTTGTTGATGAAGCCATCGAGGTGGAAATGGGCCTCATCACTCAAGATGGAATTCCGGATCATTTTCATGCATTTCAAGGACCCAATCAGCAAAGACTCGACGTTGTTGATGATCGGCTGGCTTGAGTTCTTGTGTTAACTGACAAACTGAGGAATGAACAAACCTGGGTTTTCTTCAACACTTTCGGCTACAGCAGCAATATTCTTGGCTGTTCTTGAGCGACGTGCACGGGTTTTATTCTTCACATCACTAACTTGTCCCAACAGCTCGATTTTTTCTACCAATTTCTGTATTGCGGTCCGACAAGGTGCTTCACGACGACCCAAAAATGTTCGAGTTTTACGAACCGTCTCTGCCACATTTTCACCATTTTTATAGTGAATTTTAATAATTTCAATGCGTTGTTGAATCGTGTATCGTTCCATTTTTATTAATGGCGTAGTTTCTACTTGTCAAACGTCAAAAAATGACATCTCCAAAAGTGACATCTACCGAAATAGCGGGCTAATTAAAATAACACCTCTTATTGGAAAACCCTTTACTATACCCGAATAGACTGACACCACTTTCAAAATAAACGGCTCATATAGCCTGTATACATTATCTTGGAAACTCCCCATTATATTCAGATATTTAATCACATAGCAGTTGTTTTTGTACTTCTTCAGTGTAGCAGTGTTCGTCTGGTAGCCTTGTTAAACTTCGGACATCCAGTCATTATTTTGTTTTTTTTTTTCAAATGAGTTGCGATTGTCCAACGAACAGGTTTTGTCATAGAAGCCAAATGATTGTCTCACCGAATTTCCCAGGGAATAGCACCAGACTCTGATAGCGATAAAGTGGAGAATTTTATATCATGCTCGGGGAATAGAATTACAATCAATTGCATCCATGTTCAGAATGCAAACAAGTCTACAAGACTGCACGGAACACCTGTAAATCCATTATCCAGAGAGAAAAATTTCTGTTTAACCAGAGTATCAGACAAAGAATTTTGACAAACCGCAAAGGTAACAAGCCAACGAACAATTTTTGTCCTATAATATAGGGAATAAGTCTTGCGAAATTAACGTATCATAAGAAGCCAGATTATTATCTCACCGAATTTCCAAGGAATCGCATAAGACTCTTATAGCGATAAAGTGGAGAATCCCATTTCATACTCCGGGAATAAAATTTAGTGTTCGACTGAGCGTATTGTCATTTTTCTATAGGAAAGAATGGCACAAGTTTTACAGTTTTCTCTTTCTTATGCTATTTGATGTTTTTATGTTGGCTACGGATGCAATCAATGCCGAAAGAATAAGGTAAAGATAGCGCTTACTATGCTCCGTCTCTCTTGCCCATACGCAAGATTCAGGTAAAAATAACTTTTCAAAATTATAGTTGGAATGAGTTTAATTTCTTATAAGCGATTAAAATATCACTTGGACACAAGAAATTATATTTTTTTTTAATTTAATTCGATTTTCGGGTGTAAAATTTCATCTGATTGGTTTAGTTTTACATGTTTTTTATGTAATAAACGTTTTAAAGGGTGTTCTAGCGTTGATATACACAAACACAATATTTGTGCCACATGAAATAGCAAATCGCTCAGTCTATTGTTATAAGTCAGTAATTGATCCAATATAAAATCAACGATGCCTCGACCTGATGTAGGGAAGCCTAGAAATTTATTCTTTAAAATTTTTATGCATTGTTCGCTCGCTACAGGCTGAACGGAAAGGACAGCAATTTCGGCATCGGGTTCAACTTGTTAACAGTGCATATGCGCACCATTAAATTGTCGTTTAGTGCTAGTGAAAGATGTTTGCGCTACCAATGCACGAATTTATTATCACTAATTGATAGTGAAAAGTATTTGCACTAATACTAATCATTTAGTGATAGTGTAAATTGGAGTTTAATTATCATTTAAATTTAGTGTTGCTGCACGTTTAGTGGTAATGCAAAAACCCCCATCGTTGATAGGAACATATTATCCAATATAGGAAAATCATTAAAAGACAATAGATCTTAGTTTAGTCTACAAATTTATTATTCATGTGGAACTTATTATGCATACGCGACTTAGAGTCATATAGAAAGTTTTCACTTCATACAAAAGGTGGTATGATATGATTAACATATTATGAGGATATTTCTGAATTATTAAAATTAATTTTTCAGAAGGTATATACATATGTATTGGAATTTACCAATTATTTAAATTTTACTGTTAGTATTTAATACACTAGATACATAAATAAATAAATAGAAAGTTTAATTAACTATGGTTAAAAACAGTTGGTTTTCCACATAAGTGGAACTAATGTGTATTTATCTATTTTTCAATAAATTTATCAATATGTCATTATTTTCATGTTTTTAAGCAAGCTAATTTATACCTAACTCCTTAATCATAAAAAAATGCGTCTTTTTTATTACAAATATGGCCGTCCAAATAATCAGCAAATATGGTTACTGGGTAGGGGTATATAAAAAAAGAGATGATATAGGATTTTAGCTCTCCCTTAAAGATTATGAATCTTAATATAACACACAAAATTTCATACCATGACTTCAATACTTATATAAACTTTTCTATTTTTACAGCCGATAACGACGTTATTGACACCAGCACTGGAAGATTTGTTGAATATGATTTTTTGCGATTTGTAAATTGCGGATGTAGAAAAGTAGGGTTACTATGCTCTACAGTTTGTGGCCAGTGTAACGGTCAAGATGGCTCATCAATACCAAAATTCCAATGCAGATGGAGTGCATGAAATCCTGGAGCTTGGTGGAACAACTGTAACGTATATCGAGGACGATGACAATGGTGTCGACATTGACCTTGGGCAACATCATAACGAGGACGCCCACGCACAAGAATAATTTTAAATACGCTATTTTGTATTTGGTCTTAATAATAAATAAATTAAAAACAAAATTCTTGGTCCCGCGTTCACATAGCGTTATACGATATATACGCCCTTATACGCGCTTGTTCTCTCCGCGCAGTACCTCGAAAATGGTTTTAGACACAAAAAAATGCCTTACATGAAAATTGTAGATAATTTTGTAATATAAAAATTTCATAATGACCATGAATGACGTATTTTCCATAGAAAACTAGATAATTTTAGAAAACCGATTTTCGCGCCCTTTGACCTTGAATATCTGGTGACAACAGACACGAGATTATATGAGACTTTTTGCCCAGTCTTTAGAATGCCCAAACAAAGGTTTATACCAATTTACAGCTTGTTCGCTTCCATTCCGAGGTTGGATGCTTATTTTACTGGGGTATCTGAAAAACGCGCTACCGGTGTGCTAAGGTCGCGGCGCAAGGGTACCGGGACGTATGAAACGGAGCGAAAAAGAGATTAAAAATATATTAGTTTAAATTTGTGAACTTATTTCCATTTTCAAATTTGTGGTCTTTTTAAGAATAATTCAAAAATACGTATTTATTTCCACTGGTCTTGCTGACTTATTTCCATTTTAATTGACATGTGCTGAACTATTTCCATTTTTATTTGCGGACTTATTGCGTTATGAAATAATACCGCAATTTATGCGGAGTTATTGTATTTTTTAGTACGGAGCTATTTCGTGCGGAGTTAATTCATGGAGCAAAAAAAAAAAAAAAATGGTTTGCATGGAACTTGTGTCAAGAAATATGTTATTTTGAGCGCTGTTCATATCTGGCATAATACAATTCCTCATGTATTAGGTAAAAAAAACAAATATTAGTACAATCGCATTTAAAGTTTACATCTTTCGTACATACCTGCGTTAGAGAAAGCATTTGACATTTTGTAATGTTTCTTCTCAGCTTTCGTTTTCTGCACTGTTAGCAGACGACTTAACTTTTGGTTTAAAAATATTATTACCATATTCTCTCTAGCAATTGAGCTTCTCTTTGCTCCAGCTAGTTGCCCTGATTTCTATGGATTTCAATTCTACTTTTAATCGCAGCGAAAATATGTAGAAATCACCAAAGGTCAACTGCTCATTCTGAAGTCTGAATGTGGCTGCATTTAACGGTGCCTAGCATTAGAACTATTTATTCCCAAGCGGATAGTTTTAAAGGTTCTTACACTGAAAAAATCAAACAAACATTTTCATCTACTATCAAGTAGATGAGTTTTATTTGCCTTCTTCAAATAGAAATTATAATTGAATTGAACAAATCGTACAAATTTCAAATAAATAGCTTTCGACAATGCATCTACTTCTGATTAGTTGTTATCAACAAATAAGTTTAGTGTACTTGTTTTACCATAAACTTATGCATACTCATGCTTTCTTCTTTTGTAGGATTATTTGAAATGCACACATATTAATCGAAACAGCTACATGAAAGTCGTCATTTTATGTAATCGCCCACTTGAATCGTCGAAAAATAAAAAGAATTATAGCGGGTTTCATAACTAAAAAATCAATGTATTCTTCTCACACCATAAAATAGAAAATGTGTATATGGAGATGGTAAGGTGAAGGAATAGTTGTGCGTTTCTTTATCTTATCAATGAATTTAGTTAGCTCATTGTGTTTCTTATTAACAGTGAAGAATTTTACAGTACAGTATTACTTATTTATGTAAGAGAAATTAAAGATGGAAAGTGTAAACAACTGCTTAAAGAACTAAAATCTCCTAAAAATTCATTGAACCTCGGTATCTTAACGCCATTTTAATAACTCAAGTTATAAATAAGTTCGCATGTATTCATTATAAAAATAATCAAATTATATTTTAAGAATTTTCAGAACATACAGAATTTGCCGCAAACGTTAAAAAACGAAAGCAAGTGTACATTGAAACAAACAGAAGATGGCAGCCTCTCTCTGA
Organism: Dioctria rufipes; assembly: GCA_963924295.1. Classification (NCBI taxonomy): domain Eukaryota; kingdom Metazoa; phylum Arthropoda; class Insecta; order Diptera; family Asilidae; genus Dioctria; species Dioctria rufipes. The sequence goes on along the minus strand of OZ002741.1, from coordinate 247,101,229 downwards.
TCGTTGTTGATGAGACTTTTTATAAATTTAAAGATATCTTTCTTTACTTTAACGATATATTGTTCGACTGTGAACATTTTTTAAAAGCACTTTCTTTATGTTTTCAAGTGCATGAGGTCTTAAATATCGAATATGTTAAGGAATGTCAACAGGCTTGGCATTTTATAGAAATATTGTTTTTTAATTTTGAAATAACTGGACCAAAAAATTAATTCTCTAAAGCTATTGTTATCCTAACTTGAGAAATAGCCATGAGCGAATAAACACATTTAATTTTATACTATTAAATTAATGTGAGTATATTAAAAACTATACAAAAAGTAAACTGAAATTGTTTTTATTTCTTTGAAATCATTTAGTAATCGTAGATGCTTTAAAATAAAAATTCTTGTTGAAATAACCATCCTTGTATGAACCTGCCCTAAATATGTGACGATTTATTGAAGTTTAATACCTAAATCATGTAAATTCTTTGAGTGAAATATATATTTCTGTAGTTCATTACTCGAAAAAGTTGTTGTTTCAGATAAAAATATTACATGAATTGTATAAAATGTCTCGTCGTTTTAGCAACAGATGAACTGTCTAAATAGATTAATTCAAATCAGTAATGAATGTTTAATGATTCATGTAAATAAAATTAATTTATTTAACTAGATTTGATTAAATGCCTCATCGACATTGTTTTGTTGGATACATTTTGACTAGAAATTGTAGTTGAGTTATTAACGATTTTAAATAAATTTTCTAAAATTATTTTTCAGTGTACGATTTTCTTCCCAAAAATTGTTGTAATCCTGTAGACGCTCTAATATTCTAGCATGGAACTCGAACTAGTTGGAACCATCATACTCGAGCCTTATCATTTTCAGGCGAAACATCTAAATAAGAACCGTAATGTTTAACAAATAAATAATTTAATATATACCTAAAATTTGGAGTCCTTAAAATTTCCGTAGTCTTACGAGGATGACTGTTACTTTGCTTATGGTTGTTGTTAAGGAAGTGTTTTGTTGCAAGGAGTAAGTTGTGTGGAATGTTCGTATCAAAAATACTTATCAGAAGAGAGATCATGAACAATCTTAAATTGGTTTACAATCTCTCATTTAATGTAATTATACCCGTTAAAATATGTTAGAGAGGTTTAAATTATAAAAACAAAAAAAAAAAAAACACGTGTTTACATGACTTTTCTATAAGAAATAAACGGTGATGTAAACCAGACTTTTTACCCTGTACAAACAAGAAAGAGCTTATTTCATTTACACTATGATTGCGTCTCGTCGGCTGTCTACCTAGCGCATAAAAACGAACACCAATCTTAATTTTCTGCCTGATAAGGATTACAACGAAATTGTAATTATGTTATTAAAGTAAATATTCAAATTCAGGCACCCTTAAGTATCTCAAAATCTTTAAGTGCTTAGAAGGCTGATAACACGATGTGCTTATAACCTTAAACCATATTTAAAAGCAACAAATCTTACCCTCTTGACCTAAAGAATGCTGTGTGTGTGTGGGTGTGTGTGTGTGTAAAGTCGTCGTTGCTTTTCAATGCAATCCTAGCAAATAATCTAAGAAAACACTTCTGGGGGAGAGATTTGTTTGCGAATGTCTTTTAAAACTTTCTAAATGCTTTATTTGTCCCTGAAAATCTCAAAGACAAGCACGAATCTTACCCATTTGTTTTTCTTTAGACTTTTCTTCCTTCATTAAAAATGGTCTTTTGGGGCAGACAGCGCTTAGTCAAGAATTTCCATTTAAGCTTCAAGTCCTGCTATATGCGAAGTTATGAATATTCATGAATGATGAAGGCTAGGCAATGGAGCTATGATGGGTAGTATAAGGTCTGGTCTCTGGTATACCTCATTTGCTCTCTTGAAGATTTCCTACCTCACACCAAGCTCTATCCCAATAAGACTCGTTAATTGAAGATAAGTATGGGATTAGAGCTGGAGCTTCTATGTTTAAAGATAAATTTGTGATTCTAGCGGTTATAATATTTCCGTGTGAAGTGCTTTCCTTGGAAATTACTCTTTAGATGATATTTTTTTGGAGATTTACGGCTTGGATGATCCATCATTGCCAAATTTCTGTATGCTCGATAAGAGAGTACGCTTATTTTTGAAATAATGACAGACTGATGGGGAAATAATATTGAGAAATATGAAATATAACTATGAAAAATTACTACCACCGCCTTTATATCCAGGCAATACATTTTTTTTTCGAATTCTTGTTTGATGTATGGGTATCTGCAATCGATATAGAGATATACATACGTGTGGATACTGATGTATAATGATTGAATGACTTTAAATAAAAATTATTCGGTAGTTTATTTTTGAAAATGTATTCTGGTGTATCAACTGGATAGATTTTGAATGGACTCAGTATAGAAGTGGATTGATAGGAAGTGTTATGACCGTATTTCGTTAGATGGAGTTCAGTGCACAAATTTAAATATTTATGTTTTTTTCATCCAAGTCCGTTTTAAAGCGATTTTGTTATGGTACCTTTCTTCTTGTTTTGCTACGACAGCAGATGCAAGAAATAATTAAGAAGAATTTTGTGGAACGGATTTCAGCTTTTTTTGAAAATATGTTTCAAAAATTGTGAGTTCGTCGGAGTTTTAAAAATTATTATGTTTTTCTTTTTCGAAAACTTGATATGTATACTGTATAGGTACCAATATAGTTAGGCATATCTCATGCTAATCGTTTTGGCTAAATACATTGTACATAATGGTTCTAATACAGTGGGCAAAGTTCGCATTTTGTTCATTCTTAATCCTAGTTGAAATACTTTGATTATTGGTGGAGCTTTCTCAAACAATGGACAAAAGTTTTTCCTTGCCATTCGACGGCTGTTGTTTTTTTTACTATGATTTGAACGTAATAAGGATTACATTGGTAGGTTGTACCACAGACAAGTAATAACAGACAAGCCACTCAGTTTATATTAACCGACAAGATTAACTAATAAGTCTTGACTATGTTTAGCGAAGCTCCGAACAATGAAATGCATCGAAAAAATTTTTTCATTGACTGAAATCATTTCTTTTTGTTGTGCTCATTGTCGTTTGTAAACCAACGTAGAACCCTTGTGTATAGAACTAAATAGTGATTGCGAAATTGCTTCCTTGTTATAATGTCAGATGGATCTGCTTGCACCATTTTGAACTGTTTTGCTCACGCTCAGTTGCTAAAAGTTCTGCAACTGAAGTATGAATAAGATCATGAAGTTCAAGAGCATAGACAACATATACATAGATAGCAACATACACATAGATAACAATTTTTATGAACGTAGAAGCGTAGATGCTTAGATAAGCATTAATGTTTTCTTAGAAATTTACCGAAAATGTTTCGGTAGAATTTTTAATCACTTTGGTCTGGAGTCTTTCTCAATTATCTCCAATACTTTCATGTGTGCCGTTGTCGACTTCCAATCCATATTGCAAAAAAATTTCCAGTGAATTTTTAAGAAAAAAGTACTGAATACTGAATATTGCAGAACATCACTTTTGCCCATAGGCGTTGGATATCTGTTATTAGTTATCTGTGGTTGTACTATACGCATAACACATATAGGATAACATTTTTTTTTATATCCATCGTTTTGTGAGACTTATCCTCAGAAACAAGTAATATTACCGGCCTTGGTTTATTTTCCTATTCGAGCCATTTATTAAGTTAATTCGCAACATATTCGAAGATTCTCATTTGTCATCCAACATGTTTCTGTGTATGGAAGTACTTTCGAGTGAGTCCTTTCTATCAGCATGAGCTGACAGCTCAGTCAGTGATCAGGCACGTTAACACCTCGGCTATTGCGGGAGAGCTAGTTGGGTGGGTACGCAAAATCCTTCCGCTGTCACTGTCCATTCATAAAAGTTCGTACCTGACAAAAACAAAGCACACATCCAGCCCTGAAGGGTCCCTGACACCACTTATACTTTTACTTATATTGAAGACGAAGATGTTACTGTCTTCAGGCTATTGACCATCCACCCTACGACATTGCGGATATAATTTCTAAATGTCCCTGATTGACCCTGAAAAGAGCGGGGGAGTGAACCTATACGACCCCTATCTTGATGAGGGCTCCAAGAGAGAAGAGGATATATCAAAACTTTAGCACGCCATCACCTTATAAAGGCAATTGTATATTTCAAAATTGGTACAACATTAGTTAACTCTACTTTTCGAATGGTAGAGATCCCGCACACGGAACGTATCTAAAATGTTTCATTTCAGCAATATCACTTAAATATTCTGGACACACATAATGCATGTGCCTAAAATTTCTTCAGCAATATCTATTGCTATTTAATCATAGTTGTGAATTGTCTTCATATTTTAAAAGTAAATGAGACTTATCATATATCGTTATTTAATCATAATTCTCAAATATAGTAATATTTCAAAAACTGCACATGGCGTCAACTTACATGTACTTGTGTTGATAGAGGTCCCCCGCAGAGGCCTCCGTGGTGGTCCGCTTGACCTAGATTCAAAAATGTAACAAATTTTCTCTTTATTTTAACCCATATGTCCTCTAAAATTTCCACTAAAATAAGAAATTTGTCTCTGATATTGCTTAAGAAGGTATAGAAATTAAACTAGTACTTGGGCGTTATGGTTCCCTGTATAACGTTGGACTAGATACGAATTAGTACTAAGGTGATAACTAAATGCCATTGCAACCTTGGATACTGTAGCTTCGACGGGATATGTCCGAGTTTGTGACTGGATGTTACTTAGATATTGCAGCTTTGACGGGGTAGATCTGACTTCGTGACTGGATGTTACTGTGGCTATTGGATATTGAGCCTTCTATCGAGATTAATGCTGAGGCTGTGAATGGGTGTCACAACCCCGACTGATGATGAATCTATTACGAAATTACGGACTGTGCCGGCGACTGGAGGTCACTATAACAATTGAATATTGAAACTTTTGTCGAGATTAATACTGGCTTTGTGACTGGATGTAACTATAAGAAGCGATGAGGAATTCTGTGGGGTGCAACTGAGTTATTGACTGGAGTCACTGTTTCCCTGTTTTCTTCTCTACTCTTGTTCAGACTCCGCTTCCATCACAATCCTTCTCACGTTTCAAAACAATTTTTATCTTGCGGCCTCGCGAGGTTCAATACTCATGTATAACTGTTCTACTCTTTAATTTTCTAACACTCTTTTCACTTTCGACATATGTAGAATCCAGAATGGCGATCTTTTTTCTTCCCTCATCCGGCCTCACTTTTTCTAGAGTTTATACCATAGATGAAATTTAAAGGATATACTAAGTTTGTTATTCTGTTTGTAACACCTCGAAATAATCATGGTAGAGCAAAATGGATTGGACACCCACGCATAATATTAAAAGTTATTTTGATTTTTGCATGGCCGAGAACGCGTATACTTAGAGAGCTGAAATTTTGCACACAGTCGTTAAAAAAAAAGTAAAATTAAGTTCGGAAATGAGACAAATCTGGCAACTCCTTCGTGGGGTTGCCATAGAAAAATTTCGCTTTCCACTATATGTTTGGGCACTCCCTGAGAACGCGTCGACGTGTTTTCATTGTACTAGCAAATAAAATTTAAAAAACGAACAAAATCGGGCAACCCCTTCTTGGTGTTTCCATATAGTTTTTTTACGTATACTTTGAAAACAATCAGTCCAAGACATTTTTATTGTACTAAAAACTTCTTCAGAATACGAAAACCTATAAAATTGGTTATAATCATTTTTTCTGTCCGACAGAAATATATGCGAAAAACCACTTCAAAAATCAAACTTGCACTGAATGGTGACAGTACGAAATTTTATAAGGGCGTTCATTTAGGGTATCACAAGAATTGGTCTTAGACCAATTCTAGCTTTTTTACTAGTTTTTTTTCAGATTATTTCCTTGGATTTTTCTATCTTTTCACCTTTTTCAATACTTTTGCACCCCAAGAATCTGACTGCCCGGAAGAGGTCTTCCTTTTTTCTTTTCCAATTTTCTAGTGAGTGGCGCGCCGTCAGACGTAAAACGTATAGCATAAGAATGAGCACCGTCACCATCTCTCAGTGATGCAGGTGCAGCAGTTTTCTTCATGCAGCACTGTTTACGATGTCTTTCGGCGGACGATGGAAAAACCATTATCGGCATCAGAACTGAATGCAATTAGCACACATAATTGTGGTTTCTTTTCCATGCGTAGATCTGTCATCATTTCTTCTTGGTTTGCGGCTTATAAAAACGAAAGGATGTCAGCCAACCAGTTCTAATGAATTCTTTAGTGTTTGCAGATCTAGCTTTACTAATACTTTTAGGCTCCGTATCTACCAATAAAAGATGTCTTTTTAGAAATAAGTTCAGTCAGGTCCTGCGCTGCCAATCTTATGTAAATAGATTTATTCTTTTTTAGTTCTAATGATTTTTCAGTCCATATTGAGTAGATCTAGTGGAAAGCCCGCTATCTTCATTTCTTCAGACTCAGAAAAATCTATTTTAGCAACATCTTCCACTACTCTTCCATGTAAGCGATCTTGTATTGCCGATCTGGGTATCCCATATTTTAGGACGATTTTGTGAACGCTTAGATTTTGATATACTTAGTATTTCAAAGAAAGCCTTTTCAATGACATCAGTAATCGCTGCTCCTTTTGATCATTTCAGTTTACGCTTTTGTTGGTGTGTCGTTTCATCGTATTAGCTACTGTTCCGGTCACAATTTTTAAATTATCTTCCAAGTTCAGTTTTCCAAATAAATTATTGAAACAGAAAAGAAAAAACTTCAAAATTCCATGAAAGTCATTTGTGGCCGAATACTAATATAAATGTTAGCCATACAACAGTCTTTATACGCAGCCAAATTCTAAGATTTGAGACCACAACTCAAACTTTCCGTTTACATAATGAAAACACATATGTCATACTATAAATACGTGTGTTAGTAAAAATACTTAGTATTCGTCTGAGCCCGGCCGAATTCTGAAATCTTTTTGAAATTATTATTTCAGTCCTTAGTTATTTAAAAATTTATAGAAATATATGAATTTGCGTGTTTTCTGTTTTTTTTTTATTGGAGAAAATGTATTATTTATACTAATTCTTTTTACATATTCACTAATATAATTATCATCGCGAGACATAATAGCGACAAGTTACCTTATCGTAACGGTAAAACTCTTTCATTACAAAAGAAAAAATACGTTTGTAGCATTTCTCACTTTCGATCGACAAAGTTGACCGACTTAGCCACTTACCCCGGGAGTTACACGAGATAGTACAGCTTGCATGCAACTTGCACAGCCATACTTCTTGCAAGTGTAATCCAACCTGCCAGCTTTCAGCGAACTTGCATGATGAAAAATCATGGCAGCTGTGGTGATCAGCGTTGCCGAAATACTGCAAATGCAGTATTTCTACTTTATTTTAAACTCACATACCGCAATATTGCAATTCCGTGTAAAATACTGCAATTTTGAATTTTAATTACGTTTTGTAGGAAATACTGAAAATTTTAAATTTCATTGCGGCTAGCTTGGTAATACTTTCGTGATGTGGTGAATATAAAATAATGTAAAGTTTGTAATCGTCTCATTCGCAGTGCCCAGCCCTTCATACATTCATTGACAGTGGACATATGACAGTGACATTGGCCGGGTTTCTGCTGCTGCCAATTTAGCAATAACTTAGCTCTGTATGTTAATTTAATATAATGTTTGGGATGGATTGCTTCATTTCCAAAACATTCTACTGAAGTTGACATACGCATCTCAGCCAGTTGTCTGCGGCATAAACTTGGCCAGTAGCAATGACATCACTACTTTAAAGCCGGGAAAAAAATGTGAATAAATATTCGAGCTCAAGATGGGTAGGTACGATAAAATGAAGAATAATTCAATATTTTTCTTTAAAGATTTGTAAAAAGGATTAAACTGAGGGATAGCACATTATCAGATAAAACTGCAACTTATTCAAAGGAGCTTCCCAAAGTAGAAAACAGGGAAAATCTGATTGCTGAAAACGTAATTAGGTAGGCATATAAATTATAGTCCAAAATAAAAAAAGGCTCTCCTAACTTTAATAAATATACGCCAAAAGAATCGAAAATAAAGTTCAAAAAAAAATTTCCCAGGATTTTGATAAAACAATTCGAATGGCTCCAGGAACAGAACAGATTTCCGTTTTGTAAGTATTGCTTCAAAACATTAAATAACAATGTAATTAGTTTAAAGAGACATCAAGAATCGACTGATCATATTGAGTTGAAAAAAACTCTTTATGCAAACGAAAAATCTTTAAAAAGGAAATTTCATTGCAAAAAGAGGATGTTTCGTATCAGCATGAACCATATACTCATCAGTACGGCTTTGTTCCTGCTTGCCGTATACGACAAAGTAAACAGCCAAGCTGACCTCATATATAGACTTCGAATAAATTTTAAGTGTGAATTTTATGATGCGAAATACTACGTATTTACTTGAATGCCTAGGAAGATTTAGCCCTATGCGGGACTAGAATTTCATAGAGTTTTGCTATGAAAATTCATAGCGAAGTAAGACAATACGAAATTGACTCAGTTTGCTGCTAAGTCTGCAGCTCGAGAATTGAGTTGAAAAAAACTCTTTATTCAAACGAAAAATTTTTACTTTACTTTGGTGTATACGGCAGGTAGGAACCAAGCTGTACTGACGATTATACGGTTCCTGCTTATATTAAACGTCCTCTTTTTGCAATGAAAAATTTTTTTTAAAGATTTTTCGTTTGCATAAAGAGTTTTTTTCAACTCAATTCTCGAGCTGCAGACTTAGCAGCAAACTGAGTCAAATCATATTGACTTATTTCGCTATGAATTTTCATAGAAAAACTCTATGATCATATTGAGCATGGAAAATCATTAAAAAATCAAATTAAATTTGATGAAATTCCTTATCTAGAGGAATACAGAAGGAAACAAGATTTACGGAAAATTTCTAAACTAAAAATTATTATATTTTTGGTCGAAAATAACTTACCGTTTTTATTAATTAGTGCTTTGACTGACCTGATAAAAAACATAGATAAAGATTCTGATATTGTGAAATTATTTAAATCTGGAACGACAAAGGCCTCGGAAACAATTGCAGAAAATTTTGGAAAATCTCTGATATTAGCTGAAAGTACTGACGTCAGTAACTGTAAATCGTTGGTGGTTGTTTGTCGATATTTTAATTTTATTTTCGATAAAGTTAAGGACATATTTTGGACACTGCTGCAATTAACAGAATTGAATGTTAAAACCATTTTTGATACCATATCGGTATTTTTAAAAAGCAATTGTAAATATGATCGGTTGCGCCACAGATAATGCGTCAATAATGATGGGGGAAAAAGAATGCAGTTTGAGCACTTTTCGAAAAAGAAAATCCTTATTTATTAACTATGAATTCCATTTGCCATTTATTAAATTTGCGCTCGTCTGCAGCATCGAAAAAGTTACCATCTGAACTAGAAATATTCGTGAGGAACATATATTTCTTCTTTTTGCATATCCCCAAGCGAACATTTGATTTTCAAGAACTTTAGGAAGCTTTCGCCGAAATAAGTTGGCTTTCTTGGAGCAAAGTATTTCTAGAATTCTAAGTAGACGGACTGATTTAGAGTAATATTTTGTACTTTTTAGTGAAAATAATTTGGACCTTGCCAAAGATATTTCTTTTAAACTGAATGTAACTAACTAACTACTTGAATTTTCTTTCATATGTTTCATTAATTAATTAACAAGGTTAATGTTGAGTTCCAATATGAATATTTAAGAATACATGTATTATTGCCAGTGCTTGAAGGCTTTTTTAATTCCATATCTTCTACTTTTCTGAAAAAAAAAAAAAAAAAAATACATTGATGAAATAAATATGGAAATGTTGTTGAAGCATGAATACTTTTTAGACATTGAGCAAGTAGATATTGGTGCTAATGCTCAACTTTTAGTAAATTCTGCACAATTAACACCTGAAGAAATTTTGAACATTAAAAAAACAAGGTTTGGAATATTATAAGGAATTATGCATTCAAATTTTAAAGGCAAGATTTTTGAGGCTATACAATGTATTAATCTCATAAAGTTGGGTAGCAGTTTAGTTGATCTAATCTTCTTATTACTAAGCCATTGATTGGATCTAGAATGGCGACAGCTGCAAAGCATAAATTATGTTTCAACTGATTTGGATTTGGAAGCATTTTTTATTAAGAAATGGTATAAAAGAAATTATATTTCCCAAATTAAAACAATTCATTGGTAGAATTCTGAGTTTGCCGTACAGTAACTAGTGTAGCAGCGGAATGAGTTTTTTCCCAGTTAAATTTAATTAAAAGCGATCAAAGAATTCGTTTAAAGATTGAGACGCTTGATGCCATAATGTTTGCAAAGGAACTATTAAATAAAATTTCTGTCGTACAATGGAATCCTTTTAAGACATTGATTCAAAATTATCATAAAAATTAATTAAGTCGGTACCACCATTAAATGGCTTAGTGAATATTGCCATTAATATGTAGGTAGTAATTATATATTGAAAAAAGTTTTGAATTTTTGTGCTATATAATGATATAATAATTTTGACTGAATTATATTGTTGTTTTGCCTGTTTAAAAGTTTTTTTTTCTGAGATTTTTTTAATTAAATTTTTGAATGAATTCTTATTTTTTTATTTGTTATACAGAAATCTAATAAAAATGTTGTTTATTGTTGCATTGGTGTAACTAACCGCACCGTTAGCCCCGCCACTCGGGGAAGTCCACAATTTCCTATGGGCCCACGAAAGCCTACAAAATTAATATTTTCATATGAAGTGATGAAAATTGAAACCACACAAAATAACAACGCTGGATTAATAAGCAGTAGATTCACTCAATTAAAATTCGGTTTTTGAATAGAAATTATATTAACTCTGTAATGATATCATTATTTCAGTTCCATTATAGGCTTTGAGAAACTGCAAATACGCTGGCTAGACAGTAGTGTTGAATTGATGATACAACAATAAAAAGCCGAGAAGTCTTCTATTATTTGTACTTAAAAAAGATAAAGTTTTGAAATTCCCTGAAGCTTACAACACTGTTGTACGGTGTGATCAGTGGATTCGAACTGTTACTTTAAGTAATCATATATTTCCGGCTACTTATATGGGAAGCTTTTTCCCCTTTCACTTTTGGCTTGCTTAAGCGTTTCTCTCAGACACTCATCTGGTTTCCTTTTAATGTGCTTTCGTGAGCATATGCTGAGGCTGCTAGTAGTCTTTTAACAGGTTTAATGATGAATGTAGAGCACGTAGTAATTCTAAACAAATAAGTTTGGTAATCCAGATCTTGGCAACACCGCTCATAGTACCCAACTCTGGCTTGGAGTGGGTGTAGTGAAGGCACTGTTGGGAGATCGTAAGAATGTTCCCATATTGTGGGAATTTCTGGGTTGAAAAAAATAAAAAAGGGAGAAGGGAATAATTTCGACTCCCAGTACAAAATTATTTGAAACATCATATATCTAGAGTTCGGAAAATATTTCCGTATAATTGACACAAAAAATTAAATTTTCCTGCGCAAGTATTTTTATTTGTGGGGGGGTGGCCCATACATTCTTAGTTGCCTGGTTGCAATACGTAGTTCATAATAATATACATATTCTTACGGGAAATAAAATGCGACAAGCGACATCTATTATTTCGGATATAAACAACTGTAAGTTCGGAGAACTTACAATAGAAAAGGAGAAGCGACATCTATTGGTTCGGATAGTAAGCAACTTAATGATCGGAGAATTGATGTTTCTAAAATGAAATCTTCGGGAAGGCTATGGACAATTTGTAGAGTATAAATACAGAAACTTGTTTTGTTACCGCCAGGACAAAAGGGAGCAGACAGTAGACTGCTTCCTTGATGTAGAGAAAGCGTTTCACTCAGTTTGGACAAACGGGCTAATTTTCAAAATTATAAACCTCGAGTTACCGCTTTATCTCACCCGGCTTATGTATAGCTTTCTTTCATCTCGGAATTTCTTCATAGAAATCGAGAATGCCAAGTCTCAGGCAATATCAGTCAATGCTGGTATCCACCAAGGTTCGGTTCTCGGATCAACTCTCTTCAATCTTTTCACCTATGATCAGCTTTCCAACAACTCAAATTCCACCACACTACTCTATGTTGATGACTCACTTACCTACGCCCACTCCAAGTCAGCCAACTTCGCTGCTACCAAACTTGAGCGGCATGTTCTCAAACTCGATGAATTCTACAGAAAGTGTTGCATCAAAATCAATATAAACAAATCTGAAATGATTTGAATCCGAAACTCCTCCACAAGGGGAAGACCCAATCTCGCCACACGAGTCAACAACATCAAAATCGAGGTCAATAACGAAAAGCTTCAGCCTTCAAAGAACACCAAATATCTTGGTGTCTCTTTCAATAATCTGTTGAAATTCAACAATCACGCCTAGCTGATCATGAGGAAAGCCAACTACGCTTACTCCCTACTCAACCCTATTATCAGAAGGAGAAACGGTTACCCGGAAGATATAAAGCTGCTTATACAGGGTGATTCAGATCAAGATACCTTCCGGTATCGCGATTTATTGAGGTAAGCTGATCATATAATTGTTCCACATACCCCCCCCCCCCCCCAAAACCTTCCTTTAGGAGCTGTGGCCAGTTGAAGATTTCGCCAATATTCGTGTGAATAAATGAGTATAACTTTTGAATCACCCTATAGATTTTGGTTATTGTTAGCTTATTAAATAGCCAAGAATAGTAGCTGTCGAAGAGTGTATTGCTCTGTATGTTTTAATTAAGCATCTTTAAAATATTCGTAAATATTTCCAAAACATTGATTTTTTTTACACACAAATTTCATAAATACCGTTATTTATTTCAAAAACTTTTGTGTGTAAAAAAATCAAAATTTTGGAAATACTTGAGAATAATTTAAAGATGCTCACTTAAAAAATACAGAGCAATACACTTCTCAACAGCTACTATTCTTGGCTATTTAATAAGCCAACAATAACCAAAATCTATAGTGTGGTTCAAAAGTTATACTCATTTAGTCCCATCAGGGTTCACGAATATTGGCGAAATCTTCAACTAGCCACAGCTCCTAAAGGAAGGTTTCTAGGCAGGGGGGGGGGGGGGGTATGTTGAACAATTTTTTGATCAGCTTACCTTAAGGAATCGCGTGGTATACCGGAAGGTATCTTCTTCTGAATCACCCTGTATATAAACAGCTCATCCGCCGAATTATTTGCTATTGCTTCTTCATCTGGTACACCATTTCGCCATCCTAAATGAAGCAAATCAGCGCCCTCGAAAGAAAGATCCTAATGGCCTGTACAGGTGTGTACAGGAAACCTGACGGACACTACTTTTCCAACACCTTTTTGTACGACTACCTCCTAACTCTCGCGCTCAAACAACTTCCGAAGATCTCTTAACATCCAAACCCCTTCATTAGTCAGCTTTCAACGCATCTCCAAGTTGAAAACTTCCATTATTTATCACCTCTTCACCTTATCAACTCGGAAACGAGAAACATTTATTACCTGGGCGAAAGATTTACGTTCCTCGTTAGTAAAGGAAGCCACCATCGTGGATAGGACACCATCCTGGCATCTCGATCATCGTGGGATTTATCAACGCTGGACCATTCTGGACTTTCAAGAAATATTTCTGATCATATTGGAAGAAACGACAGTCTTCAACCCACAAAAAGCTAGAGAAATCTCTAACATTCCACAACCTCCCACTCCCATCCAACTTTCAGATACATCCACACATCACAAAATTGTTAAGTAACAGACAAGAACACAGCTTGCTGTCGCGAAACAAGCTGAATAATTTTTCGACATCGCGTAATCTAAATTTAATAATTATTCGAACAATTAAAGTGCAAAGTGAATCAAAGACATAGGTGAAACCTAGGCCAAAAATAAAGCATGTACGTAAATATTTTCAAATATGCCGGGATATCGGTTCGGTTTATAATTTCGCAAATAATTCGTTTTGTTCCGTAAATCGCGTGTGAAGAACTCTGATTGTTTGATTGTTACCGCCAGGAATGAGTCTTGTCTCAGACAGGGACGTGAACGTAGTAAACTATTTGGATTGTGATAATTTGAAGTACAGTACTAGCAATAATTAAAGTAGAGTTGTTTGTGAGTTTGTTAAAGTAAACAGTATAGGAAAAAAAGAGCTTATAACTCACAAGAAATATTGTATTTCAAATAATTAACTAAGGCCATGCTTGTAACAATATTTTCTAATCAGAAATCATATGGATTTTTATATTCCAAAAGAATGCTGTTTTTTTGAGCTCTCAGGGGAACATCTTGGGAGGTTTCTACAAGAGTACAAAAAGAGAAAACTTTCATCATCTTATGCATATATTCTTTTACCTTAAACATTTGAATATCGATTGATATTCTGTCCCAATACCCACGATTTTTCTTTTAACTCTTACATGCAATGCAAGGGAACATTTTGGGCACGCTACTATAATCCAAATTAGGTCCCTTGTAAAATAAAAAAAAAACAACGTTCGCAAAATGCACTTTTCTACTCTGAATTTTTTGGTTTTATAGAAAAATTGAAAAGAATTTAATGGATAATAAATGATGCAGCAAATGATTCAGAGTTTTTAGCCATAAATGAATGGTTTGATTCATAATCAAACTGGAATGTTTGCTGATAGTAACAAATGCAGAACAAATAGAGAAACATTGGCAAATAAATAATAACTGATTTGCGGTATTCTTATTTTCAGGATGTTTGTTCATCGGTAAATAAATAGGTTTTATTGTAATAATTGCCTCGCATTTCTGGTTAAGTTATTTCAAATACTTATGGGAAATTTTTCGCAGAGCCTAGACATTGAATCAAAAATACCAGATTGGTTACTTTGGGCTAATTTGGGCACAAGTGACGAAATTGTATATTATTAACTGTGATATGAATGTTAGCCTCTGATTCACCCTGTATATGAAAAGCCCCATGTATTTAAAAAGATGCTTTCGAAAATTGACTGTTGTAACTTTTTTAGTGATGTGCGGAATGAGAGATCGCAACTAAAAATAAATTGCACACAACTGAACACCGCTACACACTATAGAATATGAGGATCACACAAATGCGTATACGCGAAATACTAATAAAGTTGTGGCAAAATAGGTGCAAGAGCGGTCTCACACACTTATGCTATCAACGGAATGTTAAGTATATGCATGCATTGATGAATTTAATTTCCTAATCATTATTTATGTAGGTACTAATATAAGATTTCAGTGCTTGTATACAAGTCTGCTAAAAAAAAAGGAATGAATAAAATGCAAATGAATGTGGACTGTATATGAACGTATGTGAGATAATAATAGAGAGTTGTTATTTAGGTGTTGATCATCTTTATTTGCCGATAGTTCTTCTTTAGCATAAAGTATAAATTACTTAGGTCATCATCCATTGTTCCATCTTCACTGATAAAATTTCACAAAGATGGAGAAAAAAATTACTATCAATTTTACCACGTCCATGTTTCTGGCAGGCGGGCTTAACTTTGAATCAAATAATGTGTTAAAGTTACTTTGAAGTTTTTTAAATATTGCGAGTATACTATACATCTAATAAATATCTATAAGTATCGGTATCAGAGTTTACTATAAAACTATGATGATTACACAGACAACCCTTTGTTGTCTAAATTTATCCAACGCAAACTTGTCAGGACGAGTTTATTAAAGTCTGCAAGAGAAGTAGAAGTTGTTCAAACTCATCGGCATACACTACGTTTACTGACGTAAACTACGAAGAATTCATTTCGTAAGTTTTCAACTCTCTATAAGCTTGTAATTACTTTAGAAATATGCAGATGTCTGTCGGTTGTAAATAAAAGCGTTCATTCCTTGCTATTAAAGTAGAAACACAAATCCTAACCACATCTACCCTTTGTAAAATGAAAGGACACAAATGTCCCAGGCGATTTTGTCCCTGTTAGAAGAGCTGCTATAGTGCTGCTGAATAAATAACCTCACAACGGTTTTGCTTGATGCCTGACTTTTATTGTTCACTTGATAACCTGTGTACCTACTACCTACATAATATACATACATATACCATCCTGACACCATCAGTCTCAATATATCTAGCAAGTAGGAAGTCACTTGGCTGAGTGATAGTAAAAAGCGATAGGTGAATTGCGGGCAAAATGTGATGGGAACTTAACAACTCCTTTTAGTCAGTTTTGTAGTATGCACGTCCGGAAACTTAATTATACCCAACATTAAAATTTCAAATTTTTGATGAAATTATTCAAATTCAGATACAAAACTTTCCAAGTAGTTAGTTAGCGGGCTAAAAATATCTTAAAGTACATTTTCCGTTGACTGCTTTGGTTGTTTCAAACCTCAGGAGATATATTGCATTATCCAGCAAAATGTTTTTGTTTACCTTGACTAACTATAGAAACCAAACTTATGTGTATGTATATATGTATGTATGTATACGTCGTGGAGTCTTGTACTTTCCTGTTAGGCTTCACTTAACTTAACTATAAGAAAGAGGACTAACTTTTAAAGTAAATATAGGTGGCGCGATTGAATTGCTTTCTCATGAACTTTATAAGATTTTGTTACCTATACCATAAGAATGGATGTTGAGATTTTTCCAACTTTTATTTTCTAGTACCTCCTGTATGTATGTATGTATGCAAAGTGTAGAACACAAAATTTGTATACTCAAATTTGAAATACATAATATGTACATTCTTAGTGGGAGTTCAACCAAACTTTATTTTAATTTATGAATTGAATTGTAGATGTGCACCCGACGATATTCTGATGAAGATGAAAAACGGATGCTGACTTTTCAAACTGAATGGAAAGTTGTGACAAGTTCATTATTTTCCAATGTAGTAGAGCTGCTGCAGTCAAATTGTGGTTTAGTTTTGTTCACATTTTATCATTTACTGCACTAAGTGGAGCTCAACGATTTATGGAATGAGAGTATTTATATTAATATCTGTTAATTACCTGGTAAACAAGTACAGGGTGGGCCAAAAGTCCCATGGGGTTTAAAAATTAAATTGGTAACATATGGTAGGATGAAAAAAAGGAGGAGTAAGGTGGGGTGGGGAAACATGCTTACCTATGAAGAACAGACAGTTGGCTATCATGTAAAAAAGGAATGAAGAGAAACGGTCAACAGGGTGTGGAGCAATGTACAAACGAAAAAGTTAGTTATTTTTAAACCCCATGGTGACTTTTGGCCCACCCTGTATATTATTGTAACTGTAAGTGTAAAACTGGGTATCGTATAGAATTTGTGTACATGAGTGAAGTAATAAACGTAAGAAATTAACGGCGAACGGAAAATATAGAAGAAAACATTAGAGAAATTATAATTGCTCTAAGACAGAAGAAAGATTGGTCGGAGAGTATTAATTGTTATAACCATGGCCGTCTTTAGCCAACTGGGGGTCCTCTAACAGAAATTATTTTCTAACATACTTTGGGTTATCAACAGGACTAATTACGTAAAGCATGTTAAGACCTATCGTGCACTGGAGATTTTTTGTCACAAAACTGTTTTGTCACCATCGTCAATTCCATTAGGCTCTAATGTTAATGCGCACATAAAGTGACGTGAAAGCAACGTGACTTTTTGGTTCCTTCAGCTAGCAAATTTTGAGTGACGAAACTATCACCACCGTGTCTTCACGTTTGTATGAATGTGCATGCACTGGTAATATTTTTGTCGCTGCTTAACTGCCATTATTTTGGGAGATGTTGTAGAGCTAGGAAAAAACTTACGCATCTTTTTGTTTTTAATTTCTGCTGCAACGATGGTGTGAAAGGAAAATATAAATAATGAAGTATTAATACAAGAAGTACAAATGAGACCACCTCTATGCAGCAAAAACAAAACTTTTAAGGAGTACTCTGATAACGATTTGAAGATAAAAATGTGGGGGAAATATCTATGAAAGTGTTTATAGATCTTACAGTTACAGCAAGTCTCTCTTCAGGTTTGATGATCGTATAATGCTACTTTTATAAGTAATACCAGATCTCAAGATCTGTAGCAAATCATCAAAGCTTTCAACACTCATACGGAAATAATCAGAAAATTTTTCAGTAGAGGATCGCAACTAATATTTGATAAATATGAAATTTTCCTTTAAGCACCCTTTCGCTTCAAATTGGAAGAACCGAATAGTGTTGATATTTTCTATATTCTTATGACAAATACACATATCACAGCTGCCTCCTCGAAATTTGTATTGATGAATGATGATATAAAACATGAGTTTTTTTGGGTGACAGTTATTCACTGTGTGCGTACTAAAGTAGCCCACGGCGACAGTGACTAAGAATTTGTGTGAAAAAAATTTCCCAGTGCGTGTTACGCCTAACATGAACCAACAGTATACAAATTTTCCCTGATTACCAAATAAATTGAGTTTGGCTACTGAAAGTATACCATGAAAAAATTTCGGCAATTTAAAAAATACTTGGGCAGCAATCACAGTCTCTATACGTTACTTTTTATGAAAATTTGTTGCAATGTATAGAAGTTCCAATAAATCCCACGGTCTACTTTCAGTAGCCAAACTCTACCGGCACTGGTTATAACCAATATTTTACTTGCCAAATTTTACTAACTTTTGATCTTCGGTCTTCGAGAACTCTGTATATACATTTTCAGCTGTGCAACTCAATCATGCCTTCTGAAACAGTGACAAAATACACATATAGTGAGAATATAATATTTTAAATCTAATCGTGGGTACTTAAATTATTATGTGGACAGACCAGTGTTGCCATTTCCTTTGAAACACCGGTGGTTGATTCGATTGAAAAAGAGTGGAAGAAAGAGGAAAAGCGTGGTAGAAAAGGAAAAAGCGAAGTGAACAACATTTTAGAGATTTTATTTCTAATAACAAGAACAATAAAAAAAGAGAAAACAAAACCAGAATCCAAAAAAGTATTATAACATAATCAAAAACAGCATTAAAAATAATTCTAATTATATAAAAATAATAAATGGATCTTAGTAATTAAACTTGTTTACACAACAGGAACATACATAATTACCGCCTACAAATTTAAGCTTTTGTAATTAATTAATTTTAAGGGCGATGCTTGAAAGATCGGAGGGCTGTGCAGTTCTTTACCTGTGATTTGAGGTGATAATATAATAATACAGTTCTCATTAGGTGCTGTGAATTATTGATACAGCTATTATTTATATCAAAAACTGTTACTTGTTTGAACACTTACACATATAACCTGCTAATCATATAAGGAATACAGTATAGCAAGCAAAATTATTGTGATAACACGTCTAGGCACAAGGCCAGAAAACTCCTTCCTTCTCTAGAACTGAAGCACGTGGGTTGCCGCTTTAAGATGTCTCAATAAATTTAGCCGAAAATCCAGCCTAATTTAAGAAAATTTTAGTTGAAAATTAACCGATTTTTTAAGTAGATCTAGCCGAATCTGAAAAAAAGGGTTCGCAACGCTGGTCAAAAGAACTCTCATCTCCAAAACTCCACAACCCTCCATGTTAGTGAATCTGGCGCCAGGAGTGGGTCTTGTCTCAGACAATGGAGTGAACGTAGTATGCAGACGAAAGTATTGCAATGGAATTGCGATAATTTGATGTACAGTACTAGCGATAATCAAAGTAGAGTTGATTGGTAATTGTTTGTGAATTTTATATAAGTAAACAGTACAGTGGAATAAAAAGAGCTTGTGAGTGTGGTGAACATTCAGGAAATCCCTCTGAAGAAATATTCATAGAGGTGGTTTAGACGGTGTAGTTTTTGCGCGCCGCGCACGAAAATGGTAGGAGAGCGGGATGAGCGGAGATGGGGGAGGGCGCGCACAGAACAGCGACTGAGCATCGCGCACGATCATGAAGTTTTTATCAATTTCTCTTTCACTTGTTTTCTATGCATTCGGGCGAGTTCAGAAAAATTGCTATTTTCAGCAATTCCTCTTTCACTTGTTTTTGTATTCGGGGGAGTTCAGGAAATTTTTAATGAAAGCTTAGACCATTGACAGTGATAATATTGTTTGATTTTCTTGTTTTTAAATTGAGATGTTTTTTTTAAAATATTGTGTAAAGAAAATATAATGAGCGTAAGATGGGACCGCTAATTTGTAGAAAAACTGTTGTTGTGTTATCAAGACTTTGAAAACTTGTATAACACTAAACACAGACTACATAAAAAGAGACAAGCGAGAGAAATCCTTTGAAGTAATTTTCAGAGTGCTGCAAAAAAGCAATAGCGCAATTACGGTGCGCCACATACGCAATAAAATACAACTCGTATTCATGTCTAAAATTGAAATAATATTTTTATAATTAGAGTTCTGAATGCTATTATTATATGTTAATAAACATATACTTTTCAAAATGCGCATGAAATTTACTAAAAATATTACCAGTCCAAATAATTTTCAGTTAACCTGAACGCCACCCAGAGAAGAATGTCAAAGACGACGAAATAAGCGATTAAAGAACTGCTCTTGTTTTCGTGCGCGCCGTGCAAAAACTATACCGTGTTAACGCACAGCAAGTTTTTCCCTTCTTGAACAAAAGAGAATAACCGATCACGCGATGCAAAAACTACACCGTCTAAACCAGCCCATATCTACAAAAGAAAAGGTAAGTGATTTACTCCCCTACCTTCTCGTATATGTATACGAGTAATTGTGTGTCAGCATTATCAACCCAAAATGCATGCAAATAACCCGGAAAGAGTGTAGGTGTGAATGACTAACAAAGTGTGAGGATGTACGAGAAGACGTAGGATATTAAGGGTTGATGAGCTGAAGACCAGATTACTGTTGGGCATGGTGCGAGTTGGTTAATTCGTTTCTCTTCTTAAATCTTTTGAATCGTTTGGTAATCTTTTAACGAAGAATAGTTGTGATTTGTATGCGCGAGTTTCGCTAAATGAGTTATATTTGAAATATTGTGTTTTGAATTATGAACTATGCCCACGCTCGTAACAATATATTTAGCAATAGAAACAAGAAATCTGTCAAGTTATTATTAGTAAAAATTTGTAAAATCGGCATAAACACTAAAATCGCAATTTTTATAAAAATGGTGTCACGTGTCATTTTGGGACGAGATATATGTAGGTAATATGACGTATGACATTATTAAATTTCAGGCTACGGGATATTACAGTTATGACATTTTTAATTTTTTTGAAGTATTCAATTAATTGGTGTTTGATGAGTGAATAAAAGCAAAATATTATTTTTGTTATAGGTAAATTAAAATTAAGAAGAGAACTGAATTCTTCTTTTTATTGAAATGGTTGCTATTGTTTAGCACAACACCAAGCACGTTGTTTTTTACACACTGGCGAATAAGCGTGTAGTGGTTCACTGTTATCCCTGCAAACAATTTGAAACGAAATCGATGCGAAAGCAAATCGTAAAAGCGAAATATTATTTCGAGACGAAATCCGATAGCAAATCGTGTTCAGTACCGAAAATGATGAAAGAGGAACGCTATATCGAATAGGTATGATGATTCGATAGTGAGTTCTTTTCTCGAATCAATTTCGAATCAATCTAGAAGACCTTGTATGTATTAGTACTTCGCCACGCATTCGATTTTTTCTGCTATATCGAGTCGTTTACGAATCGCAGGGGCAAAACGGAAATAATGCTATATCGAGTCGTTTACAAATCGTATGAGCTAAATAGAAATAATACGATATTGAGTTGCATTCGTGTTGCTTAAGCAAAACGGAAATCGCAGTCGTTTTAAAATAGAATGGGGAAAAACTGAAATAACTGTAATATAATTAATAAAAAGAAATTATTGAATATATCTTTAATTTAGGAAAAAGTACAAAATAAGAAATAAAATACGAAATTTCGGTAAAATTAAAAAAAAAAACATTATTGATTCGATTTTTTGTGAGTTTCTCCATCTGCAAAGAGAAATGACATCGGTTTATAAAATTAAACATATTTAATTATATTTAAATTGTTTCCATACTAGATCAAATCTTAATATTTAACAATTTTTATATGTAGATTTGTAGGTATAGCTTTGATTTTTTTTTAGTTGTGTTCTTTTTTTAATAATTTTAGGGTACGAAAATTATAAAGAGTAAACATACATACCATCATTCTTGCCAGTCCTGTATTTTATTTTTTTGTTGAAGCGATCCTTGGCAGATTGAAAATGCTTCATTGCATATTTGTCGAAAGTCTCCTCAGGAATGTTGGGAAATTTTCGGTGGAAAGCATCTGGAAAAAAATATCTCAGTATTTAAAAATTTATAGAAAATTTTATTTATATAATACTTTTGATTGCAGCTATTATATGCGTTTTCTGGCACATTTTTTATTATTAATCCCGAGCCAATTAAAGCCTTTAGCTACTTCGTCCTTAAAAATTACTTTTATATTGCCTTTCACAAGCCTACCCGGATCATCTGAACTTTGATGGAGAAATGATTTTTGCTGGAAATTAATCGTTACTAATTTTATGTAACAAATATGTATTTAATACTAAAAAGTACCAATTCCTCAAAATGCTGTTCGTGTTTCGAACGCTATTAGTTGCTCTACAGTTTCAAAAGGGAGCTGTACTGACTGAAGAATATCAGAGGATGATTCGGTTGAACTCCTATTTGCTCTTATCTCCTTCCTCAAGTCAATTATAGATCTATTAAGCTGTGTAAATAGCTCCGCAGTTTCCTTTCTCAGTTTCCTAGATGAAGTCAGGGGATATACTTGTCATTTCGCAATTTTGTATACGATTTTTCTAAAAAAAATTAGATCTATTACACAAATCGCCTAATTCCTTCGTAGTGTTTCCATAAAAAAATCGTTTTTCACTAAACATAATCATAACACTCTAGACGAATTTAGCTTTTTTACTAATACAAATTTTTATTTTTATTTATTACATTCTTCTATTACACTTACCTTTAATTTTTATATCACTTTTTAACGTTTTATAAATTTTCTGCACCAATTAAAATTTTTACTGCACACGCTTGAATATTGACTGATCAAATCGAAATCATATCACAGAATGAGATTTAACCGGCGGTGATTGGTGAACACGATACCAAGAAAAATGAAGAACCCGGGCTAAGATGTAAGAAAGAACGATATTCTCGAGAAAAATTCGAAACGAGAGATGAAAAAATTTAGTCATGAACACAATACGAAGAAAAACAAAGAACGCAGGACAAAATGCGTGAAAGAACGACATTTTCGAGAAGATCTCGGAGAAATCTCGAAACCAGCAATGAAAACACAGTAAGCTATGAACATAATAGAGAGAAACTAAATAGCACAGGCCACGATTCGAGAAAATATGCGATTCTCAAAAGGATCTCGACGGAATCTCGAAACGAAGAATAAAAAAAACAGTTTAGTCGCTTTTTCTAAGGGAAGTTAGGAATTCTCGAAATGAAATCGTATCGATAAAGCGACTCTTCGATAAATTGTTTGCAGGGATATTTTACATATTGGCGAATAAGAGTGTATTGAACAGTTGTTCAAGAGATTGCTCTATTAGTATAAGCTCGCCGATCTGAACAGCGGTACTACCTGATACTAATAGAAGTCGAATTAGAAGATACGCGATAAAAATGAAAATGGTCCAGTTTGCAATGAAAAGGCACAGAACACGAAAATATATAATGGAACGACTATTAAAATCGTACAAAATTTAACACTCTGTACTTTTTATTTATTTTTTCAAATGAGAGTAGGAGTCATTTAAAAAAAAAATGAAAATGCATACTTATGATAATAATAATGAATGAGAATCAAACGAGGAATAAACACAGACAAAATCAGGTTTCTTACATGGGGGTCCCCTTTAATTTTTAATCTATTTTTATTTTTATTATTTGTTGTTATAGCCTAGTACTAAGGTCCAAGTTATGCTAAATTTTGTATGGAAATTTAGCAAACTAAAGGATATTGGCGAAAATTTACCCTGAATTTTAGCGAGATTGGAACTAAGGTTAACGCGCTAAATTTGCCTTGGGCTTTGATTAGCGATGGCACCACCAGTAAGTCTCCAAAAATGTAGCTTGAATTTATCTGCCTGGGCCGGTCTTTAGAGCCTAGTACTAAAGTCCGCGCTAAACTAAATTTTAGCGGGTCTCCCATATCGGGCCGTTCTTTAGCAGCTAAATTGTGACAGCGGAGACTCAGAGAAAAGATATTTTAAAAACAAGAAGAAGAGGATTTTTGGAATTTTTTTACGGAAATACAACGCGAGGTGATAATATTTCTAAAAGCAGGTAGTTAAAATTATTTGAAAATATTAAAAATATAAAAATGATATGCATAATGTATACAATAAGAAAAAAAATTAACAGTAATATTGAAAATACAGCCACGAGAAGAAATCCAATTCATCCGTACTTACAGCAAAGACGTACAAAACTTCGTTATAGCCTAGTACGCTGTTCAAGCGAAAATTTCGCTTGCATTCTGGGCATATAGTTCTACACGGAAAAAATTTGTGGAGAAAATGTAAAATCACCAATTAAATAACATTAAACTGACTGAAGTAATACACGTAAAATCAAAAATTACATACGGGCTTTAACAACGCTCTCGATCTGCTTGAATGACTCGTACATGGCAGAGTCGCTGCAATGCTAGTAAATTCTAACATCAACTGTATTTGAAGACTGGGTTTCGATCAAGAAGCATCTTCAGATAGATCATCGTTAACGTCAACCAATCGGGAGAACCAGGCTGGAGTATAGTATTGTGGCACAATACACCTTGGAGTCTGTCTGAATGGCCGAGACTCAGGAGAAAAATTATGGTATCTGATAGAAAAGATTATTTGCAGAAGCATCCAAAGTTATTCCATTTTGATTTATACATCTAGAAAATATTCAATAATGCTTTACTTGGTTCTTCATCGTTCAGTAATTGACATAAGACTTAAAAATATTGTTCTTGATTAATTTCTAATATCTCAAAAGCCTACCTAGCTAAAGGCTTTCTGCGTTCACGAAAATATTCCTAGATTAAAGTTTCGAATTTAAAATTGCTAGGCTCGCAAAGTTATTCAAGAGTTCGGAAATGTGTGACTCTGCACAGATGTGTCTCCATAGACCTAAGTTCTTTGATTTGTAGCTCTGCCTGATTCAGTTTCTTCAGGCTCTTTACATCTTCGGCAGAAATCATTTGCATGATATCCATTTGCCCGATAGCCCGTTAAAACTCCTACTATGTTCCTGATATGAGCTTTATTAGTATCAATAACTTCCCTTGTTCCTTCCCTGTTATATCCCGGCAAATAGTTGCTTCGCAATTCAAAAGAAATCGCGGTTAATCTACAGTTGATTCGTCTTTTTATAGGTATTCCTGAGAATGCCGATTGTCGTCCTTTAGTGCACCGGTTGGAGCCCTGATGTACGTTACTAGTTTCAAGATATGAAACATTAGATATTAGAAAAGCTAAAAAGTTGAACAGAAATAATTGAAATTACCAATCAGAATACAGAAATAACAGTAATTTGTGTGAGATGAAAAATTAGAGTTAATTTAACTTGGTCACAAACCTACTGACGTCCTTAGCAGGCAAAACGCGTTAATTTAGAATACT
Source organism: Dioctria rufipes (assembly GCA_963924295.1). Lineage (NCBI taxonomy): Eukaryota > Metazoa > Arthropoda > Insecta > Diptera > Asilidae > Dioctria > Dioctria rufipes. The sequence continues at coordinate 247,075,582 of OZ002741.1, read as the reverse complement.
TCCGAAATTTTTTATGTTATATAAATTTTCCTTGCGATAGTGTAAAAAGTGCATTAAAAAAATTGTTTAGTTAAAGTTGTGACTCTGTTTTTGTGTAAATTTGCCAACATGTGCAATATTCTGTTTTTACTCCTACTCCAAATGTTGTTTGAATTACTATTATTAAAAGCTGGGCAGGTACTCTACATAAATGAACATTTCAAGGGATGCAAGACTAATGTAATTAAGAGCAGGTAATTAATTTTGAGGTGTTGTAAACCTTATTCATATATAGCTGGTCACGGAGTAGAGCTCTCATAGTTCAAATTGGCGGTAACTTTGTTTGTAGTAATTTAAATGCATACATCTGGTCTACGTGCATTGGTCAGGCTAATCCATCTGTCCAAAATTGAATTTTCATCAATGAAATGTGGAAATGTTATCACAGCACGAATGGACAACAACGCACATATGCGCCGCGTTCTTGTAAATCTAGCTCTCTTCAGAAAAAGAGACGGATACACACGGATTTCGGTTGTGCCATAATCTGATTTGAAATTGCAACATCTATAATCTGCTGACTGAACATCAGTTGGTGTCTATTGATAAAATTCAAATTCCAGAGGTTGTACTGCCATCGGATTATGGGGGGTATATATCGTTTGACAAATCCAGAACTGAGGATACGACTGCAAATTTAGTACCTGCACTTTGAATTTGAGTTATTGCTTATATTGTAGGATGCTGCTTACATATTTGATAATTTCAAGTCTGTTTCTCTTAGGGTTAATACTTAATGGAAAATTCACATCTGGAAATAATTAAAATTCAATCAGCTGATCATGTTGGCAGAATCAAGCAACGTATGCAAAGACAGAATAACCTGCTCAATATTGCACTCCATATCGGATGCTGGATATGTGTTAACAGTCAAACAAATAGAGAGCCCGGAGAAGCCTGGCAGCATCATAGGTTTGGACGTATGCAAGCATATACAAATTTCTATAGTTAAATATTGTATAGTATACTATGTATGTAGTTATATGTAAGTACACCTTCCCCACAGAGTAGAAGGATAAATACGCTAATGTTGCACACCATAAAACAGGATGCAGCAGAAGATATTTCCTTGTGAGGGTTTATTTACTAATGAGGCACATGCCTCCTCATGGAAGGAAATGTTTAAATGTTCGCAGATTTCTATTTAAGAACTGGCTGAGCTTGGCACTCTGATCGCAGTGCAGTAAACGTATCTAAATCTACAGAAATTATAGTAAAACGTTTGATTTAAACCACATCGTGTTCCTTCTAAAGTAAACAAACACACTTGCATTTGGGAATCTAATTAACGCGGGCTTATGTTCAGAAATTTAATTAACTTAATTTTATTCGTGGTGTGGATAGCTGCATTGTTCTTATGTAAGAAGCTTTTATTTTTTAGTTTTGCTAATAAATTTTCGGTAAATCTTTTTACGGAAAACATTGGATGCCAGTTAGAGAATCCGACTATCATTCGAGTCACTGCGATCTCAAAGATCTTTGTGACATTACCTGTCCTAAGGTGTCTATTTGACATTGAGGTTCTTAACTAAACTATAATGTTCTTGGAACTTATCGTTTCAACATTTGCCGACAGTGGGAATATTTGATGTATACCATTTCAACTTCAAATTGGAAATAATTATTTTCGAATCTGAAAAAAAAAAAATAAATAAAAACTCGCGGTGTACAACAAAAAAATTTTATTAGTATATATAAAGTAAATTAAAAAATCATATATCGATTAAATTTAAAACATTTGATATGAATTTTTGAATATATGCAACATATTTAGCAAAATTTGCAACAGATAAATTTGGTACATTGTGTTGTATAATATTTCCAATCCTTTGTAGGCGAAACTTGGTTTGGATCAAATCTGCCCTATTTTCACATGCTAGAATATGTGACATTCGCTTGCGGGGTTTTAAATGCTTCTCTTGTTACTTCATGATAAGAAGCCCCAAGTTACCTATGCATCCTATCATATGAACATTGGCACCACGACAGGCCGCTGTAATATACCTATAACGACTTCCTCTTCTGGATTGTCCTTGATTGTTCCTTTATATGAAAAGATTGAAATTCGTTTCATCCATGTATAAGATCGGTCTATTTTCAGATAGATATGCTATAAGCTGTTCAACATATTAACGTCTTTTTCTTTTATTAATTTCATTATTTGCATTTTCAGGTTCTCTTCGAATATCCTAGAGTGAAAAAAGCATACCATCTAAATGTTTGCCCACACATTCCACGGAGACATGAATCTTATAAGTCTGCATTTGCTTTAAAGTTATTCTTGTATTTTCTTCAACACATGTCTCCATAAAATTACGATGTTCGTTTCTAATTTTATTTCTTCTATTCCCACCTCGTTGCTTTTCCGTGACGTTCTGTTCATTAACCCACCTATATGAAGTTGTCGTTTTCAATCCTAATGTTGTTGCGAGCGCTCTCCAATCCCAACCATTGTTATACAAAGCACAAACTTGTTCCTTAACATTGTCAACTACCCTTTTCTTTATATACGGCATTTTAAGTAAAAATATTATATTGTTATCAGATTTATTCCTCTTCTGTGATGTCGGAAAGTTGATCGTGTCTCCGTTGCGGGACCCGTTATCTCTACCACCTGGCCGAGCGGTTCCAATGGAGTAAGACTGGGCTCGGTCGCCTCCAATTATATGCCAGCGGAGACGTAACGTTTTACATAAAGAAAAAAAAGGAATAATTTTTACCTCTGATACTGCTTTTGCTGTTTCGGGAACTCCAAAGTTGCACCCTTTCCTATGAACTTTTGTACACCGCTGGGAAGGTATTGGCCTCGTGTTCAATAGAAGTATGTGGATTTTATCCGGAGCAGTTTTCATCAATTCTAGGCCATGAAGCTGAGCGCGTATTCTTTGCCAACAATCTCGGCTGGGGAACAAGATCCTCCAGGATAGCGTCATAGACAGCGGTCAACGTTCTAGGTCTAGGCCTCTTCCGTTTAGAGGGATTGCTGAGGAGTTCTACCAAAAATTTTCATCTTGCCAATAAAAGAACAGGTTTACTGAAAACTTCCTAAATTTTATGTAATTTTCTTGGGTATTCTTTTCTTTATGTTCAATCACTTCTACTTTTTTTTTTCTAACCAAAACGTGCTAGCCTGGCGCGAACTCTAAACAGAAAAAAAAATGGCCACTTACAATCTTTTTGCTTATGATACTTAGTGACATCTATTTCTACAAGTATAATTTAGTGAACCTATGACAAAATTAATTTCATTTCATTTTTATTTCTAATACAGTTTTTTTTCTCTTTTTGATTTACCATTTGTCAAAATTAATTTCAATTATTTTTATTTGCAATACAGTTCTTCTTCATACCTGCCAAAACTTGCGTTTTTTTTTATTTATTTTGCCATAGCTGTCAAACTTTTTAGCTGGCAACTTCTCGTTTAATTTTAATATTTCTCAAAGATTTCATTTCTACATCTGTCAAACTTTGTTTAATTTTAATATTTGTCAAAACTATGTCAGCGATAGACTTTTGAGTAAGAAATATTCATTATCCATTTGGAATATGTCAAAACAGCTCATTTTCGAGATTATTGTGTTTTCCTGTCTAGGCACGAGTCGAATAAAATGCTCGAGCTTTGTGCTGCTACGTATGGTTTGCCCTTTATGAAATCGGTTTACATAGTTTATTTGGGACGAACTAGGTGTCAGGAGAAATAGTAAGAACGAATTTGGAGTTCCTTATGGTTCAGTGCATGATACAAACATTAACAAGGTATGGCCGGAAAATCTGTCAACTGGTTGCTTGCGTCCTTTGGCGACAATTGTCAGAAATTTGTTCAACTCAATTTCAATCGTCCTTATCACAGTGAAAATAATTTTCTATTTGGAAATTTTTTTGTTTTCTCACTAGCGTATAATTACTTTTCCCAAAGTGATTTAAACGAAGAAACTAATGTTTTGTTAAAGATTTTAATATATTCAAAACGTATTTCAGTCAATATGATACGAAAAACTCTGAACAAAATCGCTGGAAATGACTTTTGTCACCTCATGACGTAGCAACACAAAAAATTCCTCTCGAATCGGCCATACTTGTTATCTTTGTATAATGGGTTCAGTGTATATCTGACAAAATAGCTGACTGAAATGTCAAGAGTTTGGTTCTGTGATTTGTTTTCTACTACTGCTGCTTTGACGTTTCGTTTGTTGTGTTCCTTTCTGTTGTTGTTTATTATTTTCTGCCAAGCAAGAATCGCTATATATTAACCCGTCCCATCATTAAGTTCGGTCCTTATTCAATCGGGAAAATGATTTTCGTGGAACCGCGAATTGCAATACTCCGGAGTTTGCGATTACAGACATTCGATTCCACACGATTTGCCTCAAATCAAGACTTGCAGACAGAAATTACCCAATTTTCATCTAGTCAACCTTCGGAGTATGTTTGAAGCATTCCAGGGAAATGGACTCAGAATCCGGCATCATATGGGGGAGTCTCCGCAACACTTACTAAGAAACATTTGAATGCTCCTATGCGGCAGTCTTCTAGCGGTAATTCACACTGTTGCAGCGTGTGCAAGAGAATATTTACAAGAAAGGGGCCTCTTATAAATCATACGTCCCGCTTCTCTTTGCGACAGTCTGTCTTGGATCAGATCTCCCTAGATAGAAGGGCAGACCCTAGAGTATCCAACCTGCACCGGGCGTAGGCCGGACACGCACACTAAAAGTGTTCTGTTGTCTCGGGCACTCCCTTCAAGCAGGACAGACCCTCAGGACTGTCAATAACTCCCATCCTTGTTAGATGAGCGTGAAGTGAGCTGTGGCCGGTGATGATGCCAACCACAGCTCTATAATGTTTCCTTCCGAGCTTCATGAGAAAATCGGAGATATTCCCATTCGGCCCATCAAGAAACAGTTTTGTACACCTGCAAGTACTCAGGTTCAGCCATCTCTGCTGATGCTTCCTATGATAGTCCGCTTTGATGAGTGACCCGATACTTGAGGTGGTGTTTTAGCCTTATGCGACCATGAGATGTTCAGTCGTATAGGACATGTTCAGCAGTTTCGTCATCTTCGATTTCAGAAGCGAAAGGCTCTGTTATCGACCCTACCCACCTTTTTGAGGTGGTACCCAAGTAGGCATGCCTACCAGGACGGCTGGTTATGAGCTTAAGTTCTACTCTGCTAAGCATGGGGAATATTTGTATTCCCTTATACTCAAAGAAAATGCGAGGGGAGGCCCCATTGCCTAGTTCGGACCATATATGCCACGCCTGGTCTGCATTTAATTTTGAGTTCACCCGTGTACCGTTGAAGAGATTCATGTTTTCCAAGAGAATGTGGAAGCTCAATTGCTAAAGCCTCTAAGTGGCTGCAGTTTGCCAGGTGTCTATGTATGGCACTAGTTATTCTTTGTTATTCTCATTGTATACTAGCTTGAACTACTTTTGCGTAGTTTTTCGCTACCAAACGGGTGACGCTTTTCTAAGAATGAGTCTTATAATGTATACAGAGTGTTTCCACCTAGGTGGTCCATAGACCAAGATGTAATAGTACTTACCTAAAAAAAATTTGTATAGCAGTGTGGGATGGTGGGGGGGGGGTCTATATTAACTGTTTCGGAGTTACAGGTTGATTACAGGGTATACAGTCACCATTATGAGCTCATTATACGCTTCCTTTCCACCAACTTCTCAATCAGCTTTGCACTATTTTTTTTCAAGATTGTGGTGGTCTAAACTAAAAATTTCGGATTACCTTACCTTTCTTTTACCTGGAAATTTTTTCTACAAGAAGGTAGTTCACATAAATTTTTTTTTGTAGACTCTTTGTTTGACCTTTTACACCTATGTGCCGCCGTTAAAGAGTTATTAGCCCTTAATCTAGGTGGAAACAATCTGTATACATGAATACAGTGGCATTTTTAGTTTTTTCCCCAAGTTTTATGATGGTGCCTCATAACCATCACATATGTATCCCATGAATTCTTTTGCTTATACAAGCACTTTCATTTTCCCATGCTCGATTTGTCACTTATCGCCGTCCTAAAATCTAAATTTTTGTAACTTTTAAACGCAACATAAACAGAATTTTCCTAAAAGATAAGTGTACACAAGTGGCATATTAAATTTCGGATATTCAATGTTGCGATGGCCTACGTGATGGAACATGCAAAGTGAAAATGTGCTGGCGCTGCGCAAAAGGCATTACGGGTACCTAAACGGGCACGATAAAAAAGAAGTTCGAGTTTTGGATATATACTTACGCACGTCGGATCGTCCCGAGTCTCGTCTCTAATCGAAACGTTGATTTTGTATTCATAGTGCTAATTCAAATTAATAAAACCATATATAAAATAATAAAGAATTTAGTAGAAATCGCTACACATTCAATTCTCCGCGTGCCCACTCTTCCCATTTATATAGGTAAGCACGGCGGGAGGACGTAACACAAGTCCTGCCGAAAAGTTTACAATATATTCATGTAGAAGCTGCAGCCCTCTGCAGGACACTGTTTAAATGAGAATACCTACCAGTTCGAATGTGGAACAGTCTACTATCTTCTGTCTTGTCTCCCACCTACAATTTCCGAATATTTAAGAGCGGCATAGACATCAGCATCTCTTCTCATTACCCCTAATCCTTTCCGTATCTCCATACTGTCATGCTGTGCTTGCATCACATATTTCCATAATCCCCTAAGCTTAATAATATATATAAATAAAAGAATAAAGTTAAGGATAAAGCGCGTATTTGTTTTTTGTATATGATATGGAAATTAGCTCACGTCAGTGTGCGAGTAATAGTTACTGAGTGGTCATGATTCCGCATGGATGTATCCTAGTGTCTTGATGAACTTCCCAAATGCTCAATATACTGCCTATTGGTGACTGCTGGTAAACAACATGTAATGTTGGGCTAAATATTGAGCAATTTTATTTCTTACGGATAGAGTTGGGTTGAGGACTAACAAGTTTTTCCAAGAAAAATTAAAGCTATGCAATGAACTGGAAAACAGACTAGAACTGATATCATGTTTATGGTCTAACCTTTTTGATGACACGGAACCAAATTAGATTTTGTATTCTGCGATCGATAATGCAGTTGTAATCATAAGATAAATTACCCGATACATATGATATATGGAACTTAGTAAAACTAAATGACATGATGTGGGATACATTCTTTGTTTAAGAGAAGAATAATTATTGTCCTTCGGTAGAGATTAAACGGAACAACATATGGGTGGTGAGGTAATTTCGTCTTCTTACACATCAAACACATCAAGTACAAAATTCACTCACTGCCGCTGAAGACCTTGGAAGTATAGGCACGGGACTAGAAATATGATGGCAATGGTAGTCTCTGTTGTATGTATAGGTATCCTGAAATCTTACTTTAGCTTTTACTAGTTGCAGATTGGAGAAGTATAGTTTTGAATCTAGATCCATCAGATGTAATAGCACCCTTATTGTACGTTGCTGCTGCTAGTGTGGAAGGATAGTGGATAGTTTGGGGCTTTACTGGAATGGGAACGAAAATGTAGTTGAATGCGCGGGAAGAGATAGATAGGTAACTTATATAATCTTTACGATCAATCCGCATTTATTTTGTCACCCATTTCTAATGTTCCAAAGACCTTGACCATATTTTTGAAGAAGGGGGGGGGGATTATTGATATCTAGTAGATGATGGTTCAAAACTAAGTTAATGTTTCCTAACGCTTAACTGGTATCTGGGGTTACAGAAATCCCCTGCCTTAACTTCGAATTTCGTGCGCACATCAGATTTCGCTCCCATTTTATGAACTAATGGGCCATCTCACACGAGTATTCTTGCGCAGTATGCAAGTAGGTTTTCTAGGAAAGATGTAAAGGTATCAAAGTAATATCCCTACATTTTCCAGATTGCCCAATAGCTTCTTCCTGCACTCATCCATCCACCTATCAAACACACACTTGTTATATTTCTTACCTACCTATCCATACCTTACTACTCCTCATCATCCACTATCCTGTACCAAAACAAAACAAAAGCCTACGATTAGTATAGTGATAATTAAGTATTAAGCAAATTAAATTAAAGTATACACTTAGTACTACAAACATTGTTAAGCTCATCTGTTACTCCCCATACTCAAAAGTTTGTAATCTCCTTGCATTACGTGAAATATGAAGATGAAATAAATGACGACGTGGATGTTTTTCATATTCTAGTAATGGAGATCGAAGATGAGAAACACGTAGACTTCTCTCTAGTTTCCTCACTACGTATCTGTTGCAGTTGCAGTTCATAAACCATACATAACTGTAAGCCTGAAAAGAAATAAACTGTGCACAGGAGTTGAGAAACTAGCGATGGTGAATATATAACTTCTCCTGGAGAATGGATATCGATTTACAGATCTTTTCTGACATAACACCAGCAAACATGCATGCATGAAGTTTCAGTCCTGATAGCTTGTGATGTTTCAATTTGCATTTCTTGCATAAAGAGGAAAAAACTTAGCCAAGCCTTTTTCCGCAAAATAGACACAAATTTACAAGTAGAATTTGTAACCTTGTAAGTGATGTGGGTAGCGATGGCAAGTAAACTTTTGTAAAATATTTGTATTTTAAGCGATATTGACATGGTGATGGTGTAACTTCGTGTTGAACGCCCCATAATTTTTCTGGATAGTAATTTACGGATTTTATTCTTCAGTCTTTAGCGAATTACTTTTGAGTGTGCAGCAGAAAAGATTACATTATTTAAAATGCACGTGAAATGCCTATTAGAAATATTATCATGAAAAAAACATGGGATTTTGGGACTTTTATTTCGTTCTTATAAATGACATTTTAAAATTACAGAGTTGTAAATTTTTGGAAAATTATAATTTTGTGCCGGCTAATGATTCTTCTTGTATTCATTCTATTATGAACAATAACTTTTTAATTACATAAGTTACCGATATATATGGTTTTTATTTGGGAAGTGACCCATGAATTTCATGTGAGTTTGCTTTTTAATCTATGATTTGCTAGAGAATGTGCAGTCGGAATCTCGAGAATAAGTTTATTGAGACATCCAGTGGAATATACCTACATTTTATGAAAAATTAGCTGTTAAGATAAGCTTTTTTACTCGTAGATGCGGATGCTGAAGAGATGAAGAAAAAGAAGTATCATATTGAAACGTTTGTCAAAAAGAGCCTCTAAATATATGAAAAGATGTAATTAGAATAAAATATATTAAAAAAACTGCACTAAAAAGTAAAAAATATTTTTTTCTTTCTCAGTGGTAGACGCAAGAAAAGTTTCGTTACAAAGTAAAAAAATGCTACAACTCAGATTAAATCTTAAACGATTATATGTAGTTATGGATCTCAAAACTTTTAAGATTTAATCTGAGTTGAAGCATTTTATATTTTGCAATAAAACTTTTCTGGTGTATATCGCTGAGGAAGAAAAAATTATATTTTACATTTTAGTGCAATTTATTTATTTTTAAAGTTTTTTTAATATATTTTATTTTCTACTTTTGAGTCTCCACTCGCGATTCTCGAATCTCGACTCTCTCTCTACTCTCGAATCTCGATTTAACTTTACTGTTTTTATTTTTTTAACTCTTTTTAAATTTTGTTTAAAATTTTCAATTATTTTAACTTTTTAACTTTTTTTTTAACTTTTCCAACTTTTTGTTTTAAATTTTTTTAAGGGGTCTTAGAGCTCTCCCTGATGGGTCGGTACGACATTGATTCAGTAAGCTTCATTGTGCTTTTAATTTTTTTTAAACTTTTTTGACTTTTTTTATCTCGACTCCCGAATTCCCATATTGGATAACCCCAGGGGTGGTAGTTACCATCCCCACCAGAAATCCCCCAAAAGTGTAAATGTTTTTACTCCATCGAAAAGAAAGTTCACTTATTCTAAGTAAAAAAAAAAAAAACCATGTAAATCCATCCACGCTTACTACCCTAAAGCTCTTTCGTCGCGAATGGCACTCTCAGACGCTCAGGTGCTCAGGCAGAAAGTTTATTAGTCAGGGGTTTGTGAGTTGATAAAAGTTATTTAAAAAGGGTTTAAAATTTTCATCGATAGATATTTCGCGATCTTCGAACTCCCAGGCTTAACTTATAATCATATGGTCGTACTATATACACCATGCTGTTTTAATTAAAATGATGTCCAGAGTTGTATTTCCAATGGTTTAGGTGATATTTGATATTGTCTGGTTCTATAATAATTAGTCACACCTATAACAATTAGTCGTAATAAACTTTGCAATGAAGTCACATAGCCGTTCACTATCTCAGCCATATTTCTTCCATATAATACAAAATATACCAGTGAGCACATACCCTGATAAACGCTTTTCCACAGAGTACCATCTGAGCGAATGTACATCATTCAGATTAGTGCGCTTTTCGGTTTGCACATGACAGCATTGTCGCTTATATTAAAAGGGGCCGTCATTGCAGTGAAGAAATTCAGTGATCTTGAGCCATCGAACCAACACTAGCCAGTTTAAGTCAATCTACCGCCAGTGAGCCAGACCCAAAGACCAGTCAAGCCGCTAGCCCGGTACCAGACACTAACCAGAGATGACTTCAGAAGACAGCCGACCAGCGCTGTACACCAGAGGGAAGATATAAATGCAGGCATCGCCATAGAGGAGTAGTAAGTTGCTTCCCACTCCCAGAATCTCGCATAATCAGATCGTTTTTCCTAGTCCCAGTATTTAGCCTTCTCCATGCTGACTATACGCAAAAGGTTAGAAGACAAGGTAGTCGTCCCATTAAAATTTTGACACATTGCAGCCGATAGCCTGTGACGTATTTCTGTGACTAACGTATATACATTCTTATAGGAAAGACAGAGAGAGGAGAGAGTACTGTGCTCTCTGTATCGGACTATCCTATACATTTCACAATATTACGTCACCTAACGGGGGAACATAGTTCGTAATGGGAATGCTTGTATTCTATACGGATGTTTCCCACTAGGAGTTCAATAGAGCAGTAGGTGATAGTACTCACCTAGACGAACCAAAAGTTGTATGTAGGGAGGGGGGGCATATCAACCGTTTAGGAGTTACAGGGTGATTAAGAAATAAAGCTAGTTTTTCACAAAATACACTGTATCTTAAAAACTACACGGTGCATGGGTACAGTTAACTGTTTAGCGGTGTAATAGCTCTACTTTATAAAAAAAAGTTATGTTAATGACCTTTTTGCAAAAATAATAGAGGTTAAATGAAAAAAAAAGTAAGAAAATCCGAAATTGTTAGTTTAGACAACCATAATTCTTGATGCGAGAGGGGTATTGGGCTGGTTGATCAGTCGTTGGAAAGATCATCTGCATACAACGAGCTCTTAACTGTGACAGTACGACATGTAGTTTTTAAGATTTTTTTCTTAAACACCCTGTAACTCGTAAAGGTTGATATGCCTCCCCCCTGCCTTACAATTTGTTGTTCGTCTAGTTGAGTACTATCACCTCCTGATCTATTGAACTCCTAGTGGGAAACACAATGTATACCTTGGACTATACCTACGGCATCCGTACGTTATTGGTATTGGCGCTGGTAATAGTATTCGCACATATTCTTGAATCACGGCGTCAGTCAAAACCTTCGTCAATACTTCCCAAGCCATGAAATCTATATGTATGCGTTGGGAGTCCATCTCTCAAATGTTCTATATTGATACTAATAGAAAAGTGTCAAATATTGACGTAAAATATGCTATAGAGCCTAAACTACTATTCATGCTGGAAAATAGTCTACTACTAATTTACAGCTTGGTTCCTTAAATTCCCAAAGCCCACACTTACTATATGCCTTACTTAACAAAATAATAAAATAGTTTTGATTACAGAGTAACCTTACCATTTTACTCTCTCTAACTCTCAGCTGAGTATTAATTGCATGTGGGTATGTGCAGCCGGAGTCCGAATCTGTAGGCAGATACATTCGATTTCATCAGCCTATAGCATACCATGACGGCACAGCGGCATATACAATGATTACACAGCTCAGCTGAGAGTCTTTGTTTGAGGAAGCGTAGTCATTTGGTTCGACGAATTTTTTTAAAAAGTTTTGTTAGGAAAGGTATAAACATTTTATTTCGGTTCAGAAGATATGAAAGCAAGCTTAAAAATATCAGAACACGATTTTTTTGTATGAATAGTAGTTTAGGGCGGAGGAGCTATTCAAATCAAACTTTTGTCAGTTTTACATAAGAACATTGTAAATATTTTAGAATGGCTGGACTTCGTTGGGGCTCTCAAGTGGTAGTGAAGGAGTCTGTTTAATGGCTTGTGAAGTATTCTCTAGGGTTTTACATCAGTACGTTATCCGTATCAGCCCTGGTAATAGCATTCGCATGCAATTACTGTCCCGCTTTTCATCCGTATTGGATATACCTATGGCATCCGTATGTTATTCGTATTGACCCTGGTAATAGCATTCGCACGACACTTTGTATTTCGTGTTGGTTATACCTATGGCATGAGTACGTTATCCGTACTGGCCCTGGCTATAAGAATTGGGAGGGCGATTCGTGCGAATGCTTATAGCCTGGGCCAGTACGGAGAACGTGCGGATGCCATAGTAATGAAGTATATCAATAATAAATTCCACGAAGTTAGAATAGCTTAGAGAAATATTGGATAACAGATATAGAAATATTGCATAGCGGTGTAAGCGTTGAATAAAATTTGAAACTAACAGCGTTCTGAATATTCTTTTAACGTCGTGGGATTTACCCTGGACTATCCTGAATAGCAGTCGCATTCACGCACACGACGTTACAATTTATAATTGAAGTTTCTTTGGCCAGTTAGAACCTTGAGGCACTGAACTTCAATGAAGTTATGTACGACTTTGTGCAAGATTATACCCACTTTCATATACGCAGTGAGTACTTTTTGTATTCAGCCAGTAATGAAAGACCAGCATGAAAGCAGTACGGCGTATAAGCTACGGAAAATCGGATACGAAGGCAGAGATTATTGAAGACATTGTTGCTAATGATTTCGACAGGAGTGAAAAGAACGAACACTTGTCAGATTTAGACGATGCCGACGTAGAAAATGTTACGCACCAACGGCGCTTCCGTAGGTGTAGTTTAGGTTAACCTTTCCATTATTATTGAAATTGTACACCAGAGGTGATAAACCTTTTCTTCTTTCTCTGCCATTAAATATTCGTGTCGTAATTACAAATATGTCGAATTGCTAATTTGATGAATGCTTTCATTTACCGGGGAATGAAATTTCTTTCTAAGAATAAGTCGACGGCCAAGTAGAAATTCTATCATTCCTTACAAAAAATGTATATTATGAGGTCGCCTATTTGCAAGCGTATATAATCGCTACTAACAGCTTCGGCCTGATGAAGTGCGATTTCTATACAAATCTGCACGAAATAGGTCGACTACGGGAGTTCGACGAGCAAAACGACAATATTTTAGATCCAAATTTAACCACAAAAATGCTGTGGCAAAATTTGCGATAGTTTAAGGTCATTGGAGGTAGTGATGATAATTCTAATAATGATCTCGACCCTGAAGAATTAAACATATTGAGGTAAGTGATTCTATTTCTAGTATAGATAATTCAATTAGATCTTTCTTTTTGTCTAATAATAATGACAATAGCTTTTCATTTAGAGGAGTAGATTATAGTGAACTTTTTGATGCTATTAAATCTAAAGTTACTGGACCTCATTTATCGAGAAATATTTCCTACATACAATTAATTCATGTTTGATGTCATCTTCTTTTCCCAGTATTTGGAAGTTTGTAATCGTCATGCCCATTCCGAAAAAAATCCTCTGCAAAATCTGCAGCGGATTTTCGTCCAATTAGTATCTGAAGTACTGGAAATCGATTATGATGCGCTTATATGTAGCTATGAACCGCTGCGTTGAAAGTAACTTCTTATATAAAAACGAATCTAGCCCCATACCATCTCAGTTCTAGTACATTTAGATTTCCGTTGCTTTAATCAATAATTTCTTGATTATTCGTGAACAACGAGTTAAAGCCAACGGAATGCTGTCTACCGCACTACCACTGCAAAGCGGAGTTCCTTAAGGTTGTATATTAGGCATTCTGCTTTTACTTTATTTATAAATTCCTTGCCTGCTGTAGTTTAGGATGTACATGTTCATTTATATGCGGACGATGCCCAGTTATACAGGGTCTTTACCACTAGGAGGTCAATAGAGCAGGAGGTGGTAGTACTCACCTAGACGAACCAAAAATTGTATGGCAGGGGGGGGGGGGCATATCAACCGTTTAGGAGTTACAGGGTGATTAAGAGAAAAAGGTAGTTTTTCACAAAACACCCTGTATCTTAAAAACTATAGGGTGTACGGCCACAGTTAAGAGGTATGCAGAACTTCATTGCTCTTCCAACGACTGCTCTTTCAGCCCTATACCCCTCTCCCATCGAGAATTGTGGTTGCCTATACTGAAAATTTCGGATTTTCTTACCTTTTTTTTTAATTTGATATCTTTTTTTTATAAACATGTAGCTAACATAACTTTTTTTTACGAAAGTTGTAAACCATAGACTCTCCTCTTTCATTTAACCTATTACACCTTATGTAGTATCTTTAGCCGTTAAAGAGTTATTAACTCATAATCTATTCAGGTTACACCGAAATTAGACGATATTTTGTAAAATGACGTGCTAAGGGAACAAATTATCGTTGAGAATAGGTTTGAAAATAGGTTTGGGAATAGGTTTAGAGCTAATAACTCTTAAAGGGTTTCAGATAGCACATTGGATGCAATAGGTCAAATAAAAGAGGAGAGTCTACAGTTTACAACTTTTGTAAAAAAAAGTTATGTTAGCTACATATTTATAAAAAAAGATATCAAATTAAAAAAAAGCTTTTGTTTACAGACTTCGCAGGTTTGAACATGTTTTGACTTTTCAATCCCGAGTGTTCGGTTATCCATAGTTTCCCTATTTAAGGTAATCTGCTCTTGTATTCCCATATAACCTAATTAATCGTGATAGACCTAGGTACATATGAATATTTTTACAGTTTACAAAATCACAATGTAATAGGTTATAATGCTCACACAATTTTATAAATTCTATATGGAAGGTTCTTATCTTATCCAAATTGCCCGTTTAACTTTCCCCTTGAATGTCCAAAATGTAGGCACTGTCGGAAAAGTGAAACATCATACTATTTTATATATGAATTATCGAATAAAGACTATAAAAATATCTGAAAGAAAGACAAATTGTCGGACATTTTATATTTGCCAATTTCTCAATTTCACTATACTATATACGGTTTTATCCCGCAGCGACGATTCTTAAACTTGGGATCTTTGTCACCGTTTTTTCGTCACAAAATATGCCTGACCTGGAAGCTGGTTGAAGTCTGCTTTCAGCTAAGTTTTATTATGCAGTAGCCGAATTTCATTAGGAAATTTTCATAGAAAATCCGGCACCTGGATTTTGCAAGTTAGTCTTCTCTTCTTATAGTTCTTTAGACCGTAGCAGATGACGTTCCAGCTTTATCAGCCATATTTATCAACGACATGTTTTGATTTCGTTTAAAATTGTCTACCACATCTTTCGCTAATTTTTGGTCTACCGAGCATAATTTCCTTCTTGACCCGGACTTTCTGTGGACACTACAAGATTCTCGAAATTTACTGAGAGCATTTTGAATGGTCGTATTTGGGAGTTTTAACTTTTTAGCAACGTCTCCTTAAGATATGTTCGGATTTTCCATATGGGTGGAAAGAATTAATTTGCATCGTTCTTCTTGACTGACCTCCATTTTCATTGCAGACGAACTTTGCCCTTAATACTAAAATAATAAGTGCACACTTTTTTATAGGTGCAATCTTACACACTAAAAAAAAAAAAAAAAATAATTTACGGGTGTCCCACGTAACGTGTTCCCTGGGCATTTTTCTCGAAAATGTGCGGAGATATCGAAAAAGTTTGTTACTAGCACTTCGATGAGATCTATGTGCATTTTCGAGAAAAATGGCAAAGGAACACGGTGCATAGAGTACAATTTGAGGTCTTATATCTCGATAATAAAGGGTTAAACTGGAATTTTCAATATAACATTTTCGTTTTAGTTTTATTTGCGCAATTCAAAAATGTAATCTAAATGTATCCTTAATAAGGACGAAAAGGACATTTTTTTAAATATATCCTTCCCCAAGTCCTTTTTCAAGGACTTTGGCTATGCCAGAGGATATGCGTAACTTTCATTATTAGGACTTTTTCGATATCTCCGCACATTTTCGAGAAAAATGCTCAGGGAACACGTTACGTGGGACACCCTGTATATATATTGTTTATTGTATAAATATTGTTATTGTATTTTTTATTGGTCAAATGAGGAGGGTTGGCATTTGTTCCGATGCATTATGCTCTTAAGAAGTTTTTGGCTAAATTCAGATTCAGTGGAACGTTCCCCTTCCGTATTTACATACAAATTAAACCAAGTCGGCACTGGTAGAAGCTGTTTCCTTAGTATGACGCTCAAACATTTTATTTAGTAAGTTTTTCGTTTATATGCAAAATGAAATTGTCTATTTTTCCATGGACGATGTTTTTATTGACTTTTTCTGGATTAATGCCATTTCATACACAGACAAAATGCAGGCAGTTAAATTTGAAACAATGCTTGTTTATTTATTACGGATATGGTCACTAAACCAGCCAATGAAATGAAGGGCAAACAACTTTACTATGTGCTGATTACTGGGACCATATGTAGGCAGGAATAAGCGAAAGATGTACTTCTCGAAATGAAGATTGCCTGTGAAGAGCGAATAGTTGAATACTGTTTTTATCATCGTGACTCCATTAGCATCATGTCATGAATACCCAAAAAAAAAAAAAAATGATGAGCATGATTGAGTAGGTACTACTGTTCGAATAAAAATTGCACAGATATGTCAAAAAAGTGGTGTTTCATCGGATAAGATGTCTTTGAGGCAAAGCATATGCAAAAGCATTCTTTATGCTGATTCGCCTTCGCTACGTAGAAAAATATATTTCAACCTGTTTCCGGAAAACATCCTTGAGATAGGAAGTAAGATCATAAAATTAAAAATCATGAAGGACATGTTTACGAAACAAGTGCGATGTACAATTTATACGTAATGCACATTTTAATCGATAATTAATTAGTAATTGAGTTCCGTATTTTTTGTTGTACTAATTCTCAATAAAAATAAACGTTTGACATGTACATATACAGATGTTTTCTTATTATAGTCGCAGCTTTCACAGTGCAGCATGCTACCAAGCTTTACCTGCCTGTGCGAACGACATCAAGCTGACAGCACTATAGTTACAGCTTACACGGTGCACTCTACTGATAAGTTCACCTCACGATGATACTGATAATATTTGGCTAGGGGAAGAGGAACGGCACGTTCTATAAGAAATGAAAAGAAATAGTAGGCTTTTCCTGCGACTTTGGATCTGATATCTGACTTGTGCCTTTGGGAAGGTGACAGTGTTTTTTTTGTGGGGCGGAAAAAATGTAAAAATATTAGCGTAATCCTGAGAATAGACTAGGAGTATTGAAGAATAAAATTTCGGAGATAGGATGCGAGATAAAAAGAGGAGATTATCGAGGTCCTGGCATTTTGTTGAAATAACTTCGCTAAATAAATTTAATACGAGTTATCGCAGTTTTCTGGAATTTGATGAAGTTATCTACTAAGAGTACTGTATTCTTATGTATGAAACATAATGGGCTGAAATAATTCACTGCGGCGAGTCACTTCGATTGTGGAGATTTTATTAAGTCTACAATTTGACCCACCGCTTGCTTGGATTTGGGATTATGAGCTATATTGCTGGAAATATTAGAATTAGCTGGGAATGTCTGACATTTTGGAATGCCTTTCTAAGACAATTTATAATGAGTTATTGCGGCTATTCTGCAAGCAGTAACTTTCCAAAATAATTTGCTATCTACGATAAACTGGATTTATGATTTTGGTGTTTTTATTCGGAGACAGAAGAAGTTGCCGTATTTGGGGTGATGGATCATTCTCGAAGAATTTGTTGCGAGACTTAGTTAGATATGTACACAGCTAAATTAGTTTAGAGTTACTACGTTTTTGAAGATTTTTGTTGAATTTTCAATTAAATCCATCAATTGTATTTGTTGCTTTTAATTGCTTAGACAGTGGCAAGCGGACATCCTCGGAGGCGCCTCTGCGGTGGATCTTCAACAAACAACCATATAAGTTGTTGCGTTTATTTTCTTACATTTGTCTAAATTTTATATAAGGTCTAAATATTTTGTTTTACTTGTACTTTGTTGAAGTAGATTGAAACTAGGAGAGCAAGGATTTTTTTAATGATAAATTAGAATTTTCTCAACTAGGTAGAATATGAGAAAAGGAATTTAACTGAAATTAAAAGAATGTCTTTATAATAGAAGAAACACATTTATTTGATGACTATAGACACATATACTTTACATAATGCCCAATTTAATTCAATTTTTCGGTAATACAAAAGCGAACTGAAAGAACAGGAATGTAATATCCGCCTCATTGGAGACGGAGAGTAAAGACTTTTTCACTCTCATTCAGTATTGTACTCACCGTAGTAGGGGAAATATTTATTATAATCATATGCTATTCATATGTCCTCTAGAGTATTTCCTGGCTTATATGTAATAATGTTGTAATTTTGTTTTTGCAGCCCTCCGCATTTCAGGTTTGTTTTTAGTAGGGACATTGCAATATCAATGCCAGTAATGTCACAGGGAGGTCGGGGAATGGCACATGAGAACTACTCTTCAAGTCTTTACCAAGAACTATAGGTAAGTGGTGTCGAGGGTCTCTTCAGGACCGGCTGTGCGCGACGTTCGTTTGTCAGACACGAATGTTTTTGTTCAATAGAGTGTTGCAGCGGAAGGTTTTTTTGGAACTCACCCCACTTGACGCTATTAGCTCAGGTGTATTAGCCTGCCGCCCTACATGTATTTATAATGAACGATTGCATTTTTTTTTGTTTTTTTAAAAAGCTAATTTTTTAAATAATATTCATCTTCAACACGGTTTTTTAACTAAATTTTGTTTTTGTTTCCAATCAATTACAATCCTATCAAAAAGTATATATTTTTAAGAAAAAAAAAAAAATCCACGTCCTCTGAACGGAGCTGTACGATGCCTTTTACTTGACTACATCAAGATTAACATTTTTGTAGAAAAAAAAACTTACAATGTAAATTCTAAAGAAAGTGGGTATATTTACATAGCCCAGTTTTTCTTCATCGAAGGTGTAAAAGGTGTATACTTTGTGGTGTGGGAGATTTAAAAAGAAAAAAAAAGCCACGAAAAAATAGCCTTAAACCCACTTCTCTTTCTTATTATCGTTTTAAACAAGATTTTGGCTTATCTCGTTCACCAAAAAGAGTTCAAAGGATAAAAAAGCGAAACTTAGCTTTAGACGAAATAGAGGACTACCGATTTTGCTAACTGCGAAATAATAGAGCTTTCCATCTCCATCTCGGGTGAATGCGGGCGGCTATTGAATCCTTTCAACATTTATATGTCTCTCTTTCGACCTACGCCAACCATATACAATACTAAACTGGATTGTGTTTGCGAAGCATTTTAATGCGATTACCAAGAATATTCCAAGTAAACCAGAAATTAAATTAAGCTCTTTGCATGAGCCAGAGAACTTTTTGGGAATCGTTTCTTCTCCCCGGTTTCGTTCCACAGCTTCTTCGTGAAGCTAAAGTGTTTTTTCATGAGGTGCAGAGGTTATTCGTAATTTGAATTACAAATTAGTTTCCTTTAAAACGACTTAAAATCTCTGTGGATTATCCTCGCTCATGCAAATTTTTCATTACATGACATACACGGTCCTGGGAGCGGGAGATTACTACTAGAGGATGGACTTTGGAGTGCGGGCAAGTGCATGTTTGAATAACGCTATTGAGTGGTCTTGAGGTAACTTTGCTTCAATGAGTTTCTTGAAGGAACATAATCACACTAAAGGATTTTGCATTTAGATACTGAAATAGTGTATTCCTCTTTATATTATGTAGATGTTATCTTGTATGTAAAAGCTTTGAGAGGGTTTGTGGTTTTTTGATGAATTCGTTTAAAAATAGAAACCACTATGACACTTTGTATAGGTAAAGTTTTAAAATAGCATTTCATGGAGCAACGACAATAGCGAAATGTCGTAGAAATAGCTAAACATATTTTGGGAAACCTTCATACAAAATGATCTAAAGGAGTGAAGTGGATGGGCGGGCGGCTACTGAGATGGAGGGGAGCTATATAAAGGAAAGGGGGCTATATTCAGTCTGATTAATATGTAGGATCTTTGATTGATTTTTTTTTGTACTTAAACTATTCACTCTATTCCCTTTCGGTGCTAAAGGGATTGTACGCCTTTTATGTTTTTATCTTCGACAACTTTGAGCGGCGCTATTTGGTACTTTTTGTTTTTATCGGTCGTGGTAGGTAGTAGTCTGGTGTGAAATTTTGTGTCACGTAATTTTCAGTTCCCTCAGCGTTTTGTTTCACGCTTGATTGGCAATTTTTCAAATACGCATACATACAAAAAGGTTAAGAGAAACAATTGAGCTTTATTTTAACTGAAAATATATTTTTTTTTAATAAGTAAAATTCTTAATTTACTTCCGATAGGAAATGATTTGTTTATTTATTTGATTCCTTATCCGAAATTATCCTACAAACGTAAGAATATTATGTACAAAATAAAACTTTCTTTTTTAGTTTTCAAAATCGTAGATTTCTTCTTCCCAACTTTAATTTAATTTTTCAGAGCGACTTTACTGTTTAGAAATTTGATTTCTTATAGATCACTTTCACAACTTTTAGATTAGCAACTGTAAATTTATTCTTACTTTATTTTAAATCTTTGGCCTCTATTTTTTATTTTTTTTTTAGTTTCCAATTCGGCGCTCTTGCTGATCAATCTATTCTGAGGGCGAGGTGATCGTCGAAAGAACAAAGCTGATATTATCCAATATCATGACCCTTAAAAAGTTCAAACATTGATAAATGAATTATTTCTTCGCGTGCAGTTATAGCCTTGGCCATACATATTAGATCAATATCTTGGATCATGTTGACGTCCTATACTATATTCTTTTATTAAGTGTTGTAGTAAATCAACTTACATAATTGCATGAGAAGATTTAGCTGGAGAAAGCTTTCCTTTTGAATATATTTTGAAATTTACGTACCTACTACTGATTTGGAAAATTGATGAAACAATTTTTGGTTGAAGGATCGCTTACCCACTCGGAAGCGCAGAGCTTTATCCGTTGTTGTAAATTAATTCTAGTACATCTAGGTAGGAATACTCAAAAATCTTAAAGTTCCGACACTGTACTAAGTACTAGTATCGTAAGTGTATGTATCAATTCCATTACTAGTAGCGACTGAAATGTATCGAGTCAAATATCTTTTCAAGTATCGAGTCCATTTTCTATTTAGTATCGAATTAAAAAAAAAAACACGTCAGGATGGATGTCGTTCGATGAGAATAAAAATTGCAAATTTATCATCTATCAAATGAAGTATAATTTTGCCACAAACTTGAAAGTTCCTAGTTCCTTAAATAAGCCAGATATTAAAAAACAATTTTTGACATAACTCGGGAACTATCAACCTTAAAATGTACTGGCTGTACCTACTGAAAATTTTCTAATCCAGCTAGTACATACACAAACTGTACTATACTGGTGATGCGAATATTAATAGTACAACTGTACTGGCGGTACCGACTCGTGCGTAAATAGTGTAAAATTAGAGAAAGTACAGTGCAGATAGCACATGCGATGCGAACAAACCTATTCATTGCTTCACTCTATTGTTAAGATTCCTTTCGAATTTATAAAAATCTCTAAAATGTAACGATCGTCGGCAAATTAATCCCATCTGGGAAGATCGTTGTGAATAGTTAATTAAATTCAAGGTCCAAGAAACCTTCTCGACAGTTTAGAACAATTAGATATTCTCGAGAAATGCATTAAGGGTAGACGAAGGATAGGTCACAGATTATATGACAGATTGTATACGCCGGCTCCAGGATTATCTGTAGTGTAAATATAATAGAGTACAATAGGATGAACATAATTAACAGCAGCGACAGCATTTGAAAATGCATAGCTAAGAATAAGTGGTAGTAACAGCTCATTGTTAGTATAGGCGGTAAATTGCTATCGGGCTACATTTAGGCTGGTGTTGAAATACCTGTTATTCTTGAGTAACTAAACTGTATTATCATATTTACCTAATATTTCAATATACGTAGCACTAAAATAAAGTTCATAAACATCTCCTCGTTATCATCGATGAAGGTATCAATCGAAATCAATAATACCAACAAACTTTTAACTTCCAAAAGAAAGTTACTGATGAAGCAGTTCCTTTGATATCCTAATCAGACGCTCAAAATTCTATAATCAAATCTTAGAACATCAATCATTCCATTAAGAAGCATCGCTTATCCTATATAATAAGTTCATACATCTCTTCACACTGGCGAAATTGTTAGTGAACTGATATTTGTTAAGCGTTCACGTTATTGCCATTCAATTAGCATATCACCACCTAAAATCAGCTCAAAGAGTGGATAACATAATTTAAGGGCACACTTTGAGAGCAATATATTTTCATCTGGGATCTCCGCACCGAGCACATTCATCAAACAACTTGTCATTTGCCATTTTATTTTCAGTCGAATAAACAAGGAGTACAAGTCGACATAAATTTTACATGAAAGACTTCCAAATTTATGTCCTACACCGCTGGGGAATTGAAAACTGGTAACAAGAAGGCAAAGAGCCGCATCAAGTTAAACTTTTTAGGTTTATTTTGAGTTTGTCCTTTTACTACGAGGAATCCTTTGGCGTTGTTCTACCGGAAAAATTTCCATGGAGTGGAAAAAGAAATTTTCTATATATGTAGAAACGTAAATATCATAAATTTTTGAAATTCTAACAAACGACCAAGTTTACATCTTAAACAGGGTGCTCTATTCGTGGCAGCGCCTTCTCTGCTCCTTCGGATAAGTGCAAAGTGTTGCACTTGAAATAAAATCTCATGTCACGGTAGTGATATGTTATTGCTAGAAAATATATATTTTCTTTGCTGATGTAACTCAGAATGTATAAAATGTTTATGAACTTTTATCACTTGATCTTTTTATCAGTGGAAATTGGATGTCAAAATATATGATGTTATTTTTAGTTTGTTGTGAGAAATTTTTCGCTTAAAGGATACGGTTAGTGGCTGGCACCAAAATATTGCGGGTTTTATCGTACTTAGAAATTTCAACTTTTCTCATTAATCGACAAACTGTTTTTTTTTTCAGAAATCTTTAAAAACCTGTTTTAATTCTTTTGAGATATTGTACATGTGGTCCTTCGAGCCAGATTACAGGAAAAGGATTTATAAATATGAAAATTCAAAAATGGAAGAAAATTGGAAAAGTGATTTTGGAGGAAATAAATCAAAATATCGTATTAATTTTATGTGTATCGTGACCGTGTTTGAAAAAACTGCAGTGATTGACAAGAAAGACTAATTCAACACCGGACTGTTCCATCATTTCATTTATTTATCGATATATATTGCGTATTAATATATAACGAAAACGGGTTTGTTTCCATATCTATCTTTTGTTTTATTTAATAATTTTTTAATATAATTGCAAAGGCATCGTTTTTTTATTAAATAAATACTAAAAATTTCAAAATCTTCTTTTCGAAACTAAGAATCATTTTTCATTGCTCCCCGTATTATATTTCTCTATTTCCCCGTAATATTACGTTTAACGTACATGATATTAATTGCAGTTATCTAGGGAAAATAGCAACGTTCCTTTACTTAAAATAGTATTAACAATCAATTACGTAATTGCGTGCATCGGAATTAGTTGCGTAGTTCTATTTCTTCGTAATACAAAACTCACTTTGATCATAATGACCTACAGTAATTAAGTACATTCATCTAGGGCATACATTAAAATTTGGAATTTAGTTATAGTCATTTCACTAACAAACCATTAACGCCGAGTATGTATCCCAAATTGCATATAGTGAATCTGCTTGGTTAGATAATTGCGGGTATTAGTTTTCAAGCTCGGGATGGAAGGTAAATGAAATTTACGGAAATTGCATTGCTTTCGGTTAGCCAGTTTTAGATTGCAGTTTTAATGGATTAAGAATTATTTACATAGTGTTATTGATAAAGGTGTAATTATTTTCCTAAGGTGGCAGAGGTCATTTTTCAGCATTTATGTTTATGTATTGGCTTACCTTAATGTAGTTTTCATTGATTTTTAAATGCTTACAATATATTTAGGAGAAAACTTCTGTAGAAAATAGTATATTTCATGCCGTATAGGAAATGATTTTAGTTGATAAATATGAAAAGGCCAAAATTGACTTTCACACCAAATTTATTCACGTTAAATTAATTTCCGATAACAAAAGGAAGTTAAATTTTAACCAAGTGTTTTTCATTTATATGAACCCATACAGTATATTGTAAGGCAACTACATAATCAATGGAAAACCAAATTAAAAATGTCATTTATAATTAAAATTACAAGTGAGCACAATCGAAGGATTCGCAGTTATGTATAAACGAAATCAACTTAGGAGAGCCAATTACCTTCTAAATTTTGACACAGTAATTTGTAAATCAAGTTTTATGTCATTAATTGCAAACTAATCTGGCTTCATCTTATGAAATCATGTCGGCAGACAAAATGACTGGTTAGTATACCTACATATTTGATTAAAATCTTTAGAACACGATTATTATTTAATTTATCGTGCCAAATTTCCTCATTATCCGCTAGTTTAAAGAAAAAAATCAATAAAATATGTTTTATGTGCTTAAAATAATTAAGCTGTTATTACTTTTGTTATTTGCTCTACTCACAATATTTCTGCGGTCATAATAAAATTAAATAGTGGTGGCAACAGTGGGATAAATATTAATAAATTGAGATAAAAGTAAATGAAATGATCTGAAATGGTATACCAAAGTGTTTTCTGTACTTGCGTATACATGGAAACAGTAAACATAAAATATATTAATTAATAAAGTATAAAAAAGTAGCATCAACAACTATGAATAGGAGATGAACTGAGTATTTAATATAATGTTTTATTTACACTAATTCTGCAGTAAATACAGGTAGTGTTAAGGGATGTTGATAGTATTACAAGCGTGGCCCTTGTTCGTTATTTAAACACAATATTTCAATTGTAATTCCCAAGTTCTGTATATTTAACTTTACTGTTTACTTTCACAAATTCACAAATAATCAAATCAACGCTTTAGTTCTCGCGAGTACTGTACTTCTAATTATCGCAATCCAAATAATTTACTTCATTCACTTCACTGTCTGAAATAATACTCGCCTCCTGTCATAGTCAGAGTCTTTCTTGCGCATTTAAAATATATTGTCCTTAATGTGTAGTCCTAACTTCCCTGTTAGGATTTATGGTATGGTAGATTTTAACACTCAGGCTTTTTATTTTGGCCTTGATTTCACAATTGTCTTGATTTTGTCTTCTTTTGGTACATATATTGATTAAAAACTTTTATGTTTGGTATGTTTTTGTTGATTATTACAGCTTCGCGCGCGACACTAAGCTGGCGGTTGTTTGTTAAGATGGATGTGAGAAGTGCCGTATTTATACTTTACAATTTATCCTAGAACCTTCCCGTAAATTCTATTCTCCGAACCCAAAGTTTACTAAGATGTCACTAACCTAAAGTTGTTTCCATTTCCAACAGATGTCGTTTGTGTCGCTTTGTTGCGCGTATACAATATTTTATGAGATAGATGGTCAGGAGGGTGGGGGGATTTGTAAGGTACGGAGGTTAATGATTTTTCCTTCACACTTTATGAATCACTCTATTATACCTAAACGTTTCACGTTATAATGATGACTTACAGTTCATTGAATATAAAGATAGTCCTTAGAGCTTTCCAATGGGTTTTTACAATCTTATCCTTCTCCATCCAATCTCGAAGTTATCGCCAAATAGAATAAAAATCTTTGAGTTTTAACTCAGATTTTTTTATTTAACTATTATTTTCAAAAGCACATAATAAACACCAGTTTTTCATATTGAATTTTATAAATTTTCCACATACTCTGTAGAATGGACATGCTTAAGAGAGTGACAATAAATGTTAGAATGTATTTAACCATTATTATTATATTTGTACAAAAATATATCTGTATTATTCGCAGCATAATTTTCGTTTCCATTTTGATCAATCTCCATGTTTTATAATTCGGATTCTTCTTTCTTTCCTCAGTTCAGGTATTAACAGAGTTTCGTAGGTTCTCACGAAAAGCTAGAAAAATTTGGGTGGCGCCCACAATTTGGAGGGTGTACGTCCCTTTATTATTTCTGGATTAGCAATTTCGGAACCAACTCTTTTCGCGATAATAGCTACATCAATTGTTGCTACCATAAATTTGAGTATGCAATAATTGCCTCCATGGACACAAGGATACCATTTTTTAGCGATTATCTTTTAGGTCGCAGTAAAAATAATACCGCAGTACTTGGTATATTGATTCGGGATCTTAATAATCCAAATTAACGACTTTAACGTAGACGATTAGTATGCATAGGATTACTTCTTTTGTAATCTAAAAAAGGAACTTTGCTGAATCATTTCAAAATAATACCGAAAAAACACAAGCAAAATGTTTCCATTTTCTCGATAATGATATTGGTCAAAAGTACGACTTTTTTTTTTGTAAAACAGACTAATTAAAAAGTTCCTAATAAAATCATAAAGTTGTAGTATTTAAAAGTTAGACAACTTTTGTGCAATTTTGTCTGTTTTCTGAATTTTTCAGCCTTACCAGAAAATATATTCCTTTCCTTTTCTTTTCAGAACTTTTGTCAAAGCCTCTGTAAAGGCAGCTTTAAGATTTATTTGATTGTTTTATGCTGATGTCAATCACCATATTTTAAAATTGGCATATTAGAAGACCAATTTCAGCTTTTTCCTTGTTCACTTTCAAAAAAGAAAAATCTTTGGAATCATAATTGACTAGCTCCAATGGAGTTGATATGCATTGTTGAAAAAAGATCTTAAATAATAAACCATTAGTATGTTAATTTTAATTTTCACTAAAAATTATATTATTATTTTAGCAGCTAAGTATAAAAAGCTCTCTGTAAGGCTACGATTTACAATTTGAAAAACAAAAATTGAATTTGCATTGGAGTTCCAGTAACGAGCATTTACTTTTTTGCTTTCAAATTCAGCGAAAAGTTGAAAAAGGTTTTTCTTTCCCTTTTGAACAATTTTCTTCCTTCAACTTTTCAGTAGATAACTTTTTCTCCATTTTCTCTTCATGAAATCTTCAAAAGTGATATGATAATATTATAAATGTTCGGTCCACCACTATACACTATACTATACTTCCCCCGACGCTTGCAATATTAATTCCTAAAGAAGAAACATACAAGAAAACCACAAAGAATCAAATTTTAAATTGAACAAATTTTAATGCTTATCTAATAATTAAAGATCCCTTACACACCTATCTCCCCCTACAAACAGTTCTGGATTCCCCCGAAGATATCCACAAGCTAAAAATAACAAAATATTAGTGAAAAACTATAAAAAAAACAAATTAACAATAAACTTACCTAAAATACACTTACCTCCGTGTAGATTTACATATCAATTTGACATCAATTGACAGTACGTCAATCAGACGCTTTTTTACCGCAGAAATTGGCACAATGATCGGCCTTGGTAGCTATAAAAATGCGACGAGTCATAGTGAAATTACCCATTTCCAAAATCAGAGTTGATCGGATCACATTCAAAAGTCCTGGAATCTGTTCTGGAGCATGATTCTAATTTTAGGCGTACTTTAATGTCAAAATATACACCTAAATGAAATGAACTTTTTTACTGATATTTTCGTGTGTAATTTAGTTCAGCAAGCTTTGCATTACGTAGAATGCACTGAAAATGATACTTCATATGAAAAATTGCAAAATATTTCTCGAATTTAAGCACTTGTATTGTGTGAAGTTAGTGTAGAAAATCGTGTATTCTGACATTAATTCATTGCAAGTTGATTTTAGTTAATTTTGTGGTTGATGAAAAGGATAAATCAAAATGAATATGGTGAATAAAAAGTACGACAGATGTGAGATGAAATGTTATAATGTGTGACTAAAATATACGCCTAAACTGCGTCAAAGAGATCGAAATCACCCCCGTGAGTAAAATCCCAACATAAATCAGAAGTTGATTCTGGCTACCCAATAATTTGAGGTTAACGCAATCCGAAATACAGATGTGGATACTGTACATCGTATATTGAGGTTAATTCAAGTCCGACATACAGGAGTTGATCCTAAATACTATTCGATTTGATGTTGAGACAAATTATTTCAACTTGGAGTTGATCCTAAAAATTACACAAATTGATGTTAACACAAGCAATTCTATATAGGAGTTAATCCTGACCAATTCAGAATCTAGGTTAACTTTATACAAAAGTTAGTCCTGTTTTACTATCATAGATTAATTCTGGAACAATCAAATACAGAAGTTAATTCTGAAATTTATTTATATATTATATTATTACAGTCCCACACGTAGCAGCATTCCAATTTGCTGCACTTATAAAACACGCATACGATAAACGTCAATAGCAATAGTGCCATTACTTCAGTCCCACATGTAGCAACATTCCAATTTGCTGCACTTGCAAAAGACCCAAACGACGGTACGTCGTTAGTGCTACGATAAGTCCCACACGCAGCAGCACTCTAAAAAACTGCACCCAGGGGACAAGTTTATATGTGCTAAATCTTCTCCAACGCACACTTAGCAGCAGAACAAGTTGCTACCTTATCCACATAAAGGCCGGAACATAATGTAGCGCGGTAGCTCGTAGCTGGCGCGGTAGCCAGACCTGTCAAAATTTGAAAGCACGGAAAGTCTAGGATGGCGTTCCAATGTGTAGCTGGCGCTGGCGCTGGCGCTGTAGCTAATTTTTGCCAAATTTTAATTTTTGGCGCGCGCCAAATCTGAAAAGAGTACACAGCGAATTTTAAAATGAATTTTTTTAATATTGGAATTTTTAAGTTTTATTGAAATTTTAAATTAATATTAAGTCTGAAATGAATTTCTGTGCTATTAGACGTGAGAGAACTATAGCAAGTAGGAAATAAAATTTTATATGTTGAACTAACAATACTGAGTTATCTTTTACAAGCGGCACCCGTCCTCACGTACACTAGTACACAAAATTTCAATAAAAGATCGGATCTGCTTATCTTGTTTGTGAAGTCGATAATTGAGAGTATGGGAAGATAATCCAGTAGCATCCGCAATAACTATTGGTAACTCTTCGATACTTAAAATGTCCTCATTTTGGCGATCATTTTTTGGTAGAAATGGTACTTCTGTACACTGTTCGTTAACATACACGACTTTAGTGATATCTTCTGATGGAGTCTTTTCCCTTTCCTGGAAATGCATAATAGAAAATATTAGTTAATTATATATTCGAATTGCGATGTTTAGGTATACTAAAAAAAAAACAATGATTGCGAAATTTATTGACGTTAATAAGCAGGCCCCCATGCAAGTACTTTATAGATGTCATCCAAGAAAGCAAAGTCTGCTAAAGAATGCTTGATAGGGTCCAATTTTCTGCTCTTCAAATAATTTCTTTGAACTGCTACAAATCAAGAGCTGAAATGATTTTTTTCGAGAAATTGAACTCTCTTTCTCTGCTCTGTTCTCCAGATATGATTTTTTGAAAGTAACGTTTTATCATTTTATGATACCATTACAAGTTTAATGACTTATTTCCGAAAAACGATATCGAAATCCAGACGGTTCAGTTCAGACTAGTGGTATTGGGTTTTCTATTTATCCACCTGCCTTCCTAATTTCCCAGGTTTATTAACTTTACTTTATACAAATCGCTGATTCTACGTCCTGGTGCGGAGGAAAAGGTGAAATTGATATTCTTTCGAGACGGAAAATTAATTCTATTAAAATGAATAAAATTAAATGCAGAATTTACAGTTGAATTTGGTGTGAACCAAATTCTATTTACTTGGCAAGAAATTAAAAAATTGAGGACTTCTGCGTCTGTCTGATATGATTTGAATTTTGTTTGAAAAACCAATGTTATGTATTGTGACCTTATGTGATTTACTATATTCATTTATATGATGATTCTTAGGATTTAATCTATATCAGTAAGACGCATAGCTGTCCTATGAGCTGTCAACTGAAAAGGAGCATTTCATATTGTAAGCATTATTACTACCTTCTGATTTTGAAGGATGTCGAGACTACAAAACTACACATGTCTTCTGTGAATACCTGGGAATAATTAGGAATAAGATTGCAGAATTTTATAAGCCATGTTTGGAGTGTGAACTGTCTAGATACTTCAAATTCTTCTCAGCTTTTTAAAGCGGACATACCTGCTCTAAAGAAATCGGTGCCATAGCAAAATAGGTCCTCTTAGTGGCGGCACAACTTTATTAGCATTTATGCTGAGTAGCCTAAGCTATATTCATATATTAAACAATGAAAGGAAACTGGCTATTGCTAAGCTCGTTCTCTTGATTCATCTCTTATTATGGAACATATCAAAGTTAATACCTAGATGCTATGTTGTCCTTTACGTTTTTTGTTTTAAACAACAATTAAGCCGTAATTATTAATTATTATAAATAATACACTCAAAAGAACTTTATTCTTTTTTATTTTATTTTTATTTTTGTAACTAAAATTTTTTTCACCTTAAATAAATAAATCACAGCATCACACACAATTATTTTAAATCTAATTCACCCTACTATGCGGGTCACGGTTATAGTAAAAATAAAATCCAGTTAACGGAATAGATTCGAAACTTTCTTAATCAGAAGTTAAAAACAAAAATAGTAGACTTGCCTGCAACTGATCCATCAACTTTAATTAGAAGAAATTGTTATTCCTTCCCAACTACTATTTCTCACATAATTTAAGTAAATAAATGTGGAAGCTTCTTCCTCATTTTCTTCGTTGTTGAAATTCATTTTTATTTTCAGTGAATTTAAAAATAAATAAGAGCAATAACTTCACTCGAAATACAATCTGCGCAACAATAACTCAATTCAAAGACATGTGGTGTGGCCATTTTTATGAAAACACTTTTATACGAAAACTTTCACAGAAAAGAAAAGAAACGCCCTGAAACGTTTTATGGCTCTAAACTCCACAAGTCACTTTCACATTTAACATTCTAACACAATATTATAAGGGATAGAGAGTTTGAAGAATGTTCAACTTTACTTAAAGGGAAAGTTCTCGATTCTAGAGAACAGGGGAAGGATGTTTCCGGCGAGTCTTTCTTTTTTAAATTCTAGAATTGGGGCCCAATAACTTCTCTCATCTCTCCTCTGACAGTTATATTGATGGTGAAGTAATTGAAACGATTGATGGAGTGTTCGATTGACTGACAGATGACTTTGAAGATTTACACCATGGATAGCTGTCTAATGATTAGGATAACAGATTGAAATGTCGATAACTTAGCAAGTTATATACAGGGATACTCCATAAAAAATAAGAAACTCTGCCCATTGTGTAATCAGTTACTAAAAGACTTGAAATATCTCTAGCCACTCGTCGCCGTCTCGTTTAAATGAACAATTTTAAGGAGGGAAATAATTCATGAAAATGGCGAAGTGATAACATTTAATTTTCAAAGTGCGGCTGAAAAGACATTTATTTCGAATTATGTTAATGCGATGACTATTTCCGGTCATGCATAACTAGATGGAAGGGAAAAGGCCGATTAATCTTCCAAGGCTATTTCATTTTATCGAACGCCACATGAATCTTAAGTTTATGGATGAGGACCCTTCTTATGGTAATAATCCCAATATAATTATTGAAAACTTTTTATGTGATTAGAACTGAAGTTAGCTGGTCAAACTGTAAACACTTTCGATGGGAAATGTACCAAATGAAGTCGGGTTGGTGGAAAAGAATTTCTTTCGGTAATTAACAGTTTTCAAAAAATTTATTATTTCAGCTCAAGACAGTTTATCGAATAAATTCTGGTGGAATCGAAACAACTGAATTAAAAATGGAAACCAAACAACTGACAAATTAGTTTCCTTAAATTGCAATATTTCTTTGAACGGAATTACTTTGTTGCCTGGCGTCTGGTGGGGAGTCCTGCCAAAAACTATTTCGGGCTGATTTTACGGGATATTAAGCTGAACGAATTAACAGCCATAAATTGCAAAACAAACCTCGGAATGGCGAACAATTTGCTTTTATGTTGTCAATAAAGTAGACAAAGAAACCTTGGGTCTTGGATTGCGTGCTCTTTATTACTTGAGAATTGGCTAGGGACTGCTGTTGGATTCTTAAGGGTTGGATATGGATTGTATAGAATTTTTCTGGTGGCAAATCCAGTCTTTTCCACTCTTTACATATACAGAAATAGTATAGCAGATGAGGGCATGGATGAGTTATAGCATAGTTTTGTGTTTTCTTTTTTTTTCATCTCTTTGTCTGTTTCTATCTCTTTTTATCTCCTTTAAGCATTTTAAACTTTTCATCTTCGATTATAAATAGATAAAAGTGGTTGGGACTGCCGACGACAAATTTTCTATCGACTATAGATTTTAAGTTAAGTTTATTGTAGTTAAAACGTTAACGTCTGTGAATATTACAATGGAGATATTTTCGTGGGGTTCAGAGAGACCGGTACTTACTACCTTTCAGTTTATGCAAGAAAAACATACAAAATAAAAATAAATCAGTTAAATAGTTGATATAAGACTTCAAATATTTTTATAATCCTTAAAAAAGCATGAACTATAATTCTTCTTGAATGACGTCTGGTCTTGGAGACACACGATGATTTTCTATCAATTTTGGGTATGTAATTTATCATTCTTGTTACCCTTAAAAATTCCATTTTTTTTTTTAAATTTTATGAAATTCTGACGAAACTTCCACGATTAACCGAATTGGCACAAAACTGGTTTCGAATCATTTCTTAGTAGTAAAATATGAATGTATGTAGCTATTTCTGTCATGGATATCGGGTTTTTGAATTTTCATAGTTTCCAAATCTGACGTCCCACACTGCCATCCACGATTGATATGGATACTTTATTTACAAGAATAATATTTAGAGCTGGGTATAATCAACCGAAAAACTATTAATTCATACATGTACAACACTAGACCTTGTAATGTCCCAGAAATCCCTATGCATGAACCTATAATATGGTGTGTGGGCGTTTGTGATGATTTGTTATATTGCTCAGAATTTCTTACTTCCAGAAATCTAAACCTAATTTTCATAACCCTTTCTCTGTTAAGTGCTGAAGATTGAAAGCTATAGCAGTCCAGCAACCAGTTTGTTATAACGGACCAGCTTCACGTCTTCTTGGATAGAATGAGATTAATTCAGCTTCGAGGGCTGAGGATTTCTTAGATGCAATTATTACAAGTGGTGAATGGATATACCAGATCAATACCTTAACTCATCGGCTTTCCCACGAATCTTTCAAAATTTTATTTTTGAGAATATTATAAATAGCCGAAACACCCATTATTTATTTCATATGAACACGCTGTACCTACTTTATAACTGCACTGTACAAAAACGTAGGACTATTCCTTAAATTTAAGACACGTTTTTCCCTAAAAATAAATGTAATTTGCTCTGATATAAAGCAAAAATCAGTTTAGTTTAACTAAATCAATGGAACATTCAATGAATTTCGGTATTTGGTACCAGAAAACCTATAAAGTAGGTAAAACTCACGAAATGTTAAGCTCTCTTGGATATAAGGAAGAGAAAATTCAATAGTTCATGTATTATGCGACATTTTTTATGGAAATAGTTTTTCGTTTATATAATTCACACATTGTTCTTGAAAACAAGTCATATATTGTTTTTCAATATTTTGTTTAAGCGTGCGCAGCGCACCAACATGCGTACTACTTAGTAGTATGGGCCATAAGAAATCTATTCAGCTCATTCTTATGTTTTTTAGGGGGTGGTATTCTATCACCTATGGTGGTCAAGGGCGGATCCAGACGATTGCTCTAGGGGGGGGGGGAATCGATTACATATATTACATTACTTAGAAAAACTGAGAAAAAAGCTGAGAAGTGCGAAAAAAACTGAGAAACGAAAAATCATATATAAATTTCTTTTATTAATTATCATGAAAACGAAAACATAAATAAAATCCGGTATATAAATTAAATAACAAAAAATAACGAGTTAACATTCTTGTCTTACAAAAAAAAAAGAAAAAATAATAATAACAAAAAGTACAACCTTATGTATTTCGTTTAAAGTAGTCATACATATTTTGATTTAATAGCTAGTACATATTTTTACTACTTTTCACGTTGAAGGAATTCATGTTCCTTAGTTTTAAATAATCTTTCGAATAAAGAATTCCACGAGAGTATCTGTCCAGAGCTTATTTCTTACTTTCGTTTTATTGATGTTAATTGCTGAAAATACCATTTCTACAGAAGAATGAAGGCGTAACATGTCAAAAAGGAATTTAGAAAGTTTAGCAAAATTTAAAGAATCGTCGTGTCTCTTAGAAATTGATAATTTTTTAAAGAATTCCTCATCCGTTAGATTTTTAAAAGGACTAAAATCAAAAACTTGCAGCTATCTCCATTCATCATCTAACTTTTGTAGATCTGGTACTAAGTTTGGAAAGTTTTTGGCAAGACTATAAATACTTTCATTTTGGCCCTTTATTATATTCTCTGGATAACTCCTTAAGAGGGTATCATTGAAGTCAAATCTTTGAAAAATTTCTGAAATTAATTCTGTATAAAATGCTAAGCAGTTTTTATTAAATTCTTGAATATTACAATGTGGTGAGAATATGAGACGACCACACACAACTTAAACTCCTTTGTTAAGGAACAGGGATGTATTAAAATTATAAATGAATGAACCAATTATGGAACACCCTTAATGTTCAATAATTGGTTCATTCATTTACAATTTTAGTAAAAGCTTTAAAGGACAACATAAAAACTGAGTTCCAGATATAAAAACTGAGTTTCTCAGCAAAAACTGAGAAGTTGGCAACGGTGGCTTACATATTTATGGTAACATAAGGCTCGGTGTCTGCCATAAATTGCATAGCTCGGAGCACAATTCGCAAGATGGGGTGAGGCGTTAAGATTTGTGAATAAATCGCAAATTGATTAATGGAATATTTATTTAAACACCTAAGGCAACAAAATAACGTTTTATAATTTTTAAATTTGTCACTCAATTTTTATTGAAAATGATTTAAGAGTGAAAATTCAATGATTTTTTTTTTTAATTTCTCTGGTTTGTGGAGCTGCCACAAATTTGAACTAAATTCAATAACTTTACCTGCTTTTACCCATTCAGAAAGCAATCTATTGAATCAAATTTTCGCAAAAATAAGTAGAATTTTAAAAATCGGAGAACGTTATTTTTTCCTAATTAACTTCAAAATATGTATGTTAAAAATTTATTTAATTTAGTTCAAATTTGTGGCAGCCCCGCTCCGCAAACCGGAGAAATTAAAGAAAAATCATTAAATTTTCACTTTTGAATCATTTTCAATAAAAATTGGGGGACAATTTTGGGAATTAGAAAACGTTATTTTGTTGCTTTAAGTGTTTAAATAAGTATTCCATTAATAAATTTGCGATTTATTCAAAAATCTTAATGACAGTGACCCAGCCTTAATAATGTGGTGAAGTATAAGAGTGATTGAATTTGAGACAATACAAAATTTGATACACCTGTAGATAATTTTAAACAAAATGGAACTTAATTATGTGTTGCACATAAAGTAGTATTGGACGTAAACTAAGACACACTTAATAATAAGAAATAAATTGGGGAAAACTTAATTAAAAAAAAAACAAAAATCGTATAGTATTTACCAAAGCTGTTGTATAATCTCGATCTGAAAATTTTGGAGAAAACTAATCTATAGAAATTTTGTAGAATTTATAACACATTTTAACAAACATTGTAAAAATCTATAAAACGTTTCGTTAAAAGAACCCACGTACTCTTGTGATTGTGTAACCTTGTTTCGTAATTTCCTTTGGTAATATAAAATGCCAAAATTACGAATATTTCGTACATATGTATGTGTATTCTATAAAGAGATTTTGTTCAGTTTCAATTTCGTAAACTCAACAAAAGTATCGTAAAATTTATAAAAAACTTGCAAAGCCGAACAATGAAGTACAGCTAAGATCTGCATCAGTCAGTTTGCTACCAATTGTATGCTGTTCAAAGTAGAACATGATCGTTCATAGCTGACTTATCTAACTTATCTAATAATAATGGTACATACTGCACCATTAACGAATATCATAATCATATAATGTTTGTTCTGGTTGAAACATTTTAAAATTTTCTCAAGAACTGATCACGAATTTTCTTTCTATTATATGATCTTTTATAAAACAAAAGCATTCTCAATCAGGAAAAAATTATATGAAAACGATTTAAGCTCCTTTATAGAGAATTTATGCAGATCTTTAATTCTTAAGAAGATTTTCACTAAAATGATACCAAAAACATTTCCTTATTTATATTTCTTTATTGCCATTCTTTCATTTTCATTTATTTCTGTAACGATTTCTCATTCCTTACAGTAAAATTAGAAACATAAATTTCTTCTCTAAAATCAGAGATCTGGTAATGCTACAATATAAAATCGTATTCTTACCTTTTACTTATAGGATGACAAACATAATATGGATTCCAAATTTTCGCTATTTATAAAAATTTTAATACAATTTTTTCTCCACTAAATACTCAATTATATTTAAAATATTTCTGATGAAGGTAACAATATCTTTCAAATTATTTTCTGTTAAAATATTGCGTAGTTAGTAAATTTATGTAATACACAGAAAACAATGTCTAAATTCTTCAAATGGGCGAATAGCGATAGCTGCTGCCATACACACTCATGTCACTAAACTTCGCTAATTTTTTATTATTTTATCTTATTCAACTATCAAAAATAACACATTTTGTTCTTTCATAACTCAAGCTCCTGAAGTTGGACCATCAGTTGTAGATCGCCTTGTATACCTTTCTCTTTACGTTTCAGCATGAACACTTCTTTAACATCCAGATATCGTAGGAGTTCATTTATAAGTATATTATATAAGTTTTTGATCCTGAAAGCATAGTAAAACATGGTGCTACAAAAAATAGAAAATCATTCAGTCGTAACTCCTGAACCTGGAATATACAGGCCATGAAGCACTCCTTGAATGCGAGGATACCGGACCGGTTAGCGGCCAGCATTATACACTTCTCGCTTTATCTTATTGCTGGTGTTTTTCCACTAAAAGAAGTTTGGATTTCGTTCAAATACCACTACTTCCATAAATTAGAAAGAAATATATTGAGCTGGGCTGAAATTTGTTGCAAATTAAACGCAAAATCTTCAAATTTTTTTTGTGATAATTTCTTTTCAAATCGACACTTCGTTAGACAAATTTTCGAGGAGTGATAATTTGGTAGGGTTAATATATAACCCTATTTCCTTTAAATTAAATATTTGCAGAAAAACAGAATCTGATATTAATTACCCTGTCTATGATAATTTCCCCAACATACTATTTTTCCATCAAATACCCCGATTTTTGTAAACTTTCGATCACACAAAAATGCAAATATTTTTCTTGTACTGTAAATTCCTTTATGATCTAATTTTAAGTTTTTTTTTTAGAATAATGTAAGGCTAAAAAGGAATATTCTTGATAAATATAAACAAAAAAACTTTAAAAAATCTTGTTTCAAAATTTGCACTAAAAAATAGAAAATAATTTTCACTTCACACTTCTAAACTTTCCCTTCATTTTGCATTTAATTAAATTTTGAAATTATGTTAAATTTGTGAATAAATTTTAAAATTTTCAAGGTACACAAAGAAGGGAAAGTCTGGGCATTAAACTGTAATTTTGTTATTTACATTATAGTGATAAAATTTAAGGTACATACCTAGATCTTGATTTCTTTTTATACCGTGAAAATTTTAAAATTTATACACAAATGTAATATAATTTCAAAATTAATCAAATGCAAATTGAGGGGAAACTCTATGGAATTTTTGTGATGTACTCATTAAGTGAAGGGAGAAATTATTTTCTATTTTTTATGTACGAATTTAGAAGCAGTCTTTTTTAAAATGATTTTTTTTTTATTTTTAACTTAATTTAATTAGAGCGGAAATTTTTAGAGTATACATTCTGATTTAATTAGAGCTCTAAGGGGGGGGGGGGCGATCGTTCCGATCACCACCGTTGTATCCACTCTTGAGTGTGTTGTTATAACATATTCCCTACATTTTAGGGGAAAAAACATAAATTCCCTGTATTTGAGGCAGAAGACCCTACCTATGTTTTAGGGATAAAAACCTAATCTACCTTTTCCAAGGTGGAGTTTTTCCTAATCTTATCGACAAGTACCTGACCTTTGTGGCACAAATTGTTGCGAGACACTTTAAGGAATTATTTTTTACTGTGAAGATAAAAAACTTCGAGAGATAACAATGGCTTTTAAACTCGCACATACCTATTACCTACTTCCATTTTTCGTTGACATATCTAATTATATTAAGAATAAGGCTTATTGCCGTAGTTCAGATCTACTTAGTAGTATATTAAAGATAGGAGTAATTAGGATCTTAGGCTGAAACTTGCGTGAATTATATTAGAAAGCGCCGCGTTTGAAGTTTAAATATTGTTAATGTAGGACGTTTTTTTTTGTTTTTTTCGCAAGTAATTTAAATTTAGATCTAGTTACGTTGAATTTCTCAAGAAATAAACTACTACTACTATTATTCTTGGACAACCAACTAGTCTCGTTTTCTCTTGAAACCAGTCAAAGAAATTTTCACAATATTCGTAATTTTAACCAAGTTAAGCTGTGGTCGATTAAACTTTTCTTTTCGTGCAAATTAATTTTACAAGGCCGTTCGCACTCTATTCGAGTAGTCAAAGTGAGCCTAGATCTCTTTATAAATACAAGTCTGGAATAGGTTGGTATACAAACTAAATACAGAAATTAAACTGATCTAATTATATTGCATATTTTGGCAGCAGTAGCTACAGCCGATTTGTGAAGGTTTCGTGCTAAAAATTCGATATCCGCAGCTGTAGGATACTGATGAACGGCCATTGTGCCTATAAGTCCTGTCCTATAAGTCTCACTTCTTTTTTTTGTACGTGAAGCGTTTAGTATTGTTTGGAAAAAACCAGAAGGGAAATTTATAAATTTATAAAAGAAAAAAAAAAAGGTTTGGACCACAGCGTGAGTTTTTTTTTCTTAAAGTAAAACAAAAAATTATCAGAGCTAAGTAATCTTTTCTTAAATAATAAAATATTAAATATACAGAAAAGCTGAATATCTAATTAGGTGTTTTGTACCTGGCTAATTGGCGACCGCGATTTGGATCCTTTTTTCTTTGTAATTATAAACCTTTCCCTGAGCAGCTATAGTTATGTTCAAAGTGAACGTAACAAGCGCCGGCAGTATGGTGCAAGGTGATGCAACTGCACCACCTTTTTTCGATAAAAATGTTCATATATTTATTTAGTGAAGCATTCAAAATTAAAAAAATACAATATTTTTTTATTATTTTTCTTAATTTTTATTAAATAATACTTGTTACTACGTTGCTTCTCTGAGAACTTGGATACTACTTCGCTTACAAAATCTTCAATATCAACTCTTCACTTTCCTCAATGTGCTAAATGAATGTTCGTTCCACCGTACATGAGCCCAAATTTAATAGCTTGCAAAGCTGATGGATAAAAACCTTAGGCGTTTTCGAATAAATTAATAGTAGCTGTCCTATGGGAACTTTGGCGCACATTTTATTCTAAAAATCGGAAAAATTTCATAATTGTCGAACTTTTTGTACTTGTGTCTGGGCTACAATCAATTTGACCTTGATTCCATCGATTACGTCACACAGGATTCCATATAGTTTTTCCAACAGATCTGATAACAGCTAATCAGCTTTTAAAACAAATCTGATAACAGCTAAAAAGTTTTTCAAGTCCGTCTGATAGGCAAACAGAATCCTCGCCATCATTCAGACAGGAATCCCCTCTGACGTAATTTATGGAATCAAGGTTAAATTGTAGCCTCCAAGACCAGACACAGGTACAAAAAGTGCGATACAACTGGCCGATTTCTAGAACAAAAAGTGCGCAAGAACTCCCATAGAACAACTACTATTAATGTGTTGTGGCTTCAACAATAAAGTTTTCCAACAAAGATGTCTCATAAAAGTCGTCTATTTTTGAAACAATTTTTATGAACTCTTGCTTTGTTAACAATTTCATTTCGCAGGGGTGACTTTGAAATAGTCTTCCAATTACTGTAAGAAATTCTTTTGGAAGCTCGCACACTCAACAGTTTTAAGCACTCGCTTTTCCTTTATTTAGACTCATAACATATCCATTTATTTCCTTTTAAAACTACTACTTACTACTATTTATTTATGTTTTTACTTTCCATTCCTTGTCTTATTAGTTTTCGTTTATATTTTATTTTAATTTTCTTTTTCTATTTTTTTTTTCAATTACATATTTACTTTGAATTGCCTGGTGATTTTATTTTTTAGTTTTGAAGTTTCTTTAATTTTGATTACGTTATGTTGCAATTATAATAACAAACTTGTACTAATTAAAAGATCTGTACGATTTCCAATAATAAATTAATGAACTCTGAACATCTTCGTTATCAACCTCCGAATCTATAATTACCTAGCGGGACAGACTTTTTCTATCGCAAATCAGGTTTATAGATAAAATCTTCCCATTGTCATTTTTGACGAGTTTACCTGGAAATCCGTTCTATTTGCGCACGGATTTCCTATTCTTTGGCCGCAAGGAACTGCGTCAAGATTCCAAGTCTCTGATTGTATTGGTAGTCGGAACTGAATGCAGAAATCTAACAGATTTCCATGTTTTATCCGTATTATTTTCGCAGAGAATTCTAAGACTTTTCCATGACATTTCTATATGGAATTTCTAGGCATTTCAATGCTTTTTTTGCAATGAAAATGCTAAATTGAATTGTGGTGCAGAGTCAATATTTAAGAACGGGTTTCTACTAAGTCGCTCGTACAAATTATTAATTTACGGAGAAAGCGGTACCAGGTGTAGGAAAAACCTCAATTAAATGCTAATTTGATGATAATAATAGCGTAAAATCTTAACTAAAATGTACCTACTATCAGGGCCTTGCAGAGCTGAGAGGGGGCACAGGCCAATAAAAAATATGGGGCCTCTTGTTTGAGTAAAAAAAACAAATTTACATAGTTCTTTTATTATTTTTAATTTATTTAAAAAAGTATGAAATTAATAATTAAATTACAAATAAGCTTTTCGAGCTTTAGTTGTAGCAAAATCTTTTATAATAGTTGAAAAATCAATATTTCGTGCAATATCTGAATTTATATGTAAAATTGATAGCCCATTCAACCGTTCTTGGCTCATTGCAGATCTGTTAAAATTTTTAA
This sequence comes from Dioctria rufipes, assembly GCA_963924295.1. Lineage (NCBI taxonomy): Eukaryota > Metazoa > Arthropoda > Insecta > Diptera > Asilidae > Dioctria > Dioctria rufipes. The sequence continues at coordinate 247,033,928 of OZ002741.1, read as the reverse complement.
CCCTTTTCAACACACTGAAACTGCGTTCCGCTGAAGCAACGGAGGCAGGTAGACTTAAAAATATTCTTAAAGCTGTTGATATATTTGGAAACAATCCAATTAGGTTTTTTTCTAAAATGTTTAGCAGGAACTTAGCTGGAGATGATTCTATATCAAAGTTTACTTCAAAAATATTTTTTAAAAATATCATTTCATCACATATTTCATTTGAAATTTCCTTTGGATATTTTAAGTGCATATTTTTTGCTCTCGATTTTATTTCCTCATCTGATGAAGTTTGAAAAGTCCAAAGGAATCCAAAAGTCTGGCAAATTTTGCGTAAAGACTCTAAGCGACGTGTCAAGCCTGAAATAACCGAATCAATAATGTATATAAAAACATTAACTCTATAATGTTCTTCAGCATCAAACTGTGACCTAATATGACGAGTTAATTGAAAATCAGTTGAAATTTTGGAAAGTACGGCAATCTCTTTTGAACTTAAGAGTAATCTGCCCCACTCTTCACGCATTATCTTCATCCTTGCAATAAGATTGTTAATATTTTCCATTTCGACGTCAAGTGCTGCATTGCGTGCTTCAATAATTAAATTAGTTTGTTGCAATAACGTTAATATTTCAAGCCATATTGTTGTCAACACAATGCATTCGAATATATCCAAATATTGAAAAATTGACTGAAGTTCGGTACGTGCGTGCGGTGGAAGGTTTAGTGACTTACACTCCTCTAAAGCAGCCAGAATATTTGACTGATTATTGTAAATTGGTTTAACAGCATCAATTCGAGCAGACTATCTTGTCTTTGATATTGCATGAAGTGACACAGCTAAATATTTCTTTAAAATCTCCCACTTTCTAGGACTGCTGCTAAAAAAATTATACATCTGTTGAATTCTCCCAAAATATGTAACTGCTTCTTTACATGATTGAGCAGAGTCAACTCCAACAAGATTAAGAGTATGATTTCCACAACTGGAAAAAATGCAATTCGGATTACGCTCAAGCAGCACTGCTTGCACACCGTTATACTGTCCTGCCATATTAGCACCATTATCATATGCTTGCCCAAAGCATAAATTAAAATCAAGGCCAAAATTTTCAAGGATTTCAATAATTCGCGTAGCGATTTCGATTCCTCTTTTTTGTGTAAATGAATCAAATGTAATAAATCTTTCCTCAATTGAATACGATGCATTATTTATTATTTTTACATAACGAATTACAAGACACGTTTGTTCTTGGTGTGAGCAGTCTGGTGTCGCATCCACAATAATGGAAAAATATTTAGAATCAAGAATTTCTTCAATAATTTTTCTTTGCACAAATTTTCCACAAATCTGAATGAATTCATTTTGAATTCTTGATGATAAATAATGAACTTGAAGACGTTTGTGCTTGTCTTGTGACTCATGAACACTTTTTACATGTTCGTATAAAACTGGATCATACTTACTGAGCAATTCTATGATACCTAAGAAGTTTCCATTCCGCGAATTTCCAATATTCTCATTAGAACCAAATAATGCCAAACCACGCTCACTTAGGAAAAATATAACATCCAAAATTCTATGAAGAACTTTCTGCCAATTACTTGCCTCACAGTTTAGTTGTTTCAGTAGAGATGATCCTAATGAGGACTTTAATAATGCAGATCTACTTGCTGATTTCCAATGGACATAATTTTTTTAATGAATAATTGAATTTTCACGCGATCTTTCAATTTCCTCCATCCTCTTAAAATATCCCATCCTGATTGGCTACCGAGAACTGATGCATCAAATTTCGTATCCTGTAGGAAGTAGGGAAAACAAAATAATGACTTTTTTGAATTGCTCCAACATAGCCAATCTCGGTTGCAAATTTCTCCATTCGCTAAAACCTTCTTCGTCAGACGATATGGAAATTTATTGTTTTCAGCATCATTTGTGATGTTTTCAGGTATTTTAAAATGTTCAATTTTCAAAAAATCTTCCATTTGCATTATATTTTTCTTGTTAAGTAAAGCGACGTCATCGTTGAAAACAGATATTGAAGTTGTTGCTTCAATTGGGTAGATTAGATGACACGTAATTTTCATCCATGTTTGCATCATCAACAATTATCTGTAATGGTGACAAAGAATCTTCTATTTGTTCTGAAGTTATATTTTCAGCCACCGAAATTTGAGCATCAACATTCGCAATAACATTTGCCATTTGTGAAATAGCATGAGTAGTTTCATTTTCAGGATTGACTGTTTGATTGATAATCTGTTCAGGGATGTTTTTTTTATTAAAGAATTTCGTTAATGGTGGCAGACTTTGCTTGGCTTTTTCTTGTTCTTTTTTCTGTCGTCTCTTGCTTGCGCCACTCGGATATGTTCTTTTCATAATATTCCTAAAATTAATTACTTATGAATTAAATAGAACTATTTTTAATATTAACTCCATTTAAACTTACAGATTACAAATATCACTAAACAATAAAAAAAACACTAATTTTATAATCACTAAAATTTATAGTACGGAACCAAAAGCTATACTCAATAGGAAAATTAAAACTGTACTGAATAGGAAATATAGTTAAATTTTTAATAATTGAAAATTAAATATTCTTTTTTATGCAATTGGCCTACTACGTTAAAATTTTTTGAATTTTTCAGAGTTCAACATATTCTTTTTTATGCAATTGGCCTACAACGTAAAAAAGTTTTATACATACATATAACAATAACTTGAAATTTTTACTATAACTTTTGTATCGTTATATTTTATAAATCTTTGGTTAAAATAAAATAAATTAATACTCAAAATAATATTTCAACTTAATTTTTCCGCACCTACTGTGACCAAATTAGGAAATAAATAGAGGCCCTTTCACAACTCGGGGCCTGAGCCAAATGGCCCTCATGGCCCACCCTCTGTTATGGCCTGCCTACTATAATAACCTTATTATTTTGTTTGCGAATGACACCTGTAAATTGAAAATAGCGTCCTGTAAGCGTGTAAAATGGCTATGTGTGTGAGAATGCCGTCACTTTTTCCACTGGATTTCTGTGAGAGAAAATTCCACATCTGGAATTTTTGCTTATAGGGTTGTCAGAGTCTTAAAAAAAATGGGCAAAGGTTTTTCTAGATACAAGCAATGAAGGTTTTCTTTGAGAATGGCTAGCTCTATTTTGATCACAATAAATATGGGCTTCACAAAATAGCCTCCTTTCTCTACCTGGGGTCTTATATTTTCTAGCAAAAGAAGGTGCAGCATTATCAGCATCACCATCTCCCCAGTTTCTAAAACTCTGTGCTAATCAAAGCATTCTTTTCGCCAGTGAAACTAGCTATGGCTGCGGGTACAACATATTCAAGTTTCATAATAACATCTACAACTCTTCCTTTAACCTTTAAGCGGACACTTAGGTCTGCGCAGACCTTAACGCTTTTCAAACAAGCAAAAGAACGAACAAAGAATTAATGCAGCGACCTGAAACTTCTATGTCTACAATGGAAAATAAGTTTAAATTTTGAAATACTTTTGAAATTTCCAGGTGGAAGCGGGTAGAAAGGGTGTTACTCGTCTAACAGATGGAAGGGTCTTTTGAGACCAGACCTATATATTTTGTAATATAATTTGTATGGAAAACTTGAATATCTGCAAACAGGTTAATCTGATGAGAATTAGTTTAGCTTCGTTGCATATGGTTCTTTCGTCAACTGAACAATTATTCACTATCAATTTTTGATTTTATGTGATGGTTACGAATTAAACTTGAATATAAAAATAAAAATTTTTTACACCTTGTCAAGAATTCGCTTCTTATCTTTGCTAATTGCTATCATAGTGGACTTAGGTAGGTCGGACCCTTGCGTTATCTCGGAAATTTTCACTCTTCTTTTAAAATTCTGCAGTCACCCTGTAATTATTTTATATTAGAAAATGAACAATTAGACTGTTTTCATTTTGAGGGCGTAATGAAAATGTTTTTAAACAGCACACTCCAAATATAAATACAACAGCAGTCCGCTATCATATTGATTGGATAAGGCATCGTCGTGTAGCATAAACTAAACATGTTTGTAGAAGTTCCTACGTGTAGTCATAAACACGTTCGTAAAAGTACCCAGCATGGATAGCAATGGTTAGTAAGGAATGGGGTGTCAATGGAAAAAACTATTATCATAAAATTTAATATCGCACAGTTTTATTTCAGATCCATTTTGAGGGAAGGAAAGTTGTTGCAGACGTTTAAAGGTAGAAATATTTCCTCCATATATTTTTCACAAATTTTGTATAAGGAACTCCTTCTAAACAAAGCATATGATCCGATCGATTTAAAAATGATTTCAAAAGAATACTGATGTTGTTGTAACATCATTCATTTTTTACAAGTTCATTGTTTTGCCCCATTTAGAGATTTTTCGTACCATTTCGATTCAGAGTCTAATCATATGGGTACTTGAATTAACTGAATAATTGACATAAAGGACCGGAGCTACACGGTAACCAATTTCTTTTCCTTTCTTGAAATGATAAAAAGTCGCTTTTACTTTGAACAATTAATTTATTTTTCCAATTCATATTTTACCGCTTATCTGCTGAGATCCTGTACCAGAGACACAAAGAGCTCAAGTAATTGAAATGAATGAATAATGAAATGAAGAAAATTGTTTAATTGTTCCTCATGCTGGGACAATTACTTTTCGTTTTTATAATACCGCTACCGCTATATGTATATGCTCCACTTTTATACATTGCAGTTAACGGGAAGTAATGGCCAGTCCAATAAAACTACACTTTTATAAAACCCACCCTTTCACTATACAAGTACATGAAATTCTCGGAAATTAGTAGGACTCATCATTAACACAACCCTTAATATCTTTAATAATTCTAAGTTCTTGGAAATCCATTGAGATCATCCATATCATCAAAATTTTATCATTTATCAATTTAATCTCAAATGGGATAATTAATTAAATTAAATTTCTTATGTATGAATGGGTTTGGCTCAGCCGTAGCCCCATCTTGCCTAAATCCTCGCCATTAACGCGGATATGGATAATCGTGCACCATATAGACCGCTATTATTGTATATGGTTTCATCCGAAACATATTATGTGTTTTAGACCTCTGCACCATTACTACATATAGATTATTTAAAAATGTTGAATTTTCTTTATTTCGTATTATTATTATTATTACTTTATTAAAGTGATATAGTCAAATTACCCTGTCCACTTAGTCAATCAATCCCAGGCATAGGGTAAATGGACTCACGGGGAAGCTTTTTTGAAAATGGCAAATAATACTTGAAAACCTTATAGGGAATAAAATAAAAGGAACTATTAAGAAATCCATTGAGGTAATCAAAATAAAAACGTATTAATTATTTATTAATTAATTAATTATGAAAAATGGGTCTACTAGCCCCGGTCTGCAATACATCTAATTCGAAACCGGTTTTTTGTCTTCGAGTCAGTAATTAGCCGTTATGATTTGTAGAAGACTTATTTAGTGGTTGGAATTGTAAGAGCTCGCGGTGGATGGCTCTCATAAGGAATTTTTGGTACAGGACATATTAAGTTTTGTATGTCATTTGCATATTTGGCTCGGAGGTCATGTCCTTTGGAAGCTTATGTGCTGTGAGGGCATCTCCTAAAAGTGTATTCAAATAAAAGCAAATTATTAATTAAAAAAAATAGACCACCCGGAAAGTTTTGGGAAATCACCATGATCGCAGGGCCGTCAATTTCACATGAACAAAGGCCAATGCCTATTTTAAGCTGACATCAACAGACATGTCTTAAACGACGCATTATTGTACTCTGAACATACATATTTCATTAACAATGCTTATTTCAATTCAGCGGTGGAAGGCTGGCGGGGTGTGGGGGGGGGGGAGGGTGGGGCTTAAAGTTTGATCTAGTACCTTTTGACATTTTGAAAAAGTAATGAATCGATTTCCTTAGGTCCTAAGACGTAGTTTGAGTACCCACATTCCTATAATCGGAGGCTTAAATAGCCATCCCCACTCACTTTTTTAGGTAGGTTTATGTTCGATCGGAAAAAGGGTTTCACTATTCGCCTAAGCTTGGTACCAATTCTCTGCAATTCGCAGAAGAAAATGTTTCTCTGCACAGTTTTAGGGTGGTGTACTTTTTCTCTCGATTCAGAGAACTTTCTCGGGACGATTTTGCAGTCGGAAAACCCATTTTCTAGTACTTGGATCACATAAACCCCAGTTACTACATTTCGCATATATTTTTTCAGTTTTTTCTTTATGGCCATTAGTGCTCTGTTGTGAATATTTTTCTCATAGGAAAATAGGAAGTGATCTTCCACGACGCATAATTCCGCACAATCACGAAAAATAGAAAAGTCCACTTTTTCACCCTAGAAAATCGCTCAAGCTACATCCGATCGCCAAAACTGAAATAAGTATTGTTAATAAAATATGTTTATAGCATCATAATGCATCGTTTAAGACATATTTCATATCTGTTTATGTCGGGCCTAAAGTTTTATGAAACATGGGCACTCTGATTTATATAATTAATTTTTTAATTATGGAAAGGTTTAAATAAAATGATTACTCTTATGGACTTTTTACCGGGTTAAACTTAATTTTGTTCAAGAAAGAATTTTTTGGGATATCTTTGCTATATACCGGAGATATCCCAAAAAATTCTTTCTTGAACAAAGGAAAGGTTTAAATGATAAATGTAAATTGTTTTTGTTGTTAAAAAAAAAAATACTTAACTTTTACTCCTAGAATCTTCCAGCTCCGTTGAATAATTTTGGTACTATATATTTACACAAGGTCCATGCACCCTTTTACACTTTTTGTTTGGTTTTTTAAGTATTTCGATCATTTGAAAGATTGAGTGAAACTTATTCTCCTTGAGAGTAGTGGTTAGACGGCTTGACGACAATATTATTTTGATAAGGATTTGTGTCGATTATTCCCATATCAGATTAAGACTGGTCGATAAAGTCTAGAGCATTTCTGGGTTTAAGGCTCCACATGTAGTTTGTTGGAGAATTGCATGCTTGAAGTGAGGGAATCGACATTTCTTCATAATCCGCAGAGCAAACACTCTGAAGTTTCGACGGCATCCTGGCTGAAGTGGCAGGATATAGGCCCAGCCAATTCATCTTATTTAGGTGATACCACAGGAGAAGAGCTCTTAAATTGCTTTGAGGTGTATCCTCCTAGGAAGAAGGAAATCTTTTACTTTTTCGCTACAAGTTTTTACCAGACAAAGCCTTTGTAGCCTTTCCCAATAGAGGCATTTTTGTTTTTTATCCTTTATCAGGATAATTTTATTACTCTTCCATAAATCTTTAAGGCTTTTCAGACACCCGAAAACTATCATTGACTTAACGGCGAAGGACTTTACAACCTGGAGAGCAACTCCGAGAAGACGTTGATTGTTAAGCCTGTTATGGCTATCTTAATGCAGGTATTTGTGGATTCTTATATGACCAATATCTTAGCATAGAATATGCCCAAACCGACTTCACTGTTAGTTTTAGAATCGTCTGTATACCAAATCATTGATCGTTTCTGTAATGACAATTTGCAGGAATGCCATTGTTATCAGTCTCTCAAAACCCACATCTAAAATGACATATACATAGTCAGGAGATTGTCAATTGCTGTCGATCACAGCAGCGAAAAGAGGACTCTTTTTTGTGGGTAGCCATTAGCTGTGATAATCGTGACTAAGGAGTTACCCAGGATTATTTAGGATAAGATTGCTTGGTATGGTGCTGGGTATACATATGGTTAAGTAGTCTGCAGTGTTTATAATATGAACGTATCGAATTTTGGCCAAACAATTAGTAGCCAACCAACCAATGGCTTCTTTTTTTCATTAGAACTACTAATTAAAGCTATATAATTAGAAATAAGAAACGCTAGCAAAGCAATATCATAAATGGGGACGATAACAACATGTATTCAATCCATCATCGTATGTCTTCTTCAGAGCGTACAAAGTTAAAGTTGAACATTAGCTGCGTTTTATACACCCATATCCACGTTTATATACCTATAGGTATATATTGAAAATAAATTCATTAGAATCAGTCTGAGCTTATGTGATCTTGGTACTGAGTAGATTTGTGTTTACCGAACGAGTTTTGACACACAACAAATAATATGAAACGTCAGAAATTTAGGAGCTACCTATCTCCACAAATGTTAAATGTCAATCAAAAATATTTTCAAATAACAAAGGCAACAAAAACTAAACCCTTTCATTCTTCTACGCTGCAAAAACAATAATAAAAGCTTTTTTGTAAATATTCTTGATATATTCAGTAACTGATATTTTATTAGCATACTTAGAAAACTTTGGACAGAAAAGTCTTTTAATCGATGAATTGATTGCTTGTTAATGTTTAAACTCAATTGGAAATTATGAAAGAATTTCTGTGAAATTTTCTAACAGCGAAAACACCACAAAAGGACTCCTATTATGTACAATCCTATGAAATATCTGAAAACCTCAAAATCATTCCTCCTTTGGTAGAAACTCTGATGAAGCTCACGTGAGACTTCAACTTTGAATAATTGAATTTCACAATTCATTTCAAAGACAAACCCCAAGTCGTGAAACTCGAGTACAAAATCTCCTCGACCATTATAATTGAATTGCACCGAATATCTGTTTAAATCTTCAACAAACTTTACAGTGAGTATTAAATTTTAATCCGCTCTGAAGTTCAATTGGGAATTAATCCCTCTAACTACTTCTTGGTTATGCTCCTTTCATTATATTTGTTCGATAATAGATTTAACAGATTTGAATAGTGGCCATATTGGAATTAAGGAAGCGGAAAACTGATGAGCATTGAAATTGTTTTTTTTTTTTTTTTTTTTTTTTTTTAACTTTTGATGAACATTTTTATTTAATGCATAGATTTTGCTTAAAGAATCCTTGATTTTGAATGTATCAAAGTAACTGTGCAATAGTGTTGTAAGACCACGTCCAAAGCTTTTAGTCTCCAGATATACATATATGAATTCAGGAATTTTAGATGTGTGAAAGAAAAATTATCAGATGTTTCTGCGACGCACAATTTTATTTATATGCAACAAACAATGTTATTTTTTATGGCAGAAAATTATTTTTTACTTTTTAGTACACACTTTTAAATAAAAGCTTTCTTTAAAACATATGTTTTTTGTGTAATAACAATTTTCTTTTAGTTTTTAGCTCGGCATACTTCGTTCAATCGATATTGTCGCATACGATCCATTTCTGCTAGAGAGTCATTATTACATACCTTTTCAAGTGATTTTTGTGCAGTTGAGTTCTTCAATGCGAAATCCATAGAGTGCTCCTATTCTGCTTGGACTTATGTGAATAGGTTAGGATAGGTTAGGTAAGATAGGTGGTGCTAGGTCTCTTGGAGCCCAGTGACCCGTAATGACCCCTACTAGTTTCTTGGTATATGTTCTGCAGCCATTAAGCAGTTCTCTTGTCTTTTTCCTGTCATATGCAGGCCACGATTGTCTCGCGATACGCCAGATTGCCCTATTTATCCACCGAAGGCTCACCTTTTGGTAGGCGCCTTTGATGATCTCCTCTTTTACAGATCCGATTGGGATCCATACATAAGCTATCTCTACGAAGCTATTCAGAGCCCTTTTTGGCCAACACGTCAGCCATGTGTTGTGTAGGATATTCCTGCGGCCAGCATAGTCAATTTCTCAAGGCTGATCTTGCACAATGGCACCAATTTTGATTTAACCAGCACAGCACCCAGCACTTTAATGGCTGCCTGGCTTTCACTGTATATGCACATATGTCGTACAGACTCTTTACAAATTGATTCCAGTACTGCTGCCTGGTAAATCGCTACAAGCTCTGTCTGAAAAACAAACTAGATTTGTCCGGCAGTCTATAAAACTTGTACCACTGGCAGTCACTGGAGCACACTCCAGCCCTTGTGCTCGCTCGCATTCGTCTTCGATACATTCGTAAAGATAGAGATATCTTATGCGAGTAACTTTGATCACAAGTATACGACAGCGTGGGCTATAGAGATACATTGCATCTTGTATATAGTAGATGCCCATGTTAATGTTATTGATAGCATTCTCTGTTCATTTGTGCCATAGCTAAGCTTAGCAGAGAATAGCTGTGTTATTGGATTAATTTTGTGAACGCCAATTCTACTAAAGTTTACAATAGGATTCTACTCGTAAATCCCATTCATTTGATATCCATATCAAGGGAGTTGTGAAGAAAAAAGTAATCCGCCATCTTGGGCGCGTCCACTATTTTGGATTTAGGACGATATTAGATACAGTCAAATCTCTCTATGTCCTCTTACTCGAATTTTTCTTTAATTTGAAATTTTTGCATATCATTTGGCGCTCCCTTGAACTTTTCATAGACAGACCTTCTCGTATCTCGAAATTCCTTATCTCGAAAACCTCCATTATGCCTGAAACACAGTTGCTACGGCCAGAGCAGCCGACGGCCGACTACTATTGTAGTCATAGGGAAATTTGTTTTTAGGAACATTTTCTGGAGTGCGTATTGCATAGGAATCTGCAGTATTCGTGGCCGCTCAATTCGTCAAAATTCTGTTCAAGCCTTAAGTTATCAATCAAGGAGTTTTTTCTTACTATTCGCCCCCTTCTAACTCGTATAAATTCAGATAAACCCTTGCTATTGCTACGTGCTTGTAGCGTTTCCTATGACTTGATTTTCTTTTACTTTGCATTCTATTTGACTTATGTATTTGTATAATATTGTACGCTGGCTAGGCAAATAATAATCTTTTATTACTTAATGCCGGAAAGTAGCAGTACATGCCTTCTACCGTAGAGCAGATACCTCAGATCCTTCACCTGTATTTATAATCTTGGTATCTCCCTCAATTCTAGAATGCAATGCTGTGATAATGTTAACCATATGGCGGGGATTTATGGTGGGATTCATATGCTGTGGTTGTTTTCTGGAACTTTGTTTGCGAACACGCGTTCGATGCTATTGATATCTTTGATTCTGCCGTACTTCTTCTATGGCTTTCCTTTCCCGTACTTGTTTTCCTTCCGTTTAATAAAACATGAAACTAATTGTGGCTTTCAATGACTGCACAAGTTACGTCTTCTCCCTAAGGAGATACGATCATGTTTCGCAACATCATAGTCTTTTTACAAACGAAAAATCTTTGAAAAAGATTTTTTTTTCTAAAGAAGGCGTTTCGAATCAGCAGGAACAGTATTACTCATCAGTACTGCTTGGTTCCTGCGTGCCATTTACGCCAAAGCAATAGCCAAGCTGACCTCATATATCGCGACAATGCAATATAGTATACCGTCAAACATAGGCGTAGCTACGGTTTTGTTGTTGGGGAGGGAGCTAGTAGGGCCCAGCCTGACACAGAATTGAAAAAAAAAAAAAAATTCTTCAAACAAGTATTGTTTTTTAAAACTATGTACAATTTTCTAAAACGTTAATCAGTATGAAAGCCAAGTTTCCTTACATCAAACAAACTGTTTTATTGCTTACCGTTGTGTGTTTTCGAACATGATTCTTTAATAAATATCGCTTATTCATTTGACTGGATTTCATTTCGATCGAATGCAAAATACATGTGATTTTTTTTTTTCAGATCTACTAGCTTTACGATTTTTACAGGAGAAACAGGAACACTAGTGGTATTGAGAAAAATTCTTCTTATGATAAGAAATTCTCGATTATACAACGAAACTGACTTGCTACAAAGAAGAACATTTTACATAAAGTCAACGTAATATATATCTACTAAAAATTATCCAATTTGGAACATTTAAAAAAACCCTTTCTGGAATAAGTAATTCTATTCTTGGGATATATAACCTTTTCTCATTTTCTGTATGAAAACTTACTTCGTCCTAATCATAATCATGTTGCTGGAAGGGAATATGTACAACTATTATTTTATTACTTTTTGTGTTAATTTAAATTAATCTTATTTTATGGTGCTATAAATTTGTCAACAGAATCGCCAAATACCAATTAAATAAGCTATAGTTTTTTATAATTTTTTTTTCTGTAAATCGGCTCAACATTTTTGCAGTTGTAATTTTTTCTTTTAACAAAGGCATTCTCTATGGTGAGCAGTGACTTGTGAAGCATTGTGGTCACGTTTTTATCCGTATCATAGCAAAAAACTTCTCTCACAGCTGCTTTAAAAAGTTTGTACTATTCTTTTATATTTTTAAGAAATATGTCCTCAGCGAGAGCTAACAGTAGGTTTTCAAATCGGCATTTTAGATTTACTATGATATTATCTATTACTTGGTAGTAAATGTTAATCTTCCAATATCCTTCTGGTTGTGAATCGGCTTGAAATGTAATGTTTTCGCTCACTGTCGAGTCTGTATTAAAGTCCTTTTGCTGATGCCTTTTTTTTTAGACTCTAACAGGCTTTGGAGAAATCTCGTGTTTTTCAGAAACATCTCGATGTCTATCAGAATTTTGAACTGATACCTGCATACCTCAAAACTACCTATAGTACTTGCTATGAGGTCACTAGCCTGACCAAGATTGTCATTTTGGGTCTGGAAAAATTTACTCAGTACATTCAGTATAGCAAAAACTGGGTGAAATATGTGTAAGGAAATGACGAATTCTGGTTTCGTAATAATCTTTAACAATCCAAGTATTATGTGCTATGTGCTTGTCACAGTTCTCAGTGATCCCTTTTTCCAAAGTTAATTTAATTGGATCATAATTTGCCAGTACTGCTTTGCGGTTTCGGATCTACAACTCTTTCTGGTGGTACTTACACTTCCCATTTCATGGCTGGTATTGATTCTGAGAGTGTCTTGCAATTCTTGTAATTTTTGCAGGTTCGCATAATCACCAGGTTTTGAGAAGTGAATATACAAAGCTTGGAGACCGTTAAAAATTTATTTGCTAGTGAAACATTGGCGCATGAAATTTACTCACTATTAAATAATTTCGTTATGATTTCAATGTATGTCTCCATTCTTGCTTGGTTGAAACTTAAATCTAATTTATCGATTAATTGAATTTAATAACTTTGGGTCGTATTTTTCTGGGAAGGGGCACCGGTGCCGCTCCGAGTTGACTGGAGGGAGGGGGGGGGGGCGTGCCCACCTGTGCCCCTACCTAGCTACGCGCATGCCATCAAACCTATACAAGTCTAGATCGCACTTGCCAGTGAAACCAATTATGGGGCGTGGAGGGAATTTCGAGTTAAAGCTAAATGGCAGAAAATAAAGCAATCTAGTTAAAAAACTTATTTTTATAAAATAAAATACTCACGGGATTTGTCCAGTTTTTAAGACACTGAATAAAATTACCTCAATCTTCATTCTGGTGTTAAAGTAAACGTGTAGCAAGAATTATATTTAAGTTACAAGGGTTTCAATTTTAATGTTATGAAATAAATTTAACATAAAAAATTTTAATAAATTTGGCAAAACAATTAAAATTTACAAATATACGCGAAAAGGTTTTTAGGAACGGGACGAAAGTAACTCGGTTTTTTGCGGTTTTTATATTTTTTATTTTCTTTATTTAATAATCCAAGCCCGGCTGTATTTGAACTGAAGAGTTTCTAATATTTTACCGAAGGTTTCAAATCAATATTATAAAAATTGTGGAAAAGTAAAGGGGAACAAAATGCTTACCAATTTATTCATCCTTACGGAGTTTTCATTGAAACCGTTTCGATTTACATAATACATATTTACATCTATGAATGCATTTTCTTTACATTTCATGAACTGAAAAAATCTATAATGTTTGATTGCTTCTGCTGAGTATCATTTTTTCATTTAGTACTGAAAAAAAACATTCATTAAGGATATTTGAATTTTATCTGTTGTTCGTTGTTGTTTCGATTGCGGATTGCAACATACATATTCAAAAATATAGACTCGAAAAAACCTGCGCAGATTTCTATATAGAATTTAGTATTAGAAGAATACAAAATATATTTTTTTTTATTATTATACGAAAAAAGGCATCAATGAGAATAAATCGATAAAAGTAAATTGTAATATAAATCTAGAGTTATGAATTAAAAATTGAATTATATTAGAAATTCAGGATTAAATCTCGAAAACCATACTACTAAACAACGGAATAAGATAAGCAAATATTACTTAAAATATAAAAGAAAAGATAAAAAAAATACAAATATGTAAATAACTAAGAACTAAAAAACAAAAAGGCAAAACCAGCTAAAACACATCTAAAAATCTACCCACAATGGTGCTATAGCACATTATCCGTTCCATAAGCCCACGATATGATTCGAGCTCGTACGCTGAATATCTGATGGAAGATTATTCCAAGCTTGAACTACTCGAAAAAAGTACATAAAAGTTTTCCATTACTTGATATTGAAAATTCGATATCAGTAAATCAAAACACCTTGTAGAGACTAAAAATTCTAATTTATTAAATAAGTACCTAGTTCTTTCAATGTAAATGAGTTTATTTATGTAGAGATGCCAGAAGCTTATGTAAAAGGTATAGCTTTAAGAAGAGAGTTTTGCTATTAAATAAATTCATAGCGAAGTTAGTCAAAGTAAATTAACCGAGTTTGCTGCTAAATCCGCAGCTCGAGAATTAAATGAAAAATCTTTTTTATCTTTGAAAAAAGAAATTTCTTTGCAAAAGAGGGCGTTTCGTATCAGAAAAGAGTTTTTTCACTTAATTGTCAATCTGCGGATTTAGCAGCAAACTCGGTCAATTTATTTTGACTAAATTAAAAAATTCTAGTCCCAATGGTGCTAAATGTTGCTAGGCATTCAAGTAAATACGTAGTATTTCGCCTCACACTTAAAAATTATTTTGAAGTACATAACCTGTGCACGTATGGAAAATTTCAAATCCTTAGGAAAATTAGAACTAATCAAAATTTTGGTTGCAAGAATTGTAGCAGACAAACAACAAAGAAAATTAAATAAAAGCCTATAATGCTGTGTTCTTTTGTATAGCTTGTTCTAGAACTCTCATATACTGGAGAGAACAAATTGTTCTGTCGATTGAAGCGAACTATTTGTACTGTTCGATTCATTTACAAATCTTCTATGAAAATTGTATGACTCGTTCTTTTGTGTATCTTTTGCTCTGCCCTGTTCTGCGGACACAAGAGAACACAGCTAATATGAATATCAAGGAATTGGTATTTTTAAGAGGAGAAATTCTATATTTATTCCTTCTTAACTTTTTTTTTTGGTTTAGAAAGATTAACCGTGGTTTATGCATAATAATAAAATATTTTACTAATGTCAATTCTGGTGCAAATAGAACAAACCGAGCATTCTCATTCCCGAAATCTGGTCCTCCAGTCATATTGCTTGGTCCTTTTATATTTAACTCAGTGTAGCAGAGTTGAACTTATTTTGAGTTAAACATCACGTTTCGTCGGACCAAAATGTAAATAAAATAAAATTTAGTAATCAGCAGGACTGAAAATATATACATACATCTATATTATAGAGATAAACTCACGATGGAATTTCAAGTGGTCCAAAATCACTCGTGTGTAAAATATGCATATTAATGGTTATACCCTGAAGAAAAATGATTTTTTCCATAAAATTATTCAACCATATAAAATGCTTGAGGGAGTTATGGGATATTACATAAATCCTTGAATTTTAAATATAGGTGATAAGCGCAAGGATGTTTTTTTTTAAAGCATCATATTATTATTCTATATAATAACAATGGGTTTAAAACTGCAAGTGGATAAAACTGTAATCGAAAAATGAGTAAAATTTTGAATATGAAGTGACCAATGTTTGTTGAATCGATAGTTTCAAGCGCAAGTTTTTTCATAATAATTTCCATGTTCGACGAGGTGTTTAAGGGATGGATAGATGGATTGGAAAGGCGATTATCTAGAACTTAGGCTACTGCAAGGTCCATTGCTCCTCCTCCAGATATATAAGCTACATATTACTCATATATCCTAGTTGGACGCTCTAACAAAGTTTAGGATTGACGACTCCCAAACCTCTTCATGCAGTTCATCTTCGGGTGTGAGAATGAGAATGAAGTGTTTTGCTTTTGCACAGCTTTACCTTGTTTACTTCAACTCAATGCTTATTAGAGATTTTTTACGTGTTTCTTTTTTATAATTGGCTGGAATATCCAACTTTAACAGTGATGTAAATACTGAAATATTTTTAAAGAATTAAAAAAAATCTAATGAGAATATTAAAAATTGATTAAATTTAACTAACTAACATTTTAATTTTAACATTACTTATAATTTCATTAATTGTGACTCTAAATACAATTAAATAACAAATAATCCCTTGTGTCAATTGAGAACAAAAATGACTTAACACTTTCATGCCGGCGCGGCGGCTATTTTCATGTTTTTCATTGTCAGACGGCGCTGAAATTCATGATTCGCTGAATCTGGCTGAGCAGTACTATCGCACCCAACCATCTCCGATTTGGATGAAACTTTCACAGCTTGTAGGGAACACAAAAATATCTCAGCCATATTTTTTGTTTCCCCCCCCCCCCCCACCACCATCCATCTCAGGGGTTAGAAACTTGTGATTTTACGAGGAAACGTCATTTTCAAAAATCTTATTTTTAGAACGAAGCAACCGAATTTTCTGATTCAACTGTCAAATGAAGCCTAATGCTTTATATTTTTTATAATAAAATATAGTAGCACTGAGCGAAAAAAATTGTTAATAATCAAAATCAAAATCAAATGGGTTGTGTGATAATAACAAATACGAAAATGTTTTTAGCTTTTGCTATACGGGTGTTTCCCCTTAGGAGGTCCATAGAGCGGGAGGTGATAGTACTCACCTAGACGAACGAAAAATTGTATGGCAGGGGGGGGGGCAATATCAACCGTTTAGGAGTTACAGGGTGATTCATAAAAAGAGCTAGGTTTTCACAAAATACCCTGTATCTTAAAAACTGCAGGGCGTATGGTCACAGTTAAGGGCTCACTGTATGCAGAACTTCATGGCCTTTCCAACGACAGCTCAACCAGCCCCGTATGAAGCTCTAAACTAAAAATTTCGGATTTTCTTTCCTTTTTTTTTACTTTGACCTCTATTATTTTTGCAAAAAGGTCGTCAACAAAGCCGTTTTTTATAAAAACTGTAAACTGTGGAGCCTCCTTTTTAATTTGATCTATTATACCCTATGTGCTATCTGTATCCGTTAAAGAGTTACTAGCTATTAACCTATTCATGTCATACCGAAATTAGCCGATATTTGTGTAAAATTACGTGTTTTCAGTCAGTAAGGGAACAAATTTGGGTTTGAGAATAGCTTTCAATATAGGTTTTGAGCTAATAACTCTTTAACGGATACAGATAGCACATAGGGGCTGGTTGAGCTGTCTTTGGAAAGGCCATGAAGTTCTGCATACAGTGAGCCCTTAACTGTGACCATACGCCCTGTAGTTTTTAAGATACAGGGTGTTTTGTGAAAACCTATCTTTTTTTATGAATCACCCTGTAACTCCTAAACGGTTGATATTGCCCCCCCCCTGCCATACAATTTTTGGTTCGTCTAGGTGAGTACTATCACCTCCCGCTCTATGGACCTCCTAAGGGGAAACACCCTGTGTACCGGAGAATCCAAAGAAATGCCTTCTTGAACAAATAATAGTATTTGTGTCAAAATATAGTATTATTCACTAGTAAGGACTTCTAACGCAATTTTTTTTATTTCTAATATGAAGCTAGAAATCTTTTCTACCTATATACAAAAATTGCGATGGTGTTCGGCTTCGTTTTTGAGATGTTTTTAAAGTCACCGTACAAACAAACTAATCTGTATGGGAGCACTGCAGTGAGGGGAAGGTATTGTTTTTTGCGTCTACTTGGGACCTCTAGCACTCTTTTTTGTTTTTTTAATTTGAAGCTAGAAGCCTTATTTAAACTATGTACAAAAAATTGGGATGTTGTTCGGCTTCGTTGGAACAATTTGGAATTTGGCCGAGATAAAGGGTGTCGGTTTTCAGTATCACACCTATGTGTGCAGCAAATTAATTAGAAAGTAATTTAGCGAACCATGCAATCTAATTTTATTAATTATTCATAAACGGCTAGGAATAACGACTTGACTTAAATGAACGATGATAGATTATAGATAAATTTAAGAATTAAAAATGGCTCAAATGTTGCAAAATTTAGCAGAAAGATGGCGTTGAGAGTAATGTCAGATGAAACGTAGTATATTACGGAAATCATTTTACATTCGGTAATTACAAACCCAAGGAGGTTTAGTGAAAAGAATTATTTTTAGGTTAAATAGAGGTTGCAATTAACTACCTTATTTAGCCCCCTTAGGTAATTTCCGAACTGAAAAATTGATGTAAAATAATTTCTTTTTTTAAAAATCCACAAATTTTTCTGTTTTTATTTCCACCACTCTCCTGGGCTCACCCTTTATAACCCCTAGTATTGCGCAATATCTTAGCTATATTGTGAAAAATAATAATTGAAATCCATCGAACATTTACATCCAAATATAGATTTTGGCGTATCAAAATAATTTGAGGTTACCCGAAAAAACCTCAATTTGGTCGTTTTCTAGCAGATAATCGATATTCGATAAATAGTTTCGGAGATAACTTGAAAAGAAAGGAACCTAGTCCTTTTTAAAGTGGATAATGGCCGTTTTTTGAGTGAAAATGGAT
Source organism: Dioctria rufipes (assembly GCA_963924295.1). NCBI lineage: Eukaryota > Metazoa > Arthropoda > Insecta > Diptera > Asilidae > Dioctria > Dioctria rufipes. Next base: position 247,015,278 of record OZ002741.1, on the reverse strand, counting down.
TTAACCTTGAGGAACCGTTAGGTAGGCGAAATTTGCCACCTAAACAAACGTTCACAACAGACCAGTAATGCATACGGAAGAAAGAACGAGCTAAATATATGCAAAATGAAGGAAGGGGTGTATATGACCCAAGTGCCAAAAGAGTAGTTGTTTTTTAAAGGTGAATCGTTCGTATGTAGTTAACAGGATTAAAAAACGAGTCCCGCAAGACTCGATCACACACACTTCCCTCTTTAATTTTAATTCCCACACGCCCCATTTTGGGCAACCCCTATGGGGGGTGTGGTGGGGGAGTTGCACACCGGATGGTAACACAATTAAATGTGAGCCACCAGTGGTACGCGCCACCCGATGAGTCAGTCTTGTACAAGCCACCTGTAGTATGCGCCGGCGTGAACTTATTTTAAATAATCCCATAACATACCCGGGTAGTTACGTATATTTCAATGGAACTGTCTCATTTTCCTGCCTTGTAAGGAGAAAATGATGCCATACAATTTCTGGGAATTTACTTACATGATTGAGCCTGTTCCAATGCTGCCTATGCCTATGTTTTACAAATTTGTAAGTAGAATAATTGTTGACATTTAACATTTCATATTTTCCAGCACTTCAGGACTAATTTGTTTATGTATTTGTATTAAATATAAATTTTGATTGCAAGGGTAGCAAAAGTACTGATTTGATGCCAGCCAAAAAACAAATGAGAGACAAGTGTTTCAGTAAGATCTTGCTGAAGTGCTCACCATGCCAGCTGAACAGATCAGAGCAGCAGCGAATTCGTATATACTATGGTAAGAAGAATTTCGGGACCAGATCAGCTATCGTATGCATGGCGGAACACCCAATACCAGTCTCATCTATATCCATGTCAACTGAACCAGCAGCACGGGTTCAAACAGGCAGACAAAAAGCACGAGGTAACTCTGATATTTTCAAACAGGAGTGTAAGCGGCGACCTACGCGAAAATGTTGCACAACATGCACTAAACCTGTACGTGCAGAGCATCCTAGAGAATTCCCCAGATGTAATAAAGGCTTGTCATAATAAATTCTATAATAATTTTTAAGGATTAACTCCATTTTATTTTGCTTTCAATCCCCATTCTAAAAATATATTACATACCTGGGTATACTTTCAGTTTGGTAACCAAAGAATTGTTTCTGAGATTTTAAAGATATATTAGCTGTGTTCTTTTGTGTACCTTGAACTAGAACTCCCATATACTGGAGAGAACAAATTGTTCTGTCGATTGAAGTGAACTATTTGTACTATTTGTACTTCATTTAAATCTTTCTATGAAAATGTATGAGGCGTTCTTTTGTGTATATTTTGTTCTGCTCTGTTCTGTAGACACAAAGAACACAGTCATTAGCTACAAATGGACCACTTAAAGATAACTAAAGTGATTGATGAAATATTTCAGAGAATCAGTGGCGGATCCTGGGTTCTGGTGAGGAGGGAGGGGGTAGTGGAGCGCAACTATGGTTTAAAAATGGTATATGCTGAATACTGATCAAAAGTTTGAAGGCACTCGCCACCACTCGCTAATGTCAAATTCACAAAATTTATCATTCAAAAAATACGAGTCGAACAGATTAGTAAGTGGCTACCACTCATAACGAAGAAAGTTGCTCAAGGTTCTTTGCCACTCCGAAAAGTCAAAGGAGATGTTAGATTATTCATTTTGTTTTGGTTTGTAAATGGTAGAAGTGTAAAACTTCCCAATCATCCATTTTAGTTCGTAAAACTAGCGAAATGTATTTTATTCAAATTCACAAATGATCATTAATTGTAACTTTGTAAAATACAGGAATTAAAAATTTACATTTATTTAAAATAGCAGTCACAGAACAGATGCAATACATACCTTGTACGTATGAATTCTTTTGATTTTTATACTATTAAGCCAACCTCAGGAGATATCCTATGAACTATGATACAAAGCACTGGAGAGTGGCAAAGCTGCCGATGTATGTCATCCTTAAACTTTCGCAGATTGCATACCGGAGAAAAGACAGAAGATTGGAGACTGTTCCACGTTCGCACACGACCAAAAGGATTTTGAAGGTTAAAAGGATGTGCGCGGCTTGCAGTGTGAGTATTACATGGAGGAATCTGGGATCAGATTAGACACAAAAGGCAACCAATGAGCTGAAAGCTCTCTTTTTGACAATATCCAACGAAGCTACGGCTCTGCGACCAGCTCCGGCCTACATATGGAAATTGTTTTCCATTCTAGGCAAAATATCGGACTTGTAAAGGAGCGCTAGAATCGATGGGCTGAAATATTTCTTACACCTTTTCCGAAATCCAAGATATTTCTTTGCTTATTTGACAACAGAAAAGTTGTGATCTGTTCAGCTTAACGTACTGAAAATACTAATGTCAAGAATGCGTAAAGACGGTGTATCTTCGCGCCCCCGCGCCCCTAACTAACATAGAATACCAATATTTGATAACATAATGTATATATTTTTTCATTCATTTACAGCCTACCTGGCCAAATAAACAAGGAAAACCTTACCTGAATTAAAAAAAAGTAAAGCTTCTTTTTTGTCATTCCACTCAAATTTTATACCTCTTATGGTCTATATACATTTAGATAATTTATATAACTATAAGCTATACACACAAAATAATGCAGATATACATTGCACAAATCTGAGACACTTATAATCCAGGTCCCTTCAGTACATTTCCTTAAAGGTCCCTAGGGACCTTGTACCCTATTTTACAGCTCGCGGAGCTGTCACCGATCGGAGGGTTAAATAGAAAAATGCCGCTATTTGACCACATAAGGGAGTGTTATTAATCAAAATAACTTGGAACTCAAATATAGTTTGCTTAAACGCTTTTCTTGGCTTCTTAAAGGTTTTTGTTCAATATACATATATTACGAAAAGCAGCTTGCAGTCTCGATGATTAGAACCATAGATGGCACAAGAGCTAGATGTCGCATGCAGTACCAAAAAAGTATACAAATTTTATATGGCTGGGTGGTCCATTCCGGAATGGACCACAAGATTTGAAATGATGTATACGACGAGTGATTCATATTTTTTCGTATCTGAAGTATTGGGGAAGTCGATCAAATGTATACAAAACTACTATTATAAAATCATTTGCATTCATCACAATATCAAACATATTATGGTCCATTTCAGAATGCACTACTCATTTCACAATGTGTATACTCTGCTTTAGTATGGCATGCGACATCTAGTTCTTGTGCCATCTATGTTAGAACCCACGTATGATTACAGAATTTGTCAAAAAACATCAATTTTTTCTTCTAGGGCCCATAAATTCTTACTACTCGACCAAATTAAGATCGGTGCGTAGTTGGAAGAAATTACACGTCTTTTACAAGATGTTCTTGGATTTTTGTGGTGAGAAGAAAACGACAACGGCTCACAACTCTTACAAATGCTTCTGGCTCTGCACTTCAGGAGGTGAGTCATCAATGATTTTATCTGGTATTACCTTCGGCTTTTTTTACAACTAAATGCATGTCTTCCGACACCTGGGTGGTTAATTCTTCAAAGCTTAACACTTAAACGTATCTCACAATTTGCTCACCAGGAAAATTCGTCTTAACTTTTTTTGGAAAAAAGTAATAATATTATGATTATTTTGATGCGAAGTTTTATTATTATTAATTTTTCTTTACACTGGATGGTTTTTTAACACTATATACATAAATTACCATTAGGAACAAAATATATATATGTAAATAATTACAGACATCATTATTAAAAAAGAAGAACATACGAAATAAGAAATATAGAAGGGAAAAGGCAGATGGATGATCATCGTATTTATTCAGTCGAAATATGTATTGGGTAAGTTCCTACCGCCTACTGCCTATCCTTTTTAATAGCAAAATTACTGTAAAACTTTTAAGTAATTTATTGCTTCTGGGTTAAATAATCTGTCATTAGACTTTATATTGAGGGCGCGCGTGATAGTTGAAAACCTTCTTGATGGATTCTCGGTGCGCCGTCACAACAGGCTATCCATAGGGCAGCGTTCTATTTTACTCCTTTGTTGTCTCCTATTAGACGAGCCTCTGGTGCATCCCAACGTCCGTCATGGCTTTTGCAAAAGGATACGTTAACGGACGTGAGGATCGGAAAAACGGGTAGCTTTGGGGGCGAGATTAATGGGCCGTTTAAGAAGATCATGGATATAGTCACTATGTGCAGCGGCGAAATTGACCATCTCGATATAAATGACATTGTACCTTTTACCAGGAGACAGCTGATAGACCACTTAGTGGAGCGTAATCTCTTAGGACACATTTAGTTTTCAGTAATCAAGCGAAATATCTAGGGTTAATGTTGAATTCTAATTTATATAGAAATTTGCACTTAGACAGTATCGCAGAGAGAGTTCGAAGAACATTCTGGGTACAGAGCATGCAGTGCGACATGAGACCCATACTTAGGTACTGATATGTCACATCTCGGGGTATAGACTGCTACGCCTATGCTTGGACCATTCCTGAAGATAATAAGTTACGCTACGATGTTCCAGGCCGATGTTCATGCCATATTGACCTGTGCCTGTGGGAATCTAAAGAAAGCTCTTAGCAATTGAAGCACCTTTATATTTTCTGGCTGTCAGGCATAGATTAGGTCAAGATCATCGACCGCAGTGAATTTAAAGCTAGTGTTGGAATGCTAAAACATTCTTGACAAAATGAGTTTAATCAATCGAGTTAGCCCGATCTGAATTTCAGGTAATTATGGCATGGTTTTCAATAAACAAGCTAATGAACTCATCTGCAGTGGGTCAACCAGAAGATCGAGCCGGAGCCGATAACTCTGCTTCTGTGTGCACCAAAAGGGTCACTGTAAGATCTATATAGAAAGTCGTAGGGCAGAGCCATACCATTTATGGAAAGGGAAAGGCCAGATGAGCTCTTGAAGTACAGCAGGACGAATGTTATACTCTTGATTGATTTAGTGATTCAGTGGGCGGTAAGATTGTCAACTATGGGCTCTGATCTCGCATGCAGACTGTGACTCTTGTATGAATAGACTGAATAGACTTTACATGCCTTGTGTGATTACCCGGGATAGCTAAGTGTACATCTAGGTCTGGACTCTAGTCAGATAGTGGACAGATTTCTCTACGGGCTCTTAAGGTGACTGGCCTGTTTTAAGTAGATAGGATGGTGAGCATAATAGGCCCTCTCAGTGACTATTTGACTAGTAGATATTTGCCGGGTATGTATTATTAAGTCTCTTCTTTCATAAAATATTGTCGAATAAGTTTAAAACATTTATTTAATTGCTTAATTTCTTATGAAAATCATAGTGCCATAAGAAAAATTTGTGTACATGTAAAATAGACACGTAAATTTGCGAAAGTGACGATTCAGCCGCAGAGATGACCATGGGTCACAGATGAAATACGGAACATATTATCGGAAAGCGAATACCTATATGGTAAATATAAATTTATCAGTTCAGCTGATGCGAAAAATAGATACAAACGAGTCCGCAATAAGGCAAACTCCATGATAAGATCTGCGAAGCGAGCATATTTTTGTAAGACGCTAAATGTAAGCCAGCCTTCCAAGAAATTATGGAGAAATATTCGTGACTTACAAGCTCACGGGTGAGAGATATCAGCTGTAAATTAACACCCGAATCAATAAAATAATTTTTTTTTGCGACAGGTATCTTGGGCTTGTCTCCTTGGCCTGAGGGTTTTTTAGCTGATGGTTTTGCTTTTTATTGCGTTGATAAAGTTGAGGCTAAGCTGACTCTATCTACTATTAAATCAGATGCGGCAGGACCCGATGGACTGCAACCAAAATTTATAAAACTTATTGCGCCTACAATAGTGTAAATTTTAAGGCACATCTGCAACCATTGTATCGCTATATCTCAATTCCCCAATCAATGGAAACAAGCATTGGTGGTGTCTATTCCAAAAAAGTCCACTGAATGTACTCCAAGTGACTTATGTCCAATTAGCCTTCTATGCTACTTGGCTAAAGTATTTGAACTGGACAAAAAGAACCTGCTTACTGTCAATCTGGCAATCTGGGTTTCCTCTTCATCACAGCTGTGAAACAGCTATGCTGAATGTGATATCGGATATTCACATTGCCCTTGATGAACATTATCTGACTATTCTCGTGCTACTTAGTTTTAGTAAAGCGTTCGACTCCATAGATCACTCGAAATTGCTAGCTAAATTGGGTAATAAATTCTTCTTTTCTTCATCGGCAATAACCTTCATTAAAAGCTTTCTAAGTGGGCGTAGCCAATTTGTAAAAACAAATAATGTTACCCCGAAAAGTGTACCTCTTTCTTGTGGCGTGTCCCAGGGATCCATTCTTGGTTCCCTGCTTTTTAGTTTATATATATATGATCTTTCAGATGTTATAGTAGATGCCTCCGTTCATCTGTATGCTGATGATGTGCAAATATACCTTTGTAGACCAATTGGCTTAGTGGAAGATTGCACAGGTCGGATAAATGAGGATCTCAAACGTGTATATGACTGCTTTGAACAAAATAACTTAGCTCTTGACCATAATAAATCGAACTCTATGGCGATTTATAGACGTGCTATTGATAAGAATTCTTTTCCACTGATTTATTTCAACGACAATAGACTAGTATATGTGAATTCTGTGAAATATTTATGGTTTCACCTCAACTCTAAATTTTCATGTTGTGATCATGTCAGTGTTACGCTAAGGAAAATATATGGATGCCTGCGGCAGCTTTGGTGGAACTCCGATTGCCTAATGCATCATTTACGAGTAAGACTACTTAAATCCCTTTTGCTACCCTATTTCACATACGGCTGTACGATATTTCCAGTTCTCGATTCAGTCTGTCGCAGGAAACTCTTGGTTGCATTCAATGATGTAACCTGATTTATCTTCAAATTGTCGCGATATAGTCAGATCACTCCTTATGTAACGTCCTTGCTTGGTTGTCCGATAGGAACTTATCTAATAAATTACAAATTGAAATTCCTTCATAGACTTATATACAGCGAGAAGCCCTCATACCTATTTGAGTGATTGGCTTTCCTGCAGTCATCCCGGCACATGAACTTTTCGATCCCCGTTGTAACTCATGCTATGGTGAGCGTTCTTACTTCGTCCAGGACATTCTTTTGTGGAATCGTTTGCCAGCTAACATACAGAGAACAGGATCCCACGGAATGTTTTACAAATCAATATTGTCACTAAACTTATCCTAAATATTTGAGGCATAATTTGGGTACATATTGTTATAGCTATTTGATAACTTTTTTCTTTTCTAACTGATATACATGTTTTTTCTATTCTTCTTCCTCTCTCAGCTCTATAAATTTACTCCATTTACTCATAATAATACTAATAATAAAATAAATTAAAAACGAGTTTTCAAACAAAACTGAGGCCAAGCCGCATGAAAAAGTAGAAAATAAACTTTTCTTCACACACAGAGGTGGACTCAGATTTTTTGATTGGGACATTTCTCTTGAATATTCTTGCTATTCATGAATCAAATCACTTATTACCTCTGATTGACCATACTGAAATATATCGGTGATTGTCAGCGAATAAACTCTGAGTATTTTCTACTTTTTCATGCGGCTTGGCCTCAGTTTTGTTTGAAAACTCGTTTTTTACTAATTTTATTTTCTACCTTTTTCACGTTAACTAAATTGTTATTACGTGCTGCATGGAGATATTTTGAAACAATTTTATGACGGCTGAAAAGACACTGATTTACCAGATGATCAAAAAATTTATTCGAGTATTAAGTCGTTGAAGTACTGCAACGGTTTTCTGAAATTCAAATTATCTTTTAAACAGCGCTTTTTAGCTGTATTCCAACTTGATCCTATACTATATAAGATGAATTTTCCCGATTTTCCATGTTTTCCACAGACTTTTCCTATTACTATGATTTTTTTTTAAAAATTTACATGAATTTTCCTCGATTTTTCATGCAAGTTTTCATGATTGTTGAAGAGAAAGTATTGATGACAGTAGGACGGAAAAAAAATGATTCCACATAGCTTATAAAACTTTTTTGTCGGAAAATTTTCCGGAAAAGTCGGAAAATTCCGGAAATTTTCGGAAAATATTCTAGAAAAATTGGAAAATTCTGCATTTTTCCTGAAACAGATTTATCACTAATCATATCGATGAAAAATTTTCTGATGATTTTCCCGCTTTTCCGGGTTTTCCATGGAGTTTTCGACATAAGCAGCTTTATGCAACTCATTTCGCTCTACAACTTTGTCTTAGGTTCCAAAACGCTCAAATGCTTTCTTGGTCGGAAAAACTTCGGAAAAGCGTTTTACATGAATTTTCCTCGTATTTTCTGCAAGTTTTCACCATTATCGGAGAGAAAGTGATGATGACAGTTGATATGGAACTTGATCCTGCATAATTTAGAAAACTTTTTTACCGAAAATTTTTTCGGAAAAGTCGGAAAATTCTGGAAATTTTTTTCGGAAAAATCGGAAAAATCGGAAACCTCTGCATTTTTCCTGAAACGGATTTATCACTAATCAAATTTGTACCAATTTTTCAAATGATTTTTCCCGATTTTCCGGGTTTTCCATTTTTTTTGATAGATTCAATTGTCACGCGACATGAACCGGTGTGCCAAATTTCAGCTCGCTGTGATGACGAAGAGTGGGTTTACGAGATTGTCGAAAATAGTACAAAAGAAATATATAAATAAATATACAGACAGACAAATTCGTGTACGAGTTAAAGGGCCGGGCTGGCCTCAAAAATAGATCTTAAATCTTCAATTATTTGTTAGTTTAATTCTGCTAAGTTAGTTAAGTTAGTTTTTAGTAAATTAATGTATTTCCCCAAATTTAATGTGGCACGATTATTTTACTAATTATGTACAATTCCAATTCACTTTGAACCTTTAAGATCTTGTTATCTTTGTACTACTAAAAAAATATATTCTATTCCATATAAGTATCAAAAAATGGAATATGATGTAACAAGGACAAAACTCAATTCGAGCAAAAGTTACAGAAATTATATTCATTCTGGGATTTAGTTAAATCCCCCAGACAATGATAAGCTCATGCATGTAATTTATGCACTTTTGAATCCGAAATAAAAGTGCGTTCCGGGAATTCAAGTGAACTACTACTACTCACACAACTGAACCGATACTTTGAAATATAAATACTCCGATATTATGCAAATCCCTTTTGCAGTGGTATATCATTGTAAGTCCTCAAATTTTCATTCCCTCCCACATATATTTCTTTGCTGTCGTTATGATTTTCAAGTAATTTTATATCGAATCGATAACAATACTGCGCTGTTGTCATGGAATATCTTATGAATATTTTTCCGCCTTTACAGGCATATAAGCACCTAGAAAAACGGAAAAGCTTTTCATGAATAAAAATCAAAAATTCACTTAGCGCTAAATTTAAAATGAAATCAAATAAAAATAAAAATTCACGAGTTGTAGAGACTACAGAAATTGGACGGCATCATGCAGTAAAGAGGGAGTCGCTTTTCGTTACATAGAAAGGAACTGAGGTGGAAGTATAGGTAGGCCACATCACGTACCCAGTCTGCATGTTTACCAGAAGACGTGAACTACTTTCAAATGTTATTTGCATTTTGATAAGGAGAGAAGTTATCAAAGATACACAGACTTTCGATTTTGATAATTTCGTTGGACAATTTTAAAACCGGAATGAGAAAAGATAGGGACCAATGGATATTTTAAGAATGAATACTTTTAAGAACGTATATATATATATCAATATTTTAACAAATAACTATTACATATCTACAGTTATATTGGAACTAGCTGAATAGCTATAATCATTGCAAACCCTTCTACTCTCAACTACTGCATTTACCAAAGAAAACGATTTTAACTTCAGAAGCACCCAAGAGTTCGACCTGGCTGCTAACCTTGCCTTTTTATATGTTTTTAAAATATAATTTTTGTACATATATCTGAATTACAGGGTTGTATATTTTAGGTTATAAGCAAAGCTACAATGCATATAGTAATATAAGTTTATCAAAGAATTAAAGGCGTCTTGCTAAGATCTTTGACAAAAGTTGATTATTTTATTATTATTTATATTAATTTGTCTCCAACTCATTCTTTCTCTCTGTTACTTTTCTTCCCAACTCTCTTTCTCACTTACATATTTTAACACTCTCTCTTTCTCTCTCTCTCTCTCTCCCTTTCTCTCTCTCTCTCTTTCTCTTCCTATCGTTAAGGTAATGAAACAATAAGTACCATTTTCAGCGTTTGTAGGAAGCTCGATCTTCTGGTAATACGTTTAGAATGTTTTGCACTTTGTCGGAGATTATTTGATTGCATTTGCCCCTAACTGATATGAATCAGTCATCTGTATATCCGTGATTTCCTTAGGTGAAGGAGTAGAAGGGGAAGAAGGAGTAGGCTAGGCTATTGAAGTAGCAAGCCTTGGTTGGGGTAGGTGACCGCCCTTCACCCTTTAATGTTAATGATATTTGCAAAGATCACTACATCTTTGGTATATATCCCAAACTGCTGTTCCTACGATCTTTATATGTATCGGCAGTAGCCATTGCTGTAGTATAACTTGCGCTGTCTCTATACTTTCGATAGGGCGGGTTTGCTCATGAGAGCAAATAATGAAGCTATTGTGATAAGATCAGTCTTAGGTCCTTGTGGATCATCGTCGAGATTCTCTATAACCCAACTAATGTTTTCTCTGTAGAAATGACAATCAGTGAGTCGGGAGAGTATTATTATTGAAATTGGTAGTATAATTTATTGATATACTCTACTGTAATCTAAATGGTATACAACTCGTCTAATGATCTTGTACTAATTCATGTGTTTTGGTGCATATTCGTGTTTGTTTTTCTAGAATTTCATGAGTTTCATAGAGAACAACGTCGGCAACTACTTCAGATGAATTCTGGAAGAAAGTTATTTATTGATTTAAGCGATACTAAAACCAACCCGTGGACATAGTTATTAGAATTAACTTACATTGTTTAAACAAACACAATGAGTTTGAGATCTTACTTTATTTATTCGAATTTTACAATTAAAATTCTTTATATCTACACACTTACAATTATTTCAGTCTGTTTGTAACCTGGTTTTTTTTCTGTTGTTTCGCAGGACCCGTAACGAAGAGTAACGTCAACCTTGCTGCACCCCCTACTAGAGAAGCTGCACAGCAACATTTTCTTCGGACCTACCACCAAGATGATCAGACTTTGTATGATATACACGAGAGTTCAGAGAAATGGGGTTGAGAAAGAAATAAGATTAGGTTTACTCCAGTGAAAAGAACAAAGGATATGGAACCCGAAACACTGCTGAAATTCATTTCGTTCAAGTGTAAGAAGGGGCACGGTCGAGCCAGTGGGTGTATGAAAACGAGCTTGAAGTATCCTATTATCTGCACATGCTACACATGCGTGTGACAACAGCATAGAGATTTTTGCGGGCTCTAGCGTTCAAAGAAGACCACGATAACGGCGAACGCTGCGAAATTATTGGCACACGAGGTCGAAAAAGTGAACATAGATGACAACTTGGATGAGGAGGACAGAATTTTGCAAGAAGATATTGTTATCAGTGAGCCTGTACCTAAAATGTGCCTCTCACTGCACCTCATGGTAGTGAGTAATAACCGGTAGCACGCATTAAGTAATCGGTATTAACTGAAATTTCGAAAAAAAAAAAATGGAACGATTTTCCGAATTGTAGAAATCTGCTGAGCTTGAATCTGTTGTAACTGATGAACTATTCATTTGACTGAAAAATGTTTCCTACAAGATTTTAGGAAATTTCATACTTTATGTTTTTTGTAAGATATTTTTAACTTAAGTGGCGCTGGAGAGAAGATATTCTCGAAAAACTGGTTTTCGGTACCATTTTTCCAATATGGCCGCGCAAGTGGAAGTCATTCATGGTTACAAACTCGGAATACTAATGAAGACAGCAAACTGTACACATATGCCAAATTAGAACTCTTCTTGACATTATGAAAGTCCGAACCTACCTATTGCTTGACCTAATACATTATGATTTCACCTAGGATATAACAAGAAAATCAAATGTGATTGGCCTAACACCTCAATAGCTTCAAAACTGGAGATAAAGGAATACTTAGTAGTATCGTAATCAGAACCATTTGGAAGAGAATGTTTTAACTAAATTAAAATTACAGGGTCAGATGAGAAGCTACAGTTTCTGCTGTACATCCTTCAATGAATTAATGATGCAAAAAGTTTTTGGTAAACTTGTGGTGATTTAACTTTCCATAATTTGTTGCTTGAAGATATTATGAAGTTTCAATCTAAATTTTGGTTCCATTTGCATTTTGCAAGAAAATTCGAAACGAGTCTCAAACATTTATAAAAAAATTTACATAAAATTTATTACAGTGAGGGTACCTACTCTTCTTCATTTTGATGAAAATCTAAGTGTCCTGTGTACTTAATTAGTAAAAAACCAGGATGATCTAAAACTCTAAAGTATCCACTCTCTCTCTCCCTCTCTATTCAAAAGACCTGTGTTCTATCTACAAAAGGAAAACAACTCAACTTAGGTCGTGAGTGGCAGATGAAATAAATTGCTGAAAATTTTGTTTGTGATACGAGAATATGATAAAAAAAAAAGACTCGAGTAGCACTCAACTTAATTAACTTGTCACTTTTCGTTGTTGAGCATACTTGGATATATGGCATATAGCAAAGCAATAATTCTCAGGAAAAAAACCCATTCGTGCACCGTATCGCGTATTGTTATGGCTTTTATCCTACCTTTCATATACTACAACAGTAGAACCGCAAAAATTCCATTTCAACTGACAAATTCAAATTCGCTGAAATCACAAAGTCCTGTCACATGCACTAAGCCCAGAGAAGACCATTGGGACTTGGTTCGGTAAACATTGCCAGGGATGATGGTGAAATATATTCCGCATTAACCGAATCGAGAAGAATCTTAACTGCTGTAGTAAAGAGCGTATATATGGCACGTTAAAGTCATTGAACGTCTAAACAGCACGAAGCGAATCTATGGAATAAATGGGTTTCATTTCACTGTGGCGAAACCCATTACACGGTAATAAAAGGAGCCGTCCTTGTCGTGTGTGTGCATCCCTTTATGGCTCTGACGATATCTTGCTGGGAAAAATAGTTGGCCAAAGGCAAGAATTTTAATTTAACTTCAGTTGGAGAATTTACGTGAGAGGTAGAAGAACTTTTAGCGTTTAAAAGCTAAAGGGTTGAGCTCAATCTTAATAATAAAGGTACATATACGGCTAAATGTATATATACCTATATGTATAAATATATAAAGTGTATTTTGCTGAAGGATACCTTTACAAATCTCGGCTGATTTCCGACAGTATAGTAAATGGGTAGATGAATACTTCGTGCGCAAGTATGTCAGAGGTGAGCCTATTCGCTGGTTTTCTTATAAAAACAGAATGCAATCCCCCAACGGGCATACTTTTAAATCCTTCTGACATTTTGGCTCATCTCATGCAAACATGATGAAGTTTGAAGCATCAAATGCTTTTTGTATTTTTATATGCATAGATCTATGTATGTTCTTGTATGTATACATATGTATACAATATCGCCCGCAGGAACTTCTGGCTCTTAAGATATTCTCCTAAACTTAAATGAAAATTTTTTATTAAAAATAAAATCAATGATCTCATATATACATTACATATCTATGTAGAGGTGTATACATACGTGTAAGTGCATGCAATATACGAAGGAGGTGGGCGATATCTAATTTTTGAAATGCAAATTTTTATAGCTTTTATGGCCTTTTACTCCTAAGTATAAAACCAGAAGGATGAAATACGTTCCAAACATCTAAACATGCTTTCAAATTATGCTGGAAGGATTCTTTTCTGGACCGTAGGTTCTACATACATATGAGAGGTCACATATTATGAAGGGTTTTCTAGTTAGAAATTTTTTGGGATATTTTCTGAGGAATACGTACATATGCATATACCATATGCTAATACCATTAGTACTTTGCTTTACCGCAAAAATTCGCTCCACCAAAAATATTATTTGTATACAAATATGTTAGTTTACTTTAATGGTTATTTTTATGTTTTCACCTAAAGGATACCGATCACTTTTAGATGTGCATTCACGAAATTGTGTTATTCATAGTTTATAATATCTTCGAAAGTAAACTGTTCATGCAACTCATTTTAATTACGGACTAACTAGCATGTTGCAATTTAACTTTGATGCACACTGTAATACATTTATAATAAATGTAATTATATCTTTAAAATGAGATTATAGATAAAATAAAAAAAAAAAAAAATAGTGACGAAAACGGGGTAGAAATGGCAAAAATGGCGATATGTAATATTGAAATGAAATGAAGCAATTCTTCAAAAGAAATCATTAGCTAAAAATGTTTTTTTTTTCGCCTTCAACCTGTTTTATTCATATATGGAGACGAATACAATAGTAGGGAAAAGATTTAAAAATTCAGATGAAAATAAATGTCGTCAGGGTAGGACACCTTTTTGATTTTGCCCATAACTTTCGTTTCAGGAGGAATTTGGTCAATCCAAGCATATCTTTGGAAAGGTCTGGGAAAAAGGAACACTTTTGCCAATTGATTGGGTGAAAGATGAAAAAAAAACATAAGCACTTAAGGAAAAAAGTGAAATGGTGTCATAAGGTCGGCCGGTACAGTTTAGGCTGGCCAATCGACGGAATATGTGCTGAAATGATTGAAAATGACGCGGAAAAATTAATTAAATGAAACAAAAACCGAATTTGTTACATTTTTTTATTTTGTTTTAAAAAAAATTTGAATGGTACACATTATTCGTATTAGTATTTCCGGCAAATGTAATATCTTGTCCTTATATTGGCGCACTTCAAACGCACTTCTCTCTTGCATTGTACAAAGAGGGCATCTTCCTTTAACTGGCGTTTTATTTGCACAATAACACAATAACAGTGGGATAACCCTGACTTCACAAATTGGCCAACCTTGATGACAAGCGCTATTGCCGCATCGCGTCACATCACAACAAAACATTTTACAGGGTTGAATATTCTTCTTGGCTTGCTTTCAAACATGAACCCCTTAACACATTCATAATGCTTAATATACCTCGGCGCAATTGCATATTTTCCCAATATTCACTACTGCTAAAAAGAGAGTTTTTTTTTTATTTCAAAACACTAAGCTCACAACACATACTTTTCGTTCACGCTCCAAATTTTTCGTTGACACCAAAAAAAGTTTTGCCACAATCGTATATTTGTGCCGCTAGAGGTCAAAACGAATAAAATCGCAGTTGACCTACCTAGATATTATGCTAACCCTGACGAAAGTCCTCAACACATATATAGACGACCCCAACTAAAAGTCAAGCTCACCTAGAAAAACCAAACTGCACTTAGAAAAATTTTCAAGTACGAATCATAATATGAGGTGAAATATTAAGTATGCACTTCAATGCTTGGAAGATTAGTCCTATGCAAAACTAGCTCAAATTTATAGAGACTATCAGTACGAAATTGACCGACTTGCTGGCAAGTTTGCAGCTTGAGAATCGAGTGATAAAAATTCTTTAAAACAGAAAATGTTTTAAAACACAAAAAAATGTCAACTTGGTTTTTATTTGACGTCTATGGCAGGCAAATATCAAGCCGTACTGGAGAGTATATGATTCCTGCTGATACGAAACGCCTTCTTTTTTGAAGAAATGTTTATTTAAGATTTTTATTTTTTGGAGTTTTTGCCACTCGAGAATTTTTTAGAGTAGCAGATTTGGAAGCAATCTCGGTCAGTTTTTAAATGACATTCACTATGAATTTATTTCATATTATCTAAATTTTACATGAATAATATTTAATATGTAATTATGGAAATAAAGAAAGAAGCAGAATTTTTTGTGAATTCTATACTCTAAACTTTATATTATCTAAAATTAGAATAGATGAAATATTCTGTAAAAGGATAAAAATTTAAAGGAATTACAATTGTTCGGCCCATTCATTCAACCCCTTCGTTTTCCACTTATCCTATATTTGGTTCACCTCTATTATTTTCCGAGGAAACTTCTGCTGCATATCACCAATGAGTACCCTAAAACGAAAAAAAAAGGATACAAAGAACCACAAAGTATTCAGTTTTTCTACAAACTACTTATCTAAATAGGAAATTTTATCATCACACGAAATCACGTAATTTCCGCTGAAGATTTGATATGCTGCGGTATGATGGATTTTAAGCCATCAGCTATCTTCTTCGACGACTCGTATAATCTAAAAACAAACAAACAAATTCATTAATAATACTAGAAGAAACAAAAAAAAACAATATTAATTATAGCAACTTACCTCTGTGCCAATTTCGCAATGTCATATAGTGACATTTCATCAGTCAGCTGACTTCGCCTTCGCCTCAGTCAAATACAAGCAATTGCAATAAACGTCGGTAGGACAACACTGAGAGGCGAGAGCTCATAACTGGATGCGGCGGCTATATAAAGCCGACGAGCCGCAGCACAAAATCATTCTTTGCTCAGAGTTCATCTGATTCAAAGTCTAATCTGAAAAATAAGAATCGTGTTCCTATCCTCCATACAGAAGTATAATTCTGTTCAGAGTTTAATCTGAAAATATATTCCTATCCTTACTACAGAAGTATAATTCTGTTCAGAGTTTAATCTGAAATTATTTCCATATTTATTACAGAAGTATAATTCTGTTCAGAGTTTAATTTGAAAGTTTGGTTTCATTACATTTGTTTTGCACCACACGTTGCAGCACGCTGCTGCACCCCTTTTGCTGCTTATTCAGTTTTTCTGTCTGACAGGGCCGCTACCATCAAATAGATTCACAGAAAAACCTTGTGTGCGTCGTTTTACTGCCCTAGTGCCCACACGTATTAGCAGCATTATTATTTTTATTCTCGTAGTTTATAAAGTGACAGAAACTAATTCCGGTCTTCTTCTTTTCAGAAATAAAGAGACGGACCACGTTTTTTTGGACCATTTTTTTTTATTGAATTTTTTTTTATATATTTGAATTGTTAATTTGAATTTCTAGTTTTAAGCTTTTTGAATTTCGTGAATTTGTGATATTAGGTTAAGGAAATGAATTATTGAATAACATTTTATATTTGAAATTGAAAAACGCTGAGTTATCTTTTCAACAACCGGCATCTCTCTCTTATTGTTTGAGACCAGCTCTCACAACAATTATTAAAATGAAGCTCTCAAATTAGTACTTTAATGTATTCTTATGTGTATTCTCAAGTGCTTTTTATTAGTTATGTATCGTAGGTCAAGAGAGTATTAAAGTAGCAAATAACATATACCTAGAGAACTCGCACCGAGTCTAGCCGAAGAAATTTCAAGATAATTAGATAATGAAAAAAATCGTTAGGAGTAAAATGGCTTCTTCCAAATATACAGGTTGATTTGTAGCATTTAAGTTGAAGTCATCTCAAGCATAAATGTACATCAAATTTCCTATAAGAAAAACCACCATTATCAAAACATAACAGTAAAAATCTAATAAAGTGTAGAGTTCGTTTAGGGGTAGAATATCGGGTTATCCATGATTGCAAGATCTAAATCGTACCTAATAAAATTTGTTGACTTTCATTTTGTACAAAACGTGAACAATTAACGCATTCAGTTTTATTCAGCATTAAATATAATCATAATGAACGTCATTTTAATTTAAAAAAAATATTAAGATTATTTTTCAAAAATATTTTGATAACAGACATAGATGATGTTTTTAGAAGAAATGGAAGAAATAAATGTGTTCGGAGCATCTTTCGAAAAAGTAACGCAAAAAATTAAAGAGATATTCGAGTTGAGAAAACTTATAACGGTATGAGTAAATCATTACAGCTAAAATGTTATATAAATCTTAATTAATTTTTACCAATGAAAATAAAATAATGAGAACAAGTTACTTAAATCGTGAATTTTCTGAAAACCTCCCTTCTCCTAAGCACGACGATGTCTTATGTTTATCATTATTTTTTAGACAGAAGTACATTAAGGTAAAAAAAAAACAAGATTAGGTTGTGACAAAGGAATAAAATTAAATAAGGTTTAAATCATACAAAAACATACACCAGATATTTTTAGTCTTCAAGATTTTGTGAATTCAGTGGAAAAATAAATAGGAAAATAATGAATGGAAAATGAATAGCTGTCATTTAAATTAAACCAAAAAGTAAAGAAAAAGACTGAAAAAAGTGGACTTGAGGAACAGGAGGATTACGTTTTTGTATCCTTCACTAAGTACGAATAAATAACTTAAAAAAAAAAAAACATCCTGCAATCCCAAAAACTCTCAAATAAAATCTTCAGATATTCCCCCCGTACATCTTGAAAATAAACCAGAAGATCTAAAATACTTCCTAAGAGCTCATGAAGTTGGAATTTTACATTATTGAATTTGTTAACTGTGCCTAAGAATAATCACAGGAATTTCTATGGGTAGGGCATGAGATCTATCAGGGATATCGGAAAACCCGGACATTCGTCACTCCTAGGGATATCCTAAGATGTTAATTGGGATCAGACGAGATTCCTACGCACAAATTATATATCCTAACAGGATTTCCCATTAACATAAGTTAGGATAGGCGGCCATCGTAAGAAGGCGTACCATCAGCCAAACTTAGACCATCTATGGTCCATTGTGATGCCACTATATTGGAACCCTGCCTGTAAAAGATATATATGAAAAGCTAGGGGCTGCCAAGAAACCAGCCACAACAGATAATGAACCTTACCAGGTGCCCCAACTTTGTGTCTGCTAATTCCCCCAGTTCTAAAAAAAAAAGTAGCTACCAAGCGTATTCCTCCTACGCTTAGGAAGGTTAAGGCATTCACACAGCAGGTAGCAGGTGCTTAATGCTCTTAAATTCTTCCTCGTCCCTACAGCTTCTGCAGAAGTAAATGCATGGAGCTTGAATGCGCTCTGCATGTTTTCCAAAGAAGCAGTGTCCCGCAATAACTGCGATATGATTGCGCAAATCATTACGGTTCCTCTTCAGCAGAGATACAGTCTTGATAGGACAAATCTCGGGCCAGAGCTGTCTTGAAATCACACATGAGGTCAACTCTGCCCGTTTGCGATTTGCCAGCTTGCAGGCCAGTACATCTAGAATCGTCTTCACTGATTCTAAGGTCCGAACTACAGGCTCCCCTGCTAGACATATATACATAGCATAACACGGACATATTTGGACTCTGTGGGAAGAGTCCATCACTACATAATAAATAGCTCATTCAAATCTGAAAATTTATTTTCAATATGCCTTTAATTTGATGATTGATGTTATTCTAAAAATAAAAATTATGGTAAATTTCTAGATACTGCATTTTATTAGTTTTTTTAGGATAATAAAAAAATATTATTATTTATGAGTATAAAGAAAAAACCAAGCTTCTTCAAGTTTCCCATTTTGAGAAAAAGCATTAAAACTTTTTCAAACAATAAAAAAAGAAGGCCGTTTTCATTTGAATTCATCTCAAATTTTATAAAATTAGAGTTCAGTCAAATAATTGTCAATGTTCTGCTTATAAATAATTTTTTTTTTCGAGTCTATAGTTTTTTAGTATTTAATTAATTATTGTTGCTATTTTATTCTTGTTTTAAGTGCCATTTAAATTTATATGTATAGCATTAATTCAGTTTCACTTTGGTATTTAACATTAAACATCACCAAAGAGAATCTCTCTACCACAAGAAAGATCTCTAATACCCTAGACACACAGCACGATCTAATGAATCATTAGTACTAACTATTCATTAAATGCCGTATGTCATATAGTATGCGTCATTATGGCTCGAAAATCAGATCATAATGAAGTACACGAATGTAGTGTTTTCTTTTATCATTATAGCTGTAATCAAGAAAAATGTGCTAGATTTGGCATATAATATAAATCTGGAGCTCCGCTGTGCATCTGCCGATTTGAAAAATAAGAAGAAGAAATGAAAATCACCGACTTTATTGTCAATATTCTTTTTAATATAATATTTTTCTCATTTGAAAATTGTTAAATTGAAAAATAAAATAAATAAAAACAAAGTTTATTGCGATAATTATCAAAATTAATTAAAGAAATGTTTGTGTGGCTGCAGTTTATAATGAATCATTATAGACTAATGAGTCGTTAGTTATTTCTTCCTTAAAGCGCTGCGTGCCTAGGGCGTTATTAGTCGTATCGATTAAATGACATATTAGTGGGTACTAAAAAGTAAGCTCTCATTTTACTTAATTTTTAATTACTAATGTTGTAGGACCTTGCTTCTGCTAATTCTTGCATACTTAATTTCATTGCTAATCCCAAATTTTCTTTCTAAAAATATTTTTAAACATTGCAAAAACTGCATTTTTTCAATTGTTTCTGGCAAACATGCAACATTTCCAGGTTCGACTTTTTTTATGCAAAAAACCATAATTCCATTCAGTGCAGAAGGAGGTGTGAGAAATTTTATATTTCTAGTTAGTTATGAAATAATCTCATTAGCGTTTTTATGAAATTTAAACTAATGATTCGAAGGACCATAATGTTAAATATGATTTCACAAGCCTTTTCGTGAGATTTAAGCGAATGATTTCACCCTTACGACAGTGAAAAACTCGATTTTTGAAATTTTTACTTTATTAGACTGCGTTCTGAGTGGTAACAGACCAAAAAATACATATTCTGTTCTAACAGCTAAATGTCATATTATATCTACTAACCCATATAGAATCACCCATAGAAACCAAGAATTACATATGATGAATATCTTTACAATGATCTACAAAATTAAGCGACGATTAATTACGTAGTCACGAACAGAATTATGTAGTTAGCAATTCAGCATTAGTGGTTAGATATACTTGGTCGATCAACAGATGCTTCTTAGTTTCATAAATTTGTGAGTAATTCCTAGACAATTCAGTGATCGATTTCTTGAAAGCTTTTCATTTAAAATGAATACTCAATTTTATTATGACTATTATTTAATTGAAAATGGATTATGAACTTTGGAAATACATTTCCATTGTATCATATAAGCGGGAAGCTAGAAATAACCAGCCAAGTGCGAGTCGGACTCGCGCACGAAGGGTTCCGTACCATCGTACAAAATTTAACACTATGCACTTTGTATTTATTTTTTCAAATGAGAGTAGGCGTCATGTGAAAAAATAATAATAATGCTGTAATTTGAAAAAAAGAAAAAATCCAAAATCCAAATCCAAAATCGAGATCTTACGCGATTAACGAAACTTATTTCAACTATGACGATTTTAACAGAACCGATATTCCGGGATATTTATTTAACATTTTCGTACAGGCTTTAATTTTGGCCTTGATTTCACTTATGACTTTATTGTACATTCACACTTTAACTGTCCGAAAAAGATATAAAAACTATTAATTACGCGATGTCTTTATTTTACAGCTTGTTGCGTGACGGAAAGCTGTATTAATGGTATTTGTTGATTTGAAAGCGGTGTTTTAGTTTGGGCAGGAATCGGAAAATGGAAAGCTTGGGATTTGGGATTTTTTTGATAGGGTGTTTGCCCTATCTCACTGATTTTACACAGCGCCTTACTTCTTCCATGACGAGGCGCCTCCACGATGAGAGAACGAAAAAAAAATGCCTACTTATGATAATAATAATGAATGAGAATAAAACGAGGAAAAAAACGCCGAAAAAAATCATGTTTCTTGTATGGGGTCTCTCTAATTTTTAATTTAATTTCATTTTATTTTTATTATTTGTTATTATAGCGGCAGTACAAATACACAGTCTGTGTAAATTTGAACTGTCTACCTATTATGGTTCATGAGATACAACCTGGTGACCGACAGACGGACAGTGAAGTCTTAGTAATAGGGTTCCTGTTGTTTGGGTACGGAACCCTGAAAAAAAACAGTGTTTAAAACAAAATGTAGTTAGTAGAAAGTTGCAGTAAATAGAACGCTAGAACGAATTAAAATTTGCAATTAGAACAAATAAAAATGGCTTCCTCGTCCTCTATTATATTCTAAGGAGACATGGGAATTTGTTACGCTTCAGAGATATTATTAGCTTGAATGAGTTATGCTTATTAGGTTTTCGGAATTATTTTCCGATTTTTATTTTTGGACTTTGTTTTCGGGATTCTACTCTAGTCGCGTTGTACTTCCTGATCTAACTAGTGATTGATAAAGGATCTGTTACATATCTCAGTAATCCTAAAAAAAAACCAGCTTTCCAAAACAATACCCGCTTGCACTATAGTTTAGGTAATTAATTAAAAATTTCAAAAACTTGATTAAAAGTATTTAAGATTTTAAAATTACTTTTAATTTGCAGAATTATGTACGAGTATCTACATATGTACATACATACATAATCTATATATAAAATTTTAATGATATTAATTTTTATGAATATTTCACGGAAATTTCTGTTGAATCTTTGCTCTACATGCGCAAAGATAAATTGAGAAGCTTATTTGAGATGAAGGAAAATTTACGAGGAAAACTTTTAGTGTAAGAAGAACTCGATGAAAGTTAAACTTTTAATGGAGGTGGAGATTAACAGGGAAAAACTTTTTGAGATATGCATTTACTTTGCTAAAGAAATGATTAAGTTCCTTTTTTCTGTCTTATGGGAATTAAAATAATTCCATTAAATAATGGAAAAGGATAATGCTAGAGAAAGATGCTTTTCACTGCCTTATTTTATTTAAATCTTAACATAAGTTTATTGAGTCACATATGCCTTTAGTGGTAATTATCTTATCATTTATTCATATATGTACATGTTTATGTACATGCATTTCCACTCTATACGTGCATGTAATACGAACTACTCCATAATATTTTCAACATGTAACATGGGAATAAAATTGTAAACAACTGAAAATAATTTGTACCAGTAATTGAAATAGTGAGGGTATTATAGTGAATTCGAATTAGTTTGTAAAATGGTTAGACGTAACATAAATATTTGCTCTCCTTAAATATTTTATTTTCGGTTTTACTGTAGTAATGCTTTAGCGTAAAATTTGAGAACGGTTGTGTTATGCATCGTAATGTATGCCAATGTATTCTATAAGAATAATATTGCACCATGGTGAATTTCTAAATATATAAATACCTAAATAATCTAAATAGGACTCTGAAACTCTCCATTGAGCTTTCCCTGTTTAGAGCTGAAAAATGTAAGACCATTTTATGGACTAAACAATTATATATAGTAGGTACTACTGTGTCCAAAAAATAAGGTGACATTGAATTTATATTGACAATTCTTTATTTATTCTTCTAAATCAATTTCATCGCCTTCCATGTAATCCCCTCCCGATGCAATGCACTTATGCCAACGGATTTTCCAATCTTCGAAACAGTTGAAAAAGTCGAATTCAGGGCTTGAATCTGCTCTATCGTCTCAAAACAGTGTCCTCGTAGCGGTCTTTTGAGCCTGCCGAACAGCCAGAAGTCGCACGGTGCCAAATCAGGTGAATACGGTGGTTGTGGAACGATATGAGTCGAGTTTTTGGCGAAATGCTCACGAAGAACGAGTGCAGTGTGAGACGGCGCATTATCGTGGTGCAAAAACCAATAGTTGTCTTTCCACAATGCCGGCCTCTTTTGGCGGATAGCGTTACGCAAACGACGCATTACATTCAGATAATATTCCTTGTTGACTGTTTGACCCGGGGGAAGGAACTCAGAATGCACAACACCACGATAATCGAAAAAAATAGTCAACATCACCTTGATTTTTGAGCAACTTTGGCGCGGTTTTTTTGGTCTCGGCACACCCTTGGCACGATATTGGCTCGATTGATCGGTCGTTTCGGGGTCGTCAGCATAGATCCAAGTCTCGTCTCCAGTGATCATGCATTTCGTCTTGTCAATGTAGTCAGAAAGCATTATTCCACTTGTAAACATTTTTTTTTTACATAGCCTCATCACCAAGGCTTTCTGCACCATCCTCAACGAATCCGCAGCAGAAAATTGATTCCGCAAACAAAATTTAATGCAAATTCTTTGCTCAACAAATTTCGACATCGCAAAAAACGAGAAATTCACTTTTAGCATCTCACAAAACGAAGCGTATCTCAAACACTAATGAATATTTTGACCTGTGATTTGGGAGGTATGTCAAAAACAGTCCTACCAACATAAAAAAGAAACCAATTCGCCAACTCCTTTGACGCGCGCAGTTTAAATTCAAATGTCACCTTATTTTTTGGGCACAGTAGTATATGAATATACGAATACATAATACTTACTGCAATTTGAATCTAATTTTCATGACTACTATTTGTGTGGTGAATTTTAATACTTAAACAGAGCTAAGGAGTAAATACTCATTTTCTACAAAACATATAATGACTCATATAATATTGAAGACAACGACTGGAAAAAAAAAATTTGAATGTGTTTTCGATCCAGGTACTAATAATTTTGTCTAAAGACATATGACAAAATGTTTTTTTTTGTAGACCCTTTCGCAAAAATAGGTTTACCAAAAAATCGTTAAAAAATGCAGTTTTATAAGTGGTTCTTTGGCAAAACGTGATGTTTCATAGTTAGCAGACAGTTAACAAGGGGATGTTTGACAAACGGACATTTCGCAATCGATCATTTAATGTTTTTTTTTTGGGAGGATAGTTTCTTGGAATCCTGCGTGAGGATCCCACAAACTATGTTTGCAAAACCATTTAATTCTCCATTGCAAGAAAACAAGAATGGAATATTCCTATTCAAAGAAAATCATTCAATATTTAATTTATCCTTCCCTTTTGTCGATTGAAGTATTTTCGCACAACTTCCCTCGCTGTGTTTCAATTTCAACTAAATACAAATTCATGCCGGAATATTGGATTTCTTAATTTCATCTAATTGCTGTAATTCCAATTATCAAAAGAGTAGCAAAATCCCAATATGCTGTTATGTCCCCAAAGTCGTGTGGTGTTGGATTTATAAGTGTTGTGTGCATCGGTACTACACTGTAAAAAATATTGGGACTTTTCCCTAAATTTAAGACACGTTTTTCCCTAAAAATAAATGTAATTTTCTCTGATAGAAAGTGAAAATCAGTTTAATTTCCCCAAATCAATGGAACATTCAATGAATTCAGGTATCTGGAGCCAGAAAACGTCTAAAGTACGTAAAACTCCCTCTCCCTCTCTTCGATATGAAGAAGAGAAAATTTAATAAATCAGGTATTATGCTACATTTTTTATGGATAGATATTTTCGTTTATATAATTCACACATTGTTCTTGAAAACAAGTCATATATTGTTTTTCAATATTTTATTTAAGCGTGCCTACTTAGTAGTATGGACCATATGAAATGACCTATTCAGCTCATTCTTATGTTTTTTAAAATGGTTAGTATTCCATCACCTTCACCTATGGTGGAGAGTGGTGCGGTGCTATCACCTAATCCTTACATTTTATGGGGGAGGGGGGAACAAGTTTCAAGTTCACAGCACATTATATCAAATCACTTTTGCAGTCGCACTTCTAAAACCATATCACTGGCACAAAAGTCGAGAATTAAGTAACACATTTAATGTCACGTAGAGACAAACCGTTGTTGTTAAACAAAAACAATTATAAGACTAAAAAAAAAATCAATAGAACTGACAAAATATTACCAATTGGATAAATTTTTTCTTCAATATGAAAATAGTTTATCCAAATTTTGACAAAAATCTTTCAATATGATAAAAAAAAATCTTACGAGAACTTTATCAGTACAATAAAACTATTTTCGATGTGATAAAAATATTTTTCGATTTAGCAAAAAAGTATAATATATTTTTCCAATTTGATAATTAAGATTTTTCGATTTTTACATCAAAATGAAGCTATAAAATTTTATCAATTTGATCATATATTTTCAAAATTAGTTAGTAAAACAAAAATTCATAGTAATCTTGAAATTTCTTTGTTAATATAAAAAATAATTTTTGTTAGAGATTAAAAAATATGATTTTTCAATATTATCTACAATATATCTTTCAGTACATCTTCTGTTAGGAGATGCTATTGGTCCATAAAAATAAAATTAGAAAGATGCTAAACTTTATTTGTTCCTAAATTTTTGTGGATAATTGACGTTTTTCTGGTCAAAACCTATTTGTTATCTTGATATCTATATCTGAGGAATTTTATTTCAGCAGGGTTTTATTTTAATTAATTAACCAACTTGGGAATTTTCTTGATATGTATGCGGTTAGCTACTAAATTCCTTATGCATTGTTATATTAATCTACCACTCTCTAATAGAGCAAGACTATCATTCAAAATTACTCATAAAGAAAATTTAATTTTCGAATTTCCATTTTAATCTCTAGCATAAATAATTTTTGCAATTATAATGGAAAAATCTTTTTGTTTTAAAGAGTTCACATTATAGAAAATGTCAAATAAAATTCTGCTGATATGTCCTGAAAAATCCCTACTAGTTTTTTTAGGTTATGTCGTCCTGATTCTGTTTACTGCTGTGTTTCTGGAGTTGCCTAATGAATAATTAGCGTTGAATGAGTCATTAGTTAATGATTCATTAGGCGCTCTGTGTCTCAGGTATTATTCGTTGGCCTGACATGACATTTTGCTACCTTTACATTCTCAAACTAGAACTTAAAAAAAAATGCGCCAGTTTATTGATGTGTATAAAGTATGAGTGCTACAATAATTTGTAACAAGATATCAACAACAATTCTGAAAACAGTTTTCCATGCCTTTACATATTTGCTAAAATATTATTTTGAGAAATTTGAAAAATCTATACCAATTGAAGTTTCTGGTCCATCAGCTAAAGAAGAGATATTGACTAGATTTAAATATTGAATATAATTAATTTTAACATTAAAAAGTAATCGTGATTAATTTTTACTCTTTATTATTCTGCTCCCTAATTAAATCATTCGCAATAAGCTAATAAAGCTATTACGGTTTCATTAACCCAGATAAAAAAAAAATCACCTTCTTGCAATCTAAGGAATAATCGGTGTAATACACACCAAATCCAGTAGTACTTGGGGGATGCTTTATTTGCTGATGAAATTAGGTAAACATTTCACATCTCAATATTTACTTATCCTCGAAAAAAAGAGTTCATTAAAAAACTCCTCCACTTAGGAGAAGATTTGCAGCTTGGAGGATGCTTTTGAAGTACCTATGCAAAATATTTATGAACGTTCAACGAAAGAGTACCGAGTCCCAGAAGTGGTGTAGCACCAGCAGACGAACAGCTTGAGCATAGCTTTTATGTTTAGCGTAGTACAAATATTTTCAGACGTTCGTCTCCAAGCGAATTTCCATACATATGAGAACGGAGTCATGTCGTTGAATAAACAACCCAAAGCGGTCGCATGTAAATCGCACTTAAGGGAAGATTCCTCACAAAATTCTGCTTTTCCCGTGTCATCATGTATTTACGAACAGACTGTCTGATGGGGCCCCCATATTACAGAGGTTTATGGATAATTCGAGGCAACCGCAAAATATTCTAATAAGCAACCGAGAACAACTATGAAATGAGGTAAAACCTTACCGATGTTAAGGGTTTGTGTATTCTCAAATTTTTAAGCAAATTCATCTGCAGCTAAATATAGATTCGCTTATTTAAGAATTGTATTCCTCCAACTCAATCGATAGGGCCAGGGGAGTTTCATAAAAATTTTGTCACTGAAGCACTTTATAACTGAAGCAGTTTTTTAAACGTATGCTGGAAAATATATATTTATCGTAAAAGTTCAAGATGTTAAAAATAAATGATGTTAGCATGGAGAACCAAAAGAAGCAGAGAAATGTAGATTAACCCAAATCTCCATAAAAAGAAGTCGCCGTATCAAGAACATAAATAGTTGCTTTAGTTTGTTCCAATGAAATCTGTATTGCAAATCTTTCTGGAATGTATCTAAAAGTATTGAAAAGTCAATCCCGAGGTGAAAAATAAATGGTTTATTACAATACTAATGAAAAGGCAGATTTGAATTCTTAGAAGTTTGTAGAAAATGTTACCACTTCAATTAAGTTTACATATGTTGCTACTATCAAGAAGGTAGAAACATCTTAAATCCGCCTTAATTTCAATCGATCACAAACCGAATCTCTCTGGTATATATTTACCTTTCAGCTGTAAAAAATATTAACGTACAAAAGAGCCTTTAGCCTTGATGATTTCATCCAAGACCTAATTCCTTTTCCACTAATTTTGCAGTGGCATGTGAATTGCTCTGCGAGCGTTGACCCAGATTACATCCGGGATCAGTGTCGTCAACAGCGAAGCAAAACATAGCAGGAATATCAAAAGGTTCAGAAAAGTCATCAAATTTTGTCAGATTTTGCAAAAAAAAAAAATCATCAGATTTTGCAAAAAAAATCAATCAATCCCTAATTTTATATTTTTCCATCCCTCCGCTTTAGAGAATAACACAATACTGCCATATGATTCTTGAATTATAATTTTTCTTTTATCGAATCACGGGTGGGGGGGGGGGGGGTTTGTAGAACCCCCGTTAGCGAAAGCCTATCCATTAAATATAGTAATTAGCGCGACTCGAAGTTAGCATTAAAACAACCATCCGGACTTTGAGCATTATTCGGGTAAAAATTTTCTTTCGATAGCCTGCGTTATACGACACGACTCCACTATTTTGTACATTTCTCCACACCGTCTTGACCGCTTCTCTTCATTCTTTTTGTACATGGTAGCCAACCCTCCCCTATTCATAGGTAAGCATGTTTCCACTACCCCTCCTCACCCCTCCCTTTCACATCTCGGCAAACCAGACCAATCTATAGTTCACATAAATAAAATTTTGCCGATATTCTTCCACGCTTTTGTCCATTGCTCCTCACCCTCTTGACCGTTTCTATTCATTCTTACTGTATATGGAAGCCAACCCTCCTCTCTTCATAGACAAGTGTGTCTACCACCCCTCATCTACCAAACATTAAATAGAGCGATTTAGAATTATCTGAATACATTTTATGGGTTACATTTTAAGTGCGTTTAACAATTTAGACAGGGACTATACATACTATAGACATGTCTCTCTTTTCATTTGCATAAAATAAATTTGAAAGAAATAATATAATTTATTAAAAGTTCTTTATCCATATTTATTCGGTTCGGTTCGGTTAAAAAATTTAAATAATCTATGATGTTCGGATCGGTTCCTATCCGCAATCCGCAGTATTTGATGCAGGTTCCGAACCAGAAAGCATTTTGAATATCTGGTCAGAATAGCCCGAACCAGCAGATCGGGCTTAGAGAGCAGATCGAAGTTGGAGAAATAAGAATTAAAAAATTACACACCAGCATTTTATTGAAAGCTACGAGTCTGACAGAGGGGTGGAAAAATCATCATTATCATGCCCGTCTGTTATTTGATTTCCTTCTCTCATTTCTATAAAAATAATATTGTCGAAATAATTTTGCTAACGACCGTATGTGCAATGTACAGCACATGCAATAGCATAACTTCCTTTCTGATTAAAATTTGTGATCAAGTAAAAAGTTTCGAGCTCATAGAAAGAAGAAAATAACTATTTTCTCGGCCAGGTTATAAAGTCAAGCGGTTGTCCTTAACATGATAAATGGTTCCACTACACATTGTAAAACATTCCTAAAAATTTTATCTCCGGTGGAAACTTTTTTGCTCTCCAGCCGAATAGTTCATTGTCGTGCTTTGTGGAAATAGAAAAAAATTTCATTAAAATATTGGTTCATAAATTTAGATGTCCTTTGAGGACATTTCCTTGGTTTACCTCATGCACAGTCACGTACGACGATGTGACGCCTATGGCACATATAACATTTTACTCCACCACTATACGATTGCTTACTTACAAGCATCTTGGCTTTGGGTTTCGACCGAAAAAAAAGCTCTTTCAGGCTGAATACTTCTTGGGGGCAGTGGGAGGCCAATAAATCACAGGATCTCAAGTCGTAAATAAAAATTGTGCGCACATACATTTGTGCTAATGTGCAATTATTCTCCGATACTTCAACGTAAGGATTTGTTCTATAGTAGCAGGAAACTTTGTTTCTAAATGTGTTGGAGGACAGGCAGGATGTATTAAACTCGAACCAAATCTTACATAATTTCGTTAGAAGCCCTCTTTCTTATAGCTTAAGACCTCAAAAAAATTTCAGTGTGTACACACTTACCTTACAATTTACTCACTTACACACTTTTATTTCTACTTCAGTAAACATTAAATTTAACTTTTTACTAATTATTTTCTAAGTGTAAATAATCAGACTAAATAGATTTGTTTGATATTTAACTATCTCTTTCTTTTCAATTTATTCATATGAAAATTTATAAGACCTGCCGACTTTGTTATAAAGTTGAGCAAATAAAATATTCATCAGTAATTAGCCAAATACGCGTGTGCACTTTAAAGTTGAAATTAAAACACTTGGCTTGTGAGGAAACTACAATGACTAAAATAATTTTAAAATAGGCTGGACTTTTTTCTTCCTTTTTTATTATTAAGCCAAGTTCAGAGGATACAATTTGTGCAAAACACAGCATGGCAGTAAAGAATAAGAGGAAGCAATTCGGGAGCATAAGGATAGTGGTGGATGTGTTGATGTATGTTACTCTTAAACCTGCGCAGATTGTATGCCGGGAGAATGAGAGAAGATGGTAGACTGTTCCACATTCGCACAGTCCAGTATAAGAAACAACAATGGAATTTTATCGTATGGCCGAAAGTAATTTTAAAAGTAGAAGGATGTGTGAAGGATCAGACTAGATATTTCATCGGAGCATTGACCATGCATGTAGCGATAAAGGAACGAAAGGTATCCCACATTGCGGCGGTGTTCGAGTTAGTCGATATGACAAGAAGTCGCCAATGAGCTTGAAGGCTCTCTTTTGGACAATATCCAATGAAGCTAAGGTTGTGCGACCAGCCCCGACCCATATTTGGAAATAGTATTTCTTTCTAGGTCTAATGTAGAACTTGTAGAGAAGCACTAGCTTTAACTGGCTGAAATATTTCTTATACCTTTTCAGAAATCCGAGACATTTCGATGCTTCTTTGGCAACAGAGATGATGTGATCAGTCCAGCTTAACTTACTAGAGATATTAATTCCAAGAATGCATAAAGACGATGGATCGTAAATCAAAGAAGCGGGCGTGGAAAAATCAAGATCTTGTTTTAAAGAGACGAGAGAGCTTTTGGAATTAAATGCATTGAATTTGACATGATTTGCTTTGAAGATATTGGCAAGATCGTTATTCAATGATATAATCATGCAATCTCGTTTAACAGATGAAGCATTCCCTCTGGAGTCCATGCGAGTGTCAAAGGAGTAAACGAAATCTACGGTGTTGTCATTGGCAAAACTGCGGTTGGATTGAAAGTAAGGAAAAGCAGATCATTGATGAAAATTAAGACGACTGGTGGAGGGATAACAGAGCACAGGGGTACACCGGCATTTGTATAGTGAGGTCCTGATGGATGAAACACATCTAGTACAACCGGATACAAGCGGATAGATAAAAAACTTTCAATCCATAATAGAAGAGGACGGGAGAGCCCAAGTGCTTTAAGTGTGGCTAGTATGTTTGGATGCCGGACTCTATCAAAAGCCTTTGAAATGTCTAGGGTAACGACTTTTGTTGACTCACCAAAATTGTGAAGACTACGGTTCTCACGTTGCGTAAGAAAATTCAGCAAGTCTCCAGATCGTTCATGAGTTGATTAGTTTCTAGATACTTCATTAATTTGAAGTTAATGATACATTCAAACATTTTTGAAAAAATCGAATTGATTGCGGCTGATCGATAATTTGAGGGATCGCTACCCTCTCGAATAGGCTGAATGTGAGTTAGCTTCCAAGCACTTGTAAATTTTCTAGTATTCTTAGACGTTTAGCGTAGGAACAGGCACGGCTTTTAATTAACAGGGGGCGAGAAACTATCAGAACCTGCGGCTTTGTAGACTATTAAGAAATTCTTTGTTATCTTTGTCCACCTATCCTACGACTGTTACTTATCTTCCAATTAAGGTGTTGAGGCAACTAACAGAAATCACGAGAATTAATCGAAAATTTCTAGATCTCTTTACTTTAGTTAAGCTGATCAATTACGATACCGGACCAACTGTTATTACTGTTCGTTGTTGGAATACTTGCGTCTCGTGAAGTTTTGCATTTGTAAAGAGGAGTTGAGAGCTTAACGAATCAAGGTACCTCTATTCAGAAATCACAAGTAGATGCACTAGATTGTACTAGATTTGATATGGAACTGAACTACGGACTTTTCCCCGATAATTTTCATGTTTAAAATAGTGCAATCTCTGCAGTTAGGGGTAGTGGATTAATTTGACAAATTCTGTCCAATTTTCAAGTATATTGGAAAATATCCAGTCGCTCGGAATAATAGGAATAGGAGTATTAACAAATTGCAGCGGAATTCTAGAATAGAAAAGGGCTAGGTAGGTTTTGAAAAGAACTGAACAAATTAAATTGAAATGTTGAGAAATAAATTAGAGTTTTTCAGAGAATGTAACAGGCGGGATTGTTTTCTTCCATGATTACATACCTATTATAATTAATCTATGTGGGTATTGTTTTGTTAAAATTTTCTCGTTAAGTTAAGGGGTTACACTACCATGAAATTTTTAAAAAATAGTTTTTTTTTGTCTTTTTCCTAAATAAATTGCTTATACTTTTAAGAATATTTTAAGTGTTAAAACAGTCCAAAATTCAAACTGTTACCCGATTTATAGCAATTAGAACAGAGGGCGTCAGGTAGCCGACCCGAAACTCAGGTAGCGTTCGGACCGTTATGTTCCGTAACCTAAATTCATTATTATGAATTCTGATTACCTTATATTCGATTTATGTACGATACTATAGACATCGTAAAAGCAGCAGAAGACTTTATTTATGATCCAGGAATCGCAGATTGATGGTAATTAAAAAAAGGCGTTAACGTCTAATATTTTTTTCTTTCACGTTTTTCTCCAAATTACTTTTTTCAAAGTGGTGTACACGATATCTCAAAATCTACTGAGCCCATTTGGCTGAAATTTGCACCAACTAATATTTTGTAATACTACCTAAAGCGTGTTTTAGAATTTTTTCGATTGGGTACCGTATTTAAGGATTATACATTTTTTAAACTCAAAATTTTGATGGAAATTCGATTTTTTTTTGGTTTTTCAAACGTCTGTCATTTCTCTACTGAACGACTCATATCTCCGCCATTTTTATTATTATTTTTTTTTTCAATATAGGAAATTGTTTATAAATCTATTATATATGTATACGTAAAATAAAGAGTAATTGATATTTTCAATGGCCGATTAGAAAAAAAAGTTTATTTTTATGTCTATTTTTCGGGCATCAGAGTGGTGTAACCCCTTAAAGCTTTTTCTCGTGCCTCCTCTTTTCCTTTCGGAAATAATACCTAGCATGGAAAAATCTAGAACAACTTATAATCTTAATTGTGTGAAGTTGTAATAAAAAATGTTACAATTTTAGCAGCTGGTCGAGCGATTTTCATTCCGGATTTGTCAATATTGTTTTGGAAGTCATCGATTTTCTCATCTATTTTCATTATTTTTTCTTCTGGTCTTCTGGTCGAGTGGAGGCAAAATAAAAAGGGACAATGTCTAACTTATTAAAAAAACTGTCCAGACCGAAATTCCCGAAGTATGGTGTAGCAATCTCGCATTGGGGATGTTAATTACTTTGGAGTTTTTATGTTAGTTCTTTTGCCGGAAAGTTCGAGTTGTGTAATGGAATGCTTTGTGTGCTGTCTATCGTTATAATGGTAGCTGTGTCAATCCAGGGATTTATTTGAAATAGTGCACTAATTATATGCTGAACTAGCGGCACTTTGAGTTTTCCAATCACACAGGTCGTTTAAACGCTGTAGTCGTATAGCCTATGAAGTGCGAGAAAATATTTTAAGGTTTTTCATCTGTGATTCTTTTTATCTTCTTTGATATGTATTGGACTATCTAACGGAATTGTGAATCAGCTTGGGTTTCTGACGAGAAGTTTGGGATTTTATTCAGCAATTTGAGTCACCCAACTAGACGTACTCACTTACCTGTTGACACCTTTTTCTTTATTCTGAAACGTAAGTGAGTGAGATTTCTTTACTACGCTACTCGACACGGCCATTTGTGTTTATTTATAAGCCAAATAAATGGAGGAGAAAAAGTTTAATGCGGGAAATTTGTCCTTGAAACAGAAAAGCTGGTTGATGGAACTTCCGAAGGAGAATCTAGTTCTACTAAGTGGAAAGTTAGATCCTACTATTATTGTCAAGGGCTTACCATTGCTTTGTGAATTTGTGCAAATATTTTAAATGAAATTTCAGGCGGTCAGAGAGACAAGATTGGTTGGAGAATGGTTCGCCATATTTACATTTGTGGTTTTTAGTTAATAATTACGATCAAATTCATAAAGCTAGTAAGATATTAAAAATAATGTACCTACACAGCAAAGATTCAGAAACAAAAAGACATCGATATGAAATAGGACGAGGACCTCAACTGCAAATATTTATGCCTGAAGATGAATTAAGAATACAGAGATGCTTGTTCCTAGTGAAATCTCAGGACGTAATGTAATTAAAGAAAGCGCTATTTCAGTAGTAAAAGCTTTCATCGAAGTTTCGTGATTGTTTAAAAAAAATTGAAAAACAGCTGTCCACATTTGATTTTGTATTTGTTGATTCACAAAATGAGTGAAAATGTTGAAGCAGTCACTGCACCACAAACTCAAAGCCTGCAGTAGAAATAGAAACAGGTAGCTTCTGATATTCCAAATGAAATGCACACCAATCGAAATTAGAAAAGATACATCATTAGAATTTTTTTAATTAGGTAACATTTAAGATTTTTTCTGTTGATATGTGATGTGTCTTCACTTCGACTTTTTCGTAACACACATAATACATGTAAATTGTTACAATTTCATTATAAATTTCTAGGAGAACGTTTTCAGGAGCAAACTAAAAGTACCACCACTAACGTGTTGGATAATTTTTTTAAACAATATACATGTCATTCCATTTGTTTACTAGAACAACTAAATGCGGAGTGAGTTAATTCGAAGGGAAGGCGGCCAGTCACACAATCGTAAGTGAGTAAGAATGAAGAATGCACAGGGTCCTGGTGAGGTTTAAGTCGAATCTCAGTTTTAATCTTTTCTTGGCTTTTGAGTTAAATAATAAATAAATTCCGGATTTTCGAGAAAAAGTTTATCTTGACTCTATTGAAGCCGAAGCTCGAAAAAATTGGAAAGAATTCAAAATGGCAGTGCAACCTTTATAGTTTTTGTGAAATTTTCGAAACTCGAAATTAAAAACTGATTTAAGATTTACAGGTAATTTAGTGGAAAAGTGAATATAATTATAGGCTGTGGTGTTTTGTTTGTATACACCATGAGAAAATGTATGTAAAGGCTTTGATTGCAAAATTCGAAATAACACACAGTTTAACTTTTTTATTTTTGTCGTAACTACACCAATTAACATTTTATTTTTCTTATTATTAATCAAATTAACTTTTTGTTTCTCTAGTCACTATTCTATTTGTTTTTATTATTTTAATAACTACACTATTTAACTTCTTTTTTCACTCAACTCTACTTTACACAATATACAGCTATTCAAGTAATTTTTTGACTTATTCTGAATCCTAACTCTTCCGGGTCATTCTATATCTGAAAACTCTCAACAAAAACTAGCTCGACTTACTGTCAAGACTCAAACTCAACTATTTCTGCTGCACTAAATATTAATTAGTTCTAGATTCTATGTAGAAATGCAGAATCGGCTGCTCATAGTTCTGTGCCAGATATTTATTATTATGATTTCCGATATTTATTTTTAAGAATTGGTGTCGTTGGTGCAAATTCTATAGGCAATTCATAAACGCCTTCCATTTTGGATGCCCTCTGGGTATTTTCATTGAAGAAACGGCGGCAAGCTTGTGTGAGATAGCAGTGAGAGCGTTTGATGTTATTAGGGGAGAGAATATATTTATCGTAGAGCGTGATTTTGATATTTTGGAGGATTCTTTTCCTTTCTAATATATATAAATTCCTACGCCTATTAGGAAGGTAGTTACTAACGACAGAAGCCCGTTAGTATATGTAAAAATTGTATGACCAGACTGAATTTGAATTTGGAAAAACAGCAATAGGTAGTTTAAGGAAAAGTGTGGTTTTTGTAAATAATATAATTGATTTTAATATATAGACCAAACAAGGGTTTATTTTTTTAACTAAGGTGTGTGCTTGGTTTACAGAAGTTTTTAACAAATTCTGCTTTATGAATCATCCCTGAGAACAGGGATCATATGGCGCACAACGCAAAATTTATTTCCAAGCATCTTCCCATATCCTGAGCCAGCATGAACGTACTTTCGAATATTTCGATGCACTTTCAATGATCTTAGCATATTTATCAAAACGGAATCGGGGCCGTAGCTAGGGCAGGGTATAGTGGGGCAATGCCATGCCTTAAAATGACAATGCTCTAGCTTAAAAATTGGCAACTTATTCCGTATTCTGCGGTGATGTCATAAAAGTCAACGCGGCGAGTTTGTATGATCGGCAACACTAACCAGTTAGCCACTACTTGGCCATGTTTGCGTTTCTTACCTTCCACCTTGTCTGGAAGGAAGGTAAGACGATTGGGCGACGAAGTGAACAGCTTTGATCAGGACATGTGGCTGTTACAAGAGTCGTATATGAAAATTATTCTTTGATTTTGAAGACTCCAGATAGAACGAAAAATGGGAAATTCAATGGTCATGATATTGAAAAAAGTATTGACATTAAAGGCGTTATACTTAACATGGAAATTCGACTGGCAAAGGTAGTAGCAAAATAAAATATTATGTGTTCTGCAACCGGCTGATGTGGGTTCACAGGCTTTACAGCGTCGAGGGTCGAAGCACGGGATCGAAGGATGCCATATCAATAATAAAATTGAGGTCAGAAGAGATGTATGAGATAATTTTGGAAGAAGCTGACAAAAGAATCTCAAGATAGTTCCCAGAACAGAAGAGACAAGTAAAGGTAAGACATCTGGAGGATTAGTGCTGTATGGTCCATCAGCTTCTCGTCAAAACACTTCAGGCACAGTTTAAACTCCGCCAGTTAAAGCGGAATATTATGAAACTGTAGACATATTAACAGCTGAGATAAAAAGAAGATTTGTAGACAATGAGGATCTACTAGATTCAATTTTGTGTCTTGATGAGTTGGACAAATTTTAAGTCTGTTCAGACATTTAAATATATAATTATTGTGAGGTAATTAATGAAAAAAAAAAAAACAAATCCGTATTTGAAATTATTTTACAGGCAATAAAATTCCTTCCAAAAAGGCTACTATTGCGAAAACGTACTTGAATGAATTGAATGGTCGACCAGATCAGAGCGAAAACATATTAGAAGCTCTATACCGACTATTTGCATCAGTCGCAACAATCGGATGTAGTACTGCTTCGTATGAATCTATTCTTTCGACACTAATTGCTATCAATAAGTCATAGTTCACGAGATAATGGCAGGTTTGGTGTTTCTTGCATTTAAACGGAAAAGAACAGACAAAATAGATATTGACGAAGTGCTTCTACAATTTCACAATATGGTAAATCGAAGACTGCAATTAAGATTGACTATTTTTACCATGTTGTATTTCTTGTTTAGTTCATTTATTTCTTTTTATTGTAGATACCTGTTTTACTTAACGTATAAAAAAATGTAATAAAATGAGAGTTCTAGAAGCTTACTTTTCCAAAAAGATGCTCCTTCACCTGAATAGATGTATCCCAAATGTACCGAAAATTTCGAAAATTTGTGCCCTAATTCCAATTTCTGATGCCCTACCTTTAATTTGGTTTTAGCTAGTGGCCTTAATGGAATGTGTAACAGTATGTAAAACTAAACTAAACTAACACTTTTTTATGCTAATTTGTTATAATAACAAATTCCTTAGAAGTTTGAGCATAATTGCAGCAGTTGGTTTGTAAAAATTCAAACTCTAAATTGACTGAAAACTATTTTTTTTTCACTAAAATTAAGGAGATCTTAATATTTATTACTATTTTCTAAATTAAAATTAACTACTTGCTCTATTTTAATACCTATACTCCCCTTATAACTTATCTTGTTAGAACAGTTAGCAATGTTTTAATTTCCTTGTGCCATTCCATTTACAAATCTTCATTTAATTGTTATAATCCTTGGCACAACTATGAAGTGGTACGACTAACTAAAATAAGAGTAACAACTTCACTTAGTTTTACATTTGGTAAGAGAGTTGTTTCCATTTCACAACGAATAAAAAAAAAACAAAAGATTTGATTTTAATCAGGAAATTTTCAAAAGAGCAAAGTTCTACTGAATGATTTTTGATATTAACGTGTAACCTAACCCTAAAATTCACTTAAATTCTGGGGCGCCTTGAGTACATACATAATAAATTTTCGTTATTCACTTTATAATCGAATTTTTTACTTAGTTGCTTTTCCTGGCAACTTTTCTAAATAACGCGACAGCAATGCTCCTTCTGAAGAATTTGATATTTGAAGAATTCCACTTGAAAGAGGAACTCTCTACAGCTACACTACACGAAGTTCCACAGCATGGCACCAATTAATTTTACGGCCATTGACTTCAATAGGGCGTGAAAGTAATTTGTCTTTGCGGGACTTGCTTCTGTCGTGGCTGGTTTCTTTTTCCCAAAGGAGCTGTTAATCGCTTTCAGCGTTTATCAGACTCCCAGTTTCATGGAACATGAAACTCTTGTACACATATATGTACTTTGTACTTGTATACATATATACTTACGTTTCGATTTAGCTGCACAAAATTACGCGCTACATAACATATTTTCTTTGGAGCATCCAAACACCAAGGAAGCACAACAGCATCTTAACTTAACACTTTTAATATTAATTAAAGAATTTTTATGTTTCATTTTTATTTTTAAGTGATGAGAACAAGCAAATAGCGCTTTTTGAAAGAATGTGCAGGTTCAGACTTTTGGAGTAAAGCCAAAGGATATATGTAAGTATTTAATAACAGTGTTCATCTTTGCTGTGAATTTTCAGTTCATTCATCATAGTTGCTCTTACTGTTAATCTTCATTCCATTATATTAAGAATCTGCAACCCAGCCACTTCAAGTATGCTGCAGTTTATGTACAGTTGATTTTTGGGTGAGATGAAATTCTTCTCTGCTTGGATTTGTTGTACAAAACTTATTTAGGTATGTTATGGATGCCAAATTATGTGAAACAATAACTTTCAACTTTAAAGGTTTTTCTATGTCTGACTAGATTACAAAACTGATGAGCAGTAAGCGAATAAAATATGCTATAAGTAACAATAACATGAGATACCTAGATTCTGTCGTGTGGATAACATTATTTACAGTTGTAGTCGAATAGCGGCTATCAAAGTACCCACGATCAGCCATACTTACATTGTAACGTCGATAAGTCAATACGGAGCTCCTTTTAACTCGGAGTTTCTTGTACGATTGTCGCGAGTTATCGTGAGGATAGATAGACAGATTAACAGAGAGGCAGCCGGACAGACGGACATGCAAAAACAAACTAACTTTTAATGTTATACGTGGGTTTCCTATCCATTTTGCTCCGCCGTAATTATATTTATACGTTACAAACGGAATGATAAACTTAGTATACCCACTATGATTGCATCATCTAGTAGCGAACCTATGGCACGCGAGTTACGTTAGTAAACCTAAGTAACTTAGAAAATAAAAATGCTGATCAAAACAATTTTAATTTAGAATGCATAAAGCAAAGCACAGAATTCATGAATAAAATAAATATACGAATATGATTCGTCTAGACAGAGTTTCGTTCTCACAAATAAAAAAGAGTAATACGATATGCAACTTACCTGCAAAGACACAAAGTAGCAGAAATTAACGCAACTTACCTGAAAAGAAAAAAAGTAGCAGAAATTAACTGTGAGAACAATCGAATCAGCATTCTTATTTTAAAATATGTAATTCATAAAAAAAGCTAGAAGAAAATATCAGAGTTAAGAAAAAGTCAGTCTTAAGACCGGAATCGAGAAGTAGAGATCTCTCTAAAGAGTGGATGTCGGACAAGTATTTTTATTGCTTTCTATTGTATTTGAATTAGAATCAAAGCTCTAAGTGTAATCTAAATTTCAGTATTTAATAAAATTGTGTTCGAACTGAAGTTCTAGTGCTAATTTTATTTTACTTTTTTTACTTTGTTTTTGTTTTTTTTTTCTTAAGAAAGAATAGTAAATAAATATCTCGCCAGCTAGAGATGACACGTATAAAAGTTTTGCTGGCACGTGAACGATTTATTGGATTTAATATAGATTAATTTTAAAATTAAACCAAGCTTGGATGAAGTAGTGTGTGGTTTTGTAAAATGAGCCCGTCCAGTCATTGCAAAGTGTACATTCATGTACTTATATATAGTCCAAGTCAAAAATAACCTAATAAGAAGATAGGACACAGCCGAAAAAAATTGGAAATTTTCCTTGTTTTCTAGAAAGAAACAAATAATACACATACTTTCGTCATTTGCATGAAAAGAACTTAGATATTCATTATTCTAGTAGAACTGAGACAACGAGTTGAAAACAAAAATTGAGAGAACGTAGAATTATCCGAATGATAAAATCTTCTTGAATACCTTCAAAATTCTTTCAAGCTTTTCATAACAATATACATAGGATCACACTACATTAGTCCTTTGAGAAAAATATAAATTTCGTATTGAACAACGTACTAAAAGGAGATGTGAAATTTCTGTTAAATAAAAGTCTCATTTTTCCCAAAAAATATCAGAGAATGCAGCATGAGTTACATCAAAGCGAAAACACTATTTTGATTGAAAAATTAAATTTAGAAATACTCAGTCAACATCTCTATTGAAATTTATGGATAGTCGTTCAAATATAATTGGTGCATGTTTTGTTGCCTCAAATGTAATTGCGAAGCACGGAAATCCATTAAGTGATAGCGAATATATGAAACAATCATGGTAAAAAACCAATTTTGTTTGAAGCTTTTAAAAATAATGAAAAAATCATGCAAAGAATAAAAGATATGCCTTTGGTTAGAAGCACTGTAAAAGACAGGATCTTGAAAATGGCTACAAATGTAAGTCACTAGCATAAATTCTTCTGGTTTATTTCTATCTATCTTGATAAGAGCATTGATATAACTGGATCAGCGCGTTTAGCAATTTTTATTCGTTACACTGTTGGAAATAATATCAAAGAAGGAATGGTAACATTTAACATAATTAGCAACAGCAACTAAAGGAATAGATATTTATAATGCAGCAGTAAATACAATTGCTGAAAAAAACAGCTCGGTGGACATTGAATTCTGGGTCTCCATTGTATTATACATCAGCAGGATTTGTCTGCATATACATCAGCAGGATTTGTCTGCAAGGCCGGTTTAAAGTCACTGGACGATATTATGATTCTTGTTACACAATTAGTAAATTTTATATCTGCACGCCCTTTAAATAAACGAAAATTTTCTCGACTATTAACTGAGATAAACATACAACAACGTCTGATGGTTAAGTCGTGGAAGATTTATTCAAAGATTTGTTGATTTTTTTAGATGAAATTAGACTTTTTTTTTAAATAACG
Source organism: Dioctria rufipes (assembly GCA_963924295.1). Lineage (NCBI taxonomy): Eukaryota > Metazoa > Arthropoda > Insecta > Diptera > Asilidae > Dioctria > Dioctria rufipes. The sequence goes on along the minus strand of OZ002741.1, from coordinate 246,973,558 downwards.
AGCAATTAATTGAAAAATGGACACTGAATGGATTTCAAAACTCATGTTTGTGCTGACTTGTGTTCGCACTTAAATGAATTAAATGTGAAACTGCAAGGTGGTAATAAGGCTATTATTATAATGTTTGATACAATTAAAGTTTACTAAACTATATTGTGAATTTTAAATATATTTTTATATTAATATTTTAAATATTTTCCAAACACAAGTAAATTTTTTACAAATAATTCTTTTCTTCCACATATGCGTGTGAATCAGGTTTTTCTGAATTAAATTTTATAAAAGAAAAAACAAATTTAGAAATAGAATGACTGTAGAATCCAGCGCAGCATGTGTTGTGTTCTATTAAAAGCATCAAAATACGAGCCAGGCATAAAATATTTGCCTACCAATAAAAAACAACAAAAATCCCATTGATTGTTATAATTTACCAATGAATTCATCAATTAGTTTTTTTTAAAATCTTTTTAATGTCAATACTTTATTTTATTTAAGTATTTGATTTCATTTGATTGTCCTTGTTTCAATTAAGTTGCTTAATTTTTGGATTTTTCTGCAAACTAATAGGTATGATGTTTGTTCTGGCAATTTTGGTACTAGTAATATATTCCAATTTTTGCATAGTCCCCTTGTTTTTGTACGTTTTGGAAAATTAAAAGTATTTTTAATTACGTATTTTGTATCGTTGGTAATTTTTTTTATTCTAAATTTATTTGCACATCCACAGATTGTAGTCAAGATAAAATGATTATGTATTAAAGCATAATATATGTGTTGTTTAGCCTTTGTAAATTATTTTTTTTTTTCAATTTTTTATCAACCCCGATAAGTAATATTTGTAATTTTCTGGCACACGCACATAAAAGGCTTCGCCACCGCTGATCTACGGTATGAATATTGGATGCTGCCAGAGCTGGGCAATACTTAAATAAAAAAAGACTTAAGGACTACTTAAAGTACATTTTCGTTACTTAAGACTTATTACTCAATACGTTTGAAATGCATCTACTTAGTACTTGAACATTAGTACTAGCGTCTATTTACTTGTACTTAACACTTAGTTTTGTACTTAAGTACCAAGATTTTTACTTAAGAATTTCTGAGCCTATTAAGTATCTATAAATATCTAACTCTTGGTAGAAAAGAAAACACAATCTCTAATGTAACTCCTTTTTTGTTGAGTTTTAAAGCACGCAAAGAAGCACTCACTCGAATATAAAATCGACGATGCCTCGACTTGATGACATAGCCACTGACATGTATAATATTGACTGACTACGTTCATAGAAATACACTGCAGAAAGTGAGCTCACTTCTATATTGCTGACTTTTTCGGTCTAAGCACCAAGTACCAACTGAGAGAGAACTGAAAACATATAAAATAGTGGATTCGTCGAAATACATGATTTTAAATTAATCATTTAGGGTTATTACTGATAAAAACTGTTTTGCCAAAGAAAATATATTCATTAGATACGCAGAAGAAATTTTAAATGTTTTATTAGAATCACCTTCCGGCAATAATATTTTTAAATGTTGGTACCGACGTACGAACTCTTTTTGGCACAAACAATTGCGCCCACGTAAAATAGAAAAGCAAACAGTCCATATTATATACGTCAGTGGACATAACCAAGTGTAAGCAAGCAATGCCTCGCTCCAATATAAAATCAACGATGCAGTGACCTGATGTAGCAAAGGCCTCAATTTTTTCTTAGAAATTTACTGGAATTTTTTTTTTTAGAATAATAAAAATAATAAAATAATAATAAAATAGTAGCCACCGGTTACTACATATAGTATAGTTCTCAAAAGGTATTTAATTATTAATATCTATTAATTGAACTCGACAAACTTCATTATATTACTGCCAACGTAAAATGATTCTAAAAAAGTACTTTAAAAAGTACTTCAAAAAGTACTCAGTACTTTTTATAGACTTAGTACTTAGTTACAAGTACTTTTCATTACTTGTACTTACGCTGAAGTACTCAGGCCTCCGGTACTTGTACTTCAGTACTTTTTCTTTGGTACTTGCCCAGCTCTGATGCTGGTACCAAGAGTTTATAATTGTGAGTATTTTTTTTTTATTGTTTTTTTTTATTGGTTGCTAACTTAATGGATTTTTTTTACAATCTTGCCTGTCTAAAGTATCTACGTACATTGATAAGTCTATTTGTGGTATATTCCTAGATCATGAGTGGTTTCGGTACCTTTTCTGTTTGCATTTTTTGATTTTTGTTTATTTATATTGGGCTCACTGACATGTATATAAATGGACTGCTCGTTGAACTAAAAATGCATGAAAGCAAATGGCACCACTTTCATGTTCCTGTCTCTTTTCGTGAGAGCATACGTTCCCACTGAACTCTAATGATTCAGTGGTATTTCCAACCAAAACAGCCTTGTAAAAAACAATTCCTTTGCCATATAATTAAAATTTAATAATACAATTAGTCCCAAATACTACTGCGGTAAATTCGGTAAATGCCACTGACATGCATATATAAATAAATTCCCAAATCAATTAAAGACAGCGCCAGTCAGAGCATACTTTCAGGAATCAAAACTGGTGCCACAAGAATCAAGAGATCAGTCAATCCATTTATATACATGTCAGTCATTGGGCTTTACGACCAAACAGTACCTATATATTGCATTTCAATATTGGTCCCGTTGCTTTTATTTTTGAAGTCTATCAATCACTGATTTATTCCATAAAAAATATATTCTTGCCAGGTATTCCAAATGTTGTTTAAAAATCACCTTTAATAGCCACTTCCATGTTTAATGTTTTTTTTCTGATTCTGCGCAAATAACCGGTTTCATGAAGTTTGTCAAACTTTAATTTATTGTCTATCATTGCTCCGAAATATTTTATCGCACTAATCAATTCTATGCTAATAGTTTCTATTTTTATACTACTATCACAGCAAAAATTTATACACAGGCATTTCACTTTTACGGTATTCAATTTTAATTTATTTCCATTAAACTAATTATAAGTGTTATCCATGGCCTGTTGTAATTGATGTATTAAGATACTCACATAGGCTATTCCTATTACATAGATAACAGATCAATAAATTACTCGTTTATTACTCGTCGCTTGCCATTTACACAAAGCAGGAACCTATACCAGTGGCGGATCTAGCATTGAAATTATAGGGCGGGGGAGGGGGGGGGGGGGTAATCTTAAAATAAAAAATAAATACAAATAATAAAAAATTGAGAAAAGAAAAACACATCCAGCGCCGTAAGTCACTTAGTTGGTTAATTTAGTCATTGTAGTACTGTAGTGAGGTACAAGGAAGGTTTCCGCATTAGGCGGTGTGGATGATGTGTCAGTTTTATACCTTAGGTGAAATATAAAGGGTACACTAAGTTTGTCATTCCGTTCGTAACACCTCGAAATAATGATGGTAGAGCAAAATGGATCGGACGCCCACGCATAATATTATAAGTTATTTTGATTTTTGTATGTCTGTCCGTCCGCCCGTCCATCTATCCGTCCATCTGTATATCCGTCCATCTGTGCGCTCTATAACTCGAAGACGCGTTCACTGAGAAAACTGAAATTTTGAGCACGGACTTTAAAAAAAAAAGTAAAATTAAATTCGGAAATGAGACAAATCGGGCAACTCCTTCGTGGGGTTGGTATACAAAAATTTCGTTTTCCACTATATATGTATTTGGACACTGTTTGAGAACGCGTCAACGTAGAGAGCTGAAATTTGGTACATGGTGTTTTTATAGTTATAGCAAAAAAAAATCAAAAATGGATTAAATCGGGCAATGTCTTCTTGGTGATGCCATATAAAAATTTAGATTTTTACATATACTGTGAAAACGATCAGTTCTACACAGTTTTATGACTAAAAACTTCTTCAGAATATAAAATGCTATAAAATTGGTTATAATAATTTTCTCTGTCCGACGAACCGTTCTAGAAATATATGCGAAAAACCACTTCAAGAATTAAAATTGCACAGATGGGTGACCATCCGAAATTTCATACGCGCATTCATCTAAGTTATCATACGAATTGGTCTTAGACCAATTCTGACTTTTTTACTTGTTTAGTATACTTTTTTTTACAAAAAGTAATTTTTTAATAGAATAGTAGTTTATTGTGCAAACTGCAGGAGTCATTCAAAACAAACTTTTCCCAGTTTTACAGACTGGCATATATAATATGGACTGCTCGATATGCGATTTCATGCGGGTACAATTTTGTGTATCAAAAATAGTTCTTACGTTGCTGCCAACATTGAAAAAACCATTGACAGGAAGTTGAAAAGTGATTTTAATAAGACCTTTCGAATTTCTGTTGAATATCTTTGAATATATTGCCTTTGATAAAACACTTTTTATCACTAATTAACCCAAATAATTAATTTAAAAAAAAATTAATTCGAAGAACCCACCTATATATTTGTTGTTTATAGTTCTCTCTCAATTCGTACTTGCTGCTTAGACCGAAAGAGAACGCTATATAGAAGTGAGCCCACATTTTGCAGTGTATTTCTATGGACGTAGTCAGTCCATATTATATATGTCAATGGTCTTACATAAGAACGCTGCAAATATTTTAGAATGTTAGGAGTTAGGATTAAGGTAGGTCCCTGATTTGGTAGTGAGGGAGTCTGTTTCTTGACTTGGGAAGTGTTTCTCCAGGGTTCTGGATCACCCAAAGTTGGAGTTCCAAACTTAAATTCTGAGAAAAAAATATACAATTACATCACATTCCCTTCTTCCTGGATACACCACTGGCCTATACTTTTCCTTGTGGTACGCCACCTTCATCATATATTACTTTTCAGATATTATCATATTTAATTTTATTCTTTTATTTCGGTTAGATAAATAATTTTCAAAACATTTTAATTTGATTATTTTAATTCCATTCGCTTTCAGCTTGGTAATTAATATATTTGTATTTACAGTCTCCAATGCCCTTTAAGTTTAAAAACCACTAGTATGTACTCGCCCTTTCTTCCAGTATCTTCCCAGTCTGTAATAATCCAGTTCAATGCAGTTTCACATAAGTGATACTTCCAAAATCCTAATTTTTCTAGAATTTTTGCATAGACTGAGATTGCATTTGGGTCATTTCATAGCAAATCGACCAAAAATCATGAAAAGTGTGACATGACCATCACCAATATTTTTGAAACTTTACATGCTTGGAGGGTGTGTGAAAACAAAAATTATAATTAAAATTTTTCCTTCTACAGTGCGTATTTCGCGAGTTGTGGCATTTTCAAAATTTCGCAAAATGCTGTCCTGGTCTTACTTAAAAAAATATAATCTTAAAAATATACGTGAAAAAGGACATTAAGGATAAGGATTTTCTTCTTTACCGTTGAACATCCTGAGAGACGTGCTTTTGATTTTGTTCATTTTTTTTTTTATATTTTATACCTTATATTATCCACTAAAACATATTAAAATTTTAAATTAAGATTGGAACGTGATCGAGGAATAAAAACTCAAGGGAGCTTTACCAAAATATATCTATAACTAAAAAAACATTTGTTTTTTACAGTAAGTCCCGTATGTGGTCTTGCATCTGAAGGATATGGATAGGGCATAGGCCATGCTTAGACAAGCAAAAAATTGTATGGGAGGTGGGGGAAAATCCTTACGGTTTTCGATATAACGGGATTCAAGAATATTTGGATATGTTTTTATATATCACCCTGTAAATTTTTAACGTTGCAACCCATAATGACGATTTAAAATTTTGTAGATTGACAATCGCTGGACCTCTCCAATGGTGTACAAATTTTATCCTTCCTCTTCTACGTTTTGAAGTTATGGTTCAACAAATTTAAAAGTTCGGATTTTTAACTCGGTTTGTTAACTACTATATTTATCAAAAAACACGTCATCAACACCAGTTTTTCATATGAGATTTAAGAAACCCAAAAGCAAAACTGATTGCTATTATCACACGGTAGCGCTATAAGAGGTGAGTTTTTTTTTTCAACTTTCTTTAGTTACTTTTCTTCAGAAATGACAGCATTGAATTTTCTTTGTGAAGTTTATTTTCATAATTAATTAACATTTTAATATTGTGGAGAAGAAATACAGCAGCTTGGTAGCTTTTCAGTACATTAAAGATATTTAGTACATTCTTCTTTATTTTGAGTTTGTTTTGAACTAATAATAGGCAGAAAATCGATACAATTTGCCTAAAAAATTTAATTTCATGGCGAAATATGCGAAAATGCATTATCCCAAAAATCTCAACAAGCTTTGCTTAATATTTGTGCACATGCATGGTGCAATGTTAATTAAGAATGGCTGGTTTCCGCTGCAACGTTGTTGATGCACTAGTTGTTCTTGCGGAAATTAGGTTACGGTTTCGCTTGTTGCCTTTGAAGTAATCAACAGCTCTATCCATTATTAAAGTGTGCTTCATATAAAATTGAATCTTAAAATTATGGTTAAAATTATTTCAGTCCCTCCACTTCGCTTCTGACGTGATGGGAAGCATCTATTTATTATAGAAAGCTTGTAAATATAGGCTGAATCGTAGGATTAGATTTATCTGAACCGATAATAATTCTCTATACATTATGTCAATATGGATACGGGATTGTGTAACTCAAAGTATTTTTTTTTACAGAGGATTTTAGGCAGATTAGAAATTTATAAAAGAATATCTTCATTTAGTTTTGAAGTGCCTATCTATAAAAATTTATTTATTGTTGTTACATCCAATATTATACAAAATATTTTGAGTCGGCCTCAGGCGGTTACTGTGAATACATATGCACTACTACTCAGGTGGAAAAAAAGCAAAAAACCACCATCGGCATTGAAAATTTGATTTATCTAGAAAAATGATTCTATCCCATCCTTACTGGAAGCAAAACTATCAAAAAAAAAAAAAAAAAAAAACTTATTCAAAGAATATTGAGTGGAGCTAGGGAACTAAAGTAGAACATGATCGCAGTGTATTCATACATTATAACGGTTTAGAACAAACTACTGAAAAGTGAATTATAGAATTTAAATTAAAATAGAAGCTCAAAACTAAATAAGGAGCAACTAGTAAGTATGGTACGGAAGTGATGCGCGAAAAGTATGTAAGTAGTTGCACCATTTACCACCATATTGGGGTTTTCCATCATATTCTTCACCACAGTTTGTATGTGTATGCGTTAAACACAAAAATCGACTTAATGTGACATATCGGGCTCTGCTTTACTACCACAGAGTTTTGACTTTGATTTATTAACTAAATTATAAGTAAGAAGGCCTCGATGGCAAAATGATTATTTATAAGAAATCTTCTATATTCGATGAACTTCTTGTCTTTATAACAGCATACTATAGAGCGGTGGAATAAAACATAACATCGAAACTATAATATTCCTTGATCGTTGGATAAAGTAGACACCGTACATACTGCAGCCACTAAAGGAATCCACAAAGCCCCCTTGAACTGGATTAGAGGCCAACTAACCGTGGATAAACTATAATTAACTGGATCATTACTGGAAAAATAGTTTTTGAAATTATAGAGTCCCGTGATCAAACCAGGTAAGACTTTAGCAAGCATTTACTGCCCGAATCAGCAGCATTCTAATAACCTAGTCCTAGCCGAATCAGAATCAATATCCATTGCCTAAAATTATGATTTGCTGCCAGAGAAGTAAAATATGTACTAAGTGGATTATGATCCAAATAAAAAATGGAAGTATCTTTGCCATAAACACCGTTTTGTAATAGCCTAATCGAGATTACAGCTATATTACGGTATTTTATATGAGGTAGTGTAGCGGTATTGAATAAAAAGAAATGTGGACTCGCGTTCATTATTGCTTTAATTTTCGAAATAATTCCTAGTTGCACCCTTAAAATTTTGGGCATGTGAAAACTGGCGCATATATGCTAATGGCTGATTGTAAATATTGAGTATGTCCTTATTTATTCTTATGCCTTTTTTAAATAACTTTTATCAACTGACAAGACACTGACTAGAAAATCTTGTATCTGAGCGCCTGAGAGTTCCAATCGTGACGAAAGAGTTTTAGGGTAGCAAACGTGGATGGATTTACATGGGGTTTTTGAATTTACAATGAGTGAATGGGAAGCTTTCCGATGCGGTAAAATTTTCTTACGTTTCGGGGGTTTTGGAGTGGTGGCGGTAACTATCACTTTTGGGGTTATCCAATTTGGGCCATGCGTGATATGAGTGTATATTCGAGACTCGAGGGTCGATATTGTAGAGTCGATATTCGAGAATCGACATTCGGAAGTCGAGATGCGAGAGTCGGGTTTCGAGCGTCGTAAAAATGAATAGCATTTATGACTAAAAAGTAGAAAATAAAATATATTAAAAAACTTTTAAAATAAATAACTTTTGTAAATAAAATGCACTAAAAAGTAAAAAAAAAAAATTTTCCTTTCTCAGTGACATATATAAAAAAGTTTCATTGGAAAATAAGAAACGCTTGAACTCAGATTAAATCTTAAAAGTTTGGGCATCCATAACTATAATCACAATTGTCTAACTGCAACTCATGCACGAACTTTTAAGATTTAATCTGATTCTAGCATTTGATATTTTGCAATGAAACTTTTTTTATGTAAGTCACTGAGAAAGAAAAAAAATATTTTTTACTTTTTAGTGCATTTTAGTTGCAAAAGTTATTTATTTTAAAAGTTTTCTTAATATATTTTATTCCTAATTATAGCTAATCCATTGGGGTCTTATTCCAACTTTTGTCTTAATAGGAGCTTAACTAAACTTTTTCTTCACATATATCATTAAAATGCTGCGCTTGCATATATTTAATTTTATGTGAAGAGACCTAAATCTATAATAAAAATTTCCACCAATAAAAAGATTAAATTATTTGTCAAATATACACATTACTAAACTTCATACGTTTTTTTTACACCAAAAAACCAATCGTCCTTGCACCACAAAATAAATTCGTTTTATAAAACCACTTAATCTAGCATATGAATAATGTTCCGAGGTACTTTTATTTGATGCTATTTTTTTCCATTTTTCCTATGTTCACTAGATCCGATCTTATGCTTATTACATATACGATCGCTGTCTCGCGCCTACTTTTTATGTATTCTGGGCCACCATTTTCTTACAAGCTATACAGGAAAATTGCAATTTTAGCACATTTTTCGTTGTAAACTGACTTATAAAATATTTTTGATGCCAATTTGCATCAAATAATTTATTCTATACTATTCATGAAATCTCTTCATTTACTTGATTAGAAATTTTAATTTTTTCAAGAAAATATTAAGATGGCGGCTTTCTGCCATGCTATGACATTTGCCGATGTGGAACGTAAACTTTTTGCTTCCGTCTCTTTCCCATTTACTGTGAGAAATAATTTTTAATTTTTCACGAATTCTTGCTGACCTAGTAAATTTCGTACGTTTTAGTGATTATCAACGGGCTGCGCGCACTCAATTTGACCAAGTTGACCTTTCTTCGATTCAATTTGACAGTCGCTATTACGGTTTTCCAGTGCCGGCAGAGGTGTTCAATGTCGCTTGTAATAACATGACAGAGTGGTGGAGGAGTGAAACTCTTCAATCTTCATCTATAGGAGACCTCCAGGAAAGTGACAGAAAAATCAGCAATACTTACGTTTCCATAACGTTATAAAATTTCTTCAAGTTAGCATTTGACATTAGTTATACATGAGCGCTTAGAATGACTTAAATACGAAGTTAAATACGAGGAGGTAATTACCTCACAGAGAAATCGTTCCTGCCGGAATTTCGATACGGAATGATACAAAAACACAAATCTAACAATTATTCGAATAAAGTTGAGGAACTCTTAATAACGTTAATTCGTTTTGTTCCCTCTTTATATTTAAGTTTCAACGATTTCGTGTACTACGTTCAAGGCTATGAGGTTGGACAATGATTCACTGTCTACTTCAAATTATTCTTTTCTATATTATTTATTAACGTGGCTTATCTGACTGGAAGTTAAAGAAACTCGCGACATAATTATGATGAAATTAGTGTTATTTACCGCGGAGTAATGAAAATGACGTATATGCAACAGTGTTACCACCGCAGAAGCGCCTACTTGGATGATCCACTGGGCCTCTGGATAAATATTCAGGTTGCATTATTTGACTTCGTATGGATAAACTGCTGATAATGAAGCAAGCTATCGCGGAATTTAAATTACCAAACCGAGTATTACAAGATTCTCGCGATATATTTTTTTTTTTCGCTTGTCATTCCTATAGGTAAGTCATTTGCCCGGCAGAGCTATCCCGATAAATTACGATAAAGTGCAGTGCATTGAATCAATATTTTAAGAAACTGTGCTAGAATTAATTTTATCTGTGATATTATTTTATAAAAATTATTTAAATCAATATATAACTTTTGGAATTCTACCTTTTTAGCAAGATAATAAAAAAATAAGAGAAAAAAGAACACAACTTTAACTTTAAACGTTTATTAAAATAAAACTTCCTCGACTACGACCGACTCGTATGTAATTTTAATTTGAACTTTTCATTAGGTTTTAGGTTTTTCTTCTTCGAGTAAGTACTTCTGCAAAACGTGCGTGTGAGAATAATTAAAAATGTTATGTGATACTTTTGTTTTTCAGAAAAGTATTTTAAAGGGGAGGAATAATTTAGCTGAGTCTGCGTCTGGGATTTTTAATGATTTTGGTTATATAAAAAAAAAAGGGTGAGTCTTGTTGAGACGTGACCTTCATATAAAACTATAAAATTTATATCTATTTCGTTTTCCTTCCCTTTTCTTACGAGGCGACTCTAAGAGACAAAAAATTACGATCCTTACTTCGGCAGATCATCATCGAGCTTGATCCTGGTTAATTATACCAGTAATTCATCCCAACATATGAAGTCAGCAAATTAATCCTCACGAACATCACGCAATCGTAGTGGCTTCCTCGGAATTTGTTTCAAACCGCCAAGCAATCCATCGTTTTTCCTTTTCTTTGGGTGACATTTTCAAGACGGCCGATATTAATTACGCTGCTACTCAAACTTGAATTTCGCTAATTCCAGCACACCAGGGCGATTTATTATCGATGCCTCGATTTCTTGTCGATTTTTGTTTTTCAACTTTTTAAAACGTTTCTACCACCTCATCCAAAACCTGTCTTGACATCTTACAAAATCACACTTGACAGCCCACAAAACATTTTTTTCTTCCCCTTTTTCTTTTTCCGAACCTGCCGATTTTTTTCTGTCAACAATATTGTCCCTGCAGCATAGTGCACAGTGTGGCTCTGATTATCTCGCTGTCGACTAGGTGTCAGCAGTACGCAACAAGCAGCATAGTGCTCCGTGTGGGCTACGAACATAACAGTTTCTTATTTATTGTTCTTTGGTTCCAGAATGAAAGATTCAAATTATGATAAATTATTCATGTTAGAAAAGTATTGTTAAAGTGTCAATGATGACGAAAATATTGCAATTTTTATTGCTAATAGTGTTTGTGAGTGCTGCAAATTTATATTTTTCGCATACTTGAACATATTTGCAAGTTTTGAACATGGTTATTATTCAGCAGATATGAATTTTGCATAGATCATGCAATATTTATGTTTTGCATACTGTTGTTGTTTTACTGCCAAAAAATGCGTTTTCTTGACAGTTTTGCATGAAAACTAGTTAATGGAATAGTTTTTTTGATAGACTAATTGTTTCGTTGGTTTAATTTGAATTAACTTATATATTCATTTTCCTTTCAGGTTAGTTCTTGAATGTACTGGATACACCTGATGAATACCTACTGGAAGAATTGACAGGGAAGTCTGGAATAATTGAGTTATACTGTTTTTAATTTATTTCTTTATTTTCAGTTGTCCTCAACACTGTTAGAAGGGAATGGCAACAAGATAGGATTATGCCTAGCTTGTTTATCCATCGGTCAAAGATGAACAAGTAAAATTGACTCTTTGTGACAAGTAACTCTTAACACCGAAAATATCTTCAAAAATGATTAAAGAAGGTTTCATATCAAAACTTACATTTAATAAAACATGAATGATTAGTATTATTCATTTTTATACCCTAGATGAAATCTAAAGAATATACTAAGTATGTCATTCCGTTTGTAACACCTCGAAATAGTGATGGTAGAGCAAAATGAATTGGACATCCATGCATAAAATTAAAAGTTATTTTGATATTTGCATGTCCATCCGTCCGTCCGTCTGTGCTCACGATAACTCCAGAACGCGTTCACTTAGAAAGATGAAGTTTTGTACAACATCTTTAAAAAAAAAAGTAAAATTAAGTTTGAAAATGACACAAATCGGGCAACTCCTTCTTGGTTGTGCCATATAAAAATTTATGTGTTTTATGTATACTGTAAAAACGATCAGTTCTAGACATTTTTATTGTAATAACAACTTTAATTAGAATATAAAATCCTGTCCGACGAACCGTTCTAGAAATATATGCGAAAAATCACTTCAAAAATCAAACTTGGACAGGAGGGTGACAATACGAAATTTCATAAGGGTATCATAAGAATTGGTCTTAGACCAATTCTTGCTTTTTTACTTGTTTTATTGAACTTTATGTTAGATGGCGTTTGCATTTACCAAACACTTTGCTTTACTTTTCCAGTAAAAAGCGAGTAAACGAAACAGAGGTACATACATAATCCAATTTGTAATGTGTTTTCCCTTCATCGTAAAAACACTTGCATTTTCCTAAGAATCGTAATAAAAATCTAATAAGAATTTGACGTATTTCAACTAAAGTCACTCTATATATTTTATAAGAATAACAACAAAAGCTTACCAAAATGTAGAAATATGTGAATTTATTCATATTATTGCACATAATCTTTTTACCAACTAATTTAAATCTGTTTATAGTAACGAAACCCTTGATGAATCTGACCCAGACTTTCAGCTATTCATTAAAGATATAAGAACTCACTTTCATTTTGTCAAGTGAGTAGTTATTCTCTAAACTATTTAAACGGCTGCATACTACTGGTGTCCATAATATAATATACATATTAACTATATTGGAGTCATTGAAAAATCCTTACAATATTTTTTTTTATGGAAGTAATATATTTTCCAAACTGACAACTTAGCACCATTGACGATGCGATGTAAATTAATTTTTCTATCAAGCCTGAAAATCCGTCGGGAAGTTTCCTGTGCTTCATTTGTGAGAGATACCTTTGTTTAAAATAAAATCGTCTGAATTACATTCATTAATCAATATTTATGCTCCTGAAGGACCGATATGTTCAAGGGATCTGTTGTATGCTCCACGGCATAGAACCAGCTCTGACCATTATGGAACAATATCAAATTTTCAATCCAATTATAATTCATTCTCGTTACTTGTAAATGTGTGTACGAGTATATGACTGGAGGAAAATTTAAATGAATACGATTTTCGTAAATGCTTTGTCATTACTTAATTATGCTTGTTTAAAGGTAGAAGATGGCAATATAAAAAAATTTTGTTTTCAGAACAATGCAAGTCTGCGAGATTATTATTTCGGTAGACCGATTTCATAAATAAATGAATAAATAAATGATAAAGTAGAAAATGAGTATTTAACGGTTAACTAAATCAGAGTATTCATTTCAAGCTGTATATAGAAAAACATATCCTTGTTAAAAAAATACATGCAGTTCATACCACTTTCAAGTGTATTTTCATTCAGGCACTACATACAGGAAGTTTCATAGGACAGAAAATGATAGTACTCACCTAAAAAAAAAAATGAATGGCAGGGGTGGAGGACATCTTAACGGTTTCAAAGTTACAGGATTATTGCAGTCTAAAATAAAAGTGTGGAATTTTCTTACCTTTTTATACCCTAGATGAAATCTAAAAGGGATACTAAGTTTGTTATTCCGTTCGTACCGCCTAGAAATAATGATCGTAGAGCAAAATGAATTGGACTACCGCATAAAATTAAAAGTTATTTTGATTTTTGAATATCCGTCGTTCGTCGCTCCGTCCTCACGATAACTCGAGAACGCGTTCACATTGGGTGCTAAGATTTTGTTCACAAGATTTTCAATAAAATTACGTTCGAAAATGGGACAAATCGGGTAACACTTTCGTGGAGTTGCCATACAAAAATTTCGTTTTTCACTACATATTTGAACACTGCCTGCGTGAATATAGAGAACCGAAATTTTGTATACAGTATTTTCAAAAAAGTATTAAATAAAGCTGCAAAAATGGGCTAAACCGGGAAACCATTTCTTGGTGCTGGCATATAAAAATTTAGGTCCTTTTATGTATAATGTAAAAACGATCAGTCCTAGACGTTTACGTCGTACTGAAAACTTCTTCAGAATATGAAATCCTATAAAATTGGTTATAATGATTTTTACTGTCCGACGAATCGTTCCAGAAATATATGTGAAAACCACTTCAAAAATCAAACTTGCTCAGATGGGTGGGTGACCACATGAAATTGTAAACTGTGCACATTCCTCTAAAATTTGACTTTACGCCTTTCTGCTAAATGTGAACGTTAAAGAATTTAAAGAGTTAAGAACTCTTAACCAGGTCATACCGAAATTAGGCAGATAATGTCTTCAAGCAGAATTAACATAAATATTTATGTGCCAAATATATTAAAATTGTATTAAAGTATAAGTGACAAGCTAACTAGCAACTAATTTTGTTAATTTTTTATTTATTTTTCATTTAGTTTTAGCAATAAGTTTCTTTGTTTCTTATTTTTTTCATGCTTTCTTTATTTACTCTTTTATATACTGGAGATTACTGTTTAAGATATTTTACCGGGGTAAACTTATATTTGGTCAAGAAGGCATTTTTTTGGATTCTCCGGTATGTAGCAAAAGCTAAACATTTTTTTGTTTTTATTTGTTATTTCATCACACAACCCATTTGATTTTGGGTGACAAGTTTGAAGTTTTAGTTTTGACTCAGCGAAATTGAGTGACTTGAAAAACAAATGAAAAAATACAACAAAGAAAAGAAATAAAGAAATGAAAAAAAAACCAAAAAATTGAGAAAAATAAAAAAATTTTGTTTCTTCCTTCTTGGTGGAGTGTAGGATTTTTTGCCTCATATAATTCACACCCACAATTTATTCTGAGTTTATATGAGATGAGATCAATTTGATTTGTTTCAAGCGTCTACGGCAGGTAGAAAACCAAGCCGTACCGATGAGTGTAAGGTTTTCTGTTAACACGAAACGCTTCTTCTTCTTCCTTTCTCTTTTTCTGTTTTCAGCCCACTGCGGTTCGATTCGTTTCGAATAAATCTGGTGTTTAAATTTGTTTAATAAAAATTTTTTTTTCTATTTTTCTCAATTTTTTGTTTTTTTTTTATTTCTTTCCTTTGTTCTATTTTTTCTTTTGTTTTTCAAGTCACTCAATTTCGCTGTTTGGGACCTGTTGATGAGTCAAAACCAAGACATGAAACGTGTCACCCAAAATCAAATAAGTTGTGTGATGAAATAACAATAAAAAAAAATATTTTTAGCTTTTGCCATATACCGGAATGTCCAAAAAAATGTTTTTTACATATGTACATATTTTATTTTGTATCTGAAGTTAACTTATGTAAGTAAAGAAGATTGCATCTTAATTATACAGTGTCATATATTATACAAGAAATAATTTACCAACAAACAAAAATCGTTCGAAACGCTGATACTCCCGACGTTTTCAGGGAGCTTTCAACTGACACTCCTTTCTCAGTTATACTTGCAACGCTCTCGACTTTCACTTGCTGCATTTGTTTCAATTTGCCGTTTTATTTTATTTTTCTTTGTACTTAGTTTTTTCCTGTTTTACTTATTTCTCCTATAGCATAACTAAATTCGATAATTATTTAATTACAATTATTCTGCATTTGTTTTAATAATTTTTGTTTTTTTAAATTATTTTAGTTTGTTTCTTCCAACTAATTGTAAAAGACTGTACTGTCTAGTCTACATCCGGGCCTGGACATGAAGACCCAGGGCCTCTAGGCGGTTAACTGAGTCAGGGCTACTTTTTTAAATAATTGAATAAAACAAAAATTTTACCGTTTTTTTTATGGACTTTATTTATTTAACGTACATCGAGAAATAAGAACGAAATGATACGCAAGGAAAGATCGTTGCGTGTAAGCATACGTTTAAATTGCCACGTGACGAACTTTCTTCTTTGCAAAGGAACGGATTATCTCACTTTAATTCACAGACTACATCAGTTCGGACTCTATGTGCAGCACAGAGAGTGAATTGAGATCAGGCTCTGTGGTAGATCTTAAATAGTTTTTTACTCGGTTTAGCGCTGAAAACGTCCGTTTTTTTTTAAATTTATATTATTAAGTCAACTTCAGGCGGGGATACCCTATGATGCAAAGCAAAGCAAAGGGAATTAGGGAGCATGAAGAGAGTGGCGGAGGCGTTGATGTATGCAACTCTTAAATCTACGCATATTGTATGCCGGAGGAAAGGCAGAAGATGGTAGACTGTTCCACATTCGCACAGTTCGGTAAAAAAAAGCATAACGGAATTTTACAGTACGGCCGAAAGTAATTTGTAGGATAAAACGATGTGCGCGGTTTGCAGCGCGAGTATTGCATGCAGGAATTATTCAACAAGGGATTATATAAGATATTTCAACAGAACATTGACCATACATGTAGCGATAAAGGAGCGAATGGCGTCCAACATTGCGCTAGGGCTCGAGTGAATCGATTTGACAAGTTATTGCCACATCGCCAATGAAGGCTTTCTTCTAGACAATATCCAATGAAGTTAAGGCTGTGCAGCCAGCCCTAGTCCAAATATGGGAATTATACTCCATTCTAGGTCTGATGTATGATTTGTAGAGGAGCGCTAGATTCGATGGGCTGAAGTATTTCTTAATTTCTTACACCTTTTCAGAAATCCAAGACATTTTGATGCTTCTTTGGCAACAGAGATGATGTGATCAGTCCAGCTTAACTTACTGGCAATATTAATGCAAAGAATGGATTAAGACAGTGTACCGTAAATCAGTGCTCCATTAAATGAAATGGGAGTGCAGAAATTATGATCTTCTTTTAAAGAAAGGGGACAGCTTTGCATTTTAGATGCATTGAATTCACACATTACCTCAAACGAAGATATTGGCAAGACCGTTATTCAAAGATCTAATCATGCAATTTCGTTTGACAGATGTGGCATTCCCTCAGAAGTCCGTGAGAGTGTCACAACACTAGGCGAAATCAAGGATACTGTCATCAGTGAAAGCATGGAAGTAAGAGAAAGCAGACCACTAATGAAAATTAAAAAGTGAGTCGCAGATATATAACGGATCTCTGGGACACACTGGCATTTATAGGATGAGGTTCAAATGTAACGCCATCGAATACGACCCATATTAGGCGACACTGGATAAAAAATCTTTGGATGCATAATAGGAGCGGAAGGGAGATACCAAGTGGTTTAAGTCTGGCTAAAAGGGCAGGTTGCAACGTTCCGTAAGAAAAGTCGGCAAATCTCCAGATGAGCGACTAGTCCGGAAACTGTATTGGTGATCGTTGGTGAGTTGATTGGTTTCTAGATACTTGATTGATTTAGAGTTAATGATAGATTCAAAAACCTGTTAAAGAATCGAAGTGATTGCAATTGGTCGATTATTTGTAGGATCGCAGCCATCTCCGTTTTTGGGAATAGACTAAACTGAAAGTGGGATCATTTGAAAGCAGTTAGAAATTTCCCTGTCGAATAAGACGAATAGAATAGTTTTCGCAGAGCTTTAGCAAAGGCTGAGGCGCAGCTTTAATTTACACGGGCGAGGATCCATCCATCAGGACCTGCGGCTTTAGAGATGTTGAGCTTCTTAAGGACCTTGAACACAACTCTCGTACGTATGTGTATTGGATCTTGCACACAGCCACACGGGAGATGCGAAAGAGGGTGAAAGATGAGAATTTGAAGCGAATCTAGTAACCAAAATATTAGCTCTACCAAGGGAGTCAACCGCCACTTCACCGTTGTTAAGCAGTGAGGGTATTGAGAAACTGCTGAAGTTTTTCTTCATGGTTTTGACCAGGGACCTGAAACTTTTGCTGCCTTTGCAACTTTCCGAGATTCTTTGTCTAACATTTTTGTAAGAAAGAAATTTTTGCTTTGAATAATAGACTTGCGGGTGTTCCGTGTAAGCTTGTACACTTGTTTCAATTCTTGACGTGGATGCAAAGAATAGGTGCGAATAGCAAGCTTTTTCGCTTATCGTTAAATTAAGAGCGATCCTGCTGTTGTTGCGATCTGGTGTAGGAATACGGAATGTATTCACGCATGCCTAAGACTTAGAATTGTACTAAATTCAATTGTGCATTCATCAACATCCGTTGAAGCAAAACAGACCGACCAATAAATTTCTCTAAGATACTGATTGAGAAGCCTACTTGTTGGTGGAGAAGTAGGGCGGCACATGTTTGAGGTGGTAAATTGAGGCGTGATTAAACAGGGATCAGAATTACTAAGAGGGGAACCGACTGAGATGGAATATTTTGTCGGGGTGAGATGTTGGAAACAAGTCAGGTGGATTAGTTCTATCTCCAGCAGCATCAGGAATTCGCGTTGGTGCACCTACTAGCTGCTTCAAATTAAAAGACTCACAGAATATTTGAACGAATCGACCGGCAGTGCTTATGGTAGAAGAATGTCTGAGCCACGGTATGTTATGGACATTAAAATCGCCTGTCAGGACGATTTTGGAAGAGGGGGAGACAGAAAATAAATGATCAATATTGTTGTTGAGATATTGTCAAATACGGATACCGTATTGTCTTGAGACATATTGGGGCTGAGATAAAGAAAACAGAAGTAGATGATGTGCCTGTGGAGTTTGAACCTAATTCAGAGGTAATTCAACTCTGGATTATGGGAAGGAATATCTTTAAGGACGGTAAAGGCCACATACTTGCAAATATATAATGCAATCTTCCTGTACGGAGAAAAAAGAGGCACCAAACTATAATCAGGGACGTGATATTGGCTACTATCAGCATCGGAAACGACCTTGGTTTCATAGTGCAAGAATTGCCGAATTTTTTTAGTTAAGGTGGCAGTACACCGAAAACCGATTTGCTCTTAATCCGCGAATGTTGCAGAAATCTAAAATGAAATTTTGCAGGCTGAAGGCAAAAGCAAAAACGGAAAAAAGCGACACATAACAAGTGTTTGGGCGCCACTACCAGCAGTCAACGACACAGCGAGGTAAAGAAACAACAATAATGTTATGATTATTTGCCGTTTTCAATAGCCCAGACTATGCAGTTCAATGGCCACAGCTGCGAGCACCCGTAGTGCTGATCATCGACAAGTGCTAATGATCTTGCACTGATTTCGGATGTACAATGAGCACTACCGTTTTACTGTTCTGCTGTCATTTGGAATGCCGACAAGGCATAGAAAAGCCCCTAACTTGGCTGGTGTTGATTTAATTCGGTTATTTAAATATTTTTTTAGAGATGGCGTGTCGGATTTTAATAATTATGTTTTTGGGAAATTATGTAAATGTAATTTAATTTTGGATCAACAGCACGACTCAACGTCCAACTTAGTTGGCTGCACACACTCAACTTCTGCTGAGCAATTTGACCCTGGTGTACACAACAATAAATAAATAGATAAATGTCCAAAAAGACCTTTCCCAGAATGTGCGTGCATAACTCCAGGGCTCACATTTATTTTCTCCATGTAACAACAGAAGAGAACAAATGATCTCCTAGGATCAGGCACCCGTTTTCTTAAAATCTCGCCTAAATCTCCTAAATAGAAAGCTACATGTTTTTCCAGAAGCGTGGAAGCAATCTGTAATCGTACCAAAGGTGGGCAAAACAAAAAAATTTCGAGGCATTTAGGCCTGTGAATATGCTACCTACGGAGGAGAAAGTTTAAGAGAAAGCCATACAAATACAGTTTGCACGATACCTAGAATGAAATAAGATTTTATCAGAATATCAGTCGGGATTTAGATCTGGCCATTCATGCAAATCTACTTTAACTAGGTTGATCGTGAAATCGTAAGAAGAAATTCATAAAGGAGACATTGTTATAACTGTGTTTCTTGACTTAAAATGAGCCTTCGAAACCATCGATAGACATATTTTAAAGAATAAAGTTGAAACAATTGGAATTCGGGGATAAGAGTTAAAGTGCTTTGAGAGTTCTTTGCATAGTCGTACACAAAGGACCAATGTGGATAGTGAAATATCAAATAACAATATAAATTGGCTAGGAGTACCGCAAGGATCAGTGCTAGCAACACTTGTTTTTATAGTATATATAAATGATATTGTGTGCTTGCTAAGGAATTCCGAAATAAGACCTTTTGGAGACGATACATTAATTTTTATATCGGGAAAGTGCTTAACTGAATGTGTTGTAAAGTTTAATGAAGACTTAGGAAGACTGAATGTGTGGTTAACAAAGAATAAATTTTTAAAAAATCGTTGTTTTTTTTGGTCTTTTGCTAAATAAATTGCTTATACTTTTAAGAATATTTTAAGTGTTAAAACAGTCCAAAATTCAAACTATTACCCGAGTTATAGCAATTAGAAGAGAGGGCGTCAGGTAGCCGACCCGAAACTCAGGTAGCGTTCGGACCGTTACGTTTCGTAAGGTAAATTCATTATTATGATTTCTGACTCCCTTTATATATTCTATTTTTGTACTATACTATAGACAACGCAAAAGCAGCAGAAGACCTTATTTATGATCCAGGAATCGCAGATTGATGGTAATTAAAAAAAGGCGTTAACGTCGAACATTTTTTTCTTTCACGTTTTTCTCGAAATTACTTTTTTCAAACTGGTATACACGATATCTCAAAATCGACTGAGCCGATTTGGATGAAATTTGCACCACCTATTATTTTGTAATACTACCTTAAGCTTTACTTAAGATTTTTTCGATTGGGTACCGTATTCAAAAGTTATACATATTTTAAACTCAAAATTTTGATGGAAATTCGAGTTTTTTTTTTAAACATCTGTCATTCTTCCACTGAGCGACTCATATCTCCGCCATTTTTATTTTCAATATTGGAAATTGTTTATAAATCTATTATATGTATACGTAAAATAAAGAATGATTCATATTTTTAATGGCCGATGGATGAAAGAGTTAATGTGTTTATGGATAATGTGTTGATTGAACAAGTGAATGAGATGAAATTCATAGGTGTTATTGTTGATGAAATGCTTTGCTTCAAAACTCAAGTCATAGTCCACTCGAGCAAAACTAGCTAAAAAGGTTGGATTTATGAAAGGAATAAGAAAGAAGTTATCTATGGAAAGTGCAATTAATATTCGTAATAGCATAATTATGCCATATTTTGAGTATTACCAATCTGTACAAAGGATCAGATGGCAAGGTTAGAAAAATTACAAAACAGGGCAATAAGGAGCATATTATGTTGCCATAAAAGAACACCAATTAGAACAATGTTAAATACTCTTAAATGGATGTCCGTTAATCAGCGAACGATTTTTAATGTATTAAAAATGGTGTTCAAAATGAAAAATAATCTTCTGCCAGAGTATTTATGTCGGGAACTCCAGTATGTAGCGGATATGCAACCTTATAGATTGCGTAGCTTGGAAGACTTGAGGTTGGAGCGACTGAGAACAAGTAGGGCTCAAAATACAGTAATGTATAAAGGAATTCAATTATATAATAGTATACCAAGTGATTGCAAAAATGAAAACACTTTCAGGGTTTTCAAAAAGAAAATTGTAGAATTTATACGAAAACGTTATCCGGTTCGATAGTATAATGAGTATAAAATAAGAAAGAAAAATACAATATTAATAATTATTATTATCATAAAGCATGATTTATTGCTAATAAAGATTATTTATTTAAAAAAAAATTTATTTTTATTTATACATATAACAAATTCTAATTCTAAGTGACTTCGAATTCACCTCCATTATTAATTACTTCCAGACCGCAAACTTTATTTATTTTAATTTTTTTTTTATTTTTCTACATTCTTTTATTTATTTTTTATTTTTTAAATATATTTTTCATTAAAAAGAAAAATCATGCTGGGATTTGTCCGTATTACAGACAGAGTCTGGGCTTTCTATATATTTAATGATACATAAAGGGTCGTTTTTGATTGCTTGAGTTTAAAAGGTCTAATGAAAATCTGGAAGTGAAGATGTGATATAAACCATTATCCTAACGAAATCCTGTTTTGACTGACGTCAAGGTAAGTAAAGATCTGAATAACTTAACCTAACCATCAATCGTATTTTCGAAACCATTCAATATCGATATCACTTAATTACAAGCAGCCCATTTCACCCTTCTAGCCCTTGATAGGTATTAGTGTTGATTTTGTGCACTTCTTATCAATATTCTTGATTAGCCTTATTAAATTATGTAGTAGGATTCGGGCTTGTTCGTTTTCCTAGTAAGTACTATATGTATGTAGGTTGAATTTTGTTTTATTTTGATTGACTTGTAATTAAAATGCTTCAGAGATAGGTTTTTAGATACTGTAACTATTGCAACAAAGTTTTTCGAAGACTTGAACATTATACATAAGTCGAAATGCTTCATCCAACATAAAACATGCAGCCTTCAGTTTAGATAAACATACGAAAAATGATTCATCAAAATTATTCAGAAGAAGAGAAAGTGAAGCGCCCGAATGTCTTTTCATTCGAATGTATGACTTAAAATACTCCTTACAAAAATTCTTTGTCATAAAAGAATAAAATTGAAACTGCCACAGAGAGAATCTATAATTTTTTGCTTCAAAAGCATTTATCCAATAATCCGCAGCAAATCGAAAGACAACCCCAAGTATATGGGAATTTTTAAAAGAGAATTAGAGTTTTCCCAACGATAACAAATACAAGAATCGCAAAAAACTTTTGAAATAAACCTTCTAAGATCCTATTTTAGAGGAGGCCTGGCTTTTATGTGCTCCGCTTTGTATGTGTGGATAGTGATGGAAGCATCTATTTGTTGCGTGCTACGGTCAGGCAAACGACGTTAAGTATATTTATTAGTATGGAACCATTTTTATACCAGGACTAGAATAACAGTTTGTTCTGTATACCAAATACAGTGGCAATAAATTGTACAGAAGACATAAATAGACGTTTCGTTTGGAGGCGACAAAACCACTTGCTTTTAAGATGTTAAACGCCTTAAGAACTCTTATACCCACACGATGTCTGTATCATGCAAAGTTGAGTACTTTCAGCGTTCTCACACAGGCAAGAAATTTATGGTTAAAAAATTCAATTCAAGAGGCCGATGCTATCATTTCCAAGGCACGTAATTCCGTTGATTCACAGCCAATTAAGTCGAAAATCTTTGCTACATCTGCAGCTTTAAGGAGCAACCGAAATGTTCACGTGGCCCTAAGCCTTTTATATAGAGGCGTTAAAGGATAGAACCTATTTCTGGAAGGTGCTAAACTTTCTCCATTACTATGTTCGTGTACATGTAATGTATATATATATATCCCGGAAAAGGTTAAGGTGTCAACATGGAATGGCATCTTAGGCATCGTACAGACGTTCAATTATTGCTAATGGCCTTGTCATAACAATTACGGACAGGTGCTATGTCTTACAGAAATGTAACAGCTCTCAGATCATTATTTATCGTTGAAACACAGCCTTACATTATGGAGAAAGGGTTAATCGAAAAGGGCCTGGCACTTTAATGGCAACAATCAAGAGAAATGACAACTTTCGCACTTTGCCAGGGTTGAAAAGACCTTGTACTACTCACATGGGAACTGTGCGTCTATTTCAAATTTTAATAGATGAAATCTGGCTGGAAATGTCTTAAGAGCAATTGAGGTGACTTTCATGTAACATTCGGGGCTAAATGAAATATTTTAAGTGGAGAGATAAACTGAAATTAATAAAGCTTTTAATATGTTCACTGTGGCTATATGCGGTGTGCTTTTAAATTTAATTTGTTAAGATACATATTTCTTAGCAAATCGTTTTATCAAAACATTGAAAAGAAAGGAGAGAGGTCAGCTCTTTTTTTTTCAAAAGAAAGTGAAATGAGAAACTTCTCCTGGTGCAACCTAATTTCATGTGTATTGATCTCTGGACACAGAAAAATTTTGAATATATATCTATCTTGCTTGGTTTTGGATTTGCATTTTCTTATGGGATGCAGTTACCCAATTATTAAATGAGTTCGCAAATAGGAAAAGTATGTGATCACTATAACACTGGGGAAATGCTATGTACACAATCTAGTTTATCTGTCACATCGACAGACAACATTCAACTAGATATGAAAACCTAGACATAAACCGATAAAACGACCTAGTGGCCTTCTAATAGAAAGCTCTATACATGTAAAGTTAATGAACTTTGAAAAACTGATCCGGGTTTATGTCTGGGCTTTCTTATCTAGTTTTATGTTGTCTGTGGTACCACTAAGGAACTAAAAATTAATAATTATTTAGTTAGTGATAGTAAATAGATCGAAGTAGACTACCCTGGAAAGAATAATGGCAGATATCAGATTAGTTTGAATTGGATTACGTGAGACTAGAATATAGCTACACAATGTGTTTTGCGCGAGCAGTTGACAATCGGCCGACTATTGTTAGGCCCATGTGATAAAAACAAAAGGTTGGTTTGGCAAGCTAACGTTTTTTTCAATTTTATGAATCACCATATCCCTTTCCTTCTGATAGTTATGTAGAATTTATTCGATAGGGAAAATCATTCAAGTTTTCCAATGAACTATACATTTTTTCCAGCTCTGCTTCGTTTCAACGATTGAGTTAAAATAATTCGAAAGTTTTAAATTTTAATTCAATTTCTTTTAACTATTTTTTTCTTAAAAAAACAAAAAAAAAAATGAAATAAGTTCATAAACAACTTATCTCGAATTTGAGAAGCCTAAGGTCTTCAGTTTAAAATGATCTTTCGTATTCTGTAGCCAAAACCCTTGAATTTTTTCTTATGCACAGAAATAAAAATCCATCAGAAAACGCCAACAAAATCCATAGGCTGGGCAATTTTCTGATGTAAATTAACTTTTCAAGATATTTTTAATCGAAAAATTAATTAGGATTTTGAATTTTACAATTCTAAATAAAATTATTAGGACCTTCCGCTTTCCGTTAAGCTTGTATCACTTAATTTTGCTATCTTTTTGAGCCACATATATTTTCAGCTGGCATTAACTAGCCGGCGCGGATTCAGCATTGAAATTAGAGGGGTTATCCTGGCAAGTAAATTTACAAAAAAAAAAAAAAAAATCAAGTGGGGCACCACTTGTCCAGCGTCGTAAGTCCAATACTGTCGTGAGGTTCTGAAAGATTTCCGCATTAAGCGGTGGGAATAATGTCATTTTTGAAGTTTAAGTTAAGTTTAAGGTGAAGTAAGTTTAGTTTAAGGTGAAACTGCAGGAGTCATTCAAACGAAACTTTTCTCAGTTTGATATACTGGCATATATAATATGGACTGCTCGATATGCTATTTCTACCCCGGTACAATTTTGTGTGTCAAAAATAGTTCTTACATCAGTGCCAACATTGAAAAACCATTGGCGGAAAGTTGAAAAGTGATTTTAATAAAACCTTTCGAATTTCTGTTGAATATGTTTGAATATATTGCCTTTCGTAATACACCTTTTATCACTAATTAACCCAAATCATTAATTTAAAAACATTTAGTTCGACGAACCCACTTATTTATTTGTTGTTTACAGTTCTCTTTCAGTTGGTACTTGGTTCTTAGATCGAAAGAAAACGCTATATAGAAGTGAGCCCACTTTCTGTAGTGTATTTTTATGAACGTAGTCAGTACATCTTATACATGTCAGTGGTTTTACTGCAAATATTTGAGAATGTTAGGAGTGAGGACTAAGTTAAGGCTCTGATGTGGTAGTGAGGGAGTCTGTTTCGTGGCTTGGGATGTGTTTCTCGAGGGTTGTGGGTCTCCCAAAGTTGTAGTCCCTATCTCAAATTCCGAGAAAAACCTATATACTTACATCACATGCATACATTCATATATTCATATTCATTGAAATAAATTTCTATTTTTTAAGCATTGGAATAAAAATATTTTGTATAATTTTTTGAAGTTGAATTATATAAATAAAAAGAATATAAAATAAAAAATATATTTTTTCAAATAATTCAATTAATTACATAATTTTAATTAATTTGTAGGGGGGGGGGGGGTCATGATCCCACCGGACCACCCCTGCTGGATCCGCCACTGATGACTAGTATTGTGTTATATTTAATAACTTTATTTAGAATTATAAAAATAATAATTTCAAAATATTCGTTTATTCCAGCTATGACTATGTAAGAAGTTTTTTTTTTGTTTCTTTTAAAAACTACGCAAAATATTTCTGTGTAGAAGAAGGAAGATGGCCAATGTCAAAATCCGGCATCGAGAAGACGTTTTTACTTCTTTCCTCTTAAATTGTATTGTTAGAAACTGAAATTAAATCCATTTGTTTTATAACAGCAATACATTGGCGCAAGACTTAAGAGCGAAATTCTTCCTGCTACCTACTTAAAATGCTTTATTTTTTAACCAAGGAGTAAATTAACGGGGGTATTGAACAGTGTAAACCACTCAATACAGTCTTAGACACAATTGAAGGTTGTTGGGACACCATATGCAATGCTCTCGTTTGTTAGTGGAGCACCGTATTTAACAAACATAGTGCAAGGAGAAACGCTTTCGTGAAACCCTCATAAACGCTGGAACAAAAGTATACTCAGCATGCTGCATACCAGTGAAAATTTGTTCCAGCTAACAACTAAAAATTATGTTCAGAATAGGCTAATGTGTAAATAAATAATACTAAATATCTACATTTTTTAAAACATAATATAAATATATACACATATAATCAAATATACCTTTGATGGACAAAATATTTTTCCACCCTTTTTAACACTTCTTGTAAGGAAGTGTATCCAAATTCCACAGATAAGCATTTCATCGTTATAACAGCCAAGTTGCTTAACATCAACGATAATCACCATAAAGGTATTCCAGGTCTTACTATATTATGTAATACAGTAGCATGCATGAATGCACCAAAGTCTTATTGAAATCCAACGCAAGATTTCAATGACAAAGA
This sequence comes from Dioctria rufipes, assembly GCA_963924295.1. Taxonomy (NCBI): domain Eukaryota; kingdom Metazoa; phylum Arthropoda; class Insecta; order Diptera; family Asilidae; genus Dioctria; species Dioctria rufipes. Next base: position 246,946,450 of record OZ002741.1, on the reverse strand, counting down.
CTTGACCATTCACGGAACTCCAGGTGAAATTAGATGTATTTTACACTTCATTTATCCTGTTCTGTCCTTGCAAGGACTAGAACACAATTTCTAAAACACAGCTAAAAATAAACCAACAAAAATATAATTTTTGTTAAAAATAATCACAATAGTTTTTATAAAGAATTTTCAATACTAATCTTTCTTTTGCAATATCCAAGTGCAGGGTTTTTGTTTTCTTACGCACATCTACCCGGGAAACCGCAAATAATGACATATTTGCTTATAAACAAATCAAAATGTAAGAAAACTATAACTTTACCATAAAAAAAAAAAACGGGACTGATTGAAATTAGTTTGTCATTTATTTACAAATGTCAATCCACATTATGTAAATAGAGGCGCCCCCCCCCCCCCCCGTCATCCGAAAATTATAAAGTTTATAGCGCCGTTGTGAATTAACTAAAGCAAAGGCGAGAACAATAGCCAACAACAAAGGGAAGCCTCTGAACAATAGACGGCAGCTGACCTCGACCATATGAAAACGGGGCAATTTCTGCAGAAAAATCACTTGTTACTCGAAATTTCACCAGTAAAGTCGAACAGTGGCCTATTACCATTGGAATTTTTGTTCTCACTTTCCTCAAGGTAGAGATGGGCCTTTTTACAAAAATACCAATATGCTGCATCGGACGCCGCGCGAACAAAAATATCGATACAGCGATATTTCGGATCAAAAATTATCGATTGTCAGATCCAAAAATGTGTGCTTAATTACAGTTTCAAGTGAAAAACTAAGCATTAAAAAAGTTATAAGTTTTGCAGCAATGCAATTAAGAGAAAATTCGGAAAATAAAATTCTAAGAAAAAAGAAAGTGTGCGTACATTCCTGGAATATTGCTAAGGAATAATATTTTTTGCTTATAAGTATAATTATCTTTTAAATTAATACAATTTCTTAACGCAAATAAAAAAGGTCTCCTTTTGTATACAAGCCAAAGCACATATCCTGACATCTAACAAGCTCCACACCAGCCGATATTATTAACGGCTACTTAAATAAAAATATACCAACTGCCAAAAATGCTCCTCTGAACTTGACTATGTCTCAAGTTGTACTTCCCTGAAAACTTGAAGTGCGTGGAACTCGTTTTCGAACTAGCCCAAATAAACTGTTGGCTATGTCAATAGGAGATGAGGGACTGAAAACAGTTACTTCGCTTGTGAGAACCATGCTTAAGGCTGGAGTGTGGATGTTTCTTTTCCATTTCTGGTTCCGAATCAACGAAGTTAGATCGGGATTTGCACTTTCGGAATGAAAGGACTGGTTCAGAGTTTGAAAAATTATGTCGTAAGGAGCGATTTCCATACTACATACATATATGAATAATCGATTCGAAACTAGGTCGGCAGTAAGGCCCTTTGGGATATTTCCACGGGTTTGTTGTTGATTTGGGTTGGAATCCAGGTTCAAACAAAAGTACATAGATCGGCATTGAATATTTTGGGAAATTTTTAAAGGTTCAATACTGAAGTAATTAGATTCCAGATTTAGTGTAGATATGGGTACAGGAATCGCCTGCTTCAACCATTCAGGGCTGAGAATACCACAGGGAGTTGTTTTTTTTTTTGTAAGTAGAAAAAATATTCTAACCAATTCATTTCAGAAATAAACTAATAAATTTTGAAAAAATTATATTGAATTACATTTTACAACAAAAATTTCAATTGTTATTTCACTCCATTAATATTACCCTCTTTTTCTCTTATTGCAGACTATTGGTAATAAGTATAAATTAAGTTTCAAATTGCGTGGTAAAGCTTTTAGGAATCATTTTTTTTTCTTTGGAACTCTTTTTAATTTTGTTTAATTTTTCGTATTTGAATTATTACTTTATTATTTATTTATAGAGTTATTGTTAGTCTATAAGATTACGCAATAAACGTATTAAAACCAGGTTAATTTTTTAATTGAATCATTTAACCCTATCATTCTACATTTCCTATTTTAATTTTTATTAATTTTTATGTACAGCTATAGGAGCTTCAACACATAGTATGGATATTTAAGACTCACAGGTACACAACTGGATTTATTTAATGAAGCTAGCTAAATCTAGACTTATAAAGACACTTAAGAATAGACCACTCAGTGATTAATACTAACACTCTCACTATATCATTTCTGATTCAAGCACTACACAAATTCTAGTAATTCTTTCACTACAAGATGATCTGTAAAATTGCAGCCCCTAAACATGACGGAGAGTCAAGATTCATTTAGATTTTGATCAAGGATATCTTCAAAATGAAGGAAAGGAAGACAAAGCACTGAAACGGTTATTTATGTAATATGTTTTAAATACTTACAATCCTATTGGGTCGGTATAATATTTAACTTAAGTTTTAAGCATGAACTAGATTCGAATAATCAAAATGGGACAGTTTTTTATTTATTTCATGTATTTTGACGAACTAGAATCTGAAGTTCAATTTAAATTAGTTTGTTGTAAAAATGAACCTACTGGTTACAGAAATATATACTATATGTACCTATGTTATCTAAAGCGCAATTCATCTTGTCCGTCGTGAATCTTTCTTAATGTTAAAACGGATTATTTCTAATCCAGGGAAATATATTTTATGGAAATTCAGCTCAAAAATTGTTAAAAAAAAAATTTCTGCCACCCGAAAAATGCTGCCAAGAGAAATGAAAAAAAAAAAAAAATTAAAACATAAAAAGTAAAAGCCTGAAATGTCTAGCGAGATGTTTGAAAAGTTCCAGTTAGGTGACACTTTAGAGCATAGAGCTCTCGGGCAAGTGTTACGCTTGTATAAAATCTATCACTGAAAGTATGGTATCCAATGATGCTTGGCCAAGATTCTCTAAGATTATTGAAAAGGTGAATCCCAATTCTGGAAGTAAATGGAAAGTCTGGTCTTATTAGGATTTCAGTTGTTATTGTACCGTGGTAGGCAATAAAGGAAAAAATATAGCTGGTAGCTGAATCTGGTAAGACATAGATTCGAATTCTCCATCTAGTGGGTTTATTAGGGTTATAGGTTATAAAGGCAATTCGACCTTTGAACCCAACAACAATTGCAAGGTTTTGACCGGGAATTAACAATTCTCTGCACTTTTCATCTATAAATTATAGGAAATTTCCAACTTTTTGTGTCCTTGTTCTGAAGTTCGCATTTTGTGGATCCATTTCTAACTGAAAAATTCAACGGGTGCTTCAATATTTCCAGGAATTTATGATCAAATCAAATACTTCTTTGTCATAATGATAAACTTAGTCGAGCAGGAGGGTCACCCTGATCAGTCACATTCCTGTATCCATGCTTTTCTCGTGCAACAGTTGTATTTTCATCATCTTCGTAAGCTATGTCTTCAACATCGTTTTCTAGAATTCTTCTGTCATTTCCAACTGGTTGAATTTCACATTCGGAATCGGTATCAGATTCGGCATATGACGATCCAGAATTAATTCTCTTTCCTGCATATTCTTCATACTCATTTGATAAATTAAAAAAAAAAAAAACTTCTTCTAAATCACACATGTTATCATCATAATCACTACTTAGGTCACTCAGTTCTTCAGGCATTTCTTTATCCATATTTTCATAAATTGTTTTTAGAAAATATAAACTAACTGAAGTGCAAGTTTTGTAACATGAAAACTACTAATTTTGAAAAGTTAAGATGGTAGCACGACTTATTGTATTTTCAATACTTCCAACAACACCTGTAATGAGCAAAACAGTCAAAAGCGTTCTCTTCCCATGAACGTATCAGCTTTACAAGTGCCTGAGAATTCCGTGAAATGTGTCCCGTTTAATTCGTCGAAAGGAAGACAATACTGTTATTTTACTAGTCTGCTTGTTTGTAAAATAAAGTACATTTATCTATAAGACCTCCAATCCCGCAATTACTTCTATAAAAAATTTAAGTGATTCCAACTCTTAAGATCGAAAATTTTGTCGAGCCACCCTCGACATTGGACCTGCTGCTGCTGCAAGGAAATTCTTTGTCGAGTGGGACTCGACGTTCGACCGCAAATGGTTAATCTTATATCAAAAGAAAATTGATAGCAATATTATAAAATTCAAACTGATTTCGCTCCGATACCTAGTTAATGTTTTATATATAAAACGTGATAAGTAATAAAAATATTTAAAATAAACTTTTTCATTGACGAAATAGAATCCAAATTTGTAGCAACGTTCGGGTACCTTTCCGTTTGCAATACCGGATGCTGCCAAAATATGGTTTTTGCTTTATATTTTAGTTTCATACCAAAAACACTGTAATGAGGAACAAAAAAAAAAAACATTCATAAAGTCTTTCAGATATAAAATAACCTAGCAAAGATTATTATCAAAGATCAAATCGAAAGCAATTCGCTCAATTTAAGTTTGCATTGATCTCGAAGCCGTTCTTGACTCGATCCCGATTCGAAAATGAAGGAAAAGGGACGCTAATTCGAATCGAATTGACGACTTGATATCGATTCGTTTTATCGGGACTTTGAAGATTTTTCGTTTATTGGTGAAGGGTCATATGTATTTGAGATTTCTTCTTAAATTAAACATAAGCAAATAAACTATTAAAAAATATTTCGGATTATACTGTATGTTCTCTGAATATGAGGCCATATGTCGAGAGAAATTTATAATACCGAAAATTTTTCGGATAGTTGTTCGAGGATCCGAAAAAATTTTTGCTGGGAAAAGAACGCCTATATTATCCCTGTATGAGGATTTAAAAATTCAGCAAGAAAAAAGAATGCATATATGCTGAATAACTATCATGAGATGGGGTGTTTGGGGATAATGAGTGACCGGATGAAGGAACTTCACCATTGCACTGTTATCAATTACTGATTTTATTGCATCTTCAGCTTTTCTACGAATTCTTTGAGATCTATCCATCTATACTGAAGTAAATTTCTAAGCTTCACTTGTGATTTTTGAATCAGAATAAAAACCATAAATTTAGTTATATTAAATGTTATCCTTAATTTGTTAGGTAAGTGCACTAGTTTTCGGACAAGTACCAGTATCCGGAATTTATCAGAATTCAAATAAGTTACTTAGATTAATATAGAATACCCGGGTTGGTACCTTGTTCGGCAACTAGTGCACACCACCCTATACGTATAATTAAATTATTATTAAAATTATGTATTAAGTTTTAACTTACCAAGAATAACTACTTCATTTATTATTTTAAATAATCACTTAAGTGCACTTATAAAATAACCTCTGACAACAAGCACCATTTTCGACGAGAGTCAGCCAGAAATGCATAAATTTTCTGAAATGCGCATGAATTTTGCAACGGAATAAATTCTCAGAACTTACAGTTCTACTTTCTTTAGAGTAGGTAAAACTTCGAGTATACGAAATGTCATGTTCTAAGTCGAGTTCGAGTTTGAGTTCGAGTTCATCTTGGCAAAGCGAAGTATTCTCAAATGATGAATTTTATTTACTTCCGAAACTATTTATTTTCTACACTTTACTTCTTCGAGAATTCTTCGCAAAATCAATACTTCGAGAAATTGTTTACTGGGTAGCAGTCTAATAAGATCTCACAGAGAGCCGCACCTCTTTTCAGGATGTAGAAAGCAATGTTACATTCTGATTGATGATAAAGTCTGCCACAAACACAACCATATGTACGCGTTGCTATAATAGTATATAAGTATTATACTAATGCTTAATATGATCATATGAAACTAGCTATAACTAGTATCCTCACTAATTTCCAATACAAGTAGTTCTCGTCGGTGCTATATAAATTCCAGCTGAGTTGGGTTTTCGCTGTGAACAAACTCATATCTTATGACTAGGATTAATTGTTCTAGAAAATATCATTTTGAGACGTGCGCCTATTCTAATCCCCAGGAAATATGATTCTAACCATATTACAAATTTAAAGCCGCCTGTTGAGATGAGAGCAAACTCGAGTCTCCCTGTAATAAGAGTCTATCTGTCTTTCATTTCAATACCAGCAATCACATATTGAGACCTAAGCCTATCCACGGTTGCTATGAAAAAACACATCCGGTGTCTGTAGAGCAGGGGTGATCAACATTTTCAAGTACGAGATATACATTATTGTAATGCATATCTAATCATGCATCATTAAAGCATGTAATTACACATAAATCATATGCACATCTCCCTAAAAGAAATACGAAATCAAGATTACAACTAAAGTTTGTAAATCATTTTAAAAGCTAAAACTCGGTGTTCGAATAAACAAAAATGAAAATACAATTTACATACATACAGATTTGTATGTAATCACTTTTGTGTGAATCATTCGTACCTCGTTAGCTTTAAGAAATTAATGTAAATAGCTTACTTAGCAATAATTAGCGATTATAAATAAGGTAGCATTTCGACCATTGACTGGTAAACACAAGGCTTATTCTTCAGAACGCAGCGGCAGTTAGCCAGGCGTTCCCCTTTCCTAACATATGGAGGCTTCTTAGCCAGATATCTTCTGCATAAAGATATTGAGGCATCCCAGCCAAATATCGAGTAAGGATTGAGGCATTCAGCCAGATCCAAGGTAATTTTAATTTCTTTTGCCTTTTATGGATATTGAGGTGACACGACATATATTCAGCATGGTAATTAATTAATCTAATCATGAGCAGAATATCGGACATCGGCGAATACGCCAATCTATTGGCAAGCAGCATAAAGACAAACATAATATATAATTCAAAATATCGTAGCGGTCTACCGTCGGCCAGTGTTGGGCAAAATGCAATCTGATTGATGATTAATGTTTACGATTACAATCTGTAATCTGTAATTATGATTACTGATTGATAATATTAATCAGAAAAGTAATCATTTTTGGCGATTAATGATTAATCAACCGTAACCGTAATCATGATTACATGATTACATTTTTTGATTACAAATTTGCAACGGTTTCAAAATGGTAGTTAAAAGAAAATAGACATTGTTGTATTTCTATTCGGAAATATATTATTGAAATCGGTAGTGCCACATAAACTAATGATTGTAAGTACATATTATCTGTAGTGGGATGGTAATTGAATATCTGACATCTGTGGATTGGTAAACTGTATTATTAGAAATTAAGAAAGCGAAAATTTCATATGCGGTTTCGTTATTAGAGTTTAAAATTTTCTTTATGATATCAAAAACAATACTGTACCATTTTGTTAGGTAGTAGTTAGTAAATCTATTCTCTCATCCTCACTCTTACTGTCATGTCAGTAATATTTACCCATTGCAGCGTTTTGAGCATGCTTCTAACTGGTGCATATATGCTGCATTTTAGAATAACTCACATTACCTTATTCTACAACAGTTGCATTCTGACCTTGGATTCATTCGAACTAGTATATAACAATGTGGAGCAATATGAATAGTGTGGCAAATTCAAAGCGTTAAAAGGAAACGACTTTCTTATGCGCCCCAGAAATATAATCTTTTTCGCTATCTTTTTTCACACATAATCAAGATCCTCGAATTTAAGTTGATGATCAAATATGTGCGAGTCTCTATCAATCGAAGCAATTACATTCCTTATACTCACTCCAAGTAATACATAATTCAGTAGTGTCTTGAAGATTTCTAGAATAAAAATTCTTACGATCACAGATTGTTTGTTTTCTTCGAACTAAATTTTAAAATCTCTTGGAAAGTTTCATTTTTAATAAAAAAAAATGTAAGTAATCATGACTACGGTTACATTTTCTTAGGATTACTCGATGTAATCATGATTAATGATTCATGAGTAATCATGATGATATTAATCATGCTTGATGTAATCATGATTGATTACAAATGTAGTTGATTACGCCCAGCACTGCCGACAGCAACGGTTTTAAATAAAACGGAAAACCTTTTCTTCAAAAACTCTGTAGGTGCTCCAGATTTGAAAAATACTTATGTTGCATCAACTATAATTTCTTCCTCAGTCACAACACATCCAGTATCAATTAAATGGCCGATGCTAATAGATACTTTGTCAATATTAATGCCTTCGTTTAAAGAGAGCATCATGAAACCGACTACTTCTTCCAGAGTTCCAAAAATTCTTTTGAACTCCTCGCGTAAATTCTCCAACTGTCCGCTAGAATTCCCGATTTAAATTAGGTGTATTCTTGCTCCGAATTTTTGTTAATCCTTCAATTCGACTATTCTTAGTTGGGATTCATGCAACTGAATCTTTTCGTTGAATGTTTTATCTAAACTTTTCATATTAATTAAAGTTACGTTTTTCCTTGACATTGTTTAACCAGAGAAGTTCCTTTTTATTTTTGTGATACCAATGTCGCTGCTCTTTTTTTTATGCCTGACTTCGTAAAAAAATACTGCTGTGCACATAAGCCAGTTTTGAACTCACGTAGGTACTTCCATTTTTTAGATTTTACTTCCAACCGCAAAATCCGTGACTTATTTGTGTTTTTTTTTTGTAGTGCTACACCTGAGTTACAAATAAGAGCATAACGGTAATTAATTGATTTTACTCTCGCGGGCTACCAAAAACGTCTGCGTGATCGACCGGTAGACCGCATTCGACGTCTTGGCAACCCCTGCTGTAGAGTAATTAGAAAAGAAAAGATATAAATTCAGTGCAGCACAGTACAATTCAGTTTCTTTGTTTATGTTCTACAGCTTGGAAACTAAATTACATAGGATAAAGGAAAAATGATAAAAAACTTGACTTTGATTGTTTTATTATATCATAATATTTTAAGCTCGTTAAATCATGTGAGATATGTGAGAATTTATATATCTCAGGTTTCTGTGGAATCCATTTCCCCCCCTTTCATCTCGTTTTTGACGAAAGTTAAGGTGATTTCAAAACATTAACCGTGCATATTTTTTTTGCAAAAATTACATAAGGCACAATGTGATTTCATGATATCATCAACAAAGTTAGGTTGTACTCGAATATTTCAGTGAACTATAGTCCATTTAGAGCTTAGTACTCAAAAAGCACATTCGACACATCGTCGGTGATACGGCATTACCACGTGACTAGCAAATTCATAACCGCGTAACTGCATAGATTAGCAAAATCAAATTGCGAAGTTAACGTAGCTAAGAAACTGCAACTTGATTTGTAAATTTTCAATATCATAATTTTGCCATTATGATAAAAAAGAAGGTCTAAGATCAATTTTCATGATATATCCTAGATGAATGCTCGTTTGTAATTTCGTATGGTCACCCATCTGCGCAAGTTTGATTTTTAAAGTGGTTTTTGAATATATCTCTAGATCGGCTCATCGAATAGCAAAAATGACTACAATCAATTTTATAGGATTTCATATTCTGAAGTACTTTTCTGTACATCAAAACCGTATTGGACTGATCGTTTTCACAGGATACGTAAAAATCTTAAATTTTTATATGGTAACACCAAGAAATGGTTGCCTGATTTAGTCCATTTTTGAAATCATATTTACTATTTTTATGGGAACACTATGTGCAAAATTTCAACGCTCTACGTTGACGCGTTCGCAGGCATCATACTTCGAGGAGGGAACTAAAGGAGGCGACATGTGATGAAAAAAGCGTAGCAACTATCGTTCTTCTTCTTGTTTTGTGGAGGTGCCAGAGGCGGCGTTAAAAATTGTTGATGCCTTATTATACCACAACAAATTAATGGCGCGACAATTCAAATACATTTCTTAGAAACTCCGCACAATCTTCCGCACCACCCACTGACATGTATATAAATGTAATGACTGATCTCCTATTCCCATGTGGCATCAGTTTTGATTACAGCAAGTATTCTCACAAAAGTACTTTAAAAGTGTTTTCCTCAACACAACTTGTTTTATCTAAATCATCGAGCATATATAACTCCTTTTTATATTACTATCACTTAGTCCAATAGCCATTAACCATTTCCTATAAAAAGTAAATTATCCCTTTTGTAACTACGTCTCTGCGCCAAACACACTTCGATGCTCTTTGTTTATAGAAAAGTGACAGTCAAACACCCCGCCAAAATCAAGATGGCGAAAATTTTTGGCTACGCTGCCATATACATATATACTTTTCTATGGGATGTCATCTCCTTTAGTTCTCTCCTCAAAGGCAGTATACAAATATGTACAGTGAAAAGTGAAATTTTTGTATGGCAACCCTACGAAGGAGTTACCCGATTTGTCCCATTTTCGAACTTATTTTATTGTTTCTTTTCAAAGTGTATGTGTAGAAGTTCAGCTTTCTAGGTACACGCATTCTCGATCGAGTTATCGTGAGGACAGGCATACGGACGCACAGACGGACATGCAAACATTAAAATTACTTTTAATTTTTGGCATAGGTGTGTAATCCATTTTGTTCTACTATCATTATTTCTAAGTATAACAAACGGAATGACAAACTTATTGTACCCTACGATTTAATCTCGAGCATAATAAAGAACTTTCGTGTTTGCTGAAAATATTACTTTGACTTTAACTTACGCGGTAGTGACATTAATAGTCTCACGTCACGGTTATGTAGTACCAAGTATCAAACGCGCTATCGTTTTCAATGGCTTAAGCTAATCACACGTGTCTCGATGTTAATATTTTCGCCAAAAACATATGGTCTTAAGACATCAAAGGCTTTATTTCCAACAAAATGTTCAGAAAATGAATTTGTTCGCAATTTTGTAATTAGTGTTTTATCAATTACTACCTGAACTAACCTCATTGGGCTTATGATAATGGAAATTCATAATCATATATACCCCTTCCATTGAAACGACGCTGCTGTCTCCCCCTTCTCTATATAATTTGCTGCTTATCTTGAATATAAGTATTAAATTTTTGGAATAGAATGCATGATACATCCTAAGGCATATATATTTAATTGTCTATGTAAAATAATCCCTGCACTTTTGTAACATCGTGAAATAATTAAATAAAGATGTCAGACTCTAATCACCTAGCGTCCATTTACAGATTGTTTTTGAATTTACTTTTTCTGGCTCGCCAACTAGTTTTAGATACATTAAAATCCTATCCTTTTCATATATATGGAGAATGGTTATGTCATATAAAAATCGCAGTCGAAATTTACCACTGCGGTATTAAATCAAATCATTAGTCAAGTGTACACAAAAAGCATCGGAACCTCCATTATATGTCGCGAATTTTATAACTAATCCATGATATAGAGCTTCAACCTCAAGATACATGGTGGCCGTGATGTCCTGATTTAACGAGTTCACATGAGAGACCGGTTCGGGATTATAGACGTCAAGCATGCCATTTTCCTTGTTAATCAAAATCGTATACGGTAAACATTTCTACTGCCATGCAAAATTCTCCAATGGAATCCTATAAATCAAACGTCCAATTCAGATGAAACTTCCATATACTGATAAGACTTGCTTGACTAGTATGTATATTTTGTATACTTTTATATATCTTCGTATGTATATAAGTACATGTTTCGTATGAGACGAAAAACCGGGACCGCATAAAACTCTTATTTCATAACAATAAACCTTTGTCAGTGCTTTGGTATGCGCTTTTGAGTCTCCCCCCCCCCCTAAATAACTCTCGTCTGCACTTCTACAAACCGCAAAAGCTGCACAGGAGTGGAATATTGCAATATCCTTTTGGTCTGGAGCTGGAGCGAAGCAATATGACTGAGAAATGGTCGTCAATAAATATAAACGATCCCAAACCCTGGAGCCAAACAAATATACATATACGAGTGTGACTCCGGACCGGATATTGTTCTTTGCGATATTCTGGAAAAGAAATGTCATCGAAACTGGGGGTTTCCTTAATCTCTAACAGCGATTCCATTTGGAAGGTTTTCCGGTAGTAAGGCGACAAAGCATTAAAATATCGGAAGTCGGTTGAACTGATCGAAGTATTGGGTGATTGCTGTGGTATGTATACTTTCCTTTGTATTTTCTTGGATTAATGTATGTAAGAATTTTTAGAAAATCGTTAGTTAATTTTTGTTTTGTCCGTGAGCCATCTTAATTGAAGAAATAAAATGAAATTAAAAATTTGAGACTGCTCTACATGATTTTCAACAAAAACGAATAATTTAGAGTTACATATCTGAGTGGTCTCGCAAAAGTTAATGTAACGACACTGAACGAACGGGAAATTGACATATTCTTAAGGCTGTTTTCAACTACGATGGCAGAGCCGGTGCCCCGTAGCAACAATTGCAATGGGTATGTATTGATATATTGCCGTGCCCATCCCAATTGCAGTGATGTGTGCAATCAGCATACATACATACATACATATATATATATATTATACTCACGATAGTAGGACAGCGACCAATGGAACCGGTGCTGCCATAGTGTAAGCAAACAGGTAAAACTCATAGAAAATACACGCAGGTTTGTTTTAGCCTACTTTGATTAGTTTCATACAATTACATTCTCCCATACCATAGCCGAGGCGGCGAGCATATACTACAAAGAGAAAAATCTTCCTAAGAGGCAATGAAAAACTGCTGTTGACCTTGAAATGGGCATTATTACTTTTGATAAGAATAATAAATCCAGAAAACTTAAAAATCATTCTGTTTAATAAAACGAAAGCAAATTATCTGCCATTAGTGCATAAAAAAGATATAAAAATTGTTAAATACAGAGTGGATCACAAATAATATACCTATATAAAATTTTAATATTATTTTACATTAATATTTGTAATAAAGAGTGTATATATCATGGACTTCCCAATCATCCATTTTAGTTAGTAAAACTAGGAAACGACTTTATTCAAATTCACGAATCATCATAAATTGTGTCTTTGCAAAATGCAGGAATTAAAAATTTGCATTTATTTAAAATAGCAGTCACAGAACAGATGCAATACATACCTTATACGCATGATACAAAGATAACAAGGTATGGCCGATTCGAGAGGAATTTTTTGTGTTGCCTACTGTCATTTCCAGCGAATTTGTTTTGAGTTTTTCGTATTTTATTGACTGAAATACGTTTTGAATATATTAAAATACTTAACAAAATATTAGTTTCTTCGTTTAAATCACTTCGGGAAAAGTAATTATCTGCTAGTGGGAAAGCAAAGAAATATAAAAATAGAAATTTCTTTTCACTGTGAAAGGACGATTGAAATTGAGACGAACAAATTTCTGACATTTGTCGCCAAAGGAGGCAAGCAATCAATTGACAGATTTTCCGGCCATACCTTGTTAATCTTTGTATCATGCCTTATACGTATATAACTTCATTGGCAAGTTAAGAAAGTGTGACTTCTTTTGTTTTTTACATTACTAAGACAAGCTCAGGAGATATCCTATGAACTATGATACAAAGCACAGGAGAGTGGCAAAGCTGCCGATGTATGTCATCCTTAAACTTTCACAGATTGCATGCCGGAGAAAAGAGAGAAGATTGGAGACTATTCCACGTTCGCACACGACCGAGAGGATTTTAAAGGGTAAAAGGATGCACGTGGCTTGCAGTGCGAGTATTATACAGAAGGAATCCGGGATCAGACTAGACATTTCATCAGAACATTGATCATATTAGTTATTTTATTTTATAAGTGTTTTCTTTTTCTTTTGTTTTATAATTTTTGTTAGTACTCTCATTGTTATACCGATTGAAATTCCTTTTTTGATTTTGAACTCACGTTTTTCTCTTTTTATTTTCCAATTTATAATGTACTTTAAAAGATTAATAATCTTGTGTACTTTCCGAAATAAAATGAAATGAAAATTAAATGAATGAATGCATGTAGCAATATAGGATCGAAAGGCAACCAACATTGCGACGGTGCTCGTGTAAGTCCACATCGCCATTGAGCTGAAGACTCTCTTTTTGACAATATCCAACGAAGTTAGGGCTCTGTGAACAGCCTCGGCCTACATATCGAAATTGTATTTCATTCTAGGTCTGATATAGAATTTTTAGAGGAGCGCTAGAATCGATGGACTGAAATATTTCTTATACCTTTTCAGAAATCCTAGGTATTTCGTTGCTTATCTGTCAAGAGAGAAGTTGTGATCTGTTCAGCTTAACATACTGCAAATATTAATGTCAAGAATGCATAAAGACGGTGTATCGTCAAGAAGCGCTCCATCAAAAGAAACGGGGAAAAATTATGATCTTGTTTTAAAGAAATGGGACAGCTTTGGAACTTAGATGTATTGAATTCGATGCGAATTGGCTTGCTCCAAGCGAGAATATTATCAAGGTGGTTCAAGGATCTAATCATGCAATCTATTTTCACAGATGTGACATTTCCTTTGTAGTCCCCAAGGATGTCAAGGGAGTAAGTGCAACCAAGGGTACTTTCATCGGCAAAACAATACATGGGATTGAAAGTAAGGGAAAGCAGATCATTAATGAAAATTGAGAAGAGTGATGAAGAGACAGCAGAGGAGGACGAGAGAGGCCAAGTGCTTTAAGTTTGGCTAAAAGGGCTGAATTCTAGACACTATTATTTGATTTGATATATCTATTTGATATATCTAGGGCAACGATTTTGGAGTCACCAAAATTGAGAAGACTAAGGCTTCAACGTTCCATAAGAAAAGTCAAAAAAGGAACAACCATATTGGCGATCGTTGTGGGGTTGATTAGTTTCTAGATACTTCATTAATTGGGAGTTAATGATACATTCAAAAACTTTTTAAAGAACCGAAGTGATTGTAATTGGTCGATAATTTGAGGGATCACTACCCTTTTCTTTCTTGGGAATAGGTAGAACGTGAGGAACTTTCCAAGCAATTAGAAATTTTCCTGTCGAATAAGACAAGTAGAATAATTTTCGCAGAGCTTTAGCCAAGAATGAGTCACAGGTTTTATTTAACGGGGATTTGAAACTATCAGGACCTTCAGGTATGGAGACCTTGATCTCCTTAAGGACCTCGAACATATCTCTAGTATGGAAGTGTATTAGCTCTTGTACACATCTACAAGGCGGATGTAGAGTAGGTAGAAAAGAAGATTTTGAAGTGAATCTAACAGTATAAATATTAGTTTTATTCAGGGAGTCAACAATCACTTCATTGTAAAGTAGTGAATGAATAGAGGAACTGTTGAAGTTGCCCCTGATTGTTTTGACCTGGGACCAGAAACCTTTGCTGCCTTTCTGTCTTGCCAAGATTCTAGCATTATGGTCAAAAAGAAAGTTTTCTTTTTGGATAGTGTTTCAGTTCTGGACATGGATGCAATTGATAGGTGCGAAAAGCAGACTATTTGCCTTTTGTTATTTGGTTGCACTTATCGTTAAACCAAGAGCGATTTTGCTGTTGTTAAGACCTGCTGTATAAATATTGAATGTATTCACGCATGCCCAAAACTTATAATCGTACTAAATTCAAATGTGTATTCATCAACATTCCTTGAAGCAAAACAGATCGACCAATCAAATTCTCTAGGATACTCATTGATACTTTCCCATTCTGCAGATTTATTTTGTTTTTATGTAACGTTTGGGCTAAGTATTCTGTTAAAACTATGACATTTTACGAAATAATAAAAAAAAATATTTAAAAATGAATCTCTTACTTTAAATTTAATAGCACTCACTCACTCAATCACTACTTGTGTAGTTTCGCTGAATTTCTCCAATTACGAGTTATAAATGTTTCTTTAAATGTTTGTTTTGCCACGCCGCGCCGATAATGTTTTAAGAAGCCGTTTTTATATGGAAGGCCTATCAAAGACCCTTTGGCAGCTGTTTTCAATTAACACAAACCTTCCATCTCGTTAACATGAATAGGCTCTGTCTTGCTTCAAAGACCCCGAGCAAAGCGACGCTCGTTTGCAGGTATCCGCGCTTCTTGTTTTCTCTATAGGCTTCAACAACCATGACCGAAGGGCAAGGTGCTAACTAGGGCCTGCGTTCCTAAATGTATCATATTGAACGCTTTCAGAAATTGTTACGTTTTTTACAAAAGGTGCAGTAGAATATATGTGAATCATTTTGTTAGGAAAAATTACGAAGATCTACTGAAATTTTTATTCAAAACAAAAGGAGGCTTTCACCATATATACATGCAAAAACCACACTCAACCATCACACCCTTATTCGCCAAAGTGTAAAAAACAACTTGCTTGCTTACTGAAAAATATAAAAATTTCCCCTTCATAAAAACCAAGTATATTTTTCTCTGTCACACACATGCTCAGGTTCCTTAAAGCTACCTACATGCAATTTTTTCTATCGAAATTTGCATTCATTTTATGTTTTATTGTTTCAAGTGGCGTGCTAGTCTGGTGAGTAATCTCTTTCTATTGAACAGCTGTCAATAGATTTCTCTTAAATAGTATACGCTCGCCGATTCTACGTAGTTGCTTTTCATTATATTGTGAATAATTTCGGCCAACGCTAGTTATTAACAGATAAACTGGACTCATATAATATAATTGTAAAAATTGTACCATCAAAATTTAGACCCAATTATTGAGCGATTATCTTTGTTTACATTGTTTCTTTACTTTCTCACTTAGTTAGACTTCATCATATAACAAAACGATAAAACAAATATTAGATGGTGCTGATCCAAGCACATAAATCTAAACTGAGGTCCTCTATTGAGAAATTTCAGCAACAGTTAGTTGTATGAAAGATTTCTTCATTCCCTCGTATCCCCTGCATATCTGATAGCTTTTAGGAATTATTTATTTTTAGTTCTACCTTACTTGCATAGGTAATCAACAGGAAGATTAATGATATTGTTATATTATTGTGTTATTGTGTACAAAAGTGTACTGTTGAAACACAAGCAAAATAAGCTTTAATAAAGATAATTTGAAGTAAGCGATTCTGAAGCTTAGCTTAATTGACCTATTTTTTACTGGAACCAATATACAACAAAAAAATATCAAGAGCTAGTCAAGCTTGCGCAATCAGAGTTCCGTACCAGAACTTTGTCAATGCAGTCGATTGAAGAAGAGTCCAAGATCTCTTTTTGATTGCACCTTTTTTGATTTATAGATAAACAGAAGTGTGTTTTTAGTCCAAAATCGATACCATAATTTTAAACATTTTGTCTAAATTTAATTTTTGGGGATATAGCACGATAGATCATCTAATATATTGATTAAATTTCATTGAAATGTTGACTTATAATAAATGAGTTTCGCTTAACATGGATCTCCGCAAGATGCCTAAAAAACCTAGCCTCTGATGCTTTATTGTGTCTACATAACAATTCAGATTTTTATTAAAAATAAAAATAATAAATTCAAAATCTACTCTCAAATGCACAATATTTTTGTTTGAAATAGTATTCACTTATTCACTTTTTTCTTTTCAAATAAATTCAGCAAAATTAGACCTTTTTTTTGCCTTGCATGTGGGCACAGCCCCTTAAGTTCTCATATACAATATTCGAACCTGGCTTTTTTTAACTCCCTTTACTCGTTCAGATATTTTTCGTCTGGTTTCTGGTTTCTTATTACTTTTATTTTGGTTATATTCCCGCGATGAATTTAATTTAATTTAATTAATGTTGCTCAAAGATTATTTTATCTGATTAAGCCCAAAATTATATTGTAGGACTGCATACTAAAAACAGTGTAAGGTAACACTCTAAAATTTTGTATGCAATTCAACGAGCAAGGATAGAGTCTAAGTACGTGAATGGAATTTATTTTGCTGATGCCGATAGGCTATTTGTAACGATTGATAGCAGTGAACTGCAGAACACAAAGTGCATAGTAGTAGTAAAAAATGTTGAAGTATAGAAAATTTAATCAAGGTGCTATGACTTCAATTTTTACAAGGACTCAAGGATTCAAATTATGATGCTTATTTTCTCCGTTACTTTGAAAACGTTTTCTAAATAAAATAAAATAAATGAAAATACTAAATGGAGTTTTATACGGAGAAATAAAAAAAAATTGACGAAATCACGGACCCAGGTTTTTTCTTTTATAGCTTGAATCGGTGACCGCTTTCTCCTTAGGACCACGGTAAAATATGCGTGTGCAAGGGGATTCAACCCCCACCTCCCGTAGTCGACCAATTGTATCGAAGGAAGAAAAATTCTTCGTGCTAATATCGGTGCGGTACGAATATAAAAGGAAAGAATTTGTGAGCAGTGAATCGCAGCGAGATCCACGGCCACATATTACGGTCTCGAAAATTATTTCTACGTAAACGCACATTAATTTAATTAGCCTAAGAACTTTTCAATACAAACAACGTTTAACCAGCTGTGGTGCGTTTTATGTTATACATCGTAAGGACACTATTTTATATCAAAGTCAATACTTGTTGATGGCAAATTTTGATGAGTGCTTAAAATGGATATCCTTTAATTTTTTAGTAAAGGACCATAAGTAAAAATTATATTATATGTCAAATTAAGCATTCAAGACAATAGAGAAAACTTAGACTTCGAATTTTTGAAATCTAATGTTGAAATCCGAAAATATCGAAGGTTTCTGAATATTTCGTAAACTAGAATTTTTGTTTATTTCTGGCGATATATTCACGCAGAAAAGTCATTTTCTCCTTTTTCAATACACACAGCGAAATTGCCATATTACCTTTTCGAAAATTTCTTCAGATACATTTTAGTTTGAAGGTCCTGCGCGTCCCTACCGTTTCCGTTGATTGTTTGATCTGTTTGTCCTCTTCCACTCGCTACTATTCTTTGGACGCACACGTAGTCTCCCACCCAGTCTCCTACTTTGAGTACATTTAATTTTATGTACGTACACGTAGTGCCATCTTTACGCATGACCCACTGGGCACGGGTCCAGGGTCAAAATGTGCAAGGGAAGCCCTATATCCTGCGATAGTAGACCAACCGATGACTAATTCTTCAAACAATAATACAACCTATTATAAGTTAATTTAAGTTAAATTTAGTTAACTTAAAGAAAAATTTCACTTAACGATTGATGAACTACGATCCTAGCCTGAAAAATTTCTTTGATATTTCCGTATGAGTATTGAAAGATTTGATTTTACCAATAGAGGTTTTGAGACCTGCTATAACATATTTTCCAATATGCGATCATCAATTGAACCTGAACAGAGACTTACGCAAGTAGTATTGCTATTGGTTTTGTTATATAGGGGGTGGTCTCATTAGTAATACTTGTATTAATGCTTCATTATATATATCTTCCCTTCACACTATTGTAGTAGCAGCCATTTAAAAAAAAAAAAGTTGCGTAAGTTACTTCCAAGCTCTGCAACGTCTCCCAAAGAATGGCAGTCAAGCGGCGACAAAAATGTTAACAATGCGTGCTTGTTCATATAAACGTGAAAGCGCGGTGATAGTTTCGTCACCAAAGAGTTGCTAGCCGGAATGTTTACGCGGCAAGAGACTTTTGTCTCCGGAGACTATAATTAAAAATTCTCTAGAGACTCTCCGACATATACACGAAGTTTGAATTTTCGTCTCTAGAGGTCAGATATCCAGAGATCTTTGATAATTGTCAAGCGCGACATTTTTAGAGAGAGTTATCTCAAAAGTTATTAATATTTCTATATTATGCGAAAAGTGAAAAGCTTAAGAAAATATATCTTTGGTGTCCAAAATTTACGGGATAAAGGATAACACAAGCAATTTGTGTGGCTCTTTTTTTTCTTTTTGGTTTTTTCAAAAATAAACAGAACCCTATTGATGAAACAAATTTTCTGCACTAAATCCATTATATTAATTATTATTTTTTTTATTAATTTCTTTCTAACAATTTGTCAAACTCACTCCACTTTATTCCTTCTCCTTTCCGAGTAGACCCACACCTAACTGACGAGAATATACCAATAGTCTCCGGAGACTGGTGATGAAAAATGAGCAAATTTTAGAGACCGGAAACCGAACCAGGAGACCTATTTGTTTCAAAATACACGACGGGAGATCGGAGACAAAAAAGTCTCTAGAGATTTTTTGTCTTTAGATATTTCATGCGTCTCCGTAGTGTACACACGGGCTTCTGGGTCTTCAAAGACCAAACGAATTGCTCTCTGGAGGCCAAAGCTTCTCACCGTGTAGCCTCACCTTTATATGACAAAACTTTTCTAGGGCGCAATAGGCCTTAACATACTTTACATTAGTATTAAATTATGGCGAAACTCGATCCAGTATTTTTTGGTAAAGGCGTAGGATCATTCCATAACAAATCGAATACAAATTAAAAATTTTCCCTATTCATTGCGTATTTCTCGAGTTAAGGTATTTTCAAAATTTAGAAAAATGCTGTTCTGACCTTCTTTAAAAATTTCTAAAATTTTTTTATTCAATTCATGCTAGGTGCTCATTTGATAGATAGGATTTCAAGCTATCTAAGAAAAGTGGCATCTCAAATATATTTGCGAAAAAGGACATCAAGAAGAAAGATTTTATTCTTTATCCTTGAATATCCTAGATGACGTACATTTGATTCTATTCATTTTTTGCCTTGTATTATCCACTAAAACATATTCAAATTTTAGCTTGGAACCTTAACGGGATCAAGGAGCGCATAATCATGAAAATTTCACTTATCTTGTATTTGCTCATAATAAATTCTTAATTTCTTGAAAGTGAAAGTGGTGATTAAACAGGACTCTAGATTCTATAGAAATTTCCAAATTTTTTGAAATTTCCTGACTCATTATAACGATGACGACTTTCAGAGTCAATTTGTGAAGATATGTAACTTGCAAGATTCAAAAAATCACTTTTAGGTCGTGTCGGATGAAACGTTTTTAGATCTGTACAATTTTCCAAAATATAATACATATGGACATATGTAAACATCAAAGTCAATGCAATTCTTGATGTTTTTTTTCTGTACCTCAACGAATCAATTTATTGGAACCGTAAAAAATGGGATTTGTACACTCGTATGTATTGCACAAATTCTTCGTCATTGTCATTAAGCCGTACCATCTTATTAATTAAAGTATTTAAGTATGTGCAAATAAAATAAGTTTGTTTACAGTTTATCAGGTTAGAAAAAGCACACACCGTGTCCAAATTAGTTAGACAGTTTCACTCAAACAATAGGTGTACGCACATCCCGGTGTAATTATTAACATGGTAGACCTTACCAAACAATGAGAGCGGATTATGAGAAAGCTGAAAAAGTCATAAGGATTTAAAGTTGGGATGATGGAATTATGGTACAAGCACGTTAATCATTCCTGTTGTAGTATTCCATTGTTGGATAAAAAAAAAATCCCCTAGAGAAAGTGATATAATAAAACCATTTGACATAATCCTGCCGCCTGGGAGCTGTTTTTCTAAATAAATCTGTGAATTATCACGCCAAAACTTTTCCTTCTTTCCTTTCCTACGGCAGTTATGATTATCATAACATTCATTTTGGCGGGAGTTTCTCTTTTATTTATTTATTTATTTTTTTTGTTAGCGCAAACGGAAAAGTGTTAAAATTTGTCAGCATGTTAATAAGATGGCGGCATTACAATAATTTATTAGAAACCCCGGAGGAACTTGATAAGAATCGATAAAAAAAAAACTGTTCCGCTGAGAAACGACGGGCACTTAAGTACCTCATCGCGCCGACACTATAAAAGGGCCGAAGGGAATTTATCGTCTCTTAATGCAATAATTAAGATTCTAATTGCCGTCATAAATTTTTGTATTTTACCAAGGGTTGACAGGAGTAATGCGAGTCAAGGGCTCCGGGCAAAGCAAAATAAAAAAAAAAAAAAATCATCTTCACACCACCGACCGCCGACCTGTACTATAAGCAAAGAAACGTGGAGATTTATCGAAAAGCGTGTAAATATTTTTGTAGAAAGGCTTACCAACGTATAAGATGGGATGGTGCCTGGGGCTTCATAGCCCAGGAACTGGGAATATTATCAGTGAAATTAATTTCCTTTGCAAATAAATCGTAACGAATGGAGTCTCTCCCTAGGGGGGATTGTGTTTGCTTTAGAAGTGATTAGTTTTCAAGGTAAATTGAAAAGCAGGGTCTACTAAAATAAACACCTGAATCCAAGAGATAACCTCAGCGTAAAGCTATAGATAACTTAAACATCAATTATCGAAATATTACAGCAAACAAAACATAATTTGTCCGTGTTGATAACGGAAAGCAAAAGCAATATGTTACTTGGGCTGGATAACATAATTAGATTCATAAATTGTATCTATAAGTGATGACTTGCTCCGGAATGAATAATTCAAGGCTACCATACTGCCACCGAGAGAGTTCTGCATGAATTTCGGTGGTAGACCGACCCTCCTTGGAAGAAAAAATTGGCTAAAAGAAATCAGCACGTAAAGACGGGACGGGACGGCAAAAACTCGAATGAAGGTTAAATTGGAACAAATCAATCATAAAATATTTATTCGCACGATGCTACTGGATGCTGGATGGCATCAAGAGCTGTGTTCAGTGGAGCTCATGATATCCATCTGAATTCCCAAAAATTTATCTAATGTATACGGCTGGCGGGCGGCGGCGGCGGCGGCGGCGGCGACGACGGTGGTATGCTTTTACAGGTATTCCTGAGACCCATCGTATTTATGGGGAAGCGTACCTTAGTAACTTAACGGCCAGGAAATTGATTTTCGTTATCGATACTTGGGTCATGAGGGTTCTGCACCACGTCTTTTTCTTTTGGGGGACCTATTTGCTTAAGCGAGAAACTTTTTTATTGCTTTATTTTTTTTGCAGTCGAAAGAAGAAAAACCTTAAATTTGATTGCTTAAGCTGATTTTCATCTAGCTCTTAACAGGTTTAGAAGTGGAATTTGTAATTGTATGGTAATTCGAGGAATTGAATTCGTTTATCTATAGATTAGCATCTTTTTTCGTGTGTATGTATGTGTTCAAAAGAAAATTTAAGAAGTGTAGCTTTGAAAATTTAGATTCATTTTATGCAAACGATTATTTTTCATTGTTTGTTTGTTTTGAAGGATATCCAAAATGTTAATTTTAATAAAACATTGAATATGTATCTGCATCATATAATGCCCTTATCAGTGATGATAACTTAACAAAAAAATTTATATTGTAGTAAGAAGGATATGTAGCTATCTAGAGATGTAATTTATAAAAACTAAATGAAATTGAAAATTAAATTAATAACGATTCAAATTATTAAAAAATTATTGTATACATATATTTAATCAAAAATACAAAATGAATACAAATTAAACTTCCCGGTCAATTTTTGAACTAATTTTTGCTCACCTAGTTCTATTGCAGCCATTCTACACGAAAACGAACAAAAAGTGCTTGTTTTGAACGCACCCATCTCCGACTTGGATGTAATTTTCACAGTTTATATGGAATACCAAAATAGTTCACACGTGTTTTTTTGTTTCCCCTACTACATCCCAACATCCGCTAGGGGGTTAGAAATTTTCGTGATTTTACGATAAAACGTTATTTTCAAAAAATCATTTCTCGAGAACGGAGTAACCGATTTTTCTGATTCAAATACCAAATGAAGACTAATACTTTATAATTTCCATAAAAAAATATAGCTGCTCAAAACGAAAAAAAAAATCATTATTAGGTAATAGTATTTCGTGAATATACGGTAGGTATACAGTGATTTTAAAAATTCTTAAAAAAAAAACAACTTTGCGTGGGAGGGACACCGTAGAGAAATGCTGTTTTTTAGTTGTATTTCTGGTATTCGGAAGAAAAAGATTGAAAAAAAATTTGGCTGGTGGTTCGGGAGACTGGAGGACTGTAAAACCTAAGGGTTGTCCAAAATGGGGCATATGAAGTCGCAAATTAATGAGGGAAGATAGTTTGATCGAGTGGCGGGGTTCTTTTTTGATCCTGACGTTTCTACCGTGCACTTGGGTCATATACAACCCCTTCTTTTATTTTGCATATGTTTTGCCCGTTCCTTCTTTCTTGTATTAGCGGTCTGTTGTGAACGTTTTCCTGTTAAGGTGGCCGACGTAACGGTTCTTCGCAAATACGATATTAAAATAAAATCATTTTTTTACTCAAAAATCAGCCATTTTCCACTTTAAAATGGATTGGTTTCAATTATTTTCGAACTTTTTTCGAAAATAATAATTGGATTTAAAAACTAACTAGATATGTTATTAGGAGGCAATATGTAGATGCGATTTCATTCAACAAACATGTTTTAACCGTTATATTTAAAAATTTTATAGAGCTTCTTCTGTGCTGGAAGACGACCAAATTGAGCTTTTTTCGGGTAACCTCGAATTACCTTGATCCAGCAAAATCGATATCTCTGTGTGAATATTGGTTGGATATGAAAAGTTTTTTTTTTTACAATATAGCTAATAAATGCTGCAATAATAAGGGTAAAGTTAAGAGGTAGGTCCAGTGGGGTGGGGTGGAGATAAAAACGACAAAATTTTCGGATATTTTAAAACAATAATTTTTTTTAAATCAATTTCTTAGTTCGGAAATTATCTAGGAGGGCTAAATAGGGGCAGTTATTTACAACCCTTATTTGTACTAAAAGCAATTCTTTTCACTAAAAATCGATGCAATTCTAATTACAGAATCTAAGATGATTTCTGTAACATTCTAACGTTTCATCAGCTATGACATTATTTTCAACGCCATCTTTCTGCTAAATTTTGCAACGTATATGTCTTTTTTTCTCTTAAAATTATCCATTATCTATCATTTTTCATTTAAGTAAAACCGCAATTCAATATTCCGAGCCGTTTAGGAATAATTAACCAAATTGGATTGCATGGTTCGCTAAATTACTTTTAAATTAAGATGCTACAGAAGAACCACCACCTTTTATCCCCGGTGAAATTACAACTTGCTCCAATAAAACCGAAAACCTTCACAATTTTTCATACATACTCGTAGATAGAAAAGGTTTCTAGTTTCATAATAAAAATAAAAAAAGGGCTAGAAGTACTCTTTAGTGAATAATACTATAAAAAAATACTATTATTAACAATAAAGCGAACGATTTTGGTATTCGGTACAATTTGTGAAAGTTTCATCCAAATCAGAGATGGTCGGGTTCCAAGGTGGCTCTCATGGCTCTAAAATTTCAGTAACATCTCGCTCATATGCGAATTAAATAAATCGTTCGGTTTCCAAAAATAAGAAAAAACAACAATCTTTTGATTGATGTACATTTATTTATTACTTTTATTAATTTTGTAACCGAGGTCAGCTTTTGCCAAACCTTTTCCGTCAAAACTTAAGTTAGACTGACTTAATTATTCGTTCATAATAATTGTCTACAAATCATCTTTACATATTTGTCACGTACAAAATGAAATCTGATCGCTAAGAATGGCAAGGCAAGATATATTCATAAGAAATATGTTGGACAAGGCCTGTAATGAGATCGTAGTTATAATGTCGAAAATTAAATGTTTTAAGTTTGAAATTATTTAAATGTGGGAAAGTTAAATGTTTTAAATTTGTTCTGCTTTTGCTGAATCTACATATTTCCTTTGAATTTCTTGGAAATTCGTATCTTCTATTTTGTTGGAATCAGACCATGATCTAACTCGCGTGATCATGTGATCATGTTGATCTTTATCAATCCGATTTGCCCTTTGCATTGTAGCCATTTATTGCCCCGCTTTTCTTTATATTTTTACCTGAAACCCCCGCTAAAAAGAGCAATATTTCTTTGAATGTCATTTTCTCGAAGTCTGTGGGATTTGGATGTCTGGTGTTAGTTTCATGTTGCTATACATATGAAACGTCGAAAAAAAACGGTTGCGGTAGATATCGCATTTTTTCACCCGTGTATTTGTTTTTTTCATCTCCATCAATCTCGGAGTATTGCTTGAATCTATTCCCTCATTACGAGTAC
Source organism: Dioctria rufipes (assembly GCA_963924295.1). Lineage (NCBI taxonomy): Eukaryota > Metazoa > Arthropoda > Insecta > Diptera > Asilidae > Dioctria > Dioctria rufipes. The sequence goes on along the minus strand of OZ002741.1, from coordinate 246,920,739 downwards.
ATATGTCTTGATATACAGGGTGTCACGTCCATAAGGTATAATTTCGTACTGGATGGTAGCGTACGTCAATAAAAGCAAAAAGCTGTTCTCCCCAACCTCTTCTTTGGGTAGCCACCAAAACGGGAAGTCTCTTATATCTGCCTATATTTCCCAAAATAATTAGCTAAATTAGTGGAGCTTTTCTTATTTGATAGTCAAGAATCTAAATTTTTTCATGTGGTATACTTAACCGTTTTCCTCTAGGCTACCGTTGGATATATACAAATTTTTTAATTCACTATTTCGGTATCGTTCATATATGTAGCAGACTTTACAATTTTAAGGATATTTGAAGAGAGACAGAGTGTGAATTTTATATTCGTACACCTTTTGAGGCAGCTGGTTTCGATTAGTAGGTATTATCACAACATTTTCTAGAAGTCTAGAATTCCTGTATTATAAAACATGCTTTCATTTTAATTTCTCTTTTGTTTATAGTGCAAATATTGTGTTTATTGCGTAGATTTCGTAAAAAAAATTGTTATCCCTATGTTTTAGTATACTTGAAAATCTGAACATTTTCTCATTAAGTATATATGTATGTACAATTGCATATACAGTTTGTGGCTAACAAAACTACACTCTACAAATCTGTCCATTTACTCCCAACTATTCTGCATAGCAACTCAGCAAGCTAAACCTACAGGCACCTGATATTTGCCTCCGCAACGTACCGTATTTAACTTATTTTCCTCTTCCAAATCTCGAATACCCATTCTGTTTTCAACATTATCCGACCAAGAAGTCCTGTTCAAAAGATCCCCTCTGGATACTGAATGTGCGCTGATTTCAGGACTAATTAGAACACATTCAAACATCACAATTGTCGACGAACATATTTGTTCGTGGTTATAGTTGCAATTTTGAAAATTAGACACCCTTAGATAACCCGCTTAAACTTCGGTTCGACTAGCTCCCTTCAGATAAAAGGTTGGTCAGTACCTCTCCGCTCGCTCCCCTCTCTCACCCAATCTAGTAGTTCAATTGTGCTAGCAGGATTTGTTTGCTATCCAATGCTGAACCCAGAGCCTCATGTCCACAACAGGATAATTTCGTTTACTGTAATCGTATCAGTGGTACGAAATAATGCTAACTTGGGTGGAGTATCTCCGGAGAGGAGAGTAATTTCATTTCGGTACACATCATTGAAAAATATAATCCTGTTTTGCCCAGGGGTTAAGTTCTTTCTTGTAAAGCCCTATGGACCAAAAATTTCAATAAAATCTGTTCCTTTGAGGGAAGGCTCGCCTCATAAGCCAACAGGACGTTTTGTGTTCCATTTTCTGGTTGCTTTTATATCGAAAACCAAAACTGAAAGAGAAGTGAATACAGTACCTATCGGGAAAAGGATTTTAATAATAGCGTGAGTCTCGTAATATAATTTGGTTCTTTTTAGGGGTATAAGGCGATCATGGTCGATTGCACTTCCAAAGAGTGATTGAAAGCTTGAATGGTTCTGCCATAGTCAGCATCGATCACCTCGCCGCTCTGTTGGTTGGTTTTAATTAAGCTTGACAAAGCCCACACTTACTATGTATGAAGGAAGAAAACGGGATAATGAAATTGTTCCAGTAATCTAATAGGAATTTCATTTTTCGTCCAAAATACGGGAGAATTCTCAATGGAAATATGGAATAATCTTTAGTAAGGGGAGAATATGGTGGAAAGATTAATTTTACTGGAGCCCAGCTTAAGGAAAGTGGAATTATTTTGTTCCTAATTGAATATCTTGGCGGTTATATGAAATATTTATGTGTCAAGGGAAATGTATTTCCTGGGGAATAGGTACTGCTAAGAAAATAAAAATAAAAAAAAGAACTGAAAAAATATGGTTCCTGGCTTCTAGTAGGATATTGTGCAGCTTTACACACTTAGCTTTAAAAAAAAAAATTAATCTCCTTTGAGAACAATTTTATGTCATGACCCATGACAATTTTATAAAAGCTATTCAAATCTAACCCAAGTTGTTAATGCAGTTTATGTTCTGTGTTCGTTTTACCACAACCATCTCTAGATGATTAGAGCCAAAGCTGACGGATATCTTCTCTGAACTATTTACTTTGATTAAGTAATACTTGATTAACTTCGGTACAGATTTGGAGACACGATAAACCAAAATAATTTATTGTACATATATTAGAGTATCTACCTACAAACAAACATTAAAAAGGCGTTCATAGCTTTTATGTTTGTAACAAAATGTATAGCTAGATAGTGGATACCTGTGTACATGGGAATTATAGGGAATGAGGAGGCGCACTTACTACCTAGGTCCGACCATTGTTCTCCCTTTTTTCGACTAGGACCTTCAGTTGGCGTTGCCACCTCAGTGATTGGGTCCCTCATCAATGTGGATGTTCATTAAAAATATCAGTAGTGATGGGCAAACCTGGGTACTTACAGTTGTATGAAACATTTTCTTGATGCACAGGAAGTTCACTGGTTTTCTTTTGGGGCACGGAAATGGTATCATCACTGACCACAGCCGGGCTGATTTACGAAGTTGTTGAGTGAGTCTGTCTTGCCTGGAATGTGGGGTTGAGACAATCGAGCACTTTCTGCGCACTTGTCCGAACTTAAACTGGTGCAGACGGGATACTCTTGGGTCTGCCATTCTATCTACGGATGAGCATAAAAAATACCTCACCTGGACCTGATGCATTTCATTAAGAAGACAAAAAGGTTTTGGTGAGACGTCTTGTTTTTCATCAGGTTAGCACAATGGGCCCACTTACTCTCCGTGCTTGGGATTCTTCATCCCCTGTCTTGAATAAAACATCTTTCTCTGAGCTAATTCATTTAATAAAAACTCAGTTTAAACTAGTTTTATTCCAAACTGAGAAATTTATTTAAAACGCAGAAATGAAGCATCGTGTGTATTTCTGGTGCCAGTAGATGCTTGCTTGTATAAGTATTAAAATCGCAGCAAAAAATATAGATAGAAAAAATGACTATTCTAGATTTCAAATCCATTGGATAATGAGAGGATTACCAACCCTATGAGCTATGAAGATTCTTATTCCCGAGTTCAAGGAACTTTCTCTGATTCCACAGCAACACAATGGTACTTTTTCAATCTGATGCCCACCTGTGTAATCATCAACCATATTTTGAATTTACTTTAACTGATATATAAAAAATATTTTGCAGAATTAATCCTTTACATCGCTAACAGTGAAAGGACAACACATTCAGGTTGGTCGACGTTGAATTCTTTGGAATATGCCAAAACCAATAGGTGTTTCCTTTAAAGGTCACATCAGTATTCGCTCATATAATAAGCTACGGGGACTCTTCTCCTTTTATGATATTACCCATAACAATGTGAATTCAAAAACCATTATTCATGGGTAAGATATGAAATGCCCTTTTTCGTATTTTCTTTTTAAATCAACCTTCTGTGGGAAGGAACATAATAAATAAAAAGGGATTTTGGAAAAATATTTTCATATCGTCCATGATAATAATAAGAGACCGCTTTATTTCTATTTACTTTTTTAGCTCCTATGAGAGCCCCCAATCGATACTCTCCCCCTCCATTTATTTATTATCTGAAGTTAAAAATCCATTGGGAGGCTGTAAATAAAAGATAATCCCTGCAATAAACATGAGAGGATTAAATGTTGAAACGATTTTCGGCTCTGGTTTGTAGTAGAGTTGGCTTGGGCAGTCTATCCAATGGAGAAGTAAAATAAAATTTACCCAAGGGATTTAATGATATATTTTATTTTGAAGCGATATGTTGGATTTTTTATTTTCCTTATCGTTATTGTAATTGGTTCCTTTGGTGTAAATTTGTCTGCTTGTTTACGACACTAATTAAAATAAACAAAATAAATATTGATAAATAGTAATTTATCACGAAAAACTGCTGTAGGCTTATTATTATTTGAATATAAATTAAAACATATTTTTTGTGTGTAGATTTTACAGAAGGAAATATATTCAGATATTGATTGAAATTTGTATGGGATTCATTTGTTTTGTATTTTTGTTAGGAGACTGTGTTTTATTATTTTATTTTAACCTAGTTACAATTGCAACCTTTATACATATAATTTTTTAATTATTATTTAAATCATTCATCGCTCTATCGCAAAGAAAATAAATAAACTTTTAGCACGTTCATTTGAGTTACATGAGTGTCATATCTGTGAGATTCTTCTTTATTTATATTTCACGTAGTGGAATTGCACATAATCTTAGATAAAGTCCTAGTCAAGGAAAGGATAGAGAGAGTAGTAGTAGTAGTATATAACCTCAAGAAGTGTGACTTACATAAGTGGTGGTAAGGTCAAGAATTTTGGGCAACTATTTCCAAGTTAATCTGGATTTGCCTAACGAAATCCATGAATTAAAAAAAATCGATTTCTCATAAGTATGATCTAAGTTCTTTCGTATAAAGGAAAGGCCCCTACTCTCAAATGCCGAAAGGGCAGTGTGTATATTGCGCTCATGACGATATTGGGAGGGCGTCTGGACTGGTTCTTCCCGTTGTTCATTGGCATGTGGGCTGAAAGTGGGAAACTGGGATAATACCAGAGCTTCGTTTTCCAGAAAGGGAATCGTGAATTGAGGGAAGTGCCTTAACGAGCCTTCGACGGTTCTCTCACTAATAAGGAAGCTGGCGAGATTGTTTACTTTCCTGAACCTGATATTGGGATGAAGTATTCAATTGGGAGGTACACTACTGTCTTCCAGCCCGAAGTCTTCTCCATCGCAATGGCAGCGAAGATAGACCTTAATATGGAGATCAAGGGAAAGGACATTGCATCCATTCGGAGAGTCAGGAACCTTGATGGCTCTGAGTGGCCCTCGGATAATATCTAAGCTACTGCGGGTCGCCTAGATCGCCTGTGGGTAAGCTGTGTCTCCCAAACAAAGTGTCTCTTCATTGCCACAGATCGCTTTACGCTCATCTATCATGGATGGAAGTTGTTGACAAACCTGAGTGTTTGTCCTGCCTGGAAGGAGAGCCTGAGATAATCGAACACTTTTTGTGTGCGTGTCCGGCCTTCGCCCGGTGCAGGCTGGATACTCTAGAGTCCGCCCTTATATCTGTGGATGAGCTGAAAAACCTGCCTCACCAAGACCTAATGCGCTTCATTAAGAGGACAGGAAGGCTTTGCTGATGGATTTTCTGGGATAGTAGCACAATGGCTTCCGTGCTTGGTATCTCTCTTCCCCCCGTTTATATGAAAAGCAAAAGTAAAAATTAAATTGTATTTTCTAGCCCAGGAACGGACAGCTTTTGTTTAATTGGTTGGGAACATCTCTCCGGTATTTTGCTAGCATATTTTTTTGCCAAATTGTTCAGTAAGGAAGGATCTATATACTTGGAAGAAAGTTGTAATTTAATCGATGAACTTTTAAGTTTGTTTTTTCAATCATAAGTAAATATGTGTCGCATCCCATCTGAATTTGTTCATATGAAGACGGTTGAATCTGGAGTGAATCTTAACTTTTTATATTTTTGGTACTATGTACATACTTCATTTACTTAGTACTTACACTAACAGTGACAATTATATGATTATAAATGCTGGCGTAGAATGGAAAACAAAACACTTAAGTAAACAATTGAACCTAGTTCGCATTTTTAAAGTCAAACAGCATCTGCTTAAATTATACGTTAGCGATAATAGTAAACAGAAAAAAAAGATTGTCCTAAATTGTTGGAGAATAAACTGGAGAAGTTCCGTCTACGACCGACAAAATAGCAAAATCGGAATGCAAGACTTGTTCTGGTAAAATAATAGATTTTGGATTTTAATCATTCATAGATGTAGGAAAATTACTGTCGAGTCATTGATTCTTTCCCTACAATTATCTCGTTTATTTTAGAAACTATGTACTATGGCACCATCTTAATGGAGCCATATATCCTACTCGGGTATCAAAAAATCTTGTATCATGAGTTTATCGTATCTAAGGAATAGCAACAAATATGATAAGGAATGATAAGGAATAACTACAAATCGGAGCGAAATGTTTTGTGTAGGGACGATCTTGGGATACCCAACTGTGGGGAACGTCATGGAACGGATATTTTAGGAGATATGTCTATATTCTCAGCAGGATATATTAAGCTATTTTAAAAAAAGTATAAGGGCTTGCACGCCTAGGTGTAACCGGTTCCATGCATACTTGCCCATGTGCAGCTTTAGATATTATACTGGATCTGCTTCCGCTGTATTGCATGCTATAAGGAAGGCTATCATCAGTGCACTAAGAGTGTAAAGGGTAAATATCTTGAGCACAGGCAATCAGGAATGTCCTCCAAGAATTTCACCTTAATCTCAGGCGTTTTACCGAAACGCCATAAGTTTGAAACACCATTCAATGTGATCTGAGGGAGCTGTAAACATTGGCATTCTGGTGAGTTACTCTTTGAAAAAATGATCTTTTAAATGGTTCACGGATGGATCCAAAATGAAAGGTAGAGCAGACAGAAATCCATGACATAGAAGTCTCGCTTGCGAAATTATTCATAAGAATATCCGTGCGGTAAAAATATATATAATATCAGACAGCCAAGAAACACTACAAGCATTAACTTGGCTTACCCTTGAACATAAGCTGGCTGGGTCTTACTGTCTTGAAGCAACTAGCCGAAACAAATAAGGCTACACCGATTTGGGTGCCAGAACATAATGTACCTTAAGGGCAACAATATTGCGGACCGCATTGGAAGGAAAGGAGCCCGAACTAGGTTTGTTGGCCGTAAGCATACTTTTGGACACCCAAAGAGCCACCTTTCGGCACAAAGCACGTCCTGTGTAACTATGATACTCTGCGCTGTATAAAGCTAAAATATCTGGAAAAGGCAATCCGGTTATAAAAGGATGTTGCAAAGATAGCCCCAAGAACGTTATAGGTTTTGTAAAACACTTCAAACTCGAATGGGTGCCCTATGGCACTTGGGAGGTATTGTCACAAAAAATCTTACAGGTCGCAGTGACTTGATGAGGGGCGGTAACTCTGGATGCATCCCGCATTTTAATAGTAATAATGATAAATATTTTCAGCAACACGTGCAAGGTTTTCCAAGAACCGAATTGTTCGGAGTACCTTTTCCTTGCCAATGGTCTTCAGTGAATCCCATATGGTCTGAGAGTAGGTGTTTGTTAATGCTGAAATAGCCGCTGTGTTATTACAATAGACAACTCCATAAGAGAGAGAGAGAGAGAGAGCGAGTGAGAGACCGAGAAGAGAGAGAGCAATCTGAACTGTCATATTATTTATCGTAAATAAATACTTTCGAAATATTAAATTTAATACCCTCTACATAAAATTTCAGATTTACAAATTTTTCACCTAATAAGTTCTTGAGTATCTTCAGACTCGCGGTATTCCTTTTCTAATGTCGCATGTTTGTAACTGTTTACAAAATTTCAGAAATTCATAACATTTCGCAAAATTAATTTATCTAAGATCGAAACATTTTCTGAATTGTTTCTACGTCACACTAACTCAACTATGATGTCCTTCTGGAAGTGTGAAGGAATACGGTGCTACTGTTTTGCTTTCAGGACGTACATGTACATTATTACTGCCATCAAGGGGATATGTCACGTAATTTATGGCAACATTAATCATGATTCTGGCATTACAAGGCAGGTGTCAGAAGAATATGCTCATGTCGTTCTCATCTTTACACTATTCTGAAAAGGCAGAGATATTCCTGAGATTTAAATCAGTATGGATCCGCCATTTAATTAGTTGGCTTAGTTTTTACATTAATCTTTCAGAGATTACAATTATAAGATAATCATTTTATGTACCTCTGCGGTGAGATTAAAGAGAAAAGTTTTTCTTAAATTTGACGTGTCAAAATTTAGATAGTCGATTTTGCACCCACTAATCATTGCCCAGTCAAATTTAAACTTTGCATACTTATGAATTCATAGCTTATGACAAAAAAACAAAAAAACAGTTATTCTTATGTGTTTAATTCTCCCACGCTTTTGTTTGTTAATCAGAGATAAATCTTGTAATCGATTTTTCAACCACTTTCAAACTATCTGAGAGATTGAAAATTTTGCAAAATAATATTTTTTAGATGGCAATGCAAGTGAAGAGTGAAGTTGCACTATTCACATTCAAATTAAAAAAATTTTCTATTCTTTATACGAATTGTGCCTATGCCTGTCATCTTTAATATTGATGAGTAGCAAATTCGATAGTACTTAGTATATTTACGAAATTCAACTTATATATAGCGAAAAAGTAGCAATCATGGGTCTTCTGATGTGTTATGTTAAGTACTTTATAAGCCCTTATAAGCTCACAACAAAAGATGCTCAGGACGAACTCGTTTTTCATTATACAGCAAGTATCCGAAAGTCTCAAAAACTCCTTTCCCGAACAGATTTTTTTATCCATATTATAGGTTATAAAGTAATAAAATTAAGAATCCTTTTAAAAAATCATTTGCTTCAAAATCCGCACTAAAAATTTTCCTTTCTCAAAAGCTCTCTAAAGTTTATTTTCGTTTTGCTTTTTATTAAATTGTAATAATAATAATATTACCATTGCCCTCTACAAACTGCCCCATCATCCTTCCAGCTTAAATAGATCGTCTAAACTCGCCGATCAAAATGACTTAACTGATTATTAGGCATAAGATTGTGATGTAACAGTTTAAATGCCACATCAGCATCTTTATTGCATCTTTTAGATCGACAACTGTAGACTTCTTTCCAAGTTTTCCCTTCCATAACTCCCAAAATCACCTCGAGGTATGTTAGCCATCTAATGTATCCAGTAAACTCTGCAGGGCTTAGTAAACACATCACGGAGCGCGCGTTTAGTTAGTGTACTAAAAGGTATGTGAGGGGGTCTGTTCAAAATAAAAGCATCTTGCAACCAAGTTCCAGGAAGTATTCGTTTGTATTTGAGAGTTTTCGGAGATATAAATAACATCTCCGGGAACCGTCAGTTGATGTGTGTCTGCTTCGAAACCTCCAGCATTACTGAACACTAAATCTGTTAATTCAGGATTGAACCTGATTGGAATTGATGCGAATTGTGTAACCTCCCACTTAAGGTGGAATACTGGCCTGATTTTGGCCAGGTCTGGAACGTAGAAATTAGATACTGTGGCCAGTCACGAGAATAATGTGGTAGAACACAGAGTAGGTACTAATACGCACCTATTCCGAGCCCTCCCAGTACATTCATCCAGAGCTGAGAAATGAATGTGTCTCTTTAACAAAACATTCTTTGGATGCACGCACTAGGAGATACCTTGATTTCACAACCAAGTTAGTGAGACCTAAAGCACCTTCCTTGACTGGTAGACATAGCGGGATTTCAGCAACCTATCGACTTCCGCCCTAAAAGACGTCTGTAGCTTTTACTTGAAGAAGTTCTATAAAGCCTTCACCAATGGTCTTAGATTTTAGCAGATGTGTAATGAACGAGGTAATAAATAATTTATCACGACTGCCCTTCTCATTAAGGTTAATGGAAATAGTCGACTATGCTATGGGCTTACATTTCTACAGAGTTTCTCCAGAGCAGCGCGGCTAGTATTTGATTTACTCTCGTGTCCGATATATGTACCTTAATATTTCAGGCATGTATTAGTCCATTGGGTTCAGTGGAGTATCTGTATGATCTCTCTACCTTCCATGCCACAGGCCTTGACTCCTACTAAGCTTAATCTTGGCGCCTATTTACGGTCATATTGGGCGTAAACAATACGTGCGACCGATAAAGCTTAATTTCAGATGAACTGAAGATTCCTCGAGCTTTTGACGAATATTCGCGAGATAGGAGCTAGAGATTGACTACCTGGGCTAGATGTTATTAAAAGCTGTGCTAGATGCTGTCAAAAGCCTTGTGCTGCTTCGATGAAAGCATAGCCATCTGTACACCTGTCTATTCTTTGTAGAAAAGAAATGTTCGGATACCTTGATATTGACGAAGTTTCAACGACCAGGTACACAATAGAACATTTCGGTTGAACTACCACTGAGCGAAGTATCGCCTCTAATGTTTCGTCTAGTCGTCAGGGGATTCCTGTTTTCTGATCTGTCTTGATCGGGCTGTTTAATAATAATATCACTCATGTTAATCGTGTTGGTTGTCTGATCCTCTCTGTTTTAACTCATTTTTGTTTTTAATACGGATATGATATGATATTCATAAAAGTTGACTCGACAACTAGTTCTGAATTTTTCGAGAGGATTTATAACTTAAGTGTATGTAGATAAAAAAATTTATTTAGTCGAATAGTTGATTTTTCTGATTTATCGACGGGATTATTGCGTCATGTTATGAAATTCGATTGCCAAAGTGATCGTCGTAATGAAAATAGGAACTTCATCACGTTTGAATAATGTAAAAATTGAATGAAAGGCTAAAGTGGATGTGATTTAGTAGAATTTGAATTATTCAGTAATGAAAACGCTTGGATTATAAAATAAAAAAGAGTCCAATTCTCACTATTTTTCTAAAACTAGAGTCTTCATTCCAGTATGGAATTGACCAGAAGTTGACCTCTATTTCTCACATAGACATCTCCTTGAGATTTATCTGCTTCAAAGTATTTTACGAAATAGTGCTGTATCGTGAAGGAAAAGAAGTTGATAATTCTCCAAATCGAGAGTCATACGTATTCCAAATCCAGTTTTACTCGTTTTTGTTCCAAGAACTTTGTATTCGTTGCCCAACTCCATTTGAGAAATCTTCATGGATTGTAGGTCTTCCTTCTTGCTTCTGGTACCTAGTGAATCTGATTCAGCTCCTGTATTTGCAGGGACGCATTAAAATCCAGTTGAATCCTATTGTAAACAAAGTCGCACAGCAGAATAAATAGTTCAAACTTAGCACGTAATTTAATAAATTAAATTGAATGATTTATGCTGCTGTTTTTTTGTGTAATTTGTACAACCTAATTTCCGAGTTTGTGCTTGAAACAGGAAAACTATTCATGAATTCACTCTGTTATGAGATCATTGTATCATATTATGAAATTCGAATGGAAAAAATTTTAAATAGGAAGTGAAACCAGTCCATAAATTCTGTTATGTATTTTATTTACTCAAAAATTTATCAAATACATATATCTTATATTAGACAAGAAGTGTATTCTGATAGAAACCCCATCCATTTCACGTAAGCTTTATCTCCGCTCTCCTTTAAAATTTCCTTCACGAAATATAGGTTTAGGTGTTTAACTCTCAGCAGTTCCTGTGATAGGATATCCTTGATAATCTTCCAACAGATATGTGATGGGATTTGTGTTTTGAACTTTAGTAGCAATTTTAAAAATTACAGTTGTTCAGTTTGATGTGTATCTTTTCTCAAATGCATGCTTGTATTTGCTGATGTGTACAAAATCCCCAACTTTATACATTGTAGGATCAGCAATTTTTACGTGGCTGTATATAGTTGAAAGCAGTTGTTTTTCATTGGACGCATTGATATCACGAGGTCTCGTTTTTTTAGTTCGATGTATTTTTGTGTTGTATCAGTAACCAGTTTCTCTACCATACCAACCTACCCGTTCAAGCTAAATTTCTTCCACATTATGTTCTTCAGAGTTCGTTTATATCGTTCCACTACTGAATGTTTGAGGAAACTGTACCTAGAGTAATGATATGATGCTTAAATAGCCTGTTGTAGAATTCCTTTCCATCATTAGTCTGCGGAATTTTACGTGTACATCTTTTGCATAATAGATTGCATGGCATCTCCTACCTGCACACTAATATTTCTTTTAATGGAATTACCCATGCTTACTTAGAGATGGTGCCAAAGACAGTCAGTAGGTAGCAGTAGTCCTCATGCACATCTGTATAGGGAACCATTTCTACCAAGCTATCAAAGGCTTTTGAAATATATAGGGATACGATTGTGGAAACAAAGATTTCAAGAAAGTCAGGAAGCATTTACACTGGAAGCTTTATTGCCGAGGAATTATGAGGTGATAAGTTAAATACTATAGTTAATTCATTAGTTTGGTGTCCATGACGGATTTGAAGATTTCGAAAGAATAAAAGTGATTTCATTTGGACAATAATTTAAGGGATCGAGGTACCGACAAAAAAATTAAAAATTATAACGGCAATTATAACAATTAAAATTATTTAACGTGAAGGAAACTAATGAACGTTAATACGTGCAATAGGTGTATACCTAGAGCAGCTAGAATGAAGTACAAATGTTCATTTATTTAAAACTTCATCAAAGATCCGATTACCGAGTTTACAAAAGTGAAATATAACCAGAATGCCATATTCATAATGCAGAGTGGAGTACAGTGGCAACTGGCATCCTTTTTTCGCACGCAGTAGTCCATATGGCTATCTCTGTTTAGCGCAGAGTATCGCAGAGTGGAGCTACATGAAAATAGCTTCTATTATAATTTCACGCTGGCATTTCCGAAATCTAACAAACAGGAATTTCGAACTACTAGGATGTAGATGGCGTGGAAAAAGCTCCATACTGTGTTTTTTATCATAACTAGCATGTTCTAATGTTATTTTCTGATTTAAAATTTTTTATGAATGCTAGTGAAAGCCAAGAAGTATTTTTTACAGACTTTATGATTTAAAAACAAACAAAATTGCGTAAAGTTTGTCTAGTTTCGAAGCAATCTGTTGGTGCATCAGGTGATTCCATTTTCGAATTTCTTATTTTGACAACGAACGAAACGCATGTTGATTTGGCGTTGGAATTTCATACTGCGATATATTGTGAACAGCTTCGCTCTGGACTCAAAGCTCACTCTGCTCTACTCTGCATTGTGAATACGCCATAATAATGAGAACAGTATACATAAAAATAATAATGAAAAAGAAAAGTAACTTGAAAGATGAAAGTCAATGCAATCAAACTGACGACGGTTAAAGAGACGAAACATTGATGAAAACGGGAAACTTATTACTCCTTGTATACACTGAAATATAAAAACAACTCTGGAAGTTTTTCGTCTATTCTCAAGAGATTCTAATGGAAAGAGTTTAAGCCTGTCAACAGGGTTATCGCAATGAAGTCCACGTGGGGCAATCGGACAAATCTCCGCTGCACAGCCTCGATTCGATTTATGTATACAACAGACAAGGGAGACCAGACAGGACTGGTATACTTCAAAATGGGTCTAACGAATGTGCAGTAAAGCATTTTCGTTATGAATGGATCATTAAACTCTTTTGACCATCTTTTTACAAACCCCAGAGTAGCATTAGCCCTGGCCGCGATTGAATTAATATGATGTTCGAAGGAAAGACGAGTATTAAGGAAGAAACCCAAGTCTTTGGTTTTGTCAAGTCTAGTTAATGAGTATATCCATCTAAAGTATAATTAAATTCCAAAATGGCCTCCTTTTACGAGAAAAGGACATAGTAGTACATTTGCTAATATTAAGAGGAAGACAGTTAATAGCACACCATTTATGAAAGGTGTCTAAGTCCGAGTTTAAAAATCCACACTTGTTTTCATTAGAAACAATGCGGAATATTTTGGTATCGTCAGCATAGCAAAGAATTCTTGAATTGGGCAAAATCACAGATATATCGTTGATGCAAATTATAAAAAGGAGTGATCCAAGATGGCTACCTTGAAGTACGCCGGAAGTATTATCTGTTTAGTCAGAAAGAGCTGCGCGGAATATAACACACTGCAGAAATTAGTAAACTCTAAGAAATTAGTCGTAGTAGATTTACCATTCATAAAGCCAAGCTGAAAAGAGCATAGGAAAAGCTTGCAGTGAAAGTATAAGACATCGCAAACCAGGGCTTCAAATATCTTACCAATTCAACTTAAATTAGCGACAGGTCTGTAGTTAGAAATGTTGCACTTATTGCCCTTCTTGTGTAAATGAATAAAATAATCAAAGAAAGCTTCCACTGTTTGGGAAAAACACCACAAGTTAAAGATAAATTAAATAAATAACACAAAACAGAAACGATAGACGTAGCACAATGTAAAGAACGCCATCCGAACCGCCTGAAAAACTATCAGCTATGCTTGAAATATACTTGGAGACAGACGCTTCATCGAAAAACAAGTCCTCAGATGGAAGCTTCGTCAAATTATAACTAATATCGCAGTGGTTATCACAGAAAGAAGTTTTAAAGAAGTCACCAAAAAGGTTGGCAGTCTCTAAGGGATCCATACTGTCTAAGTTACCGAGTCGAAACGATGAACGGTATCCGTCACAGTTGCGCTTAGAGTTAACATACCTCAAAAATTGCTTTAGTTCAGCATGTAAAGTCGATCTTATTCTATATACATAATCGTTGTACGAGTCAGTCAAACACAGTACTGGGCAAGCGAATTAGAATAAATAACGTAATCAGCATCACTCCTTGAGGAACAGAGCCTACTCCAAGCTTTATTCTTTAAATGTTAAACGCTTCAAAGAGCCAGTGAACCACGGTTGCCAACTCGAACGAACAGGTGGTACACAGTGAGTATAACAAAGAAATAGTATGTTATAAAACGAGTTTACAGTTTTATCAATGTCGCGTTCACCCAGCGCACTGGTCCAATCACAAGCGGATAACCATTATAACAGTAGTTTTTATAAGCATTAGATGATGAAGTTACAGGATCAAAAAACAAAACTGTATGTGGTCCCGGATGACGATTTGTTTCAGGAACCATAGAAGTTAAACAACGCTTATCGAGAGTCCCATTGGGATCGGAAGAAAATACCAGGTCAAGAGATTTTCCACAGTCATAGTTATGCCGGTAGACTGCATTAGGATCCAAAAAATAATGTTGTCAATAAAAGATATGTCATGTTGAGGAGTCACTGGGAATAAAAGCAATAAGCCCTCATCGTTCAGAGAATGTTTCCAGTTAACACAAGGCAAGTTAGAGTTTCCAAAAAGCAATAATTCGTTGGCAGGTAGCAAAACTTCAGTAAGACTATCAATACATGAAGCCAGCACGTCAAATATTTCAGCCGATGAGTCTGGAGGGATGTAAACTGTAGCAATATATTCATTTTTGTGTGAGAGCTTGAGAGCCACACGTATAATCTCCAGATCATCGGACTCAACAAAATCGATTTACATGAATGGAAGTTTACGACGAACAGCCCAAGGCACTACACCTCCAACAGCAGAGACAAACGATGCCGGTAATCGATTCGAAACACCAAGAAATTGCGAACAAAAAACTCTACAATTGACACCTTTTCACAGAGCCATATCTCGGTCAAGCAAATCACGTCAAAACAGGAATACGTCGAGCTTATAAAAAGGCGAGTCGTCTTTGAGCGGAGACCAGTTACATTGGCATTGTGGACGGAGATTTCGTTAACACGTTTTTTGCCGTAGAAGAAGATTCAGAGAGTCCATTTGGAATAAATTCACGCATAATAGAATTGCGGGGCCATATATCAGGAGAAAGGACCGTCTGAAACAGATTTTCCGGAACCAAAATTCTGCAGGACGCAGACAATTAGCTTTTCTCGCGATCATGTCGAATAGATAATTTTTGCATGCAATCAAAGAGCTTGGACTGTCGATACGTGATGAAATATGTCTATCAATGGTGGTGTCAGGATGTACTCTAGATGGGAAGACACATTTAGGAAGCCTAGCTAGCCGCAACGTAACAACGTATGCAATTATAGCCGGGGTATCATTGGTGAAGGCACTATTCGAAACTGAAGTAGACCGCAATATACTGATATCCGAAATTGAAACTTTTGTCCCTTCGGCAAACATTTTTCCTACATTCGGAAATACCACGGTAGATGAAATCCTGCCAATGGAGTCCATATTAGTATCGAGAGAAACCTCATGTCGAGCTAAAGAAAAACATGAGGCACTATAAATGTGATTTCGACTGTTCCGATGGACCATTTGTTTCTGACGATGAACCACCTTCGCTGAGGAATTATTCTCAGAGCAGGGAGGAGTTAAAACATGCGAATCCTGCTGAGTAGATGAAGACTGTTGGCGCTCAGGCTGTATAGTTCCAAAGGTGTGAGACTCTCTTATAGAAAATTTTCCAATATGATGAACCCAAAAGTCTGCTTAATAGTGCACCTGATATCCTCAATGATAGGCGAAGCTGGCCTACCGTTAACACTGGACGTCAAAGGCGCATTACATGTGGCTACCACAGGGCGAATATCGTCCAAAAGAAATTTTCAATGCGATGTCATGAGTTTTTTCCTGTACCGCAATCGAATTAGAATTCAACGTGTCAATCAAGCTGAGAACATTCTCCATCTTACAATTCAATGTGAGTACATCGTCATAAAATTGTTGATTTTATCAAGCATAAGAGACTGGTCCCCAGAGATTGCCTCCGAAAACTTTTCATGAATCTTAGGACGTGACAAGGCTTGATCTCAGAGCATTCACTGCAGGTGGTGTGGTCAGAAGACGAGTATATCGCTTCAAGCATGTTGCGTGCAAAACATTGCCACAAATACCGTCGAATACTTAAATGTTAGTTTATGAAATATAACGAAAAATATGTGAAAAATATGTAAATATCAGAATTTTCACAAAAGTGTACATATAATTTACAATTTGTTTGCAAGAGAGTACCCTTAATAATGTTGTAAACATAGCACTTTTAATAAAAATTGTTTAGTCTCTTCGCTAATATTTGAGTTCCATTCGAATCACTTTCACTCATAGAAGTTGCTCTAATAAATTTCAGTATACTTAGGAAGTGATCAGTGGGATAAACGGTTTATGTCTATGGTGTGAACAATTTGTATTATTATAGCTTATGTAAATAAATAAACGGAAGAGAATTTTGAACGAAATTATTAATATAAAAAATCCCGGCACATCCAATTAAATTGATAGAACAGACTCTAAACATATGCACAGGTTAAAATTTGAAGTGTATAGTAAACGCACTAGAATTCCGTGCAGCGCCCAACATCTAATCAGTGCTATCCATTAAATGTTTATATCACGGCAAGGTTTTATAAGTTTCGAACAACACCATTAAAAGTTTATTTAACCCTAGAGTCTACACCATACCCGGAACCTCTCGTTGATGTACCAAAGGTACAAATGTACCGCCTTGTTATTAAGGACAAAAGGTATTGAATAGGTATGTGTTGTGAGATTTAATACAGGAAATAAGATAGGAAATCGACAGATAAGTCGAAGAGAAGAGAATTTATGTTTATTTTACTGTTTTTTATTAAAAAATAAAAGAAATAAGACTACTGAGGTACAAAAAAGTTATACGTTTGCGTTTTTCTTGTTGTAGTGCTTTAATTACATTTTCACAAATATGACACTGTGAGGAACGCAAACTGATTTTAAACAAATACAGCAAATTCTTGGTGTCCTTCGTTGTGGCTGGTATAGGAACCAGAGTCGGAAAATCAACGCTATTGTACCATGTAACGCCTGTTCTACTCGCAGATTTGCGAACCACATTTCCATAAGCGTCTCCACTAAGCAGACACATAGCATATGCAGAAATTTCTGCTAAAAGTCACATTTACTGTAACCAAGTCCATTTGAGTACATTATCTCCTTTTGTATAATTTAAGCACACAAAGCGGCAAGGTCTAAGATATCACAAAAAAAGGCCAACGGCCCACGTTTTGTTTTACGTTTGGAACTATAATTCAAGAGCATTCTGTACATAAAATCAATGACTCCCGCACCCCTTTGTGCTCATTATAAGTTAGTACATATAGCCTGAGTCCTGTTTTTTTTTTTTCTGCAATAATAACAGGGGTATAATACCCACTCGATATGAAAATAACCGCCTTAATTTGTTTTTGGGGATGCAGAATATTAAAGCGATTTCATCATTATACCAACTAAACACAGAATTTTCTACAAGTCTGCTTTTATGAGGAAGCATTTCAGATGGAATGTATGGCTAATTTTTCCGAATTGTACCAAGGAATGACAACTTTTGCGATGCAGAGTTTTACATCCATTCAAAAAAACTGTCAGCGTCCACTGTACGCCCAATTCCTTTATATTTATTTGTTATTTCGAAAAGCACCCGTTCATCTTGTCTCATTTATCCTGCACCCCCAGTTTTTCCTTTGCACAAGATACCTCTTAATGGAAAATTCGTTTTCGCATCCGCCACCCACCAGAATGTAATTTCGTACTTGGCAGGCCTATTATGGGTATATTTTGAGTGAATCAGGTTCGATCTCGAAATGAGTAGTGCTGCTCATCCACAGTGATGGTTTCGTGAGACTTATAAACATAAGTTGAGCGCTCAACATCTCCCAAATGTCCCGATTCAAGACCATTTTTTGTTTAGTTCTTAGTTTCCTATTCTTTTATATAGTCCAGCTTTGAATATCGTCTCGGCTTCCATAATAAGGCTCCCGAATATGCGTAGGCACAATTCTACCTTTGATATACATATTCCAACATGCAAGCACATATGGCCACGTAAAGTAAATATCAACATAAACTTCTTTCTGTTTCCAAAGTTAAACCCCAGTAAAAAAGATATTTTTGAGGCTATCTTATCTTTCTATTTCTAATTGCAATTGTTTTCTCAGCAAAAGTACATTTGTATCTTGGTGTAGACTCTAGGGTTAAATTGATCAAATCATTCCCATTTCGAATTTATAAAATTGCACTCTATTAATAAAACAAGCAAAACTATACGAGCCGACTTCATACACGATTTGACATCTAAATAAACAACGTAATGTTACTATAGACAAAAGAGTACATTTAGAACTAGTCGCCATTGATCCGGGTGATAATGAGCTCCATTTCAAGATATCTTGAATACTATTAAAGGAGCCAAATTATTTTCAGGAAAAAATTGAAAGAGTTTACACAATAGATCACCATAGAGCCCGTAGCGCTTTACTATCCACCACTTTCTAAGTAACTATAGGTACCTTATCAAACATGATTTGGACAGAAAATAGCTCCTTTCTGGAACAACGGTAAGCTAAAAATTCATTTCTGAATTTTAGTGTTTTTGCGACTAGTAAAATTTGGTACTGTAAGATCTTCTACAGTGCAATTCTAGTATAGTACATGCTTGTCTATAGTATGAAAAGGAAAGTTTCCTTCTTTCAGGTTACTTCTGTTCTTTCACTGTTCCAGTAAATTTTGTAGCAAAGGAATACTTTCAAGTAGAAGTAGTCAAGGAATTTAATTACACTTGCGGCCAAGCAGCTTGTATTCACCTCTATTCAGAAAATAAATCATTTCCTTTATGTATACAGTTGGCAATGGAAGTAAAAAAAAAAAAACCAAAGTTCTCAGTCCTTATTCCTTTTACTTCATTAAAAAGGACGAATAATTGAAATAACATTTCCGCCCAGTTAACAAGGAATGCCTTTACGTCTTGCTGATAGACATAAGCTGGTAAACTGGAGAAGTGGAGCATGCTGGTGAAAACACTTCAAAGGTATATATGGGTACACGGTAGGTATCCTTGAATCTTGTACGACCTGACTGTAAGGCAACTTACATCTCAGAGCAGGCACCACTTTACGTGTAAGTATTCTGTCTTCAAGCATTTCTAGTCTCCAAGTCACTTTGACGGTGGTGAAATGCTGAACGTTAGTGCGCCTCTACCGGCAGGATTAAAACGTTTTTCTCTGTTACC
The DNA here is from genome assembly GCA_963924295.1 of Dioctria rufipes. Lineage (NCBI taxonomy): Eukaryota > Metazoa > Arthropoda > Insecta > Diptera > Asilidae > Dioctria > Dioctria rufipes. The sequence goes on along the minus strand of OZ002741.1, from coordinate 246,901,149 downwards.
TAAATGGAGCCAAAAACCCTCTTCAAGCACTTTGTGTCACGTCTCAAAGGGATATGCCAGTTTGAATCAACATGTTCAGATCTATGTGAAGGAAGACCTGTCGTAATAAATGACAACTCTTGCTGGAGGGCACTTTCATGTTCTGAAGTGTCTTACCAACTTTTCCTTTAATTTACTCGCACATTGTAACTGTCGTGGAAGAAATTAGTTTTTTTTGCTGTTTTTTTTTTCTAGAAAAATATTTCACATTGGGAACACGTTCACTGCGTTTTTGTTTTTTTTTTTTTACTTAATTCCGTGAAGGAGGGATTTACAATAGACTTCGGATCGAATTATCTACGAAGTATAAACGAACAACAATTAAAGAAATTTTACTGATTTACTATGAATTTTGTTCACATTTAATTAGAAAATTGATCGAAAATCGTACTCGAATTAATACAACTTTTTTGCATCTTATTTGAGTAGTGAGAGATCAGAAAGCTAGAAATCTTCGAAGATTGCTAGAAATCCTTTGTCATAAAGGTAACAACTCTGACTAATCTTATTTATTTTATGCAATGTAGAGTAGTTTATCAAGGTGGTAATGCAACAATAAAAGTTCATATGGTTTTTGATGTCTTTGAACAAGCAGATATCCTCAAAATTATCGTTGTACTATAATCGGGATCTTCCAAATTGAAAATAAAATAGATTCACATTGTAATCTTCCAATCTGTGCAAAAATTTTTTTGATCACTTGTAGCTTGCAGCCTTTCGTTTTAGCTAATAACAGTGATTTTGACGCATACTTAAAAATATTTCAATAACTGATTTCTAATTCTAAAATAACAGTAATCAAAAAACTGCTTACTATTAGGAAATAACATTTATTTCAGGACTTACGTGCTTCTAGGTAGATTTGTGAAAAATTAGAGCTTCTACATTTTGACAATTTTACGACTCAAATATGTGAGCCAATAGGGTTAATCTTTTCACGACCAAGGGGAAAATGTGTCCCCACTTATACTTTTGATCATATTCATAAACCAAAAATAGTAATTATTTGTTTTCACTACATACGTAATCTAAATCGCATATTTCGTTATTTCAATTCTGATAAGCCTTCATAATCGTTATCTCCTTCGCGCGCTATAACGCACATTTAGGGTCTCCGTCTTCAAATTTTTTTGAAGTTTTTATTTCGTAAAAGTAATGTTCTCCATGTACTTATAGTGTAATTATATTCTATATTAAGTAAATAGTGATTTTATTACATTTCACAATAGAATATGAGAATTACATAGTATGACATCTGCAAAAAAACATAATGGGATACCAGCGTCCCTATGGACGTAAAGGAATGCACTTGACGGAAAATCAGTTTATTTTGTAAGTGATATTTTTTCACTTTCCACTCACTTATTTGTCTTTTTATTATTACATCAATACCGAGAAAAGGCTGAATTGAAAAATGACGTAATCCTACAGTTTTAAGTGCTAGGAAATAGTAATGATATGAATATGCATTACAACTTGATGCGGAAAACTATGTACTTGTAGCTCAAGCTATTTGTGGAGGGGCTAGTAAGGTAGAAATCGAACAACCAGCTCAAGAATCGTCAAAATGTCATCAGCAGAACATGTTGTAGAAGGAGTGCCACGAAAAACTCGACTGACACCCACATGGAAACAAAAAGCCTTTGTACCAAACTGCTTTCATGAATTTCGGAGATGTTGAAGATTGGCAGGATAGAGAAGCAGATGACTACTAACTTTGAAGATTTAGTTTAAAAAAATAACAATTGAGTCTACAAGATACACTGAGTAGAATGGGACACAATTCCCAGTTGGTAATCCCGGAATGAAACCTGTTCTGAAGATGAATTTGGTAATGGGCTATCACGTTTTGCCATCGTTGAGCGATAACTGATCTGCCGACTCAGATATTGGTGTACCCTACATTGCAAATGTTATGCACAGGAATAGATTTGAGAACATACGTTAAAGCTTCTGCAACAAAGAGGATCAATCAGACAGGAGTAGCATCACAACATATCTATGATGGATTTTCTAAGCAGTTCTTTTCAAAAAGTTATCAATAGCACAAAAACTCAATCTGTTGATGGGCATATAATCAAATTTAAAGGTCACAAAATTATGAAGTAATACTTTGAAAATAATCCTATTAGATGGGGTTTCAAAATGTTGTGGAGAACAAATGTAGGAACTACCAATTTGCTTCAGTTTGAATTATATCCAGATAAAAAGACATTCGAAATAGCATACGGACTAGGGAAATTGATATGGTAGTGCTACAGCATACGAAGGCCATTGAGGGTTTTCGCTGTAAGGTTTACGTTCTTCGATAACTTTTTCATTTCACCCATACTGCATTATGAAGGGATGAACCGAAACACCAAGGCATGTGGGAAAGTGTTTGCAGTAACCAGAAAAATCTTCCGAAGTCACCGCTACTACACAAAAAAGTGAAAAAGGCGATATTTATCTTGCAAGTTTCAATGAAATAAGATATGTGAAGTGGAATGACATGAAATCCCTGCAACTTTTGCAAACTTCTATCACCTGTATACTAATAAACACAGTAAAATGCCGAAAGGCATGATCTGCTGAAAAAATAGACTTAAAGTGCCTTGATATCGTCAAAAAATATAACAAAAATGTGGGCGGTGTCAATCTCATGAGTAGCTAACGCATGTGTAGTATTTTTAAATTAGCATTCAAAAGTGTGCTGTCGTTTTTAAAATCTAACTGGCCGTTTACTAAAAAATAGCCACCGTCTTTAGCTTTTGTGATCTCGAAAGTTTCGTATCTAACTAGTAATCTCTTTTCTGATAAATTATATAGTAATCTAATGTCGTCTGCATTTGTTTTTTTGCATAGGTACACGGAAATGCTAACAAAACATGGAGTGAACCAATCTCTAAAATATTATATTTCAGACATTTTGTATAACAGAACCGTCTTTTCTGATCTAGGCGGGGCAAGCAGAGTTAAAAGGGTTCACAGGGGCACCCCTCAAAGTGATATCTTATCACCTCTTTTATGGCTGCTCATGCTGGACGATCTCTTGGTAACACTCACCCAGATGGGGTAAAAAGCAGTATGTTACGCGGACGATTTGACAATTTTAGACACCGGGAGCTATGAACCCATTCTCTGTGGACTAGCGCAAATCGTGATCCGACTAGACATGCGTTGAGCCACGGAATGCGAACTGAGCTTCAATCCACGGAAAACTGACCTATGCCTCTTCACTATGAAAATGAATATCCCCAGTTTAAACCTGCCCTTGACTGGCTACATGCGCTTGCAGTTAAAGGACAGGGTGAAATACCTAGGTATTATATTAGATAAAAAGTTTAACTTGAAACCAGACCTCGAAGACAGAGAGAACAAAGCTCTTAGAGATTTCGCAATGTGCCGCAGAGTGGTAGGGAAGAAGTGGGGACTCAAACAGCGGATGATCCTATGGATATATACTAGCGTCATTCAACCCATGTTAAACTACGGTTCGGTGGTGTGGTGGAAAACAATGGACTTCGACAATCACCGCAAGATATTAGAGGAGATTCAAAGGCTGTGCCTTCTCAGCGCAAGCAGCGCTTTTAAGTCAACTAGCACTCGGGCTCTGGAAGTTATCCTCAACATACACTCGGTGCAAGTACATATTAAGCAGAGGTCGTCGACTATAGCGCTAAGACTGCATCTTAACCTTGGCTGGTTTCATACGGGAACCAGAGTTCCACATAAATCGATTTATGAGTTTGTGCAGTCTATTCCACCTGGCATCAACTGGGACAGCGTCCACTTTCTCGAGACCATGCTGGAAGGCAGTTTTGAATCTAGAATTCCATCTAGGGTAAAATGGGAATCACATTCCGTACTTCAACCATTGAAAACCCAATTATAATTTATACTGATGGCTCCAAGGCCGAGGAAGGCACTGGAGTGGGAGTTTTCTGCGAGGAGACTGAAATTGAATTATTGAATTTGCTATGCACCGTGAAGACCACACTGAAAAAAAATTATTAGTTAAAACGACGAATCATGATTAGTTGATTGTACATTGGTAATTCCTGTAAATTGATTTGGAAAAACAATTAAATGATTAATAAAATTGTAAGTGCTAATTAGTTGCAATTTCTAATTGGAATTAGTTGATTTGCCCTTAGTTGTTTTGGAAAATACTTTAGTTGTAGCTTCGAATTAAATTAGTTCAGTTAACAAATATTTGTTGATAAATTAACTAATCATATTTCAGAAGACATATTTGTAAAATCAACATATAAAATTATGAATTTTTACGCAGAATCAACGAAACTGATTGTTTATTTTTAAGAATATGATTTGTTATATTAGGGAATGTATGCAATTAATAAATTCAACAAATAAATTAATAGATTTGTTTAATATGATGTAACCTCACAATTTTCTAAATTAACTAATTACATTAGTTGATATGAATAATATAGTTTTCGCATAACTTTAAATTAAAAAATCACTGCATCATTAACATTTATTTTTATACCCCAGATGAAATCTCATTGGTCATACTGAGTTTATCATTTCGCTGGTAACCCATATTACTGATAAAGGAAAAATGAGTTGGACACCCACGCATAATTACTATTTTGATTTTTACATGTCTGTCCATTTGTCTGTCTATTCGTTCGTCTATGGTATTTCGAAATAATAATAGAAATATGTAATTTCATAAATGGAAGAAATCTTGAAACCCGTGGTGTTGTCATACAAAATTTACAATATCTTATTTTGTACTGAGAAATTACCTGCAAAATGAATCATAACCATTTTTACTGTCGCTTTATCGTTCTAGAAACTTATGCGCAAAACCATTAAATTAAACCAATAGGTACATTTTTGATTCGAAAAATCTGAACCTTTGCTTTGACACATCTTTTATTTGAATTTCGTTTGGACATGTAAAACCCAATTCATAATTTCGACTATACATTCGATGAATCAACAAATCAGAAATTTTTCCTTCATATAATTCACACTTAGAACTTATACTCAGTGTATATATGGAGTTTGCTTAATATATTCATCAGCGTCTAAAGTAGGCAGAAATTCTCATATTAGAGTTCTTGTTCATACAGAATGCTTTTTTTCCTTATTTACTCGTATTAAACATATTGTTAGCCTCCTGCGGGCAGATAATAAAATCAAATAAAAATAATTAAATTCATCGCATTTTATTATTATGATCAACTAAGAAATTAGTTGAACCTACCAACAATTGCATTATATATTTTAACAAATTCGATTATTTGATTACTAATGTCTTCAAACTAATGTTTCAGTTATTTTACATAATGCGGTATGCAAAATCAACCAATCAAGTAGTTAATTTGGAGAATTGAATTTGTTGAAAGAGCAATATTAATTAGTCGATTGTTCTAATAAGTGCTTCTAAAGACTGGATTAAACAACTACTGTTTTAGCTGATAATTCTATTTTTTCGAAATTTGTTATATAAAAATTAGTTTAGTTTGAGTTTAGTTGAGAAAACAAAAGATTTTCGGATACGCAATTCGGAAAGATTATCAAAGCTAACTAAACAAATTGTTGAATTCACAAATGTTATGACTAAATACGATTAGCTAAATCAACTAATGCCAATAAGTTCTCTTAACGAATATGATTCGTAAGCTGAAAATCAACTGATATTACTTGTTGATGAAACAAATTCATTGCCGTAAAGCAACTAATCTTTTTTTTCAGTGCATGCTACAGTTTTTCGGGCAGAAGTCTGGGCCATTCTTGAAGTGGGAAGGAACATACTCAGGCACTGAGAATAAGGAGATAACCATCTGCTCAGCGAGCCAAGCAGTTGTCAAAGCTTTGTCTAAACCCTTTATAACCTCCATACTATTAATGGAGTACAAAACCACCCTGAACTCACTTTCTCGGAATAGCAGCGTGATAGTGCCAGGGCACAGGAACATCAGCGGGAATGAAAGGACAGACGAGCTTGCTTGTCTTGGTGCAGCTTCGGAGGAACCTGCCTCTACAGACAGGATTGCACAAAAATACCTTGTCTCAATCATTTCAAGCTAGTCTGACCGCCAACACAGTCGCATTTGGTTAGAAGATTCCTTGGGTAGAACAACAAACGAATTGTGGCGTAAACCAAATCCAAATCAAACGATAAGCTCCTAGGACTTAACAAGCCAACCCTGTGAGCTCTGGTATTCACTCTCACTGGGCACTCTTCTCTCAGGGGACACCTACATGCAGGGGTTGCGGAGAGGAGTCCGAAACAGTGCCCTACTTTCTTTGTCACTGCCCGGCACTCTCAGGAATACGTTACAGAGATCTTGGCTCACACCTCCTGGACGAGATACACGATGCCGGCAAGAAAGGCTGGGGGTCATTACTGAAATATATAAGAGCGTCCGGTTGGAAGGATGAACAATGGGCGTTGACATGGCCTACGGTCGGGGGATCCCTCTAGGTCCCAAAGTTCTGTTTCAATCAATCCATGCCGTCTGCACTAGGCTTATGTCTGGTTAAGCTAAGGTGTGTAGCGAAGCCGGAATTTGGGTTTGCAGCCTTTGCGCTATTAATATTCTCTTTAAATGTAGTTCTTGTGGATCTTTTGGTTTGCCCAATGTAAATGGCATCACAATCCATATAATTGCATCAATTTTAATTATTTATTCAAACTACTTGATATTTCGCCAAAAGTGGGGATCTTCTCCATTTTATTGAATCTTGATCCAAATTTAATTGTTTGGAAGTAAAACTCATTTCTATGGCTTCTTTATAATGTTTTTGCGTCAGTAATTTATAGATGGTTCTATTATTATACCCATTGTTTCTAGCAATCAGTTTTATTGTCATGAGTCCTTTTTTGAAGTTTTTTTGATTTAATGGTATTTCCAGAGGACATTTTAATATCTTACGGGTACAAAGAAATAGAAGTTCAGGGTATTACCGCGTCGGAGTAAGTGTCTTTCCTAAATAGCGCAATGGCTGCAAACCCAAATTCAGGTTTCGCTAAACACCTTAGCTTAACCAGACATAAACCTAATATAGACGACATTAAATTACTACATAATTTATCAGAAAAGAGATTACTAGTTAGATACGAAATTTTCGAGATTAAAAAAGCTAAAGACGATCGATATTTTTTAGTAAACGACCAGTTAGATTTTCAAAATCGACAGCCCACTTTTGAATGCTAATTTCAATATACTACACATGAGTTAGCTACTCATGAGAGTATAGGTAGCAGCCAAATTAATCAGTCCTTCAGTACGGCAAGAGATGTCCTAATAAGACGAAACGCGTTGGCGGTTACGTTATATGTAAAATTATAAAAAAAATATATATTTATGTTGTGGAAATAACAAGAACTATTTTTTATCTTTTATAAGATGGCAGTTATTATGTCATGAATTGATTGGAGATTTCTTCCCGAGGCAGCGGACAGTGATATGTACAAATGGTATATTTTTGAAACGTCGCATGCCTTCTCCTCCCATGGCAAGAGCAAATATTCGAATAAGATGTGAAAATTCTTTTTAAACTAAATTAGAAGACCGCACATATAATATTAGGGTAACATGCAATGTTCACCTATGCTATACAAATGATGGGAATTGTTTTGCTCAATACCACAGCTAAAATTCATCAAATCAAATTCAAATTCATATCAAGGTTAATTTCCTACTCTTAACGTCCATTGGGACATATTTGTCCCAGGGAATTCGATTAAACAATACTTTTTTAAAAATCAGGCTTATGCCTAATTAAGTACTTTTAATACGTAAGGACTTTGTTTCATCTCTAATATCCTTATGGTCCTGAAAGGGTTAAAGGTAGTTGTGAAATATTTATAATCATTAATGTCAAGTCTAAGACAGACTTATTAAATTTGAATTAATGCATCAAAACCTGAGCTATGACAAATTTTTAGTGTTTCATTTATTTTATGTACTTATCATTAAAATTTCAAATACTTAAACCAAATTTTTGTTTTCATTATTACGTTGGCTAATGTCGAGGTAATATTTAGTGAAATTTATTTTGCCGATGTAGATATTAATATTCATTATTTTCGCAACAGTTATTATAAGTTTGGTACCAACAAATTTAAAATTTTCTGAAACCAATTTAAAAATTTATTTGAATTTCTAAACTCAGTTGAAATGATTTCATGAAGTTAGCTGGAAATTCTAAATTCCTCACATGCACAATGTTTTGCCGCATAATTCCTTACAGCAGAATAAAATAGTTCTGATCCGTAATCCTTGACACGGAAGTACAGTTTAACTCCAACATTTTTTAAAAACAAACTCAAAGAGAAATGAGTTACTTTTAAGGTATGTGAAATGCTATTATACAGGAAGCCATGAAATGTTATACTTGCGGTATGAGTTCAATAACTTATTTCTCTTTTGAATAAAGAAAAATGAGCTTAGTGAAATTTGTAGGCTTTGCTCGTTAGGCAGTCACTACTAAAATATTCACTCACAAATATTTCTGGGTAATAAAAACATGTGGAATCGAGCAATTATATGCTAAATTTATGGTAATATAAATCGTACTTGAGCGATAATGAAACCTTAGTCGACTGGAAAATGTTACTAATAATTAAGATTTGAATTCGATTGAAAATTTAGTTGATATTCTACGTAGAGAATACATTAGTTAGCAATTAAATTTGTCAATTATAATTTTAATCGGAAAAACAATTCGATTTTCAATCGATTGAAATATATATATCGATTTGATTCATTAATCAGTTCAATCATGAATCGATTCGATCGTTAATCACAAATTAATTAATTAATTGAAATATTATTGAATTACGTTTTCAATTAGAATCGATTGTAATTTTATTTTAATTGTACTTGGTAGTCGATTAAATATCGAATTCAACATGCCGATTATTATATTTCAGTTAATTGGAAATTTCATCGGATTGATTAATTGTGGTTAGCAATTGCGTAAAGAAATAAAGCAATTTTAAGGGTAGGAATGTAGCTCCTGATTACGAATCACTGCTATTTTTGAATATTCATGTTTGTTGCAAAAACATATAGGGAAAGTATATGTATAATGACATAGACGGGTAAAGTGCCAAACACAATTCACCGTTTCAATCCGATCTGTTTAAATATCAAATTTGCTTATATCAGACATACGTGCAATTCGACACCGAAATAAATCGAAATGGATCGAATCAAAATGGAGTAGTTGATTACATAATCTATTAAAATCATCTGTTTACTTTTATTGATTTTATTTAAAACTGATGGTAAGTTTGAATATTTTATTTTGAATTAGAAGTAATGTTTATGATGATGATTTCCATTGAATGTAGTAAAGAAGAAATGTATTGATATTCGGGACCGCTACATAAGGGGAAAAGAGGAAGAATGTTCTCCCATCGGGATCAGTCGTCATCTATAACACCAGTTCATATTTAACTACTCCTCCCTTTTTAAGTATGGATTTTTTTTTGGATAATTTTGTAAAGCCCGCAAGAATTATTTCTTATGATCTAATATTTGGAATATATTGTTAAACGCTTTCCTATTTTTAAAATGACAGCAAATACTTTCGATTGGGACAGTAATGAAGTACACTGTAAAAAAGGACTATTCCCCAAAATGTAGAGAATACTCCCTAAAATTTAGGGAAAAAACCTACATTTTAGGCAAAATTCCCGAATCTTATCGAAAAATACCAAAGCTTTGTGACAACGATTTGTGCAAATGTTTTACTGTGTATGAGACGAGAGTTCCAAGTCGGAGTCATTTCAAGATAATTAGTGGCATCAATTTCTAATCAACAGAGATCATCATCCAAGAGGAAAATGTCAGATGATGGTTAGATACAAAAGCTGTTTGTAGAAATTCTTCAGAAGTTTTCCAAAAGTTGGAACATTCGTATACTGATGATGAAGATCGATACTTCCTGCGATCCATAGGATGTTAGATGAATAACGTGTGTCCAAGATAAACATTATTCAAAAGGCAAATGAAGCTATGCGGAGGAATCAAGAGAAACTTGTAATTATTTAAATGTGTGTAATGCTTCAAAGTTTAATTTTTGATAAACATACTGGTTGGAATAGTTTTTAATTGAACAAGTTGGTAAAATTTTTTAATTAGTACAGCAGGTGTAAATAGTTTTTAGTATAAGAAGTAGCTCTTATTTTTCTATTAGTAATTAGTACAACAGTTTTAAATAAAAAGTGTTTTAAGAAAAGCTAGTAGCTATGCAATAAAAGCAAATTTTTAGGTAACAATGTAAAATGAAATAGAATATATATTTTAAATGTTTTTTAATTATTTTCTGTAAATAAAACATTAAATACAAAGTTTTTGTGGATAATCTATGTATTTCATTGGAATGGAATTATACAACTCCATCATAGAGAAAGTTTTCTTTCAGATCATCCCTCAAATTGAAGGCCTAACGAGTTGTGTTGTTAGTGTCTAATCATGTTGAGCACAAATTGGTGCTTTTTTGCCTCTATTCACCATTATAGATGACGTGATCATTATCTTCCCAGTGTACGAAATTCGATGGAAATGTATTGTCGTTAAGCTTAATGAAATTATGCAGGGCTACGGCTTCTAATACATTGCTTTTCAGCATATTGCGGTAATAAATTTAAGAAATACTTTAAAATTCTCCAACGAGTAATCAATATACAAAAACAATTCTCAATAATTCGTGTTTCTCTGGACAACCTATATTTAAATGTAGTTTTGTCTTCCGTTAAATTTTTCCATGGTTATAGCCGTAATAGGTTTTTCTTCAAAGGGAGGGCTGCATTTCCAACAAAGTAGTATGGAAAAGTTTTTGTCCTGTTTGCCAGTCTAGATTCTTTCGGAATGGAGAGTACTACTTGAAAGTATTCTCGTCTAAATTTTGATTTCTTAATAGTTATTTTGCTTATTTAATAATTAAGTAATTAACTAAATTTTTTCAATTTCATACTTTCGTCACTCTGACTTCCGTATGCCTCCACGTATGTATTTGTCAGTAAAAGTACAGTTAGCATCACATATTCCACCCAGAACAATGTTGAATAACTTCTGGTAGTTTGAGACTAAATTTCAATATGTTTACCGTCAATATCGCCATCTGTTTTCGAAGTCATTGGCAATATTTTTTTTCATATTCAAGCCCTAATGGTCTACACACATAGACAGGCGATAGAACTCGCCAAATAGTATCGCATATATTCAAGATAATATTCCTGACAGTAGAATTCCTCATTTTAAAACTTCAACAAAGAAATTAGAGCTTACACCTTATGATAAGAACCTAAAATTCCGTAATAGTGTCATGTTGGTTTAATTATTATTAATATCGCAGTATACTTACGATAATAGCTGCGATTTTTTGTGTCTGTGATCTGATCAGGTTCAATTTTTCGAATGTACAACAACGACAATGCGTGAATCATTGTTGTTGTTTTACGTTCGTAAAATTAAACCGGATGAAATCGCAAAAATAAAAAAACGCAGCTAAAGTCCTTCATAAGATTTAGAAATAATTTATATACAGAGTATTTTCCACTAGGAGGTCAATAGAGCAGGAAGTGATAGTACTCACCTAGGCAAACAAAAAATTGAATGGCAGCCATATTAAACGTTTAGGAGTTACAGGGTGATTGACAAAAAAAAAATACATTTTTACAAATCACTCTGTTAAGATATGGTTATAGTTAAGAACTTATTGCATGCAGAAAATCAAGGTCTTCCCAACGACTGCTCAAACAGTCCCGTAACCCTCTGCTCTTAGGAGTTATAGGGGTCTGAACTAAGAATTTCGGATTTTCTTATATTTTTTTACTTTTACCTCTATTTTTTTGCAACACGGTCATTAATATAACTTTTTTTAAATAAACTATAAATTCTAGACTCTACTCTTTCATTTGACCATACACCCTATGTGTTTCTGCAGTCCTTAAAGAGTTATTAGCTCATAACCTATTCAGGTCATACCGAAATTAGATGATATTTTTTTAAAATAACATGTATTCAGTCAGTGAGAAAAAAATTTAGGTTTGAGAATAGCAATGAAAATAGGTGAAGAGCTAATAACTCTTTAACGGCTACTAATAGCACTTAGGATGTGATAGGTCCAAATAGAGAGAAGATTCTACAGTTTATATTTTTGTCTTTAAAGAAAGTTATGTTAATGACCGTTTTGTACAAAAAATTGAGGTCAACGTAAAAAAACGGTAAAAAAATCCGAAATTCTTAGTTTAGACCCCCATGACTACTATCACCTCCTGCTGTATTGACCTCCTAGTGAGAAACACCCTATATAGATCTTGACATTCTTGGGGTTCTAACTTTTTCAGTTTTTTATATTTTTGTATATGTTGTTGCGAAATATCTCTTTATCTCTCTATCCATATTAACAAGTCTCACCCACTATCTTCTCCAATTTGGTTTCCTGGATCTCTAATATATTAGACATAATAAATAAATGTGTATTAACAATTTAAAAAATTCGGATTATTCACACGATTCCGATTGCCTGAACTGATGAAACTTGTGGTAAAATTTGTTTGCCTGTGATACTGTTTTACTAAGAAATCCAAATGAGTGATGTTTTCAGCAATTAATTAATTTTTCCATAAAATTTTCTACATTTGTTGAAAAACTGGTGCGACAAAAAGATAAGACATGGTAAGACATTTACAATTACACCAAGTGATGTGTGCAAAAAACAAGAAAATATTTATGTAATTAATAATGTGTGTTTTTTCCATGATTTTTATTACATCTAACATCCAACTCTTCCACTGTTGCATACAGCTTGTCACCATGACAAACTGTCCGTGCTAATTGTCTCCAGACATTTTCAATGATATTGAGGTCTGGTGATCTTTGATCGGCCATTCGTGGACGCTTATTTTTTGGCGACGAAAAAGTCCTTCATATATTCATTTTTCCAACAGTAGCCCAAATCATTACACCATCACCTCCTATTTGTCTTCGTTTATTATGGAATTCATCTTTCCGTAAATCGTGAAAACAATAAATCCATCCGTCTGGCCACTCAAAGTAAAACTTCATAAAAAAAAAAATTACTTGTCGCCACCGCTTTTTCCATCTAAGGTGTTGTTTTGCACTTCATTCTGTTTGCTATATGTATATTGCTTGGTAAGCGGCGGTTTTCTTTTCAGGTTTTTCCTTTTCGGATGCTGTGCGTTTTGTATGACGCATTGTACGTTGCGTAAATTTGTGTATACACCGCCCGTTTTGATATTTGTCTCGCAGTTCGCTACTCTCAAAATTGCACATGAATTCCGATCATTAATCGTTCGAGGCTTTCCAGGACTTTTCCTCTATCCATTATTTGTGGGGTCTTGAAGTAAAGTTGCGACAGAACTTTTACTTCGGCTTAATATTTTTGCTATTCTAGCAATACTCATATTTTCACTTCTTAATTTTATAATAGTTTGTATTTCAATGCCAGTAATTTTTTTCCCGCGAACCATTTTAATCAAATATTTACCACAAAAAGAGTTCTCAATACTCAAAACACTGCACAAAGTTGTAATTCACACAAGAAATACTGATAACACTTGTAAACTTGTTGAATATTTGAACAAAAGTTGTTAACTGGACCAGCAGAGCGTATATCATATAAAGGACTTCCGAACGTCAAGTCGAAACCCATCTAAACAATTATGCTCATGCATTCTATTGTTCGGGTCGAATGGAATCGAACCGAATGAAAACGGTGATTTTCTATTTACACTTAAGACGAAACATTCCCCTTTCCACGAAATCTACGCGACTGAGGCATACTTAATTGTAGTGGTAGTGTTATTCAGTTGTTTCGCAACCTGCGCATTCTTTTATTCTGTCCATCCTTTAAACGGAAAACTACTATCGAAAAAAGAAACATCGTGTCTAAAGAACATCTTTGATTTGACTGTCTCAAGTCGCAACACATGGCAACTAGCTGTCCTTCAACGATCCGCTGCAAACTCTACCAGCAATTGCATCACTCTACGCGTCACTTATCTCAGGACACCTTTCCTGAAACAAAAGCTTAATCTTCACCTATAACTCCTATAACAGCTTTACTTGATCAAGGTGCTCAACGATCTTTTATCGCATCATCTGTTGCAAACTGTCTTCGACTATACAAGACCAAACTTCATATTGCTATCTGTGGAATTGGCAGAATCCACGGTAACAGTACTGATTCAATCTCAAATTGATCAAGACTTTCATTTGGACGCTTTAGTTTTACCAAAACTAAGTCGATTTGCGACACCTCACAAGCTTCGTATCTCTAGTTTTAAACATTTTGAAGGATTACAACTTGCAGACCTCAATTTTGCAAATCCTGCAAGTATCGAATTAATCATCGATGCAGACAATTACTATGCTCTATTTAGAGATGGTCTTCGTCATGGATTACCTACAGCTCAGAATACTACCCTGGGTTGTATACCGTCAAGACCAGCTGGTGCCAAGGTTTCAAACACTTCATCCGATATCAACGTTTACTCTTCTATTACTTCGTCAGATCTATTAGAGCTAGATCATTTGATTCGGAAATTTTGGGAGATTGAAGAAATAACAACATCCCCAATGCCACTTTCCGAGGAAGATCAGCATTGTGAACAGTTTTATAAAAAAAAAAAACACAGCGAGATTGTGACGAATGCCTCTAACGCCGCTAACTTTTGGTGACTCGAGATTCAACGAGGTAAATTGTCTCTGTCAATAGAAAAACGTTTTCTTCTAGATATGTGGAATTCATGGAAGAGTATCATACACTGAACCTGAACCACACAGAACTTGCTCGCGCTGCCAGTCTCAATAATGACCGCTAATTGCTATTTTACTTTCACATCATGGAGTTTTGTGTGAAAATTCTGTAAGCAAAAAACTGAGAGTTGTTTTTAATGGGTCTCGGAAATCTAGAGGCGGTCCTAGCCTGAATGAATACCTGTCGGACCAGCACATCAAAACGATCTCCGATTAGTGTTTCTTCGCTGGAGAAATCATCCGATTGGATTTGCAGCAGATATAAAAATGATATATCGACAAATGACGAATCCGAGTCCACGATGAAGATACCAGTTTGGCTTCTCTTCAAGACTTTCGGCTACTTACTGTTACGTACGGTACATCATCAGCACCTTATCTTACCATACGTACACTGACACAACTCTCAGGAGACGATAAATATCGATTTCCATTAGGATCTGAAGTTCTTCGCTCTGATTTCTATGTTGATAATGTGTTTCTGGAGCTGAAAATAATACATCAGCGCTTCATGTATGAAACCAACTAATCAATATCATCAAAATTGAAGGATTTAAACTCCACAAGTGGTCATCGAACTGTTCCTCACTCCTAGAAGCGGTTATATTTCAATCGTGCTCGTCGGTGGATCTATCAAATGACACTACAATCAAAACACTTGGCATGCTATGGGATCATACTGAGGATTGTTTTAAGCTTCAAGTGTGTCTACAGGATCCACCAACTATAGTAACCAAGAGAAACATTTTTTCTGACGTAGCAAAACTATACGATCCATTCGGGTTCTTAGACGTCCAAACAAAATGTAAGTTTGCAGAACTCTGGTTAGAAAAAAGTCTAGGGTGGGATTGCCTTTCTCTTCGTGGGGAGCTGCCTTGTCTTGAAAACATTACGTTTCCGAGATGGATTGGCTGCAATTAAAAAAACCTAAGCTACGACATTCATGCGTTTTGCGACGTATGTGAAAAGGCCTTCTCCACTGTATCATATCTACGAGTCTATCATGACTATGAAAATATTCAAATGTTCTTTCTATGCTTGAAAACTAAACTAACACCAATCAAGCAATTGTCCATTCCACGCCTTGAACTATGTGGAGCACACCTGATGGCTCGATTAATCAAGAATCTGCAGACGTTATTAAAATTTTCCGATATACCAGTACATTGCTGGAGCGATTCTCAAACTGTCATTACTTGGTTGAAATCTCAGCCTTCAAAATGGAAAACATTTATTGCAAACAGGTGCATCATGCAACCCTGTACACTGTGCCTCTCGAGGCTTATCACCTTCGGATATAATCAAGCACGACCTTTGGTGGCACAGTCCAGGCTTTCTTAAATTACCTTCGATCTATTGGCTAGACTTAAAGCCTTTATGTTCAATTGAGAAAAATTGACTTATGGCCAGTTCCACAGTCGAGCTTAAACCAAGGTTTAGTTTAAACCATTTTCTAAGTTTAAGCGTAGTTTAAACCAAATCAAACGTTGGTAGTACTGATTAAATTGTGAACTAAATTAGTAATTGCCGTCATTCGGAAAAATTAAACAGACCAGAAAATAAAAAATAAAAAATATGAAGTTATATTCACTAATTTCAAATATGCCGCCATCCAAAATAGCTGCACATTTTAGTAGAAGTGAAGTTAAGCTATTTTTTTTTTTTTTATATTATTAAGCCAAGCTCAGGGGATACCCTATGATGCAAAGCACAGCGTGGCAGGAAGGAGATAGGGAAAGGATTAAGGGATATGAGGAGAGTGGCGGAGGTGCCGATGTATGTCGCCCTTAAACTTTTGCAGGTTGTATGCCGGAGGAAAGACAGAAGATGGTAGACTGTTCCACATTCGCACAGTTCGGGATAAGAAAGCATCACGGAATTTAAGTGTACGGCCGAAGGTAATTTGAAGGGTAAAAGGATCAGCGCGGGATGCAGCGCGGGTATTGCGTGCAGGAACTATTCTACAAGGGATCAGACTAGATATTTCATCAGAATATTGGCCATGCATATAGCGATAAAGGAGCGAAAGGCATCCAACATTGCGACGGTGCTCGAGCGAGTCGATATGACGAGTAATTGCCACATCGCCAATGAGCTTGCAGGCTCTCTTTTGGACAATATCCAATGAAGCTATTGCTTTCCATAGTGCACAAAAAAAGGCATGTAGTAAAGTGCAAGAAAATGCAAAAGTATAGATTCGAAGACAAAGTGACACAGGTGCTTATTTAACCCTTGTGTATACAAAAAAAAAAAAAAATTACACTCCTGCATACTCGGCTTCCCCCGTAGCCAGATATAATTTGTATGAACGATATAAGAATTCATAGAAAATTTCTAGTAAAAGCAAAATGAACGATGAAGATTCGGATGTTGAATATGTTCGTCAAGATGATTGAATCTAGTCACAATGCCACGGAAGGGTCGAGCACACAGGACAAAGTTTTACGTGGTAGAGATGGCACTATATGGCGCCCAAACCCTACCAAGTTCCGAACTTTAAGCCATAATATTCTTCGACAAAGAGCAGGTCCAATTCGCTCAACGAGCCTCTTGTCTGCTTTGGACACATTCAAACTTAACTATGTAATGTGCAAAATAATTATAAAGGAGACGAATAGGAAGGAAACAGCGTTTATGATCAGCACAATAGTGAACATCCAGAAATGACACCAACAGCTTGGAAAATTGTAACTGCAGAAGAATTTGATTTCTATTTAGGGATTCTTATAACTACAGGTGTACGTCATTCTAATGACGAGCATATAAGGGAGCTATGAAAAACAACAGTCTATCCTTTGTATTGCGCGAGTTTGTGAGTGAATCGTTTTTGTTCAATAACACGCTTCTTACGATTCGATAATCCTGCAACCCGAGGTCTTCATCTGGAAAATGATAAAGCGGCCGCTATATCAAAAATATTTCTGCTCTTGAATAACAACTTACGTTCCCATTACGTGCCATCAGAATGTGTTGTTTTTGATGAGCAACTCTTTCCATATAGAGGCATAACACGATTCACATAATACATGTCATCTAAACCTGCAAAATATTGCATACAAGTTTGGTGGATTTGCGATGCTTCAAATTCATACCCAATTATTGGTCAAATATATATACGGAAGCAGTTATCAGTCAGAGAAGTAAATCAAGGGGATCGCGTGGTGAAAGTCTTTTGTTTGAGATTAAAAGGAAGCGGAAGGAACATTGTAGCTGACAACTTTTTTACATCACTTCCACTTGCACGTTTGCTGAAGTCGTGGAATCATTCTATTGTCGGCACGTTCAAGAAGAATAAGCCGTGTATACCTAAGAAAATGTTGCTATCTAAGTCGCGGGATATATTTTCATCACGGTTTGCATTCAGCGATGACAACATCACTATATGTTCATACGTTCCGAAAAGAACAAAAGTGTTATCATGTTGTCGACACTCCACTAGTTGATAATGTATCCGGAAATACAAGAAAACCTGAAGTAATACATTATTACAATAGCACGAAACATGGAGTAGATAACATCAATAAATTGCTTGGACACTATTCTATTAAAAGGTGGACACAGAGATGGCATGTGGCTGTTTTTTTTATAATATTCTTGACATTGCATGTCTGGCTGCTTACGAGATTTATTCGGAGAATCATCCTGTTGATTCAAATCGGACACACCAACGCCGGATTTTCTTACAAGACTTGAGAAGGAAACTCGCGTTACAATATATTACGACGCGGTCTACAAATGTAAATATTACAAGAAACTAACAGAGTAGAACTGGAATTGAATGTATGTTAGGAAGGCCAATTCTGCGGCAACTACCTGAAGAATCGGCCGCAAGAACTTCTCGAGACAGTAGTGGACGTACCGCACAGACAGGAAAATGTTATGTCTACCTAACGGCCAGCCCAAAAACACGACGTGCCACCAGAAAATCCTGTTGCACCTGTAGCGGACATATAATAACTGTAAATAAAAGCCATTTATGTAACTAATTTATAATATTGTAAATATTTTTATTATATGTAAAAAAAAAAACACTTTTTTATAGATTAACATGTTCGTTTTCATTATGTTTCCTTATTTTTTTCTCCAACTTATGTAAGTTTATTAACCACCTACGTGATAAGGTTTCTCATATAAAATTTCCGGATACACACCCAAGCTACGGATAAAAAAGTTTGAATTCAAAAAGCCAAAATATTATAAATTTGTTATAAAATTTCTTTGTATAGATCGATATATCTCAAGTAACTATGGGATAGCATGGATCCTCGAGCCAGTATATTTCTACTAACAGTTTTTACAGGGAATCAAAGTCAAATTTTCTACCCGGGTAGCCGGATGTGTACACAAGGGTTAAACGGAATCTAGCATAAAAATCAACGTCGTCCCACTCATTAAAATGATTTGGCCGATTTTTAATTAATCTCGGTCGTCGACAGAGTTTTGAATTTACCTCAAAAAGGCTTCCTTATCTTAAGAATATCTAAATCTGAGTCCATGATAAAATAATTTTCTTGATACATTTCATTTTCTTCATACATTTCAAATACTTTTATCATGACCTTAAACCGAGGGATGGCACGGTTTAAACTCTAGTTTAAACCGGGGTTTAAACCAAACTGTGAAACCCATTCGTCGTGTTTAAACTAAATATATGGTTTAAACTCAGACTGTGAAACTGGCCATTAGTGACTTAATCCAACCGAGGACGTCAAAAATACTTTGGAAGGAGGAATTGGACTTTGAACACAATTCGTCAACGTTTTTGAATTCTGCCATGAACGGATAAAGCGATACCTTGTTTTTTTCCGACAGAGAGTGTCGGAACGTACACAACTATTGGGTGTGATCGTGTTATAGCAACAAGGTCTTTCTTGAACACTGGAATTGACTACGCTAGTTCTATCCTCATCCGTTAAGGACCAGGAAGAGGCAGAACAGCGCACAAAGCTTATATAGGAAGTTTTGTTTACCTGGCTACAAAAGCGATACATATTGAATTGGTGTGGGACTAAACTACGTCAGCATTTATATCAGCCTATAAACGCTTTACAGCTAGAATAAGATTTTGTAATAGGGTTTATAGTGACAATGCAAAACGCTTTGTAGGTGCGGATCGAGAGCTGCAAAAATCTTTATTTTTTTCCAAAGCTTAGCTGCCAGAGGAACTCCTGTCACTCCGAGCTTTTCAAGGGACAACCTGGATTTTCATTCCGCATTCTGGGCATTAACCCCAGATTTCGGTGGACTTTGGGAAGCAGGTATCAAGGCTACAAAATATCATCTCAAAAGAGTGATTGAAAGTGTTACGCTTACTTTTAAGAAAATATACACTCCCCTAACCCAAATAGAAGCCTGTCTTAATTTCCAGCCCCTCTTCCCAATCAGCTCAGACCCTAGAGATGAAGAAGTACTAACTCCTGGATATTTTTTGATGAGATCACCACCGTCAACACTTCCCGAACAGAGTTTATAAGTAAGCAGTATGAATCGTTTGTCCAGATGGCAAATGATTCAACAAATGTATGATAACTTTTGGAAAAAGTGTTCGCTGGAATATTTCAACAATCTTCAAGTTCGCACTAAATAGACCACGACAACGACCAATATTGAGATTGGTAGTATAGTCTTTCTCCATGACAACAACCTCCCACCATCTCAGTGGGCTCTTGAACGAATACTACAGACTCATCCTGGAACCGATGGATTAGTACGTGTAATCTCCATCAAATGCAATGACACCATCATCAAACATTCAATCACAAGATCTGTCCTTTACCCAGCCATAATTCAGTTTAATATCAAAAGACTTCATGGTGAGCGGAGGACGAGGCGGGCGGTGATGTAAAAAAGTGACGTAGTATAATTACCTACATGTATAGTTCAATTTGTATTTTAAATTAGTTTCATATACCTATACTTGTATACATTTGTATTTTTTTAATCTAAGCATTCCTGTCACATTCTCTAGAAAGTCATTTTGTTAAACTAGTTCAGTATCAGTTGAATAAAGCAACCCAACTATAATCAATCAAAAGTTTTATTTCTCTTCAAAGCAATGAAAGAACCAACGATTTTGACGAATTTTATTAATTTCTAGTCTTGACTTGACGGATAAATGTTGAAGGGTAACACCACGGTAAATTTATCAGAAAATCATTTTTTTTTATTGGCTTAAAAGATGCGTTGAACCTTCTGGAATATGAGGCATAAAGCTTTATACCTGGAAGGAATTTTCTTCATCGAAATTTGAGGCTCCTTGCCGAGCCCGTCAGTCTGCTTCAAAACGACTACCTGCGTCAAAACCCTACTGTGAAGGTGCTTTCTTACCTTAATGACACTAATATAGTAACATATGGCACTAGGAAGTGTTTATGTCCAGTTAAAAGCATTTCCAAACAAAGTACGTTAGTTTAGCGTCATTACATGTAAAATTTAAACACCATAACACGCAGCATAACTCCAACAATTTTCATTCTCTTCATTTGAATTTTTAACAGTATCTTTAAAATAATATTTTGAAATGAAATATGTACGGGATTTTGGATACGTCCATTTAGATATTATTTATTAACAAATGATTACTGCTTTTTGTGTCGAAAATTGAACGATTTTATTTAATTATCCACTAATCATACGAAAATGAATATTTTCAAGATCCCCTACGTACTTCAATAGCTATGAGCACATAGACTAAGCGATTGTTTTCTTCTTTTTTTTTCCAAATACAAAATTGCACCAGCTACACTGCGTGCCGCAGAGCGGTTTAAATTCGACAAGCCTCGCGAGAATGGTTCTGGTGTCGCCATTTAATAATATTTTTTCTTAATATTTTTGTTTGTATACTTAAATAGATGCTTAATTTACATAAAAAAAAAATTGTCTAAAAAGCGCTATTTTTAAGGCTATTACAGTGGTTTAACCCCTGAAGTTGTCGCTAATTTTTGTTTTTAGCGTTTTCTATAACTATAAGAATATGAATTACATTTTATTTGTTTATATAAAATCTATTTAAAAAACAAAACTCTTTTTTTGTTTACTGCGATAAAAATATTAGGGGTATTCAGTCTTTAATGTATCAGTGTAACCGATGTAAATATACAACAAGAATTTACAACAAAGAGTGAACACACTCTTTAGCCTTTAGTTTACTTCGAAATGTAATTATGGGAACAGAGTGATAAAATGGGACCGTAGGAGCTCTCCTTGGCCCCGGAAAAATTGAGAAAATCCTCAAAATTCCTAGGATTCATAGTTATCCAAAAAGAAAGAATTGTGAAGATCCGGTTAAAAATAGCTGAGATAAAAACTAAAGTACCTCAACTATTTATGAAAAAAACGGCTTAAATTAAGGAAATGCCGGTTTTTCATTGAATTTTTTAACCGTTTGGGTTGTTTCCCAAGTTGTTCTTTCTACAATTACTACTTAATTATACACTATTTCAGTATAATGTCAGGGGATAAAATGAAGCCTGTTTTGTTGGGAACGGTTATTTCTAATTAGTTTTCAGCTCATACTAATAGTTTAGGAGAAATGTTAATAATAGTAGAACAACCTCCTTTTACGGCAATCTTTGCCGCTTTTTGTCGTGACAAAATGTAAAAATTTACAATTTACCTTCACGGAATAACAGTGGTTCGGAGGTATTTTTTTGCAAGATGAAAAATTTTCGTAATCGAACACTTATGCCTATGATTGAAAAAAAAAATTAGAAAAATAACTCATATGTAGTAATGGCGTATATGGAACCCAGATGGGGAAAACAGTGAACTTCGGGAGTAAAAGCTCAGTGTGGAAATATCTCGGATTGAAAATAAAAACCTTCTAATAGATAGAAAATTTTATTACCTTTAATTTAGATGCAAAACTTTTTCTCTAGGGGCATCCCTTATGATGCAAGGTCCGACAAAGTAAAAAAGTGGTTTTCAGTTAAAACGTAATCAAGTTTTAGAGGGTGGAAAAAATATACTATGGAGTATACCGGATTGAAATTTCAAAAACGCCATTCGTTAGAGCTCAGCTGGGGCTTTAAATAGACGCCCCATATGTCATATTTGTGGTTTGAGGAGGGTGGGAGTAACAACCCCGCAACCCAAAATATCCCCACTCGAAACTTTTTTTCGATAAATTTAATCGCCTTGTTGAACTAAAGACGAATATCAAGTTCGTTTTTTGAACGGTCCCCTCTTTATCCCGCAAGAAAAGTTCAAATTTTTAAAATAATTAAAGCTAATTTCTGAACTACAAATACTATTATTAATTAATTTATGGCGGAAAAAGAAAACCGATCGCACCAATTTGTTTTTCGGTAATGTTTTATTAAGTCTTCCAGAAAGTTTCATGCTCTTTGATGCGCCATTGATGTTTTGGGCTCACAAATTTGCAATACCTTTTTTTTGTGGGGGAAAACCATGATGTGGGTAGATGTACATTAAACACCCTGCAAAATCAACCGAGTACCACCTAGAAAAAATACGAGTACACCAGTCAATAGTCCTCAAAAGGATCTTTCATTTGGCACACTGGAAATTTTCCTAGGACACTCCCCTCCCCAGCTGCACCCGCTGACATTTGACGTTCAATCTCAGCTCCTAAGTACAACTATACAACCCGGTTTACATTGCCAATTTGTGAATATAAAAATACAAGACCCTTGTATTGCATTTTATATGCATAAGCCTTGTATGACTTTACTGGGTTGTAATCAAATACATCTTTTACAACGATACACTCTTTGATACAACATTGCGTGAATACCCCTATTAATTTAATAATTAATTACAAGGTTGGCCTAAAATAGCACAGTAGTATGTCACGCGTGCCGCCAAAGTAGCGCATTTGAAGTTTTTTCTTTAAAATGAAAAAAATGCTCTTGTCTTTATTCTAATGTGTAATTTTCTACAAAGCAAACACTTTTTAGTTGCCAAGTATGTACTTAAAGTGTTGCCAAACATAATGGGTTCATATACAGAAGGCAAAATGTTAATGGTATGCCATTATAGGCCACTTTCGCCTATTAACGAAGAAAAAGTGTATTGAATTGTCTTTCAAATATCTTGGATATAATTGTATGTCCACAGTATTATCCGTTTACACTTAATGTTCAAGTTTAAGTAATATTTTAAGGCAATAATTAATTTGAAGAAAAATTACGACAAATGTATCGAAGGCTTTGACGAATATCTTTGAATTATTTTGTTTTTATTGAGTTCAAATTCATATTCCGGAAGCAATGTGTTTTTCATTTCAAGAGTATACTTGAAATTTCCTAGTATGTATCTCAAGTATGAAGAACTTCTCGAAATTCTTTATAGAAAATAGTCTCTCATTTATCATTGAGGATATTGTTCATAACATAATTTACTAATTTTTTTGGAATATATAACATTTTCCAGTTGGAATGGAGTCCACTGAAGCAAGATAATTTAAAAAAAAAATTAATAAAATTTTACATTTCACACAAGTATCTATGTGTAAATATCTCAAATTATCCATGGAAGTGCAGTGTATATTAGTGTCCCAAAGTTAAATATTTATTGACGCATATGTTTAATATGAATGAATGTAGACCTGGATCATCATCTCAACCTTTCCGACATCGTGTCGATTGTATGTATTACCCAGAAAATTTTCGTCATATTCCTTCAAGGAATATATTTAACAGCGTTAAAACAAATTCAAAGGATCACCATAGAAAATATTTTGTCTTCGTCTATCATGCTTGGAGCATAAATATGTATATCAAACATTTTCTCTTGTTTTTCAAACACACCGACTCCTTTCAAGTGCAGTGTCATTCCAACTTCTATAATACCTCTCTGCCAGATTCACGCGCAAAAATTCCAACAAATTTCTGCAAGTAAAAGCATTATTCAAACATTTTCAGGAATCTCTCCTGTCATCATTCCTGTAAGGGTTTTGTTACTCAGTAAAACTGCTTCAAAGAGGAGAGAAAAATGCAATAATAATATATACTGAACAAAGGAGCTTATTGTATCATATTCCTGAAAAATGGGAAAAAAGGTTCATTTAATCGTGGTAGAAGGATGCCCTGCCGCTACCCGAAAAAAGTTATCGTATCTCACAAAAGTCAAGAACGACGAAATTTAACACCATTGTTGTACCCTTATTTTTTTCCGTTATCCACCCTCGTCTAAGATGTACGGTATGAGTTGCTTTGGTACATATGTATGTTGTTTGACCCAATAATATCCTGTCGGAGGGATCTGGTTTTTTACGACCCTCGGGACTCCCGGGCAAATAAATTACAGCAGGATGACCAAGCGCTTTGATTGTTCTTGTGGAACATATGAGCTTGTTAGGGGACTGTTTTCCGCAACAAACAATACGAATGTTCACTGAATTGACTGTTGTAACTTAAGACATGCGGCGCATTTATAGTATAGTTGCTTTTGACGTCCTTATTAGGTCTTTATTTCCTGTTATTATCTACTCGAATAACAATTGGGAAAGAATTATGTTCTTATTATGCAAGCCGCACGAATTCCTCGTATACATGCTTCTGCCAAAAGTTAATTTAGTTTTTATATTATCGCGCTAGGGGACTATAGGAAAGTTAGCGAACGTACAACGAGTAAATATTTATTATTTTCCAGTATATTTTATTTGTGGAAATATGTGCATTTTACCGAATAAAAACCCTCGTTAAATACAAGGATCTTCTTGTTGTTTATATTGATTACGTGATAGGCTCCAGAATACTCGAAGACGCCACAAAACTCGTTTCAATCGTATTTGGAGAGCAAATTGTTATAATTGGGGTTTGGCAAATGTAAACTGCCTAGCAATTTATATAACTCTCTACATGCTCCTTTGAAAGTTTGAATAGTAGTCAGACCACCATATATGCATATTGAAATCTCGTAGATTCATCGCTAGCGAAGATTAAAGTAAAAAGCAAAACTTTTGAAATTGTTGGTTCAAGTAATTATCTAAGATCTAGATATGATTATCAGAACCAGCTTAACAGAAGCTCGTTGTAGTGAGAAATTTAATAGATAAACGGTCAACAATACATGTTTTTCATCACTAAGTAGATGTTAGTATTAGTATGTTAAACTAAACATAAACCGAACACAGGATAAAAATACATGCAATGCTATACATAGAACAAAGAAATAAAAAAAAATAGATAGAATAAAAAAGATCAAATGTTAGATAGACGTTTTTTTAAAACATGCTTAGAAACGTCAACAACAAAATGCTCAGCCATATTATTAACAGCAATACACAGGCGATTAGTAGGTTCATACATGCTATAGTTAGATCTTGACGAATTAACATACAATTGAGTTAACCCCCACAAATTGTGCCTACTATCACGGAAAGAGATTTTGTTAATGGAGCATCAATATTCGCGTTTAAGAGTTGCTGCACAAAAGTTACATGGGCAACCATGCGACGGCTCTTAAGCGAGTGCATATTTAAAAGCTTCCAGCGATCCTCATATGGTGAAAGAATCAATGGTTTAGTCTACGGTAAGTGCTTAAGATCAAGGTGTTGGAAGTTCCGCTGAACAGACTCGATACGGTCGATGTGTGTATCGTAATAAGAGAACAAACCTGGCTAGCGTTTTCATGAAGTGATCTCACAAAAAAACGTATACAAACGCAATGTTATGGTAGATTCGAGAGCTCTCGTGACCAACGTTTTATAAAGCCCAGCATAGACCTACTCTTTAATGCCATGTAGTATATGTGGGGAATTAAATTCAATCCATGGTCATATTTGACACCCAAGTCACAGACAGAACCTACACGGTGAATCAAGGCATCCGAGAACCCATAATCATAAGCAATTGGTTTCTTATCCCTGTCTAAGGTCATAACTTCACACTTGTTTATACTGAGTACCAAATTATTGCTTTTGCACCAATCATAAAATTTATGAAAATTACTTCGGACCTATTCACACTCGTTAACACATTTAATCTGAGTGAAAAGCTTAACATCGTCAGCATAAATCAAAACTTTACAGTAGCTAAGAATAGAGACAATGTGGTCAATAGATAAAATGAGGAACAACGGGCCCAAGTGACTACCTTGAGGTACGCCAGATGAAACCTTCAAACTTTAGAGATTGAATGGAGGAAATAGATTTGATATGTTCTGTTATCTAAATAAGACTACGTCCATTTCAAAAATGAAGGTGCGAAACGCGTACTGTTTAATACCACGGAATGAAATAACTTATCGAAGGCTTTATTAAAGTCTGTATAAATACAATTTGTCTGGTAGCCTTTTGCAAGTCCGCCAATGGTATCCGAGACAAATTACAAGAAGTGGGAAGCGTATAAATTCTTACAGGATGTTAATTGTTGACAGTAAATGATAGATTCGAATAGCATACCTAGGTATACAAGATAATTTAGCAATAGGCCTATAATTAGAAATTTCAGTTTTACTACCTTTTTCGTGGATAGGCATGATAAAGGTAGTTTTCCATAGCTGCGGGAAGCAACCACTATCGAGCGATTTTTGGAAAATTATTATAAACGGAGCTGCCAGAGCAATGCAGTAAGACTTAAAAAAGGCTAGAGGGATCCCATCTGGACTCATTGTGAAGTCATTTGGAAGCCCATTAATATGGACGAGTATACACTCTTGTGCAATTGAAGGGATAGTGAATGAGACGTTATGAGAGTCGTTCACTAAAGTTGCTATTTTGAGGTTGAAAATTTGACAAGGCAAATGCATTGTCAAAAAATGAAGCAAACCTGTTATAAATCTCAGACGAATCATCACTAGCAGAATCTTTGAACCTCATGGTATGGAGATAGCTGTCGGTTTTTTTTCTTCACATTCTTAATGGCGTCCAAGAAAGGTGATTCCCTTGTTTTCAGGTTATTAAGAGGAAGATAGTCATCGTCATCTTCATTTAGTACCCATTAAATATTGGGTAAGTTAAAATCCCCAATAAGTAGTATTTCGTCAATAGATTCCACCTTATCATGGATAAGATTAGATGTTGAACGTATATATTCTGACCTTTGTAATTAACAATATTTACAGAGTCTGGAGGCATATAGCAACAAAGTATAAGTTATATTTTAAGAGATCCAATACTTAAAAACCTTACAATTGTTAGGCGAAATAGAATAGCAGTTCCAAATAAAATCTTTAGAAACTGAATTCTAGTTACGCCATAATACAACCTCACCGAAATAGGTGGAAATTACAAACAATAAAACAAGATGACCAGTAAGGTAAAATGGAGTTATAAGATTTCATTACTTGTTTTGATTATTCATTTATTGTAAACTCTGCATAATGGTTTTTTGTTACGGCCATTTTTCCTTTTTCTTGCGTAGGAATTCTGTTTCATAGGTGAGTAAAACTTTTGAAACTGCAGAATCTAAGTTTTATTTTATAATTTAAAGAGTTAAGAACAAAACTCTTTTTTCTAGTCGTAGACTCTTGAGTGATAATAAGATCAACTTTTAAAAGATGTCTACTTAGTTTCCAAAGCTATAATTGAAATAGCAGGCAAAGAGGGATAATTTATGCGAATCAAAACATGTTGTTGGCCTTTCAAGAGACGACAATTATGCGTTATGCCTTTGTGCAGAATTTGAGTCATACTACAACTTCGGAAGTCGAATGAAGAATCCAAATTTGAAATTATGTGAAAACAGATGAAAAATGTTCTTAATAAGTTTCTAATATTGATGCGAATAGTGATATAAATGAAAGAGAAATTAATATCGACGCTATAGTAGGACTAGATTTACTACGACACGACGCACTATGGGGAATATATATATAAAGGGTCAGTTGCTAATCAAAAATCCATAGTTTTTTAGACTTGAAATTTTGCAAATACATATTATACAGGGTGTCCCGTATGTGGTCTGGCACCCGAAGGCTATGGATAGGTCTGCTTAGACAAACAAAAAATTGAATGGGGAGGAGGAAATCGTAATGGTTTCCAAGATAACGGGACTTTAAGATATTTAGGTATATTTTTATATATCACCCTGTAACTTCTGAACATTACAGTGCCAGAAAGTAGGCACTTATCTTCTGGAAATGACCTTTTTCAGCCATTTTCACTGGAGATGCTTAAGAAAAAGTGCAAAAAACGCAGAAAGAGTTACATTTTGGGTACAGAGTGTCATCATAGCGTGTAACATTCAGAAGTTATAGGGTAATATATTAAAACATACCTAAATATCTTAAAGTCCCGTTATTACGGAAACCGTTTCAATTTCCTCCCTCCATCTATACAATTTTTTGTTTGTCTAAGCATGACCTATCTATAGCCTTCGGGTGCCAGACGACATACGGGATACCCTGTATCAATTATACATTTAACAAAAACTAGTGTTTGCTCGCCGCTTCACTTTCGTTTGAATTTGCAAATCTGTCAAAATTCTATATATATATTTCAGTTTCGTTCGTATATTGTAGTTGTCTCTTTTTCAATGCCCTACCCTGGTAGACAAATCATGATGAACTCATCAATGAGGTCCTCATCAGTGATCAGACAAACGTCTGGATGAAATTTATTCACCGGGTAAAAATCACTTTTTATCTTAGTCACAGATAGTGTCCATGAGATAGCATATCTCTTTCACTTATTTAGAAATGTATATTTTGCTTCTCCTTTGTGCATTTTACAATATTAGATAAGCACTTCGATGAGTACATAGTGAGTGTCACGATTAACATATTAATGAGCATGTCAATGAGTATCACCATCATTCATAGTGTTATGATGAGTTCATAAATGAGAATCTTATTTTACGATTGATTTCATATATTTTTCCGAATATTCAAACTCGCAATTAGTTCAGAATATGGGCGACAGTCTTTCCGTGAGAGAATAATTCGAAAATGCAACTTAAAATCCGACAAATCACAAAAACCAATTGAAATTTTCCTAGTAGAAATGTAATCTGACACAGTGATGACAAGAATAAATAATTATTTATTGCTTCTTTAGTATATAGGGAGCAGTTTCATTATATCTAGTAAGCCCTTCGCTGAGATATACTGAATGCCCATTGGTAGGCTCACCAAGGCTTAATTTTCAGTATGTTTCTTCACGAATTGCAAACACCTTGAGCTTATCAGTCAAATTAGTATTGGTTTACATAATAACTGCCCTTTCTGGGGCAAGGGACAAGGTAAAACTGTGAGCAATTTCTACCACGGTAATAACTAAATGGAAATACAGAGAGAGTTAAGTATAGCACACACTTAAATATGATAAAAAATATGTATTTAATGTACTTATTCCAATAACAATTTATAATGATTTTATTTATTGCTTCTTCGTTTTTAATGCTAATGGAAACCTTAATGAATATCAGTGTCATCCCTTATCCCTTAATATAATAGGTAAGTACATAATTATATATACATGAGCACAGATTTTTCACACTCGGACAATCAGAAATGAGTTGCAGGGTATCTTAGTCTGGTTCCTTGAAACGTTTTACTTCGAGTAGCTCGCGAAGAACATTAAAGCAATGAAGATAACCAAAATTGAAAAGCTCGATTCTCACCTAAACATGGATGAGCTAAACGACTATTTATGCAGTTCCGCAGGCACTGTATATAATAAATTCATTCCTGTATTATACTCTACTGGCTATTATGACGGGGTTTTTTATATGTGAATGTCACCGAGGGGGAAGTCATTTGGGCTCTAAAATTAATTAAATCTAAAGCTAGTGGGCCAGACAATATTAATTTCAGTTTTCCCAAGTTAATCCTTCCATTTGTAATTAGGCTAATTACTCATTTCTTCACCACAAGCTATTACAACAGGATGTTTCCCAACGCTATGGAAACTAATGAAGATTATACGTATTAAAAAAATATCCTAAGGCAAATCTACCATCTGATTATTGATCTATTAGCATTTTGCTTGTTTTATCAAAAATCCTTGAAGGGCTTCTTTTTATTCAGTTAATAAGTTATTTTGAAATGTATAGACTCTTAGGCACTGCCTAATTTGGATTTCCTGCCAGATACAGTACAGTCTCAGCCTTTCTAAATTTGGTTGAAGATATTAGGAATTACACAGAGAATAATCTGGCAATAATTCTATATCTGCTTGATTTCAGTAAAGCTATTTATTCGATAGACTTTAATATATTGTACAATAAATTTAAAGTTCCCACGTTAAAGTTTATGCACTCGTATCTATCGGGCAGGCAACAGGCGGTTATAAACAGAACGAATTGCTCCCAGCATAAAACATTATACTTGTGGGTACCACAAGGAATAATTTTGGGTCCTCTACTGTTTTGTGTATACATAAATGACCTGGTGAAATTTTCTAGACAATGTGATGATGTCCAGATCTACAAAATTAGATGATCTGCATCTGAATGCGACTAAAGATAATATGGATTTTGAACTTGGTTCTATCTGGGAAAAAATGAGTACCTAATCTTATTCTGCATCCTGCTAAGTCGCAATCTACAGATGATTTTAAAGATCACACCGATACGTCTCATATACCTTGTATGTATGTCTCCTAATGATGTGCATATTCCGTTCGCTGACTCAGTTCGGCAACTCAGGGTGCATTTTGACACATCTCTTAATTGAAGGAAGTACAGCAATGTTCAGATTGCAAAAATTTTTTGGGAGATATGAGATACAAAGATTCGTCTTGTGAAGGCTCTGTTACTAACAAATATAACTTATGACTGTGAAGTTCTTGGCAACTTGAATAGTATATGTGTCGTGATTGGATAAATATTGCATATAAATCATGTGCCAGATATATCTATGGGATTCGCCGACGTGCACATACATCCATATACTCCAAAAGTATACTGACTTGCTCGCTTGATGATGATCATGACAGGAAAATCTCTGTGCCCTAATTATTTGCGTGATAATGTTATCTTTCTCACATCAGCACGTACGTACCACACCTCTACTCGTACGGCCGCATGAATTGCATTTTAGCACTCGTATGCGGCCCGTCTGGCTAGTGAGAGGGGTTGCGTTTATTTGTGCGTATTCCGTCGCACAGGTAAAAACAGCCGTTTTCAAGATGATTTTAGTTCGATTTTTGTTTTTTCATCTGTTTTCATAAACATCGGATAATATAAGTTCATTTTTCGTTAAAAAAAATGATTTTATTACGGCTGTAATTTTTATTCAAGCCAGTTTAATTATCGAATTACATGAAATTAAGTTTCCAGGCGATAATTCGGTTGATTATCAATAGCCAGATCGATTCGAGTGTGATAGGGGGGCCATCCTATACGAGTATTCCTGAT
This sequence comes from Dioctria rufipes, assembly GCA_963924295.1. Lineage (NCBI taxonomy): Eukaryota > Metazoa > Arthropoda > Insecta > Diptera > Asilidae > Dioctria > Dioctria rufipes. Next base: position 246,869,090 of record OZ002741.1, on the reverse strand, counting down.
ACAGTAAGCAAGCCGGTTTTCTACGGAAGAGGTAAAAGAAGCAAAGAAATATCTCTCCCGAGCAAACCTGTTTGCAGGCGATTAAATGTAGCGGCTATTCATAATTATGCATTGAAGAGTTAAACAGAAAATTTGGGAAAGCTTTAAAAATAAATTATATCTCAACAGAAAGCAACTCGCATTGATGTTTTACACTATCAATCAAAGATGGTGAACGTAAACGTCGAGATGAATTGGATAGCCAAGTTTCGATCAGACCAAAAAAAAAATCGTCCTAATAATTTCCCTGCTCAACTGAAAAATGTTCAGCTCAAGGAAGCATTAGTGAAATTTTTTGTCAACCACTGATTGATTTATATCACCACTCTTTAGTTGTGATAAAATAATTCAATTAATATTCAACAAATGTTTTTCTTGTCGGATTGAAAATAATAAAGCCATTAAAGCAACGGAGGAGTCAATATCATGTGAATAACATGAAGAAGCAGATTCTAGGATTATCTACCATATTTGCCAAATTGATATCGACGCTGAAGTTGTAATAAGTTGCTCGGATTCTGATATTCTCATTATACTCCTTGGTAATATGGACAATTTTAATGCATCCTTAAAACTGTGGGTCTATATCATCTAGGAAAATCATAAACGCGACATCAACGTCAATGAACTGTACAAAACTCCGGGTCTTTTTGTCCATATCTAGAGCTTTACCAGGCGTTCACGCCATGACAGTTTGTGATTACACTCCAGCTTTCCTTTTTCGCATTCGTCACCTTGGAAAGATTTGTTTGTCATATATATGGAGTTCGGCAGATTAACAACGTCAACGATGTCAGATTTCATTTATTTTCTAATACGTGTCAGTCAAATAAATTCAATGAAAATTTTAGGTAAAAATGCAGAAATTTCGATCCATCAAGCTTACCACCGTGCAGAGCTGAGTTACGGCTGTATTTATTGAGAGCCCAATACGGGACCACATTTTGGAGAAATGCTCACTCTAAATCTCCTACATCTACAGAAGTTAATGTATTCAAAGTAAAACTTGTCAGTTTTTATATTCCAAATAATTGCTTTTATTAATATTCCCATGGAAATCTATCCAAGTTCCAATTCAATAGCGGAGCTGTATAATAATGTATTTTTTCTTCCAGTATTTTATCAAGAATATTCTCAAATCTGAGCCAGATAACTCAATTTGGCCCAAAAGCTTTTCTGTAGCTCCTGAAATTCTCTACAAAAAACGAATAGGACAAAATTGTGTTATCTCGCGAGTTTATGAAATATTCTCAAAAGAGAAAAAAGAAACCATTTTACCATGCTCAAATCGGTTCGGTTCCTAATGAGCAACCGAATTAACGCGTGGCAAATTAATTTCGTGTGGTTCGATAATTAAACTAGCTCGTATAAAAATTACAATCGTAATAAAATAAGTTTTTAGGTAACGAAAAAAAATAGCCTGGTACGGTGGTAGCAATGAGGAAATTGTCTAGGAATAGCGAATTTGTATTGTATGAAAACAGATGAAAAAACAAAAATGAACTAAAATCATTTTGAAAACTGCTTTTTTCACCTGTGGAATGGAATGCGCACAGGTAAACGCAACCCGTCTCACCACATGGGCGGCATGACTTTTGATATACTAAGGATAGGCATATCGAAAACTAGCCGAAGTAATTTATCAAAAGCATTGCTAGCTCTTAGACTATGAAGAATTATTTATTTGTTTATTATTTTCGTGGACTCGTTTTGTGTTCGAAGTGTACTCATACTCTTAAAGCTAATCCATATACAAGATTTATATGGATTAGCTTTAAGTTACCATTTTTTTGATTTTGTAGTAATTACTAGATATTTAATTTCTTTAACGACTTCCTGTTTATAGCTCACCTTTAGTTTTGAACCTATTTTCCTGCAATTCCATTTTTTTATGATACTTTTTATGATCTTTCTGTTGTTTTTCTTTAAGCCTTTCGATATTTTCGAATATTTTTAGAGATTAATCCGTGAAATACCATAAAATACTTCTAGTAGTTTTTTTTAACAGTATAATGGATCGTGTGATTCGTTTACTGCGCATTCAAAAACTTCCTCAAAGAAACGTGACGTTTTATTAGTTTTGAAACACGTCATGCATCCGTTCATCATTGCCATATGTTTCACTTTTGTGCGGTAGAATTTTGATAATTCTGGTGTGTAGTTTTTTAAGTACGATAACTTCGGGAGAAATAGGACATTGCTTAGAGGTTACCTTTTGTCTTCCAATGAGCATAATTTGATTATCTCGGGGTGCACAGAGCTAGTGAATTTGCCTACTGCGGCAATTGTAGGGCTTTTCTGCCGATTATACAGGGTGCCCCGTATATGGTCTGACACCCAAAAGCTATAGGTAGGTCATATTTAGGCAAGCATAAAATTGAATGTTGGGAGGGAGAATCCTAACAATTTTTGAGATAACGGGACTTTAAGATATTTGGGTACGTTTTTATAGATGACTCTGTAACTGACGAACGTTACACCCCATGTTGATAATTGGTTAGATGAATAATCGATGTATCATTCCAATGGTCTATAAATTTCTCCGCTCCTCCTCTCCGTTTTGAAGTTGCTCAACACAGTTAAAATTTCACAATTTTATTTTTATTTAACTACTAAATTTTTCATATTGCCTTTAAGAAGCCCAAAAGCTCATCATCATAGGGTGTAACGTTCAGAAGTTACAGCGTGATTTATAAAAACATACCCTAATATATTTAAGTCCTATTATCTCAGAGAGCACTAAGATTTCTCCCCCCCCCCCATACACCATTTTGCGGGTTCGAGACCACATACCGGACACCCTGTATATGTTCTGCATGGTATGTGATGGAGGTAATCAGTTTTCTTTTACTTTAATGTCGATGTGCTGCTAGACTTATTTTCTCCTCATTCATCTCCTTCATTGGTAATATATTTTACTTAAGTCGAGGTGAATCTGATTTTGTAATCTTTAAAATGAAGCCTGTAAATTTGTTAAGTTTGCTCCATGATACATTCAAGGGTTACCAGTTCGTTAATCATGTGACGATTCAGGTATTTTGGGAAAATATGTATGAGGTCAGAGTTTATGTAGGGGAAGTGGTGGAGGAATGAGACAGTTTTCCCTTTCGTTGAAGTTTCTCGAAATGTATTTGTTGAATATATTTAGTTAGGATTGCATATAAAGGAATGACTCCTTAGGTATATAATTTCATTCCTTGTATGTACAAATAGTTATTAATTTTCAATCTATAGAGCAAAAAGTATCAAAGGTTCGTTTGTCCCATTGCTACTTAGTACTGGGTAGGAATGAGATAAGACCTGGGTAGAAATGAGACAAACGAATTACAAGAGAACATAAAACAGAGAATATTGCAAATTCAAGCGTTTATTAAGTAGTTTCTATAAAAACATAATAAATTAAACAAAGCAAATTCTTCTTAATGCAGTAAAGCAAAGATAAAATATAGGTAATAGGAGTTCATCACCCAGAGTATGTCCAGACTTTTAACATATATTTAACGTAGCAAAGGATACCTCAAAAACGTAGTGTGACTTTTACCTGCGCAGTGATACCTGTAACCATTGGCGCTGGCAAAATTAATTTAATATCACACACTATATCCGGCATGTCTAGTATAATGAACGAATTTCCTTTTTTGTGCAGGAAACTCACATGAACATTGCCACTACTACTTGTATCAGCAAGTATTTTACATTTTTTGACTTTTAATTTCAGGTCTCTCGTTCTTTTTTTATTTGCTATTTGGATTTCTCTGGTGTGTCCGTGGCGATCATAGATCTTCTTTGTTTTCGGCCTTTCCATTTATCGCTTGTAGGACCAACTTTGGGAAATCCTCTAAAAGTTTCCGGATCTTGGAAAAGGTTTGACGATGTCTGGTCGCTACATCGGGCAATTGCTACGTCATTACCCATTGATTTTTTGGTGTTATTTGGTGAATAACGTTTCCGTCTTCATGGCTGATACTAGTAGATGGTTCTGGCTTAGTACTGAGTAACGCAACGTTTTATCTTCTTCCTAAAATATCTCTGTCGGTTACCGAGGTTAGTACAAAATCAATATATGAAAATACGGTTTTATCAAATCGGAAAATACCGGTTTTCTTAAAAGCAGCAATTATATTGCATGGAGTCATTGCCTTTTTGTAAGCGGCTCCCACTCAGTATGCTACATCGTGTATTGTAAAACCCTTACCCGGGTTACAAATCAACCATGAATGAATTCCACTGATATACGCCATTTTAAATGAGTCAAATGCTCCAATATCCAGTGGCTGCATTTTGTTAGTAGAGTGAGGTGGAAAAGTCAAAATGGTAACGCCGTTTTTGAAGCGACATCTGAAACTTGCCGACCTGAGTAGAACTGTCTCCAGATTATCAAAAAATAGATTCATGTTGCATCTATTAAATGAGGTTGCTTTTGCCAAGCTTCATGCCTCTGGAGTGCGTAACGATAAGCTCTTTTTTCGTTTTCTGAAATTCTTCATCCACCCCCCCCGCCCGCCCATTTTCATTTCATTCCACTTAGGACTCACAGTTGTCTGGTTATTTATAGCCATTTCGTAGGCTAGGTGGTGGCACTCAATAATAGATAAGCCGTAAAACATTTTAGAGCAGGTGGCTTGGCACTTTTTAAGAGCAGCTTCCTGTCGTCAGTAAAAACTCGTTTCCAATCGTATTTTGGAAAATGGCATACTAGCACACCTGCTTGTTCTTTTCTCGCATATTTACGGAGTATAGCGCTTGACAAATTACAATGTTTTGCTGCATTTCTAATACGTTTTTCTTGTTTAACCAACCACAGAGCAGTCCTTATATCATCTTCTGAAAAAATTCCTTTCGAAGTTGTCTTCGTATGTATCCTCGGCATATTAGCTTACCATTCATTAAAGTATAGAAGGGTTAATGGCAAAAGAGTACGGGCATCAAAAATGCATAACACAGCAATGAGGCTGTAAGAGTATATAGCAATGAAGCACTGGAAAGATCTAATGGGTATCAATGAGACACTGTCTTGGGGCTACCCATGCTTTGCCGTCCCATTGCTACTCAATAGACCTTCTCAGGTTTAAATATTTAATTATATTAAAGTATTGTGAATATTCTATTTTTCATATTTTTATTGGACGCCTGAGATATTGTTGGTCACTTCTGAATCAAAAAACCCACTATTTTATACTTAGGAAATAGAAATTCCAAAAGGGCTATAAAAAACTTTCAAACCTCAAAAACACCGTTTTCCAAATTGAGAAATATTTCGATTGTCTCATTGCTACCCGTGTCTCATTCCTCCACCTGTTCCCCAAATATGTTTAAATGAATTTGTGTCTTAATTTTTTAAAAGTTATTTTCATCTTTTCATAGAATTATCTGGTTATTTATCACTCCAAATAAGTTTTGTAAGCTAACCCCAAAGGCAACTACCGTGCTCGTAAGGACACAATAAATTAATTCTGGTCGTGGCGTCCACAAGGATCTTGGAAGTCTAGTCGTGCCTACTCTTAACCTTAACCTTAAGTATGATAGCATAATATAGATTTTGCTAAAATACAACAACTCATGAAATAAACTACCCAAGAAAATAAATAGCCTTAGTTCTTTGGTAATAGTTGTTTTATTTAATGATGTCTTTAATTGTGTATACTTGTCATCCTTCCAGAATTATCCATGAGACTTGCCTGCTTCGTCCTGAACAAATTTCCTGAAAAATTCGAACATCACAATAAGTTGCCGACATTACCGTAAATCTTTTTACTTTTTCATCACTTCGTAATAAGAACCGGGAGTGCAACGAAATCCTACATAACCTCAAAAATTTAGTTTATTCTGCAGACCATAAACCAAGCCCCTTTCAAGGAAATTACCAGTCCTTTTAATTTACTTGACTCTGGCTATCATTCAAGGGAGCCCAGTTAGCTGCTAAAGTTTTCAAAACAGAGACGGTTCTGTGGGTTGGCTTTACTTGGATGGACGTAGGAAAACAAAAGGATTTAGTGCACAGTTGGGGGTGTTTTCGGGTTAACCAGTGCCCACAATAACCCAATTTTTATGAATCATGAGCGGTGAGGATTCATTCGTTTTCATTTTTTTTCCATCATTGCTGATTCCATCCCGTGGTAACAACCCGCCACCCTTTCGGTTTTGTGATTTTTACCCCATACAATAATCTCATAGCATTGTTGGCCTTGTGAACAGTCTTGTCCTGATCATTTCGGAAATAAATTGTGATGACGCTGATAATTCTCGTGGTTTATGATAGCCCTAAATTTGTTACTACATTTGCTGAACTTTTTATGGCTTCCTCCTTGTTTACTGTTGGCAAATCTCGTTTCACTGCTGCCATAGTACTTTTGAAAAATCTGTAATAACCGGAAGAAATTGAATTAATTATTTTTTTCTGTTTATTCTTGAATTCGGGGAAAATAACTTTTTATGGAATTTCCGTGAATAAAGCATGTAGGATTTTTATTACTTCTTAATTGTATTTTCTGGGTACTTCTGACAATTTTTGAATTTGAAAATACAATTGACAGGCTTGGTGGATTAACCAGTAAGATTTTGTGCGCTTCCAAAGCCCTCGAGAACATTGCACAAGCCAGACTCCCTCACTACTACATGAGAGCTCCAACGGAGTCCTAACATATTTGCAGTGTTCTCATGTAAAACTGGAAAAAGTTTGATTTGAATAGCTCCTTCGCCCTAAACTACTGTTCATACAGAAAAACTGTGTTCTGATAATCTTAAGTTTGATTTCTTAGCTTCCAAATCGAAACACCTTTCCTAATAAAATTACTTAAAAATCTATATCTGAACCAAATGACTACGATTCCTCAAACAGAAACTCTCAGCTGATCTGAGTAATCATTGTGTATATGCCACTGTGCCGTCATGGCATGCCGTGGGCAAAATGGTAAGGTTACTTTGAAATCAAAACTATTTAATTATTTTGTTAAGTAACTTTTGGGAAGATAAGATAAGGATTACTAGAACAATATTTTCTTATATGGATAGTAGTTTAGGCTCTATAGCATATGTAAAGTCAATGTTTGGCACTTTTCCATAAGTATCAATACAGAACATTTTAGAGAACGGATTCCCAATGAACACATATAAATTCCTGTGTCATGGCTTGGGAAATAATCTCGAGGGTTTTGGCGCTGCCCGATCAAATTTAAGTTTAGAAATAAAAATTTACGATTTATGTGTAAAAATATCTGACAATTTATTATTACTAAGAAAACTTGAACTTTAATTAATGAGATTTTTATTTATGTACTCTATGATTGTGAAACAACAAAACTGAAACAGTTTTCGTACAAAGGGAAATTTATCACTGAAAAAAAAAGAATCACTTTCACAATGTCAGAGTTGGCATTAGCATAAATTCTCTACAAGCTCGAAATTGCATCTTGAAGGAAATGCAATAAAACTCTTCAAGATTAATTTCGTCCGGAAAAGTCAAAGAAATATTTACTTTAATTTTTAAAGACAAATAACTTTCCAGATTAAATTCCGTTTCGAAATAATAAAAATAAGAAAAGAAGTTATTGTTTTACTTTTGTTTGTAACAATGGATTTTTTATAAGGAAAATGTACGTGTTTATTAGGTTTAGTCGTAATGAAAGTAAATCATCAAAACTATTATGAGCAATATTCATCAATAAATCTGGATTGAAATATAAAAAAATAAAGACAGTTAAATCAAATCTAGTACCAAAACAAGCAATATTTACACTGCAAGAATAATAATAGCTGTGTTCTTATAGTTCCGTGCAGTGCCCTGCAGAACACAGCAGATTGAAAATTGAGTTGACTTGAATTTTTATGGAAACATAGAGAAAATAATTTAGGTGCCATGACTTTATTTCTTACAAAACTTTAAACCTGCCAAATTTTTGCCCCGAAGTTTATCAAGTTCTATTTTAACATTTTGCAAGGATTCAAGTCATGGCAATTTTATTATTTTTTCTATATTTTTAAAATCTTTTTTACTTCTATGCACCCTATAAATCAATTCAATTCGTAATCTCCTATGTTCTGTAGAACACTTTACGGAACTAAAAGAACATAGCTATTGATTGCAACCACCAAAATTGATCATCTACTTGTAAAAAGAGAAAATATAATTATTGATGGCAAGAAACAATATTTTTATATAGTAGTAACCGTAATGTTTCCATTACCAACGAATACAACTTGAGTTATATAGACAAGCAGGTACTCGATCCTTCTATGCGACCACTATTAACCGCTTAGAGCTTAAACGGAGGATTATATAAAGAATGCTGTGACTTGATTTAGGTAACGTTATATAAATAAATGTATTATAAAATGAGTAAAAATAAGTATCCCGGTTACTTTAATATAACTTCTTTTATAACCCAGGGTACTCTCGATTAGTTTATTTTGGTTATAGCAGTGGTTGCAGTAATGTTTCGGTTACCTTTATAAACTTTATTTATAATGGTAATGGTAACGTTTCCACACCGGTTGGAATTTTCGCAGATTGATTTCTTTTAGTGATTGAATTGTTAGGGCAATTACTTTTGGTTACCTTTATAAAACAATGTAATGCAAATATTTACGAAACTTATGAGTCTAAGAGCTATCAACGCTTTTGAGAAATTACTTTAGTTCGGCTAGTTTTTTAATTTGCATCTCCTTACAGTATATCAAAAGTCATGCGGCCCATGTGGCTGGTGAGACGGGTTGCGTTTGCCTATGTGCATTCCGTTCCATAGGTAAAAAAAGCAGTTTTCAAGCATCGTACAATACAAATTCACTAATTGTAGACAATTTCCACATTGCTACCACCGTACCAGACTTTTTTTTTCGTTACTCAGTAGGAACTGGACCGGTTTGAGCATGGTAAAGTGGTTTTTTTTCTCTTTTGAGAATATTTCATGAACTCGCGAGATAACACAATTTTGTCCTATTCATTTTTTGTAGAGAATTTCAGGAGCTACAGAAAAGCTTGTGGGCCAAATTGAGTTATCTGGCTCAGATTTGAGAATATTCTTGATAAAATACTGGAAGAAAAAATACACTATTATACAGCTCTGCTATTGAATTGGAACTTGGATAGATTTTCATGGGAATATTAATAAAAGCAATTATTTTGAAATATAAAAACTGACAAGTTTTACTTTGAATACATTAACTTCTGTAGATGTAGGAGATTTAGAGTGAGCATTTCTCCAAAATGTGGTCACATATTTGACTCTCAATAAATGCTGACGTAACTCAGCTCTGCACGGTGGTAAGCTTGATGGATCGAAATTTCTGCATTTTTACCTAGATCTTTCATTGAATTTTTTTGACTGACACGTATTAGAAAATAAATGAAATCTGACATCGTTGACGTTGTTAATCCGACGAACTCCATATACATGACAAACAAATCTTTCCAAAGTGACGAATGCGAAAAAGAAAGAAAGCTGGAGTGTAATCACAACCTGTCGTGGCGTAGACGCCTGGTAAAGCTTTAGATATGGACGGAAGGATCCAGAGGTTTGTACAGTTCATTGACGTTGATGTCGCGTTTATGATTTTCCTAGATGATATAGATCCACAGTTTTAAGGATGCATTAAAATTGTCCATATTACCAAGGAGTATAATGAGAATATCAGAATCTGAGCATCTTATTACAACTGCAGCATCGATATTAATTTGGCAAATATGGTAGATAATCCTAGAATCTGCTTCTTCATGTTATTCGCATGATTTTGGTTCTTCCATTGCTTTAACGACTTTATTGTTTTCAATCCGACAAGAGAAGTATTTGTTGAATTTTAATTGAATTATTTTATCACCAATAAAGGCGCCATATTATAAGGCGACCAATGGTTGATAAAAAATTTCACTAATGCTTCCTTGAACTGAACATTTTTCAGTTGGCGTTTTCGTTTTTGCTTCGGGGTTAACTCCTGTGCTTTGAAGAAGCAAACACATGTTCGAGTTTAAGTGCCAGCCTTGGAGTCATGCCACATTAGACTCCTAGTGCTAGCTCTGCTAGCCCCTAGCTGAGATGAGGGGCAGCTGTAGCCCTCCTAACATAATATAATTATTTTCAATATATGAATCTCTGAATTATCATTTTGAAATTGTGCGTTGCATTTGTTTTGACAAAATCGTTACAGATCTGAAATGTTTTTATTTTTTAATGTAATACATAGTATTTTTTACAGACGATAACAACAATTTTCAAGCTTCTACATACATAGCAGGGCCAGCAGTTGATCTCAATGAAGACATTTGTTAAGGTGAAACATGTGAATTGAGTGATATGGAGTGATAATACGGAAACTTCATTGGAGATTTCTTAAATTCAAGCGCGCAAAAATCCAATAAGCATAGTCATCACATTTTCACAACCAAATTTTGAAAGCGGCGTTTTTTACCTGTGAAATGGAATGCGCACAGGTAAACGCAACCGCTCTTACTAGCTAGATGGGCCGGATACCTATTGAGATGGTGAAAGAGGAGGGGAGATAGCCAAGAATCAGCCGAACTAAAGTTCTTTTTTTCATGATGTTTCTAGCTCTCGGACTATATCTTAATATAGAATTTCGATTTTTTTTTAAATATTGTATTTTTGATTAATGCTGTACATCTTAGAATGATAGTTTTTGTGCATATTTGTACGTGGTGAAATTCAGCTGCAATTAAAATTTTACTGTGAATATCATTCTAAAAAATACAGCCGCTCCAAAAATAAGCAATATTTAAGAATTTTAATTAAATGTTTCAAAATTTAATATTTTAATTTAGGTGATACTAATTCATAAAAGTAACATTACATAATTTAGAAATGTAATATACTTAAAATGATGTATTTCTTCGTATAAAAACCAAAACGGAGCCATATATCTTCAATTTAAGAAATTGGTTTTTACCGTCATTTTCTTTTTTATCTGCAATGCACAGATGAAAAAATGGCTGCTTGTGCTTATATGAAAAAATTAGTATTATGAAAAGTAATACATTAGTACAAATGAAGTACACTAATATATACGCTGGCTCTATTATATAAACTGAATAACCCTGCTAAAACTACTAAAAATATTAATTATTCTAAGGGACCTACACCATGCCTCGAAAATGTTCTCTTATATACCCCTTGGTTCTAATATATTACCTTTGGTAACGTTATTATATCTTAAAGAACTGACATAGTGTCTGTATCATATTATCCTTATAATATTTTTATTGTACACGACTCGTGAGTGTGTGTGTAGTGACTAATCTTAGTTACGGAAAAAAAGTAAACTTCCGTATAAAATCTTGCAAATGGAAGGTAAAAAAATACCTAGTTTGTGTATTCTCCCAAGAGCTTGCAGGAAAATAAACGCATATGGAATGGCATTTTCCAATCGAATTAATCAATTACCTGTTAACGTCTGGGGTTTCGTTCCTTTGAACAACAAGGCTCCAATCAGGGGTGGACTAAGGCCTAGGCAACCTAGGGCCCGTAATTTTTGGGGCCCGAAAATTAGGTTTTTAATTTTTATAATTAATTTTTATTTAACAGAAAAACATGATATTCATAATTATTGCTGAAACGTATCCAAATTATGCCGAATCATTGATTGATAAAGTCGACAAGTGTGGACGAGCGTTCCCGTGCTTATACATCCCAATCCACGCCAGCGAGTGTCGATGTGTGTAAATACGATCGAGCCTTTACTATGCACGTGTTTAAAAAGTCAAACGTAGCTATATTTAAAATCAGTGTCTCCTGAACGTATTGCATTTAATGTGAGTTGTGATTGAAAATTGTGCAATTAAGACTTAAGTACCTAGACTTAATTACAAATAGATTGTATTGGATTCATAGTTAATACTTTCTGCAATTCCTAAAATAAAAATGTAAGTTTTTATAAAAGTATTACATTATTTAATTAAAATAATATATAATATAAAATACCAGAAATTGTGATTTTGTTTGTCATTATGATATTGAGTAAAAATAAATTTAATTGAAGATGATTTTCTTCTTTCTTTTTAGTACGTGGTCTTTAAAATGAGTTCCAATAAACATTTAAGTGGAAGAGGATCGAGATAAAGTGGCAAAATAAATGAAAAGATCGTTGGACAAATTTTTAACTGTAGGTAGAGAACAATTACAACAATCGTCATCTTTTTCACAAATTTCACCTGACCAGACCAGCAGGAAAAACCAAGCAATTCCGTTTTTGAAGATGATACAAAAGGAGAAAATATATATTTAAAATCATCTCAATGTAATGATGAAGCTAAGAGTTTTGTAAACGATATTGCATTATGTCCAGAATACATAACAGGCGCCAAATCACAAGAAAATTAACTATTGCCTCATTCTTCAGAATAATTAATAGCGGGAAATAAGTTAAAACAGATTGGTTGGCTTATACACCAAACTTACAACTTTTCTCCACAATAGTTTAAAGAAGATTGGAAGTAATAAGCAACTAAATTCTAGCTCGGAGCTCTTCGAAGGAAGTCAGTTTGGAATGCTTCCTGATAAACCCAAAGGAAGGGTTGTAGACGTTTTTAAGAAAATACATATTGTGAAGCGTCATCTGTATGAGGAGTTTTGGTATAAAAATAAGTGACACATGCACTCAATTTTCTCTCTTAACTATAAAGTACAGTTATTTTGTTGAAAATGTTATACTATTACTTTACTAAAGGCCATTCAGGAGCACTACTTTTTTCTGTAAAGTATAAATATAGCAATTGTCACCGTTAGGAACGAGTCTTTTCTTAGGCAGTGAAGTGAACGTAGTAAACTATTTGGATTAACATAATTTGAAGTACAGTACTAGCAATAATTAAAGAAGATTTTATTGGTTATTGGCTGTGATTTATAAAAATATACAGTAGGTATATTGGAATAAAAATAATTTAAATGCACAATTGGCAAAAATACAATTTCAATCAATTGACCCGAAATAACATTTCCGATAAATTAATCACAATAACTGTGATACAATAATAATAATGCACTCTAATCAATACATGTGTTCACTCAAATGCAAGTCACTCTTAAGTCATTACATCAAGAAGAAGAAGTGACTACATTTGCTTATATGTTATGGCACTACACCAAGCAAAGTTAAGTACATAAGTTCAAATAGGTATTTTAGGCCATATGTACATACATATGTCACAAAAGAGTTCTTGTGTACACGGTTAAAAATTCGAGGCTTAAATTAAAACTTTTGGGTTTGTATATAATTCCTTTTTGAAAAAGGTTAACATTAAAACTTCTACAAAGTCTTAAAATTATTTAGACGAATCAGTTTTACATTGAGATTTCCACATAGTCTTAAATAAAAACTTTGAACTGTATTAGGTTCAAACCGGCAGGTTTCAATTTAAATAAATTGTGTTGGTTTTAAATTTAAACTAAAGTTTACTGAATTTGAGGCAGTCGAGTTTAAATTTTGTAAAAAAATTAAAACTTTTACGTTTTCTTCTTTTTGTACAACAAATGTCTTAAAATACCTTAAGATTTTCTGCAGGTTTTACAGCATAAACAACAATAACGATTACTGGAGAGTATTTTATAACAATGGGATATTGTTAATAATTCTACATTTGATTACCGCTTTTTATGCTCAAAATAGCTATGATTCATCCGAAAATTTATTTCATATCACCAAAATAAAATTAATAATCAAATTATTCTTAATATAATCATTTTTGGTGGCATGAATACTTGAAAGATTATTGGATATTATTTTATGAAATCTTAAATACATCATTGTGTTACAATTTGTTGGAAAATGCAAGAACCTTTCCTGGAAAGGTTCTTGCATTAATTAAAAAAAAAAAGAAAAAAAAAATTAATAAATCGCTCCCAAAGTAGGACATTTTTTAAACCAAAGATACAAATTCCAGCTTGACATTTTGTTATTAAGAAATTATCAATGCTGTATGAAAGGGCGATATGGTCTCTTAAAGTGCAAGATATTTTAAGTTAAACAGCTTTCTAGGCTCTTCGTGAGATATATATTAATATTCAAAAGTCTACATTTTCGGTACACAAAACAGTGTAGCCAGCATAACTCGGAAACAACGCAAAGTTGCACCAATCTTTACAAGGTTTTTTTTCCTAACTCGGTCTCAGCTACCTAAGTTTGGCGTATGTAACCATACTTTTGAAACACACTGTATATTATCGCAAGGATTATAGTATATTATTTTATTACAGTACATATTTTTTAAAGCGCACTGAATTCTTAAGAATTTCTTTTGGCAAAATACGGGTTTATACAGGGTGTCCCGTAAGTCGACGTCAAACCGGAACCGGGTGGTAGACCAATTCGTATCAGTTACCAGAAAAACATAAAAAAAAATTTAAGTCAACTATTTTTCAAATTATAGACATTTCTTTTGTTTTCGAGAAAATGTACACCTTGTGATGGTTTTTTAGCTCCCGTTGCTACAAATCTTTACTTTTTTTCAATTTTATTTTTCTTATGTAATCCCGAATAGTGCTTATGTAACCTGTTGCTTTAAGTTCGAAGCCAATTGCTCCAGCTTGGAAGAAAATGTCACATTTTGCCGAACCAACAATATAAAATTAATAATTCGTTGAACTTTAACTGACTGTACTGAAAAAAAATGTACTACGACAGTCCGGCAAGTAACTTTAAAAGTTGACGCATTTAATAAGGATTCTAAAATGGTACAACACTTGCTACAATATTTCTTAGAATACGAAAAAAAAAAATTTTTTTCTTCAAGAAACCCAGTTTTGAAGTAAAATTTTCATCTACTAAAAATGAATCTAGTGTACCCAAAGCTTGCCTTAAGAGCGTAACTTTAAGATTCTAGCTTGAGTGAGACGGAGAGTCATTCCATGAAATGTGAGTGTTGATAAATGCACAACTATTACCTTCGCTAGCAATAGGTCCTCTATTTTTTTCAATTATGTCCTAGAAGGGGGTTAATTATCTAGGCTTGACAAAACCAAAGATCTAGGTGTGATTCTCAATTTGCGCCCTTCATTTGAGGATCATATCGATTACATAATCAGTAGGGCCAATTCGATTTTGGGATTTTTAAGAGATGGTCAAAGGATTTTGACGACCCTTACATTACCAAACTTCTTTACTGCACCTTTGTCAAGGCTATACTAGAATATGCCAGCCCTGTCGGGTCCCCGTACTACCAAAAGCAGGTTATTTGCATTGAAGCTGTTCAACGCAGATTCCTTCGATTTGCACTCCGTGGTCTTCCTTGGAGTAACACTGTAATTTTAGCTGCCCATATGTATCGTTTGAACTTCTTATCTCTAGAATTGTCTTTATTTTCGATATTTTGAAAGAACAATAAATTCCCCACTTCTGTTAAGCTTGGTATAGGAACTCCGACCCACTTGCTCAGAGACCACAACTTTTTTCACCTTCCTTATCATCGAACCTTTAACTGATAAAACTGATTTTTTTTTGAACTTGGTAGAAAACTTTGGTAATCATCTTTTTTTAAAAAAAATTTCTTTTAGAAAATATTCAAAATAAAAACTCATGCAATACTGTTCTACAACAATTTTATTTAATTTGAGTCGCGACGCTTTTCGCCTTCTTAGGGTATTATCAAAAAACAAAAAATATGCACTTAACACAAGATATGAAAATTTGGAGAAAAAAAATCCATATTTGAAGGAAACTTCGAATAAAATTAAATCCACTTGAAAACAATATAACGTTTCACCAGCTTTTTATAATAAAAAAAGCTTTAAAATTTTTTTTGATTACCAACAAACTAAAACTGAAAGTTGAGAAAATAGATTAAAGCGGAATTTATAGTATTGTGTGTAGTGACTGCAATGCAGTCTACATTGGTAAAACAAAACGCTCAATAAATATTAGATACGAGAAACACGTATCTATAATAGACTAATATCAGGCATAAGCGAGCATTTAGTTGATACTGGTCATATCACATCTTTAAATAAATTACAACTTTTAAAAAACGTGGATGGTGGAAAAGTCCAAGATAAATACGAAATATATTACCCGAATAATGAAAGTCGTAAAGCTTCATTTTTGGTAAACGATCAGCTAGATTTCATGAATATTAGCCCCATCTTTTGTATGGATTTATAATGATCGTTACAATAAAATTCAAATTCCAAAATATTACGATAGTCAGGTTTAGCTAACGATCTGCTTTTCAGTTGCTTGATAATGCCTTAAGAAGGCGAAACGCGTCGCGCCTTAAATTAAATCAAATTGTTGTAGAACAGTATTGCATGAGTCTTTACTTAGAATATTTTTAAATTTTTTTTTTTTTTTTGAAATATGAGAACCTTTAACTTCCATGTCCCGTCTCTCATTTCGACAGAAGTTTTCAAGACTGTAACTGAAAAATCAGCTCAAATTTGATATTAGTTAAGTTTATCTGCTTCCTTGTTTTTTTTTTGCATGGAATAATTTCTTTTATAATAATTATTTTAGTAATCAACTAAATGAATTTTAAATAAACATATACAAGTCTTAAGGAAAATCTTAAGGAAAATTTCAATGGGCTAGCGTTCAGCTGGTCTAATTACGAAAAACAACGATCTAGAGTCTTTGATGGGAAAACTTCTGTCGTCCTAAAACTAATGACTACTCTGATAAATTTGCCCATGCACATACTTAAACAAGCTTTAAGACATACTTAAACAAGCTTTAAAACAAAGTCATTTCTCATTCCTGCAGTTGCGTTAGTGCTTTTGAAGCTAAATTATTTTGACGAAAAGAGTAGATCCAAAACAATTCGTTGTCATTTTTGACAAATGTAAAATGTTGGTTGTTTATATTGGACTTTTTGATCTTTCCTCCGGGAGGTTTCGAAGAAATCTCATATTAACGCAACCTTTAAGAGCGAACACTTTAGCTTGTCAGACGATTAATAACATTATGAAACATATTACATATATAAATGTAATATGTCTACCTATGAATTATGCTAAAAATAATTGGATATCAGAAAATTATTCAGAAGAGAGTACATATTTTCCGAACAATCTTCCTTCCCTCAGTAATACGGCTTTAAATCCTCAACATGGCCATTTCCAACATGTTTACCCTTACTATCCTGTAAGTCATACGTCCAGGAAACTTTTGATACTCTAAAACAGAACGGTCCTATAAATTTGGCTGCTAGCTTCGCCGTAAAATATTTTGCAGAATCCGATAATATATAGTTCTTACGCCATTCCGTTATATCCACCTGTTGATAAATTGCAGATCAGGATTTTTGTTAGGTTTTGGCTTTTTATTGTTCTCTACATACGTGTGATATAAATACGCTTTCAAAATTATTTCGTGTGTGTTTTATTCGCTTTCGCCCAAGGTAAAGCAATTTTTCTTCACAATATGATTGTTTTTTTTTTTTTAATTTACTATATGGTTATCTTTTTCTTAAGAGATAAGTACCCCAAAATTTCTTTTCTGTTTCCTTGATTTCATTTACGATACAAGAAATTGTATATATTTACACAAACAGTAACTTTCCTTGCATCAGTTCCTATGCTACTTCTGGGCTCTTCCCGAAGAGATCTTTAGAAATTGTTTGTTTGAATATTAGTTGGTCACTGATAATAAAATGGTATAGTATATAAAGTTCATTTTTCTTACAAATACTGGATAAAAAAGTGGGTTGAAATTTATGTCAGATACAATGAATTACACGAAGTCTAAACTGCATTTGCAGTATCGATGGGAAGCATATCCGAATTCAAAAACTTGAATGTACAAGGTCAGAATATTAAAATTATAAAGATTTTTGCGATTGTCCTAACATCTTGCATAGATGTTGATTGTATGTTTATCAGTGTTGATATAGATTATCCGGGTCAGACGGAATAGTGACGGGCGAATACTAAGAGAAGTATATTTTGATATTACTGAAGAAAGAATTTTGTCAGGAAGTAACGAAGTACATTCATTTTACTTATGTTATTGGTGATGAAGATTTTCTTTTATCTCAAAATATCATGAGATGATATCCTAATCAACTGCTTACTGAAGCTTTCAGACTATTTAATGAAACAATTTCAGGAGAGAAATCCACAGCTTAAATGGCATTCTGAATTCTGGTTTCTAAATTGCCTACATACTCCCATAGCTTGTAGTATCAACACCATATAGTAAATTATTTACACAATTTCATACAACTCAGAGAAGGCAAATGTGCTCATAACCAATAAAGACTAAATTATATTTCAGGCACTACGAAATATAGTCCGAGGGAAGAAAAACTGCTTGTGAAATACTTTCTATGAATAAATATATTTCAGTCTAAAACTTACCTGTATCATTAATATTGTTTCAATATTTTCCTCCATGCATAATTATCTCATACATTACTATACAGTACAGCATAATGTCTTGCTATCGGAACGCACGAAAGTTTACAATAATAAAATTCAACGATCGACTCTAAATTTCCATATCAACATGGTCAATCAAAATTTGATATGCATTATATAAAGAGGGATAAGAAGCATGCTAGACACATGAAACTAAGATTATTGGTTACACATGAAATTACTATTTACCTTACATTTATACCTAGTACAAAATGCCAGATTAATAGAGTTCCTATATCAACACACTACACATTAAAAGCATACATCCCATATGAGACAAAACAAGGTATCAGTAAGGCTGACAGGTCAATAGAATAGATCTTCCACAGAACCTAATCAAAACTAACCTATATATATATATAATAATGAAATCCTAGTATTGATAGAACTGACCTGAATATCCAATACAGCTCACACATTACATATTAAGAAATCATCCTTAGAATGTTCCAAAGAGGATTATATTACTTTGCATTAGGAGAATTCAAGTACAAGGGTTTATTTCAGTCTCATCTCTAAATCACGTGACATATAACATGTAGCTTGAGGAGGATTTAACCACTTGAATCATCATCACCAGAACTTCGAAACTTCTCATTAGACTAGCAACTGGCAAAAGTGCCCTAGATGATTTATGCATAACATAATCCACTTATGGCATCATGTTCATCTCACAACATAATTGGAAGAGATTGTACTGCATCAGTTTTGTCATCTCAACTATATTCCGGACTTTTCCAATTAGGTGCATTTCAATTAACATTTAAAGCTCACACCTACACTGAGGATTCTAGCGTCTTTGTGTAAATTAAAGTTTTTCGTTTAAAGATTGTGTATTATATCTATAAGCTAATGAAATTCGATGGGTAACCAAGCTTTATCATTCTGGGTCTAGATAAGGATGATGCCATTCTTGCAGGGAGTAATAGGGAAGCTCGAGAAACGTAAAAAATAATTGTATGAGAAAATTTCAATTCTCCTAAGGGTTTTCGAGAAATTCGATATAGGACAAAGATATCTTATCTTCAAAAAGCAGGGTTTTGAATTTTTGCTTATATCTTCACAACTACGCAACATCGTAAAAAAGATCAAACACGTATTTTAAAGCAGACTAATTATTATTGAAACGAGGTAGTTTTAAAGAATTAAAAGTAGTTGTCAAGATATCACAACTCATTAAATAAATTCAGTTTTTGTATTGAAAGTCAAATAACTCGAAAATTTGTTTATCATGAATAAAGTCCAATTTTGTTTTCTTTTAACTGCTTCTTGATTCATCCCAATATCTTTGTCTACTCAAAATTTACCAAACCTCACACGCTTCCTTTATTTTTAATCATTAAGACAAATTTTCAAAGGAATCGCAAAAAGTAAAATAAAAACCATTTAAATTTTGCATGATATAAAATTTTTTATAAATTTTATTACCTGATTTACATTCTCATTAAATTTTTAAGCTTGGAAAAAATTCTATCCTAGCTTAATATAGTTTAGCAAATTTTCAAAATGGCCCCCGCCTAACTATAAAGATAATTGTTTTCGTAATTTATTTATTTATTTATTTTTACTGGTTAATTAGTACACAAGATTACAAATCTTATAATTGTACGTGCTTAATCGGTAGGGAAAATTTATTTGATGGAGAAAGAAGAATTTTAAGAACTTTTATTTTTAACCATTCTAAATTAAATTTACAAATACAAGAAGAAGAAACAACCGCCTCGTCCGGGGTTTGATACCGGGACCTTCCGCTTGCCGGGCGACTACTCTTACCACTGAGCTAACGAGACAGATGATTTTTTCCCTTGCAGTCGCCCGGCAAGCGACCTTCCGTTTCAAACCCCGGACGAGGCGGTTGTTTTTTATTCATGTATTTATAAATTTGTTTTCGAATCGTTAAAAATAAAAGTTCTTAAAATTCTTCTTTCTCCTACATTGACCGATTCTAACAAGTGTAGGTTCGATTCCCGTCAGCGGGAAAAATAAATAAAATTTATTTGTTAAAGAGAGATATATAAACATACACTTAAATTTAGTTTACTAACTGAACACCTATAAAGTCTACATAAATATTGAATATATAAGATCCAAAGCATATTCTGCCAGTGAAATAATTAAACTATTAGTTTGCGAATTTACGTTATGTTAGCTGATGTCAGCAACCGTTTAAATGTGTGCTGAGATCCCACGCACTGAATATTGGGCGCTAGAGAATTCCAGTAGCGGAACACCTGCACAAAGTAGGTGGGCTCACCTGATAAGGTTCTGAAGCTTGGCAAAAGAATGTTTCGATGCCGGGCCTGTCCTAAAAGGCGAAGGCGAAGACGAAGGCATCCAGAAACTTTTCCTAGAACAGAGGAGACGTGGTTGCAGCATGTAAGCCGCTGACTTATTTCTATGCCTAAACTTTTAACTGAGTTTGAGTTTGGTATAATAGTTGGTACTGTTGATCATTATCGGAGGCAATTAATTCACTAGGATCTAGATTTCTCCTGTAAAATGCTATACAGTTTGACCATAGATGGCACAAGAACTAGATGTCGCATGGCATACTAAAACAGAGTATACAGATTGTGAAATGGGTAGTGTATTCTGGAATGGACCATAACATATTGTAGAGCATGCCAAAAGCAAATATTTTTATAATAGCAGTTTTGTGTACATTTAACCGACTTCTTCCATACTTCAGATACGAAAAAATATGAATCACTCGACGCATACATCATTTTAAATCTTGTGGTCCATTCCGGAATGGACCACCCCGCCATATAAATTTTGTATACTTTTTTGGTACTGTATGCGACATCTAGTTCTTGTGCCATCTATGGTTTGACTCAATTGGATTTAGCTTTAGGTAGTTACGGTTCGCCCAGTCGCATATTCTTTGCAAATCGTCGCTTAATCGAGAGACGCAATCCTCGACAAGCCCCATTGGTCGGTCAAAATATATCTGCACGTCATCAGCGTAAAGGTGGACTTTTGAATCCTGTAACGTCATTGGGAGATCATTGCTGTAGCAACAAAAGAGAAGCGGACTTAATATTGATCTCTGGGGGATCCCGCTGCTAAGGAAAATTGGTGATGAAGTGGTATTATTCACTTTTACTGTTTGATTGCGATGCCCAAGAAAGCTTTTGATGAAATTAATTGATGTGCTTTAAAAACCGAAATATTGCTGGAGCTTACTAAGCAGTCTACTGTGATTCACTGAGTCAAAGGCCTTGCTCAAGTCCAGAAGAACCAATATTGCTATGTTGGTCGTTGTCAATCGAGTCAGTTATGTCAGATACTACTTTAAGTAAAGCAGTTTCGGAACTATGACGCGCTCTAAAGCGGGACTGCCAACGTGATAAGAGGTCGTTTTGTTTTAGATAAGATGCCATTTGGACATGCATCAGCTTTTCGAGAACCTTACCAAAGAAGAAGAGCAAGCTAATGGGTCTATAATCAGCCAGTTCGGAGGCTTTACGAGACTTATGGATAGGCAAGACATTTGCTTTTTTCCACATCAAGGGAAAGTGAGAAGTAGTGAGGCAAGCATTAAATATATGGACGAGAATATGGAAGATATGCGGTAGGATTATTTTTACGAATCGTGGAGAGATATTGTCTGGCCCTGTGGCTGAAGATTTAATGCTTTTAATCGAATATATAATCTCGTCTGCATCTACGCACCTAAAAGCGAATTCAGAATTATGTGTGTTGACTTGACTTAGCGGCACAAGATCAGGTAACAGTTGCATTGGGGCAACAACTTGACTTTGGATTGAAGTGAGAAACATTTTTAAATTATCAGGATCAAGGCTGCACTTGGGCTGATCTCTGCCATATATTCCCAAATTCAGTATATTCCTCCATAGTTTTCTTGGATGTTGATTGGGGTTAAGTTGTCAGTCATAATACCGGCGCTTGGCTGAGAGAATGACCACAATTACTCTATTCCGGATGATCCGGTGCCGATTCAGATCATCGTTGGATTTGGTACGTTTGAATCTCTGATAAAGAAATTCCCTCTCTGCAATCATTCTTCGGATCTCATCCGTGAACCACGGAGAGCTGCAGGGATGCAAGGTACGTATTCGAATTGGAACATATTTATCATAAAGGTATTGTAATCTCATGCGTTTCCACGCAAAATTAACGAAATGATGAAATTTAATGAAATTATACAACATACAAACAAGTTTCTCTCAAAAGCGGTTGCAGGTAGATACATCTGCATAGTCAAATTAAAGGTAATATTCCGGGATTTCTAAATCTTGTAAAAAAACTGAATAGTTATAATGAATTTTGGCGAGAAAATCGTTAAAATGTGAAAAATTTAGGTGTTTTTTCCCCAATTTTTTTACTTTTTTTTTTTAATTTGACGTCCTACAACTTCCCACAGAAGGTAATAGGAAGGCTGGTTCCTTCATTCATTGCAAAGCCTGTACGATTTCCGATCAATTAAGATAAATCTCACCTTGTTAAGGTGTATATAAAGAAAGTTACAGGATGTAAACTGGCGGAAGAGGCGATTGTTTTTTCTCTTGTATTTATTGATTTGATTTTGAAACATAAAAATAAAAGCTGTTCTACAAATTTTTCCATTTCATCTGTGACCGATTCTAAAAAATTGTGAGTTCGAGTCCCGTATGGGACAATATTAGAATAAATAAAATTTCAAAAATAAAAAAATTACAATTTTTGTGTGTACTTTCACCATTACTGGATAATGTTAGCTGAAAGCAAGTGTAGCTCAATAGACTAGGCAAATTAATAAATACAACAAGTAAAGACATCTATCTCGTTAGCTCGATATTGAGAGCAGTCGCCAGCAAAGCGGAAGGTCCAGGCTTCAAACCTCGGATTAAGTAATTGTTTATTCTCTTGTATTTAATAATTGGATTAAGAATCGTGAAAATAAAAAGTTTTCTAAAATTCTTTTATTCCATTATATACACCAGTTATGAGCATGCTCGAAGCGCTGCAATGATTAAATATAGCAAGAGTAAAGATGAAAGATCAAGTTCACTAACTACTACGTTACAAAACCATACAGTATTGTTTTTGATATGATAAAAATGATTCTGGCTCCGATAGCGAAACCGTAAATGAAATTTCCCCTTTCTTAATCACTAATACCAATTACCAATCCACAGACATCAGATATTCAATTAACATCTCACTACAGATATGTTCTTACAATCATTAGTTTATGTGGCACTACCGATTTCAATAATATATTTCCGAATACAACAATGTCTATTTTCTTTTAACTACAATTTTAAAACTCTTGCAAATTTGTAATCTAAAAATGGAATCATGTAATCATGATTACAGTTATATTTGATCAATCGTTAATCGCCAAAAATGATTACTTTTCTAATTAGTACTATCAATCTGTAATCTGGATTACAGATTTTATTCGTAATCATCAATCATCAATAAGATTACTTTTCGCCCAACACTGCCTATTATATTAGGCCTTTCCAACTTTTCTCTTATAATATTTCTTGCTTCCTCAATTCGATTGATTTGGCCGTGTTCATCCTGGAGAGAACTGAAGCGGTACGGTTTCGCGCCCAAACCACCTGAAAAAGACACCGATATGGTAAACAATGGGAGTGTTCATGTTTTCGCGGTTAAAGACGGTGCGCTACCATTCTTTCCAGAGTGTTTAGAGGCGGTTAAATGATATATTCAAATTTTATATATCAATCGCGTGAAACCGTTTGTGCAGTGTGGTTTAGTGACGTTTTGTGAGATCTCATTTATGGAAATATTCGAAGGCATCAATATTGGTAAACTGATTGAGGGTAATCGTAACCGCCCGGCTCTATGGCATAAGAAATATTGCAATTATTCCAACCGAGATTCAACACGGAAATTATGGGATGAAGTTGGGGATACTTCATTCGTGAATGCCTTTCTTGTTTTATTCTCAATATTATATAAAATGTACTCAAAAGTAGCACTTGCCATCCGAAAATATGCAAAATATCTTTCAGGGTGTTATTTAAGTTCACTGAACAAGGGATGGAATTCACCGAAAATTTCCATGCTTTTATAAATTTTTTTTTGAATTTGAAATATGATCTTTCACATAGAAAACCCCACATTGGCCTTGATATAGACATTTTTAACGATCAAATATCATCCAATCGAAACAACTTTGAATTTAACAGAAATTAGCGTATTACCGCTTCTACGTTTTCATGCTTTCTGTTTCTAGAGTTTTGAAGTGGTTACACCTACAACCGCACCGCTTCAAACCTTTCAGTCTGAACGCAGCTTAACATCTTTTTTGTATTAACTTCCTTTTTATAGACGGTTTCTTTCATATATCATAAGTAAAAATACAGAGATGTAAGATCTGATGATCTGGGAGCCTAGTTATTAGGAGCCAGTCTACCGATCCATTTATGTATTAGGAAAATTGTGGTTTCACAAATATGTTGCCATCAAAATCAAATTTCCTTTCAAGAAGTTACGAAACTCTATCCGCATTTCAAAATCAGACGCAAGCATATCTTGAATAAAAGTAAAATGATGGTTGTTGATTTTTAACCTTCAGTAATCTCCATATAGACGTTGTCGAAAAACCAATGGTAAGAGGTAGTTAGACGTTGTCGATTGGTCGCAATAATTGGCGTCAGTCTTAAGTACGGTGTATGGTTATCTGTATTTTTATTTGTGGTAAGAGCATTCCAGCTGATATTTGTTTTAGGATTTTCTGTTAAAAGTTAAATTACTCAGTCTATCATATTTTGTTGAACAAAGGTGATTCTTTTTGGACTAATCTCTTTTCGGTGTTTACAGAGAGTGCCGTAGCAAAAATTCTCCGATCAGGTAATATGGGGAATCTTTCCTGATAAGCACGCTACGCTGACACGGTATTTCCATCCGACAAACCATACCAGTGTAAAATATTTGCATATACATATATTCCACATTAGAAAATTAGTTATTTGTCCGCTTAACCCCCCTTACTGATAACTTAAAAAACACGAAAAGTTAATACGACTTTGCGTCAAATCTGTGCATATTATCATGATCAAAATTACAGATAGTTTGAGAAAAAGTATAAACTTAGGTAATGACGTGTTAAAAATAAAGATTTTGGGTCTTTTATATGTATGTAATTAGCTTTACGAAATTCTAAAATTCATGAAATTTGCAAAGTTTGGTACATAATAACGTAATATGTGGTACATCTAGTAAATAAATTTGTACTTGAGTATTGAAGATCTTGAAGTGGAAGAGGAAGTGACGGAGAGAAAACTAGTAAAAACGTTTTGGTTAGTAATATATTTTGGTTTGAAAGTTGTTACTTTCAAGACGACTAACTATCACAATTATTATATTATTGGAAAGAAAGTTCAATTAGAAAAGATAAAGGAAATAAAGTCAATAGTGTCAATAATATGATCCACCGTAACGACAAAAATTTCTTGTTTTTATATATTTTGCATACAATTTGGCGTTTTAAATTCATTTCATCACCGTCAGATGGAATGATGTGCTTTCGGAATGCATGCACTTGTTTTGAAAGCTCTGAGGCAGGGCTGTAGTGTGCAGGTTCGAAAAGTGTATGCTGCCGTTTTTTGCATTAGGTTTATGTGTGCCTGGGAGGCGAGAAATTGTTTTGGCAGTTTCATTTATAATTTATTTGTTTTAATTGTGAGTAACTTTTATGGGACCTGTTAGTAAAATTCGGTCCAATAATATTATACAATAAAAAAGATTAAACTGAATATTACTAGGTATGTAAATTCGTGTATATGAAATATATAATCCTATAAGCCGTTACACAGACAATCGACCAATTTTGTGTTATATTTGTTTTTTTTTTTTTTTATGAAATTTTACAGCAAGGTTGGCAATATTGAAAATAGCAATTTTTTAATGCGATTCATTTATGAACCAGATACGGTCTTTTGAATTTTGAAAAATATGGGAAATTTTGCATAGTAGATGTAACTTTATGTATGTCTATGAAATGAACGTTATTTATTTTGAAAAGCTTTGAGGTTTCCAAGAAAAAATAATCAAATTCATATGTCTGAAAATTTGATTTCAAGGATAATAGATATTTTGGTTATTGTTGAATATCTCAAAATGTGCAATCCCGATATTTTTTATTTTATTGTATGGATCTTAATCCCTAATGGGTTTTAGTGAAGCTGTAGAAAAGGAATATGGTTGTTGGTAAAGTCAAATTTAACTGTTTAAATTAGTTCTTTGGTGCCATTTTTAGAGATAAATGATCGGATCTTTATTTCATTATAAAGAGGAAGGTATGCCGTTAATAATGAAAAATAACATCAGCCAAATGACCACCACGACCACGCCTACATGACCATATCCTTTTCATGAAATTTTCCATAACCAAATCGCAAAGTGGCTGCCCTATGTCCTCGATAGCCTCACGAATTCCATCTTTGAGGTCTTGAATCGACGCTGGGCTGTTGGCGTAGACCTTCTCTTTCACGTGGCCCCAAAGGAAGAAGTCGCAAGGTGTTAAGTCACAAGATATCGGTGGACAATTGTGATCATCTCTTCGAGAGATAACACGGTCCGGAAACTTTTCCCGTAAAAGATCAATGGTTTCGTTGCTTGTATGGCACGTAGCGCTGTCTTGTTGAAAGTAAACGTTGTCCAGATCAATACCATCCAATTACGGCCATAAAAAATCATTAATCATCTGTCGATAGCGCAATCCATTCACCGTAACTGTTGCTCCAGCCTCATTTTCGAAAAAGTAAGGTCCAATGACCCCGCGGGACCATAAACCGCACCAAACAGTCACACGTTGAGGATAGAGAGGCTCTTCAACAATAACTCTTGGGTTTTCCGAGCCCCAGATGCGACAATTTTGCTTGTTGACGAAGCCATCGAAATGGAAATGGGCCTCATCACTTAAGATGAGTTTTCGATGGAATTCCGGATCATTTTCATGCATTCCAAGGACCCAATCAGCAAAGACTCGACATTTTTGATGATCGGACGGCTTGAGTTCTTGTGTTAACTGAACTTTATAAGCCTTAAGACCCAAATCTTTATGCAAAATACGGTGTAGTGACGTTTGTGGAATGCATAATTCCAAAGAACGACGAGGAATGGACAAACCTGGGTTTTCTTCAACACTTTCGGCTACAGCAGCAATATTCTCGGCTGTTCTTGAGCGACGCGCACGGGTTTTATTCTTCACATCACTAACTTGTCCCGACAGCTCGAATTTTTCTACCAATTTCTGTATTGCGGTCCGACAAGGTGCTTCACGGCGACCCAAAAATGTTCGAGTTTTACGAACCGTCTCTGCCACATTTTCACCATTTTTATAGTGAATTTTAATAATTTCAATGCGTTGTTAAATCGTGTACCGTTCCATTTTCATTTATGGCGTAGTTTCTACTTGTCAAATGTCAAAAAATGACAGCTCCAAAAGTGACATCTACCGAAATAGCGGGCTAATTAAAATAACACCTCTCATTGGAAAATCCTTTAGTGATAACATGGATAAACTGAAAAAATTATATGAAACATTACAACTCAGAGTTCTCGGAAGAACGGCTTCAGTAAAATAAAATTTTTCCAAGCAATAAATGATGCCAGGAAAATGACCAGGAAAATTGTCTGACCAACAGCACAGAGTGCACAATTATTGTTCGCCTCGTTCCTGCTCCTCACGCGTGACGTTTCATAAATTCCAAAAAACATCTATGAAAAATCCGACAGCAATTCTGAAATCTCGCCATTCTTATGCAATCCTACTGCTGCTTTGTGGAATAATTACTTTCTTTACGGTTATGTTCCACTGTGCTTTTGAGAACAGAAATCGTGAGCTTTTTCTGTTTGTGGTAGCCCTCCTTAAAGAAAACTAGGAGTTCAAGTGAGAAGGCCTAAAAGAATAATAACAAAACATGCTAGAAATTTAAAAATTTTCAATTGTATTGTAATACTCGCTATTTGAAACTGGCACAACTTTCGCAGTAGTTTATTATACCGGTAATGTTTACTAAAGAATGACTGAACGAATTTTAACGGGAGTATTTCAATAAAATGTCATGAACACATCTTTGCAAGTATGTAACCTGTGCCGGTAATTGTTTCTTATTGACACAAAATGGGATACATGCAATTTAATTAGTTATCTAATTGTTAAGCAATATATTAATATTAATTAATCCATTAATCTTTCAAAATATTTTCGTCAACAGTCATAAAATTTTAGGTAAAGATGAAGTAAGAGAATTTTGCAATTACCTTCTCCACCTGATTGATCAATAAATATTTGTACGATAGCAAATGAAGATTTATTTTAAAATTCTGGCAACCTACCTAGTCTTTTGCTTTAATTAACACGTACGAAATATCTAATAATTCTTTTTTGTGAGCAGTCAAAAAATCTGAGATAAACGTGGAACGTAAGGGTAGGTTCGGCAACTTTTGAGTAGAAAAGATAAATGGATAGAACAAAAACCAGTCAAAAGAAAATGCAAAATCCTTCCCTTTTAGGAGCAAATTTTCTTTTAAATCGAATTCTTCGAAAACAGGATGACATCCATATCTTAAAGACCTTGAATAAACAAGTAAAATTGGTCTGAGACCATTTCTTATGATATCCCAGATGAATGCCCGTATATAATTTGATATGGTCAACCCTCTTTGCAAATTGGATTTTTGAACTAGGTTTCCGCATATATTTCTAAAACGTTTCGTTGGACAGAAGAAATTGTTATAACCAATTTCATAGAATTTCATATTCTGAAGAACTTCTCAGTAAGTAAATACATCTAGGACTGACCGTTTTCACAGTAGACCTGAAAACCTAAACTTGTATATGGCAATAAATCGAAGTGGTTGCCTGGTTTAGCTTATCTTTGAAATCATATTTACTATTTCTATGAAAACGCCGTGCACACAATTTCAACTCTCTACTTTGACGTAGTGCCCAAATATATAGTGCAAAACGAAATTTTTGTATGGCAACCATACGAAGGAGTTGCCCGATTTGTCTCATTTTCGAACTTAATTTTACTTTTTTTTTTAAAAGCCTGTGTTTAAATTTTGAGCTCTCTAAGTACACGTGCTCTCGAGTTATCGTTAGGACAGACGGACATGCAAAAATCAAAATAGCTTTCCATATTATGCGTAGGTGTCCAATCGATTTTGCTCTACCATCATTATTTCTATACAAACGGATTGACAAACTTAGTATACCCTACGTATTCACTATCGAGGGTATAAAAAGCAGAGCTTGCTAGAAAAAGGATTCGTAACTGTGCTGTGCACACAGCCTTGCACATTAAATGAGTTTGTTCATGCATATTAGCTTAATTTGACTTAAAAAGGAATTAAATTTCACACAATCATTTTCTAGAACTGCTCAAGTATCCGACCATCATACTAGTATGAAAGGCTCTCTCCGTATACCGTGAAGTGCGTGAGTGTTCTTAGCTTTAATAGGCTTAAGCACGCGAGTGAAGTACTTGTGGTTATATTATAAAACATGTAGCAGTTTACAACGTACTCACTGGGCTCACGGCAAACTTTTCGCGTTCAGTTACAGTAAAGAAGATATAAAAAAAGTATTTTTGAGATTTAAATAGAGCTGGTAACCGACACTGGCAGTGTTTTACTGGAGAAGTGGATTAAGCTTTGTTTACTTTATGCTTTTGAGTGGTGATACAATTCCAGGGGTTCTCAAGCACGTTATTAATAAAATCATTAGCCACGAAATATTGTATTGAGAACTGGGTCTAGCTCTGAAGTATTACTTTATGCGTAATATACGTAAAGAAAATAATTGGCTGTATGAGTGCGATATTTTATTATGATTTTGGGAGCAAGTTGCATCTTGATAATATAGTTTTGTGAAAACCACTCGCCTGGCTAAAAGAGGTTAAAGGAGGAAAATCATCATCAGTATGTATACAGGGTGTATCAGATCAGATTAAGGTGCTTCCTGGTATACCACATCATTCCTTGAGATGCTGCTGATAAAAAAGTTTAAGGTACCCATCCAGGATTCCTTCCTTAGAAGCTATAGCTATTTAAAGATTTCGCCAATATTTGTTAGAGCTGGTGGGCCTAAATGAGTACCTATATCTTGTGAGCCACCTCATTGATTTTAATAGTTCCTGTATTTTGTAATAGCTTTCAAAAGTATTACTTAATAAAAAAAAAAAAATAATAATAATACAAATTAAGAAATGGAAGAGGGAAAATCACCTGTCTCGTTAGCTCATGGGCTAAGAGCAGTTTCACGGAAAGCGGAAGGTCTCGGTTTCAAACTCCGGACAAGGCGGCTGTTTTTTCCTCTTGTATTTATGATTTAATTTAGAATCATTAAAAATAAAAGTCCTTAAAATTCTTCTATTCTCCATCTTTAACCGTGTCGAAAAAGTGTGGGTTCGAAATAAAATAACTAATATCTCATTTGAAAGATAGTTTTGTAAGCTTCTAAAAAAAAACCATAAGAACTACTAAAATCCATATTTGCGGAAATATTTAAATGGGTATAGATTCTGAAGGAAAAGCTCTAGAGTTGGGGTATCTGGAACTAGTTTTCATCACATCAGCTTTAGAAATCGGATCTGCATCATCCTCTATAATGTCTTCTTTAATAGTTTTAAGTCTAGTTTTGTCGATACACTAGATGCATGCCTGTAAATAAAGTTCTGAAAACCTGCATGTAAGAGGTTTTCTTTCTAGAATGGCTTTTTGGAGAATAAAAATGGTTATAATCAATTTCATATGTACTTATTTTCCGAAGAACTTTTCAGTACTCAACTTAGGATGGATTTCGCTGTTTTTTTGCTGAATAATCACTGTTAACACAGTGGTGGAAATATTCTGCTGGGGTAGGAGAATTGCTTGACGCAGGGATACTGAATACTTAAAGGACGAATCTGTAGGGTATATTCATCCTGGTTGCCTAATGTACCAAGTTTTTAGAGTTAATATGGGAGCGGACTCATAAATCGTTGGAGCTGGTAACGATCCAATAAGTTGCTACCTAATCAACCCGATGGTGCCTGATCACTTTTGGGGCCTAAGATACCGAGAGAAAAATCAAGTCGTCCTTATGACGGGTTGATGGCTTTAAGTTGGGTTTGTTGCTAGGAGCTCCTCGTAGGATTTGATAGCCAAGCGGTCTTTATAACGATTTGACTGCTGTACTAGGAATCGCTACAACCTGTCCCGGTATTAATATGTGCCTTGCTAATATAAGCTGTCCATATGACAGTCTACCCTAACGCTAAATTTGGTGACAGGCTAACTCTTGGCACCAAGCCAACCTAATGTCATCTTGACGATATTCGAGAACTTGTCCCAGTCTTGAGTCAGATTGCTAATTTCGATTCTTTACCAACTGGATGTCGGTCGGTTCGTTGTAGCCCTTATCGTGACTGAAAACAAACATCTAGGTTTCGACTGTAGGTATAGTTTTACATAAGTTCATTTTTTTCTACTAAGGTTATTCTCTAGTTACAAGTACAATTCGCTTTATTTGCTTCTTTTTATGCTTAATATATTTTCTACTTATTTTTTCTCTTTTTGCTTTTTTAGTCTAAATGTTGCTCGTTAGAGTGTTATAGTATATTACGTTTACAGCAATTTTTGGGAACTGTCGGTTGTACAGTCCCGTACAGAAGTGTCACTACATATTGTCAAATGTGGCAAAGCAGGAAGTAATACATTTCCATGACTTCCATCTATTTTCATTTTTTTCATATTTTTCTGTTAAAACGTTTAGGGAAATTACAACAGAGAGCTTGTTTTATGGCAGCTGTCAGTTTTCTTTGAAGAAACGTTGCAGTAACTAAAAAAAAATCGGGTTAATTCATGCATTTTTTTGGAATAAAAAGTGAAGAAATAGAAATTACCTAAGATCAAAAATGAGTACGCCAACAGGCCTAATACGTTGGAGGAATTATTTCGTGTATACCGTGTACAGTGTAATTTGCACAAAACATTAGCTTGCTTGCCATTGGCTCTTCTCTATATCGTGACTCACATCAAATCTGAGCCTTGGCCAGTCTTAGTAATTATTGTACGGAATTTTACATCTCATCGATAAAGACACTAAAAATGTCCCCGATTTCATTTGCATATATTACTTAAATTTTTACACCACGCAATAAGGTACTATTTTTTATATAAGGTGATGGAAAACAAATTTACTTTCTTTAATAGTTGGTAAGCCTACAAAATTGCCAATCTTAGGTAAATCTACTGACATGAGTATAAACTACACATCCAGGGAAATAACTCCTGGGCAGCTCAACGTTATCGTCCTTACGACCAAACTATATGTCGCTTTATTTTGATTTAGAAGTTAGGAAAAAATACAAAATTTGAACAGAAAATGGACTCGAAGGAATTGGGGTAAAAATTGTAATACATATATGTCATAACTTCTTTTGAATGAAAAGAGCCATTATATTGTGTTATAATTTTTTATTTTTTCGGTCATTGGAGGGGGGCTGGGGAGTTATTATTATGAATTCCCAGCCAACATCGCACCGTCCAATCTCTTATACCCAACGTACTTAGGAAATGATTGTGCAAATTCGATATTTGCACTCCTAAATATCAAGAAGGTAGGGTACCAAGCAGTTGAAGATCTGTCTGAGAAACTGTTTTCACCAGTCACAGATCGTTTGGTATTGTCGATCCCAGCCATATTGACCATACATTTTCCTCTGGTCCAACGAAAGATTTTTCCAAAAGAAGTTAAATACTATTTTCCTGGCATCGTTATCATATATCTCATAAACTCGATTTGCTACATTTATGCTTCCATACAAAACGGACCCATCGTACTGGCAGGTCTTTTAAAGTCATGAAATATTTGTGGTCCATTATTTGGTTTGCGATATCCACCGTAACTCTTTCCTTTCGTCCTTTTCTCCTTCTTAAGTTACTTTTTCTAAGAGCTCCCACTGGTATTGTTTTTCTGTGTTTCTTGTGTTAATTTGCCAGGTGGAAAGTTTTAATGCATTGAAGATCTTAGACATATTTGGTATTAAATCAGGAAATCTCTGATGCTTTTTCGTTGTTTTATGCTTCTGGTAGGCTTAGTACATGTAGCGATTTGAAAATTTTAGTATCTATTAGAATAGATATTCAAACTTAGATGAAATCTTTGCATTTTCCAACATACACAAAGATTTTATGATATTGCCATTAAAAAAAAAAAAAGATTAAAAAATTATTTTGAGATCTCACCATTGTATTGACACGTGGGTTCTATCCTGGCTTGAACGAAATCCCTTTTCATTGAATACAAATTCTCTCAGCGAGATTTTAGATTTCAGTGACAGAAGTTTGTAATTGGCGCTTTATGAATCTGGTAATCTTCCAGGTCTCGTAACCACAAAGCAGCACTATTTTTAGGTTACTCATTCGTCGATCTATGTGCCATCAAATGTTGTAATTATGCTCCTGACATAAAAGAAGTTTTGCACCTGCTCTATTATCTCATTATAAACACACGTTGGTTTCGGAAGTAGATTAATGTATCTACGTTTTGCTCAGATCGCTCACAAACAGGAGTGTCTATCTTATTCTGCTCCAAAAACCATGTACAGATGTTCCATACTCTTTCATTCAAATTCAGCTGTTTAACTTCAGGCATAAGAAACCATCCTTCATGGATGTTTATTACAAATATTTTTATATTTTTAAATACGGCTTTCCCTTTTGCTATTGTTTACATTTACATTTAAGTGGCCATTTTTGTCACGCCAAACACTATAAGTTTCATCTATTCATTTTAAAATTTTTACCGTCGCTGTGGGGTGGTAGTGCAATAATTCTTATATTTAAGAGTTTTCAAGCCACCGGTTTATGTTGTGCCAATTTCGCTAATCCATACTTGTCGGCCCTTTCATTGCTGTTACTACGACAAAAAGAGTCAGATGTTGGCATCTTCGGGAACCTGAAGATTTTCTTCATGAAACTTCCATTCAAATACAATTTCTTTGATTCTCCGCAGGTCCTCCAGATCAAGCTCTGTATTGCATTTCCCAGATTTAAAATATTATGTAGCATGTTTTTTACTCTAACAATCCTTAGCTTTATATTAGCAAAAATAAGATGGTGGTCGCTACCACTGTACTGCCTTTCTAAAACTTATTTTAAAACATGTCTCTACCTGTCAGCCAAACGATCGGTGCTCGAGTTTTTCTGTTCCTAATACCAAAGTTTCTTTGTATTCGTTTTTTTTTTGTTTTTTTTTTGTAAAAGCCTGACATACAGTAGGCTATTGAGAATGACAAAATTCTATAAAGAGATACCCGTTGTTGGTAGAGCTTTTGCTGTAGCTTTCATTGCCAATAACGTTTTAAGGACCGGTATTATCAAACACGATTTGAAGCCACCACAATAATATTTGTTCTAGTGATGAGATCAAGTAACTTATTCAATTAACTGTAAAAGCCATCCTAAGCTTATGCTTTTGCTTTTCATAGCAGTACACCGTCACCATATTTCTTTAATCTGGACGCAATAAAGATAATTAAATTGAATCTGCTTTATTTTCTATAGTCCTAACCTACACCATCCTTGTGATGTACCTATACTGCAGAGTTTCTACCAGATTACAAGATGCCTTTTCCACGTAACCAAACGTCTACTTCTATATCACGCCAGCTAATTTCGCTGCGATCTACGTACTATGATGTTGTATCAGTTCATTTCTATGAGAACTTAAATCAATTTTCAATTCGATAGCAGAGCTCTCACGTTGCATTGCCTAGGCCCTGTCCTTGTACGTGAATAAGAAGCCAAGCCGTCATACTTGAATTTGTGGTGAATAAGGCGTTTCGTATCAGCAGGAACCAATACTCTTTAGTACGGTCAGTTCCTGCCTGCCCCAGACACCAGAAGAAAAATCTCATATATAATCTCAGTTTAAATTCTGAGTATGAATCATATGAGGCGAAATACTACGTATTTACTTTAGCGATTACCTAAGTAAGCCCTAGGTCGCACGAGCCAAGTTGAAAAAGAGAAAAGTTGTGAAGACTTTTACAAAAATGCTAACGTTTTTTAAAAGCCGTACTGAAGAGTATTGGTTCCAGCTGATACGAAACGCCTTTTTCATTGTAGGAAAGTTCTACCGAGAGATGATCGCTAATATTTAGATTAAACAATAACAAAATGACCATGTTCACTCAACATTTAACCTAAGCACAAAAAGTTGGCACCACATCGAGTGCGATCTGTTCTTAGTTGGGGTTTCTGAAAGGCATTCCTCAGCTCAGTGCTTAACCTGTCGCTCCCACCTTTGTTACCTGCCCTAATTAGACAAATCACATCTGCATCAGCAATATCGGATCGGAGCACATCTTCTGAAAATTTGATGTATTTATATAATGTGGATTTTGGTTGCTTCGTTTACACTTTCTAAGTCCATGAACTTGAACAAACTATCATTCAATTTAGTAGGGCTCTTTTTCAGAAGATTCGGACTGATGGAAGAGCTAAAAATTCATGCATAATATGGTAATATGTGAATAATAGCTTTAGTACAAAGGATAATGTCTCACTAAGGCACATAAATCTAAAGTTAGAGGAAAATGATTTAAATTCAGCTTATATCAAATTCTCACCATAAATTTCTGGATAAATTATGTATGCCATCTCATGTATCAAAGTTTTAATATATAAAGCTAAAATTGCAACTTAAACGTAACCTTAAATTCTCAACGCAATTATAAATATTAAGTAAAACAAATCGTGTCCCCCTGACCCTCTGGATATACTTAAGATATTATAATATTTCTGTCATTTATATTTTAAACTGGGCTCATCTTGCCCTCATAAATTATCCACACCATCTGAGTGATCCGATTTAAACCCTTCATAAGTTATTAAAATTTTTGCAAAAGTTCTATTCATCTTCCTTCGAAAATAAATTGACTTTGTTCCCTATGAAGACATTTTGCAGGGTAATGCGACCATAAAAGGCATTAAAACTTAAATAAATTCCCTACATCAAGCGCCATGACCCTTTTCAGTCTGATAAAAGTTTCCTGTCAAGGTAGACCACAACAACCCACAGCCACATTCCTCTATTTCCATTATCACTTAATGTCTGCAAACTAACAACTTTCTTTTGGGCAGGATCTCATTTACATCTATATTGCATTTGAGTTTATCCTCCTTAAGTAGTGTTCGACTTTGAAATCAAATAAGGAGACTCTCTGGTTCTATGTACGTATGGCTACGTAAGAAAACTGCTTGAATGAAATTGAAGTGAAATGACTTCAAATAGGTGGAAGAATTTTCTTGAAGGAATCTTGTGAAAGAGATTTGTATTTGTTCGTGCTTTTGTATAGCGAAGTTAGAAAAATGTCGAATAGAGATAATATGTATGTCAGTATACCAAGGCTAAAAGAGTTATGCATTTTAATAATATCTACACCGTGGAGATAGAAGTGTTTTGGAAATGAAGAATTTATCAAAATTCGAATAGCTCTTGCTACCACTCTACACGCTTAGTGGAAGTAGAAATTTTATGAAATATTTCATTAGATGTGATGTGACCCGGGTTTCTATGGTTTTCTCCATTTGCTCTGTGATAAGAAGAAGTACGCAACTCGATATAACTTCACATGACCTGCTTAGATCTGAGAGACAAGAAGTTAAGTAAATTAGACGTAACTATTATATATCAAATTGTATTTTAGAGGATGGGCGAGGATAAATCTAATGGATCCAGAGGTACAGGGTAGTGAATATAACTTGACCGTTTTCACGATTGGGAACTTTGAAAATATTTATATCAAAAGAGCTCACCTTAATGCTGCCTCACGTTGGCTATCCCATGGCCATCAGCATCGGGCTATGTGCTTGTATTGCCCATATTGATTTTTTTTGGCTAAGCTACTCACGTTAGGTTATGTTCTTCGGGGAATTTTTTTTTATAAAACGTTCCAAAGGAATTATAGATATACTTGTACTTAAGAGAACAGTTATAGGCCAGTCAATTATGGGCTACTCAATTATAGCCCACTCAGTTATAAGACACTCAGCCAAGAAAATTTTCATTAGATCCCCAAATTTTAGAAGAAATTCGATGAGTGGGTTTTCACAGAATTTTACAGATAGATAGGATATGCCCGGAAAGAGTACAAAAGGCGGTATAATCATAGCCCAGTGTCCTTTTTCGATAGATCCAATCTGTAAGCTTGTATAGGAAAAAAAGAAAGGTTGTCGTCATGTGTGCAATTAGATGATTTGTTGCTCTACATATTAATATACGCCCGACGGCACCGCAACGTCCAACTGTAGCACCTTGCTGTCTTATGACCAAATAGCGGGAATACCAGTGAAAATTGAAAATTGACCTTCGGATTGCACCCGATATTTCGAGAGCAGGTATGTCTTATTATTCCGAATAAATTTTAATGGTCCAATCCGTGAGATAAGTGAAGAAAATTTCTCAAAATCATTCCAGGAATTATTATATATTTATCTGAAATTTGTAAAATTGTTAAAAACTGTCATCTCTTGCACCACTTTCCAACTAAGTGGAAGTCATTTATGACCCAATTTTAATATAAATCCAAAGACGTGCCATAAAAGGATGAGATAAGTTTTTTACTTTTTCTTTTTTGGATCTTTTGGACTAATATTTTACCTAAACAAAATATGACAAAATCAACACTTTTCGATCAAAGTTTTAACAGCGTTCCAATGTAAATTAAACGTAACAAAGTATCTAAAATTAAACATTGTAATGTTATTATAAAAACTGCAAGAAAACTTATGCTTACAGCGTAATAATAAAATAAAACAATTGTCAATAAATGATATTATCATGGACATACTTGCTGTTTTGTGTGGAATTATCATGGACACACTTGTTTTTTTTTGTATGCAAAAGTTTTTCTAGTCGGCGCGTGGCGCAGAAAGCTTATACAATGTACTTGAGTAGTGACTGATAAATTGGAAGAAAATTATGACGTGTGGACGTGTACCTGCGAGCAATACCCAAAGTACAAACAACAGCGTAAAAAATTTACTGATGTTAGTGAGATTGCACATAATCTTATGATATTGTAAGTAACCAGTATAACTATAGGATAATTTTCTGGTAGTGTGCACAGGAAAATTAGCTTGAATGTGATGATGATGACGAAGGGTATCCCTAAATATATATAAATAGACACATTGTAAAATTGCAAACGTTATCACAACTTCAGTTTAATTGAATATTTATTGAAATATTGAATATATATAAAGTTTTGAAATTTATTGGTCTTTTCAGATTTTTTTTTCTTTTTATATTCTACTTGCACAGTTTGGTTACCATACGAAATTACATACGGACATTCATGTATTGTAGGGTATCATAAGAATTGATATTAGACCAAGTCTAATGTTTTTACTTATTTCAATTTAATTTTGTCAGAATAAGGTTGGCGCTGCATGGGTTGAACCAGCAAGTTCGTCCATGAAAGCAACCGCTGAAGAGGAAATATCTGCAGCCAAAGAAAATAATGAAATTGATACTGATGGTATACCTCTATTAACATTGGTTGTTGATGGTTGCTGGGCAAAGCGATCGTATCGAAATAAGTATAACTCGAACTCAGGTGCTGCATCAATAATAGGATACTCTTCGGTTTGTGCAAAATCTGTACCCAAGTCCATTGAGCCTCGTGATCATGAATGCGGTACAGAAATGCGGACTATTTTTATGTGAGGAGTATGAATTTTTAAGAGCAACTCCTGACGGGGTCATTGGATTAGACGGATTGGTGGAAATAAAATGTCCATCAGCAGTAGCTAGCTTAGAAGTCAACGATGCTATCCTTTCAGGTGTGATCAAGATTTGGGACGTGGAAAAAAAATCGTACAATCTTAGAAATGAAAAAAAAAACATCCTTACTACTTTCAAGTTCAAAGTCAGTTAAATATTTCAAAAAGAAATTACTGTTTGTTTGCTGTTTTCAACTAAAATTGAGATGTGAAAAAAGCAAACAAACAACAACTCAGAAAAGAATGAATATGTATTCGGATTGGATGCACACTCCCACGAAATATTCAAACATGTATGTACACATAGCTCATCACGCAAACGCAGACCCCTTTTTATTTATTTCTGTTTTCGATATAATCCTAATTTAGCAACGTCAGCCTGCTTGATGACTGACTCTGATTGGCTCTGCTGCTCCTACGATGTACCCATGCACGACCCATGAGCTCGTCCTGCTTCATGCCTGTGGCTGGCTCTGGCTCTGATCCTACCACGATATACGTGGTTTCCGTGGGACGTTGCCGCAGGCTGGCTGTGTGAGTGCTAAGTAGAAAGAAAATTCTTCCAATTCTCCACCTATATATAGTCTGCGCTAGTAGTATCTCTGTTACCTGAAGAAAGGATATAGAACTTAAAAGCATAAAGCACAGAAAAGTTTTTTCTCATGCTCAAACCATTATAGTAGTGGATAGGATAAAAATTTGCTCACTGGTATTCCTCCTTAAGGCCTAAGCACAGCTGCGACGGCGATGGCAAACGGCAGACTATTGCAGTAATAGGAACAATTTTCTCCAGGAACGTTTTATGAAACGTTATACATAGGAATCTGCAGTTGCCGTCGCCCGTCGGCCTCTCTCGCTCTCAAAATTCAAATAATTCATTTACGACGGCGAGAGAGGCCGACGGGCGACGGCAACTTCAGATTCCTACCAATACACGTTCCATAAAACATTCCTGGAGAAAATTGTTCCTATTACTGCAATAGTCTGCTGTTTGCCGTCACCGTCGCAGTTGTGCCTAGGTCTTTAGTTATAAGAAAGGTTTCATTATTTTACAGATCATCTGGCAGCGTACTTGCATTTTACTTGTCCGTACCTTACCGTAATGCAAAATGGATCGAATAGTTGTTATGTTACCGATTAGCCTTGAATTCAAGGTAACCAAAAATGGTAAAAGGCCGATTTTGTCGGGATAATCATGGAGCATAAAACATATTTTGAAATCTTCTAGTAATTTCTTTTAGTCATTTTAATATTAATTCCTTTTACGTGCATAGAATGTGCGCGTATGCACATTTCAGAGATAGCTTCAGAAATGGTCTCAAGAAGTTACAAATACAATGTAGATTCATTCTGCTATATTTGCGGAGTTTAAAGTGTAAGGAGCCCAGTGATAGGGGATTTTAATATGATTGAAATTCTTATGGGAATGCAAGGCAGTTATACTAAATATGCTTCCTATGTGCCTTCGCATATGGGATAATAGAGCAGATAGAGAGCATTACCAACAGCAATTTTATACTTTATTATGGCAACAAGAATGTTCTTACAACTCTTTATAACACATACTAATTTATAAAATTGTTGTTAAAAATGTTGTGCGAGCTTTAAACAAATCTTTATAGAGCTAATTGGGTGCACTGTATAAAAGTTGTGGACGCTAATTTATAAAACAGTAATAAATCATTTTAACAGACTGCGAGAAAGTATTTGAAACCCTTATAAAACCACTTATATCTACAACTTGGTTGGTGGTTCGTCATCCATCATAACTTAGTATTTAATGCTTAAACATTAATTTTCCATTAATATTGGAATAAAATTTCATGCAACTAGTTTTATTGTAAA
The DNA here is from genome assembly GCA_963924295.1 of Dioctria rufipes. Classification (NCBI taxonomy): domain Eukaryota; kingdom Metazoa; phylum Arthropoda; class Insecta; order Diptera; family Asilidae; genus Dioctria; species Dioctria rufipes. Next base: position 246,828,093 of record OZ002741.1, on the reverse strand, counting down.
AGTTATACTTCTAGCTCGCAAAAATACAACCCGCCTATTAAATTCTAAAAATAAATAAACTCAAATAAATATTTATTATTAAATATAAGTACTTTTAATGTTAAGTTCCAAATCGTTTAAAACATTAAAAATTAAGAGGGAAATCATCAATTTTTTGTTTGTTGTATTCGTAAAAAAGATTTGCGTGTCAATAAACGAAAAAGTTAATATTGAAATGTTTTTGTCTGCAATATATTAACTTTTTTTATAATAAAATGGCCGAATGTTTTCACTTCACTTTACAGATCTTATAAAAACATTTTAGATTCATATGGAATCTTCAGGATCGCAAATGTCAGACTACACTCCACATAATACATAGTTTTACACAGGTGAATTGGTATTTGTGAAAAATAGTTCTCATTAAAGTATTTAATACCAATGAAAATAGCTTTCATGTTTTATAAAGTTGTCATAAAAGCTAAAATACAGCTTTAGAGTTTTATAAAGGGGAAATCCCTTGCTCAATTCAAGTCGCAACCAAATGGTTTTATAAGTGTTCTAATTTAATATTTTAATATATTTACAAAACTCTTCGACAACTAAATCGCTCCGGAAGCTAAATTGTTTTAAAAGGCCTTTAAAACATTTGTTTCGAACTATTATAAAATACTTATAGAATAAATTAGTTTCCGGAGCAAAACTGTTTGATAAGAGGTTCGGAAAGAGTTCTCAGTGCTACCTTATAAAAAAATTTAGCACCGGAACTCAATAGGAAAAAGCGGTATTCCTATAAAACATTTTAATTTTCGTCTAGCTGTTATACAGCCCTTATAAAATAAAAATCTTATTCCTGCAACCAAGTAGATGCAAAAATTTTCATTGGGTATATTTCCATTGCAAATAAAATTAGGCCTTATGAAGCAATTCGTTAAAGCTCTTCGGCAATATTCTAAAGCTTTTCAAAATTAAAAAAAAAAAAAATGTTTTTGTTTTAGTTTTCCGAAGACAAACAAAAGCCGTTTTTTTAGTCGCATCACAAATAAAGAAAATCATGGCCAGTAAGGAATTTTCACAGCAACTCAATGCACATAAAGGGCAAGTCTGGGACAGTCTGAAAGCAGTGGTTCATGGTTTCCTCGGCATACAACAGAGCTGATAATTACAAAGAGCTTATTTCAACTATACTTATGGTTTATACTCATGGGTTGCAGGACTTCCTTTAAAGTGCATATGTTAAATACTCACTTGGACCAATTCAAGGGTGGCTGTTTGGAAGTACAAGGTGAATGTTTTTATCAAGATATGATGGCCATTGAAAATCGTTATCAGGGTCTATACAATGAGACAATGATGGGAGACATAATTTGGAGGCTAATACGATAAAGTCCATACAAACACAGAAGAACTACTAAAAACATTAATTTCTATTTTTTTTTTTTATTTATTCTATAACGGTAGTTATTTGTTTTAAATTATTTTCTCTCAAATAAAAGTCATTCAAATGAATACCAACACGACGTTTTATTTTTACATACAATAAATCGATGAGAAAAGGGAAATTTTCCTGAAATCCGTAATTTCATTTTGATAGCTACAAAAGCAAACTTTTTTGGGTAATACTATTTTTTCTTTAATTAGTAATATTCGTACCAAATCGATTCGAATATATTTTTATTAACAGAAAACTTCAGAAAAGAAAACATCCTGAAAAGAAAGCATCAAAATTTTTATAAAGTTAAATCTAATCGGATTACTCTTAATAAAAAAACAGGTGCACAACCCAACAAAGCCATGCATTTGTCATCTACATAAACCATTGCACAAATACACTTACAAAAGTATAGCCTCATCGAGCAGATCAAATTAAAATCATTATCATCATTACTAGTACCATCGAATGAGAATTTCTTCTCTACGTGATAGAGAGAACATATTTTGCAAACATTATTCAATTTAATACAGCAGGATGTGTTGCTCTATCATTGGTGTCGTATGCAAGCAAGGGCTATTAAAACTACAAGCTGACTTGTCTCGATCTCTTTTTACAATCGCTTGAGATAGGTTGGCTAGGGACGAATATTTATATCGGGTATCGACGGGTATGCGAATTACTAATAATCATGAATTTCTGGTATCGACGGAATTTTTACTCCGGATCTCGACTGAAGTTAAGATAACACTTTAAGCCGGGTATCGAATGACTTAAAGAATATTATCTCGAATCTCGACTGAGATAATCATTTACTAACAAATCTTTTATTTCTAGTCTAGACGGAAGTAAAGAATCTTTCTTCGGGTCTCGACTGAAGTTGAGATAACACTTTAACCGCCGAGCGTAAGGTTTAAATGCGTAACACGGAACGCAAGGTGGGTGTGACAATGACAAACCCAAATATGAATTGCGTATCTTTAAAACAGTAATACATTTTTTTTATTTTATTGAATACTAAATAACTACTACTTATGTTTTTAAACAAAAATAAAAATATTTTTAGATTTTTTAGATTTATTAAAGGAACTAACGACATAAACAATTGGAATTTCTATTTCTTGCATGTGACACATACTCACTGCTTTTTGTGAAAAATAAAAAAAATTTACATAACTATTTTTTTCTTTTCAATAAAACATAATTACTCATCTTGAGATGTAGTGCAATCTTTACAAACGAAAATAGCATGTTCCATACATCAATACCGGTTGCATTGATAACAAACATATTTAGTTTTGCGATCTTTTTTAGTTACACATATTTCACATCTTCTTATAGGTCTGGCTACTTTTTGTGGTGGTTCTTTTGAGGATTCACCAACATGATCTTGGATCCTTTTACGAAGTTCTTTTGGTAAAAAAAGGTTCTCCTTCCTGTTTTTTAAGTGTTCTGTAATCAATTCGATTTCCAAACCTCTTATAAAATTTCGACGTAATACTGAGCATTTATTATTGACTTCATAGATTATTATGCTGTTTATACCAGACATAAAAAAATTTTTGAGCCATCACTCCTCCATAAATCTTTCAAATTTACATGCTTCGATTTGAAACGCCCAGATAGGTACAACAGACCAATAAAAGCTTTTAATTTTAATGTTGTTATATCAGTCAACACACATTTCTTTATGTGACTATTTGACATGCACCTCGCTTGGCACTTATTTCTGCATTCGAGTGAATCAAAACTTTTTGCAAAATGTCATCAGCAAAAACCAGTTTCCAGCAATCTGTGCATTTTTTCCAATAGTTTTCATGCCTTGTTTTTCTCTTACGATATTCTCCGCCGTAGTACGTACATTAGGCCTTCCCAGTACAATAGACCACTTTGTGCCATTCTTTCCCAACAAATACCTTCTGATACCTTCACTCTCATTTGCCACCGATTCAAGAGACCCTTCTTTCTCGTCATCATCCAAATCGTGCTCTGTGTCACTTTCACAGCTTCTTTCATTGACATTATCAATTTCGATTTCACTACCGAGTTGCCAGATGAACTGAGTCCAACATCGTCTAAAAGACGTAATAAACTACTTTGTTCTTCTTCGTAGGACATACTAAATTTTCTGTCTAAAAATAAAACAAAAAATAAAAAAATAAAGAACAAAAAAGAAATTGAGTTAGTTCTTACTTGTTTGCGTGGAGCGTAATGTGGGTGTGCCCAATTTGTTATGGTAGTATGTTGAAAGTGATTTGCTTGGACGTGAAGTCCAGACTGCCAGCATGAGCTGACAGATCACTCGGTGGACAGCGTTGACTGCAGGGCGGCACGCTAGCTCGCCTCGGCTATTGGCGGAGAGTGTGGGGAGGTTCCACGAAGACCTGCCGCTGCAATCAGCCATGTACAAAATTTTTCGTAAATCAAAAGGCCGTAGCACATATTCAGTCCTTAAGGGACTTTTACACCACTTACCTACATCCATTGGGAAGGCACAGATGTTTGGCCTTCTCTGCTTGCCCCAACCACCCAACTGACTCTGAGGGCATATAATTTTCAGAGTCCCTGTGCTGACCTGAAAGAAGAAGAGTACTCGTAGGTGGCGTTGCTCAACTGAGCTGTAATAATCAGCGCTTCCTTACCCCTCTCTATGCAGCTACTCAGACGCTGAGCGTATTGTATGTAACGATTCACCGTTAAAATATCGATCAATTTATATTGGTCTGGGTGCGTCACACCCAACCCTCTTACTAAAATTAACACTTTATTTCTAGTCCTGACGGGAATAAAGAATTGCTCTAACCAAAGCTTAGGACAAAGAGTCTTAACATTAGCTTAAAGCCCATTCCTCAAATGCCAAGTATTAGATCGGTGAGTACTAGCATAGATGGCATAAGAACTAGATGTCACATGCAGTACAAAAAGAGTATATAAAATTTATATGGCTGGGTGGTCCATACCGGAATGGACCACAATATTTTAAATCATGTATACGTCGAGTGTTTCATATTTTTCGTATCTGAAGTGTTGAGGAAGTCGATCAAATGTATACAAAACTGCTATTATAAAAACATTTGGTTTTGGCAAAATCTAAAATATGTTATCATACATTCCAGAATGCACTATCAATTTCATAATCTGTATACTCTTCTCTAGTATGCCATGCGACATCTAGTTCTTGTGATATCTATGGTATTAGCCACTTGTAACATTTTATTATTTTTTCTTATATATTTCGTGTACATATCTATCAAATATCATAACTTAACTTTATTCTATATTTATTTTACGTTTTTGACGATCTTATATTGCAACTTTCTGCCAATAAGTGTGTTTTTTAGTGTAATACAAAAATCTCTGACCCGAAACATATATATTGAGTTTTATCCCGATACAACAAATTTTGAAAATCGTACATTACAAATCTGTGTCAATAAGTATGTTTTCTAGTGTATGTGGATCTCTGAACTAATAACTTTTATACATAATCTGATCTTAATAGTGGGAAATTCTTAAAAACAAGTGTGACAGTTTCTTGAAAGTAAAATGGAAGTGAATAGTATTTGTTCTGATAAGAGAGTCGACCACTGATCTTGATCCAAATTTACCATTGCATTCTTTTCAGTTTCATTAAATTCAAATTTGCATGTACGTTCTAACAACGAAAATCAGATATGCAGAACTCAGGCTCAAAATTTGTGTTGATCGGTGTAATTTAAATCAAAGTGTAGTTAAAAAAGATTTTAATTTACCTAGAAATATTATAGCAAAGGAAACACGATGAAAACAGCTGAATCGAGTGCAGCTTAATGTCGTTTGCTGTAGAATTTTTTTCAAAATAAAGCGGTAGTGGAATTGAAGGAACTTTATATTTCGAGCAAGTATTCGCAAATCAAGTAAAATTAACAGTTTAAAATAGAGATGCCGAAACGAAAAAAACAATTTGCAAGCCAATGGCAGTTATCGCCATTATTCTGCTATTACCAGTATATTCCGGGACTCCTTAAGAGAGCACAAAAAGTAAAACTAAAAAAGTCGAGCTTACTTTGACAAATTTTTGATCATTGTTTCGTCGGAAGCAACAATAGGGTGGGCATAACCCTTGGGACCATTTCCGTTGTTAATAACCTTTGAATGCGTAAATATTCTTTAGTAATAAAAACACATGTTTTAGATTATTTCAATATAATTTAAATTTAATTTAAATAATACAAATTATGAATATGATGTGTGTCTTTTTATTTAGCACAATTTTCTTTTATTAATTGTTATGTTTTAATTTAGTTAGGGCTTACACTCCAATTCAAATAACCCCATAAAATAAAGTGTGGAAAAGTTAAGTTTAGTACAAGCCTGAGCATTTTTTATTTGAATCAAAACCAAAAATAATCATTGCAAATTAAATATAAATTTCAACTAAATTTTATGCTGTATTCGTTATTTGAAATGAAATCTGAAATAATTACTTTAAATTAAATTTTATTTAACTTAATTTTAATTAATCAATAGGAACAAAATGGATATCCCAATTAATAATTTGGTAAATAAAAATTAAATTAAATTTGACTGTAAATTGATTTCAGTATGAAATTCATTTACAAATAAATATTCTACCGTTTTATATTAGTTAAGTTTTCTTATTGACAATTAATATAATACAGCCTTCGAAATATTCATCTTATAACTACCCAAATGAATATTGTTGCATAATAAAAAAGTTTTTTCACGGGCACCAAGAACGGTAAAAGAGTGTTGTATTTGAGAAATAAATGCTTAATGATAGGATATCCTTCAAGCAACATACGATTTCTTCGAGAGTCGCCGAAGTGCCTGGAAATATAGAATAAACAGAACATTGTATTAAATAATTTGAATGAGTATTTTAAAACATACAGTAATGCTTCAAGTTCAGGTGATGGTGATAATGGCACAGTCTCGGCAAAATTATCATCACCAAAATCAAAATCATTCGCCTTCTACAGAGATCATAATCCAATTAAATGATTCTTATTTTATTACGGCGCGTTCATGAAAATTGTACGAACTCGATCTATATACATTTCATCAATAGTAGCTAACGATATTGTTTTGGAAACTGGAAGAGAAAAGGTATATATTACAGTATTATGAGAGGGACGATCCAGCGCCAAGTATTGCTTAAATCTTCTGATTTCTTGTTATTAAAATTGGTTCACAATATTTAATTTTCTCACACACTTTCAACAAATTTTTCACATTTTTTTTTAACTTCTAAATGTGATGGTGGAACATATCCAAAGAAACAGCTTTTTCACCTTGGACTCGATCTAATGTTATTGTTAAGAGTAGGGGCGATTAGGCCTCCAGGACCTTGCGGACACCGCGACCATAGTTGGTCTATTGTGCCTTCCCCCAAAGTGGTTAGGCAAAATCGAGTCTTTTAACGAGCTCGATTATTGCTTTTGTCGCATAGGGACCAGTATACGGACATTCAGCTCCGGTTTTTATCCAGTTCGTACGCATTTTCATTACCGTCCACTCCTTCATGTCCAGTAACTCAGACCAAGGTTACTTTATTGTCCCTAGACAGTACCTATTTGGATTTTCGAGTAGCAGCTCCAGACTAATTTCGACTCGAAAAGCTGTGAGGAAAGAGCTAGGAGCGCAGCTTGGCTGTTTGAGCAAATGTAGATATTGGAGTTCTTGCAGCCCTTCTTTAGGCCTTTCTGAGCTCCAACCTCTATAGCATAGACTTCCGCCTGAAAAATGGAAGGTTTGGCACCAAACGGAATGGATAGTTCCACATCTGAACCAATCACGACTGCACCTGTTTTCCCGTCCTTCCGGGATTCGTCAGTATACCAGTATTGGGCCCGTTGTGGAAGCTGGATTCCTCTGTCAAGTATCTGACCTGGTCGAAATTACTGAGATGACCTACCCCGGAAGAGTTGCGCTCATCTTACCTTTCCTTTCGAAGCATACTAGCCGCTGCTTCCCTCTGAATAAAGAGGTAGAAAGGCTTTAAACCAAGAATGGCTTCAAGTTCACGTTAAGGACACGATGTAAAGGCGCCAATGGCCCCTAAACATGCCATCCTTTCACCTTATCAAGGGTTTTTCTGGTAGTTGCCTGCAATGTTTTAGGCCACCACACATTTACCCCATAAAAAAGTATGGGTATGACTAGGCTCTGGAAGATCCATAGGGTAATTTTGGGGTTCAGACCCCACTTTTTCCCGAAAAGCCAGTGACAAGAACTGAATATCCACATGGCTTTGTAAGTTATCATCTCCAGGTGGGGATTCCAGGTAAGCTTGCTTCTTTGAAATATTCTTTTGCTATTCCATTTAACTTAGGAGATGGGATCTGAAGACTCCTTTTCCTAGTAAAAGGAACTAGCACTGTTTTACCTGGATTGGAGGAGATCTAAGGCTATTGAGATTGGGTTTAAACATCTACTGTATTCTTTTAAGTATTTTATATCATAGTTTATATGTAAACGATTGTAATTTCAGTCTGTTGGTAAGAACAGCAAGTTTATCGCCATCTTGCAGGATGGTTGATATGGAATCATAAAAGGATTTCTAGTACCTAATCACTGGCCTGTTTAATGTAATCCCATTTGATTCTTTGATAGTTTCCGATGTTTATGGGTAGGATGATAGCGACCAGAGTGGGAAACATTTTTTTAATGTAATGTCAACTGTCGCTATATTTAAAGTGTTGGAGGAAATGATAGTTTTCCTTGCTAATAAAAATATTTATATGGAACTGGTGGGTCTCATGCACTGTTATGATTGCAAACTCACCTTAATTTTGTTTTTCAAGACAATTCTGTCTAAAATATAACTCCACAATAAAAGAACATTGAAGCGCTGTCCTGAAGCCCATGATAAATTCTGAATAGCGGTTAATCACTTTTAGCAATAATTGAAAATCGGTGAGTAGATGTAATAATTAATTTTCTTTAGTCAAAAACGTGTAAAATTTAGTACACTTTACTGACGTTTTACATATACAGATAAAATTGGAATTCAAGGAAGTGAAAATATTTACATAAATGAATGTTGGACAGGTCTTAAAAGGAAATTATTTTATGAGGCGAAAAAATTTAAGAGAGAATTTAATTATATATATGTAAGGGTGAAGGGAGGGAAGATATATTTAAAACATTCAGAAAATTCTAATTCTATATACAGGTAAAAAATAATACCATTCTTGATATTCTCCGGAAAAAATTAAACTCGAAATGAATATTAACATTTACTACCAAAACGGCCGTGGCTTACGTACTAAGACAGAAAGGGTTAAGCTAGCTATTTTGAGCAATCATTATGATATAATTGCTTTTAGTGAAACTTTTCTTTAAATTCGGTTAATAGTGGTGAGATCTTTGATGGTAGGTATGATGTGTTTCGAAAAGATAGAGATCATTCTTTGTATGGTAAGGTGGGGTTCTTCTTGCTGTCAATCGAAATATTGAATATGAGACTGCTTATGATAACTTATGGATTAAATTCAAAAGAAATCATTATTCCATTAATGTCGTTTGTGCTTATATTCGCCCAGCATCTACTTTCGAAATTTATATGATATCTTTAACAATTTTTCAAATGTAATCACTAAACTTCAATATAATCCTAAAATCGGAGTCCTCGGTGACTTCAACTTTTCTAATCTGATTTGGGAATATGATGTGACTAAATGTTCAATGCAAATGATTTCTAATATGAATCATATAGCCTTTTCCTTATCGAACTATATGTCATGCTGCCAATTTGAGTAATATAATAAGATACATAACTTTAATATTAGAATTCTTGATCTTGTTTTTTCTAATATTAGTGGTAACGATATTGAAGTATTTCAATCTATTTCCCCTCTTTCGAATATAGATTCTCGCCATGCCTTTCTTGATATTTTTATAAATATTAATAAAGAGAAGATTTTACCAGAAGTGTTTAAGAAAAAGTTATACAAATATATTGATTACAAGCAAATTTAATAATTTCCTTTCAAATATTTAATGGTCATTCTTCGGAGATCGCATAACATCAATTCAATATTTGAGTTATTTTATGAAACTTTATACCGATGTATTGAGAGATATGTTTCAAATATTTCTAAACACGCCTCGAACTATCCTAAATAGTTTCCAAATGAGTTAATATAGGCTATTAAGTTAAAGTTTAAGTTATTTCGTCATTGGTTATCAGTAGGAATGCTGATCCAGATGAGACACCAAATATTTTTTATAAAAATTGTTCTTCAAAACCTGGCGTGTCCGATTTCAAAATTATTCAATTTGTCTGTTAATGAACGATTTTTCCCTACAAAATTGAAGCAAAATTTTGTCTACCAAATTTCTAAATCCGATGTTAAACAGAATGTCAGAAACTACCGCCCTATCTTCGTGTCAAATGCTTTGGCTTTTATGTTTGAAAAGTTAATAAATAATATTGTATATCTACAACTCAAATCTCACATATCAAATAACCAACATGGTTTCTTGCCAAGTAGGTCTACAGTCACTAATTTATCTATATTTACTGATGCTATTGCTGTGACACTAGATGAGGGAGAACAAATTGATGCCTTTTATGTTGATATGTGTAAGGCTTTTGACAAGATAAATAATTCTATCGTGCTTAGCAAGATGCTTAGCATGGGTTTTGATAACAATAGTGTTGAATGGTTTGAGTCATACTTGACTAATCGTTGCTCAAGTGTGGTAATATATGGTTTTAAATCAAACTCGTTCACCCAGTCTTCTGGAGTCCCACAAGGCACTATACTTAGACCTCATATTCCTAATTTATATTAATGATCTACCAGATGCAATTAGCTCATCGTGCTTGATATATGCTGATGACACGAAAATATATAGATTAATAAAGGAGCCACAAGATTGCATTCAGCTGCAATATGACATTGAACAGTTACTTAGCCGATGTAAGAAAAATTTCCTTTCTTTGAATTATAGCAAATTCAAATATATTACCTTTACTAGAAAGTTGAATGTCACTTATAAACGCAATGCCATGAATAAAATCCTTTCTTAGATGGTGTTTCTCTTTTTCATATCTGTACTTTTGTTTTTGTATATTCCAATTTTTTTTCCTGTTCTCATCTCCTGCTTTCATTCCTTCATTTTCTCTTTAATTCTTTTTTTTCCTTTTTCTCTTGATATTTATTATTAAGTAGTAGTTTTAAATTTTTTACTCAAACTTTTTTTCCTTTTTTGAAATTGAATTGAAGTTATTTTTGTTTTGTATTTCCTTAGCAGTTTTCAATTTATTATTCATGCCATTTTTTACGTTTTTTCTTAATTTTGAATTTATTTGATTACTTGTAGTATAACTTTTTATTTTTATTATTTTTTATTATTGAGTTTTCTGATGTTTATTTTTACTTTTCATATTTTTTCTAATTTTTTCTAATTTTAATTTCTTTTTTATTGGTTGCATTGCCTTAACTTTAGTTGTTGTTTTGTATTTCTGTTTCAATTTAAGTTTAGTCGCATTTTTCTAGCAATTAGATGTATATCTTTTTTTTTTCAATTTAAGTCGGTAGTAAGTAATTGATGTAAACCATTTACTATCGGATTAACTGCCTGATAAAAAAATAAAAAAATAAAAAAACAAATATCTTAGAATATGTAGCAAACAGGAATGGTGATAAGTCAGATTGTCTATCCATACTGAAAAACTTTCCAAGAATTTATTGCGTACAAACCCGAAGTTTACAATAAGGACAATGCTGTTAATGCATAGCGTGAACCAGTTTGTTTCCTGAACTGTACTAAAACACATGAACATTCCTTAGAGATTCGATGAATAACTGAGTTAAAATAAAATAGCAATAAGTGGGCACCATTTGGGAAGAACATGGGTGTTATACTGGCTGAAAACCATATCCAGTGCTGAAGTGAATATGCCAGTCACTAGTACGAACACCAAATTCAGTAACAAAAAATCTTCACTGGCAGAAGAACCAAATCCAGTGGATAGAGAACTCTTTAATATTGACAGAAGGAATACCAATTTGGCAGAATAAAACCATCGGCAGAGGCACCAAATCCGATAGCAACAAAGAACTTCTCTAGGCAATGACACACACTTCATCAGAGGAGAAACGACAACCTCTAACTAGCTCCGTTCTTACATAGTATAAGATACTAAAACCACATAGAGAAAGTGGTGGAACAGGATTTTTTTTATAAAAATATTAAAAACACTACTCAAATACGAGGTTTATATGAATCGAATTTAAGAAACTCAACGCGTTCGTTTCAGAATGTCCTTGAATCTAAAATGCCACCCTTTCTACGTTTTTCCAGATTTTTTAATCAAATCCTCCATCGTGATTAGATTCTGATGGATCGATTGGTACCAGATATTTAGAAAAATTTGTGTATACAGACTTGTAGGAATATTTGAGTACATTTCAATTTTAAATCTGTTATTATGATATTTTGGCAATTTGTTGAGATTTCTTGGCGGCTTAACGTTAGTCTCTGTTAGGATCTAACTTGATTTGCCGATTTTTGCGTTTTTTAATGTATAAATTTTATATTACTGCGAAAAAATCTTAGGCGTTCTTTTATGCAGGAAATATGCTGAATATTTTTTTCAGGAAATTGGTAGTAATTAGTTAATATCATTTTTAAATTATCACATAATAAAGCACCATTTAATGGAAATTTGTACATTTCCCGTCTTTTTACAAAACAGTCTGTATCAAACGTTAGATCAGAAAATATTTTTGTAACCTATTCCGTGATTGCTTAGAACGCCTAAAAATCAAAGAGAAATTATTGTTTTCGAACGTTATAATTGCAATACAGATTTTCAAAACCGAAACCCTCAACATAAGAAGAGTATTCAGATGTCTAAAACTAAACTAGTGTAGCCAGCAGGCGTTTATATTTAAATGAACTAAGTATCCAGTTCAAACTTTGCATTAGGATAAAGTGGGGAAATATGGCGCGACGGGTGAGATCGAGATGGCGCGCTCTGATAGTTTCCTTCCGACCGTTCAGTTGTTGAGTAGTCGCAGCTAGTTTTTCACAGAAGTTTTTTGTGCTTATATGCAGTTTCAGTTTTTATTCTGGTGAAAAATTTTCCAGTGTTTCATTTTCTTGAAAAAAATTTGTTGGTGAGTTATATTTTTTTAAGGATATTATTCTATTCCAATAATTTATATTTGAAAAAGAACGTCTAAGAATCGAAAAAGTAAACAAAGTTATTTTAAATTAATAATTGAAAGTGCGCCGTTTCCCCCATACGGTTTGGGTTAAATAGCGCAATATTTTTTGAGTGAAATGGCACATTTCTCTTTGTAATTTGTATTTTTTTCGTGAACAAACTTGACTTTTAAACTGTCTATTATAACAGATTATGGACACATTTTACAATAGGAAACGGGAATCCATAAGAACCGGATAGACTGAGGGAATTCTTCAAGAGGCTATACATACCATACAAGTGAAAGAGATGGGTATTAATGAGGAAATGTATGGCCTTCAATCTAGCCGAGACGATGAATATCCCTCACCGATGTAATAAAACAAAACAGTTAGTTGGTGACGATTGGTTGAGGCGTTTTCTTAATAACATCCAGACCTGACCATAAGAAAATCTGAAGGTGTATCTTTGTCCCGTTCCCAGGGTATGTGCAAGTGTGATGTCTTAAGCTATTTCAATTTGCTGGAAATTTTTTTTACAAAGCATAACCTTATGAATAAGCCTGGACATATTTTCAACATAGTTGAAAGCGGGCTACAATTAAATAACAGACCACGTCATATCATTGCACAAAAAGGCTCAAGAAATATAGCAGCTATTACTTCCGGTGATAAGGGCGAGACTATTACGATAATTGCATGCTGCAATGCCGAAAACTATTTTACTCCACCTGTGTTCTTGTTTAAAGGCAAAAATAAGAAGTTAAATTTGCTAGACAATATGCGACCTGGTACAAACATTTATATGAATATTTAGTTTGGTTATGTGAGCTCAAGCGTATTCTTCGACTGGATGAAGTATAGTTTTGTACCTCGTAATCCCCACGAAAAAGGTTTGCTTGTCCTGGATGGGCATACTTCCCACTGCAATAATGTGGAAATGTTAAAATATGCTATTTCTAACGATATCATCTTGTTTTGTTTACCGAGTCATACCACTCAATTTCTGCAACCGTTGGACAGATCCTGTTTTAAATTTTTGAAAAATTATTACGACACTGCTTGTAACAATTATATACGGAACAACCCAAAATAGAAAGATTAATCGTTTAGTCTTTGGACATCTATTGTACTTCGCTTGGATAAATTCAGCAACAGTGAAGAATGCAGTGTCAGATTTTCGTGCAACTGGTATTTACCCATTTAATCCTCCTGCTATACCAGACTACGCATATTTATTGCCCAAAGACTTGGAAGCTTCAGATATAGTGAAAATTTCTGCTGATAACTGTGAGTGCGTAGATCAGCCACTTGAACTCAATGATACGAGCACTATCTTAAACCTGATTGGAAGCAACAATAATCTACCTGAACAAAATTATATAAAAGAACCGTTACAGACCCAACTTCTTAATTGTCATCTAGAAGAGTGTTGGAAGAAATATCACCATTTCTTCACCTGGAAAAATTCTTTCAAAAATATCGCCAATTTCTAAATCTTCAAATACTAGCACTAAGCCATATCGTCCAATGAGCAGGGTGAGATGGAGTGTGTTTAAAAAATAATTTAAATTAAATTTTATTTGTTCGTATTAGTAGAAAAAACTTTTATGTTAGCTATTATGTTTTTGATTCATTATAGAATTTTATTTAATTGAGCAGAATTAAAAAACGTTTTTTCTAGCAGTTGTTTTTGAACTTTCAAAAAAGGTGCACCATATCTCTACACTTTGGTAAAAATATATAGTTGCAATTGTTTTTTAACCCAATCTGGATTGTGATTCTTTATTGCTTTCTTTTCACGCTCCAAAAGCGATTTATTTAGGTTTCTTTAAAGTACATATAATTCAAGTTGCAACGTTTTCAAAGGGAAACTTCATTAAATATAATGAATATACTTCTTACTATCATTTATTTTTAACAAAATTCTGTAGAAACACATTGCGATGGTGATTTTAATGAAACAAAAAAACAATTTCTCCGATTATCTTACACTTAAATTTGAATCATATAATATTCACTTACTGGAGTGTTTTTGAAAATATTTTTCATAGAGCGGTTTCAATATGACTTTATCATCAAAAATTGCGTAAGAGCAAAGATGAATTTTGTTTTTTTGAGAATATGTTACAGTTAAATTCCTTTAAATGAATCTTTTACGTTTTCCATATACTTTAGCTCATAAAAAGTGACGATTATTAAAAAGATGTTGCAGATTTTTCCATTTCTATATATTGTTAGATAGAAAGAAGAATAAACAGGCAGATTGAGATATTCTCTTCAGTTTTGATTATACAGATCGCAGACTTTTTATGCAACAAAATTCTGTTAGTGTAGTGAAAATATTTAATCTCCGTTTAATATATAATATAATATTATGAACAGCGACATGTAATAGGACAAACAAATCAAAATGACAAACAACTCATACCAGATTAAATGAAAAATTCTAATTTCCATTACTCCAGATAACAATTATGCGAATGTCCAAAAAATGTCGACAAGTACATTTCTACTACCATCTGGGGAACCAAACTTTACCTAAACCTTCACTTCACCAATAAAATGTCATTCAGGTAAATTTTAAGAAGTGTCACAGGTAAAGATAACGTATTCATTTCCTTCCACAGTACCTACTACTCCATACTCCAGGGTCCAAGCTTCAGCGGCTATGTACTATCAAAGAACATCTGAACATTCTGAGAAAGTTTTGTTATCTTCAAGTGTTATCTGAGAACTACTGAAAATTTTCTTTCAGCATACCGCACAGTAAGGGTATGTGTACTAATCAAATCCTTTGGAAATTCTGAATGAAATCCCAGAAGGGTCTTACAACGAGCACGGCAAGCCAACTAACCTGACTGGAAGAAATAACATTAAGGATCCTGGAGAACTTGACAGAAAATTGACTTTCAAATGTTGAGACACTTCCAATTGTGTGGCAAATCTGCACGCCATTGTTTGATCCTTAAGGGACATTTGCGAAGCAACCCAGAAATTTTGTGTGCAATTTATATGGAAATTTACTGGGAGCCCTTTGTGCTTGCTAATTCTCACGTAGTAGGTGCTATTAGTTAAGCTTTTCATACTGAGCTGTGCAAGTGAGTGTTTTGTTTTGTGAATTGAAAGCTATTGTAAATGCAAGGTGAGGAACTGGATCTGTTCGAAAATAGAATAAAGTCATTGAAATCGAAGGACTTTCGTAACCAAATATATTCAACATAGTTATTGCCTTATTTCAATAGTCATTCCCTTTATTAAGGACGGGCGTATTTATTTGCGTTGCTCTTTATTTTTTCATTCAAAGAAATTTAAAGGGGCAAACTCTCACGTCCGGTGATGTAAATGCACCAGCACCAGAACAAAAATAGAAGTTTTTTCATCTTGTCGAGTAAATAATTACAAACAAGTCCACTTCGAACTGAAATTGGCTTTTGTTTAGGTGAAAGTTTACCAGAATTTTTTCCCTTATCGTTGTCTTTTTTGTCGATGGCAATAGGCAAAGGAAAACTTTTTCATACTCAATAGCTGCATTCAAATGGCAAATTTGATTCCTGTTCATATGCGTAATTGGCTGATAAGTTTGTGCCTACTACTTAAAAGTTGTAGAGTTTGCATTTCAGCTTATTCGACTCAGTCTCTTCGATTTATTGAATTGACTTTTTGTTTAGCTGACTTTTTTCTGTGTAAGCTAAATTCTTGTGGACATTTAGCAATTCACTGGATTTAAAATTTGTCTATTTCAAACCACACAGTTACCAATTACCATAATCAACTTCAATTCAGTTAGGTCTAGTAGGAAATATTGAAGACCTTTTGCCATTTTCAAAGTCAGTTCGAATTGAGGATTTTACCTACTCACAGATTGATGAATATTTCAAGAGAATCAGTAGTGAATAAATTTTTTTGTATTTAGCAAAATCGTCTGGAAGAGCTATATATAAGCACAAAAAACTTAAATATTCCACTCTATTTGCTAAAGCGTTCATTGTTTGATATTTGACCCTTTACAGGTATATTCTTTTTAGGACTCATGAGCTAAGAGTTTATGTAGTCTTATTTGCACTCCGAAATTTTCGTGAGAATGATTTGAATAGCATTCATATGGTCCATGATAAGAACCACCTCGGAGTAGAGTGCGAAAAGATTAGGTTGAGGTACAGGCTGAGAATCCTTTTTTTTTTTAGAATATTATCCTAACCTGAGCTTGGGCTTGGGGTGCACCTCCATTGCAGTTTAATTACCGGTGTTTGTCTTTCTAAGACTTATTTATAATGGAGCCACCTGAGTGTGTTTTAATTGTTCGCTTTTAAAATACTCAAATTTGTTAAAATGATTACATAAAATTTTAACCAAAGTGTTTGATTTTTTTCGTTGATTTTTAGAAAAATGCAAACTTATGAGATAGGCTAATGCATACCGTAGTAGGCCTTTAATAAACTTTGAATTGTAAAATTAAAAAGCCGATCATTTAAGTCATTTTCTGTGTGCGTCGGAAACCTTGTGTCTGAAGAAATTCGCCTTGGCTGTTTCTACTTTCCCGATCTCAGACTGGCTAGGCCTACGTAAGTTGATATCGCACTCACTTTGTAGATTGATATCCACATCCTTAACAGCATTGTGTAGACATAGACTGTTCTGAATATTTGGAATCATTAGGAGCCCCGAAAGGAATTATTAGTTATTAAGCGGTGCACTTCCTTCAAAAGTTTTATAAACGCGTCTAGTTTCTATACCACGATAAAGCTTGGAGGGGATGTTGGTTCTGGTAGAGCCAAAGCAAGGCCAAATGAAGTAAGAAGTCATCTGGTATCTGAAATCTTGCATTATAAGTGACAAGAGTGACGCAATACTATTCATCTCATATGAATGAATTGTTTCATAGATTTTTTTTTTCACTGTATTCACCGTATTGGACATTAGCTATGAGTACTTGGAAGCTTCACCATTTTCCCCTTGGGCGATCATTGATTAAATAATCATCTTTCTTGTTTAAATATGTAGTTGCAAGAGTAACCAATGAGTAGTGATTATATGCTAGCTGGCCTTTCTAGCTAGTTTTCTGATTGAGGCTGCACTCCAGAACAGTCCAAATTCCAACTTCTTCCAAATCAAAGTTACTAAATTATTGAGATGGCAATTTGTTTATCAACATTTTTTGAGAAGACGGTTTTTTTTTTAATATTTTTAGTACTATCTGCAGAATCTTCTATAAAAACCGAAATACAAAAGGAACCAGAGTGCTATAAAATTCAAGTTGGTGCTCTTTGACATTGAAGAATTAATAAATTAAAATAAAATATTTTTTTTATTGTTTATATTTTCTATGAATATTTCAACAGAATTGAATTTATAAAATTCTCCAATGATATCATTTTATTTTTTTATTTTTTATTTTTTTTTAGTTTTGGACGCTTTGTTACATTAACTTCAACCATAACTGTTTGTATATGAATAGTCTACCATCTAACACGGAGAAAGATGTTGGTTCAAATTGTAAATAACTCTTTCATGGATCCATGTGGCGGATAGTAGTTGCACCAGCTTCGAAAACATTTTCTAGTATTTCCTTCCCATGCTTCAATTCCATTCATAGCTAGTATGCAAGTTACACTACATTGATGTAGTGCTGTACGATTTTCTATAAACAAAAATACCGGTGGAGTTACTCATCAATACGACATTTAATATCTTAATTAAAACAGGATACTTAAAGGCAAAATTCAATAAACCCCCACTGAATAGCCCGACAGCAACAGAGTTCCTCTTTCAGATAATTTCATTTCCCCCAATCAGTTATCACTTCCAAAGTGTGCAAAGTCACCTCCATAAACTAACTCCTTTCCGTCATATCAATTTCCTGCATCTGTGATCTCTTCACATTTTGCAGATGGGTTTTAACGTTGTGAATGCCATCAGTCATTCAGAAAGTTTTCTTTAGAGTTTTCAGTCACATTTTGCTCATAGGTCGTGTTGCGAATGCTTTAAACTTTCATGCCATGTCAATACTTTACGTCATATCTGCTTCCTTTGCCTACAATGTCCCAGCTCTCATCTCTTATCTTATTTAGAACGCATTTATTCGACATGGTTTATACCTTTGAAAATTTTATCTGTAAATTGGATGGTTCAAAAACAAAGCGCAAAAGTACATACAACGCGAAAAAATTCTGTTCCGTCAACCTTTATCACCCCCAAAGTAAACGATTTGAGTGGTGAAATGTGCTGAAACCTCGCACGTCGTCCTTTTCAATTTTACTAAAAAAAAAAATGTTTGGAAGAAAATATGTAGGTATCTTTGGAAGTTTTGTTAGATATCGCTTGTCTCTTATAGTGACAGACAGGCCTTAACAAGCTTTTAAAGAACTCCACACGGGTTCTAGCTGACAATTTTTATTATATCGATCTCTCTTTAAATTCATATATTGATACACCTATCCTAGCACCTTCATATCTGCTTCTATATTCATATGCATGCGTGTGTGTGTGTGTGTAGATATATGTATAACAAATTTCTGTTAGAATTTCATTCGCCTATTTTTGCAAAGGAAACTCTAATTTTATTCTACGTTTGAGGGCCTAGGGCAAACGTACACGGTTTAACAAGTCGTAAGAAGATAAAAGTTAATATTTAGCGATTATTGGTTGAAGGAGACATGAAGCAGATAATTCTGAGAAACTGAGTTCTATCTTAAACCACCTCAATCTGATTTCCGGATTAAGTGAAAGATGAAAACATCAAACTTATTGAGCGTTCCTGATGTTTATACAGGCAGCGTTGCGTTGAAAATTTCTTTCAGCTAATCTTCCAGTTTATAATGAAAATAGCTAAAAGCAGTAATTCTAATTAACAACAATAACAGTCGCAAAGTAATCCTAATTAACTTCATGAATTTTATTTTGAAGGAAATCTATTCGGTGAAACCAAGTCCCGTGTGTCTGCATATTAATTTTGACTATTATGAATAGGTCCGCATTGCTCTTATAGTCCAATCAGTATGCGTTTTTGCCCTACAAAAGGTAGGGTAGGTATGATTTTTATATATGTTATTTAGTTCGGGACCCCAATGAAAAATCCAAGTTTTCACACTTGTTGGTGGTCCGCACAGTCCACTATCTTGGATTAAAGGTACCAAAAATTTGCTTTTTCAAAATAATTCCTCAACGGTTGATCCTATGACAAAATATGTAGAAATATAAATTTGAAGAATACTAAATTCCCTAATTTTTTTGTATAACATAGAGATCTAAAAAAATAAAAATAAAGTCGAACTCCGAACTGACCTATGTTCTAGCAGATGACTGAAGTTCCTCTTTACTTGTTTTAAACTAATGTACAACTTGGCATGCACTAGAGCGGTACTAGTTTGTACTACGCTAAGCATCGGCTGGCCGAAATTGGAGAGGTCCGCTCCAGCTCGGCTTAACTACAGGTTCTCACCAGTAACTGCCAGTTGTCTGTGATACCACTGGTTGTATTTCTTCTACATTAAATAAAATTTTAGGACAGTATGTAGACTCGTCACGAGACATCTATTACTAGCGAACATTATGGACCGTCCACCGTTCCAGCTGCTACGCCAGTCTCAACGTCAATACACAATCCCATCAACGAGCTCAGTTCCTGCTTGAACGACATACAGGCTTCAAGACTTGTTTATGCCTCAAGTCCATAAAGTTGGGGTCTGCTTTGCAAACTTATGCTGAGGATCATTAGCCATCTCAGACAGCAAGACTCACTCATCCGGTAACCAGTCCTTCAACTCAAGACCGAGGTATCCTCCAAACTAGCGCACAACAGCAAGGCTTGCCGTAACGCTAAGAAACCCATACATCAAGACACATTAATTTCACGACTTGTCCAGCAACACGACTCAACAACTCAAGACCGAAGCCTTTCCCAAATATGTATAATCTGAAAGGATGTTCTGCCCCTGGCTCTTCCCTGGATAATAAAAACAAACTCGCAAAACTGGAGGAAATCATTTTATGACTTTATCTTTAATTAGGTAACACACCTTTGGACCGTGCTTGATTATCTATTTTTATTAATTTTACCGCAATTTAATAATTCAACTCTCGCTATCGACTGTCGAAAATTCATCGCACTATAAATGGAAGTTGATTTATCCTGACCATTCAGTATTTCTGTGCGGGATGCTGACCTTTAGAGGGCCCGATTCATAAATATTGCCACCTTGCGATTGAGAACGGTTCGGTTTGCAATATTTTGCAAATACCAAGGGCGGATACAGTGAGGGGCAATCGGGACGATCGTCTCCCTCTAGAGCTCTAATTAATTAAAATTTATACTCTAATCAAATGAAATTGGAAATACAAAAAAGAAATCTTTTTAAAAAAGGAAATTCTAGGCAGTTGAAATTTTCATATTACAATGAATAACACTTTCCGAAATTGAAATTTTGAGCTCCCAATGTTTGTCAAAAAACTTAATTAAATTTCTTTGCTTTTTTTTATCTACCTTGAAAATTTTAAGTTTTATACACAAATGTAATACAATTTAAAAATTCAATTAAATGCGAAATGAAGCGAAACGCTAGAGAACTTTTGTGATGTGCTAATTAAGTATAGGGAGATATTACTTTCTGTTTTTTAGTGCGAATTTTGAACCAAAGGTTTTTTTTAAAAACCAATTTTTTGTATATATTAGTTTTTTCTTTAGTCTTAAGTTATTCGCAAAATATTTAAAATTAGATCTTTAAGCAAATTCAATACAAGAAAAATGTTTTGTGGTCGAAATTGTAAGCCGGGTATTTTAATGAAAACTAGTATGTTGGAAAAATCATCATAGCAGGGGTAGTTAATATTCAATTGAATGAAATGCAAGCTACCTTCATGTGAGAAACACCAGCAATAAAACAAGGCAAGAGGCGTATAATGTTGGCCACTAACCGGTCCATTATCATTGCGCTCAAGTCATTATTCATGGCTTGTAAATTCCTCGGGTTACGACTAACCGGTTTTCCATTTTATGTGGCACTAAACTTTAATATGCTTTCAAGATCAAAAACTTATATTAAATATATTCATAAAAGAACTCCCGCGATATCTGGATGATAATGAAATTTTCATACTGAGACAGAAAGAGAAAGCTATACAGGGTGGTCCAGAGCTTATGGTTCGAACCAAAGATAACCTAATAAGAAGATAGGACACTCCCGAACAAAATTGGAAATTTTTCGTGTTTTTTAGACTGAAACAAGTATATACTTTCGTCTTTTGCATGAATGGTAGAAAAGAACTTGGCTATGCACTATTGTAATGCAACTGAGACAACGAGCTAAAAACATAAATCGAAAGAACGTAGGATTACCCGAAACGTCAAAATCCTTTCATACTATTATTAAAAAGGTACATTAGGTCTCACTACCTCCCATTTTTAAGAAAAAGATAAATTTCGCTTTGGCAAAGGTGCTGAAAGGAGATGTAAAATTTGTCTCAAATAAAATTCTCATTTTCCCGAATATATCAGAGTATCCAGCATGAGTTTCTCCCACCTCATCTCTTCAGAGCAAAACGAATGTAAACAGAAGCACACTCTGTTCAAATGTCATAGGAATTACATCAGCAAACATTGTATAATTCTCACAATATTTCCCAGAAAACTGGTTTTCGCAACAGCGAGAGTAAAATCTAAAAACTCCGTCTCTTCTCATTTATTTACGAAAATGAATCATTTCCCATTCTGTTTCGTTGCATTTGCGCTTTCTCATTTTTTATCTTTATTCATAAAAGTTTTAAGGAATTCATCCCGTGCTACTGATTCAAACAAACTTCTATTTTTCTTGGCATAAATTGTATCCGAATATAGTGAAGAATATGTGCGAAAAGTGATTTTCCGATATTCGGAGTCGATCGGAATTTACAGCGTTGAACTGGCCAGGTGTTGGGAGCGTGCGCTCAAACATCGGACCCTTACATTTCAGTTTCTTACCTGAACCTTTTTAATATCAATGCGGGTATAAATGCACAATAGAGAAACCGTTATATCTCTAAACTCATTTCCTGTTTCGAATATAGCGCTTAGTTTAGTCTCAAGTGAGTACCCATAATCGTATTTGAAATTTTAAACTCGTTTTTCTCAAAAGTGTATTTTTCAAACTGGTAACCACGATATCTCGAAATCTATCGAACGAATTCCTTTGAAATTTTATTGATTTATTTAGTGCTCATGTAAACACTTTGCAAAGTAGGACAATTCGGATTCGTTAAGCCGTTTTTTTTTACATGTTGAAGAAGTAGTGAAGAAGCACAAAAATTCATGAAAATATGTTCAACAAGATGCCAAAAATGTACCTTTCAATTTTTTTTTAATAACCCCAGTTCAGAAACTAGTTCATACTTCACAGATTAAAATGCCATTTGATTTTTTATTTTAGATGAGCAGAAATCCCTCAATCGTGGTTACCGAAAAATGATGTTTTTTAAGATGTGTGACTACATAAGTTGCCGTGTACTCCAGCAATGAGCAACGATTTCGGACTGAAATTGTAGAGTGTACTCAAAGCACGAATAAATATGTGGTAAAAATTTCACAATTGTATGTTTCTTTAGTTCGCCAGAAAAATTCAAAAAAAAAAAAAAACCGAAAAAGAGTGCCTTCTTCTTTCTTCCTTTTCTTGCTGTGTGAATTTTAAATGTAAAACAATCGGAAAACTCTTCTGTGTCCTATAATTATTATTATTAATTATGAGGGATGTAGACCGGATTCCTGCCTCTCATCTTGTCACCGCGATCTATAAGATGTTTTGTGACATTACCCCTAAATGCCCTAGGGCGCCCATTCGAACTTAAGTTCTTTGATGAAGCTTATAATATTCTTGGAGACCATTTTTCCGACATATTCTGGCAGTAAAAATGCTTTTCCTAGATATCTTAGCCTTATGCGGCACAGAGCTTCACAGTCACACTAGACATGTTCAGCGGATTCATCGTCTTCCATACAGAATCGGCAGGTCTTATCATCGACCTTACCAATTTCCTTAAGATGGTATCTAAGTGGGCTATGCCCAGTAAGAAGGTCCGTAATGAGCCTTAGTTCCTTTCTGCTGAGTTTGAGGCATCCTTTTGTCTCTGTTGTGAATACTTTATAAACTTCTTCGCTTGTCACAGTCCGGGGTATTTTCCCAGTATTCCTTCTTAGTTCTGTCCTCCCAAAGCCTGATTTGAGCTGAGAGGTGGCTCTTTGAGTGTCCAAGTACAGGCTCAATAAACGGTGATTTTACTCCTTCCTTTGCAAGGCGGTCCGCAATCTCGATTCCCTTAATGCCTCCATGTCCTGGTACCCACATAAGTCTCACCCTATTTGTCTCGGACAGTGCTTCAAGACAGTAAGACAGTCTAAACCAGCTTATACTCAAAGGTAAATGAGTTTAACGCTTTAAGTGCTGCTTGGCTGTCTGATATTAAGTTTGTATATTTTTGCTCCACGCATATTCTTGTTGATTATTTCGCGAGCGCAGATAGCTATGGCGTGTATTTTTGCCTTAAAATTGGTTAGTGAGGCCATCAGTGCCCTTGCCAGATGGCACCTTGGCCCATATATGCCCACGCCTGCCTTGCCTTCCATTTTGGACCCATCCGTGCACCATTTAAGAGATCATTTTTTACTTCTGTGTCCTAAGTTGTCATTAAATTAACTTTGGCCAAGTTCTTTCCAACCATTCATTCAAGAGACGAAAGTATATGACCTTACTTGTTTCGGCCAAAAAAAACACGAAAAATATCCAATTTCGTTCGGCTGTGTCCTATCTTCTTATATTTGATTCAAACTTCAGGAAATGATAGAGGACGTTGAGTTATGAAAGAGCAAAATGCGTCTCTTAGGAGGGAGACGGTGTTTATGATTTTGGTATATTTCCCCTTTATATTCTGTAACACTATTACTGTACACCCATGAAAGAATGATGACTAAATGCTGAACTACAATAGGCGTATACGTAAGTACATTTACTTACGTAAAGCGAACGCTCCCTTTAATTTAACAGGCGTACACAAATTAACTTTAACTCGTGTGAGGGGAACTTTCGTTAAGTTTACAAATCAAATTACAGTCAGTAAAGGTGCAGTAAGAATTTTTCATTCCGTAAGAACGCGATGTGTCAAACAATTAAATTATTACTAAATGATTAAAAGTGCAGTGCAAAAATTAAAATGGAATAAAATGGCACTGTGAATTAAAAGTAAAATCTTCAATTAAATCAACTTCCATTTTTTATTTTTTTCACTTTTACCACTTTTAACATTGAATACATTAAATTCCAAGATAATAACTCTGACGGAATGTGATAAATATTTAGGCTAAAGATATCAATTTTTCGTAAGTAAGTAAGTAGTTCAGCCTTTTCACGTAAAAAAGATCGTTAAACTTCTCAAAAAGCGTTAACTTTTTTTGTCGCAAACGATACATCTGTGGTTAACATCAAAATTCGAGTAGTTTCCCCTCTTTTGTAATTCTCTACCGAATGTAATCTTTTCTTAATATTTTCTTATCGACATTAGTTAAAAATTTGTTATAGGTTTCTGGTGGAAATCTTTGGATTTTCTGAAAGTTATTCTTAACGCATTCCTTACCTTTTCTTAGACCTCAAAACAACGCTTTTTTCAATATTTTTATCGAGATTCTAAATGTATTCCCTCCCATTCCTTGATGTCGACATTTATCATTTCCTTAACAAATAGCTTCATGAACATTGAGATAATAGGCAAGATGCAACCAACTTGTTGTTTCATAATATAAATTTTTTATTATAATTAATGAACGGTTTTTTAGTGCGAATTTTGAACCAAAGGTTTTTTTTAAAAACCAATTTTTTGTATATATTAGTTTTTTCTTTAGTCTTAAGTTATTCGCAAAATATTTAAAATTAGATCTTTAAGCAATTTTCAATACAAGAAAAATGTTTTGTGGTCGAAATTGTAAGCCGGGTATTTTAATGAAAACTAGTGTGTTGGAAAAATCATCATAGCAGGGGTAGTTAATATTCAATTGAATGAAATGCAAGCTACCTTCATGTGAGAAACACCAGCAATAAAACAAGGCAAGAGGCGTATAATGTTGGCCACTAACCGGTCCATTATCATTGCGCTCAAGTCATTATTCATGGCTTGTAAATTCCTCGGGTTACGACTAACCGGTTTTCCATTTTATGTGGCACTAAACTTTAATATGCTTTCAAGATCAAAAACTTATATTAAATATATTCATAAAAGAACTCCCGCGATATCTGGATGATAATGAAATTTTCATACTGAGACAGAAAGAGAAAGCTATACAGGGTGGTCCAGAGCTTATGGTTCGAACCAAAGATAACCTAATAAGAAGATAGGACACTGCCGAAGAAAATTGGAAATTTTTCGTATTTTTTAAACTAAAACAAGTATATACTTTCGTCTTTTGCATGAATGGTAGAAAAGAACTTGGCTATGCACTATTGTAGTGCAACTGAGACAACTAGTTAAAAACATAAATCGAAAGAACGTAGAATTACCCGAAACGTCAAAATCCTTTCACACTATTATTAAAAAAGTACATTAGGTCACACTACCTCCCATTTTTAAGAAAAAGATAATTTTCGCTTTGGCAAAGGTGCTGAAAGTACAGGGTGGGCCAAAAGTAACCATGGGGTTTAAAAATAACTAACTTTTTCGTTTGTACATTGCTCCACACCCTGTTGACCGTTTCTCTTCATTCCTTTTTTACATGATAGCCAACTGTCTGTTCTAACATGTAAAACTGGTAATTTTTTTGAATTATTTAGTACTCATGTAGACACTTTGCAAACTAGGACAATTCGGATTCATTAAGCTGTTTTTTTTTTTACATGTTGAAGAAGTTGTGAAGAAACATCAAAATTCATGAAAATATGTTCAACAAGATGCCAAAAATGTACCTTTCAATTTTTTTTTAATAACCCCAGTTCAGAAACTAGTTCATACTTCACAGATTAAAATGCCATTTGATTTTTTATTTTAGATGAGCAGAAATCCCTCAATCGTGGTTACCGAAAAATGATGTTTTTTAAGATGTGTGACTACATAAGTTGCCGTGTACTCCAGCAATGAGCAACGATTTCGGACTGAAATTGTAGAGTGTACTCAAAGCACGAATAAATATGTGGTAAAAATTTCACAATTGTATGTTTCTTTAGTCCGCCAGAAAAATTCAAAAATAAAAAAAAATCGAAAAAGAGTGCCTTTTTCTTTCTTCCTTTTCTTGCTGTGTGCATTTTAAATGTAAAACAATCGGGAAACTCTTCTGTGTCCTTTAATTATTATTATTAATTATGAGGGATGTAGATAGGCCTCTCATCTATAAGATCTGTTGTGACATTACCCCTAAATACCCTAGGGCGCCCATTTGAACTTAAGTTCTTTGATGAAGCTTATAATATTCTTGGCGACCATTTTTCCGACATATTCTGCCAGTGGAAATGCTTTTCCTAGATATTTTAGCCTTATGCGGCACAGAGCTTCACAGTTACACAGGACATGTTCAGCGGATTCATCGTCTTCCATACAGAATCGGCAGGTCTTATCATCGACCTTACCAATTTCCTTAAGATGGTATCTAAGTGGGCAATGTCCAGTAAGGAGGTCCGTTTTATGAGCCTTATTTCCTTTCTGTTGAGTGTGAGATATTCTTTTGTTCTCTGTTGTGCATACTTTATAAACTTCTTCGCTTGTCACAGTCCGGGGTATTTCCCCAGTATTCCTTCTTAGTTCTGTCCTTCCAAAGCCTGATTTGAGCTGAGAGGTGGCTCTTTGAGTGTCCAAAGACAGGCTCAATAAACGGTGATTTGGCTCCTTCCTTTGCAAAGTGGTCCGCAATCTCGATTCCCTTAATGCGTTCATGTCCTGGTACCCACATAAGCGTCACCCTATTTGTCCCGGCCAGTGTTTCAAGGCAGTAAGGCAGTCCCAACAGCTTACACTCAAAGGTATGGCTGCATGGCTGTCTGATATTAAGTATGTATATTTTTGCTGCACGCATATTCTTGTTGATTATTTCAGTGCCTTTGCGAGATGTCACCTTGGCCTATATATCCCCATCCCCACGCCTGCCTTGCTTTCCATTTTGGACCCATCCGTGTACCATTTAAGAGATCATTTTTCACTTCTGTGTCCTAAGTTGTCATTAAGTTAACTTTGGCCAAGTTCTTTCCAACCATTCATTCAAGAGACGAAAGTATATGAACTTACTTGTTTCGGCCTAAAAAAACACGAACAATTTCCAATTTCGTTCGGCTGTGTCCTATCTTCTTATCTTTGATTCAAACTTCAGGAAATGATAGATGACGTTATGAAAGAGCAAAATGCGTCTCTTAGGAGGGAGACGGTGTTTATGATTTTGGTATATTTCCCCTTAATATTCTGTAACACTATTACTGTACACCCATAAAAGAATGATGACTAAAGGCTGAACTACAACAGACGTATACAAGTACATTAACTTACATAAAGCGAACGCTCCGTTTAATTTAACAGGCATACACAAATTAACTTTAACTCGTGTGAGGGGAACTTTCGTTAAGTTTACAAATCAAATTACAGTCAGTAAAGGTGCAGTAAGAATTGTTCATTCCGTAAGAACGCGATGTGTCAAACAATTAAATTATTACAAAATGATTAAAAGTGCAGTGCAAAAATTAAAATGGAATAAAAATGGCACTGTGAATTAATAGTAAAATCTTCAATTAAATCAACTTCCATTTTTTATTTTTTTCACTTTTACCACTTTTTAACATTGAATACATTAAATTCCAAGATAATAACTCTTACGGAATGTGATATATATTTAGGCTAAAAATATCAATTTTTCGTAAGTAAACCTCAGTCTCGCTCAATTTCGTAAAGTTATTAACCTCTATTGTAGTTCAGCCTTTTCACGTAAAAAAATCGTTAAACTTCTCAAAAAGCGTTAACTTTTTTTGTCGCAAACGATACATCTGTGGTTCACATCAAAATTCGAGTAGTTTCCCCTCTTTTGTAATTCTCTACCGAATGTAACCTTTTCTTAATATTTTCTTATGGACATTAGTTAAAAATTTGTTATAGGTTTCTGGTGGAAATCTTTGGATTTTCTGAAAGTTTTTCTTAACGAATTCCTTATCTTTTCTTAGCCCTCAAAACAACGTTTTTTCAATATTTTCTTATCGAGATTCTTAATGTATTCCCTCACATTCCTTGACGTCGACATTTATCATTTCCTTAACAAATAGTTTCATAAACATTGAGATAATAGGCAAGATGCAACCAACTTGTTGTTTCATAATATAAATTTTTTATTATAATTAATGAACGGATACCATAATCAGAGGAATATCTTACAAACTCAATTTTTATGATATTCCTCTAATGATCAGACGCGTTCATTAATTATAATAAAAAAAATTATATTATGAAACAATAAGTTGGCTGCAATGTGTATAAGGCGTTTCATATCAGCAGGAATCAATACTCTTCAGTATGGCCAGTTCCTGCCTGCCGCAGATGCCAGAAGAAAATGCTAAGCAGATCTAATACATATATAGTCTCTTTCAATAAGTTTGTTGTATCTCGCCTATTATCTCAATGTGGTTATAATACTTTGAAATCAATTCTTCCTACAAGTGCGGAACCAGAGAGGGTGTTTTCAGTATCTGGAAATATGCACCAAACATAGAGATCACGATTAAGTGATAAACCCATTGATAACTTATGCTTTCTACGTGCTAATTTAAATTACATTTAAAAAACATGTTTCCAGGATTTTTACAAATAACTTTTCATTTTTGTATTGTAAATGAATTATATATATATTTTTTTATTTTTAAATAAATATTATATTTTCTATAAATATAACGATGAAAAAAATTGAACTATTTTGATAAGAAATAATTTCAAAAGATAACTTCTTTTCAAAACCGATTAAAAATCGATTAATCGGTTATAGTAAAACTAAAACCGAAAAAATCAGTATTTACTTTTACAATAATTTTGGCAATCACTACTGGGGAGCATGATATACGTCCAAAAAAGTTTTCGCAGGATCGAAAATATAAACTGAAGACTATCTCTCGAGAAGTGGGTACTTGAATACCTCACAAGAAAAAGTACGAGGAGTAGGTTTAAAAATTCGATTCCTAATGTCACAGTCTTCTTTTTTGGGTGAGAGTATATTTTTGATTTGAAAATAACTGAGTAATAAAAAAAATGAAAGTAAAATAAGTGTAAATTGCTTTTAAAAAAAAAGTAGGATAAGTGCAAGTTGCTTATAAAAACATAAATAAAAGGATAGAAACTAGTGTTTAAAAAAAGTCAATAGATGGCCCCCGCGTGATTGTCCCTCACGAAATATATATTGTGTAATTGGTGAGTCTAAGCTCTCTAGAACACACTACTTCTTTAAATTTTACCTATGTCATTATCGATACGAATTCATGAACCAGTAATAGCATTTGCCAGTCTGTATGCATTCCACCAAATATGTCTAAATTCTGATTTAAAATCTCACAATTATTGGCAAAAATCATCCTACTGTACAAAATTAGCTCGCTGAATTGAATTGTTGGAAAGCCATGAAAACTATAGAATAAATCCGGTCTAAGTAATGCATTGAAACATTCCTAATGTACATAAATTTTTACATATAAATATATTAGGTTAGATCAGGTTAGAGTGGCGGCCATCGTAAAAGCGTACATGCTAGTCAATCTTAGACCATCTATGGTCCATTATGTTGCCACCTTATTGTTACTCTACCTGGAAAATATACTTCAGATTTAGAAGGTACGCTGAAACTAGCCACACGAAATTATGAACCTTACCTGGTGCCCAAAATCTTTGTCTAGTTCGCAGAAAAAGTAGCTACTAAGCGTATTCCACCTATCCTTAGTAAGGTTAGGACATTCACATAGTCTCTCAACCTCTTCGTAGTCCATATAGCTTCTTCAGATATCATTGTATGGAGCTTGCATATGCTCTGAATATTTGCCACAGAAGCAGTGTCCCATGATAACTGCAGTAAGATTACGCACATCATTCTGGTTCCTTATCAGCAGAGATTCAGTTTTTACAGAACAAATCTCGGGCCAAAGCATGTCTCCCCATCTCCGATTTGCCAGCTTACAGGCTTGTACATCTAGAATCCTCTTTACTTGATGTTAGGAGCCGACTTATGGATTTCTCCGCTACACCTATATTCATAGCAGAACCCTTTCTGGCAAGAACTTCAGCTGCCTCGTATCCTGATATGTCCACATACCCATTACAATCGAATTATATCGAGTCACATACGTATATATGTATAATTACGTATAAAATTATTGACATCATGTTGCCTATAATTGTTTTGTATGATCCGATTACATGTAGAAGCAGACGGGGAAAGAGCATTTTAAGTCATTTTTGTCTAAGAAATTAAAACACATTTACACGACTTTACTACGGTAACAGGTATACTGCTCCTACTCGAAAAGAAATTAAAACTTCATTTTATCAATTCCACAATTAAAGTAGTAATTACATACGACGACCGAAATTATCCATGTAACTGAAACCCAATTCACTTGCCCTTATCAGAAAACTTTAAGACTACTTCACTAAAGAAGCCATCGAGCTGCGAAAGTCTGTTGAAAAACTTTTAATGAAGATCGGATATCGGAGTGAAGCTCCATACTGCAAGGCCCAACTCTAAATCATTTATCAAATGATTGATGAACTTTATAGTAAGAGTGGAAATTAAAGTTGTTTTTTTTTCTTTCATTCTTTTTTTATAGGGCTTGGAAAACTTCTGCTGCGAAGTGTGGGAAGTTTTCCATTGGTAAGAAATTAATGAGCGATTTTTCTTGTTTGATGCACTATTCAGAAAGTTTTGTATGAAAGAAAAGAACCAAGTAATGGAATGTTCTAATGAAACAGCGGGTGTACAGTTTTTTGTATGCTTCGGATTTTCCATTTTGCAGTAGAGATATTCCATCAAAATTCATTTCAATTCATTTCATTTATTCATTGGCTATAGCAAAATGTATGTCATGAACAATAGATAGAAAAGAAGAATTAACCTAGTTAGATTTGACTATTTATTTTGGAAGCAAATTACGTAAGAAAATTTCATTCATTAGCATCGTATTTACATTTACCAAATCTCTGTCGATGAATTCAAGTCAAATACTGTACTACTGAAGGAAAAACAATTCAAGAAATAATTAAGGACAACTCCTTCTTTATAGATCAATTGTGAAAATAAATCGGTCATTTATTTGAATCGTATAGTTTTTAGGCATGATCGTAGTCAAAGCCATATTTGTAGTCTCGTGCCTAAGTCAATTTTAAACTTAAATTAATTAGTAATAGATGAAGGTGGTAGAATTGAAAAAAAAATATGTGAGGATGTAAACATTAATGTGATCGCGATTGAGGACTGTTATTCAAAGAAAAGATAATCTATATAAATACCATAAGTCGTACGTACTTTTGCGTATTGAAAGGACATCAAAAGTCGCAATGTCGTTCTCTGTGACGATTTGAATGTAAACTCTCTCTGCGACAACGCACTATCAGATAACTTACAATATCTATTCCAGACTTTAAACCTTGGAAAAATTAACAATCAAATAATCTACTCTAATACATCATACCCGTCGTACCTCGATTATATGCTAACAGTTGACTACGACAAAGTTCAATTTTATAGTCAAATTAGCCCTTCCAGTGAATTCGAACATGAATCTATTTTTTTTTTAAATAAAACCTTAGATCGAAACCCTTGTGAAATGAACCGATCATTACTTATCTTGATTTGCTATGTATACACATCCAACTCTATTGATCTAAAAGTCGACTCTCTCCTTCAAACACTGACTTGGTTTTACAACAATTACGTTCCAATCGAAGCTTTCGTCTTAAGCTCTCCAAATATCAGTGGTTAACTAGTGAGATTCGTCATATTATGGCTGATAGAGATTTTCTTTTTGGCCGATACAGACTGACACGTTGTCTTGTAATGCTTTCCAGGTACAAAAAGGTCCGCAACAGAGTTAGAACTGTAACTCGATCCATAAAGAGTGCCCATTTCAGAGATAAATTAAATACCAATCATCCTCCTAAAACCTTATGGAGTAATATTCGCAACTTGGGTGCATTCGGTCAGGAATCCAGATGAGCTCAATAAATTTTTTGCATCAACTGCAACTTCTTCATCTCAGGCACCTAGCGTCAGTCCCATGATAGATGACTTCTCCGTTGATGGTTTTGCCTTTTGCTACGTTGATGAAGATGAAATGTTATCAGTATTACATGCAATTAAGTCAAATGCTGTAGAATCGGACTAATGACTGTCTTACAACTTCACAATTTCTTGGGTACTGAACGGAGGCTCTTGTTATTCCTATGTATTCCAAAGAAGCCTTCTGCCTTTCATATGGAAGATTTTCGTTCAATAAACCTGCTTTGCTCTGCTATTAAATTAATAAATAACTTTTTGGAAGGACGTAGTCAAATTGTTCGAATCAAGAATACCAATTCCAAACCTGAGTTCGTTAGCTGCAGCGTACCTCAGGAATCCATACTGGGGCCACTACTGTTCTGTGTATATGTTAATGATCTTCCTGACGTAGTTCTAGATGCTTCTGTACATATCTATGCGGACGACGTGCAAATTTATCTTAGCAGACCAATAGGATTAATGGAGGGCTGTGTATGTCGACTTAATGACAATCTCCATCCAAGTAAATCAAACTGCCTAGAAATTTACAGAAATGGCATTGACTCAAGTATGCTTCCTCTCATTCTATTAAACAGGGTAGCTCTTCCTTATGGGGATTCTGTCATGAATTTGGGCGGTGAACTTAATTCGCAGTTCTCGTGTTGCAATGACATCAAAAGGACATTAAGGAAGATATTTAGCTGTTTGAGATAGCTCAGGCTCAACTCTAGTATCTTCTCGCCCACTTTGTATCAGCGGTTAATTAAAACATTAGTTATTCCACATTTTACATTTGCCAGGATAATCCTTCGTGTTCTTGACTCATTCTGCCGGAGAAAAATACTCGTAGCATTCAATGATGTGATTAGATATATTTACAAATTAGCTAGAAATAGCCACATCTCATTGTATGTAAACTCTCTTTTGAATTGCAATTTAGAGACTAATTTCACTTTTCGCAGCGTGAAATCTCTGCAAAAGCTTATTCACCTTAAGCATCCAGAGTTCTTATTTGAAAAGCTACAATTTCTGCAACTGACCAGACATGAAAACCTTTTGATTCCTCGATACAGGAGTCAACATGGCGACTGCTCTTTCTTCGTTCAGTATGCTCGGAGGTGGAGTCAGCTGCCCAGCAACATTCGGCGCACGGCTTCCAACAGTAACTTCTGTAGGCTTATGAAACAAGCAAGTCTTTCTGTTTATTAATGGTGACATACATTTGGGGTCTTTTTTGGTTTTTTTCTATCTCTCTCTATTTTACGCTGTTTTAAGACTTAGTCTATAGTCTCTACTATTCTTTTCTTTTCTTTAATTTTTTTACTACTTCCATTACATGATCCTACCTTGTTTTCCTTATTTTTGTTTTTTTTTTGCATTGCTTAGTTTATAGTTGTTTTGTAGTAACGACAAATCTTATTTAACCAGTGCATTTTGTACAATCTAAGATAGCATATGTATCTTTGTACCTATCCAAATAAAAAAGTATTATAATTAAAAGTATTTTGATAGGTATTGCGTACAGGAATTAATGTAAAAGATATCAGCCTATCAGAACATTGATAAAGGAGTCAATTTACATATAAAGTGAGGATGTTAGATTTTGTTTAAATCAGAAAACATGTAATGTGATAACATACAATTGAGCTTTATTCATTAAAAATTACAAAATGTTAATCACACTTCAACCAATTTATTTTCCGAAATAATATGTAGGTATGTAAATAATTCACAAATGAGGAAACTTTTAAATAGAGGAAATGAGCTTATAGAAATTGAATGAAAATACTTTGAATAAATTCAAAGAAAAGCAAAGAAAAGAAAATCCAAGTTAAACTATATTACTTTATCCGAAAAAATTTCACTTCACTTCGTTATTTCAACTAATATAGCGTTTCTACCATGATATTCAATAATACCGGTACCTATTACCTTACCGTTGTTTCCCTTTATTGATTCCATCATGTGAATTTGTAAAACTTTACCATCGACTGCCAAAATGAAAAACAGATCGAGTTGACTACATTCCGCCTTTTTATAGCCCTTGGGAAGTTTTATTTTAAAATGGCTACTAGTTTCCACGCAAATATTTATGAATGATTTGATACGTGGACTACGTGACCACAAAAATTGTTTTTGCTTTATTTCATTAAGCGAGCATTTCCTTGACATGAACTGCCGAAAATCCTTCCTTGATCGATTTTGATTAGCTTTCGATATTTAGTTGTATTTTCACTGACAAAAAGTTCTCTTAAATTTCCTTTTTGTATTTGATGGAGTACTTAACGTTTGTGGAATCAAAAATTTCTCGATGTTCACACTTTTGTCCGTTTTGTTCCTTGGGGCTCATTTTAAGCCCTCAATTTGGTTTTATGTCTTCTTTTGTTCACTTGTTGATATCTGTTCTGTGTCTTCCTTGCAACTTTCCGTTTTTCCGTCGTCTTTTTTTTATGGATGATGCGCGATAGGAGGGATAGGAGAAAGTAAAATAAGACTTAGCCAACATACTATAATTAAATAAATTATATTGAAATTGGCAGACAGGAATCTAATTAATATGTTGATCGCGTCCAATTGCAATTGATTTATTGGAAAAAATTAAAAGGTATGCAGAAATATATGAACAATAATTGTATGTCGGATACTCATTGCTATTCCTGTGCACATTCTGTATTCTACTCGTGTTGGCGTTTTGAAAAAAGAGTGGTTTTCCTATGAACACTTCAAAATCATAGAAAGTTACAGCATGAATCAAGTTATGAAATGACATACTCATACCTTCAGATTCCATTTATAAAGGCGTACAATTTTCTGGTGCTGGTATGTGTTAAACTTTGTATTTTGAGAGAAAGTTTAAGTTTCCAGAATTTCAAATTTAAACTTATTGGCCATAAATTTCGGCCTTATCCATTGAAAGTATAATTGGAAATCTCCAGACGACTCCAAATTAAAACATGTACAATTTATTCAAGAATTTCAACTCCTACCAGCTAATAGATTCCTTTTCAAAAAGAATTTTCGCAACAAATGAATGAAAATTCCAAGCAAAATTTCTCTCTGCATCAACAGAATTCAATTTAACTTTTACCAAACACACGCTAGGTACAAAAAGACAGCTGAAATAAGTGAAGAGACAGTTTTAAGCATCTGCTCCCCGGAAGTGACAAGCGGAAGTACCAAAGGGTACTTTTCTTATGTCGACAAAACTTGTTCATCTGTTAAAATCAGCACCACCTGCTCAGGATGTGGAAATATTAGCTCTAATGGCTGTAAAAAAGTTTTTACAAACTCAACCCCATCACCTTTTGATTGTGTGTCACCAACTTTTTGACCGTAACATGACCGTAACTGCAGTTGAAAGCACTTTTTATCTTCGTATTCAATTGTTTTAGATTCAAGTGAAATTCCTGTGTTTCGGTATGTACAATGAAAAAGGCTTTTGTTCAATTACATTTTGCAATTAAATAGTTGAAAAATTGACTGATTCATTGATTGCATGAAATGATGGACAATTTTACTTAGCAATGATAGCAGTCCACGTG
The DNA here is from genome assembly GCA_963924295.1 of Dioctria rufipes. Taxonomy (NCBI): domain Eukaryota; kingdom Metazoa; phylum Arthropoda; class Insecta; order Diptera; family Asilidae; genus Dioctria; species Dioctria rufipes. The sequence goes on along the minus strand of OZ002741.1, from coordinate 246,791,771 downwards.
AAAATAGATAGAAAACTATGGCAGACGTTTAGACACGTGGTTAAATCACATTTCATCCATATAGCACAAACAACTTGGTAAATTCCTTGGAAATGCATATCTCTGTACTGGTTGTTAAATAAAGGAATCCCATCATCGTACCTCGCCCCCCTCAACCATATTTTCATTCAGATAAAAGACGATCGTTAGCCTCACCCACAATAATTCTCCCTCGTGTATATTGGGTTAATCCTTATTATCGGTTCAAAGGATTTCATCCGGCCTTAATAACAAATAATTGCTTTCGACTTGTTCAGAGAGACATGCCTTATCTGTAAGTATCGTCCAAGACAGAGGGATTAGGGCCTGTTGTAGTTCTATGGTCTTAACATATCGCTGCCTTGCTGTTGGCAAATTGTCTTCACACATTCTTTGCTTATAACGAAGTAGACAAATCTGAGGTAACGAAAAGATTTATTTAACCGGTCTTAGAAGATACCATCAAAACGTTATTGTGACAATTGAAGGGAATTTATTTATCAACCGCCTGGAGGGTTGTAAAAGTTTCTGCTGCCGAATGTTTCAATTTCATGGCAGTTCCTTTTAATTTGTAAAGCTGAAAGCTGTTTTGTTTTATCCCATTTAGCTGTGAGATAAATTATCTGGGCTTATGTTGAATGTTTGTTTTCTTATTGTTTTATTGTGGATTTTTTTTTTAATTTATATATAGAAATTTTTGGTATACAAAAAAAAAACAAAAATGAATTTTTATGCAGAAATTCCGAAGTGACCTATTTATTTATAGGGATGGATTCAGATATCATTAGCAAAAGATGGGGAGATCTTTTTGTTAGTCAGCCCAAGTAACAATTTTCCCAATTTTTGGTGACTGAAGGTGATGGGTAGTTTTATAAGGGGTATATAATGGTTACTCGGTTATGTAAAAATTTCAGTGGTTATGTAAGAGTTTTATAATATTACCAATTGGTGACGTAGTTATATTAGAGTTTTTTAAGGTTACTAATGGTTATCGTGGAAGTAGGTTACTAAAGGTTTTATAACTTGGTGATGGAAATGTTACAATCACCGGTCTATATAACTTAGACTAACCATTACTAGAAGGTATATAAAAAAGTTTTGTAATTGTTCTGATCACCACGTTATATAACTTATTGGTAATAAGGGTTTATTGCGGTATCCGTGGTTACCCTTATATAACTCGACAGCTTTCAGTAATTTCAGTGGCTTTAATAAAAATTGGGAACTTTCGGTAATACATATACCCACTATAAAATATCGTAAAATTTTTTGGTGGCCCTTTAGTAATTACGGTGATCGTTATAAAAACAAATTACTTTTAGTGTCGAATGGAGCCATTATAATACTACACGGCGCGCCCAACAAAACTTATTTTAAGAATAACTTAACACATCCTTCGGTATTACTTTAAGATATATAACGTTACCAAGGTAACACAATTATATTACATATATTATTTTCGTTACTATAAGATATATAATATTACCAAAGGTAACATAATATAACCTAAGGGTATATAAGATCACGAACGTCTGATTTTTGTCACTATAAGATATAAAACGTTACCAAAGGTTACATATTATGACTAAAGGGTATATAAGGATCATTTTCGAGGTATGGTAGTTTCTTCAGTTTATATAATATTTGTAGAAGTTTTATAAGGGTCATTCAGTTTATATAATAGAGACAGAGTTTATATAAAACTACTTGAAGTTTTATAATGTAATTAGTTCATTTAAGTACAAGCCGCCATTTTTTTCATCTATGCATTGCAGATAAAAATGAAAATGTCGGATTAGTCCATTTTTTATATTGCAGATATATCGCTTCCGTTTTATTTTTATATGAAGAAAATACATCTTTTTAGGTATATAACATTTCTAAATTATGTTATGTTATTTTTAGGAATTAATATCACCTAAGTGAAAATTTTTAATTTTCTCATATTTAATTAAAATTATTAAAAATTGCTTATTTTTGGAGGGGTCTGTATTTTTTAGAAGTATCTAAGATGATATTCACATTAAAATTTCAATTGCAGCTGAATTTTACCACATATATGCTGAAAAATTGTACTTCTGAAATGTAAAAATATTAAACCCTTCCATTATAAAAATGCAATACAAAAAAAAAAAAATCGAAATTCTATGTCAAGATAGGTTTCGTAAATATTTGCATATTATTGTTTTATAAAGGTAACGAAAAATAATTTCCCTAACATTTCAATCACTGAAAGTAATCAGCCTGAGAATTCCAAGCGTTGTGGAAACGTTACCATCACCATTATAAACAAAGTTTATAAAGGTAACCGAAACATTACCGCAACCACTGCTATGACCAAAATAAATTAATCGAGAGCACCTTGGGTTATATAAGGGTTTTATAGGAAGTTATATTAAGGTAACCAGAATATTTTGGTTACTCATTTTATAAAACTTTTAGTTATATAACGTTACCTAAATCAAGTCACGGTAACCTTTATATAATCCTCCATTTAAGCTCTATAAGGGGTTTATAGTGGTTACAAAGAGGTTTCGAGTACTAGTCTATATAACTCAAGTTATATAATTTGGTGATGGAAACCTCACCGTTACTACTATATAAAAAAAATTGTTTCTTGGGAGTATACATTTATTGAAAAGTATCAAAATCTCTTCCAATAAATGACGTCCCTATATTTAAGATAAATTGTGTTGGAGTTTGAGTTAAACTTCCTATAAGCGAATTACTTCTTTTAATGTGTTGCACCTGAGTCTAATATACTTAAGTATATCCTAATTCTCGCATCTTAGAAATCATAATTGCAATGTAATAGTATAAAAGGGATGGACTTTCGGACAGAAGTAAGCAAATTAAGGTGAATGTCGACAGTTGTCTCTTAGTTATACACCTACCATTTGATTTGTTTACTAGTTGTTTTATTTGTATCATGAAATCAAAATAGTTTTCTCAAATGTTCTCATTTTCTTTATCTTCCCTCAATACAATATATGGCAACACTTAGAACGGGATGCCCGATTCCATGTTTTTGAAATTTTATTTGCTATTACACCATATACCAAATTTCAGCTCTGTATGTCGACGCGTTCTCAGGCAGTGTCCAAGAATATAGCGGAAAACGACATTTTTATATTGCAACCCAATGAAGGAGTAGCCCGATTTGTCTTGAGTAGCTTTAATTTTTTTAAAGTTCATGTACAAAACTTCAGCTCTCTAAGTATACACGTTCTCGAGTTATCGTGCCCACAAACAGATAACTTTTAATATTATGCGTGGGTGTGCAATCCATTTTGCTCTACAATTATTATTTCTGTGCATTACAAACGGAATGACAAACTCTATAAATTTCATCTAGGGTATAAGAAACACCTTACCTAAAGCCACTTAACAAAGAGACTTTTTGCAAAAACTTAATTAAACAAAAAAAGTGCTTTCCAAAACAGTATTTCGGAAAAAAACCATTTTTCTAACAGATACTTAACAAAAATACATTTAACAAAAGGAAAATTAGCATTAACATTTATTTTTGCGAACCACGCGTCCTACGTCTGGGACTCCGTAATCAACATACCATCTCACATTTTCAAAAGAGGGTTTGTAAGTAGTTTGCGTTTCTCACATTTTTATGACAAATCATGATTCTAAAAAAGATAACGTAAGCAGACAAAATCGAAGCAATTAAATTGTAATTAAATACTCGCACAGGTTGACAATAATAATTGTAATCAGCACAATGTGTAATAGATGAATGCGTGGCAGAGGTGACTTAGAGTAAAGCAAAATTAGTATTTGTACAAATTTCTAACCGAACGCCAATAAAAAGTTTCAAAACGTAAGGGCTCGTTGTACTTATTCCTTTTTGTTTTGCTTACCTCAGTTAGCTCCCTACATAACTCGCGTGCAGTTCACAAAAATAAATCTAAAGAAGGATGAAGAACTACAAAATTGTATACAAAAAAAAAAAATAAAAAAAAATAAAAGAAAAAATCAAATTAAAAACGAAAGCAAAATAAAACGATATAATACATAGAAGACATAAGCGGAGAAAAAAAAAGCAAAAATTCAATAGGGAGGAAGTCCATTAATTGCTAAAAGAACATCTGATGTTAATCAAAAATAGATAATAGGAACAAAAAATAAGAAATAAGATAACAAATAAGGATAACAAGGATGAATTAAAAAGTATAATAATAAAAAAATAATAAAAAAAGTAAAATAAAATAAAATAATAATACATTATAAGAAATAAGCATGAAGGCAAGGAGGAAGAAAGCAGAAAAATAAGGACGAACTAGATCTAGCTAATGTAAAATGAGAAAATTATCCAAATGTTTTATTACGACCAAGAGGTTGCGTAAAGCTATAACTAAGTATATTTGTATCGTTATATAGGACATTGTGGGCCTTTCGAATGCTAACCAAAGGGGATTTGAAGCGCAAGTTTGTGTGCGGAGCATCGATATGGAAAATAACTAAATGGCTGGCGGTTGAGACGACTAGGAAAGCAAGTGAAATCAGTCAATAGAGCCATGTAAAATTTTAAGATGGAACATTACGTCAATATAAGAACGACGTGCTTATAAGGATAACATGGAGTATCTGGCCAATCTGTCATCCTAATCCACATATGAGCCTGTAAGTTTAAAAGCAAATACCTAGTAAATCTACGTTGAATACTCTCTATTTTGTTTTTGTACATCGTATAAAAAGGGTTCCAAATTGGGGAAGCGCACTCCAGGATAGATCTAACTAAGGTATTATACATAGTAATGTGCGAAGAAAGCTGTTTAAATGGCCTATCGTACCTTAACAGAAAAGCATTAATATTTATTCGTATGAATTTATAATAGAAATTCTTTGTTATATTCTGCGCCACGAAAAGTGAGCTATCAAGGTTAGGAAGATTTCAGTTTGGGTTCCGCTTTACCAATTTATCTGATCAAAATTTTGTAATTTGTCTACATATTTCAATTAAACTATTTTATTGCTTTTCTACAAAATCAAATAAATTTCATTACGCGAACGTGATTTATGTCGTATTCCTTAAGTTCCTGAGAATGATTTTTTACAAATAAATTTGCTTATTTTAATGAGTTACTCCCCGATATTCCTGCTTCACATCTGGAAATATGCTGCAAAAACTTCGTGGTCTGATCTTCACATACAAAATATCCCTGTTCTTCTATTCTGTGCCAGAACCTTCCCCGGGATTTTAATAATGAAGTTTATTGATTTTTTTTTTTTTTTCATAAAGATTTTCATTTAAAGTATTTCTTCATGCCTTTAAGCAACTCCATAAATAATAGAAGTATATGATGAATATAAATATTTTGGTTTTTAGAATTAAAGCTTTCCATTAGAGCGAAAGCATTTCAGTTTAGACTAAAGCAGTTTAAGGCATTTTAACTGTGACACATTACTGATGTTATTTGAGACACAAACCAAACTTGTCCCAAAACCATTCCAAAGCGTTTCATGTTGCCACATCAAAATAATTTATATTCACTTTCTGTGATAATATTCTCTATGTCTCAGATTATTGATTTTTCCCGTCTGCTACTTTCCGATCACTTCCACAGTTAAGCATATACATTGGGCATTCTGAGAGGCCAGAAAATATTTTCTCTTAAATTATATGTTCTTTGCTAATATGCATATTTCGGTTCTAAGGTCAAGCGTGTGCTTAGAATTTACATATTGCAGTCGTCTAAATTACATGAAGTACATCTTCTGTTTTGTGTAACCGAACATCAGAAGTCTAGGGAAATCTATTTCAACATAACCGAACGACCGGAGCTGAAGAAATCCATCACGAGGGTGTAGTCAGAAAGCTGTTGTATTGATTTACCCCTCTTAACTTTTCAGAGGAAGATAGTTCAAATTAGTAGCTGCCTTTGTGGAATCCAACATTTTTCCTAGTATCTGTAACAATGACAGCGCACCTTTATCGCAGAATATGCTTTCGTGTGAGTTCTTTTCCAGTACAGCGCTTTTGGGAAAATAATAGGATGAGACTTTTTGAAACCCAATAACTACACGCATTCACCAGTTTCAAACAACGAACTTGGTATAGAAAACGATCCAAGGTTATTTGTTTTGAGTTACGAAGAACTCTTCCCAGTTTTTAGTTATTTGCAATCCGCATTGAAGCTTGAATACATTTGTAAAAGTTGACAGCTTATTTTTCTCTGAAAAAGATGCGTATGTACAGTAGCGCATCCACGATTTGGCTTGGGGGAGGGGGGGGGGGCATATTTGTTCCAAGTCCAAAAAGGATCGCAAAAGCTGGGCTCTAAAATCCCATCCTGAGCCCATCTGAGTACTTAAGAACCCCTTTTTTGAAGATATTGAATTTCGAGTTTTATTTGCTAAATACTCGGTATGGAGCATAAGGCTACTGTTTTGTTTATCTTGGATAGATTAGTCATAATTTCATAAACAATGAAACACACTTATTCAATTAATTTGTGCCATTTTTACAAAATTTAAAAAAAAACTTAGGGCCCGATGCACACATCAGTGTTCTGTGCGGTTGCGGTGACATAGCGGCACGTGAAAAATTAATACACAAAAATATATCCAAATATATATATATATTGAAATTCTTCTATTTCTAATCTATATTCATACATATTCCTTGTATCAGTGGTACTCACCCAAGGAGCATTGATTTAACGTAGAGACGTCGTTGTTTCGAAACATGTTTCCATTTGGAAACAAGTGTTTCGAAACAACTACGTTAATGTGACATCTACGATACGGAAGTGGAGCAACGCAATTCCTAAAAAGATACCTTTTAGGAATATAAGGAAGTTATTGTTCCGAAACTATGACGTTAATATGCCTAAATGTGCCCCTTGAGTAACACTCATGCATAATTGACATGTGTGTATTCGCATTACATTTTCTTTTGGTATGTTGATCAAATACATATGATATTTAATATGTATATGAATCAAAAAATAACTCAAAACGGAAATTATCATATTCTTATATAATTATTTCATGGGACTTTCCTAAAAAATTTGTTTATTTCTTTAGATCAAAATTTGAACGCAGAAAAATTCTTCGTCAATATTCATATATTAGTTCGATAAAAAATGCTACTCCCTTTGAAAAATTAACTTTTAACAACATTAAAATTTAATTAATATTTATTTAAAAAAATTATTATCTTCCATATGACATGAAAAGTTCTCTTCGTATTATTCCCGTAATTTGAAATGAAAGAAACTAACATCCTTTGGGAGAATTTCTAGCTAATTTCATACAAAATCAATTTTTAACTTTTCAATATAAATCATTTTAAGACACCGCCATTTTAGAAGAATCTTTTAGCCAAAATTTTCAAAATGAGAATTTTCCCCCGTCTGTTTCCTTGCAGGTGACTAATATGACACGATTACTGTAGTTGTGTTCCATAAGTTCCCGAATACAAACTTTTCCTTGTTTGTGTCTGAAATGGCCTCCGTATTTTCTTTGCAAGTACCTAATATGACACGATTTCCGCCTTGTGCTTACGAAAGTTCCTAAATAGAAACTTTTCCTTGTTTGTGTCTGAAATAGCCACGATTCCCGCCTTGTGCTTACGAAAGTTCCTAGCTTTCACTTTTTGATTAAACGTTCTATAAACAACACTTTTAATTCTCATTTGACGTTTAAATTTTCAAGCACGCAATTAATATTTGTGTATTCCCAAATAGAAACAGTTTTAGTAAGTTCGTGCCTTTTGTTCTCAAAATGACTCCTATAAATTTTGAAACATTTTAGTCACAGTTGCTTTAAGAGTACTAGTTCCAAACAAGAAACTATTCAGTCGAAAAAAGGGAAACATTTCCTATAATGGAACGTAATAATTACTACTTATTAGGAATAGTTACTAAGTTAGGAATTGTTTCAATTTAGGTACGAGATAGGCATTTCTACTTAAATGTGTCCATTATATGCCCAATTGGTAATTGTTATTTAAAAGGAATAGTTGCCAAATTTTTCCACACCAGCTTTAAATCCTCGACGTTATCATAACGTCATGGTGTTCAGAATGAAACATTAAGAAACAGCTAGGCACAAAATGCTTCTAGGGCAGAGACTTGAATTATGGCATCGATGCGGTGCCGCAGGAATCTGCGACAGAAAGTCGACGCAATATGAACGCGCGGTGCCACAATGTCGCTGGAAGCATGTAGGTCCTTCCATATGAAATAGGCGACATGTGTGACATGACCATCACCAATTTTTCTGACATTTTACATACTTGGAGGGTTTGTGAAAGAAAAAAATTTGAATTAAAAATGTTCCCTATACATTGCGTATTTCGCAAGTTGTAGCATTTTAAAATTTCGAAAAAATGCCGTTATGGTATCCTATTCGCCCCCCCCCCCCCCCGTCGGTGCTCCACTACGTAGGTATGCTTCGGTACGGTAGAGGATTCATAGACGACCAGTGCACCTAAGAATTGCACAGCTAGATCGATCCATGCAACCGTAGTAAAAAATTTAGCAATATACTCAAGTTAACACCACTAGTAAGAATTCTCAGTGTCAGGACAATATCTCCAAGAAAAATTGTATTTCATTTAATCGAGCACGACATCATTGTAGAGCTGGTTCAGAAACAAGATTCGGAAGGTTTGCAATTTTAAATTCTCTTTGGGGTAGGTATCAAGACTGTTAATCATTGGAATAATTTTCCTTTATGACCGCGACCCTATATTTAGACATATGTGATGGAAACTGCAAATACGAGGATGTGCATGCTAACTCCTGGAATCTGATAACTGGAAATAACATGCCGAGGAATAACCGTATCCACAAATCTTGGCGAATTTTCACAAAGGTGTATTAGGCCTCTGAGAAGTGCACATCCCAACCAATGTGCATATGTCACATACCAAGTTCTAGCCGATGTAGAAAGTTTTCTGATTCGGGTTTCCTTTCTCTTATTTTCTCAGACTTACGTCTTCACTTGGAGTGTGGATATCTAATCGCTGATTATTAAAAAATAAAGATTTCTAGAAAAAGATAAAATATTAAATTCATATTTTAATTTTGTAGTAAAAAAGATAAAAAATATATGTGTTAAAATCTCGCGTAAAACAGTTAAGGAGTCAGTAAAGGTGTCCGATATGGAATTGCTAATGATTCTAGCTGATTAATTACAATTTACTAGGGGGAGCCAGTCCGGGTTACTCGGCGACAATAGAGATACCTAGATGAGTGGGGGTGGGATGGGGTGATTAGAGGTAAATAATATCTAAGCTATTATCGGTCTCGATCGCCCGATTCCGTACTGTAAGGTCTCACTCTGTGCCTGAATGTGTGTGTGTGTGTGTGGGTATGTGGGAGAGAGTGTGCATGCATCCAATCATATGTGTGGGAGATTGTAACTCTCTACGTCGACGTGTTCTCATGCAGTGCAGAAATATACAGTAAAACACGAAATTTTGGTACGGCCACCCTATGAAAGAGTTGCCCGATTGGTCCCATTTTCGAGCTTTATTTGCAATTTTTATGAAAACGACGCGTAAAATTATGAGCTCTCTACCTCGAAGCCTTCTCAGGCAACTACCAAGTATATAGTGAAAAACAAAAGTTTTGTATAGCATTACTAAGAAAGGGAATCCAATTTAGTCCATTTTTGAAATTACTATGAACACAGTACGTACTAAATTTCAGCTCTCTAAGTGTACTCGTTGTCAGACAGTGTCCATATATGTTTATATACTAAAAAACGAAATATTTATATGGTAACCCTACGCAAAAATTGCCCGATTTAAACCACAGACCTCGACAACAGCGCCATCTATCGTGTCCAAAACTATCCTATCTTTTAAGCTGGAACCAATCAAAGGCATTCACAAATTTTCATTGAAATCGGTTGTGCGGTTTCGGAGATTAGTCAGGAACACAGTGACACGGGATTTTTATATATTAAGAAGATTTTTACGTATACACATGCGATTACATAATTTTAGAAGTTCAGCCTAAGGTGAAATTAATGAAAATTGATTTTGTTGCTACTCCTTGAGATTAATCGTTAAACTTCTAAAATTGTGTTAAGTTTTGATATTATGATGGGAGTAATTAATTTTATTGAATTATTAGGCATCGTAAACGTATCAAATCCAGCTCGCGTCTTTGATAAATCGATGAAATGCGCTTTCCTACAGCTTCCCCAGTATCAACTAAAATTTGAAGGAACCTTGTAAGAGGCAATGTTGCATTTAATTAAAATCTTCACGACTACTGTTAAAAAATCGGCTTAATCGTCGACTTAGTTAACATTGTTAAAATTTGCAGTAATAATAATTGCGAAAGTTGTATGATAAAAAAAAAAACAAACTAAAATTAAGGCACATTATTTCTGGAAACCATTCAATCATTCAAAATCAACTGACATTTTAAATTGCGAACAATTTTTATTTTCAAATCATGCCAGTAGCCATAGAGGTTTAATCACTCGGTATCATGTTGTAAAGATACACAAATAAACAACGCATAGAAATTATTTAAATTCATTTGAAAAGGTTAAAATTTTGGGAAAATGGTTCCTAAATGCCGGGCTCATAATGCATTTTCGCGTTACATAGGTAGTCAATTTAATCAATAATTTTAAGAAAGTTGGTTCAATTCGAAACGAAAAAAGCAGTGGTCGTCCTCGTACCGGTCATTCAAATGTAAATGTAGCCGCTGTCATGCAATGGAAAGCATTGATGAAGATTGCTTCGACATTTCCCATCGTTATAGCGAAAATAACGCTTCTAGCCGGAAAATGTGCTAATACCGAATATAATATTCATCATCGGCAATCGTCTATCGTTTTCATGCATTTACATGACGTGCTCTCACCTTCACTCCCTGATGATATTCGCGAGTCATAAGGAACCGGCTTAAAAATAAGACAATTCAGCTTACTCCTGATTCAGAAGCCACCTATAGCTCGTTTCTGTAACTATCAAATATAGAAGATCTCAACAGCAATTTTCTATTTCACGTCACTTTGTTGTCATTCTGCACCACTGTGTTTCTGTATGAAACTCTACTCTCTATTGTCAATTATGCCTGTAAATTAAAATGTCTTTATTTATTTTTACTTTTCGCAAAATATTTCCAGAACTATTAAACTGTATAATAACCGCAATGATTGGCTTTGAAATTTCTACTTTCCCAATTGCTGTTTCAAAATTGAAGGTTCCTTTACATCCCATACAACTCACTACGCATTTCTCAATTAGCATTTGCAGAAACGAATAAATTCAACTAGTGAAGTTAAGGGTGGTGAATTTGCTTGACGTCATCTTATAGAGAACTTTCTCAATTGAAATTACAGAAATGAACTGCAGATCATACAAAATACCGTAGGTATACATTTGCAAATTGGATTTTGGAAAATCAATAAGCCCATATTGAATTTTCAAAGGCAAATAATCTTGTGATGAGGCCCATTTCAATCTTAATGGCTGCGTTAATAAACAAAATTGCAGGATTTGTGAATCAAAAATTCCAGGAGTGCTTATTGCAGAAATTCTGACGTATCTTCAACGGGACACTGTTTGGTGTGTAGTTTACGTTGAGAATAGATTGATAGTTCGTAATAAATGAAACAAAAGCACCGTCTTGTAGATCATAGTGGAGTAAAACATAAAATACAATTTTGCAATACACCTTGACTATGTTGAAAATGTTCCAATGTTGTTATGAAAAGACCGTCTTCTCAGTGAATAGAAATAACACATAAAATGCATTAAATTTATATAGGACTGCTATGTAGAGGTAGGTAAGCTTCTTTTCGAATGGGATAGTAATTAAAGTGACCAAGACTTTTACTCATGAGCTATCACTTTATTTTGCTACTAGTTTTATTCCCGTGCAAACGTACACTTTTTACGCAAGAGCTATTATTTTCTTAACCCTTATTCAATGACTCCGGTTATGTCTTCCACGAAAAGCTGATTCATTTTAAAGATTCGAGTCGAACAGATAAGCTATACCACTCTCAACGAAGAAAGTTGCTCAAGGTTCTTTGCCACTCCGAAAAGTCAAAGGAGATGTTAGATTATTCATTTTGTTTTGGTTTGTAAATGGTGGCAGTGTAAAGCTTCCGAATCATCCATTTCGGTTAGTAAAAATAGCGAAATATATTTTATTCAAATTTACGAATTCATTATAAATTGCAACTTTTCAAAATACAGGAATAAAGCGTTACGTACTTTGCGTCTATTTAAAATAGCAGTCACAGAACAGATGCAATATAGACCTTGTAAGTATACAACTTCATGGAAAAGTTAAGAACGTTTGACTAATAAGCCAAGCTCAGATGGCGTACCGTAAATCAACGCTATATCAAAATAAATGGGAGTGTTAAAATTAAGATTTTGTTTTCAAATCATGACACAGCCTTGGGAGCTAGACGCCTGGAATTCTATGCGATTCGCTTTACCTTAAGCGAGGATTTTATCAAGGTCGTTAATCAATTATCTAATCATGTAAACGCGATTCACAGTTGTGGCATTCCTTCTGGATTGTTAAAGCAGTAAGAGAAATCAAGGGAACTGTGATAGGCAAAACTATGGATAGGCTTAAAAGTAAGGAAAATCAGATTTTTAACAAAAATAAAGAACAGAGATGGAGAGACATTTATAGGGTGAGGTTCTGGTGAAACGCTATCTAGTACAACCGGTATTAGGCTATCAGATAAAAAACTTTAAATTTATAATAGAAGAAGAGGGAGAGACCAAGTGCTTTAAGTTTAACTAAAAGAGATAGATGTCAGACTCTATCAAAGACCTTTGAAATATCTAGGGTATCGATTTTGGATCACCACATTTGTGAAGACTAGGGTTCCACCGTTCTGTAAGAAAAGCCAGCAAGTCTCCAGGCGAGCTTAGAGTCCCGAAGTCATATCGGCGATCATTTATAAGCTGTTTGGTTTCTAGATACTTCATTAATTTGGAGTTAATTAAAGATTTAAAAACCTTTGAAAGAATCGAACTGATTGCAGTTAATCGATAAATTGAAGGATCGCTATCCTCTCCTTGCATGGGAATAGGCTGAACGTGAACTAGTTTCCAACCAGTTGGAAATTTTCTTGTCGAATAAGACAAGTAGAATGACTTGCGCAGAGTTCTCGCCAAGGATGAGGCATACTTTTTAATTACCAGGGGTGAGAAACCATCAGGACCTATGGCTTTAGAGACGTTTATCCCCTTCTTTTATTTATATAATATTTGTTTTTGATCCCGTAAGCATAGTAAAATTTAGTCTCACATAAAATAGACATTATACACCTCTTGCTTGGCTTGGTTAAAAAAAATTTTGGGGAATACTAATTAGTTAGTTAGTTAATATATGTATAAAATTAAATTAAACATTTGCAGGAAAACTGAATCTGAGATTAATTACCCCGGCTATGATAATTTGCCCAACATACTTACTTTACTTTTCATCAAAATACCCGGCTTTTGTGAGATTTCGATCACAAAAAAGTGCAAAAATTTTGCTTGTACTGAAAATTCCTTAGTGGTATAATTTTAGCTTTTTTGAGAATAATTTGTGACTAAAAAAAAAAAAATAATAATTATAACAAATAACTTTTTACAAAACTAATTTGTGACTAAAAAAAATAATAATTATAACAAATAACTTTTTACAAAACTATCTAGAGTATTCCATTTAATTAAATATTAAAATTATATTACATTTGTGTATAGATTTTAAAATTTTCATGGAAAACAAAGAAAGCAAAGTCAAATTAAAGTAATTTAATTAAGTATTTTGATAAACATTAGAATTTCCAAATATCATTGGTTTTCACGTAGTGCCCAGGGGCTAGATTCCGCAACGGTGAAAAATTTGCCAGTACACACGATTTAAAAAACTAACCGTGAGGGAAAGTGTACACTTAAATGCTGAATGCAAATATTTCTGTGCTGAATGTTGTTTGAGTGAGAAAATAGTCTTTTTGAAGAAGTTAACTTCAAGAAGAAATGAGTTACATGAATTCACTAATATTAGGGCGACTACGGCTTAGAAAAAGGTAAAATAAATAATATAACAAAAAAAATTGAAAATAACGCTGCGCATAAAAACTCACAAGTATCTCTTCAAAATTCACGACCAAAATGGCGGAGAGAAAATATCAGTTAAAGTGTACAAAATTTTGATAGCAAAACTCATTTCCATTTTTGCGGAATCGAAGCAAGGTGGTGTACAGGAAATTTTGTGTGCCCGCGTAAACTAATAGTAGCCCCAGAGATCTTGCTTTCTTTGAATACTTTGAAAATTTTAAAATTTATACCCAAATGTAATTTAATTTTAATATTTAATTAAATGCAAAATTATGGGAAACTCTAGAGAACTTTTGTGATGTATTCATTAAGTGAAGGGAGACATTATTATCTATTTTTCTAATGCGGATTTAGAAGATTTGAAAAGATTTTTTTTTTGTATCTTCCATTTCATTTGATTAGAGTATAAATTTTGATTTATTATAGCTCTAGGGGGGCGATCGCCCCGATCGCCTCCCACTTTATCCGCCCTTGCTCAAGAAAATATTTCTGGGCTATACAACAATATTTGTGAACATGTTAAAGACACACCAACACAATACACTGATGTCTTCCGGCTGTCCGTTAAAAACAAAAATAACGTGAAAAACGCACCTCCTATTGTTATTAAATTCTCTACGATTACCGAGAGGAACATCTTCTTTGGTAAGTATCGTGAGCGACCTATCTATCTCCATGAACTGCAGTTAACATCAACGACTGAGTCCTCGTAAAGGCAATCTAGGGCATATATTAACCCTTCGTTAACATATATCAACCGACAAATATTTCTAAGAGCCCGCCGCCTAAAAGTTCAGGGGAAATTGTGCTCTGTTTTTGTTAGAAATGGTCTAGTTTTTATCAGAATGCAAATGGATGGACCCACAGTTAAAATAAGCGACCTATCTCAACTTCATCCATACGGGACGTAGCGGTGATTGAAATGATAGCGAAATGATATTTAATGAAACTAAAGTTGATAATTCTTGGCACTGGAACATGGCTAAAAAATGATATTGATGATGTTTTTATAGCGACTCCGGGGTTTTGTGTTTTTATAAAAGATCGCGGTGGCAGACGAGGTGGCGGTGTCGCCATTTAAGTACGCGAGGACATCCCTGCAAAAATTCTTGAAGAATTCGATGGCGCTTCTAGTACTGAATTCATTTTCATTGAGATATTTGGCGGGCTCTCACGTTGTTTGCTAGCATGCGTCTATACACCTCCTCAGTTTCTTCTATCGATTCTTTGGAACCAGCTCTGGGCTACTTGAATGCACCGTACTCCAGTGATAATATTGGTCGCAATTTTAACATAAATCTGTTACGGGATAGTTCTGCTAAGGCTACATTCATAAGTATTCTAAATTCATTTAATCTGAAGGTTATTAATCACTCGTCATCCTTACTAGACCTATTTATATCTAACGACATGGAAAAGGTAATTTTTAAAAATCAGATGTCTTTATCTGGAATATCTGATCATGATCTAATTTTCATATCGTATAACATTCCCCCTGGCACTTGTAATAGCTATCATACATATTCTTTTCGAGATTACCGCAATATAAATGTTGAAGCTCTTAGGAATGAAGCTGGCCCACTAAATTGGCGTGTCGTCTTCTATCTCCCTGCCATTGAGGATAAGGTTGCCTTTATCGAAAATGCAGTAAATTATCTTTTTGACAAATATGTACTCTGTAAAACCAGGCTGTGTAAACATTACCGCCCTTGGTTTTCGATAGAAATTAAGAGGGTTATTTCAGCACGGAACAAAGCATTTCAAAGGTGGAAAACGATATGAAGTCCATTGCTGTGGGAGCGATTACGTCTTCTAAGAAATGATGTCATAGCGTCTATTAAACGAGCTAAATCGAATTATTTTGCCACTAAATTAGATCCAAATTTACCGGCAAGAGTTTTATGGAAAAACTTAATAGAATATGGTATTCACAAATCCGGTAAGGAATCTATAAATTTTGATCCAAATGAATGCAATGATTATTTTGTCAAGTCCTCAAGCTGCAACGTTCCTTACTCGTATCACTTCAATGTGCTTTGAGTTGATTTGAACTAGTAATAGTACTGTTAATCCGCAGTTCGATTTTAGTTTTGTTAACGAATTTGAAACTCTTTGTGTAGCATCAAATCCTATGCGATCGGAGTGGACGAGATCTCATTGAAATTTTTGAAAAGAATTATTTATTTTGCATTACCAGTTATCACTGATACCTATAACGCCTGCCTTATGAGATTTCAATTCCCACCTAGATAGAAGCAAGCGAGTGTTATCCCCATACCCAAGAAAGCAAAAGTTTTTCAGGTTGAGGATCTCCGTCCAATCAGTATATTACCTTGGAGAGAATCATGGCTGACCAAATGGCGGTTTTCCTGGAGTCTCATAGTATTCTTCCTGCTCCACAATCAAGCCAAACACAGCTGTATCACTGCGTTGCTCAAGATAACTTATGATCTTCGGTGTAACTTTGATAATGATGAGGTATCTTTCCTAACATTATTAGATTTTTCAAAAGTTTTTGATAAGGTAGAACATGGAATTCTCTGTCGCAAATTGATTTGGGTTTAGTTGCAGATCGGTTGAATTTATTATAAATTTTTTAGTACATCGATCTCAAAGAGTGAATATTGGTGAACGCTTTTCAGGGTTTTTATGCCTTAATAGCAGCGGCCCCCAGAGTTCAATACTCGCACCTCTACTATTTTCTATATATATTGATGATATAACGGAAGTTATCCGTCACGGTAATATATATCTGTATGCTGACGACGTACAAATTTATATCTCTCGGACTTTAGGACTTATAGAAGATGGTGCATGCTGCTTGAATGCTGATCTTCAGGGAATACTCGCTTGGTGCGTATCTAATAAATTGGATTCGAATATTGAGAAGTAGAAGTGTTTGGTTGTTCGCCAGAACATCTTGGATACGTCATATTTTCCTCGTATCACACGTAATTAACAATGTGCTCGGATGCTCTGTCGCGACTTATCTAAAGATACGATATTGTATATTTCTTTTCAAACTAATTTGGATAGGACTACCTCATTATTTAATTAATAAGGTGCACTTCCTAACATCGAATCGCACCAACAACTTGCTGGTACCTAGATATAATTATCTTCAGAGGTATTATAAAATATTTTTCATCACAAGAAAACATTTGAGATAAAATTCCCTTTCTTTAAATTCTTCCTATCTCGCATTCCCCTCCCCTTTTTACCTATATGTGCATATATTATAATATTTTTTTTTTTTGTTATTTGAGAATTTTTGTATTTTTTTTCTTCTTATTTTTCTTATTTTTTATTAGTTTGAATTAGAATTAGCGTCTTTTTTCTTTCCTGAAATTAGTATTAAGATTTTTGTATTTTTCTTACTTTTATGGTTACATATGAATTATTTTATTAGTATCTAGTTATCTATTTTTTTTAATTCTATTATTGTTTAAATTTCTGCGATCACTACTACAATTAAGTCATACTACGTACATTTTCAAGTTAAGACTTCTTGGTACAATCAGAATCACAGTTGACACACACTTATGAAACAGGATCGCATTTTACACATTTAACGTGTGACCACAATTTGCAAATCAAACATTCGAGCCAATCTTCTCCGCAAATCAAACAGAACCATTCTTTTGTTTCTGAATCTGATTCGTCATTCAAAGGCCTTTTCTTCACTTTATAAATCTTTTGTTTTTCTGTCCATTTTTCTTCTGCCATTCCTTTACCCTGTCCCTTACCTTTTCATCTGTTTTTTTTTTCTTTATCTTCTTGCTACTGTTTCTTTTTCATTTTCATTTTTTGTTGTTTTTTGTTTCTAAGACTTCTTTTTCTGGAGTATCAGTCAATATAGCGGATTTTCGGTTGGGTCCACCTCTGTTAGATTCTTTCCAAAGTGGAGCTTTAGGTAGTGATATGATTTTTGAGGGTGAAAAATCGATTGATCTATTTTGGATTCCTGACGGTTCTGGATCTGGTTCACTAGAGTTTTCACATGTCAGCTGGTAAATATCGTCGCTGACGCTTATGTCCAACTGCGGAGCAGATTGCAGCAATTCGGGGTCTTCGAGATCAAATGTTAAGTCTTCTTCACTTTGCATAGAAGAAGCCTTTCGTGCCACTGCAGCAGAGTTATGCCGATCAGTAACAAAAGCGGGCACAAAGTCAAAATCTTGAAAGATATTTATATTGAAATGTCAAATACCAGTTGCTATGAAATCACTTATGATGTTGTTCAGGTTCATAGCTAGTTGCGAACTGTCTTTCAGTATGGCGGGAATGTCATAAATGGTAATAGTTTTACTAGGATTGTTAGTCATGCAAGAAGTATGTGATGTATTTACATAGTTTTTGATTTTCTTTGGCCTTCTTACAATATTGACGTGACAGCTGTGATTATCTAATGAGAAGGACGGGATGCTGCTATAGATTTCACGTATTGGATGAAATGGTCAATGAATTTTGAAAATTCATTCTCACTAGCCCGAAGAGTTGCCAGCTCCTATGCAGTCAGGTGACCCACTGCGAACAAATATATCTGTGTACCGGATTCGTGAGAATACGAAAATTGGGGAAACACTAAAACACTATTGCCAGCGGCGTTTGCAGCCATCAAATGAAAGTAGTTTCATATGATAGCTTAGTAAATCGACTATATAAATTAATAGATACTCATTTCAAAAAGACATTGCAGGAACTTAGAATCAAACTTTAAGAACTTAATTTTGTTATTCTACCTGGCAAAAATAGTGCGCCTGCTCACAACCACTGCGCTCTCCCGCGCTACACTGGCTGTGCTTACATCATAGGCCCTATTATAAGGAGCAGATTAAGTGTAAATTGAAAACAAAATATTGGAAACCTGTTGAGTAATTAAGCTATTATTATTTACCCCTCTTACTACTAGCCCAGAGCTCCCCTACTAGTTATTCTCCTCCATCAATAATAGTATCTGAAGTTGAATCAAATTCCCCTGAGAATTGTCGGATTTATTTACCAAATCCAACTGCACAGAAAAAAAATCAAAGAATAAGAAGAAATAATTTGCCTTTTGAGCGGCCAAAGTGTTCAAGAAATTAATATTCCTGAAAGTTTAAAGATAAAGATTGATTTTTGTGAAAAGGAATTTGGACAGAATGAAAAAATTATTTTATTGGGAACAACACATAATTTAAAATTACTAACTAAAGCATATTTATGGTCAATGGATGGTACATTGAAGGTCGTAGCAAAAATAATGCGGCAATTATTTACCATTCACATTAAAATTAATGACGAAATTTTTCCGCTACTATTTTGTATAATGACATATAAGGCGCTCTCTTATGAAATTTGCGAAATTGCATTTAGTCATGGTGTATTGATTTAAACCCGAAATACATAATTTCTGACTTTGAAAAGGCAAACGTGACGGTTGCAAGAGAATTCTTTTCGTCTGCTGTTTTCAAAGGTTGCATTTCGTTTTTTCATTATTCATTTCATTTTGAAAAAACTTTATGGAGGCAAATTCAAAAACATAGACTTGTCACCAGATGTGTAAATGATAAAGGTAAATTGAATTATGAATTCGATAACAACGACTCTAATTGTAATATTTTGTTTAGAGTTCGGTTTAACACTAAAAATCCATAAGTTCTTGGCTTTTCTTCCTGCTGATGAAACACAAAAGTATTATGAATCAATTAAAGAATCATTTCATGCCGACGCGACGTAATAAGTGAATTATTGTATAATTAATTGTCTGATTCAAATGAAAGGTGTATCGGTCAAAAGAGAATATAAAGGTGCATTGATAAATGACCGCATTTATAACTAAAAACAAAATTCGTTTTGGTCATTATCTGAGTTACTAGCAGCTAATTTATCCAGAACACAAAACGCAGTAGAAGTTTGGCATCGACGGCTTAATACATTGATTGAAAAATCGCATGCTGGCGTTTACTATTTAATAGACCTCCTGCAGAAGGAGCGAATTTGTATCTGTAAAAGCATGACTAAATCAAACAATCTCAAGAGAAAGAAGAAAAATTCGCAAATAATACATACGAAAGGAAAACAATATCCTTAACAGCCGTACATCTTTATTTTAAGTTATATCAATATTATAAGAAATAATAATAATAAAGTGACACAATGCCGATTCTTGAGTCAATAAGAATGTTGCCTCATTTATAGCTGTATAACTTCGAGCATAGTTGTTGCATGGCATACTAAAGCTGAGTACACAGATTGTGAAATGGGTAGTGCATTCTGGAATGGACCATAACATGTTTTAGATTGTGCCAAAAGCACAAGTTTTTATAATAGCAGTTTTGTATACATTTGATCGACTTCCTCAACACTTGAGATACAAACAAATCTGAATCACTCGACGTATTGTAATGTTTGTTCTAGGGTTAATGTATGGCAAAATATGGCGCTTTATCTGGTATGGCAGAGTGTGCCGCTCTTAGACGAGAAAATAAAAGATGCCTTTCGACTGTCCAATAAATTCTGATTTTTATTGACCAGACATTGGTTATTTATACAATTTTCTTATATACAAAACAATGTGTCTAATAATTCTAAAGGGGGAGTTATTGCAGAATTGCAATAATTGAAGCAATAATTGAATTTACCGATCATAGTTGCAGTGTCAACAATTATGATCAGTGAACTTCATAATGAATCACTTCTTATTGATTTGGTAGAGCGATGACTTCAGATACATTTATGTTTATGCCTCTTAACGTCGAGGAGTAAATTTTGTTTGTTTTGCTTTTCATTTCGTTTATCGTTCTGATTTGTGTTTATTTTTCTTGTCTGTGGTCATGGCTCTACAATGCATGGTAAAGACATGTAATATTATCTGTTTGGAGTGACAATAAGTTCTCTCATTGCTTTACAGTATACATCATTTCAAATGTTGTGGTCCATTCCGGAATGGACCATCCAGCCATATAAATTTTGTATACTTTTTTGGTACTGCATGCGACATCTAGTTCTTGTGCCATCTATGCTTCTAGTAAATAAGGTAGTTTAATTTCAATGTATGCAGGTATGTAGAGAAACCATATAATTTCGATTTAAACATTTTTTTCTTCGAAAACGTCTCTCTTCGACATTTTGTCTTTTAACATTCAAATTTTTGGTTAAAATATAATTTCGAAACTTTAATTTTCAGTCTAAAATTTTCGAGATTTTGCTTTCAGAATTATAAATTTCAAACCGCTGTCATGTTCCCACTCCGGTTCGACAACTCGCCTTCTATTCAGACCTACTTTTCTTCTGTTCCTTCATATTGTAGGATCAGCGGAATTAGTGCATTTTTATGAATTTAAAGTTGATCGGTTATTGAGAGAACAAACAATCGATACCTTACAGGTTGTTTTTCTGGATTACATATTTTGTAAGAAGCGATCAGCACTTAAGCAATAGCCACTTTTACATTACAACTCCAAGATAAAAGTGCTGATAGAATCTCTCTACAGCAACTTGAACTGTAGGCTTGTTTACAATGGTAGACAGTATGAGAGCTCTACGTGAATTCAGAAGTTCATGAAAGATGCATATTTCTATTTGTGACAGCCATTAACGGTGTTCTTAGGAATAAATTCGACAATAAATCACACAGTATAAAATGTGGTCGAATGATAGTCTCATTGCACTTATTGGCGCATCAACATTACAATCTCCAACAGAAAGGTAGAAAATCTCACAACATAAAGCGGCTCAACTCTTTTCAGATTTAATCCAGCTAAATCATCTGGAATGCACATAAACTCAAATTGGTCTGCACTCACAACCACATAATGGAAGAGTAGAGAAAGTAGTACTTATTATTACCAAATCTGGTGGTACACAAGAAGACAATAATCCACGTCAAAGAATACCATTTTCAGCTATGTCGACTATGGAGGTCGAGTTAGATCTTAGTCAAAATAAAGCTACGATTTTTAATTCTACTGTGTAAAAAAACAAGTACTATTATATAGCGACATGAGGGTGGGTCATCGAATCTATACATGCCGTGTGCAAATGTATGTAAATACATATTTACGCTTAATCAATAGAGTAAACGAGTTCTTTGTAGACAGGATCGACGGACAAATAAAAATTGGAAACAGGATTGGTCAAATTGTTCAATGTGGTAATTTAGTCAAGGCAGACAGACCCAGAGCCATATGGACGAAAACAATTTTAACTGAAGCAACAGTAACTTATTGTTAATAGTTTCCTTTGATGATGTAGTCAATGGGTTTCAAGAATTAGGAATCAGATTTGATAAGAGAATTAAGGGAGGACAACTTCATAATTTGTATGGCTTATTATTTGATATTCCCCTGCTCGCAGCCACCGTGACAGGATTATCCCGATCCCACTACTTACATGTATAGCATTATTAAATTAAATTAAAATATCAACTGTTGCTTTACTATCTAATAAAAATTTTTATAATTCTCGCCTGAAAAATATCGAAAGGAATGATAATTCTCTACTTTGTTTTCGGTAAAAACTAGCACAATTCCAAAAACACCGTAATAATAATACAAAACAGAAAATGTAAAATTCAAGAGTTTGCCTTATACCATCCTTTGTTTTAATCGCTCTCTGTCCATAAAACAATGAACCCATCCATAATTCCTTTGCACTCCAGTTTTAGTTCCTGTCACTATGGTAAAGTCGTTGAACTTTTGAATGTGCATACTAAGCAATTCCGAAATCACAAAACGTTACAGGAGTTGCTGGAAACAGTTGTGGAGATAGAGTCAGTCAAAGCTTTCATTCTGAATACGTGACGGGAACTATTAAAATTGGACTTTAAAGTCAACTATTCTTTCATCCTTTTGTGGCATACAATACATTCCCGATTCCATTTCCATAGTGCAAGTCGAATAGCATCTCTTAGTGGACTTTTTGTAAGCGGCTACGTACGAACAAAAGTTAATTGCACCATTTATGATCGTTTAGAACAATAGAAGTCCTAGTTCTTTCCAACACGGACACAAAACCCCTTTTAGAATGCTTCAAAGTTATTTTAGTATTTTTACCTACATATGTAATCAACAATATATATGTATGTACATTCCTGTGTATACAGATATGTAATTGTCAGCTTGAGTACAGTAGCATAATATCTATGTAGTATTTGCTCCTTAGACCTGATTAATTTCGGCAATTATTTCCTGCCAGTTGAGATGCAATAATAACTCGAAAAATATATGTCCCTGTAAGAGTTACATAATATATTTCTAAAGGTTTAACGTAGCGCAAGAAAATCCACTTAGTGCTCGAAAAACGAATTTGCTTTGCTTTTCTGCAAACTTTTTTCCGAAAAACTCCTTACTACTGCTCCCTTAAGATGTGTCAACTGAAAATCTAATTTGGGAAGAAATCTCGAAATGATTTATGAATGTCCTAGTTTGTGCACGGCGAAAACCAAAAAAGTATTCAGGGCCTTTGGTCTTATTTACATTCATAAATTCCCCCCCGTCTCAACAAAAGTAGTTGGAACAGACGGGCCCTATGTGAATTTTGCATCGTACTTATCCTTCAGCATAGTATACGTCCACCACCTACAGAACTTGCAAAGGTTCCTTTAGGTCTCCTTCATGCATATGTGTGGAAAAACCTAGAAAACCATAAAACCCTCTACCCCATTTAAGTTAAAACATATGCGAACAGCAAACAAGATAATGCTAAATCCTATCTAATGTAGAAGGCAGCAGGAAAGGCAAATCCCAGTCAGTGGATGCGACAACATTCAACAATGAACCAAGGAAATGAAATTTTTTCCCCTTCCGTGATTTATTATTCTTAGAACTTAGAAGTAAGAAAATTTGCTGTGACCTTCTGTTTTACTGCTAAATCTCAACTGTCTCAACTAAGATTTGTGGAAAATAGGATCAACATTTGACAAGTAATAGAAAAGATTTTCTATCACAGGAAAACACGTGAAGAAGAATTAAAGAAAGTACATCAGCCAGCAAAAGTGGTCAAATATGAATAATTGACTTTTTGTTAGGAGTTGTACAGTTACACACAAATATCTGTAATTTAATGCATATTCGATGAAATCTGAAATAGGGAATTCATGCAGCTTTGGCCTTTCCTTCGCATGTCAATAGAATGGTTTAGCAAGGATTTAACTTGGTATAAACCCCACTTTTCAAGTTTGAAGCTCAATGAATCGCTATTCGTATGACAGGCAGTACCGCATAAAAATAATTATGGTAGAGCAAAATAGATTGGAGACCCACGTATGATATAAAAAGTTAATTTGATTTTTCTGTCTGTCAGTCCGTCCATCTATTTATCGGTCTGCCTGCCTTAGGTATTTTTCGGTAAGATTATGGAAAACTCCATCTTGGAAAACGTAGATTAGATTTTTATCCCTAAAATGCAGGTTGGTTGTTTTTCCATAAAATGTAGGAAATGTTCCGTATAATGTAGGGAATATTAAAATAATATATTGCGTATATATAAAATATATAAAAGTGTAGGGAATAGGTAATAGGACTACACCTTTAAAAGACATAAGAATGAGGTTGTATGGAAGTTAGTGCTGCGGCGCTGGGCACGTTCAATCAAAATATATGACTTGTTTTCAAAAACGATGTGTGAAATATATTAACGAAAATATATTTGAAAGTGTTCCATAAAAATGCAGAATAATACCTAATTGATTGAATGTTCTCTTTCTTATACATATATGAGAAAGCTTAACATTTTGGGAATTTTACCAACTATAAGGTTTTCTGGTGCCAAATACCTAAGTTCATTGAATGTTCCATTGATTTGGGAAAAGAAACTGATTTTCCCTGACATTTATATTAAAAAAAAAACTGTCGTAAATTTTAGGAATTATCCTACTTTTTTTAGAGTGTAGGTGAGTACTATCACCTCCTGCTCTGTGGGCCATCTAGGTGGAAACACCCTAAATAACAATGAAGTTACGCGGTTTTAGGAGAAAAAAAGGACTCAACATCAAAAATCCCCTTAACTATTTGCAAAAGGACGCATTTTGCCCTTTCCTCCCATCATATAATTTTTATCTTTTTGACATGGCCCATCTATGTTCACCTGGATGTACTACGTCCTGTGTAGATAATTCGTGAAGTTTTCGAATGATATTTTCATGATCCTTCTCGAACATAAATGGGATTTTCTCTATAATAAAAACATTTGGGTATTCGTATATTTGTTCTGTGCATATTTACATCTTAGCCGGAGCTATCCAATCCGTTAAATCCCTTTGAAAGGCTTGTAGAAACCATGACAGATTATTTGAGCTATGTAGTTTCTGTTTCCTCTGTAGTCATTCTAAAATGCGATTAATTTGCTTCATTCTAGATCTAATAACATAGTTAAGCATTCCATTCGCATGATTCAGTTCAAAAGCTTCCCCTTTACTATACAAATGCAGTATTAAATTTGAACTGTACTATGTTTCAGTACTTAGGATACAGTATAGCTTCCAGGGTTTATGGATTTTGTTTAGAACTCATTACGTAAATGCATGTTCCTAAATTGCCTGAGGAAAGTGTGATATTAGGTTGCTTTTTGATTATCAAACTCTGTACATGCCCCTCAAGTTGATGTGTTCACTTCATACAAATCGTATACATAATGAGCACTACTTACATATCCCTTTTTATTAAAAATTAAATTTTAAAATAGTCTAAAAGGATACAATTTCAAGGTTTGCAAATATTTCCTTTTCTTCTGGGGAATGACGAGTATCTTAACAATGAGAACGCTGTGTGTAAACCCGGTCCCTTACATAATTTTTATTTATTTTGAATTTTAAAGAAAAAAAATTATCATACTTTACATAAATTAATTTAGAGATAGGTCAAAGTTTAAAAGAAATATATAAATTTAAATACAATACGCGATAGTTGTAAAGTTATTGAAATATCACGTAAAGTTCCGCTGTTCTGAGGTAAAAAAAAAATTATCATAAATAGTCCTAAATATTCAAATTATATTTCGTCCGATTTTCGTAATATGTGAAAATGAATGAATGAATATGAGAATCAAATATTGCATTTGTCGTGGAAAAAAAATATCAGCAAAGTATAATAAAATATTCGAAAGTCGAGGATCGAGATTCGAGAGTCCTGCGTCAAGATTCCAGAATCGAGAGTTATGCGTCGAGATTCGAGTGTCGAGGTTCGAGATTTGAGAGTCTAGAGTCGAGTGTCGAGAGTCGAAAATCTAGATTCGAGAGTCGGGTTTCGAGAGTCGAGAGAATGAGAAGCATTTATGACTAAAAAGTAGAAAATAAAATATATTAAAAAACTTCTAAAATAAATAACTTTTGTAAATAAAATCCACTAAAAATTAAAAAATTATTTTTTTTCTTTCTCAGTGACATACATAAAAAAAGTTTCAATGCAAAAATAAGAAATGCTAGAAGTCAGATTAAATCTTAAAAGTTTGGACATCCATAACTAAAATCACAATTGTCTAACTGCAACTCATGCTCAAACTTTTAAGATTAAATCCGAGTTCTAGCATTTGGGTTTTTGCAATTATACTTTTCTTGTGTATATCACTGAGTAACAAAAACGTTATTTCTTACTTTTTAGGGCATTTTATTTACAAAAGTTATTTATTTTAAAAAGTTTTTTTAATATATTTTATTTTCTACTTTTTAGTCCTAAATTCTATACACTAGACTCCTACTCTCGAATATCGACTTTCCGCTCCCGATTCTTGACACTCGAATCTCGACTATCGAATCTCGACTCTAGACTCTCGAATTTCGATTTTCAAATCAGGAATTTCGACTCTCGAATCTCACAAATTTTGTTTCTCGAACCTCGACGCTCGAATATCGACTCTGGATTATTGACTTTCGAATATCGGCTCTCGAACTTCGACTATCGAATTTCGACGCTCGACTCATATCACACACGGCCCAAATTGCACATCCCCAATGGTTACCACCCCCACGGATTAGACAAAGTTTCTGAGTCAGGGGTTTGTAAGTTGATAGAATGTTATTAAAAACTTTCTGAAAAATAGAAAATGGTCTTCATCGACGAATTCATGTGTATCTTTCTCTGAAAAATTTCATTCCTAACTTTTTATTTCTAAATTTTGAAGTTTTTCCTTATATGGGTCACATACATCTCCACATTAGTGTCCAATTACCAAAATTTTTTTCTATCAAAAATGTCTACAACTTACGGTTATTTCATAAGTAATATAATACTGAAACATGCTAGTTATAAACTTATCACAACCATTCTTACTGAAATCATGAAAAATAGTAAAATTTTTAGTCGATTAAACCAAAATTTCTCTTCTATTTATGAACGGATCTTCAAAATATTTTTTTCTTATATCTATTAATCTGAAGAGACTGGAAATTTTTTGACATTTTCAGAAGAGTAAAGGGGTGTTTTGGTGCAATTTATCGTCATTCCTCCAAACAACAAATTATTTTTCCAGAATTTAGTTAGAGATGTAATATGGTGGGGGGAGAGATTTTTATATAATTAGTTGAAATGCATTACTAACATTTTTAAATTTACTTTCAAATCGATCGGGCGCTAGCCCGATGGGCCGGTGCCCACGTTATTCGCGACCACACATATTAACCACAGCAGAGCAGAACATTGCGGCTGCGGTGGAGGGAGAGCTATGAATTAGAAATACTCCGAAATGTTCTACAGTACTGACAGGAGCCAAGATAGCCTGTGGGTATTGTGGGTATTCTCGTGGCTTCAAAAGCATTCACTTTTTTATAAAGCATCTGGCATTACTTTTAGCATCACATAATTTTTATTTCGAAAAACGCATGGCAAATGTGTATTTTACCAAAAGGGTTCAACAAAGCTTTCAAGGCTTTGCTTTACTGTACTTAAAAAAAAAATCAAAATTGAAAAACAATTATGAAAACAATTTTTGAATTGTTTTTTGTTTTCTAATTTAAAACAAAAAGCAATTTTATTTCATGCAAATCATTTTGAAGTAGAGTAAGTATATTGTCATGATATATCACATTCCGCCTTTACTTATGACAAATTTTCGGTTTTACTAATAAAATACGGCCACAAAAGTAAAATTCTGACTGGCAGAAATCAAAGCACTTTTGATTTGCCACCGTTCGTCCGATAGTATACTGCCAGGGTGAAAGTTTATAATAACTAAAGAAAGTACCCAAATATTAGAAAAGGTATGAATTTTTACACAAATGATAAAGCAGTGGCATTGTTTTTGGTATCGTATTGGGCCTTATACCTAAATATGTGAAAGATCGATTAAATTTCTAAGCGGTTACAACAAATTTTCAAAAACAAAGAGTAGGGGACGATTGGTTAAAAGTTCACTTCTTTCCTAAGTTCCTTCATGCAGCATGACAATTCGTTTTAGTGCCTGAGGCAAACGTATAAAATTTGGGCCCTTGCTCTATAAAATTCTAAACATAGCCTTAAATTTACCTATCCTGACGTGGTCTATCTGCTGACTGAATAAAGTAGAGCAACATTAGATCATGAGAAAAATAGTAAATAATATTTTTTTGCGAATAACGTACTTGTGAAAACATTTAGGTGAATCAGTTCGATAGAAATATTTGCAAGATTTTATAGATGGACCTTTCTAGCTTTTTTCAACGCAAAACAGTTTATAATATTTTCGAAATTAAGAATGCTTGTGATTTCATTTTCGGTGGACAAAATAGCAACATTCGACAATCTTTTCTGACCCATTGTAGATCGGAGGTAATTTTTTATTAACTTCAATTTGCTGAAACTTCTTTCATCATTGGCAATGTCAGAAAATTTTAGAGCACAATTTCTTGGAGGCTATAGTCGGGAATTTATAGACGGAAATCCAACAGTGACTTTTCTCAGACTATCGGCATTTATTTTCCTAAGATGATCACCAGAAGGGAATCAAAAATCTTCGGAAAATTGTTCCAACATTTCATACCTCCACGTCTGTTAAAATAAAAGAACATCAATCAATTCAAAAACTGGTGTACGATGCTTTTGCTTTGTGACAATACTGGGGTCATTATCTTGTGATTTAAAACGTTCGAGTCCCTTCTTTTTTTCTTATTCTTGTTTCTTTCACGCTTGCTATAGTATATTCATATCTGGAAAATATTTCTTCCATATCAGGATCACCAATCAACCTCAGCCTTCTCAAGGGTTCATATCGAGAACAAAAAATTTATTTAAATAAACAGTTAACTCAAAAAAAATTTATATTTATCAAAGGCAAATGTTATTAATATTATTATTTTTTCGCCCGCAGTAATTGTTTTTTTAATTGGGTGCGCCCCTCCGCTTCAATGTCAGCCACACTTGCCTAACTCCTGCTACGGTTCTGCTTCACGAGTAAAATTGTTGGTTGCTTGGATACTATTTACATAGAGAAACCCTGTTTTTATACCCTAGATGATGAAAACTATAGGGTATACTACTCTATTATGGTAGAGCTAAATGGATGCTGAAATTTTTCATACAGGCTACAAAATTAAATTAAATTTAAGTTTGAAAATTAGACAAATCGGGTAACTGCTTGGTAGGGTTGCCATACGAAAATTCCCTTTTTTAATATATATTTGGACACTGCCTGAAACCGCTTCAACGTAAGCTGAAATGTTGTACGCGGTGATTTCATATAAATAGTAAATAAAATTTCAAAAATGGGCCAAATCGGCCAATCCCTTCTTGGTGTTGCCACATACAAATTTAATATTTTTCCGTATACATTGAAAACCCATGCATAATATTGAAAGTTATTTTGATTTTTGCATGTCCGTCCGTTTGTCCGTCTGTGCGCACGATAACTCGAGAACGCGTATACTTAGAGAGCAGAAATTTTGTACACAGACTTTACAAAAAAAAAAAAATAAATAAAATAAAATTGAGTTCGAAAATGAGACCATTCGGGCAACTCCTTCGTGGGGTTGCCATACAAAAATTTCGTGTTCCACTATATATTTGGACACTTCCTGAGAACGCGTAGACGTAGAGTGCTGAAATTTGGTACATGTTGTTTCCATAGTAATAATAACAAAAATTTCACAAATGGAATAAATCGGGCAACCCCTTCTTGGTGTTGCCATATGAAAATTGAGGGTTTTCTTTTCATATACTGTGAAAACGATCATTCCAAGACATTCTTTTTGTACTGAAAAGTTCTTCAGATGAACTCCTATGATATTGGTTATAATCATTTTTACTGTCCGACGAACTGTTCTATAAACCACGGCAAAAATTAAAACTGCTCACATGGGTGACCATACCAAATTTCATACGGCCATTCATTTAGAGTATCCTGGGAATTGGTCTTAGATCAATTCCAGCTTTTTAACTTGTTTAGTTTTAATTTTAAGGTTGAAAGGGCCAACCGCTCCCACACATATTTGCTGTATATATTTGTTGCTCCTTCTTCTTAGTAAATATTGCAAATTCTAGAAGAAAGCCAATTTTACTTATTATTTATTATTAGCATGTAATCTAACATTCACAGAAAATATTTTCTTGCAGTAATTGTGCTCAGTTCAGCCCAATATTTTGATGTTTTACTTCTTATAGAAAAGTCATTTTTGAAGACTGGGGCTGGTTTATCGTCATTTTTCATTGTTTGAAGACCCAGTCCGGCCCTGTTTAAAATACTGTTAGCCGTATACAGTAAAACTCCGTGATATTTTTTTATCCCAAACAGTTCGAATGTGGAGCAGTATTATTATTTTTTTATTATTTTTTCCTTTCTCGGGCTTACAATCTGCGAAGATTCAAGACTGATATACATCTGTTACTCCATCATTCTTCTCATGTCCTCTATAATGCTTTCCTTATCCGCTTACTGATATTCTGAGCTTTTCAGCATAGTGTTATTAACAACTTACAAGTAAAAGAGATTATGATGGATAGGAAAAGGTGCCGGCGAAATGATCGCTGTCGGCAAGAGGTAGTATGTTGAAAATAAAGAGGATGCAGTCGGGTTCGTTTACCTGCCGAGACCAAGGTAATTAAAAACAAGTAAAAAAGCTAGAATTGGTCTAAGATCAATTCTTATGATAGCCTAGATGAATGCTCGTATAAAATTTCGTATGGTCACCGATCTATGCAAGTTTTATTTTTGAAATGGTTTTTCGCATATATTTCTAGAACGGTTGGCCGGACAGAAAAAATGATTATAACCAATTTTATAGGATTTCGTATTCTGAAGTAGTTTTTAGTACAATCGTTTTCATAGTATAGGTAAAAAACATCAATATTTATATGGCAACACCAAGAAGGGTTGCCGGATTAATTCTATTTTTGAAATTTTTGTTGTTATTACTATTTAAATACCATGTACCAAATTTCAGCTCTCTACGTCTACGCGTTCTCAGGAAGTGTCCAAATATATAGTGGAAAACGAAATTTTTGTATGGCAACCCCAAGAAGGAGTTGCCCGATTTGTCTCATCTGCGAACTTAATTCTACTTTTTCTTTTTAAAGTCTGTGTACAAAATTTCTGCTCTCTAAGTATACGCGTTGTCGAGTTATCGTGCGCACAGACGGACAGACGGACGGACGGACATGCAAAAATCAAAATAACTTTTAATATTATGCATCGGTGTCCAATCCATTTTGCTCTACGATCACTATTTCTAGGTGTTACAAACGGAATGACAAACTTAGTAGGTATACCCTATAGATTTCATCGAGGGTATAATAAGTGGCTGGAATCGGTGAGGGACCCGTTGCCTGCATGGTCTTCTCTTCTCCATGGGTAATAAAGTATTAAGCTCGGAAGTGCAGATGTGAGCTATCGCCTACATTAATTAAGGTAGTTTGCATGAATCCTAAATACCCAAGTGCATGTCTCTTACCATTTTTGCTTTACTCCATAATACCTTGAACCAGTAGATATTGCTTGAGAAGATATAGGCCATGAGTAAGTATGGCAGAAATTGATAAAAAAAGTTTTTTCTTATGTAGCATCTGTCGGGCCAAGATTAGATCTCCGTAGGGCATCGAAAAGAGTTGATGTCCTCAACAACGCGTTCGAGATTTCAATTCGTCAGTTGTGTTGTAATTGGATATTCCTTAACTTGGGTTATCAATATGTATAAAAAAATTCATTTCACCCAAAGTCATTATCTCTTTTCGATCTGCCTCTAACATTAAAATAAATGTTGCCTGCTTTTATTTTTACTTAACTGAAGTCATGGACCTTTGTATTTCGACCTAATATTGTACGATCTTTACAATTATTTTTGTATTTTTTCTGAATTATTTTAACTTATCGGGAAGTTTCTCAGACTACAGATGAGTGGTGGTGGGTTAAAATTAACCATTTTTAATATTTTTTGAAATTTTCTTAAACTAACTTTTGTTAAGGGAGAGGAGACACATTTTATTTTCTCCATCATCTTGGAAATACGTACGTATGTAAACACGAAGTTTCATCCAGATCGGTTAATACCTATCGTCAAATCGAATGTCATTGAACTGGTGATGATTTGAAATTTCTTACAAAGAAAAAGATACTTTTAACCAATAATTTCTTAATTAAAAAGCACAACAAATGAGGAATAAAGGCGTAACATTCCCATGTCACATGCAATCATACGTAATATTGAAAATTGGCTCTCTTCTGCAAACGGATGGCAGTAATGATATGTGGGGGTTGAAAAAAAAAACGAATTATCTAAATAGCATAGAAATAAATACTCAATTCTTCGATATACAAATTTCTATGTCCATAAGATTCTAATATGATATAGGTGTAATAATACTTTCTTTAAGAAACCTTTCATTTTCATTTAAGCAGTTACAGTTTTAGACAGATTCATAAATGTTTGGGTGTCATTGAATCAGTGATGCATCAGTGAAATGCCTTAAAAATGCACTTTATGCCATTTTGTGTTTTTTTTTTCGAAATTATAAAGCACACAAAATTTGGAGTAAAGACGTTATACATATTACAGGCCCATTTCCAATCATTAACCCTAATCGGACCACGATGTGACTTTGAGCAACATTTCAACTTTGAACTTAAATTTTTTGATCATTTCATATTGCATTTCCAAAAATGTTTTTGGGTTTTTACTTTAAATTAACAATTAACACCAAAAAATAATTGTTTGTAAAATTGGAGTTAGTCATTATATCAAAATTACCCCTTTTCGCAAAATGTGTATTATCACACTACGATTTCACCCACAGTTACACAGCACTTTATTAAGTTACGCTGTGGAATAAGCTTCTTATAAATCGATCTTTATGCGAATGATACTTGTCGAGACATGTTCTAACTTGCATCCAATCATGTGGAAATTATTATTGTCCTTGCTGCTGTACGTGCACTACAGGAAGTGCTGATATATTGTTTTGTACAGGTACCGTGAATTACGAGATGTAGGTGTGTGAGCACACAAAAACAAAAGATATATTCAATTATTTCAACACGTGAGAAGCTTGTGTTCAGTTGATATTCGTTAAGATAGTAAATTGCATCTTTATCTATCGATTTATTTAATTTTCCGCGTTTATTGTGTATTATAAAAAAATTTACATGCGTTATAAACCCCTTTTATTGAAAAAACAAAAGAATGTTTTTTTAGTTGATGAAGAAATTCGTCAGGCTATGATTAAACTCAGTGACACTGATGATAATGAGACTGATTTGGAATGCAATGAAAGTGATTGCTCAGAAAGCGGAGTAAATGCAACGGGAAACAAATGCGATGTTGGTGATGAGCTTTGTAGCAGTGTTGGATATGGTGAAGACCAGAATGAGAGTCCTACAATCTATTTTGGAAAAGATGGCACGGAATGAAAAAACATACCGTATACTCAGCAACATACTGCTCATCACATTAGAGGAGGTATTCATAAGGCAAAGTTACCACAGAGAAAGCATATTGACTCAAAATATTTTGGACACTAAGGACCCAAGCGAGGACAAAATTTGGGACAAAGATGCGTTGAGGAACTGTGCCTACCATTTGAGAACAGTAATCGAAATATCACATTTGATAACTTTTTTACGAGCTATGAACTGGCCTAAAGTTTATTGAAAATGGGGTTGACGTCTGCTGGAACTCTACGAAAAAATAAGAAATGCATCCCGTCTGCATTTTTACTGCACAGAAAACGGGAAGTGGAAAGTAACATATTTGGCTTTAGCAAAATATTAAGTTAGTAACCCGTGGGTTACACGAGATTATAGATCTTGCATGCAAGCCTCCCTTCCAACGCGATTTGAAACTTGACAGCAAAAGACAGTTCGGTTGATATCTTATCATCTTGCATGCAAGTTCATATAAAAACTGGCATTGAGACGAAAAGTCTTGCATATATTGGAAAATTATATCAATAAAAAGAATCAGAATGATAAAAACCCAAGAAAAGAGAAAAGGAAAGAGTTGGTAAATGATGTAAGGCAAATGATCCCAGAAAATCTCAATTTCCCAGAATAAACTTATCAAATTCTCTCAAGCATTTCTTTTCTGCCATCTTGAAAACTGTATAATGTCAAATTACTATGACCTCAGCTGCCATGATTTTTCATAATGCAAGTTCGCCGAAACCTGAGCTACCTACATGGCAGTAGGGATTACACGTGCAAGAAGTATGGCAGTACAAGTTGCATGCAAGCTGTACTATCTCGTGTAACCCCCGGGCAAGCTGTCGAAAATCAACACAATTTATACAAAAAAGGAGATACAAAAAAGGAGAAGATGATGTTTTGGATCAAATGACGCATTCATTATCTGTAAGACGTAAAACTAATAGGTGGCCAATGGTCCTATTTTGTAATTTAGTTGACGTATGTTCAATAGCAGCGAAAGTTAGAGCCCTCCCTGACGGATCGGTAGGACATCGGTACGACATTGACTCGGTAAGCGTGCATCATGCCGAGCCACTGTCTCCACCGTGTATTTTAATCAGTACCCATACACCGGTGTGCACTTCGCGGTTAAGATGCAACACACTTGTAACGTCGGTTGTTGGTGTGCAGGAAGTCAGAAGATTGTCCAGGGCCGTTGCCCGACGTTGCCAGAATCAGAGCGCTGTTCTAGCTCTGCGGTTCGGGCGGTCTACGTAATACACACTACTTAGCCTACACACACTCAATTACTTATTATAACTTATAACTACGCAGCGTAGGTGCGGGGTAGGAGCGTGCGCTCACTATTCCATAGACCAACGCGATTAACGTGCGCTCACTATTCTTCTGACCAACACGATGACGTGCGCTTGTCGTCAGAATAGCCAACTCGGGGGATACGGGACGCAGCGTGCGGTCACTATTCTTCTGACCAACACTATTACGTGCGCTTGCCTTCAGAATAGACCACAGGGGGGGGGGGTGTACGGGACGGAATGTATGTGTGCGCTTACTACTTTTCTGACCAACGAGATGAACGTGCGCTTCTTCGTCAGAGTAGCCAACACGGTACGGGGACGGAAAGTATATTCATACGCTCGCTACTCTTCTGATGAGCATGATTAACGTGCGCTTATCGGTAGACTAGTCTACACGGGGGTACGGGACGGTGTGCGCGCGCTTACTAATTCTCGGGCCAGCATGATTGACGTGCGCTTGCCGGTGAATTAATCAACACGACTTGCGGATATGACTTGGACGGGAGATGTGTTTGGTCGAGCTGCTGGGAGGCAACTGACCAATCTTTCGGTGCCGACTGACTTTTATCACCAGTCTTCTTGTAGTCCACTAGTTGGGGTCAACTATTCTCACTGTGGAGTTGTCTTCTCGGGATCGGATATTTCTGTTTGACTGTAATTTCGTCTTGTGTCTACTTTAACGCTCGGTGATCGACTGAGTGATTTCATTACTGGCTGTCTGCTATTTATAGGCAGACTAGCTGATGGTGTCGGGTGTAGAATATTTGCTTCTACTATCACACCACCAGCACGGGACAAAACTGAACTGCTGATCAGTAGTGAGTCGGCGGCTGGCTTACTTTGTTGCGACTGCTGCTAGACGATTCATTTTTGCTGGTGTCTAGCTGAAATGCACGTAACTTCGTTACATGCTTTCAGTGTGCAGGTATCGACATGCGTTGTCAGTACAGAAGCGGAAGGAAGGAAAGTGAATTTCGTCGTGAAATTACCAAAATGTCTGCTCATTTAGCATGTAGAACCGTGAGTGAGCTCTATGCGATACGACATCGACGGAATAAATGTCTTACCGATATTATCTCGCTACCGTACCGACCCGTCAGGTAAGGGCCTTATTTGTCTAAATATCTATCCGAATTTGAATCGTTCGAAATAAAACTTGCGACACAAGTTGTTCCTAAAACGTTTGGTTCAGAACTTAGTAGTACCACACATACAGCGCCCTAACATTCGATGTTTAAATAAGCGTACTATTATAAGCATAAATGAAGTCCTTGAGGATGTCAAAGCAGTGTTGCAGCTTATGCAAAAAAAAAAAAAATATATGCACCGAACACTTCACAAAGATTCTCATACGCACAAATATATCTTTTTGTTATCTTTTTTTTATATTATTCGAAATAAAAAAATATATGGCCTGTATATAATATGTTCTGTTTATATATATGTAGTTTGTTTGGATAAATAAATGAATTTAAACTGTAAAATAATATAACATTTTAATTATTCCCATGATTCTCACAAGTGACTGAGAGTCACATCGTGGTATGATTCTTTATAAAAACACGTGGTACGATTAGGATTACTTAAAATCCAATTACACATAAATTGGAAATTTCCGTTTTTTTTTTGTGATCGTAGGGTACTAGTGGATGTGAGAAAGATTGAGGGAACTAAGTACAATAAAACATAAACATACAGATTAGAGTATTTATTTAGTTCAATCACAGGAGATGGTTAGGTAATGTCGCCATGTCGAGGGTAATCGAGCACTTTCCCATAATAAAGTCAGCAGGCTTTCCTCACACAGGTCAGAAGTCTTAATGCTTATAGTACATACATTATTTTTAAATTCGCTAGTCTTATCCAGCCCCAAAATGCATTCCCAATAATTGCTCTACGGTATACTTGTTACCTATGTGCTTTCACGTCAACACTCTGATCAACTATGTATGTATCAATTCCAAGTACATTTTAAATTAAATCCAAGCAACTGCATTAATTTTTAAAGCTTCCAGATTTGGAGAAAATCTGCAACGAATATTAAAAAAGCAGAGGCTCCAAACGTTAATATACGGCACTTCTCTGGTCACGTACTTATACTGTCAATAAATCACTGCGCCGCTTTCCTGCTAAGTAAATAAGAGTTATACTGAGGAAAACTGGTTCGATGGAATGAGTTCAATGCAGAAATGCGGAGATCTTTTTTCACGCCGAACCGAAGAACCCGTCAGAGGAGTACACTTTGTCGCTGTTCCTCCTGGAACAGTTACTCGTATATGCTTAATACATATCTCTGCAAGTTTTTCTGAAAGACGTACTATATTTAAGCCGTGTGCCAAGAACTGGAGGAATGCATAGTCATGAGGGCAGACAGCTGGAATCGGAATTTTTACAATTCATCTGAAGTTGTAAGAACATTTGCAGCTATCCTAGAAAACGAATATATGTATATGTGCTGCTACGTGGAGAAGGGAAAGCTTGTGGCAGGTACATATTGTTGCCGCCTTCTTATCTCCTCTGTTAGCTCTGTTAGAAACTACGTCCTTCAGGATTCATGTAGTCTTGCTAATTTTTATGAATAATTCATCGCGATATATTGTCACATATGTAGTTATGCTCAAGCAATAGGAAAAATAAACATTCTTTCGAAAAGCACGAACATCCTCTGCCTGTGTAACTATTTGTCAGATCTGGTCACGTTCGAGAGTCCTGCAGGCTGTGCACAACAAATCTTAGATTCAGGTTTAGCGTGTTCTTTCGATTATCGTAGAAGAAAAACGGCCCAGAGAAAATTAAAAACCCAAAACAACTGCAGTATAGAAGGAGGAAGGGCTGCTTGATATTTTCCTTTCGAGAGAAATCAACATTGTTACTGGAACACAGAGAGTATATGGACGAATAGACGATTAACTGAAATAACAATGGAAGGCAAAGCGGTTGACCTATCCCAAGGATAATTTATCTTTTGCCTGGTATTGGTAGAACTCATGCTCTAAATCAGGCCAACTGAAAGATGGCTTCTTGGGGGGAATTTAATTGATTATTGGTAAACAGTTGAAAGTTTGTAATTAATTACAAAGAAAAACAAATTCCTTCAGAATATCTTTCACTTCGAGTAGAGTTAACTGTAGGCAAGATACCCTACTGGGTAGATAACTCATTCCTCGGTTTTTGAATAGACAATGGACCAACCCTTTAGGAAGGCAACTTTCCATTTATGTTAAAGGCTGCAGGACGTAATATTTCGCTGATATTGGATGGATAGAGGAGTAATGCAATTTAATGATGAATCGAATTTTATCTTTACTCACACTTCCGCCAATAATCGACTCATTCAACTGCTCGAGGGAATTTTCAATAACTGAAGATAAAATGTTTCGATATCTTTCGTTTTAATTAAAACTTTTCTAGGACTGTGCCAGGGAGAGGCTTTCAGATCTTATTCAACATCGTTACGTACTTATTTTTTGAATCCTTTCCTTGTAAGTCTTAATTGATGGAACTTTCGGATCTTAATTGTGTTTTAACTGCAATGGCTTTCCCCCTTTAAGAAATTCCTTTACTGTTCAACTTGGTAATTGTCCTAATTTATTCAGCTATAATTTTAACTTTTTTATTTATTTTTTATTTTTGAAGAGCTCTCGTTACTTATTACATGGAGCTTCATCCAACTTTAGTTATTTATATTTAGCTGGAACTTCATATTGAGAAGTCTTTCTCTTAATAGCTACTTACTGTCCGTAGTAAGATTTGGAGTTGGTAAGAATCGGGCGTTTTTAATTGAAAAACTTTACACAATCTGTTAGAAGTTAAGTTACATCCGTCTACCGTATCTGTGCCAGTGTTTGGTTGTACATATATGCAGACAGGACCGCATTAAGGATATATAGATCTCCAGACTGAACATCTGTTGCGGGACATACCGGGAGGATTTTTCGAAAATCAACTTGCAAAAATAGCATTTTACAGTAATTTTCTAACTAAAAACCTAAAAGGAAACACTTTGTTAACAGAGGAGTGATTAAAATCCTCAATCTCTAAAAAAAAACATAAGACTGTCCTTACAAAATATCTTGTGCATCCCGTCGATGTGGTACCCTGCAAATGGCATAATGGCAAGAATACGCATTTTATTTTGTTCTTGAGCTGTGATAAAGCAACCAACAGGCAGTCAGTTGATAATATTTGTGGAAAGTGGTTTACACTTCGCGAGTGAGTAGAGTTGCTATAAAACGAGCGACTTGCGACGGTACAGGAGGCGCGGCAACGGGTTAGCTATGGAACAAGGAAGTATAGTTATTATAAGTGTGATTAGATTTACATGTTTACAGTTTCAAGTTTTTTTAGTATTTAGAAAATAATGAATTCATGAGGTAATTTGAAAGATTTGAAAATTATTAAGGTACTCAAACGGATTTATTAACCTTTCTATGAACAATTAGCCTAGTGAGGTACTTTCTTTAGCTATATGGCTGTTGTTACAAGTACCAGTACAGTACCAGTACCTGGACGTAAAATATTTTAAGGACAAGTCCCGGTACTGGTACTTAAAAACATTTCAAGTGCAAGTCGCGGTACTGGTACTTTAAAAATTTTCAAGTACAACTCCAGGTACTGGTATTGATACTAATACTTAAGTACCAATGTACTTAAGTACTTTACAAGTCTTGTTAAAACATGATACAAAATATAACAAGATATGACCGATTCACGGTATATAGATTAAAAAGGTATGCCTACTTCTACTAGTTATTTTGACTGTTGAGCTGTGACGTCACAATATCACAAGTTATATGAAGAATTTAGAATAATTATTAAAATACATTATTTAGCAACAGATTTGAAAAATTTAAGCGCGCAATATCATAAAAAATGAAAATTACAATATTTAAAAGAAAATATAATTACCTGAAAGCTGAATAAAGAAACGTAATACTTTTTGTAAGCGATCAGGTAAAAAATTACAAAAATTTTTATTTGTGCATTAAAGTGTTAATATTTGGTACATGATTGCTGAAATTAATATAAATATAAAATAAAAAAATCATTAACACAAAATAGCTGTAGTACAATTGTGTGATGCCGTGACCCTCCACTGTCAGTATACCGATTGGGTGGTTATGCGATTTTGAGACAAATGTCACAAATTTGTTCGTTTCAATTTCAATCGTCCTTAACAAAGTGAAAAAGATTTTCTAACTGGAAATTTCTGTGCTCCCACAACCAGGATATAATTACTTTTCTGGAAGTGATTTTTACGAGGAAACTAATGTTTTGATTCAATATTTAACTGGGTCTTATTTTTGCAAATGAACACTGAACAATTCGAAATGTCTTTCAGTTAATATATGTTTCACGTAAAACTCTAAAGAAATACGCTCGAAAATACATTTGTCTCCACATGACGTTGCAGTACAACAAGTTCCTCTCAAATTGGCCATACTTGTTAATCTTTGTACCGTGACCAGAATAGCACAACTAGAGACAGAAGTTATCATAGGAACAGATAGGAAAGGCAATAAATATGAAAAGAAAATAAGAAGTCAAGCACGGTAACGTAGTTTGGCCTTCCGTTTCCCTTTTCTTGCCTTTTGATGCTAATTATGACAAGAATTTTGTCTCTGTAAATGATATATTTACCACACCGCATACCTAAACATATCCAGGGCCGTCTTTAGCCACGTTATGGTCCATAGAACTTTAGAATATGAGGGATATCTAACAGAAATTATGTTCTAAACTATTTTGGTTTGGCTTGGATTATCAAAGACATAATCAACACTTAACATACAAAACATACAAAAACATACAAACATACAATTCGTGAAACAAAATAAATTGATTTTCAGACCCAAAAGGAAAGTGTTAAGGGGAATCTCCGTCATTTTGCATATTTAAAGTAAGTAGCCAGAAAAAGCTGTCAGTATAATGTTAACATGAACACGAAGTAGTTCATCCTAGAAAAAGCATTATTAGCCTCCTCGCCCATACATCCTGGGTGACTGGCTATTTGAGCCGTTAAAGGAGGCCAATACCCGTTTATGCAAAGCCTCAGCATCCTCAACACTCATATGCAAAGGTGATAGGTAACTATAAGTCTTATTGAATTAGTACTGTATTTGCAAGGAGAGGCTTTTCGATATTATTCGATGACCGTAGTGGTAAGCCGTTTCATCCAAATACATTTACCAGAATAGCTTCGGCTCTTGGAGGTGGGCTTATATAACGATAA
Source organism: Dioctria rufipes (assembly GCA_963924295.1). NCBI lineage: Eukaryota > Metazoa > Arthropoda > Insecta > Diptera > Asilidae > Dioctria > Dioctria rufipes. The sequence goes on along the minus strand of OZ002741.1, from coordinate 246,750,358 downwards.
TAACGTTTTTGTATGAAAACGTGTAGCCATGTATAGAATTTCGAATAAATCCAACAATGGACTTTCAGTAGCCAAACTCTAACAGATAAACTAACTTGTAATAGGCTCCATTACAGGTTGAAAAAATGATGATCGGTTAGTCTACTATTTCAGGAGCTAGGGGCCTTGCGAGCTCATGCCTACATATAGCAATAAACATAACATCAACGACGAGCTGAGCTGAAAACAGAGTTGCAAACTTGAAATACATTCCAAATTCAGTGGCTCACTTTGGTAATGGGTTTCACTAACACATGGAGTGGGAGTTCACTTACCATTAGCGAGTGGATTGTGGTCAGATTAAATGAGTCGTCTCTGTGAAAAGAATCATCAATGAAATAAAAAAACAAAATAAGTGCGTCACGTTTTTTATGACTATAAAATTGCCGCACCACAATATTAAAACAAAGACTTTTTTATTTCAATCTATTCAATATTAAAAGTTTTAAATATTTATTTGTTGTTGTGCGGGTCCCTTTGTAGTGCGGACCCATAGGCTGCAGCTTAGATAGCCTGCGCGTTAAGACATGATTACTACTTAACTGTCAAAGATAGAACATAAATGTAATAGTTAAAATCAAAGAGGATACTCTGGGCTTTCGAAATTTTATAACAAAAATGTTTGTTAGCCGGGGTATTTTTAAAAAATAACGGAAAAATAAAAAAATAAAAATTTAGAATTTGAAGTTTCATTATTCTGGAGTTGGAAGACATAACATTCATAGGAAAGACCTTAAGGTGCTGCATACAATTCCCGTCTTAAAATTGACCATATACCATGTACCTCGCAAGATATAGGGTGTTTAATGAAAAAAGAGCATATTTTACTAATGACCCTGTAACTCGATAAATGGGTAGAGCTAGTTAATTAAAAGTGTCAGGTAAATATGAATGGGCGAAATTAAAAGTATTACAACCCTAAATGACATTACAAGACCAATTGTTAGGTTTAATAATTTACTAGTATTTGATCCTCAGCCGAGCACTATTATGAGTTCAAGAAGGAACTCGCAATCCAATCTGTCTGCCTAATAAAATTAATTGATGTGTGAGTCAAGACGTGACTTTCCCTATAACCGCTCCAGGGGTGCCTCCCTGGAATCTTAAACTGAGCGCTTCCCTCTGTGGTTATCCTCATGTGTAAAGGTATAAAGGAGGATACGTTGGGGAAGTGTTCAGAGTTTTCGAAAAAACGTTCTTATATTAGTCTATGAGCATTTCTATTTCCAGCTTGGTAGTGCCAAATATGCAACAGCAAAAGTGTGCCGCTATTTTAAAATCCAGTAATAATGATTTTCAATTTGGATTGATTTAGCAATTCCGCGCTTGCTTATATTTTGGGCTGGGTTTCGTCTATAATTCTTTAATTGTTCTTTTTGTGGGGTTATCGATTGAAAGTCAACCGTGTTGGTAGTCAGCCCAATCCAGCATGCTGGTGGTAAGTTATGCTGACCGATGAGCCTCTGCTTTGCTCCTAGTCCATCGGAATTCAGCTGTGTTATTATACCAAAACAGATAGCCTGTTCAGAAGACTTGGATGCGCCACATATCCTGGATCGATTCCAATATCTCTCAATAATTGGCAGAATCCATTATTAAATTATTAAATGACGAAAACTCTACAAATTTTGCTCACCCTGTTGGTGGTTTGGTTGATCTCTATGGTTTCTGTGTTTTTCGCCTAGTATAATTCCCAGATATTTCAGTCTGGCGTTTAGTTTCAAACATATACGAACAGATAAAACACAATCAGATTTAGAGTGTATGCGGAAGGAAGTGAGGAAGGAAAAAAAATCGCAAACGGCTTTCCAGTTCATTGTCAGTTGTTAATAATAAGAGTAAGATACGACTCCATATTGGAAATAGCCATCTTAAGACCAGTAAGACGTCGGAGGAAAGCTTTGCTTGTAAGGCGAACTTACTTATTAGGTACCTATAAAAATACAAAACTCCTAGAAATACTCTTAGTTTCGTCAGGAGTCTAAAACTGAAGGAAATTTATGTGATAGATGAACAAATGGACTTTATTAGAACATAATGAGTTGCAGTGACGAGAGATATCTATCGTCTGTTTCTACACACCAGAGTTTAATCACATTTAATCGATTCAGATTTAAGTTGAATTTTTTTTTATCACTAGGTAAGCACTGCGGGCTCACTAGATTTTGTCTTTATGCTAAACTAGAATACCATGAGGAAAACTTTGCAGATTATCGAAGGCATATTTTGCTGCTACTCCCATTATTATTTGACACTGGCTTTTAAATTTTAATAAATTTTCATGCTCATAGTCGTATAGTATGAAAGCCTCTTCCCTAATGAAGCTCATACGTACGTGCCCTGCTGGTGGGAGCTTGAAAATCCCATAATAATATCCGATATCCTTGGTTTCTCTTTTGCATTTTCAATCGAAAATTCATAAGCTAATTTATGGGCTTTGTACTGACGTTTTCTAATCCTCTACCAGCATGGAAACCTATTATATCCACATCCGTATTCAAAGCCCACTGAAAAAAAAAAAAAAAAAACGGTAAAGTAAAGCTTATCTGGGTAGAGAGCGAAACTTTAATTTTTTTCCTTTGGACTATTTTCAACTGTGTAATGCAATGAATACAGAAGCAATGTAATCAAAGGCTAATGCCTATACACTACGTGGTACGTAGCTACATACATAAAAGAAGTGTACTCCTGCAGTGGAAAGTTTTTCATTTTTATTGTATCGAGGCCAGAATTTTTGCAGTGCGGGCAGAGCCATGAATTAAAAAGTGATTTCCTTAATATCCCGTGGGGAGGATTTGTAAAAGAAATATGTACCCTTTACGTAACCCGGAAAACTTGGAAAGTATTTTAATTAGCATAGAAGAGAGTTGTGGACGCCAAAGACAGCTTAAGGTAATGGAAAGTGATAGGATTTATTTGCAATGCGAATATCGGAGTTTCCAGTTCTTTTTTGTATTTTTTCTAGGAGATTTAGTAAATGGGAAATTTTTTCCTATAACGAGAGTGTCTTAAATTTATTATTCATTACTTGTGCTCAGATGTTTATTTAAGGTAAGTTTTAACAATATTGATTCCAATAAATCTGTTTGCATTTTAAAACGTCATATTATGTCTCATAACTATTATACTTTATCATATTATATATATTTAGGAAAATTTTTATATGTAGGTAGGATCACTTCATCGAAAATAAAGTCCAATAGGAAATCGAACAGCGTGCAGGTAACTTAGTTTACACAACACAGTGAAATGTTGCAAATTGCATGAGTTCAAATCTCGTTGGTAACAATATTTATGCTTGTGCTAAAAAAATAGACGTCTTTTAGAGTGAAATACGTTGAAAAAATGTTCAAATTATAAAATATAAAAATAAATAAATACAAGCGAAAAACATAACAAAAAGAAAGAGAAATTTAAGATATATATACATATGTAGAAGAAGAACTAATCCGAGTGATACAATTCCAGTCAGTGTGAATTCATTAATAATTAAAACTTATATTAATATTTAAACTCTTGAATTAATATTTGTCAATACTACCAGGCTCATTTCGCGTATTGCACAAGACCATCAAAATTGTTACCGTTCACGATTGCGATAGGTTCATCCTCCGTACAAGTTTTACCAAAGGCTATTATTCTAAATTCTTTCAAAACTGGGAGTCACCAGGTAGTACATAAAGTCCCCATCCTCTTCCAAGTTACAAAGGGGAACAGATTGACTTTTCTTCCGTTCGCCATGGACTTGCGTTTAGCTGTAACATAACATTCTGATACATTAGAATTAGCTTTTTATTCATAATACAATAATAAAATTATAAAATAACTAAATTTTCGTAAAATGTAATTAAGCTTGTCGTACAATCCATGATGCTAGATTTAACGATTCTTCAAACCAGTCGATCTTATTATCAATTAATTGCCCTTAAAGCCAATATTCGTGGTAGTCAGTTTTCTGCTTATAAGCTCAAAACTCTGCATACTATATTCAAAATTAATTTGAGGGTGAGAATATATAAATTAGCTAGTCCTGTCTTTACAGTGAGAACGTAATTCGGAGTTTGTCTAAGCAACCAAACGAATCTTTTTTATAAAGAAACGCTAGAGTTTTTCAACTTCTTCATTATACTCAAAACCGCACTAAAATATGATACTGCTCTTGCGTTAGCAGTGTAAATCATATACTTCGATGGATTACCTTTTTTTACGTTTCTTATAAAGTTATTCAAAGTACTGTTCAAAACCCCTCTGGCTGCTCTTAATCGATTAATTGGTTCCTAAATTAGAGCTTTAGCGTTAACTTAATCCTAAGACACTTAAATGATTTGACCACTTGTATTCTTCTTCCTTGAAATTCCCATCTCTTTTTATTCGATTTTCTACCACACCCTCCTCGCCCCTCCTTTTGGGAGATCATTATTTTGGAATTATGTAAATTAACCTTCAGGTTTTAACTCTAACGAGGTCTTTGGACAAGAAAACCAGCTCATCAGATAAAAGATAACAGAGATATCAAAAGAACAGTCTAGGCATATTGCGATCTAGAAATCGAAGAAAATCGTATGTCTTGCAATATCTCTGTTTCTGTTCAAATGAAACGGGTAGTTAATGCTATGATGAAGCAGTGTGATTGAATGAGAAAGGAAGTAGATATAATTAAAAAAAATAAATAAGAAGTGATCTTCTCCGCACGAAAGAAGTTGCGAGAAAAGATGAGAAAAGTATACGACAAATTTTCAGAATATATATTTCTTATCACTCCTCATCAAGCATTGTGAAGTAGTATGTGTGGGCTCGAACTATATACACCAGCGCATAGTCCATATTATCCTATACCAAACCAAATACACTAATGAATGATTAAAATTGGTGAAGAAATAACTGAGATATGAAGGAAAGCTTAAGGGAAATGGGGGATAGGTGCAACAAAATTTATTATTTCTGTTAATAACTTAGAATTTTAAGTCATAAGAAAAAAAAATTAATTTTAGAAAAAGCTCAATATGTCGGGAAGTAACAAAAATTAACAAACTTTAGATCTGATGTTTATTTTTTGCAAAATAGGACATTTTATTGAATAACTTCCCACGCTGCACAGTATACCATATTAGGGGTTATTTGCAACATTAGTTGGGGAATAATGCAACAACCAGGACTTATGTTACGTAAATCGAATCAGCTTAACTAAAAGTAGATTTTTTAACTGAAATTTATTTATATAAGCTGTTTTGACATAAATTGTATTACCTTGAAAGTTAATAATTTAAAAAAAATTTAATATTGGCCATACATGTTGGCACCTAGATATTTTTATTTTTATTATACACATACATATATTTCAAAAAATAACAATAAACAAAACTTAACAATATTTCAACAAACACATTACATCAAACTTAAAAAGAAAATATGCTGTAAAACAATAAATCACTGCATATACCCAGTTGGAAAAAGAAGCATATAACATGCATGCTGTGGACCTTCATGGAAAGTTTTGAATGAATGAATCCTCATTTCTCAGTTAATTTAATTTTTACATTGCGATGTCATTGGAGAGATTCTGATGGCAGGATCTAGAAGTAATTCTGAAGAACGGGTTAACAACTTTTACTCAATTTTGAAATCAAAGTTTTTTTTTCCAACCCGCTAAGTCCACGGACAGAGAACCGTGTAAATTTAAAAAATTTCTTACTTAATTATTTTATTTCAAAACACTTACCGTCTTTCAATAATTTTTTAAACTTCAAAATTATTTTATCTTTCACGAGAAACCATTTGTTTAACACGTCCAAATACGTCAAGTATAACATATGAATATGTAAATAAAAAAAAAAACAAAAAAACAAAACAAGAACGATAAGGAAATAATAATTTATTTCCGAGAAGAAGAAGTTTGGGACAAACAAAACATTACGACGATTTACAGCTACACCTTATATAGTTTTTTTTCTTCTCATTCACACTACAAGATTTATCAGGCCAAGCGTCCCGGAGCTATATATTCGCGTGGTGGACTGCCGTACCTGTAAATATTAAAACAATAGGTGAGTGCCTATTATTTCACTACTTTTCTACACAATTCTACTATGTATGGTCTACTATAGAATTATCTAAGTGAGTGCTCGTTTCGCGAGTCGCACTGTCAAGGGCGAGCCACAAGACAATGACAAAACTAAAACCATGAAATAGTCGTAGGGTGGAGAGGAACACCGTCTCCATAAACACGGGGAGGAGAGCCATCCGCGCTTTATATACCCCATCATGGTACAAGGAGGAGAGCCATCCTTAAAGACAGTCGGGAGGAGAGCCAATCCCTATTGTCTTGACCCACAAAACGAAACACTTCTATGCTACAGCTAAATGCATTTTGGTAATAACTTAATTCATTTTTAATTAACAATACACTACACTACACAAATTACCACATTTCACTCAGTGAGTAGATAACTCACCTTTTTTTTCTTCTTTTATTCTCCCTATCAATTTCAACAATTAACTCCTTATTAAAATGACACATCAACTTTGCAAATATTCTTGAACTTTATATCTCCGATAATTTTTAAATAAATCACTTCCGTCACAGATCACAGCACCTTTTCGAATGAATGATCTGTGCGGAACCAGAAAGTATCCTACCTCCTTATTATCCTATGTACGTACATGCACAAATCACTAACTACTCATGCAGGTATTTACGATACCTCAAGGATCTTGTCAAGGTCTGGCGCCGAACATTTTAATTTTCAATTACACCAGGCAGACATTGACACTGCTTTGGTGCCGGCAGATCTTACCGTCATAAAATGGCATACTCAGTTTTTCAATAAACATTCAAGTGCTATTAATTTAAGACACCTTTTCTGCGAATTCACCTTTTCCAAGATCCCTTGAATATTATTTTTGTCTAAAATAACACAAGCACCACATTTAATATGAAATTAACCATAACGCATATTAAAACTTCGCAGTAAAATATGAGTCACCATACTACTAACGATGCTTCACAAATTGCAGAACTTCTCAATGCATGGCATATGCCTTCCTGGGAAGGTTTGGAATGTTTACTAAAAATTCGATTTCTTCTGCTTACCTTCCACAGGAAGGCCTAGGTTTTCCAACTGGGTATAAACTCTTGTGCAACAGTAATCGACAAAATACATATTACAGTATAATAATTATGTATAGCAGGAAGAAGTATTGTATACTTACACGCAAATATAACTTCAATTTTAGACAATTTTTACAAAATTATTCTAAAAACAAGTTTTTCCAAACTGCTCATTGTCACGGTCTGTGAGTGACTGAATAAGTACATTGAATGAAGCTTCTAAAAGAGATTCTTGGGGCCTGAATTACAATTACGACTGATCTGTCGACTGCGACTTGATTTAAAGTCAAAGTCGGCGCTGAGATAAAATTTGTAATTAAATTAAATATTCAACTGGTTGAACAAACCAGAAGTCTCGACTTCTGTGATTGAGCCGAAGTTGGTTGCAGCCAACAACAACTTTGCATTTTCAGCAAAGTTTATTTTCAGTCGCATTCGCAGTCGAAACCGAAGCTTCAATTGTATCTTGCCACATGCATTTACCATTTAGGCAAAGTCTTTGTCGACTGATTAGTCGTAATTGTAATTCAGGCCTAATATGGGTGTACGACTTTTGATTGAAATTGTTTCCGTGGAGCTAAAATCGGACTGTTTCAAGTAGCCCCTGTTGCAACTATACCCTATTCGTCCTACTACCATATTTGGAACGAAATTGTATAATATCGATTAGACAGGTTCAAGATAGAGAATTTCGAATTGAAATATTACACGGCAGCATTTTGTTATTATCTACTGCAGAAGAGTGGAAAAATTGTAGATTCCAAATCCTTGTTCTGATCCTAAGTGCGAGCCGTACTAATCACTTTATGCAATGGAAAGCTTTTTCCCATCATATGTACCTACATTTATGCACTTTCCATATCGTGAAGACTCTGAACATTTCATCCGACAAACAAAATTGTTTGGAATCGTAACTATTAACCTAGGTTAGTTAAATGGTGAAATTGCTGGGAATGTTAATTGAAATGAAAGTTTGTGGATTATATTTTACATATAGATTAGTTGAATAGTTTTATGATGTAATATATTTTTTAATTCATTTGAACTTACCAAGCTAATAAGTGAACAGACAGGGCACTGCATTGAGTCGAATACTATGTATATTTAGTTATACTTGCAGATTATTGCAAGAAATGTGCAAAAGAGGAGCATTAATTTAGGTGGAAGTTTCTCTAAACTAAATATTAATAAATGCACATAACCTAAAAAATTGATTTAATAGATTTGAAATTTTGCACATAAAACTGCAATAGGACATAGCATAGACTGCTTGAAGAAAAATTGCGTAAAATCATGGAAGAAAATTCTTCCCCATCAAAAATGTTTTTCTAGAAATTCCATTAAGTTGCTGGAATAAAATACAAATTTATTTTTATGAGATTCGATTCGATTTTTATCGGTCAGGGAAATTAGGATATTTTTCCAGACGATTGATAATAGAGGAGAGAAAACCAAACAAATATCCTTTCGGCATGCAGTTGAAGTGAAGGCAATAAGAGTGAATAAAAGAATCGAGAATAGCTCAAGGAAAGGAAGGAAAGAAACTCAACTTTTATATAATAATTGAATCGTTAGCATAATTGGTTACCTAGAGAATAATTATCGCTATTACAAATTTTAATTTATATAGTTATCTAAATATATAAAAATCCAGTGTCATTGTGTTTGTACACGCTAATCTTCGAAACCGTCGAACAGATTTCAATGAAATTTTGTGAGTGTGTTTGGTTGGTTCTAGTTTGAGAGATAGGATACCTTGGACACGATAGATAGCGCTGTTGTCCAGATCTAACTAACTGCCTAAGAACGCGTCGACGTGGAAAGCTGAAATTTTATACACGGCGTTTTCATACAAAATTGCAAATACAAGTTCTAAAATAAATTAAATGTGGTAACTCCTTCTTAAGGTTACCATACAAATATTTAGTTTTTTAGTATATATTTTGGCACTGTCTGACAACGAGTACACGTAAAGAGTTGAAATTTGGTTCGTGGTGTTTTTATAGCAATAGTAAATAAAATTACAAAAATAGTCTGAATCGGGCATTCTTTCTTGATCTGGCCGTTCAGTATATATTTGGAGACCGTCTGAGAATGCATCTACCTGGAGAGCACAAATATTGTACATGGTGTTTTCATGAATACTGCAAATACGGGTTTAAAAATGGACCAAATCGGGCTACTTATTTGGTGTTGCCATACCAAACTTTAGATTTTCACTAAATATTTGGACATTGCCTCATGCGTTAACGTGGTGAGCTGAAATTTTGTACACGGGCTTTTTAAAAAAAAATAATGTGTAAATTAAGTTCAAAAATAAGATCAATCGGGCAACTCCTTCGTATGGTTGTCATACAAAAAATTTGGTACGTGGCGTTTTCACAGCAATTGTAAATAAAATTTCAAAACAGGACTAAATCGGGTTACCCCTTTATGGTGTTGCCATACTAAATTTTTGTTTTTCGCTATATACTTGGTAGCTGCCTGAGAAGGCGTCGAGGTGGAGAGCTCATATTTTGTACGCGGCGTTTTCATAAAAATTACAAATAAAGTTCGAAAATGGGACCAATCTGGCAACTCCTTTGTAGGGTTGCTATTTAAAAACTTCGTGTTTTATTATATATTTGGGCAATGTATGTACGCACACTAACACACACATACACACCCACACACACAGGCACAGAGTGAATCCGTAGATTACTGAATCGCACGATCGAATCAGATAATGGCTTAGATATTATGCATCTCTAACCACCCTCCCCCCGCCTAGTATACTTATATATTATTATTATTATGTTATATTTAAAATACTGTAAATAATAGGACGCCGTGTACACTAGAAAAAAAAAATATTAGTTGGTTTTACGTCAATGAATTTGTTTCATCATCAAATAATATCACTTGATTTTCAGCTCACAAATCATATTCGTTAAGAAAACTTCCTGACTTTAGTTGATTTTGCTAAGCTTGTCTTGTGATAATATTTGTCTATTCAACTATGCGTTTAGATCCCAGAAAATTTGTTTTTCTCAACTAACCTTTTTGTTTAATTAACTAATTTTTACAAAATAAATTTCGAGAAAATTTAAATATCAGCTAAAACAGTCGTTGTTTATGCCGTCAGACTTTAGAGACAACTTTCAGATTAATCAACTAATTAATATTACTCTTTCAACAAATTCAATTTCCCATATTAAATAATTACTTAGTTGACAATATACAATAAACTATTTTTTCAGTTGATTATAATAACGAAATGCTATGAATTGACTTAGGTGGCTAATGGGCATTTATGTATTTACACTGAAAATTATGACATTATTTAAAATTTATCAGGCAATTTAAATCAATCATAAAATTTATTTTATTATGAGTTTGCAGTTGGCTGAGAATTTCTTTAAACAAAAGAAAAAAAAACATTTCTGTGTGCAAAAAATCTATGTATACTCATTAGTACGGCTGAGAGTTTCTAATGTTCTGGTAAGAGTCTTATAATTAAAGTTAATATGAACTAGGAAAAAAAAGCTATATTTGGACTAGATAAATGCGTGTATATCGGTAAAATGGTCTAATATGTACATAAGTTTCTAGAACACTTAAGCGATAGTAAAAATATTCATATATAATTTCCCAGATTTTTACATGCTGAAAAATTTCTCCGTACATCACGACCAAATTGTTACTAAAGATTTTCTCATAGTGCACTTAAAATTACGCAATATTTGTATGGCAACACAATGGGTTTCAAGATTTATTCCATCTTTGAAATTATATTTATTATTTTTACGAAAATGCCGTATACCTACAGAATTACAACTCTGTAAGTTAACGCGTTCTCGAGTTATTGACAGACGGACGGATAGATGGACAAACGGAGGGACATGCAAAAATCAAAATTACTTTTAATACAGCAAACTCAGTATGACCTGTATAAAATTTAAAAGACCATATACTCGATAAAATCTTAATTTATTTAAATGAAACTTTATACAATATGCCGATTACAGTGCTAGCACGATAACACGATCGATATGGCTATCGAATGAGAAGTGATGTTGTACAAAAATTATTGTGTTAAGCTGATAACAAATGCAAAATAAAGAATCACAGTAAACTTAACTATGCAAGTACAATGGGGAAATATAAATGTGTAAAGCACAACAATCCAATACCAACATGTAAGTATTTACTAAGCAAGATATACAAATTCTACAGTGAAATTCAAAGAATAAGTTCTACATTAAGCTTATATAATACAAAAAGAATACTCATGGAAATAATGTTGTGCCATCTAATTTATAATATTTAGTTAATTGGGGAAGAGTGCATTAAGTATCCAACTTGACCTATGAGATTTCATCTAGAGTATAAAAATAATTAGATGTAGTGAATTAAAATGTAAAGTTATGGGCGAATTATGTTATTCATATCAACGTATCTAATTTATTAATTTAGAAAATTTAGAGGTTATATCGGATTAAAAAAATCTCTCAAATTTTTTCGTTGAACTTATTACTTAATTACACAAATTCGCTAATATCAGAAATCATATTCTGAAAAACAAACAAACACTTACGTTGTTCCTGCGAAAAAATTTATAATTTTATATATTGATTTTATAAATATAAATATTTGTTAACTAAACTAATACCATTACTGTAATTTGTAATTGAATTAATTAATTATTAAGTATTTTCTAGAACAGCTAAGGGAAAATCAACTAATTCCAATTAGAAATGGCAACTAATTTATTAATTAATTAAGTGATTGCTTGTGTAAATGAAGTTGAAGGAATTATGCATAAGCAACTAATCGTTATTTGTTGTTTTAACTAACATATTTTTTTTTCTGTGTAATACCTAGTTTATAGAGGGAAAATATATAAAGCTTTGTGAACGCGATAACAACCTTATAAATACATACGTCCCCGCCCCTGTATACACAGTTCAAAGTATTTATGCTCTGCAGATGGGGGATAACAGATTCTCCTGAAACTCTCATTTATTGTTACCCAAAATAATTCATTTGCAATAAACACAATAGGAGGTGACACCAAGAGATTAATAAAATTATCAGAACTATCAGACATATCACACATAGTTTACACAAGTGTCTTCCATAAAACACAGTCGTCATATTTAAACCAATTACAAGTTTGGACTTATTCATATTCAAATTATACATTAAAGGATCGCGGCGGCATAATACAAAGTTTTTCACCACTTCATGTATATGACCATGACTTTCATGGGCGCTGCTTACTGGCTATTTTGCACGCGCCCGTGTATGTATGGGCGCTATTATTTTTATTTTAGTTTTCTTGTATAATCTGATATAAATAAAATATTTTGAATTAATTTTGTTTTTATACTTACGCCACTGATAATCATCATAAATTTTTTAAATTGTAGTCATAAATAATAAATAAAAAAAAGATAATAAAATTTACGTCCCATTTGTATAATAAGTGGGAGAAATAAGTGCGTACGCCACTGACATCTTAAAAATAATACTTTCATAAATAATTTATAATTTTTTATAGCTTATATACATATTCTTTTGATTACATATTTATATAAAAAGAAAAGGTTTTAACTAAATTCGCCCCCCCCCCCAACAAATAAATTAACAAATAAATTATAGTAGCTACGCCACTGAAAATGTTTTTTCCATTTTATTATGCATTAGGACTAAATTTTTATCAAAAAATATTGTGATCGTTTTTTTTTAACAGAAATTCAAAATTAATGAGTGCATGAAGTGAATCCAACTTTCTGAGACAGAATTTTTACAAATTCATTTAAGCTGATTCTGATTTTGAATCGGTACGTGTGCGTACTTCCACTTGCACGCTTACTGACTAAAGACAGTCAGTCGGCCGATAAAAAGTCTGTAGTCTGCAAGGAATTTAATAGTAGTAAAAGCATCCTGAGAATGTTTTATTTATTATTGTTCCTTGAAAATAATCAAAAATACAAATACTTAGTTGACACTTCATTGAAATCAATTTCCGCAAAATATTCTATAACCTACCCCGATAAAGTTATAATCAGATTGCTTCTCTCCAGATACTCTTTGATTGCTATTATGTTTGGTGATATCTTTGCAATGAAAACAAAAGACAGGAAGGGGGATCAAGTAAGTGGTAAGGTGAGATTCCAGAATCGACAATGAAGCTACAAACATGTATGTACACACAGACACTTAATATGCAGTAAATGTTCAGAAAAAAGTAGACAAAGGTCATAATGGTCCTTTGGGTATTTATTTATGTTCCTCCCCGAACACGATCAATAAAGCTCTAAATATATTCCATTATGTGGTCGGGTCGGATCAGCTTATACGTAAAATGAAGCGCGCAAAATCAAATCAGAAATTCTTGGACTAAATCCTTGTCGGAAGAAATACTTCAAACAAAAGGTAACAATGAGCGAGAGATTTTATCCGAACTGAGATAATTGCAGGGTTATTTTATTTGATGTGCTATACCCCCTCTTCTGCTCTTGTTAGCTTAACGTGTCCACCTCCTTGTAGATGTCAGACATGCATTCTGCGAAGAAATTTGTGGACGTTTGGTATTGTCCTCGAGTTCTATTGCTATTCTAGGAGATAGAATTCATGGGAGGACAATGAAAAGCATAATTTTTCTGCTTTGTGGGCAGATTGATATCTACGGACGTATGGACACACTAAGAGCCAAAATGATTTTTTTATAAGTAAGCTAATATATATGCTGAATGCTGACAGACGTCTCCAAACTTAGCTCTGCTCCTGCTTCTGTTCCTGCGCAAATTTCATTATGTTTATTATAAATATTTTTTTTTTTTTCATATTTACACAAGAAAGAATAGAAAACATCTCATCACCGAGAACAAAGTTGCAAGGTCTGAGTGTTGGGAGAATTCATTTCTTGAGCTCGCTGGCCTCGTTCATATGGAGTATCTATGGTTTAGCTGCGATAGTAGAAGTAGAGAATGTGTATTTATCGTCTTTCCCGCAAACGTACTCACTTCGTTCATATTTTCTGGGATAAAAGGTTGTCGGAGAATAAGAAAAGGATATTCTTTTGTTGTGCGAATTTACATAATACATTTTTTTTTTACTTTTGCGTCATATGTTCCGTGGAAAAAACTTTCCCAAGGCACAATTTGCATGATTACATGCCCTTAGACGCCGTAACATATTCCCCAGAAGCTCGTCCTTTCCACACCGCCAAATATCCTATTATATACGAGTATGAAGCTTTAAGGAAAATCTTCTGGTTTTCTGCTTATAGGATCAGCTGTAAGGTTGTGAATACGATTACACCCTTTATGAGTATGAATGTATGACGGAGCAGAAGACGCTTTTTAACATAAGTCTATAGCTTTAAAAAAGATCAAATCGAGAAAAATTTTGCTGCGTTGAGCTTTATGTTATGCTACAGTCCTCTGCTATTTCTTTCTTGACACATGTTTGAGCATTCATACTCCAGTATAGTGTTTTTCGTTAGATGTACCATTTACAATATTGAAAAGAGAGATATTTTAGAAATATGTATAATCTAAAACTATATGAGGATGATTTGAATGAAAATGGCACACTAAATATGTTGTTCTCTTCAAGCCCATTAAATCTGGTGTCTGAATTCAAATCGGGATTGATGCGAAAATTACGAGAAAGTATAGTGCAAGTGAAAGGACCCAATTTGCACTCTTAGACTCTCAAGGGATGTGTCAAGTCAAAGTAGTGAAGTAAAATGGATTAAAGGGACTGGAAAGTATGGTTCTAAGATACGTTTTGGCAGGAACCGTGTCACTTCGGTATGTCAAGATCGGGAAATGATAAGCGAACCCTTTTAAAAAAAAAACTCCTGAGCTCAGTACTGATATCACTAACTAACAAGGAATTACGATTTCCGCTCGAAGTGATTAAAGCTTGTTTGAAAGGTTGTTCAAAAAAAATTATGTGGCTCTCAGGATCAACAAGAGACTAACCTGACGAGGATTGGGAGAAAGCCGTTTGGTCAGACCAATCCAATTTTGAGGTTAGTTTATATATATTATTATCTATTAAAAAATATTCACAAATAATTTTAAGTAATCCTGTGTTTTCAAAAAGCGAAAACGAAGCTTACGTGAAATTCGAAATTAATATTACAGATTTTTGGTACTCCTTGAGCAACATTCGTTCGAAAGGGAGCTGGAAAGGCATATCGTTCTGATTGCGCGACATCAATGTAATGGCTTAGCGTTAAATGGCGGAGAATTATACAATGCTTTCTGCAGTACATGCTTGCCAGGAAGGAAATCGGAATTGTGAACTAGCTTGCTTAGCCTCCAGACCTAAATCTCATCGAACACTTGTAGTCAATTTAAAATATGGGGTCGAGAATTACAACGTGATATCGTTGGACAGGTTGAAATGCGTTTTGAGACAGAAATGGGATAATTTTCACAATTTTCATAGCAGAAAATTTGTGTGTTCTATGAATATGAACGAGTCCTGGCCGTTATAAAAGTCAAAACGGGATCATAAAAGTATTAAAATTTAGAAATAAATTCTATTTTATATTAATTTTGTTATTTTTGTTACTGCCATTAATTCTTTAGATATTCAAATCTGTTAGGCGTGCTTTTACTTTTGGCCAAAGCTGTGTATTAATAACTTATTTGTAAACAGATTATGCGATGCTTTGGAACTTTACGTGTATAAAGTTGGATCCTCAACTTAGCAATAAAATTCTATTCAAGCTGCTACAGGTATCACAATTCAAAGAAATCTTTTCCAGATTTTAGTCAAGTGACTACTTTGCAATGGCTGTTATTATACATAGCCCAAGAGTCGGCACATGAGGCACATGTAAAATGAAAGTTCTCTTATAAACGTACACAAAATGTGTTGTGTGCTTAAGTGGATGTTGCACAAAGAAGGAAGAAATGGTGACTTCTGGTAAATTATTTGAAACTTTCAGAATGCATGGTATCAGTTGATGTAAATGTAATTCTTAGATGCTGTACGATTTTTACAAACCGATTCTATTAGATGCCGCTTAACAAAACGCGAGAAATTAGCGATACATCGTTGTTAATGTTTACTGTAAAATATAAGCGCAGTAACTATGTCGTAAGTGGATAATTCGTATATTAAATTAAAGCTTGAAGTCTTACCTTCAGGAATACAATGGTGTGTGCCCAAGAAACATATGACAAAAATACATCCAGGCCTCGAGGCTTCCTCGAGGCGTTGTCAAAATTTCCAACACGGGTTTTTAAATTATGCAACAAAATACCAAGCCAGCAGATAGCCCCAAAACCTATCCGCTAGGCGCGCTTTGCTCAATATTGGAAATTTTTCTCTCTTATGTCAACAGATTTACTATCAAAATTACAATGATAGTACCGAACCAGGTGGTATCATTTTGTTTTCAATTCTCTGAGGCAAGCCTTGAGGCTTGCTTGGATGTGTTTCTGCCTATATTGTACCGCGCTTTTCAGTGCGTCACGGTATCACAATGAAAGTAAATATTTTCAAGATACATTTTTTAAATAGCAATACAATTTTGAACTAAACAAAGAATGCCACTTTTTTTTTTACGGAAATAAAACATTTAATATAAGAATACTTAGAATTACACTTTTATATGCAGTCATACTTTTAATTTAATTTTAAAACGTAAACTATTTCCTTTTCTACAATTTACCTAACTTCTAGTCTCTACTTTCGCGGTTATTAAATAAATAATACATAACAATTTTTAAAATATCGTAGACATTGTTTTGATAAAACTAACAGTTTTGAAATTACTATTTTTGTTTATTTCACATGCGGTAAAAGATTATAAACTAGTTGGAATAAAAAAGCTGTTGCATAATATATTTTAGACATTCTAATTAATTTTTCAAATAGAAGAGAAAAAAGCAACCCCTTCATCCAGTTTTTGAAGCCGGGAGCTTCCGCTTTTCGGAGGACTACTCTTACCACTGAGCTAAAGAAACAAATGTCTTTTCCTCTTGTATTTCACAATTTTATAACGCTTTCAGCTGGAATCACTTCTAGATGATGAAAGCCAATAAATATTCAATGTAAGAATATTTGTTTTTTCAAAGAACAAATAATTTATTTCAATGATGAAATATGGCAGCCATTTTTTGGTGTTGCCATACAAATTTTGGGTTTTCACTATATATTTGGAAACTGGCTGAAAACGCGTCGATGTCGAGCGGTGAAATATTGTTCGCAGCATTTTCATAAAAATATTGAATAAAATATCAAAAAGGATTTAAGTCGAGCAACCCCTTCTTTGTATTGCCATACGTAAACTCTTTTTATTCATATCAAAGAGTTACAGTATTTGAAAACTTATCAAATGTCAAATTTGGAGTTTGCCATACGGCTGTGCATCATAAACAGATGTGTTATATCATCATCAGCGGGACAATAAAATTCATTTATTTTTCGATTCTATTCATTTACAACTCCATTGTTTGAAGAACTAACAAATAGAGGAATTTACGCAATTTGTACAATACCGGATAACCGAAATCCAGTAAAGCCTTTTTTGTCAAAACAAAAAAGTTAATGAAGGCTCAGAAATAAAAAACCTCAGACACTACTATCCTTAGAATAGTCCTTGGGGCACTGAGCGCCCGACCGAATTTTAACACGAGGTGAACCACCATCAAAAAGATCTCGTACAAGATCACAAATTAATTTATAAAATTTGTGATTTGTAATTTTTCCATTTATTATGTATTTATGTTTCCAAATAAAATAATATCATGCAAAATACACTACGGGCACTGAGTGGTGAAAAAGATATTGATATTATGTTCTTGAAGGCAGGGACAGTTCTAAGGCTATTATTGCGATAAAATTGCATAAAAATAATATTGTAGCATGATTCGACACCTTGGTTGGTTGGCATCATACGTCTATATTCACTGAAGCGTTAGAGAACGCTGCAAATATACAGGTACTTTTTTCATAAAAAAACATCCATGAGATCTTAGGAAACTTATGTGCGTAGATAATTTTGTTTTAGGTGAAACAACGCACACAGTAAAAAATTATTCCCTAAAGTGAGTGGCAACAATTTGTGCCACAAAGGTTAGGTATTTGTCGATAAGATTAGGAAAAGCTCCATCTTGGAAAACGTAGATTAGGTTTTTATCCGTAAAATGTAGTTAGGTGTTCTCCCTCAAATGAGAATTAAGAAACATCCAATAAAATTCAAAGGACTCACATCAGTTTTATAAAACCAGATTTGGTATGGAATTTTCTTTAAGTGGTTTACAACTTTTCTTCTTTGGCTAATATTAAGAACACACCAAAGCCGAGGATCGACTAGAGAACTTAATTTATTACTAAATATTGGAGCAATTTTATTTTTCGTTTTTAATATTTTCAGCATTAAGGTGTTGGACGCTGTGACAACCTAGAAGAAATTTCCATATAGGATAAGGTAACTCTATGCTGTATACATCGCCATTGAAATATAAAGGGCTACAAGCTAACAAAAAAAGGGCTCTGAAATGGATAATTTCGACGTACTATCGTATGTGAGAATTCCGACCTGAACTGTAAAAAGCGACATCTATAACAGCGATAGGTATCAGAAAGCTAACCATCAGTGAGTTAGTCGAGACTCCTGCTGTATTGCGAGGTAGGTACTTATGCCCTGTATATAATAGGAAGAAAACAATCGAGCCTCATGGGGGAACAGGATGAACACCAAGGAACTAATAAGGGTAATAATGGGTCACTGGACCGAAGGTAATCAGTAGTAATCAGCTAGTAGAATAGGTCTACAGTCCAACAATTTCTGTAGAAGCTGTAAAGTTCCGGATCAAATCTAGTAAGTACGGCACGTATTCTGTTAATGTCCTTGTTATGGCGAACGAAAGAGGAGGATACTTGGTAGTCACTTATTTTCGGAGCTTGAAAGACGACAAGGTGCATAGCTTAGATGTTTCCTGAGATTCCTTAGAGAAGCAAGTTATATCTGAGGTTGAGCTTAGAAGGATGGATTCCTATCTATCTGTGGGACACACTTGGCAGTAGTTTAAGTGAAGTAGGAAATATTTGGTTTGACTCATCTTAGCGACACTCCTAACTTAAGCCATAGCTTCGACAAATTCTATTGAAAATCCTCCTTCCCTGCCCTCTAGCATTTTACTCAGCCAGAATTAAAGAAATACCGATAATTCTTTTCACATACTTATTTACTATATGAAAATACAACCACCCCAGCCACCCATAAAAAACGATACTCGCACAAAATTATATACCTAACTACAAACCTGACAAATCAAAATGAAATTAGTGACGAAGATTTAATTTTTGTTGAAAACTATATCCCATCCAGTAATTATTTTACCGACTACTACGAGGACGAACCTAGACTATTTATAGGATATATAAAATACAACAATTGAAAATATATCACAGCATTAAAAACCACTCGATTTTTACTTAACTCAAGATATATCGGATTTTTAAGTTCGAAGTAATTTATCAAGTTGCATATATTTCACATAAATCATATTTGAAAAAAAATAAAAAATTATATTGTAGTAAAAAAATAAATAACAGGTGTAGGCAGCTATAATAGAAAATCTCCATTGTTTAATTTTATTTGCTGAAGAAAAAAGAAACATTTTTACTATTAAAAGTTGAAAAAAGTGCAAAACTCAATTGGGAGTTTTATGTCTTGAGAAGAAATATAAAACTCGTTTCTAAGGAGATTTTTGCTCCTAAGGACTTTTTTTTATCTCTGGAGAATAATATACATAACTGCATTTTAACAGTTAAATTAAAACATAAAAAATCTGTCTTACGATAAAAGTTTTGATTGGTTGTATATATTTAAATCGAAACTTGTTTGACTATATCGTCAGCAAGTAGTCCACATCTTATCTTGCGACTTACTTGAACGTATAGGTAGTGAGTATCAGAAATATGTTGGAAGATTTCTTAAATCAAAAATTTTTTCACAAGATTTCTTTGGATGTGATGTCTGATTTCTTACTTTTAATGACTAAAGATAAAATTTCATTCATTTAAGTTGGTCCCACATGGAGTTCGATATTGTGTTCATTTCGCGGGTAATTATTTAGTAGCAATCAAACAGGGACATTTTAACGGCTAAAATTTAAACAATTAAGTTCATTGATTTGACCTATAAGCCGCTGCTTTTGACAATCATCTGTCGTACATTTGTGATTTATTTCTTGTTCTTTTGGATTGCAACTGCAATTACGCAATAAATAGTAAAAATAAAAACAAATACTTCATTCAATCGTCAAAATTTAGCGTGAAGAAAAGGTATTGAGCGGATTAATCTGAATCTTAAACGTATGGTAGCGGATTTACTGCCATCTACTCGTCAAAACAAAACAAACTTCTAGGTGGTAAAACACAACCACATTTTCCCCAGCTAAATAAATACCAAACAAACTTCGCCGCTAAATTTCCATATAAAATTTAGCCGCTAAATGAATATATTACCAGGCTTGACTCGCGAATATTACCGAATATTCAGCGAGTGCTGGCAAGAATATGGTAGACGTTTGCCAAATGAATGTTCGATGTTAGTACTTGTTTCAGTTAAAGTTGGCATTTCTGGCCCGGGTCCAAAAGCTTACCGAATACTTCTACTGAATATTCACTTGAAACATTCAGTGAGATACGCAAGTCGTGTGGGCCCGGTTTCTTCCGATTTAATTCATGCCAGATCTCACTCCAGACGATTATTTGTGCTACGAACACTTAAGCAAGTCTCAAGACTTGGCATGGGCATTCCAAATCGTATGATTTGCTTGAGCATGTGTAATCCGCTTAAGGTACTGTAAGTAAACCTTTCCTTTTGCGACATCTAGTTTTTGTGCCATCTATGATTATATTTATCAGTTTTTTTGTCAATATCCGGTCGACTTGCTTGCAATTTGCACATGACACAAAATAACGTGGAAGCTTGTCATCGGAGATTTCAGATCATTATTGGAAAACCTCACATTGGATATGGATATGGAATAAATAGAATTGTTCAGCGAACCTGAAAGAAAAGAGAGAAAGTGAACAAAGATTTACACACATGATACATAAAAAAAAATACCTCTACTTGGAGTTTCACAAGTAGAAAAATTCCAGCGAAGATCTGAAATGAAATAAAAGAAAATGAATTAATAGTGAAACAACTAAGAATTTTTATTTTTATTTATCATCCCAAAGAGTCATAAATACACAAGTCAAGAACATGACTGTATGTACATATGCCCTTTTACAACAAGAATTCCATGTAAAACAAAATCCATGGAGAACACATAAAAATTTATGTTTTATGTTCAACATGCAACATAAAATAATAATTTATTAAGTGATGTATACCTCAGTACCTTTTTTTTACAAGATATGTGGACATTTATGTGAAAACAACATAAAAATATTCATCTTGCCAGGTGTTCACAGAATCTCGAATTGCCTACTTCACTCACTACCTGATGTTAAAAGGGATATCCAGAGTGATGAAAACACTAAAAAGCACTTCTTACACACTAGAAAAGACTTTGCAAATAGTACATGATTCCCGCGCGCGATAGTGTCAAAACACGTCAACCTTTATATTTTCGTTTGACGTTTGACACTTCGAAACCACGTATAATCGAAGCGCGATCTCGATGGCCGAATTCATTTCGCGATATTTTCTGCGGGAAATGCGATATTCGCGATTTTTTATTAATTCATTTCTCACAATGAGTTCAAAACAGACTTACAGTAGGAAAAAAACAAAAAATACTACAAAATGACAGAAAAATTTACTACATCGAGATGTAACATTGCGAATAGAGATTTTATAGCAAATTCTGTAAAATTTACAGAAATTAGTTAAAATCATCGAATTTACAATATATTTTTTAGATAAAGGTGTCAAAATTTAGATCTTTAATCTTGCTATCGATTAAGAATAGGAAATATTCATTCCTTTGTCATTTTTAGTGAAAATTTCGGATATTTCACTTTGTGGATACCGAAAATGGAAAAAATTTCTCTATAAAAAGGGAGTCATTTCGTCAATCCTCCATCTTTTTTATTGAGTTGTCAAAAGAGATACAGCTGCCAAAAGATCACAGTATTTTAAATTTGCAATATTCTTCAAAGTTATAAGTGATCAGCATAAAAATAGTTCAATTTTTTCATAATTAATTTCAATTTCGGTAATATTATAAAATATGCATTTCTTTCGGTTCATAGTATTTCTTTGTATAGTTTTCAATTTCGCCTCAATTTAATTTCATTTTGTTTTTTCCTTTTTTTATTAATTAGTTCAAATTTTCACTAAATAGAAATCGCAGAACAAATCATATTTATATAGGAGTTTCACCTTTGGTAAAGCGAAATATTCAATTAATTAACCTATACACAATGTCAAATTCTGCCTTTCATAAGGTCAGCTTTACACTACGTTTCGATTAATCCGTAATTGACTATACCTAATCAATTTTTCTTTCAGAAATAGTTTGTGGAACTAAGTAGTAAGGAACTAAAAGAATTGAAGTGTAATTTAAATCAGTTATTAGTAGGAAGAAAGTTGAGTGGAACTTGAAAAACATTAACATAGATATAAATTTGGATTAATTAAATGAGAGAATTGCAGCCAGATTAGATCTTTAAATAATTTTATATAGTAGTTAGTTTTTTTAGTACAGTAAAAATATTCAAGGAATAAAACCTATAATGAATGAGCAACCAAACGATAGTTTTCATTTACCGCTACACTACCGCCACCTAAATGTCATTGTTCTCCATTTACGTTTCTAAGTTCAATTTTTCTTGTTGATTGACAGCAGACATTATTTATTGGCATCGTGGCAGCTTATTGGAAGCTACACTTTGCTATGGCCCACACACTGCAGCTTCAATTTGGATTTACATGCAATCACTTTCCTTGGTTCCACAGCTACAGCTTCAGTTTCTTGGATGTAATATTTCACAAGAGATTTTTATACTAGTATCAGCTTATTGGAAATTGCACTAGCACATAAACGAACGTTGGTCGGTTCTTCTTTTTAATTACGTGTGATAAATTTAAAGACTTCACAGCACGGATTAAATTTATGAATGTACACAATTTCTGTTCTATGAGAGGAACGAAGAAATTGGGCACTTCAGATATTTTTAGGCTGACCCAGACGAGAAATTTTTAGGGAAGGAAGGAATTTAGAAGTGCCAAACAATAATGTTCCTTCGCATAGTTCCTTATATGATTACCGAAATTAATTGTGTGCGTGTTCAATTAAGTCACAGTTTTTTATATAAACAATAACTGTATCACACATTCATAACACGTAATGATTATTAAATTATTATATAATCACCTCAAATCTCAGATAAATATCCGTACAGCCGTCCGATGAAAAATTCCAGTATTGGCATGCAGCCAGTACTCCCGATCGAAACTTGGCATTTCGGCATTTTTCCTCCCCCCTGTGTGGGCTATGACTTTGTTTTCAGTTCTTCAGCTGTCAGTCAGACTGTTATCGGGGACAATCTCTACATTTAAGCAAAATACTTATAGCAGGACTACTTAATAGTAAAAAGCAAAATTTGAAAACTGCAGAGGGAGAAGTTATAAAAAAACAAGAGAAATATAAATGTTGTTTTGGATAAGAAGTTTGAAAACTCGAAACTATATGCATTGAAAGGATTAGCTTATAATACTGCATTAACATAAATTTAAAATTTTTCATCAATAATATAAATTAAATTCTAGTTTTCCTTTAAAATTCTAATAAAATCTTCAATTTGCAGAATTAAACGAGATTTAAGTGTTTCATCTAGCCGTAAAGATTGGCGATATTTTTGACGACATTTTAAACCAAGCTAGGCGACATTTTTTAAGTAAAACTTCTTATGTTGGTTGTGCGACAGGGGAAATGAGTGACAAAAATCTGGCCTTCCCCTCTTCGCGGCGTTCAGTCACCGCCTTTTTTGCTCACCTACGAGTCTCCGCTCATAAAAATTGTTAGTGGCGCGAGAACCCGTTGTCGTCTTCCATTAATGCATAACAGTTCTATGGAAAAAAGTTCCAGTAAATTTCTGAGGAAAATATGTGGCTTTCTCTACATTTTCTTCAGAATTTGTATGCATTTGGGTGGAAATGGGTGTTTCGGGGGCGGCTATTAATTTTTATGAGCGTAGACGCTAGTTAAGCAATAAGCACTCATTTCTTAGAAATTTACAGAAAATGTTTGGGCAGAATTTATTATAATTCAATTGTAGTGTTGAGTGGAGATTTTAACACAAATTTCGCCACGATGCCTCGTTACCATTAGCGAAATTTTGAAAAGATAAATTTAATTTAACTATGTCTAACGATCCTAATTGTAAGAGGATTTTTTTTTCAAAACATTCGCAGGTACAAGAAGTAAGATGAGCAATGTCACAGCCCAGCATGAAGGAGACGTTTTTCTTTCTTACATATTAAATGACCATGCCTGAATTCCTTTTGTTTGGCGAAAGTGATGTATTGGCGTCTGTAATAAAATTTTAAACAACGCATGAGCGACACTCTTCCATACTAGTTTAAAAATGTAGCTGTATACCCCGAATGATTCATCCTTAATAGAAGGAGCAATTAAAACGAGGCATAGGTGAACCTCTACTCTGTCCCAATACAATCGCAGAAACAATTAAACATTGTCGGGATACCACAAACAATGATTTCGCCGGTTAGCGGAACACCACACTAACGAACACAGTACAAGGAGAAAACTATCCATGCACCCTCATAAACACTAGAGCAAATGTATGCTGCGTATCAGAAAGTTCCTTCTGGTTTTACGTGAGCACCTGCCAAGTATCGCTTAATCCCACGGCACGCTTTTCATGCTCGGATTGGTTAACGATAATCAACGTCCTCGAAACAACGAGTTCCAGTATGCCAATAGAGCATGACATGACATCAACTTACTGGTAGAAGCGAGACCTATCCGTCCAATCTCTGCCGATCTCAGGTCACGGCACCCTAAAATACCACAGCCACTACGATGCTCCCATAAAGGGGCCATCTCAAGTTGAGGTGGATAAACCTTGTTATCCAGGGCTCGTCAACCCCGTAGTACCAAGTTAGCCAATGTCGGGCCGCCCATTTGTTATGGCTTTCGTAAAGCATGATCAACGGACCATGAATACTCCCAGTTTCATATATTCATGCAAGATATACTATTTTAAACGGTACTGGTAACTCTGTTCGGGCCTAGATCTTAATTGCAACGTCTAAAAGAATAGTACTTTGCCTATACAGGTAATACAACCCTTAAGGTTAAGATGTGCCCAATTCAGTCTGGATAGGCTTCGAGATTCACCATTTGGATCTTATAGCTGACCATGCATACTAACCATATAAGCACTACTAACATACATACCTTATTTCCATTTTATATCAACTTATTCAAACTCTCTCTCACTCCTCGCCCCATTATGCCTGACATTTTATTATTCTGACTTACATTAGTACATAACTTCAATTGCATCGTAGGCCAGCTGCCTAGCAACTACTACAGTACCCACACAGCCAAAAATCTCAATTTCAATTTCACTAAGGTAACTTTACCTCGCCTTGAGATGTACCAATTCGCGCCCATAGCACTCAGCTAACTATACCACACTACTGTACGCACTCTCTTGGGAAATGCCAAAGGGTTCTACAAAAACTCTAAAACACCAAAACACTACAACCTCCTTCCATCAGGTATAAATCAAACAAATTCCATCTATCAAGTATGCATGCTTTCCTCTTAGACAGCTTTCACCTTGTTCAGCATTGCGCTTCACAGACTACTTCCCCCCCCCCCCCCCCCGTAGGTATGCTGCGTATCAGTAAGATATCAGCCCACCTATGCATTATCATTCAATAGTAATTGAGAAAACTTAATATGGGGATTTAATCAGTCACAGGTACACAGCCGAATCAATTCAATAAAATTAGTTAAAACTACACATGCAAAAATACAAGAAAAATAACACTCAGTGGAATGTTCACGCTCGTGCTAATATTTCTGCTTAAAACACTACACAAACTCGAATCAATCTTTCACTACAAAATGAACTATAAGACTGATCCTCAGCGTAAAGGATTCAGTTTATGATGTCTACCTACAGTTTTGGGTAAAAAAGAGAGTAACTTAAAAGAAAGACTGAATCCTATTTTGTATGTGTGTGTGTGTTTTTTTTTGTATTCATTTTATTTTTATATTTCTCTGTTTAATAAAAAAATGACTAATCCTACATAATGAAGCTGCAACTAGAGGTGGTATGTACAAATATTGATGAAGATTATTCACGAGATTTATTGATAAAATTAATTCAATTATATTTTTTTCCTATTATTCCTACCACAAACCAAATGTAACTTTTATAGAAAATTCACGTAAAGAATCAACACTATCAATAGTTGAATGTGATGATGAATAACCAAGATTACTTTATTATATTTCTTTTTTAAAGTATTTTTGTAAAAAAAGTCTATTAAATTGATTAAAAAAAAAATAGTTAAAATGGTTTTTATTTGTACCTGCAAATTATAAATGTATTTTAATTGCTGTCAAAGGTTTTTCCCTATTTTTATAATAAATAATTTCCAAATCTTTAAAAAAGAAATAAAATTTAGTTTTAGCTTAATAAACTATATAATACTACTACGAGGATATTTGAATCTCTACTCTCTCCTTTCAATACAAAGTGAGTGAAATAACACAACACTTGAAGTTTTACTTCTGTCGGAGGTCTCCAGAGCCCCTTTCCTTTTTTCCCTAGAAATAATGCTGGTAGAGCAAATGGATGGACACCCACACATAACATTAAAGGTTATTTTGATTTTTGTATCATTTTTACTGTCCGACGAACTGTTATACAAATAGATGAGCAAAACCAATTTAAAAATTAAACTTGTACAGAAATTAGGTACGGGCATTTATCTAGGTTATCGTAAGAATTATTGTTAGACCAATTCTAGCTTTTTTTTTTTGTTCATTATCATAGTTGGACTCTGAAACACTTATTTTCCGTTAATTTCAGTGATATAATATTTTTTAACTTATGTATATTATCAAAGTCGGCCTTTAAAGTTTACGGGACCTTTGAGTATTTTCAATCAGTAATTTTAAGTATTTAATGAATCTTTTTGAATCGTAGTAGATTTTTGCCTGCCATACTCTACATCATTACATTTAGTTAGTGTTTTACGCTGTTCTCCTTTCACTGCCCTAAATAATCCATCGTGTAACAGCTATAGCATCGGGTAGCATCGGGCGACAGGACTAGAAAGGCGCGAGCTTTAATGACATCCATGTTCAAATAGGAACCTTAATTATCTTCCATTAATACTTTTTTACCAACTTTTTTGTTTTCATTTTAAATGGAAAACATTAAAAAAATGAACCAGTTCTAAAAACTTTTACTACCACATCATGTCAATTTACTGCAATTATGGTGCTCTATCGAACTCACCCTTTAACCCAAGTTTACCATTTTTTTTTTTTTTTTTTTTTAGTAATAATTGACGTTATCTAGAGCTACTTATATCAGCCCCCTGAATTTCCAGTTACCCAATTATAATTATAGGATAATTTGAGTGAAAATCTGAACTTTTGTATTGCAGCACTGCGACAGAGTTGGCAAATTTTACCCATTTACGAACTTTATCTTAATCCTTTTATTAATTTTTTGTGTAGACAATTTGAACTTTATGAGATTATACATTCTCGAGGCATACAGATGGACAAATGAACAAACACACAGACGGTCGGTCTCGTCAACTTTATCAACATATACATACATATCTACGAAATGATTTAGTTTTCTGTTGAACAGTAAGAGAAAACTCCCACGATTAGTTCAGAAGGTCGCGAAAAATTAATATCTTCAGTTAAAACGACACGTTTCACTGACTTAGATGTGAAAATTTGTATGTTGGAATTTAGGCATGTTTAAACCGATAAAGTTGTCATCGCATAAATGCCTAATGATAAAAATTTAGTTTCTTTTATTATTTAAATTTAAAATAAACAAACACAATAGAGAGTTGAAATTTACGTAACTTAACCCTTATCCCGTACAAATGGGTCAAAATTGCCCAAAGCTCACTTCAAGTAGGAATATTTAAGCTATAAAAAAATAATTCCCGTCAAAATGTAGTGCATTTTTATTGAAAACATTAAAAAAAAAACTTAAAAAATATTTAATATACAGCCACTATGACAAAAGTAATTCATGTGGTATTAGTGGGGCAATTTTGACGAGTACATTATTTTTAACTTTTAAACATAGGTCTACATGGAAAATGCGGTATTATGGAAATATTACATAAATATCGCAAAAGTACGCATCTGTATGAGAAAAGGGAGTTTTTGACTAATTTAGTGTGGTTAGTGTACAAATAGCCTAATGTTCAATCAATTTCTACTTCTTGGAAAATTATTTCCCGCACACAAGCAAACCATGTGAGGGAGTAAGGAAGAAATTTTTGTATAAATTACAGTATAACTGCATTGTTGATTCATTTCATTTGGTCCATGAAGTTACCACAAAGTAGTAAGTTCACTGTGTGTATAGTTATTTTTTCCAGTGCTATATAGGGTCTGAAGGTATGCCTGAATCTGTACTGATTCCTTCCAATATATGGGTATAAATAAAAATACTTTTTGGATGGTAAAATTGTGTGTTACAGCAATTAAAAATATGCAGCGCAGTAGAGATGGTGAAGAAACCTATTCTGAAAATAATGAGTGCGACTCAGAAGAAGATGAATTGTTATCGGACAGCGCATTGGTATATTTTTTTTTTTTGTTGAGGCACATAACTTGTCCAGAGACGTCCTGCAATCCCCCAGTAAGTTAGTTGTTATACGAGAGTCACTCAAATCTATCAATGCTACCTGACTATACAAAAGGATAGCAATGTCCTTCCCATTGATTTGCATATCAAGGGCTAACTTCGCTGCCATTGATATGGCGAAGACTTCAATTTGGAAGGCAGTGGTGTGTCTTACAAGTGGGTACTCCATCCCAATATCAGGACAGTTGGCATCCGCCCCATCTCCCTCATTGGACAGAGAGCCGTCGGTGAAAATTTTTGGAGTGGATCGGTGAATGCTCGATCGGTACACGAACTAAATATTACTAATGGCGAAAGTTTAATTTCCGATGTACGCCATTTCCAGGGTTACCAATATATAGTCCATATTTGAATTGTTTATTCCATCAGCGATCGAAAAAAATTTTAATTGATATGTGTGTACGTGCACAACGGGGCGAGTTTAGGCTAGGTAGTTGAGCGGGGCGAGGTGAAGATATATCTAGAGATGTAGTGTTCACAGCAAAGCGTTCAGTTTCTCTGTAAGTCACGAAGTGAGAGCATAAATTATGTTATCAGATACTAAGTAGGAAATTTTGTGTTTGTCAAGTAATCCAACTATATTGTATTTCTCACATTTGTAAGTATACTTTCCGCTGTTTTACTTTCCACCCGATAAATACGAACTGTCGGAAATTTGGGGAAGTTCATCATCTATATTAAGATTTACATACTGATCCTCATAGATTCTTCCAGTATATGAGAATGAATAAAGAGCCTTTCAATTATATCAAATAAAAAACCTATAAGAATATGCGCTGCACCTCTCGAAAAACTGAAAAATTTCATCCTCGAGCAAGATACCTCAAGGTGTCTTGCCACATCTCGCGTTACTACATCATTGTTTTTAACACTCTCATAGTACAATGTACAATCATTTTATTTCTTTAAATCTATATATAGCCTACCCTCGCCTCGCCTCGTAGTGCACGTACCCAAATAGAAGGTAAGTTAACATATTTTTTGGAAACATTGCAACAGTATTTTCTCACAAAACTTCTCTCTGCTTGATCAAAAATGTTTAGCGATAATTGCATACCGATCGATCAAACATCAATTCAGGCATATTTTGGTCTGCTGTTACTGGCTAGATTCTACAGATCTCATGTTGAAGCTTTGGGAAGCTTATGGGACGATATGAAAGGTAGACCCATATTTAAAGCAAGAAAGAGACGATTCCAAATATATCTCAAATTTTAGGTTTCGATAAAAGAACTGACAGAAGTGAAGGGCGTGCACGAGACAAACTAGCCCCAATTAGAGCTGTTTGGGATAATGGGAAAAAAACTTGCAAAAGATGTTCAACCCTCATGAAAATGTTAGTGTTGATGAACATTTAGTTACATATACATATACCATGAAAACCTGGAAAATATGGAATGAAAATGTTGGCATTTTGTGATGTTGTTACTGGTAAAGATCGGGATTGCAGCCCTGAGAAAAATCAAGGTCAAAATGTTATACTTGACTTGATAAAGAGCCTTGTAGGAGAACAAAACATGTCTGAAGCAACAGATTCTAGATTTGAGACGATGTTTGATAACATCAATAAAATGACACCTGTGGTATACGTTCCGAAGAAAAACCGGTGTGTCTTACTTCTTAGCATACTGCATCACAAGAGAAAGATCTGTTATGGCGAGGCTGAAAACCTGAAATAATAAAGTTTTATAATGAAACAAAAGGATGGGTTGATACGTTTGATCAAATTAGAAGAACCTATACTTGTAAGCGCAAAGCAAATAGATAGCCTCAATCGGTATTTTACAATATGTTTGATATATGAGTGTATAATGCCTTTGTCATCTGGAAAACAGTAAACGCACAATTGAATTATTCGCAGAATCTATGAAGAACTGGGATGATATCAACTGTAGGAAGAAATATCACGTCGATCGAGAATGATGCAAGGTAGCGGGCCTAAATGCGTTGCTTACGACATCCAAAAGGAAACATCAACAAAAAGGACACCAAGCTGTAAACGATCACGCCGCTTTTCCATTAGTTCAAAATATTCCACAAAATGCAGTAGATGTATTCGTTTTATATGTAAAAATGTAGAAATAATACATATATTAAGCAAATACGAAAATGGAATTATGCCATATATCATGTTTATTTCATATGGCATTGTTATGGTATGCTTAAATAGTCAATAAAAATTTAATATGTTACACTTTTAAGAGATCTTCAAAACGATAAAAATATCCAGTTTCCCTAGGGATTTGACTGTGAGGCTTCTTTCTATCAATCTCGCTTTCCAGGATTATGAGTACCAATTAAATTCACAAGAAACTAATTAAGGTCCAGAATTCCATTATTCTTGTCTTGTGGAATGAACTTAAAATGAAGTCATTAATTGACTCAGGGAGATTGTTACCTAAGGTCCACGGTGCTATTACACTTGAAGGGAATAATCTCTTATTTTTCTATTTTTATTTCCTCTCATTGCCAAAAGGAAGAAAAACCACAAAATTCCCCAAAAAGGTCAGCTAACGTCGGTAATGTCGGTACTTAAGACTAGTCCTTTGTTCGTAATTGAATTTAAATACCCAACAACTGAGGGTGAGGAGGTAAAAGAAGATAAATCACCTTTGGAACTCTTCAGCTCTTCTGATTATGGTTTCTTTGTTTTATGTTTTTGGCAAAACAGAAAATTTCCTTCCTTTCATCAGCCAGAGCAACTCAATTTCAACAAGATAATTTATCAATAAAACCACAAGAAAGGAAATGGAACGGCTAGCCCCAAGAGAATATGCTCACAACAATATTCAGCCATCTTGTTGGGGTTATTTACACATAATCCTGTACAGTCTGTGCTGGAGCTGGATAGCGATATCATCATAACCAGGAAATTTATCTAGACTATTTCTTGTCCTAATTATAACATTAACGAGAGCATAAATTTTATTCTCTGTGGTTTGCAATATACTTTCTTAAATGCTTCTTAATTCCGGTTTACTGCTTCTCAGGAATTCGTTAAGTGAGCAATTTCATTACTTGCGCATCCCAAATTATGGGGTTCAAATTTTCATAAAATAAACACAAAATAAACGATCAGTGGTGGTTTGGTTAGAAAAGAAAAATGGTACGATATTGATTACAGTAACCCTTTCGCATCGGATGAATGATTTCGAAAATAATTTTTATAGAATTTAACAGAGTCTGTGAAGTTTGTATAAATTTTATCGAAACAGTAACATTTTTTACTCGAAAAGTATTTCATTGCTATTGATACAAAAAGAAACGAGTAAAAGATTTTTATAGTTTGAGAATAAGTGTTCCATTAAAAATAGCATTTTTTTTTTTTTTTTGTGAATTAAATAAATAATTTTCTTCCTTGCACTTTAAATAAATAAAATAATAAAAACTGATCCACCTGCACCTGTTGTAAATTTACGTAATTTTGCTTTTAGTGCAGTTTACATACCCCAACGACTAGGCAAAATTTGAATATTTGAAAAAAAAAGAGTATTTTTTATTGTAATGCACAAATTCTTTATTAAATATTTTTAGAATCTAAATATTTCGACAAAGGGACAAATAAGTAGGTACATTCATTTTACAAAGATTCTAATTAATGAACGAAAATTAAAATGTCCCGACATCAAAACCCAGATCAGTTAGTTTCTTATTCTTTTGTATTTAATTAGATTTACCATGTCGAAAAGTTAAAATAAAAGTCAGAATAAAAATCAGTGCAAAAACTAATCGCTCAACGTTACAACTGTTTTATTAGTTTTACTAGAATATGTGTTCACGTGTAAGAACTGCGAGAATAGTTTAACATCTAATGGAATTCGACATTTTTTTCGACAAACTATATGTTCAGTCCACCGATGTAAAACTCCACCCATGATACTCCCTAAATCGTTCCTTCGCTGAAATAATAACGCTGGCAAGATTTATAACATGTTTGTCATCTTCACTAAGTGCAATTTTAGCTGGAAGCTAATACCCTGGACACACAGCACGATCTAATGAATCATTAGTACTAACTATGGGTCATTATGTTAATATAAACCTGGAGCTCCGCTGTGCATCTGCCGATTTGAAAAATAAGAAGAAGAACTGCAAATCATAAACTTATATGTATAAAGTTTTTCTTATTTGAAAAAAAAAAAATCGTTAAATTGAAAAATAAAATAAATAAAAACAAAGTTTATCGCGTAAATTCGATCCATATCGTTTCTTTAATGTCATTCGTATATCAAAACCAGTTTGACACTACACTTAATTAAAGAAATGGCTGTGTATCTGCAGTTTATAATGAATCATTATAGACTAATGAGCCGTTAGTTATTTCTTCATTAAGACCGCTGTGTCTAGGGTATACATAGACATACATAGACACAATCTTCTCTTTAATGCTAGGTTATATTATAACCTTATAACCTTTCAAGACTGTAATCCGTCACAACTTGTTTTAGCTAAAATTATGAAAACAAAAAAATGCCCCCATCAGAGGGGCAAATATCCAACATTTTCTATCATGTTCGACTACAATGATTAGCTAATGAAGGGAAATTTTCAGTTTTATTTTAAACTTAATTCTGTATGTAATTCTCAATTAAGAAAATATTTTAAGTGTTCACGTTTTTAAACTTTTTGGATAAGCGGAAAAAAACATTTTTCTGAGTGAAGATATTATCAATCTTGATCTATTATTACGTAGTCAGAAAAACCAAGGTAAGCAAAGGTACTGTGAGATTCTTAATTTTTCTTGAGGACCGGCAGTTTTCGCATCATGAAAAAATTAATAAGTACAGGGTGGGCCAAAAGTCACCATGGGGTTTAAAAATTAAATTGGTAACATATTTTAGGATGAAAAAAAGGAGGGGTAAGGTTTGGTGGGGAAACATGCTTACCTATGAAGAACAGACAGTTGGCTATCATGTAAAAAAGGAATGAAGAGAAACGGTCAACAGGGTGTGGAGCAATGTACAAACGAAAAAGTTAGTTATTTTTAAACCCCATGGTGACGTTTGGCCCACCCTGTACTAGAATAGGTAAGTAAAGTAGCAAAATAGTAAATATCCTCTCAGAATACAAAACCCATTGTTTCGCTTTATTATAAATTTAGTCGCTATAGCCAGAATAAGGCCATCACTTTCTCATCTCAGGTTGGAAGGCGAATTATCAATCATATCCGTCAGGTGTCTATGCAAGTACTAATCTAATTACCTGAATAATGCTTGGTAAATATGAACCATTCTTACATACTTTAAAATATAGATTACTCTATAGGATTTTTTTACCGGGTTAAACTTATATTTGTTCAAGAAGGAACTTTTTTTTGGATTCTCCGGTATATAGCAAAAGCTAAAAAATGTTTTTAATTTGTTATTTCATCACACAACACATTATATTTTTGGTGACAAGTTTCAAGTCTTGGTTTTGCCTCATGAACAGGTCCCAAATAGCGAAATTGAGTGACTTGTAAAACAAATGAAAAAATAGAATAATGGGTTGTGTGATGAAATAACAAATTAAAAATATTTTTTTTAGCTCTAAAAAAAGTTCCTTCTTGAACTTACATACTTTGTAAGAACATATTTCAATGGAAATTTGTTTCAATACGTCCACATTAAAACTGTATACGTGGAGGTTTTCTGGTAGTCAATATCGAATATTTGTATTTTTATTTTATGGAATATAATGGAAAAATTCTGTATTCTTCAGAGTGCTTGTTGTTGTTTTTATATATATAGATAGATACATGTTCTACTATTTTAAATAAACACGATGTATTCCTAAAATCTGAGAACTTAGTTTGCGGTATTAACGTCATTTTTCGAAGGGCACTGTTTAAAGACATTAACAGAGAGAGTGATTATTACAGCAATGTATAATAGTGAAGTATATACGCTTAAAATTGTCTCAAATTTGTGCACACAACGATTTTAAAGTTACATAAAAAAACCAATTAAATAAATTATTAACGCGACAATTGCGATACATTCAAGGTGGTATGGAAACTTGTATATATTTTAAACATTAATTTTTTTTTGTTTTTTATTTTTATTTTATAGGTGTAATGCATTTAACCTTCTAACTATTTGATTTTTTTTTTTTAATTAATAAGAAGCACTTTCGTGTTAAAAATAAATATTAAAGCACACAATTTTTGTTATTAACTTGAAATATTACTATGAATTATCTAACTTCCTTTTACGTATAACAATTTCCCTTCTGGAAATATTTTTCTTAATTTGTGGAAGCATAAATTGCTCGCCACATAAAAAGCGTATTTTATGCTGGCTTCAAAAAGTATGATCGTCGCGGCTGTCAAGTGTGACGTCCAACGAATCGATTCTAAAAACGGGAAAAATAAAGTGATAATATTTATCTAAATTTATTCCACTGGATACATTGAAAATGGTGCAATAAGTAAAATACGAGTTTCTTACCATAAATATACATTGAATTTGTTAGTTTAAAGCTCATTTCAGGGAAATTAGTTCGGATCAAAATAAAGTGCCATGAATGTTTTATTGATAAAAAAAATGCAAAATAAGACTGAAATACCCATAATTTGTACTCTTTGTTGATATTTAAGGAAGATATGTCTGCAAGCCAAGCTCTCTTTGCCGAAGAGTCTTCGAAAATTTGCGTACTCGTTTAGAAGATTGCCAAAGCAGACATTTAAATGATATTATTTTCAAAACATTATTTCCCGCGTATTAGTAATCACATAAAGAAGTAAGTTTTATAATAATTCATATAGTTTATTTTTTATAATATTTTTCAATGTTAATAAATTCATGGCCCACCCTATATTATACTATATAAAAAAATGCATGTCGATATAATCATTGGAGGTATAAAAATGCATAAACTAAGCATACTGTAGTCAGAGGCGAATCACTTAAATTTCATTGAGAAATTTTAGTGCAATTTCTTCCTGGGTCCCGATGAAAAATTCAAATTTAGATCCTTGACGGGGGTCCGAGCGATCTGCCATCTAGGATTAAAGGTGCCAAAAATTGATTTTTTTCATCGTACGACAAAAATGTAAAAATATAAATTTGAAGAACACTAAATTCCCTATATGGAGTTACAGGATCATTAAGAAAATTCGGTAGTGTTTCACAAAATACCCTGTATTTTCAAAAGTACAGAGTGTACGGCCACTTACAGAACTCGTTGTATGCAGAACTTCATGACCTTTCCAATGACTGCTCGACCAGCCCCACACTTCGCTCCCCTCAAGAGTTATGGTGGGCTGAACTATATATAATTTGTTTCCTTAGTTATTGAAAACAAGTTATTTTAAACAAATATCGTTAGTTTCTGTATGACCTGAATAACTTATGAGCTAATAACTATTTAACGGCTAGATTGAGCAGATAGGTGTAATGGGTCAAATTAAAGAGGAGAGACCACAATTTACAGTTTTTATAAATAAAATTATGTTAACTACCTTTTTTTAAAAATAATAGCTGTATTTTATCACACATCAGACTTACAAAAAAAAGTGTTTTTACGCAACATGTTAGGGAATTTAGTATTCTTCAAATTTACATTTTTGTCGTAGGATACAACCGTTTAGCAATTATTTTGAAAAAAAAAACTATTTTTGGTACCTTTAATCCAAGATGGTGGACAGCGCGGACCCGGGTCTAAATTTGAATTTTTCATCGGGGCCCGAAACTGAATAACATATATAAAAGCACAACTACCCCACCTTTTGTAGGGCAAAGAGCTTATTTAGTCCTTATTGGCTGGACTATGATGAAAGGTAGAAGTATTTTCAGTAACGCATTAATTTTCAGTAAAACATTTTGCTTTTCTAGAAAAATTTGTAAATTTAATATCTTTTTGCACATCTTTTGCTCAGAAAATTGTTAACAACTCTGCAACTGTTTAAGTTATAGCTTGAGTGGACTGAGGAAGAGAGTATAAAAAATATTTATTGTCACACAGTATATGCAAGCAAAGTTTTGCACTATAAATATTGGATAATTTATTGAAATAACTTCCAACGCATATATCGAAAAAATTCCAAAATAACTTTCAAATCATACGATAATCAAAAACTTGTCCAAATAAATACTGTGTAATATTTGTAACTATAAAGTCGTCTAAATTACTTTTCAATGATATTTATAACAAAAAAATTATTTCTTTCCTAGTATAATATTGCACTCTTGCAAGATATTGTTGGGTTTCTTGCGGTATATTAAAATTTCTTTTCATTTCTTTAAAAATCACGTAGCTGTAGTAAAATGATTATTTTCTGGTAGTAGTCTCAAAGTTGTGTCAGCTTTGCATTTATAAAAGTAGAATATTTCTGATTTCACGACATCAACATGGTTATTGTAACTTGTAACTTATTTCCTTTTAGTTGGATCAAGGAAAATACCTTCGGTTGCTGAAATTCTTTATTGTCACCCCACTTACCTAACAACCGTAGAAAGAAAGCTACATCATAGTACCTACGCCTTAGGTTTTTGTTGAACTACAAAAAATAAAAAAATAAAAAAAAAATAAAAATAAAAGAACTAATCCAAACTTATTTTTATTAATTGTTGGACTTTTTAAATTGTACCAACATAATTACATAAGATATGGCATTGTGTAAAAAATATGTCATCAGGTTTCTGTTTAGTTTAAGAGAACCGAAAATACGTATATTGGATACATCTAAGTATAATCTGCAGCAAAAAGTGTCCACCTATATAATAGAAATTGTAATAAAATTATTCGAGCTAAATTTAATCACAACAATTACTTACGCTTTTCATGATTCGAGTGTCGTTACAATTTCCAATCGAACCCAAAATTTCAGATTGAAAATTCGAGTTCTGCACAGCGAATTCAGCAACTAACAACACTAGCGTAATATTCAAGAAATCCCCAAAACTGAATGCAAATCCAAGAAAATTTAACCGATCGCTGTTGACGGTGTAATGAAAGAAAAATACCAGGACGGTAGTTCCCAAGCCGCTGAGTAATTGGATACACAAGCTAAACTGGAAGATATCAACCAATCCGGAAAGTGTTTGGCAAATACTCAAATATATTTTAGCAATTTCATCAATTTTATCACTATAGACGCAATGTTTGTGCATCAGACTATTCCTACCAGCAGCTGTTTGATTCAACAGCAATACTTCAAAGCAAATATCACTCAGATGAGTTCTTAGCAATTTTAATTGTGTTGCAGTTATAATGAGTCCAACGAAAAAAATGTGAATTGCGAAAAATCTAGCGTTTATCATATAAATAGAAGCTGCATATGCAAAATATGTTGCCACCGTAAAATATTTCCTCAATGCAATTAACATCGGAATATCCGCGAAAAATAGAGAGAAACACAGAAAGAGTCTCATCACTAAAAACACAACAAACTTCACTTCAATGAATTTGTCACTTTTAACAAGATTTTGAATTTTCCTAGAGTTGTGAACAATATTACAAATCAGATTAAGGATTGTCGTTCTTTTCAAAAGTAATCCAATTGAAGCTACTACTGCTGCGAAGGCGATACAAATATAGTGCGCAATAAAAAGCAAAACAAGTAGGTTGTCATTAAAGATTCGTTCGAATAAACATCTGAAGGCAAGAACTGTTGGCGCTGCTGCCGAAATAATCAGAACACTAACTAAAATGCAAAATAACGTCGCATTTTTAGACGATTGGATTTTCAATTTCTGTTTGGATAAAATACAAAATGGCACGAGTCCTAAGCATTTTGAACAGTAATACACGAACCAAATTAAAGCATAGAAAAAGCAGTCAACACGATTCATTTCGACGTGATACACTACAGCGCTAATACAAAAATAGTATTAGGTACGAGCAACAGAATAATTCCTGGGCCACATAATAATAACAGTTCCGCAATTAAGTTAATTAATTTTTTGTTTTTACTGCACTCAAGCCTAGGATTCTGTGACCTTGAATTTAATCGATAACAGTTATTGAATGGAAAGTAATTTTATTTGTTTTGGGTCATACTCTTATGTGAAAATAACAAAACCAATAGGTAGTTTTCATGATAACGAGCATTTTTATAAATTACTGTAACTGATGAAATTGATAACAATACGACTTTCGTGATTGTGAGGTCTTTATAGTATTGCTCTAAATAAATTACTGGGATTCAGATATGACGAACTTGAAATCGAGGAAACATGCCACAATAATGAATAATTAATTAGGTGCTGGCATTGAAATAAGTACTCTTTTTGGTCTCGTGATAATCTATTTAAATCCAATAGAATCAGTAGCGAATCTATTGTTAAATAAGGGGGAGAGGGAGGGGGCACTTCAGTTACGAATCAAGTCAAACAGTATATTTTGATTTGAAAATTAATTAACTAAGCCACACACATACCAACTCACATATAAGTTTCTTATCCAGTTGGTTGCCTAATATGGGTTGTATTAGATGGCGTTACATCTGAATTTCCTCCTATAAATGCCGCTGTACCCCAGGGTTCCGCTATCTCTCCGTCTCTCATCTTAATTTTCATTAATGATCTCTTTTCTCTTACTTTCAATCCCATCCATAGTTTCGCTGATGACATTACCCTTGATTTCGCTTACTCCTTGGTACTCTTGCGGACTCCATAGGTAACGGTGTATGTGTTAAACGAGATCATTGAATAACGATCTTAAAAGTATTCTTGCTTGGGGCAGGGTCAATCGCGTCGATGTCAATGCCATTAAGAACTAAAGCTGTATCATCTCTTTAAAACTGGATAATAACTTAACCATTCCCATTCCTTTTGATGGAGCGTTAATTTCAAACTCACCATCACTAAGCATTCCTTTTACCCTTCAAATTACTTTGGGTTGTACAGTAAAATTCCGTGATGCTTATTTACCCCGAACTGTGTGAATGTGGAACAGTCTACCATCCTCTGTCTTTCCTCCGGCATACAATCTGCTAAAATTTAAAAGCGACACATATCATCACCCGCCATTTTCTTAATGTACCTAAATCCTTAACCTGTCTCATTCCTGTTATGCTGTGCTTTACAACATAGGGATCCCCTGAGGTTGGCTTAGTAATTAAACAAAAAATTGTTCTCCCAATGCCGCGGTGAATCTGCAGCGGTAAGTTAACGGCAACGCCCAGTATATTAAGGAGTGGTCCAGAAAAAATTGACCCGTTAAGTTATTTTTATACCTGCAAAATTACAATAATCCAGGTCTGGATTTTTTTGTTAAAATATTCCATAAATACTGAACTCTGAGTTTATATGAAGCATTCGTGTATTGGAAGTGAAATAGTGAAAATGTCTCGAAGCGAACAAGACGTGCGTGAAATGATTTTGTCCAAATATTTGGAAAATCCCACAATTTCTGTGTTAAAAATTTCAAAAGACCTGAATACAAGTTATTCCACCGTAAAAAGGACAATAGCCAAGTATAGGCGAGGATTGTCAATAGAAAGGATACGTGGGTCAGGTAGAAAACCAGGGCCATCGCGTCCAGACGTCATTAATCAGATGAAGGGTACTTTTTCTCGGAAACCGCGAACTTCGGGAAGTCTACAGTGCACAGATATAAAAAAGACTGTGGATTAAGGAGCTATAAGGTTCAAAAAGTGCCGCTGAGGAAGGAAGAAGAAGAGAAAACAGCAAGAAGAAGAGCGAGAAAACTTTATGAGAACTACCTGACGAAATACGATTGTATCGTTATGGATGATGAAACCTATTACAAAGCTGACTTTTCGCAGATACCAGGTGACGAATATTTTACTGCAAAAAGTCGGAGCGGAGTATCCAGAAAATTTTCAACAAAAGGAATGACAAAATTTCCCAAGAAGTACATGATTGGCAGGCGATTTGTTCTTGCGGTTTACGAAGCAGTGAATTTATCATAAACTCAGATATGTACATCAAAGAGTGCCTTCAAAAAAGACTACAACCTTTTATTCAACAGCATCAAGGGTCTGTTATTTTCTGGCCAGATTTGGCCACCAGTCATTACGCAAAAGCAACGATGGAATGGTACAGAACCAATGAGGTCAATATCGTGCCAAGGGAAGAAAATCCAGCAAACTGCCCCCAACTTCGTCCAGTAGAGAGGTACTGGGCATTAATGAAAAAGAAGCTTAGAACAACAAAGAAATTTGCCAAAAATGATGTTGATTTCAGAAATAAATGGAGAAGAGCATATAGAAATGTTACTGATATAACTATTCTAAATCTAATGCGTGGCTTGAATAACAAAGTTAAAGCATTCTTCCAAAACAAATTATGTATTAGAAATAACTTTTGTATTTTAAAGTTTAAGTTGTAAGAAACAAAATATAGAAATTTTATAAAAAAATTGCCATTAGTGTTTTTACTGCAAACAAAAATAAATGGGTCAATTTTTTTTGGACCACTCCTTAGGTCTGAGAAGAGTGCCCATATTAAATTAAAATAACAATAAATGACGAGTGAAAGCTCTTTCATTAATATAACAGCACTGATTTTTTCCTTAACGTATTTTATTTTTTATACAAAATTTATATTACTCAACCGCCCATTGTAACAATTCATTCTTAAAAAGCATCGCTTGTGCCTAAAGCGGCTTAACTGGATGACCATCAGAAGGCTAAAAGCTGACAAAACCAAATTTGGGTCCTTCCTTTGTAAAGCGGTCCATAATATCGTTGTCCTGACTACCACCATACTGTGCAGCCTAATCAGCGTGATCGTATCGTTTACAGCTAGCTACTATAGACCGAAAGGTGTAAAAATGTAATGCTGTAAGTGCCGACTGGCTGTCTGGTACGTTGTAACTGCACGCAATTTTGTGTTGATAATTTCGTGATGGTCGGTGATTTCTTATACATCTCTGCTTTGAAAATAATAAGTGGAGTCTTCGATGCTCCTTAAAGCGTCAATAAATATTAAATCCTATGGAATGGTCCTTCAAAGTTGTATAATTTCGACATACATTTCAGCAGGGTTACCAGATATGGGTCAAGAATTTGGTTGTAACTATCTTTTATATTCTTTGTTTTTACTATCTTTTTAAACTTACTATCGAAATCCAATCACCCGTCCAAAGCTTATATCCAACTCCGTTTTCTTTTTTAGAGCACCCAAACCCAGAACGAATCGACGATTCCTGTGAATTAAGAACACATGACGCTCTTAAGTGAATGCATACTTGATGATTTTGTGACGAGAGGTCAATACACTGGATTAATTGCAAATTTATGCAAGTTAACCCAGGTCGAGAATTTCGCAATTATCTTCCGTAAATAATTTGTGCTTAAGGGCAAAGCTTACATATATAGTATTTAATTTGATTACACCTGGTTTAATGGGATTTGTATCGGCAAAAAGAAGAATATTATCTAAAATATAAACCATGTAAACATGCAAGCATGTCTTGGAGTAAACGTAGCTCAGATGGAGTGTTCATTTTAAGAAAAGACAGATACACATAATTATTAGCTTATGTATGTTACAAGAACATCAAACTCAATAATGCAATGCACTTACCAGATGCAAACACCATGTTACTTACCACAATTCTTAAAGCCGACAACAGGCAGTGCAACTGTACTGTAGTAATTTTTATAAAAAAGTAACTAACTGTGGTTGGAAAAATATTATTTCGAATTCAATAAGTCATACCATCAATTCCCTCTCAAAATGTTCAAATTAAGTATAACATTTGCTGCTACTTAACTACTTACTTCCAGATCCGATTATGTATCAGGAATCAGGACCTCGACTGGGGATGATAAGGATTCTGAATTTATACCTTGTGCTACAGGATAAGCGAAATGAATGCCCTCAGAATCTAATCAGGATTAGTTTAATACACAGCTTTGATCCACTTCTGGTCAGTAAGAAAATAATGTTTTTATTATCATCTTGAAATCGAATTTCTCTGTAGAATCATTTTTATAGATTTATTTGGTAGGAGCACATTAAACAAAACAGGTAACAAATATACATGAGTATGAAGACAAGGTTTCTTTTATGCTTTTCGGCTTTGATTTAAGAGCAAACGAAACATAAATTTAAATTTAATTCGTTCTAGGAGACTCGGTCTAATAATTTTTGCCGAAGTTGTAAAGCTTTCGAGGAAATCGAATCAGTTCGACATGTGTTCTGCCACTTACTAGCTACTTTTTCTTGAAGTTGGGTGAGCTACAAGATACAGAGTTTAGATGCATCTTGAGTTTCTTTAGAATGTCAAGGTGGATCTAAGAATGTTCTTTGAAGGATAAATTCCCATTAATCTATGAGACACAATGGATCCGATAAAGGTCTAAATATTCTAACCAAATTCGTTAAAATATGTATGGCGAACAATACAACAAACACGTATACGTTGAAATCTCTAAAATATAAAACTTTAAGACCTACCTCCATTGAAAAAATTCCAGAAATGAATATCAATTTCCCGCACAACTCTGTGCTACTTAGATCATTCCCCAGACCTTCGTGTGGGATGTTCTGCTTAAACTTCCTGGAAAAGTCAGGTGCTGTGATACACGTAAGCTCAACATTAATTCCAGTTAGTTGTATAATGAACGAAGAGGTGGGTGACTGGCTGCCGGGGAAATAAATTTAAATTATGTAATGCTGCCTTTAATTTGATTTTGCCTAGGATAGCGCACGAGAATTGTTGTATCATCCCACAAGTAAGGTCGATGCTGCAATCTATCAGAGTACGTGACGTTTATCAGCGTACGTGCTGAGTCGAGCAAGTATGGTGTATGTGTACATAGATAAAAACTTATGTAGCTACATATATACTTATGTATATCTTTGCCTCAAGTATAGCTGTATGTCGTTGTTTAAACGAATCCTATTTATTTTTAATACGAAAAACATTTTTGTTGGTCGCATTATTCCATTCCAGTCCTTAATTATT
The DNA here is from genome assembly GCA_963924295.1 of Dioctria rufipes. Classification (NCBI taxonomy): domain Eukaryota; kingdom Metazoa; phylum Arthropoda; class Insecta; order Diptera; family Asilidae; genus Dioctria; species Dioctria rufipes. The sequence goes on along the minus strand of OZ002741.1, from coordinate 246,706,476 downwards.
CAGACGTAATGTCAGTAAGCGTATCTTGAAATTCTGGGCAAAAAGGCAATCATATTCGGGGCCATTAAGCCGGGGCAAGCATTATAAGTACATTGTTCGAGAGGCTACTGCAGGTTTCAAGATTCTACGTTTGTTGCAGTTTGTTAACACGCCATAAATTTTGTTGGCGCATATAACATGAGAGCTTCCTGCTGAGACGTGTTGAGCTTCCTTCTCTTGGCTGTTCATTGTTTCCACAAACAAAGCTACGACAGCAGAATGAGGTTATAGTATAATGCTTCTTGGTCGTTCTGGTAATCCTGGAGGTCCCCTCGTGTTAATTTCATCTCTGCATGTAGGTATCAAACTAAGTTTTAAGTGTTAATTGAGGAAGCCATCATTTCAGTTGATGTCCTTGTTGCTTAGTGGGTGGGCACGGAATATTTTGGTCTACCCACATTTAAAAGGCTTTTTGTCGAGATCCTTTAAAATTTGTTGAAGAACTTTTGTTATTTTGGTTATTGCAGGTAAATTATATGTATACGTTTGGATCTAGTTAATAAAAGCTAATTAGAATTCACCAAAATTTATATTTGACGTGAACTTTTAACTCTTGTTATAGCACTCGATGCTCTGGTTAGATACGTAGAATGTTACTCATTGATATTCAAATTTTTAATTAAGTTAATTGGAATTTTCAAATGGGTACATCATTTGGATTTTTTTTTGTTCAATTCTTTTGTACTCTTTCCTCTCGCTACATCTCCTCACCCTCAAATGTATTAGCAAGTTAGAAGACTGATGAAGGGTATTTATTATAGTTAAGTACTCGAGGTAAACTCCAGGTATTCATCTAAGATGGTTTGGTATTAAGAAAGAATAAAATACACAAACATGTGCTGTTAATTTAATTTCAGGCTCATTGATAGCTTTACGTAAAACTCAAAAACATTATATTGAAATTGGCAAGCACTAGCACCAAATAATAGTAATTATCTAGAAATGATAGTAGACTCAAAACTAAAGTGAAAAGCAATAGTACTGGAAGTTATCAAAACAATATTCATTGCATCTTATAACTGCAAGAAAACTTATGACAATTTTTTTGTCGTGCATTGGAATCACTTTTATTGTTAAGCTTACCTTGTGGAAAATTTGTCTGGTCCAGTCTTCTAGAAAGAGCGGCTCATTAGAACTCAGAAATCCACTTGTGCGGGTATCACAGGAGTTATTTTCACAACAACAACAATAGAAATGTGGACTATGCTCCGCTTTTCGCCCCTTGATATCCATGGTTCATATATATATATATTGATGAGACTAAAGGAGTAAAGCTGATGGGTCACATCAAGATTCTAATAATGTATCGTGCAGACTGTATATACCAATGTACTGTGCAAAAAAAATTGCTCACTCAGATTTTGTCGGAATTTTCATGACTAAGCCCAAATGTGTCACTTGTAGTGCTCGATGCGAAATATAATGGTACTTCCAGCATTCCTAAAGGATTTAAAACCGCTCTTAAGTAAAAAAAAAGTTACCTGAATAAATGGGCTGATGTTTCAAAGTTGCGGTGAAGCTTTGTGTTTCAAAAGGGTTTAGAAAGTTGAAGAAATTAAATACTTTCATTAGCATTATGCACTTTTTAATTTTTTTTCTTCTTTAATGAATCAATAAATTAACGAATGAAATAAATCAGTACTTTGTCGGCCCTCCCTTGTCCTTTATCACAGCCTTACATCTATTAGGCATGGATTCTGCTAAATTTCGCAATGTACTGGCTGGTATGGACTTCCAAGTATCCCTGATTAGACGTTTCAATGCTGTAATTGTCTCTGGTCGATTCCCTGCCACCTTAAGTTTCAATATAGCCAAGATATTTTCGATTGGATTCAGATCAGGGCTATATGGAGGCCATCTTAACAACTCGCTGTTATTCTTTTGCAGGTATGTCTTCACCTGTAAATTGAAAAATAAGCAAAAATTATTATCCATTTAAAACTTGTTGCTCCTTGCTAATAAGTTAACTAAAAATATTAATTTAACCAAATTCCTACAATGTTACCTACCGTTCTAGCAGTGTGGCATGGAGAATTGTCATGCTGGAAGACAAAGTCACATATGTTTCTAAACAACTCCATAACTGTAGGCTCAAGATGATTCCGTAGAACATCTAAATACACAGTCGCTATGACTGTTCGGGCAATAAAGCACAGCCGACCCATTTCATCTCCAGACAAGCAACCTCACATCATTACCTTTTTGCATTTTTCTAGACAAATTCTGCATGCATTCTTCACGCAGTATTTCTCCACACCTTCTCTGAACAAACAGTCTGCCATCTCCAACATGCAGCTTGAACTTTGATTCATCGGAGAAGATTACTTTGTCCCACATCTCTTGGATTCACAAAACAAGTTCTTTAGCCCAAAGTAGACGCGTTCGCCTCATCTGTTGGGTCAAAAGTGGCTTCCTCATAGAGCGACGGGCTGGAATTTTGGGCTCTTTTAATCTCTGCCTTACAGCGGTTGTAGAAATTATTATTCCACGTGCCGAAGAAAATGGGCCGGTATTCTAAAACTCCTCGGTTTAATTGGCGTAGCCAGTCCAACCCTGCATGGTCCTAATTTCTACAACTGAAAAACAAAAATGGTGGCAAGACAAAAGGGTTCTCTTCTCAAATTAGCTTAAACCTATTAAAAATAGGCATAGCTCACTTTAGCCATAACACCGGGAATTATTAATCAAGCATTGATGTTCACTGAATATCTAAAATGTGTTCTAATTATCAAGAATTTGCGAACGTATAATCAAAAATGTTGCTTAAACATGGTCTTCGGAAATAACAAGTTAATTTCTGTTAAATTTTACAAAAATATTACTTAAATATTCTTATAAAAATAATAAAAATTTTCGTTTATTTTAAAGTATATAAATCAACTTTATTTTTAACGGATGTGCGGATACCCGTGAATCAATGAATTTTAATTTCTAAGTAGGGTTGCCAATTTCAGTGTGCAAAACAATTTCAATTACGACGAATCCGGATATCTCGATCATACAGGATTTCTGCCCTTTCAGTTATGAAAATTATAATTTTTTCTTTAATACCTATGGGGGAAGTTGCCCTAAATTCACATACTAGAATAAAATGACACAGTGATCTTATTTCCAATTTCAAATAAAGTGTAATCTTGTGGAGCACGCCACTGACTACACACCGAGCAAACAGTAAAGATGCGAAAGATCTAGTCAGTTTGGGCGGTTTCTGTGAAAGTTTTACTTAAAAGATTTTTTAAAATAAAAGAATTTTGTTTTTAGAAAAAACCAAAGGGATTTTTAAAAAACGTGTTACTGTAATGAAAACTTAAGTTATTACAAAAGATGTCAAACTAGATTTAAGGATAAAATGACATGCCATGCTATGTCATTTTACCCTATTGCTCCACTATACATGTTATATTCAGTTATCAACTGAAATGCCATTTGTTCATTTTCAGATAAATGATGATGTACGAATATAAACTTCATCCGTTCCAGAAGGTTTTGAAAGACCAGACGTATCATCACTTTGTTGTTGCTCACAGCAATGTCAGCGCAAAGAAAATATGAAGGCTCTAAGACAAAGCAATTCATATCTTTACGAGCTGAAGATTAAAGTTTTGGAAAAACGGTCAAAATCCGAGCGAGAATCCACCGCCTCTATTGTAATGATCTTTATAGTATATCTAAACCAGGGAAACGATGGATATCGAGGAATAGAGCATAGCTCAAGGGAGCTCATTTGCTATGTATGCAAATAAGTATTAAACATGCAGTGCACAATGTCATTTTACCTACATTCACTCGAATAAAATGACACACTAAAGGTTTTCTTATAGTTCGAAGAAAATGCACTAAAACTAATTTATTTCACGTCCATTTCCAATAATTATACATTGTTTTTGTTATAGAGTTGTAGAAAATAAATGAGTAATCCCTACATACACCCTTACAATTCCAACAATAATTGCGTATTAATCTATCGTCGTCTACTAGATATTCTATTGACATCAGCAGATTAATTATCTGCAAACATTTTAATGAACTGGGTGATCCTTTAAAAATTGCATTACTTGTTTTCTCTCGAAATATAAATAATTTGGTTTTTATTCACACCTTAAAAATATTCTCGCAACCTATCGCCAGCCGACTGTTACAATCGAATACCTCCTCTTTTCTTACTCTACCTTTACAAACATCTAGCCATCATAAAACAATGCGTATGCTTACACTCTAGTAAAACTTTAACCGTAATTAATCCTAATAGGTCCATCGAGGTTTGGTACATAATTATATGTCGCTTTTTTGAAGTTCAATGTTTTCTGAAATACTATTTAGAGTCTCCGGTTGCTTTGCATTGCAACTGTTTACAACAAACAACAGCAAAGTCGTCGGGTTTCTTTGTATGCAATAGTTTCTGCCGATTTCAATTATGTCAAAATTCAGTCTCAACTCACGCTCTGACTTTCGCTACACACACTCATGCAAAATCATACGACTTGTTACATAAAGTTAAAACATAAAGTTTTGTATAGTAATCCCACCAAGGAATTACCTGACTTGTCTTAATTTTGTACTTATACCTACAATTGAGGAGTGTCTTCTCAAAAGGGGATATTTACAATTTTCATTTTTTTTTTAAGTTAAGTATGAGATTATATTCTCTACTCTGAAATTCAAGATTTCGTCACTGTAAACCGAAACAAAACGCGATAAACTCATAGGAAATCTTACTTGAAAATACTTGTTCCGATCAAAACGGGATATTTACATTAAAAAATATGACATTATTACAGTTATTTTGGTTTCATTTGAAAAAGGGATATTTACAGTACGATTTCAATAGTCGAAATAAATTTTTAAGGGAGAAGTTTCTGTTTTATATTTTTGAGTAAAAATAGAAGTAAGAATTAAAAAATAAAAACTGATAAGAATACTCAAAATATGCTTTAATAATTTTATTCTAGTATAATGTGCAAATCAAAAGAGGATATTTACAAAAACTTACAACACAAAAAGGGATATTTGCAAAATGGTACAGAACAAAAGGGGATACTATAAAGATTTTTATTCAAAAGGGGATATTTCCAAACTTTGCAAGCCAATATTACCGGAAGTAATAGTCAAATTTTTTTCAAAATAATATATTCTAGATAACTTATCATATCCTTTCCATATATTAATCCTATTATTCTGTAAAGCTGTTTGTATTGCTACAGTCAGTTTTTTCGATTTTATGTCTAAACAATTAGGACGTAAATATCCCCTTTTGAAAAGACACTCCTCAATTCTTTTAGAAGGCCATGTGTAAAATTTCAGCACTCTAAACGCGTTTTCGAGTTATCGTGAGGTCGGACGAACGGACAAACAGACGAAAATCTAAAAATCAAAATGACTTTTAGTGTTACGCCTGGCTGTCCAATCTATTTCACTCTACCAGGATATTTTCTATGCTTTAAAACTGGAGAAAACTAAGAATACCCTATGAGAGGGGGGAAATTTGAATGTTGAACCGCCAAAAAATATACCACAACTAAAATTTGGAATTAAAATCAGTTTTGGCATTTTTTTAATAAAAAAAAAATTATTTACAATAATGCCATGGAGACCAAAATAAATACGACAATTTTTTTGTTTTTTATTTTTGAATGAATCGTATTATTTTTGTGTGGAATAATAAAAAATATATTAATAAAAGTTTTAAAATAAATAACTTCTGTAAATAAACTGCACTAAAAATTACAGTCAGACAATTGTGATAGTTATGGATGCCTTAATCTGAGTTGTAGCATTTCTTATTTTGCAATGAAATTTTTCTTGTGTATATCACTGAGAAAGAAAAACATTATTTTTTACTCTTTAGTGGATTTTATTTACAACAGTTATTTATTTAAAAGTTTTTTTAATATATTTTATTATCTAATTTTTAGTCATAACTTCCATACACTTTCCACTCTCAACTCTTCACTCTCCACTCCCTACCCTTCGCCCTACACTTTAGTCTCTCCACTCCCCACTCCCGACACTCCAGTAGTAGATAATTTTTTTTGAAAATATATGCTATTTAATACCACTCAGCAAGAGCTTCAATTTGGTATCAAACACTGTCCAAATTGGACAACCCCACGGGGAATAGTTATCGCAAATCCCTCAAAACCATATAAAACATTTACCCCTATCGAAAGCTGCGCATTTACTTATTCTAAATCAAAAAACCTAATGTAGAGGGTTCTTGAGTAGATAAAAGTTATTTGTTAAAATATGTAATAGTTTACGTTTTTGTGCTTTTTTATTTCTTTTAAGATATGCTATATGTCTGTGTACATTACATTTTACAACGGGTATAAAAGCAAAATGAATTGTGGAATTTTATCACTATTTGGGTTATTTGGGAACATTTTTTGTAAATAATGTTAGAAATTCAGATTTATCTCTTGTAGTTCATCTTTCGAAGTTGATAGACTTCGAAGTAGATGATTGGATATTTCGAAGTCAAATCCTTACAAGCAGCATACACGTTGTTCGAACCAAATCGATTCGGATAGATTTATTGCTGATGGAAGGCATCTGAAGGGAAAATATGCTGAAAACAAAGCCTCAAAACTTTTAGTAAAATTAATTCTTGTATTTGTCATCTACATAACATATTGCACAAATACAATAGAAAAGTATAGCCTCATCGAGCAGATCAAACTAAAATCATTATCATGTTTGCACCGTTAGATTCGTGCTAAAAACAATTTCTGAATAGGGAGGGAACATATTAAAAAAATACCATGCTGAAATTGAGTTCTGAAAAGAAAATGAATTCAATCTAATTACAGTTTGACCAAAAATAAATACAACATCTAACAAAAGCATGTGTTGTCATGTAGCTTACAATGCATATAACACAAATACAATGAGATCAAGCAGATCAATTACTATCTTCATTACAAGTATCATCCAACGAGAACTTCTTCTTCTTTCTACATGATAGAGAGAATATTTTGACAAATAGATTTTAATTTAACACAGCAGCATGAGTAGCTCTAAGTTACTTATTGCGTTGCATTTATGTTCTTTGCTATGCAAATTTTATCGCTAGTATGGTAAAATCACAGATGGAATGCCAATTCATGTTATCATGCGCCTCTGCTACTCTATCATTGGTGTCGTGTGCAAGCAAGGGCTATATAAACCACAAACTGAATTCTCTCGATTTCTTTTTTACAGTTGGCATCGCTTGAGGTAGGTTGGCTAGGGACTCATATTTATATCGGGTATTGACTGGTATACTAATTACTAATAATCATTAATTTCTGGTCTCGACGAAAATTAAAATATCTTACTCTGGGTCTCGACTGAAGTTAAGATAACACTTAGGCCGGGTCTCGACTGAGATAATTATTTACTAACCAATCTTTTATTTCTGGTCTCAACGGAAATAAAGAACCTTACTTCGGGTCTCGACTGAAGTTAAGATAATTACTAACATTCACTTTAAGTCGGGTCTCGACTGACTTAAAGAATATTATCTCGACTGAGATAAAATCACTAATATTAACACTTTATTTCTGTTCCCGACGGGAATAAAAAATTGTTCTAACAAATAATTAGAACAAAGGGCCTTAACGTTGACTTAAAGCCTATTCCTCAAGCGCCAAGTATTAGATCGGCGAGTACCAGCCACTTGCAACCTTTTATTATTTATTCATATATCTATTTTATTATATGTTTACTTATATATATACATATATATATATATATATATACAGGGTGTCCCGTAAGTCGACATCAAGCCGGAACCGGGTGATAGACCAAATCGTAGCAGTTACCAGAAAAATGTAAAAAAAATCTAAGTCATGTATTTTTCAAATTATAGGCATTTCTTTTGTTTTCGAGAAAATGTACACCTTGTGATGGATTTTTAGCTCCTGTTGCTACAAATCGTTACTTCTTTCAATTTTATTTTTCTTATGTAATCCCGAATAGTCCTTATGTAACCTGTTGCTTTAAGTTCTAAGCCAACTGCTCCAGCTTGGAAGAAAATGGTACTGAAAAAAAAAATGTACTACGCCAGTCTGGCAAGTAACTTTAAAAGTTGACGCATTTAATAAGGATTCTAAAATGGTATCACACTTGCTACATTATTTCTTAGATGACGGAAAAACAATTTTTTATCTTCAAGAAACCCAGTTTCGAAAAATACCATTTTACCTACTAAAAATGATTCTAGTGTACCCAAAGCTTGCCTTAAGACCATAACTTTAAGATTCTAGTTTGAGTGAGACGGAGAGTCAATATATGAAGCGTGAGTAAGACACATGAATCGAAGAATTTTCACTTCCGTTTTTTTGTTTCACGTTTTAATGCACTCGTATCAATTATTTGTGTTTTCCATACACTTAAGTGCATCCTACCGACTGCGCCATTCAAAGGTTCAATTGCTCGAGAAACAATAGAAAATCATAATAATAAAAGAAACGTACTCCTTTGGATCTAATTACTTTTATTACTACCAAAACTGATTTTAAGGAACTAATTAACTTATATTTTTAATCAAATATGATTTTAAAAAGATCTACATAGAACAAAAGTTGACCGCCCCGGAACCTCAGTTAAAGACAAACTGTAAAGCTTTTATTATTTAACTATCTGCTAGCAGCAAAATTTTAAAAGACGGGTGAGGAAAAAATGCTGACGTGATGTCGCCAACGAAAATATTTGCGTCTTATCTTTGAGATTACATGACCGGCTTAATGAAGAATATCCGGACAGATGGATAGGGCGGTCTGGTACGATCTCGTGGCCAGCCCGTTCACCTGATCTAAATCCATTAGATTTCTTTTGGGGAGCAGTAATAGAGAAAGTTTATAAGAAGTCAATTGAAAATTTAGCTGACCTTCGGCAAAGAATTACGGAAGCAGTTGAATTTGTCAACAACGGAAGAATTGCCCGTCTGATAACCCCATCTTTTTTAAGAAGATGTCGAGCTTGTATTGCAGCTGAAGGAAGGCAGTTTGAACATCTTTTGTAATTAATAAATCTTAGCATCCAAATAATTGATGTTTAATTTTAAAATTAAGTAAGATTTGTCCTAAATTTAACAAAAAGTTAGCATCTCTAACTTGAAAGCGTTACTATCCGGAATGACTCTTCGTCTCACTCAAGCTAGAATCTTAAAGTTACGCTCTTAAGGCAAGCTTTGGGTACACTGGATTCATTTTTAGTAGATGAAAATTTTATTTCAAAACTCGGTTTCTTGATGAAAAAAACTTTTTTTTTTCGTATTCTATGAAATATTGTAGCAAGTGTTGTACCATTTTAGAATCCTTATTAAATGCGTCAACTTTTAAAGTTACTTGCCAGACTGGCGTAGTACATTTTTTTTCAGTACAGTCAGTTAAAGTTCAACGAATTATTAATTTTATATTATTGGTTCGGCAAAATGTCAGATTTTCTTCCAAGCTGGAACAGTTGGCTTAGAACTGAAAGCAAGAGGTTACATAAGCACTATTCGGGATTACATAAGAAAAATAAAATTGAAGAAAAGTAAAGATTTGTTGCAATAGGAGCTAGAAAACCATCACAAAGTGTACATTTTCTCGAAAACAAAAGAATCGCCTATAATTTGAAAAGTACATGACTTTGATTTTTTTTATATTTTTCTGGTAACTGTTACGATTTGGTCTATCACCCGGTTCCGGCTTGACGTCGACTTACGGCACACCCTGTATATACATATTGTGCATTTCGTGTGCATATCTATCAAATATCGTAACTTAACTTTATTCCATATTTATTTTACATCATTTTATATCATTGCCTTAACGTTCTTACATATATTGTAATCTTTTGCCAATAAGTATATTTTCCAGTATGATACAAAAATCTCTGACCCAAAACATATACATATATTGAGTTTTATCTCTATGCATCTATTTTGGAAAATCGTACATCATAAATCGGTATCACTAAGTGTGTTTTCTACTGCGTGTTGATCTCTGACTCAACAATTTATATAATCCTTTATTAATATGATTATTCGAGATATTTAAACTAAATAATTATAACAGTTTTTTTAAGTTAACCTATTCTATATTAACCTCATATATTGAATATCTATTTAAATATATATCTATTATTAACAGTCCCGTATGTTTCCCCATACGTTTGAATCGTTGACCTAATAACTTTCATGCATAATCTGATCTTAATAGAAATTCTAAAAAAATAACAGTTTCTTGAAAGTTAAAAGGAAGTGAATAGTGTTTGGTTTGATAAGAGAATCGACCACTGATCTTGATCCAAATTTACCAGTGTATTCATTTCAGTTTCACTAAATTCAAATTTGCGTGTACGTTCTAACAACGGACAGTACAAACGTGTTGCCGAAGCTGCAAAGTTCTCATGCTTAGAATATTTTACAGATTTTTTATTTTTTTTGAACTTTTTCAGTGTCTATAATTTTGTTATGGCTAGATTATAATTTTCTAAGTTACTGGAAATTATTACTAATTAGTTTAAAATGTGAAAATTTTATAAATTTCTTGAATATTGTGTATGATATATCTGGCAGTGCTGTCAGAAATCGCACACTTATCCTGGCGGTTGCCGTCATGAACTTGACCCTGATGACATTGAACTCTCTTTGCAGTCGGCCGCCAACGAGTCCAGATCGTCACTCCATAGTAATATTTATATTATACCTAGTTTGTAGTTAAGTAATAATGTAGATAAGCGGTAATTGGAATTAAAGTTAGTATATCGCAGTGCTGTTTTATTATTATCATCTCCGAAAGGTACTACAGTGTATTTTCAGTTGATTTCACACTCTTTTCATTGAGCTACTAAAATTTGGAACACTTATATATCTGCGATGAACATTTGAACGGACTTCGAAGTTCCACCTTGGTGCCAGTATATTTGAAATGAAATTTAATGAATTTTATCTACTTAAAAAAAAAATGCACGGTTCACATACACTGGAAGACCTCAGAAGCTGGTATATGACACACTCCTGAGTGTCCCTATGTTCAAATAGGCGCATTCTTCTATCTATAGATCGTGAATAGTATAATTAATTAATCAAAATGAACTTTGTTTTAACGATTACTGAAATGGAGTAGATAAATTGCGAAAAATCAAAATGAAATGTCAGCTAAACTGTTAGGGCCACCATTTTGTTATCATATTATATAAATGTATGTTGTCATGTGTGCCGAATTTTATCTCAATAATTTCACAAGAAATAGGGCAAATTAATGTTACAAATTTTGAGCCACGGTCAAATGGTAGCTTCCAGGCTTCGAATTTCTTCCGTTTGAAGGTTGAAGGTTCGATATTCGAATATTCTTTGGAAGCTTTTAATTCAGATAATATCCACACTCATCAGTTATCAGCGTTATCCTTCTGGTATAGTTTTCCGTCTGCACCTTTAAAAAGGCATTCATTTTTCGATAGATTTACAGTTTTCATATAATGTTAACAAACAGCTTCAATATTATCCACAATCCATTGAAGCTTTTGTTTCTGTATAAATTCAAAATATGATATTTTTCCAAACTAGCACGGGTCAAGGATTTGCACTCATCCTTTGATTCATATTTTTATTCACCAGTTCTCAAAGTAATAAATTCCCACTTTGTATTGTTGAAAATTTCATGTTTTCAATATTTTCCTGTCGGCACTTCAGCACCATCTAGCAAATTTACTATACACAGAAGAAGAAAAGCACTTTAAATAAAATGCGGTTCGCTATGAAATATGTGAGCAAATACATATCTGGTGGTCCCTTTGATCCCTAAATATATACAGAACGTTTGTTTCACTCGAGTAGAACTACAAACGTACAGAAACATAGCAAGTAAAAGAAAATAAGGAGACCTGAGAAAGGATGTTTTATATGGTTACGTACTGATAAAGTATATTTCAATTTTATTTTAAATTTATGCAATATTTCTTTGAACAACATTGCCAACATCTTTTCTATTATTGAGCCATCTGTCGATAGGGGGATGGGAGCGATTTATATCAATTTTCCATTTGCAGATATTTTCTTTTAGGCTGAAGTACCCAAGTGCGTATTCGCTGTCTAATATCTTGAGTTGGTTCTATTGTATTTAAATGCTTAGAATGAACATTGAAGGAAAATCTTAAGATTTGATGATATTTGACTGAATTTCTTGGCGCTGGCTCGAACACCATTTCACTATACTAGAAGCCAAAGTTGTGTGAAACTGAAGAGGCGCAAAACCGAAAACATTTCAATTGCATACCACCTAACTCCGCACGCCCGCTCCAACCGGATCCCTGTGGTTGCCCGTAGAATGTAAGATGTGTGCCAAAGCAGACGAGTATAAAATTGAATAATCCCATCTTCTCTATTCAGACTCCGTTCTTGCCTCCATTGCTGTTGTCTTTATCGCAGCAATTTATATCGTTGGAGAGAATTGGAGGGCTCATTTACAACTTTATTACATGTTAATCATTCCTTGCAGAGGACAAACCCAATTTTCTTGTATGTGCGGTCTGAGGCAATTACTTTGACGAAATCTTATCCTATAATCGTCGCCATACCTCCCCCTGGTATTATAAAGGTTATCACCCGCACTGTCTGTATCCTCAGATGGATTAAGATTTAGGGGGTGTAAGAATGTGATAATCCCCCATTGTGGGGTATTCTTGTTTTCACAAGGGGTAATGTATGTAGGTACGGTATGCATATACATTTCTGTATTTTGAAATTAAGAAATTCTTAAACACCTTGTTCAGGGGGATGTGCTAAAATCGATTGGATATGAAAATTTACGTAACTCACGGGGATGTGTGGAGAACAATTTAGATATCGCTGAACAATGGCTTTTAAGTTGAAAGACATTTGGAAATATATTTATTACTTAACTAACATGCATATATCACAACAAGGATTAGTTTTGTGTATATAGTTTATAGTATATTCGCACAGATGTTGCCCGGTAAATAAACGATAAACAATTAAATTTGTTAAAGCAATGGGCTTTCCTAGGCTCAACCAAAACCACAATGCAGCAGTTGTAATAATTTTTGTTTCATCGCATCACATCGGTCCAATATACGTAAATGAATGATTTTGGTTATTACTCGTCCTGTTTCAGACAGTTTAGGATACTGACCGTTGGTGATTTCTGTTTCTCTTTCTATACTATACTGTATGATAAATAGAGCCTTGGTGTTAAGTTTCCATTGTCCTGCTTTTTTGTTTACAGGTGTAATATATCTTTGGTCAACCATATATTTATCCTGGCGATTCATGCTTCATTCAATTCTGATTTATGCATTATTCTTCGGTTGAAGTTTTTCATGAACTTATTGCCTTTGGAACTTTAAAAAAGATCACTAGAACAGGTAGGCTGGGCTATACTATTGTTTGTAGAATTACTAAAACGTGAAATGAAATTTCGTATACTTCTGTGTTTTTTTAGGCCTACATATATGTGACTATTCAAATTGAATTTATGTTCGTTCCAATTATGAATGAAAGTGAACGAAGCAAGCATAGATTATTTCCTCTACAGTCACTTAATACATATTTTACTTTCTGACCACCTCACATTGTGGCGAGCTAAAAGTCGTAATTTTTGTCTAAAAAAAAAGGAAAAATAGATGACATTGTAGGTATAAACATGCCCTACAAGTGTGATAATGAACATTTTTCGATATGTATCACGAGAAAGAACAAAACAGCGAAAAACAAGTTACAGTCTTTTATGTTTTACTTTCTCGTCCGACATCCCAACAACAATCAACGCTAGGTGAAAACTTCATACCACCTAAATTGTACAGCGTAAAAAAAGCAACAAAAAGTATATAATCACAATTTTCGTATCATGACGGAGAGCTGAGTTATCGAAAAAAAACAAAATTTACCCCTTTTTCGAGGTGGTGGAGAAAACTCATCGAAAATCTTGGTCGACGATTTGAAGTTAAGCTTTTCTAAACCCCCTTACATATTATCCAAAAATAAGCTTGCTCGGTTCATTTGTATATTATTATTATATAGATGAACAATTTTTGATGATGGGGGGGGGGGTCGTACAACCCCCAAGTGGGGAGGGAGAAGCGGGTAATATAGTGGTGTAGTTTTATTTTTAATTATTTTAACTTCATAACTGACTTCTTACCGCCGAAAGACGGATTCTTTGCACTTGGGTCATATACGCCCCAGTTCCTATATTTTCATACATTTCTTCCATTCTTTGTTTCACATCACGACCTACCAGTTCTTCATAATGATGAATTGAAAATATGTCCATGTTTGTACCACAAACGTCAATTTTTTCATCTTAAGAAGGACTAATTCACTTCTTTCCAGTTATCACCAAAACTACTTACCGGACTCTAAAACTAATTACATATCTAATTAGGGGACAAAATGTAGATGCAAGTTCATACTACATACAAACTTTAACGTGCATATTTAAAAATTACATAGCATCTCTTCTGTACTGGAATACGACCAAATTGACCATTTTCGCGTGATTTACAATTTTTAGCGGGTACCTTTAATCACCACTAGATCATTTTTAGTAGGTAAAAAGATATTTTTCGAAAGTAGGTTTCTTGAAGAAAAAAAAATGTTTTTTTTTCGTAATCTAAGAAATAATGTACCAAAGTGTTATACCATTTTAGAATCCTTAGCAAATGCGTCAACTTTTAAAGTTACTTGCCACACTGGCGTAGTACATTTTTTTTCAATAGAGTCAGTTAAAGTTGGGTGAAGTATTAATTTTCTATTCTTGGTTCGGCAAAATGTGACATTTTCTTCCAAGCTGGAGCAGTTCGCTTAGAATTTAAAGCAACAGGTTACATAAGCACTATTCGGGATTACATAAGAAAAATAAGATTGAAAAAAGTAAAGATTTATACCAACAAGAGCAAAAAAACCATCATAGGGTGTACATTTTCTTGAAAACAAAAGAAATGTCTATAATTTAAAAAATACAAGACTTAGATTTTTTTTTATATTTTTCTAGTAACTAGTATGATTTGGTCTATCACCCACTTCCGGCTTGATGTCGACTTACGAGACACCCTGTATATACTGTAACTATAAATATGATTATTATGTATGACTAAATTTATGGAAAACCTTACAAGGGAGTGTAATTTAATAAGAAATTTCACAACAAGACTCACCATCTTTTCCAACTTCGGACAAACTATTTCCAATTTATCCCTTTCGCATTATCTGCAGATCAGTATCATATCAGTACATCACTAAAACTTACAATGTAGCACGCCTCATTCAGTTATTGGTGTTGATGATCACTAATAATAATAATAATTAATAATACATGTATGCGGCCTTGCACACAAAATTACAAAATCTTATGACGTATCATTAGATGGAAAAAAACATAAGTAACATTAAAAATTAAAGCAATAATTAGATAATAATAAAAATAAATGTAGTAATAAATAAATGAATGAATAAATAGAAAGAAAAAAAAGGAAATCCCAAGATGAAAAAGAAAAAGATAAATTAGAGATAAAGAGTCAAAGAAGAGAACGAAAATAAAAAAATAAATAAAAAGAAAAGAAAAAATGAAAAAAAAAATTAAGAATTAATTAAAGCAATGCAACAAGAATTTTAAGATCTGAGAATAAATACCAATCACAATCTAATGACTAGTTAAGGTAATCTTTGACTAGCTTAGCAAAGGTCAGGCCAGAACGTGTGCGCTGAATTAAATTTGGAAGAGGCTTTCGGAGAGATATCCAAGGGATTTAGTGTAAATTAGCCCATGAAGGAAGATAAGCCTCCAACGAGTCAAATAGGCATCTACAGAGCTACCGAGTAGGGATGTAGTAAGAGCCGATACACTAGCGCGCCGAGGAAGTATATAAATATAACGGATAAAGTCGTGAAAGGCTACAGTAACTCTTCTTTGACAAATTGAGTCTAGTCTGATAAAATTAAGGCTCCCATAGTTAAAATGGGGGAGAATAAGCCTTAAAACCCACAGACAGACAATTGCAGAAAATAGAAAGTTGACGAAGACTGCCATATATTTTCCCCATCAAAGCGCTGATGTAGTCGCAACAACTAAATTTCGAAATGAGTTGATTGCCCAAATTGTTAACTGAGTCAATATATTCAAGCGTGGAATTATTCAATCGAACTGAAGGCAAATTAGATATAGGGAAAACGGCAGACAGTAAGACTTGTTTGGGTTAATGGCATGCTCATTACCCATTGTCCATTCATGTACATGCTGTAGTTCATCATTGATACGAGCAATACAGTCCTCGACTAGGCCTATGGGTCTGCTAAGGAACAACTGAACGTCATCGGCATACAATTGCACAGAAGCGCTATTCACAACAGAGGGAAGGTAATTTATATAGAGGGAAAAGAGAATAGGACCTAAAACCGAACCTTGACGAATATCAGCGTAAAGAGACAATGGATTCTGCACTTTTACAACTTGCGCAAGATTCGAAAGGAAGACAGAAATTAACCCAACGGCCGATGAGGAGAAGCCATATTTTGTGCCAAGTTTGCAGATTCACTTGACATGACTCGAGAAGGACCAGTACTGCTAAATGATTATTATCAAGAGCCTTAGCACATTGTTCATCAGTACATCTGCATACCAATTGCGTGGTATGGCACTTATCCTAGAATATAAAGAGGATGTATGTGTCTCCCATATTTTTGGATAACATGTCTCACCTTAAATGTAGATGTTCGCTTATAGCACACCTTATCAAATCTATTCAATTGAAATATAATAGTTTTCATAATGTTTACACTTATATATGTAATTGGTCGCATCGATGGTTAACAGCACTCAAAGCCAAATCTATTGAACTACTACTATACTATTATTGAACGTGATTTTTCGAATCAGATAGTAGGGAAAATGAGGGATAGTTGAAACAGGGCAATTTGAAACAGTCCGAATTTTGCTCCTTCCCGTAACACACGATGATACACACTCGAGACTGTAGACACGACGTAAAACCGGTTTTTGTATCGAATATGTATCAACCCATGGTACACGTAGTTTATACACGGTTGATACACGTTCTTGAGGCAGCAAAGAAAATTCATCATTTTCATATGTTCTATACGCACACAAACCGAGTACACTCATACATATGTAATGAAATATTCGTGTATCATCCGAGTCTAACCCTCTGCTCTAAATTGAGGTGTAAAGTAGTGCTAAGAAAACTAGTTTTTAGTACGGTGTATCGTGTGTATATCATCGTGTGTTTCCGGATTTTAACGGAAAGTCATACGTATATGTCAAGCATCTCTCTTAGATGTTTCATGTGCTTATTCAGTCGCTCACAGACGGTGACAGTGAGCAGTATGGAGAAACTTGTTTTTGGAATACTTTTTGTAAAACCTGTCTACCGTTGTATTATTACACTCTAATATGTATTTATGGATTAGTATTCCGCAAGAGTGTATATATCGTAGATGTAATTCTAGGCATATTTTCGTTGAAATATTGGTAAGTTTTTTTTAATGTTACTTTCTGTAATATATGTGTTTATATTAAAAATAGAAATATCTAGGTGCATACGTATGTGGCCAAGATTAAATTTTGTTATATTATTAACCTTCAAGGTAATACAACGTAAGTCAAAACAGCTAATAGAACTATTTCCATAACTTGTAACTGTAAATATAAATAAAATTCGGTTATAAAAACAACTTTTAGTTAAGTTGATTCGATTTACGTAACATTACTTCTGGTTGTTGCATTATGCCCCACCTCATGTTTCGAATATTTCTTAATTTTTATCACTTCCAAACATATTGAGCTTGTTCTAGAATTTTTTTCTTCTTATTCCAAAAGTTCGGAGTTGTTAGCAGAAATAGTAAATTTGTTGCAACTATCCCCCATTTCCCCTACCTTCTGATTTTACTTTGTGTAGACGAGTGAAATGGTGTATAGAAAATTGGGGATTGAAATATCCTTCTTTTTTTAAATGTATTCCTATTTTTTTCATAGAATGTAAGATTGAAGTCAAACTTAAAATTTTATGTATAATTTTGACTTCAAGTAGTACCTTTTACTCTTTAATTAACGCTTTTCTTTTAATATTTCATAAACATAATTCAGAATTCAAATCAAAATACGAGCTCAGGCCAGAAGGGTTAGTAGTACATATCTGCTGGAGGCCATGGATTTAATTGACAATGAGAAACTACTTACACGATGACTGAGTTTCAGGTGACATGAACCGTGATTAAATTATGCCTGTCAGCTATTTGTGGGTGACAGGAACTCACCCATTTCTGGGTAATGTGACGTTCAATGTGCTATATAGGGAAAATTTCTTTTTTAACTCATTTCAAAAGGTATCACATATTATACCTACCGTTAGGAAACTTATTACAATTAAAAATAAAATAAAACATTTTAAAAGATTTAACGCTCTTTAAATGTTTTTTACGATATTGATCATCTATTCATACTTTAACTTTCAACTTTAATTTACTAATTAAGGATTAGAAAAATTAGAAAATTCTTTCAAAATGATTGTAAAGTTTCGGAAGTAATACCGGACACAGATTTGCAATTTCAATGTTGATATATTCATATTTCAATTATGTCAATTGTAATATAAAATTTCAGATACACACTTGCGGTTTACGATAATGAGAAATTAATTAGGGAAATTACATTTGATTTATTACTTTATTTGTCATTGAATTTGTCAGTTGACTTAAGAAATTTCCGCACACATACAAAATGCGAGCAAATATTGTGAAATTACTTGTCTATACGGAAAATTAAAACGAAATAGACACTTCAACTTGACAAGTGTCAAATCTTAAATGTCAGAAATAGTTGCAGCCATCATTGCAGTACAAAATTCGGTTCTAAAAGGTTCCTGTATTAAATGATTATGATTTATAACTAGCGTCATATTGCAATAATCTCGTATACTGTGTACAATTTTCGCAATTTCAATATTGAGCTCTAATATACTACATATTGAGTGTACACCGAGCGTACACCGAGCTGTTTCTTAGCATAGGGATAGATTAGTGGTTTAGCGCAAATTTCAATATTGAAATTGTCTCTGTCTGGTTTAAGATAAATATGGCCAATTTTCTAAACTTAAACATTTTTAAAATCATTTACTTTCAAAATCAAAATTTGGCAAACTGTTCTATGATTCGTGACATCTTATGAATGTTCGTCTCTAAAGTACCCTTATGCGATTGCTATGCCTCAATGATGTACTGCGTTATGTCATAGATTCGGCTCGAAGTTAACCTGCAACAAAGTTCCTCATCTAGCAGTCGAAATGGACCATACTAACCGAGCCGTCCCTAGCGTCTCAATTCTTATCAGAAAAATATTGCCTATCAAAATTTCTACAATACTAAAATTATTTTTGTTTTTTAGAGTCGGTTCCGCGATCTAATAGTTAGTAATTAATGTGCTACACTCAGATGATACGTACAGTTTCGCATAAACTATATGATTAGTGATCATTGTCGAAAATTCTACTTCAATTAAAAAGTATTAAGTAAAATGCAGAATTTTAATTTTAAATGAAAATGCAATTATATACAATCATAACATAAAGTAAATATGTAAATAACTCTGTAGTCAGAGGACGTTGAGTAAGGGATCTCTTCTCTGTATAATACATTTTTTTTTCAGTTTTCCATGGAGATTTTCCAGGAACCTTCCTTCTTTTTGTCATCTTATATATTATATCCTTAGCTCGGTTGTACACCTTTCGATCGTTCTTCGGGCTTTGAAGCTAAATTCCCGGCAACATTAATGCACGAAATTTGCCAGTGAAGTAAATCCATGTTCAAATTTACAAATACGACCAGCTTTTTCAATTAGACTTAACATTTTAATGAAAATAAGCAAAACAAAATTAAATTAAATGTTACATGTAATATGTCAACAAGTATTTTCTTTCACTATTAAAATGTTAAACACAAAATTTTTCTATCGAGAGCCAAAATGCATTCAATCAACTAGACTTGATTACAAGAGGATAGTAATCTAAAGCCCAGCGTTGTCGGCTTTGTTCTACCAGGAAGGAGGAAACTTGAATCTTGGCTGTCGACTAGCCATTACAGTCATCAGATGCAAATTCTATTCAAAACGTCTTGGCATTAATAAGGCAGAAGCTGCAAAGGAACAATAGTAACAAGTGCCCATATCATTAATAGAAGTTATTTTAAAACTAATTTGGAGACATGTAGGAGGTTATGTTAACTTAGAGGGGTGCTGGTAGAGATAACTAGTCTGCATCACTTAGACGTCATGGGATAATCTTTTTGAGACCGGCCTAGATCCACCCTGCGTCCCGTAGAAATATCAGGATACATCTGAACTTTTTACTTTTCAGCTCGCTGAGATTTGAAAACAAGTATTAGCCGAATAGCTTACGTGTTTTATTCATCAAGCCAGGGCACTCACAAAATACATGTGGGACGGATTCGATTTGCTTCGTGTCTTTACAGCTATTGTATCGTTCGCCTCTATTCCCAGTCTACCAGCATGGTCCCTTATTGCCCATTGACCCGTAATGACCCCTACTAGATTCCTGGTATCAGTTTTACTACCATTAAATAGCCCTTTAGCCCTTGTCCTGCCATATATAGGCCATAATTTTCCCGCAGTACGGCAGTTTTATGTGTTGCTCAACCGGAGTTCTGCCTTTGAATTGGCGCCCTTGATGTTCCCCTCTTTGAAGGCTCCGATTGGGACTGACTGCTACCCACATAAGAGCCATTTGTGGCCTACTGATCAACCATATCGTTAACTTGGATATCTTTATGGTCAGTTACCCAGGATAGGGTCATGTTGTGTCGCGTAGTTAATTCCCCAAAGCTGCATCAATTTTGATTTTACTAAGACCACATCCAGCACCATAATGTCTGCCTGGCTGTCAGTGCATATGCAGATGTGGTGTACGGACTGCATCTAAATACCAATAGTGCCGCCTGGTAAGTCGCTGTAAGCTCGGCTTGAAAGACAATGCAGTTGGACAGTTGGACAGACCGGTTTTTAATAGGTGCGCTCCCCGCAACGCATCCATTAATATTTACAGTTTTGTCATTGCGATAAAAATGGGTCATACTCGCTAATAAGTTCAAAGCATCCATGGAATAGACCATTAGAAAAAGAATCCAGCTGTTGGTTATCACCACGAAATGGAAGACCCCTAACTGCCAAAAATTTTACAATACTTACCACTCTAGTTAGCACATCTCTCCAATACTTTACTTCTATTTCATGTTGTGTTAGCACTAGAGATTCAACAGAATTGGCCTTTTTTCTTGAGCTAAACTTAAGGACATTTACACGATGATCATTTGATTGTTCGTGCGGCTTGGGTAACTCAAAAGAATTCTTCGAATCATTGAAAACTTCAGAAAAAGATGAACGTTTATTTTCAGGTTGCAAAAGCAGGCAGTGCATTCAAAATAAACAGCCTGTCAATTTAGAATACAACAGCCAGTCCCTTTTAAAAACCTCACCATTTGGAAGCAGACAAGAAAATAAATTTGCACAAAGCCTACGAGTCTTGTTTAATGTTAGATTTAACTACGTTTTGCACATTCTCATCATGTTTCATGTTCCATGCAGCTGGGTCACCTAGATGAAACTCTATGTTTTCGTCAATTTGGGTTTTTACAATATCTTCTCCTCTAGGATGGTTCTGGACCACTTTCTTGTAAGTTGATGTCTGAGTCTGAAGTTTAACTACTTGAGGGAGATGGAGTATTTTCTAAATTTATTTCCGCGCCTATTAGTTCAACATGGTGTGATGGGTCTTGTTGGGGTGATTTTGATATGTGGAGAGTAGTAAAAAACTTAAAAAACTTTTAATTCTAGGTACCTTTTATAAAAAAACCTGCTCTTGGATCTGTTTCTGAGCGGCGCGCTTACGAAATTCGGCGCCACTAGGTTTTTTCTTGTCAGCAATAGTCAGCACAGTGCTAACTCTTTACTATCGTAGTCCTAACATCAGCCACTACAAATATTATAAACAGTAAGCAATATTGCGTATCATAACTGAAAATTACAGCAGTTCGCAGAATACTGAGAAAGACACTGATTTACTGAGGCACTACTGGCCAAAGCTAATTTAATAATAAGTTAAGAAGCAGGCGAGATTTCCGAGAAAAGGAAGACAGAAAGAAAAAAAATCAAATTGTCTTAAAAACTTTCATGAACAAAGATAAAAAATTTGAAAGCGCAGATTGCATGCAACGAAACAGAATGGGAAATGATTCATTTTCGTAAATAAATGAGAAGAGGCGGATTTTCAGGTTCTACTCTCAAAAAATGTTCCCGCGCTTTTGTCAAAACCAGTTTTCTTTGAAATACTGTGAGAATTGGACAGTGTTTTTTATAGCAATGCCAATGTTTGTAGTGTAATTTCTATGCTATTTGAGCAGCACGTGCTTACATTCGGTTTGCTCTGAAGAGATTAAGTGGGAGAACTCATGCTGGATTCTCTGATATTTTCGGGAAAATGGGAATTTAATTTGAGGGGAACTTTACATCTCCTTTCAGCTTCTGGGCCAAAGCGAAATTTATCTCTTTCTTAAGAATGGGAGGCAGTGGGACCCGAAGTACAATATTGTGAATAGTTTGATAGCATTTTAAAGGATGTTCGGGTAATCCTACGTTCTCTCGATTTTTGGTTTTAACTCGTTGTCTCAGTTGCACTACAATAGTGCAGCCAAGTTCTTTTCCCCCATTAATGCAAAAGACGAAAGTATATGACATTACTTGTTGCATTCTAAAAAAACGCGACAAATTTTCAATTTTGTTCGTTTGCCTACTATCTTAGGTAATATTGACTACTGGCGCTCCGATGACACATGGCAGGGTGGGTTAGCTCTCTTAGTGAAAAGCAGAATGAAGATATGAAAAGATAGGCTCAATAGGTGGCTCAAAGTTACTCTAATATCATTTACGAGGAAGACTTTTTGCAAGATTGTTAACATTTTAAATTTTACATGGATGTTGAGAAAATCAGAAGATAAGAAAACACAGCCTAGAAGGTACATTCCCAAACTTGAAGGTAGCTATCTGGACTTACTTGACGTTTGCAGTAACAAATTGCACAGCTGAGAGGAGCCTTTTGGCCTTGAAGAGAGTAAAATCTGGAAATCAATCTGCATGGGAAGCGGGCGGGGGGGGGGCGAAGTGGAGATGGAGGTGATTAAAATAGTACACGTGCGCCCTTTCAACAGCTCCAAGGTCAAACTCTGTAAAGGAGCGTTTACAATGGCAGAGTAGATTGGAGTCACCAGATTGCATTTTCTCTCCTTGTCTCAAACGTGCACTCTAATATAAGTTCTTGGCTCCTCTCACCAGAGTGGATTTGGACAGAGGAGCGTCAGATTTGAAAAATTCCTAATATTTGGTGAGATAATGAGAAAAAATGCAATCTGGTGGCTCCGCTCTACTTTGCCATTGTAAACGCTCCTTAAAGGTGGCAGTTCTGTTGATGTCGCTCTACAGCACAACATTAACGAAAATAATACTCTTTGGTTTGCTGTGTGTTAACATCTTATTGCAGTTTATTTTTCCACCTCACTTTTGCCATCTAGTAATTAACTTGTTTCAGACCAATATTTTCTTGCGTCCCTTTTACGCCCCAAAACTCTTGCGCCCCTGGGCAGGCGCCCATTTTGTTCAGTTATAGAATCGGGCTTGCATTTGGAGATAGTAAGTACTGACTACGTTCAAAACCAACCTGAAAAGTGTTTTCTTATAAGATTACAAAATAAAATTTGTACCTATAAATTTTAACGTCTAAGTATTTCTTTTGGTGATTCATTCGTTTGGAATGAGCCGTATGCTAAAAATAGTGAATGAAAAATATATCGAGCAAAATTATCATGACAGAAAGATTGAATTTACCTAAACTTTTCCTTAAAAACAAAATATCTAAACGAGACTTTTCCTCATCTTCCACTGTAATCTGATAGAAATTTCCAGTTATTTATTTTTACATTAACCTTTATCGATACAGACTTGATCGATATGAAACAATTTGAAAAATCCTCTTAAATCATCCGTTCAACTAGATAAAACTTCTCGGATGAAAATACTTAAACTTCTCCTAACCAAATGCCAAAAGGAATTTATAGTCTCTTTCCCGCTATCCGTAAAATATGGTAATCCCTCAGGAAGGTTATCCCAATAATCGTGAACTATTTCCAAATAATCCTTTTCATGATTTTAACTGGACGATGGAAACCTCTACAAGCAGGAAAAAAGGGTCGACCCTGATAAACGCCCTTGAAAATAAAAATTTGCCTTCGTGGTGGTCTTTATTTTCGGAATACACAAAATTCCCGTAGTAGTTGTTGCTGTTGCTGGAGAACAAACATCCTGTCAACATTATCAATTCGATTTCCTTTCGCATATTTCTCAACATTATTGGGTATAAATGAAGGGAATCAACACGTTACACTTCTACAATAAAAAATTCTACCCAAGAGCATAGCTCTTATGTACATCAAGCTCCTTTACAATGAAGGCTGATGCTATACAATCTGTGTATATGTAGCACAGGCCAGAAATAGGATATTGAAGGCCTAGGGGAATTCAAAACGACAGACGCCTTCGGTAAAATGTACAATTTCTATGTTATCCTAGTTAAGCCCTTTTCACAGATTACGTGTTTTATCGTGAGATTTAGCTAGCAAAGGGCCTCCATTTTGCAAATGTAATAACGTTTACTATGTTCTATGTAGATGTAGTTATCGGGATATTTAACGGGATATATGATTAACTAAGTTACTTCTCTAGCAATATAGTCCGCATCAAATAAGGTACAAATTTTGATAAGTATCAATGAGGGAATGGTCGACTTTCTACCTGCCCTGTTTGAGTCAGGACAACTCTATACCGACTTAGCTGCTTTCCGATAATTAATAGGAGTACAAATATTTATCTTTTTGATTTATCGTGCTCTTCCTGTAAATTAAAATTTTTTTTAGAGTATTAATTGATTTTTCCGAAATTGGTCTACATAGTATGTATATAGGCGCCCGTCATTACCAAAGCCAAGGAAATAAAATTACAAGTGAGATGCTACTTTTTTATATATAATATTTTGCTCCAGGTACCCACAAGAGTATTCCTATTATTTTGATTGATCAGATTTCTCCCAAGAATAGTGTTTCCAGACGACTGAAAGCCTACCCCAAGGTATATAGAATACAAGTCATTCTCATTACGAGCCACGTTCCGCCAATAACGGACATCAGCGTACAAAATGACGCGATATGTCTCTGTCTTTTTTTTTTATATAAATGTATATCGTTAGCATACAAAAATTACGTCAGAGGACATGTGTCAAAATTTTAATGAGAATAGCTTGAGCCTACCCTGTGGAGAAATGAGGGGGGAAAATTAGTATGACAAGGCCGAATCCAATTGCGAGTTTATTGGTAATAACTTCAATGATTTTATATTTTGACTATCGGGTGGCTTCATACGCTCTTCATCAAATTAATAATTAAATTAATTAATGATGTAATGGGATACTTGGTAGTTCCTACCAATTCTACATTCTGACAATTCTAGACATATCATTGCCAATTTGATTTTTGATTTTTCCGTGGGATTAATCTTGTTTTAGTATTCTCAGACTCTGCTAACATGGTGGATGAATAAGATTAGATTTGTGAAGGGGTGAGCAGGCATTAGCCTTGCAATCACTGTGAATTGAAAGATCTATTGTGAGTCCCCGTTGAATTTACTCCCTTTCTAGGTTCAGACATTTTTCCAGTTTTCCACAGTCCAAGTTTTGTTTCTTTGAGCAAATTCCTTTCGGGCCGGAATATTTTTGGGACTTTTTCTTCTTTTCGACTGGTTGAAATCCTATTTTTTTAAAGCTCTTCGTATGGTCCATTCACTTGAAGTTTATCCTGTGACGTACGCAGCTTCTTTTGGCGTTCTACAGGTGCCCGAAGTCAACATTCGCGCGATTTCCCAGCTGCCTCTATTTGACAGTTTTGCGGGTCTCCCACCTTCAGATACTGTATTTTTTGTATTTTTGCAACAGACGATTTATTTATACTGCACATATCTGCGATTTTCCGAACTGAGTAACCAATTAAAGACAATAATAATATGATTTTGTACGTCTGAGGTACTGTCCGCAATATATAGCTTCATTTCACTGAATTTTCAAAATAAACTGTCCACAGAATGTAGGCCATTAAAATTCTGAAGCCATTATGAATGACATAGCATATTTCCAAGAACTTAAGAAATGAGTTTCAATATAGTGGCGTGTAAAACTGTCCGCATTAGGTTATTCGCTTTATCTCTCAATTTTGTGATGTTGCATAAAAATTGTTTTTTTGGATTATTTATGTTGTTGAAATAAGTTCATACATTCTTGAAACAATAAATTTTTCACTGGTATTAATATCATTTATAATTACGTTACAGCATAGTGACAAGCAAAAAAGTAGAAACATTCGGACATTTTTGCTCGTTACTGTATATATTCCTAAACTCACGATACGTACTTTTGTTATTCTAGTTAGTGTTGGAAAATGTTAATTTAAGTAGTACTAATGAGAAGACTTTTGTCTTACTGCACTCTCCTTAAATAAATACTTACTTCATTATTTACTTACTTACATTATATCAGCAGCGGTAGAGAGTATAGGATTTGCATGAAGTGGTCGAAAGGATTTGTTCAGCGATAGATCCAAATAAAAAGTAGAACATAGAAGCATAAACTCTATCAATCCATAACGAAATTTATATCGAAATAAGTCAATCTGAAATTGACTCAGTTTGCTGATAAGTCTGCAGCTGGAGAATTGAGTGGAATTTATATGTTCGACTTTAGGTGGAATTTTGTGAACTTGTAGCATATTTTACCACATACATAACCATATAACAGTTATCCTAAATCATTGAATGAAAAAGATCACTGAAGTGGTGAGCTCGACAGTATTATCATATGAGTATCTCGATTGGAACCTTGAATGGAATAATTACCAGGGACATCACAGAAAAAGGCAAATTTCCTGTGGCCCAAGAGAGACACCTGACATATCGCGAGCTACATACAATAAGTAGGAAGAAAACAAAGAAACTTCTTAGTGGGAACAGTGTCGACAATAGAAATTTATTATCGATCATAACGAGTCATTAGTCCATTAGATTATCGGGAGCCATACTAGTAAACTGGTCATCACAAGCAACAATTTGAGTAGAAAGAAATCAAGCTAGATCAACACGTACTTTGAGACTGCTCTGCTTTAATGAAAGAAAAGGTGTGGGCTACTTGATGGCTACTTGTTCTCTGAACTGCAAATCATATGTTTCAGGTGCATTCTAAGATTCATAATAGTAGCAGCTTCTTAACAGTTTAGATTTCCATGAATTTTTGGGAACATAATAGACCCGAAGGAGGTCTACATGAAGCGGAACCCGGCAGCACCTACCTTACCTAATTCTACTCAAATTCTACTCATGGGAAGAATGAATCACTGTATGTATGCTCGAGGAGCTGTGAAAATATCCCCCAAGTGTGTTAACATCAAACCAGTCCTTGTAGCTCGCTAGTAAAAATACGGACAGTAAAGAATCATTTTTTAAAATGTGCTTTATTTCACTAATTTCATGCTGTAACTATTCTTAATAAATACTAAAACCATTCCTTATTTTGAAATGCAACGATAATAGAGCCTTTATTTATGAACAAAACTATAAACATCCGTCCTTCTACACGGAAGGTTAATTGAGGCGATCCATAGTACGAAAATTTGTCAATCTAGCGGTACTTTATTTAAAATTTCAAAGTCAAATAAAATGCTTTTAATTTTTAACAATACTATTAACTGCAACCTGGATTCCATTTGTTAATATCGGTCGTCTATCAGAAATAATAGATCGTGAAAGTAGTTAGATATGATAATTGCTCAGAGACTGCGTTGCAAGATACATTATTCCTGTGAATTGGCTCGTCGAATATTTTTGAGTAACGGTGGTTGAGTTTTATTTATTTTTTGTGTTTTTTAAAGTACTTCTTTCAGGTAAGTATTTAAAGTATTTCACTTTCCCACACTTTAATAATATTTCAAACTTAAAAAATTTATTTTCCCGCATTGTAATCACGATCCAATTACAGCTTTTTCCAACATATTTCTCATGAATATTCTTTGCTTTGCCGCTCTTAGCGACTCACATTTCATTTTTGTACGGGACAGTATGTAAAGTCGATTTGTACACGATAATTCTAAACGAATAATAAAGTTAGACTAAAGTTAAGTTTTGATGAAAAAGGTTTGGCAAAAACTGACCTCGGTAATGAAAGTAATAAATCAATATATTAATTTATTAAATATGCGAACCCAAACGATATATTTAATTGGCACGTTTTTGCGGCACTCATACACTTTTTTTTTGCTTTTCAAAATTTTTTATGTTTGATATAAAACCGACAAATTGGATCATAAGGAAGCGATTTTTGAATTAGTTTACGCAAGAATTTGATATTCAAGATCTTGCGGAACCTGCTCTGAAAAAATTGAGGGCTACAATTATTAACTTATGCTTCCAAATTGAAGAAAAATGGGAAAAAAACCAGTAGGCATCGCTATCATTTCTGTCATCAAATTCAACCTGGCCAAATAAATATTTCTCTTTGCCTGACTATAAATTAATTTTATAAAGCTCTGCAGTGGAAACAAAAGACCAGGAAGACCGCCAAAACATTTTGGAGAATGCAGTGAGAAAACTAACGAGAGCAAAGTGAAAATGCTTTTAGACTCAAAAAGCCATGAAGAAATAACTACAGCTAACGAGATGAATCTTCACAAAACGGGGAAGAGGAACTCAGTCAAAATGGCCAAGATACTCGCTGTTGCTTCATCTAATTGGGGTATGATGTAAAAAATCTTTTGTAAAAGAAATAAAAATGATCCTGCATCTGACGAGGCTTTGACCACGATAACTGATTCCAATTTATTCAGACGTCAGCACAATATTATTCAGAAAAAGGCCACCCAAGAAGTCAAAAATTTCTTTCCTTCTCCCCTTCTTGGTGAAGTCTACGTTTTTTATGCTTACTGTGAAAGGAGGATTAGTCCTAAACGTTCTTATTTTACTGAAAAGTTCTTCAAAATATAAAACCCTGCGAAGTGGGTTATACTCAGTTTTACCGTTCGACGAACCGTTCTAGAAATAGATGCGAAAAACTATTTTAACAATTAAATTGCATACAGAAATTCATTTAGGGAGCGTAATAATTGGTCTTAGATCAATTATAGCTTCTCCTTGTTTCTAGATAATTAGATTCTCTCTTCATTGTTTGTATTATTACTATTATTTCGATGTATTCATTTGTGTATTGATTACTGTATACTGTGTTTTTACTGCTATTATATGTATTAATTGATTATGTTAATATTTTACATTACTTCCTTTACTACTATATTGGTGTTTTTCTACTGTTCTACTACTATTTAACTTTCAACATTTTCCAAGATGTACGCAGCTTAAGCTGGAAAACATTGTTAAAACCAACAATAAAAAGCCACCTGAAAGTAAAATCGTTCAAAAGATACTAATTGCAAGCATTTCTAATTATTGAAACAAGATTGGGAACGAAACTATGTATACCTACTTACAAGCAAGTCGATAAGGCAGTTTTTAGTGGTGATAACAATCGACACATTATGGCTACATTCCACATAAACAAATCCGGGACACAATCCAATGAGAGGAAAGTAACTTGCCTTATATAACATTACGCAAATCAAATGGAATTAGATTATGTCACCTGTACAGTTAAATATATCTTCTAAAGTGTCAAATTAGCAATATTGTAATTGGTATCTTACTGTATCATTTATAGTCATAATAACTTTAGGTAGGCAAAATCAGGAAAGGCATTACAAATGCTCAAAATTTCAGTTGCTATGCACAGCTGCTAGGGCCAACGGACTTTTCTTTTGCTACCTACGCACAGGTGCTAAAGTCAACGTACTTTGATTGCTATGCTCAATGTAAAATAATTTGTTGGTGCCGTGCGCAGTTCAGAGGCAATCTAAGCCGCAGGCCAACTTGAATGTTTCTCTTTTCGCATCCAGCCCTCATAGATTGTGCATCATTTGGAATCGACTTGGCTAGTGGTAACAACATAGAATTATTAACAAATTTTCTTTATCTTGGGTAACGACTGAGATAAAGATATTTTTTCTGGGTCTCGACTCGAATAAATTCTGTTAACATAAACACTTTATCTTGGGTATCGACTGAGGTAAAGATATTTATTCTGGGTACCGACTAGAATAAATACTATCAATACAACTTTGATTTGGGTCTCTACTGAAGTGAAGTATCTTGTTCCGAAGAACGACTAGAACAGGAATTCTACTAACCAAATTACAACTTTGCTTTGGGTCTCGACTGAAGTAAAGTATCTTGTTCCGGGGAACGACTAGAACAAAATAATCACTAACTATCTATTTACCAACGCCATATAGTCGATTCTACATTTTAAATTGGTGAGTACATTTCGATTAATCATGTAATACGTATCTTATCATATTTACTAATTATATTTATACACATATATACATATATATTGGTGCCATTTCGGAAAAGGGAATTCCTTTTGAAGTAGCATAATTTGTTTGATTTAAGTTGACACATAAGTGAGCTTTTTAGTTATTAAGCGACATAGTCGACATTATATAAGTGTCTTACGTTATGTTCGTGAATGTGTAATCTCTGAATTATATTTCCCTTTGAATTTGGAATAGTGTATTACCTTTGACGTGATATGAAATATACCACTAACTTCAAGTATTCATTGGCGTTATTATTTACAGTCCTCATCCTTACTTATATTTTTCTTGAGTGTTCTCATTGGGCAGAACACATATTATTAAATATTTTTTAACTGAATTGATTTTTTTTTTTGCAATAAAATATAGTTTCTATTACATACACTAAAAAAATAAACAAAATTCGAAATTACTTTTTAAGATTTTTTACCCAGGCAAATTTATATTTGTTCAAGAAAGCATTTTTTGGATTCTCCGGTATATAGCAAAAGCTAAAAAGAAAATTTATATTTGTTATTTCATCACACACTTGTCACCCAAAATCAAATGGGTTGTATGATGAAATAATAAATAAAAAAAAAAATGTTAGCTTTTGCATATACCGGAGAATCCAAAAAATGCCTTCTTGAACAACTATAAAAAATGTGAATAATTGTTGCCACAAAGCTTCGGTATTTTTCCCAAATATATTAGGGAATATTACCTAAAATTTAGTGAATATTCCCTACATTTTTGGGAGTATTCAATGCATTTTAAGGAATATTCTATGGCTGTTGATAGAATTCGAAGCAGACAGTTCGAAGCTTCGAAGTCGACTCCTTCGAAACATGCACGTTTTGCAGAAGCTTCGAGGTATGAAAGTTTTAACAATGCTTCGATGATTCGGAGCCTCGAAGCATGAATTTTTCTGGTGTCTGTTCTTTAGTGTTAAAGTTAAATTATAATATTCGAAGTAACTTGAGATAATTGTTAAGAGTTTAAAGGGCTCTTCGGAGAATAGACCTATTATAAGTCTTTTGGTTATGATAAGAAAATATAAGTATATTTTATTATATGTATGATTTGAAACGCGACGTCTTTAAAGCTCTTAACTCTAATTTTAAATTCTTTTTGTCTTGTTTTCAGCTAAAATTTGTCACACTTACTATTCCTGGATGAAAACACACTTTTTGAACTTTATATAAAATCAATACGATGGCTCCAAAATGGTGAACGAGTTTAATAACTTATGATCAGATTCGAATAAAAACCGGTATGAACGCTTTTAGGGTTTGCAAATTACGAATTTGTTTGATCTTAACTTCATTTTATAGTTACGATCAAATTATAATACTTGCAAGATTAAACCTTTGCTTGGTTATATGAATTGTTTCAAGATTTGACCCAAACAGTTTTGAATAGTTTCAGGTTTTGACCCAAACAATTTTTATTTTTTAATTTGACAAAAGAACATAGGTACAATACATATTTTTTTTTTAAAAAAAAACAAAGTCAGTTGATATGATATGAATAACTGTTGGGGAGGGGGGAGGGGGTGTTGGAATAATAGGCCGTGACCCTAACCACTGGCACTGCATCAAATCATTTTAGGTATATTTGTACTCATACGAATAAAAACAAATTAGATCACCATGAACTCATATCGAAAACTTGAAAGTATTTCAGCAAGGAGGTTGTAAAAATAGGATATACGCATCAGACATAATTTAGAAAAGGACTAGAGTGAAAAAATACTGTAATTCATGAAGTCCAATAACAAATATTTTGGTCGTTAAATATATCGATAAGAACAAAACAACAAATTATTTCTTAACCTTAAAAAAAATGACACAAAAAGAAAGGACTCTTAATTTGTTTAACAAATCCATATTTTGAAATTAAAGACGATTGCGAAGCAAATAGATGAGATCGCCTCAGGAACCAGTGGCGGAAAAGTTATTCCTAAGCCGGAAGAAGCCCTACACCCCGATTACATATTTTGAATCAAACACATAATACCCAACAGATTCTATCAGGGTATAATACGAATGTAAATCATACTTTTGAATTGACTTTTAAAATTTTATTTTCATTTTGTTAAATTTTAGAGTCCAATTTAATTATTTTTCCATTAAACCATTGTAAATTTGGAAAAAAAGTATGCAGTTATTTTAAGTTATTTACTAATTCTGTTTAACGCGCCCATTGATTGCCCCAAAAGTTGATATATCGCGGAAGAATAACTGCGCTATTCAACATTGTGCAAAACTGCATACATTTGAATTATCTCGAATTCTTCATCATACTTCGGTCCAAGCCCTAGATGAGTTCTTATCCTCTGAGGTCGAATACTTAAGCAAAACTTATTTTTCCTTTAGTACAATTTACAACCCTATGAATCCCATATCTCGATTATAAGTTAAATCGAGCAATAAATGACAAAATTTTTCATTCAACTTCGCGTCGCCATTTTTAAATTCTAAGTCTTCATTATACGCAACCTCGACAATCTGAAGATATTGATTTTAAGTCAAGTCGGGCCATAATGACAATATTAGATAAAAGCGTTAAAGTATATTGCCATGAAAGATCAATAAGTGTGTCAAGTTTTAGCTCAATGGTTCAACAGGAAGTGGGTCAAATTAGCATAACAAATTTTAAATCACCATTGCATTGTATCTCCGAAGCTTCGAATTTCTTACGTTCGAAGGTCAAAGCATATAATATCAACAGCTCTAGAATATTCCCTACATTTTAGGAAAAATTACGTAAGCTTTGTAGCAACAATTGTGCACATTTTTTACAGTGTAATATAGGTGTCAATAAATAAGGCGTTTCGTATTACCAAGAAGCAATACTCTTCAGTACGGCTAGTTCCTCCCTACCGAAGACAAAAGAAAAATGCTAAGTAATTTGGAAACCAACGTATTTTTCAATTTATTGTATCTTTAATAACTCTATATGCATAATTTTTCAAACCATACACATAGAAGCTCATTGATATTGTTTACAATTTCATTCCGCTAGATTGGCAAATTCTCATACTTTGCGATGCGATGCTCGGAAAATGAAAATGAAGTAGCATTGCGTAGAGTTTGAAGAATTTCATAATGCCGATGTAGTTTCGCTATGTTGTTGCAATCGATGATCACAGAAAGAACACCGACCATAATTTTGTAGATTAACATTTTTCAATATTGGATATATAGTCATATATGATTTTCCAAAATTTTCGCAACTAACAAAAAAGAAATACCTGAATGAAAATGAAGTTGTTGTCACTTAAAATGGACAACTTGTGAAAACTCCGTGAAAATAACCATGTGCTGTATGAAACATGCAGCTCTTTCTAATTCCCATCAGTTTCAATTATCTATATGTATATCCGTGTAATAGTGATATATATAACATTTCCTTTCACTCATTCTGAGTCTCTTTTAAATTATCTGTAAGATTTTCGAACCGGCTCATTTAACACCCCTCGTCTCCTCCTCCAAGTATCCCTTCTGTAATTTTATTTTCAAACGTTAATCAAAGGACATTTTTTTTTATAATTTTCTACATTTTAATTTCATTCTAAGTTGGGTAATTATCAATAGGTACCTGCAATATATTAAGCTTTAGTTCAGAGAACTCTTTTAATTTGAACCTTTTTAAGCAAGACAACCAAACAGATCTAGAAAAATAAATTGCCAGCATAGAGCATAAAATAAGTCCCAAAGTAAGCCAAGGTAATACAATTAATTAGATAAATCATCGCAGGAGGTAAAAAAGGTATAACCGATGGGAGATAAACCTTCAGATAACTATATGCTATAGGTATAGCGCTGGTCAATTGATTCCACAAATTTCACTCAACTCTTTACAGGTCCTTCACTAGATTTTTTTTCAAAACTTTGCGGAAGGTATTCAGTTGCACGTATTTCCAGTTCAGCATACATTCCACTCTCCGTAAGGTTTTTCAATCTGAGTTTATGAATTGATTCGAACAACGGATACCTATGTACACAAATTTTAAATCGAATCGCGTTTAAATACTTTTGACGAATTAAAATTTCGACAATTACAATCGGCAAACAAGCAAAGTGCTTTATTTGAGGGAAAGCATTTACTAAATCGATTTTTGCAGTATTTTAACATGGAATAGCGCGTAAATTAGGGAAGAAGTACAATATTTGCTGCAATTAATTAAAGCTGCTTTGATTTAATTCTGAAGTTATAAAAAACGAATTTATTTATTTATAATATTTTTTTATTTCATTAATTATCCTCAACAATCCAAACCATTATGAATTCCTCCCACACAGAACCAAATATTCCCATTATTCTTTATGCCAGAATCAATATCCATTTGCACTTTATTTATTATTGTTTCGAGAATATCATATTGGAATTTTCCAATAACGGTAATTTTTATATATCTTTCATTGACAAAATGTTCCTAATGCTAAAGTCGCTCTAGACAGTGGGGGATCCAGGTGTGGGTCACGGGGTCATAACTCCCCCCCCCCACCTGCCAATTAAAGTAAAAAATATTTAACTAATGGAGTTATTTAAAAAAATACATTTTTTATTTATATTTTTTTTATCGGTATAATTCAACTTCAAAAATTTATACAAAATATTTTGATTCCAAAACTTACACAAATAAAAATTTATTTCAATGAATATTATTGTATGTGTATAGGTTTTTCTCAGAATTTGAGATTGGGACCCCAGGTTTGGGTGATCCAAAAACCCTCAAGAGAAACTTCCCAAACCACCAAACAGAGCCCTAACTCAGTCCTAACTCCCAACATTCTAAAATATTTGCAGCGTTCTTATGTAAAAACACTGACATGTATATAATAGACTGACTACGTCTATAGAAATACACTGAAGAAATTGGGCTAGCTTCTATATAGCGTTCTCTTTCTATCTAAGCACCAAGTACCAACCGTAAGCAACAAATAAATAAATGGGTTCACCGAAATAAAAGTTTTTAAATTAATTATTTGGGTTAATTAGTGATTAAAAATGTTTTACCATAGGCAATATATTCATAGATACTAAACAGAATTTCGAAAGGTTTTATTAAAATCACTTTTCAACTTCCCGTCAATGGTTCTTTTATACAAAAAACTGTACCCCCATGAAATAACATATCGAGCAGTCCATATTATATATGGCAGTGAGTAAAACTGAGAGTTTGCAATTTGCACCCTAAACTACTATTCTACATATAATAAAATGACTTTTTGTGAAAAAAGTATACTAAAAAATGACACATCATCCATACCGTTGAATGCGGAAACCTTCCTAGTACCTCGCTACAGTACGGGGATGGCTAAACTAAGCGACTTACGGCGCTAGAATTTATTTTTTCCTTTTTTTTTTGTATTAAATTTTTAAGATGACCCCTCCTTAATTTCAATGCTAGATCCGCATTAATGAATTACTTTCGTCCTATATTTTGTTGTCTATATACTGGGTGTCTCAAACCACCCGTCCAGGCTTGTTATTGTGAAAAGTTACAAAAAAAACTAAAAACAAAAAAACACGTATCAAATATTTTTTGAAACTCTATCCAACACCACCAAAAACAACCCCCACCCCCTACCCCCTGTTAGGGGTAGGGGGTGGAACTTTGAAAAATCAAATGGGAACCCCTATTTTTTATTACAGATTTGGATTTGTCAGAAAAAAAGACAAACATTTTGTTGGAAACTTTTTTTTCATTTTGCATAGATGGCGCTGCAATCGACCAAAAACAGTTAAAACACATAACTGCAATCCTGAGAATAGCGTAGAACGTAAAAACGTTTACTCACTCCTGAGTGAATGTAAAACTAACCTTAAGGCGAATATTTCTATGAAACTCTTTTCTGTAAGAACACCCCATGGAAAAACTTTTTTTACAGGTCAATTTGTAATACTTTCGTTAGGAGTTATAAACACCAAGACCCAAAATTTAATAATTGCAAATTACTTTTAGATTCCGTTTTAGTACGGATGCAAGCAGCTTCTAATTTTAATTTCCTGACTAGTTATTGTTTAGGACCTCTTTATTGAAGCATGTTAACCACATGTCTGGAGGTATTACTCAAAGACTAGTTAACTTTGATGATCAAGTAAGTTAGTCATCTGCACAATAGATATATGTATCTCCAAACGGAATACCTTCTGGAATGGTAATCTCGGTTAGGCCCGAGCGCACGGGTATTGTTTTGGGGGCTGAAACCCCCCCTCCCCTTCATGGATCGAAAGAAAAGATTCTTTGTGCAACACAAATTTAACAATAATGAATTTGTGCGAGTTGATTCGCAGTAGCTTTCGCAAGCTATTTCCATGTGAATGAACTTTATTTTAATTAACCTAGAGACTTATTGACGGACAATGTAAACAATGCTGAATGAGCTGTGATACCCTTCGTGTACCATTGTACGAACGTATTTTATATCAAAGGATTAGGATTTTATGTATTTTCTCAAGCCTTATCCTTGTTGATGCCAATTTCGAAGTGTTAACTGCTAAAAATAGATTTCCATCGAATTTATGTAAAAGACCACGGTTGGAAAGTAATGATGTAAGTAAAAATTATGTTATAATTATAAAAACAAAAATAAAATGTTTTAAAATTTAGACTTCGTTTTTTTTTTTACATCTAATTTTGAAGTAGTTGAAATACCTTCGTAAATGATGCGCCAATCATAAGCGAAACTTTGATTTTTATGAAGAAGAAAAAGGAAGAAGAAAAAAGGTAGAAATGTTGGCGCAATGAGGGCGGTGGAACGTCGTGAGTCAGAAGCAACTTACGTCGATTTATAGTCCGCGCTCATTGAATCTCTGGAAATCATTTCGACATGGAAGATGCAACCACGTCAACTGCAGCTTTTCAATTGCTTTCGGCCATCAAAACCGTGCATTTTCAAGTATTGGGACTGGTTCTTCATTCAGTATACTCTTTGGCTTTATCGTTGAGTTAAGGCTTTCAAATAAAAAATCAAGACTCGAAGAAGCTAACGCACTAGTAGATTCTAATGGACGAATTTGAATTTAAGGGAAAGAAAGGCTTGCATCTCAAAAAACCAAATGGTGCAATGACTAACACAATTGAAGATAATTATCGTGACGTTTGTTGATCTAAATGGTGCCAAGATGGTTTTCCAAAGACTTCACTTTATAAACTCTATTTGCATTGTGGACTGCAAACAAATTTGTAGTAATTTAATTTTTATTTGAATAGAACTTCAATTTTGTTATTTTTATAGAACTGTTTTATATTTTAAATTGGGCAACTTTTTTGAAATTTACAGTTTGATTCCGATTGTTTTACGCCTTTTGCTCCCAATACAAAATCTAGATTCAAGATAGAAAGATTAACAAGGTAATCCGAATTATCTGTCAATTGGTTACTTGCCTCCTTGGGCCACAATTGTCACAAATTTGTTCGTCCCTCAATTTCAACCGTCCTTATCAAAGTGAAAGAATTTTTCTATTTGTAGATTTCTTTGCTTTCGACTAGCACATAATTACTTTCTCGGAAGTGATTTAAACGAAGAAACTACTCTTTTGTTAAATATTTTATTATTTTCAAAACGTACTTCAGTCAATAAAATACGAAAACTTCAAAATAGATTCTCTGGATATGACTTTAGTCACCTCATGACGTAGCAACACAAAAAATTCCTCTCGAATCGGCCATACTTGTTATATTTGTATCACGGATCTAGACTGACATATTAAAAATATTTTCAAAACAATGTAAAAGCCTACTCTGATAACTATTCTGAATATGTAACACAGTGCTAATGATCGTATTTTAATGAAATAATACATGCTATGGGGTAGTGCCGGACGAGCAAATGAAGTAAAACGTTAAATATAAGCCTCCATACAGACTTTCATACCATACCTTGATCTGTTCATTACACATTTGGAGGACCGGTTTTTGAAACACAGAGTTTTGTCAAACTTCTAATGTCATTTTGTGGAGCAAATGAAAACTTTAGATGAGGTAGCGTGTGGACGATTTTTTAAACTTATACTTTTACTCGGAAATTCATCTGTAGTATGGTTCAAAGGACTCAAGATCGGTAGGCGGCCGAATTGCAAATAAAACAATTAACAATTCTATCAAGGCTCATGATATCGGCAGCATGGATCCATTCCCGAATGTCGAAAAACTCTTGAATATTATGTCAGCTATGACCACAAATCTGAATGGGCGTTCATTTTCCGCTTTGCGTCGTCTCAAAACTTATTTAAGGTCCACAATGGATTAAGTCGATGCAATTCCTAATGATTGTTATTTCGATATACCCTGGCGTGTTAAGTTATTGATGAATTTGTATAAGTATTAAAAATATTCTTCGCCATGATATTATTTTAACTATTCAACCATCAACAAATATCAGAATTTTGTAGTCTTCTATCTCAAAACCAACTCCTTTGAAAAATCCGTCGCACGCGCCTGTCTGGGTTTAACGAAAATATGAAAATGTCCTGCCAATGGTTATCGCAGATATTTGAAATATTAATGAAATGAAACAATTAGTAATTTTTGCACTATTAGATTTTTCACGCAAACAAGTTCGTATACGGAGACGACCATGTCCATCTCGATCGTGGACATTTTCACGATCAGCTGCTAAAAGCATTTTTTGATTTTTAAATTTCTATTTTTTTTTAAAATCTTCTCATCTTCATTTCATGTTCAATTTTGATTATCCTCTCCTTTCTTCGATATTCAACCCTTCTAGATCGAAGCCAGAAGTTGATTCATATCTATGTTATTATTGAATTTAAAATCAACTGATACCATGAGCTAATCTCTACGCCGATATTTTGATTAACCTGGGTTACAGTACTTCCGGTGGTCACTTCCATTTCAAATGAATTTTTTAGCCTCGAAAGCTTTTTAGTATATACTAGATGACCCCTACACTGAAAAACAAGATTAGTTGCTTTACGCCAATGAATTTGTTTCATCAACAATCAATTGATTTTCATCTTACGAATAATATTTGTTAAGAATTATTGGCATTAGTTGATTTAGCTAATCTTGTCATAACATTTATGAATTCAACTAATTGTTTAGTTAGTTTTGATAATTTTTCGGAATTTCGTATCCGAGCATCTTTTGTTTTTTCAACTAATCACTTTGTTATTTCGAAATAGAAATATCAGCTAAAACAGTTATTGTTTAATCCAGTCTATAGAAGCACTTATTAGAACAATCGACTAATTAATATTGCTCTTTCAACAAATTTAATTCTCCAAATTAACTAATTGATTGTTTGATTATGCATACCGCATTATTTAAAATAACTTAAACATTAGTTTGAAGACATTAGTAATCAACTGATCGAATTTGTTAAAATATGTAATGAAATTGGAAAGTTCAACTAATTGTTTATTTGAAAATAATAATAAAATGCTACGAATTTAATTATTTTTGTAATTATTATTTTTATATGATTCTATTATCTGCCCGCAGTAGACTGACAATAGTTTTAATAAAGGAAAAAAAAGCGTTCTGTATGGGGAAAACTCTATGTGCACTCATTAGTACGACTGAGAGTTTCTGCATACTGTAAACACTGAAGAAAATATTAATCGAACCCCATATATACACTCAGTATAATTTCTAAGTGTGAATTATATAAGGCAAAAATTTCTGATTTGCTGATTCACCGAATGTGTAAGTCGAAATTACGAAGTGGGTTTTAACATGTCCAAACAAAACTCAAATTAAAAAAAAAAAAGATGTATCAAAAAGCAAAAGTTCAGATTTTTCGATTCAACAAATATATTAGTTTAAGTTAATGGTTTTGCGCATAAGTTTCTCGAATGATGGAGCGACAGTGAAAATAGTTATAACTCATTTTGCAGGTAATTTCTCAATACAAGAACAAATTGGCCCTAATCGTTTTCCCAGAACACTTAAAATATTGTAAATTTTGTATGACAACACCACGGGTTTCAAGATTTCTTTCATTTATGAAATTATGTTTATTATTTTTTCAACTCTCTAAGTCAACGCCTTCTAGAGTTATTGACAGACGAACGGATAGGCGGACAAACGGACAGACATGCAAAAATCACAATTATTCGTGGGTGTCCAATCTATTTTTCCTCTATCAGCAATATGCGTTACCAGCGAAATCATAATCTTAGTATGACCTATGAGATTTCATCTAGGATATAAATATTAATGATGCAGTGATTTAAAGTTATGCGGAAATTATATTATTCATATCAACTAATGGAATACATTAATTTAGAAAATTGTGAGGCTACATCACATTAAAAAAACTCTATTAATTTATTTGTTGAACTAATTAATTGCATAAATTCGCTAATATAACAAATAATATTCTTAAAAATAAACAAACAGTTTCGTTGCTTCTGCGAAAAATATTAATAATTTTATATGTTGATTTTACTAATACGTCTTCTGAAATATGATTAGTTAATTTATCATCAAATATTTGTTAACTGAACTAATTGAATTCGAAGCTACAACTAAAGTATTTCCAAAACAACTAAGGGCAAATCAACTAATTCCAATTAGAAATTGCAACTAATTAGCACTTACAATTTTATTAATCACTTAATTGTTTTTCCAAATAAATTTACAGGAATTACTAATGTACAATCAACTAATCGTGATTTGTCGTTTTAACTAATATTGTTTTTTTCAGTGTATCTCCAGTCTGAAACTTTTGTAGTTTGTGCTGTGAAAGTAGCAGAGAGAAAGACAGACGAACAGTTCCATTAGATAAGGTATTTTTTGTGTGAAAAAACGTAAAAAGGATGGAAATTATATTGCCAATTTAAAGTTTATTAATAAAGTGGTTAATTTTTTATAAGCAAACGAACTAAAAAGTAGCTTTGCAAGGAAAACTAATAATTATATAAATCGTAGACAACGGCAAAGCAATAAAATTTAATAATCATATGAAGTCTATTTTTGCCCGGATGTGAATCGAACCCACCTTTGTTACGATCGATCAAAAATGGAGAATAGAAGAATTTTTCTAAGAACTTTAATTCTTAATGATTCTAAATCAAACCCCGGACGATGCGGTTGTTTTTATGATTTGATTTAGAATCGTTAAAAATAAATTTTCTTAAAAAAAATTCTTCTATTCTCAAAATTGAGTCATTCTATGTGAGGGAAGGCAAAAAGATAACCAATAATGCAAGAAGGAATTTAAATAGCGTCTAAATTTAGCACATTAGTATGAAAATTTCATAGGCCGAAAGGGCGAAAAAAATGGATAAAAATTGAATTGGTACTGCACTAACTAAAAAAAAAGCAAAACCCAATTGGTCTTTGATTCTGTGGGTGACTTAAATGATGCTCAATTGATGACTATAATCTAGCAAGAGCAACAAATTCTTTGCTACTATATTTCTGCCTACAAATTATTTCGCTTTTTTTTAGAAAATTACAATGAATTTCCTCTGAAACTTAACCATGTTCGTTGAAATGGAATGTATGCAATTTTTTGTCTTTATAGAAGTTTTGGTAGAACTTAATGCTAAAATGTGACTTTTCAATAAATGTCTATAAGATGCTCTTGAACTGATTGTAACATAATTCTTTAAAGAAAAGCTCATAATGCTCTTTCGTCCTTATTTGTTGCAAAATTCATCAGACCTCTTCTTAAGTCTTCATTTTCGGGAAGTCTATGTCTACTTGCTTATGTTTCTAAACAGTTTCCATTATTATTATTATTAATTATTACTATTAATAATGTCATTGCGACCTGTGACATCTTTTGTGACATTATTCCTAAGCACCGTCTATTCGAAATTGAGGTGTTTGGCAATATACAATAATTGTTCTTGGGAAAGCCTTTCC
Source organism: Dioctria rufipes (assembly GCA_963924295.1). Lineage (NCBI taxonomy): Eukaryota > Metazoa > Arthropoda > Insecta > Diptera > Asilidae > Dioctria > Dioctria rufipes. The sequence continues at coordinate 246,664,036 of OZ002741.1, read as the reverse complement.
TAGTTGTTTTAACCTTAATCGGTCAAGTGTTTCATAATTACCACTCATTGTATAGGTATTAAATAGAAATAATTATCCAAAGGTCTTTAAGTGAAATACATCGTCAACTTTAAATCATATGTTAAAGATTTTGAATTGTGACATGGGAAGGTTGAAAAGGAACTAAGAAAAAGGGTAAACAATATTGCACTGTTAATGAATTAGACTATGTATTTGTCACTTCAATCTGTATGAGTTTACATTATATTTAAATTATATAAATTTAGGAATCAAAGTAATAGTAAATGTCGGATTTAATAATGTCCTACACTGGGCTTGAATAGTGGATTTTTCGATGCGGTTCACAGCTGATGTGTTCGCAAATGAATGGGTTTTTATACGTGGAAAATCCTAAATCCAAATGGCCCTCTGCCAACTGTTATTTCATCTTCCGTTATATACCTATATCTGTTCATGACTCTCTAAAGTATCTAGCTATATATTGAGAGTCCTTAAGGCTTGACACAAATCTTCATTTAAACATCGAGCATTCTGGATCTGGAACTTTTCCGGTAGTATCAAGCAACAGCAACCCTCTTTCCTGCCATGATGAACGTTTTGTTATTAAGAAGAAAGATGGCTCCCTTCGTTTAAAGCGGCAAGAAGCTGTCATAATAAATGAAAAGCTGTGTTAAAAGCTCTTTAGCCCTTGTGTGTATAACGTGCATTGTGTTCCTCCATCTCCTGGGCAAACAAGTATACAGGAAGATACCAGGCCCTAAGCTCGTTGGGGAAGTGTAAGACAAATAAGCCACTTAGTAGGGAATCTTAACCTCACTATAGCTGCAATTCTTTTCCAGCCTTTTGTCTATACTCTCAGCTCCTGACGTCCTTTAAAGTACTTGATTTTTTTTTCACCCTTGCGTCTATTTGTTTCTTCTCGTATTGCTAGTCGTACATAAATGCATATATGGGTTTGCCGTTGGTTATACTTCAAGTGGTAATCACAATGAAAAATTCGTAAATAAAAAAGGTTTTGAAAAAAAAAAATCCATGATTCAATATTTCTTTGCCGTTAATGGATGGACCCACGCCCAGAATTCTCATTCCGCTAATGGGGTGGAAGTAAAGAAAAATTCCTGTCAAGTATATCTTTTTGAGCAAGGATCAAAGTTGGAATGAGTTTTATTTGTACTTGGTGAAGTGACGTTCTATAAAGAATTTTGCTCGATTCAAGTAAGGACAAATTGCTGTTGTTACCCCATCTGAAGTCAGTTTAATCTCATCATCATCACACATACGAAGATAGCCAAATGTGGTTACATTCATTTATTTTAATTTACTCTGCTCGACTGTGCTCTATTTTCTTGACAACTTAATTTTGGAGTGGCATATCGTTTCATTTAATTTCTCAGGAGCTGCTACAATTCTCATTACTTGGTCGACTTTAAGTGGACTTTTAAAACTTTTATGATATCGAAGTTGCAGGCCTCTGCAAAATTTACTTCATTTTGAAATTTTTGGTTTCAGTTTAAGTTTTCTTTGATGATTTTGAACGAAATTGTATAATTTTTTTACATTAAAACTTAGTGCGTTTAAACATCTGAAGTCAATTGGGGAGAAAGTAAAAATTGACGATAGAAGTTTTTGAGCAATTAAGCAATTGTATAAACACATTTATTTCTCTTATGAGAACGCAAATTTATCACAAATAACAGATTAAGAGTAAAGGACTCAAATCAAAGAACATGAAATCAATAAAACGAAATTCGCTTTATGAAAATGAGTTATTTTAGGGTTCATCAGGTTCTTCAATTTTGAATATTTTTGACAATGAAAGTTATGTTAACATGAGTTATGAGGTTTTTTGCTTCTGTTAGTCATTCCTTTTGTATCGCTTAGAAATTGTAAACAAAAATGGATTGCATTCCCATGCGAAATATTAAATGTTATTTTGATTTCTGTCTGTCCATTTGTCCTCTCTATAACTCCAAAACGTATTTACTTAGAAAGCTGAAGTTGCACGCTCGGTATTTAAAAAAAAATATATATATATATAAGTTCGAAAATGGGACAAAAAGCACTTTAAAGGTCCTCATACACGACAACAATAATGGATGTAGATAAAGTATATACACTTAATGTTAGTGTGAGTACAGCACAGCGTACTAGACTAGTGTAGCTAGTTCCAGTCTCTTTAGTCTAGCTGTAATTTTCGAGAGGACAGGTCAAGTTATTTATTTCAACTGATCTAGCTAGGTTCTAATCATCCGAGAATTTATTCTGACTGTCAGAAATTAAAACTTTTAAATTTAAATTTTGACGATACACAGGAAATAATTCGACAATTAACATATGCTTGGAAAGGTATTCCTCAGCTTTATAATGTTTTACAAAAAGATTTCATAAATTGTACGAATCCTTCTTCTTCGATGGAAGGAATCGTTCAAGAATTAAATGCGGATGTATGAGAAATTAGTCGAAAGCTGTATAATTTAAGGACACAAGTTAATAATGAGTTAAGAAAAATTTGAATGAAGAAAAGTGGTCTGAGATTGGCTTGAAGTACATTCGAGCTAATGAGATTATTTTGAAGCTTCGCAATTATTTCAGGCTTCCTCAAAATTTACTGTTATCTGTTTTCATATTCTTAAATCTACACTGAAATCCTGATCAAATACTTAAGAGATAGATATGAGCCACCTTAAGGAAAAAACAAAAACAAAAACAAATCGACATAAGTATGAGATAATGGAACAAGGAATATTTTGTATCCATCTTACCTGTAGCCAGAAATCAGAATCTTAATGCCAATATGTCTTCAGGTCAAATAGTTTTTCTTATTTTATTATCTTCTTTCCATATTACAGGCAGAATAATTTCAAGCAAATTATCGAAGTCTGCAGGTGCCAAGTGACAAATTTGTTTATAAAACCTTTCATCATCGCGAAGAAAGTTATTGAAAAAAACCAAAAAGTTACTTTCTATTGGTCCATTAAATTGTCGATTTCGTCGTTTCCTTTTGATTACAACATGCGTGGGTACCAAGGCGGCAACCACACATTCGCCTATATTGACTAATATGCAGAAAATGGCCCAACATACTTCCAATGATACTTGATCTTGAAGCAAGTGTACGAAAGGTCTCTAGCCTCAAAACTTGCGGTATATTTGGACAATACCGCACCTTCTCTAGACACTAATGTCATCTATAGATGTCATCATATGGGTTTGACAATGGGACAAATCGTGTAAGTCTTTCGTAGGATTGCCATACAAAACTTTCGTTTTCCAGTATATATTTGGACACTGCCTGAGAACGCGTTGACATAGAGAACTAAAATTTGGTATATGATGTAATAGCAAACAAAATTTCAAAAAAAATCACTAAATCGGGTAACTCGTTCTTGGTATTGCCGCATATAAAATTAGGTTTTATACGTATACTGCGTAAAACATCAGTTCTAGACATTTTTATTTTACTAAAAAATACGAAGTCCTATAAAATTGGTTATAACAATTTTTTCTGTTCGACGAACCGTTCTAGAAATATATGAGACAAACCACTTCAAAAACCAAACTTGGACAGATTGGTTACCATACGAAATGTCATACGAGCATTCATCTAAAAATTGGTCTTAGACCAGTTCTAACTTTTTTGCCAGTATTATAATAAATTTAACAGGCGGACTAGAAATTTTCCAACAAAAGTAAGAGAATTTTTCATTACCATAGCATTAAGCACAAAGAGCGATTGAGATCCCCTGGATCAGAAGAAGGCGTGGTATGTGGAAGGTTTTTCTTTTTTTAAGGCAGGGGGACAGGAGACCTTATCACAAGCACGAAGGCTGTAGCGGCCCATCGTGCTGTCCTGCTAGAAGGACATTCACCGAAACCTTCCAGTCCTCTTAATGGAGCGATCAGGTTTTGGTAAGGCAGCTTTTCAGCTCATCCACAGATAAAAGGGCAGATCCTAGAGTATCCAACCTGCACCGAGCGAAGGCCGGACACACACACAAAAAGCTCTCCCTGCAGACAGAATAGACAGTCAGGCCTGCCAACAACTTACATTCTTGTTAGATAAGCATGAAGTGAGCTGTGGCCGGCGATGATGCCAAGCACAGCTCTACATTGTTTTCTTCCGAGCCTCATTTGAAACTCGAAGATATTTCCATTAGGATAATCAAGAAACAGTTTTGTACTCCTGTAAGTACTCCGGTTAGTCCATCTCCGCTGATGAGAGACTGGATACTCGAGGTGGCAACGCCTACGGTGGGTGCCGGTCTAAAAGATCAGGCCTCTCATTACTCATGATCCCCATATTTCCAGGAACCCACAGAAGGGACATATTTTTGTGGATACAAAACTTATCCACATAAGATTTGCAATGCCCCAGTAACTTAAATGTTATCCGAGGGCCCCTCAGAGCCATCAAGGCTGCCGCACTATCTGAAAGGATAGCAATATCCTTTCCCTTGATTTGCATATCAAGGGCGAACTTCGCTGTCAATGATATGTCGAAGACTTCAGCCTGGAAAACAGTGGTGTATCTACCAAGTGAATACTCCATCCCCACATCTGGCTCAGCAAAGTGGACACCCATCCCAGCTCCTTCATTAGTGAGAAGGCCGTTGGTGAAAGTTTTTAGAGCGGACCGGGGAAGGTTCGATAGGGCAATTCCCTCAGTCCACGATTCCTCTACAGGAAAGCTCACAGAGAAACGACGCCCGAAACGAAGTTAAGGTATCATCGCATCACGTAGCATACTGTCCAGAGGGTTTTCCAAGTCTAGCCCATACCCCAAAGAGCAATGAGAAGAGCCTGTCCACCCGTCCTCCCAACAGCCCCATGAGCACAATCTGCACACAGCCCTTCTGACAATTGTCTGTATGACAAGATCCAGGGGTGGCAGATTAATGTTAATGTTAATGTTAATGTTAATGTTAATGTTAATGTTAAGAGCAGGGGCGACTAGGCCTCCAGGACCTTGCGGACACCGCGACCATAGTTGATCTATTGTGCCTTCCCCTATAGTGATTAGGCAAAATCGAGTCTTTTAACGAGCTCGATTATTGCTTTCGGAGTTAGATTGCAGACATTATCTGGAGAGATAAGTTCTCTTCCAGTGATTTGCATCCTTAGACCTGCAAGTGCTGGGCACTCGCATATAACGTGCATCGAGGTTTCATCTTCCTCTTCGCACAGTCGACACAGTTCACTGTCGCATTTGCCTATCTTCATCAGGAAGTGACGGAAGGGGCCATGACCAGTGACTGCGTTAGCAAATAGTCTGAGCGACTGTCTGCTAAGTCCAATAAGTTGACGCGACAGGAAATGAGAAGGATTGAAGAATTTCTTCGCCTGCCTCATACCGGGTGCGCTACGCCAAAGGAGATCCAGTTGCCTGTTTTCCCACTTAAGCAGTTTCCCCCTAAAGTGGCTTTTTGGTAGGCCAAATGTCGGATAGGGTCCAATATACGGACAATCAGCTCCGGTTTTAGCCAGTTCATCCGCTTTTTCATTACCGTCCACTCCTTCGTGTCCAGGGACCCAAACCAAGGTTACTTGGTTGTCCCTAGACAATAGTTGGAGTTTCGAGTAGCAACTCCAAACTAATTTCGACTCAAAGGCTTGAGAGGAAAGACCCAGGAGCGCAGCTTGGCTGTCTGAACAGATGTAGATGTTGGAGTTCTTACAGCCCTTATTTAGGTTTTCCTGAGCTCCAACCTCTATAGCATAGACTTCCGCCTGGAAAATGGAAGGTGAGACACCAAGCGGAATGGATAGTTCCACTTCTGGACCAATCACCCCTGCGCCTGTTTTCCCGTTCTTCCGGGATCCGTCAGTATACCAGACTTGGGCCCGTTGCGGGAGCTGGAGTCCTCTGTCTAGTATCTGGCTTCTTTCATTAATGGTTACCTTGTAACCTCTTTCAAAAGAGAGTCTCTTGGCCATAGTATCTTTTGGAGCTTCTAGGTCGTTAATGTTAACCTGCTCGAAGATACTGAGATGACCCACCCTGGAGGAGGTGCAATCATCTGACCTTTTCTTTCGAAGCATACTGGCTGCAGCCTCCCTCTGAATAAAGTGGCAGATTAAGTAGGACCTCAAGAGTAGCAGAAGCCGTAGATTGCATAGAGCCCGTAATTCCCAAGCAGGCAACAAGCCTTTGCAGGCCCGCCAGCTTCCGGGTCGCAGTCCCCACAAGCGTCCTCGGCCAACATACATAGGAGGCATATATTAGCATGCGTCTAATGATCGAGGTGTATATCCAGTGCACAACCTTCGGTCTCAAGCGCCGTGTGCAGCCAAAGATTCTGCTGCAATGAGCGAAGGCCTTTGAATCCGCATTAACTTTTTCCTCTTCCGTGCAATCCTAATGTCAGCTTCGAGTCGAGGAAGACTCCAAGGTGCTTGACATGAGGAGAGAGTTTCAGAGTGTGTCCAAAAAGCGTTTGAAGAACGAAGTAACCAAGCTTACGTCTTCTGGAGAAGAGCACCGAGATGGTCTTTGTTGGGTTTACTGTAATATCATGATGAGTGCATCAGTCCTGAACAATATTGAGGCATCGTTGCATGAAGGCACCTTCTGCAGTCGTGCTGTGTCTAGAAATGTGCAGAGGGTTGTCATCCGCATACGCTTCAAATGAGAATCCCACATTTTTCAACACCGTGATGAGTGAGGCAACCAACATACACCAGAGTACTGGAGAAAGCACGCCACCTCACGCGCAGCCTCTCTCCACCAGCACACTGAGAGAGGTTCGATCGTCCACCTTCACAGTTAAGTATCGTCGTGTTAGCATTTGTTTGATCCTTCGCACTACACTGCGGTCAACACCGCGTCGACGAGCTGCCTCCCATAGCGACTCGGTGGTGGTTCTGTCAAAAGCTCCCTCGACGTGCAGATACGCTCCCAAGGTAAACATTCCACGATCCAGTCCCCGCTCAATGACAGCAACCATTGAAAGGAGAGCCGTCTCCGTAGATCTGCCCCTCCGGTAAGCGTGCTATGAGTTGTTTAAGGGAGAAGTCTTTAGGGCTACTCGCTTGATATATTCATCCACAAACCTGTACAGGCATTTCAATAGGAAAAAAACTCTTCAGGTCTTTGTAAGAATCGGAACTCGGCAACTCTCACCTTCCGCCATACCTCAGGAACATATCCGAAAGCTATACATGCGCTGAGAATGGAATCAATGAATGGAGCTAGCACAACGCTCTGTGCCTTATGAAGGACCGGCAGAATACCGCCAGGACCCGGGGCTTTAAAAGCCGATAAGTTTGAAACTGACCATTTCGCCTTTTCGACATCAACTACCTTGGCAGCAGTGGACCAATCGCCACCAGTGCAAAGAGGTAGGGTATGTTCGCCACACAACTGCAGGTCTTCTTCAAGCCTACAGTCGGGGAAATGCATCGAGAGGAGAACTCTACATGCTTCTTCCTTCGATGCCATAAAGGAGCCATCTGGCCCTCTTAGAACACTCAGCCTGGCCGACGGGTCAATCCTAAGAGCCCTGAGCAGCCTAACCGAATCATGATAGCCGTCAAGCTCCTCGCAAAAGTCTACAAAGGCCTGTCGTTTTGATTTCGTAACAAGCCTCTTGTAGTTACTCTGAGTCTCGCGGTAGAACTGCCAGTCTTCCTTCGAACCAGCCCTTCTGGCCTTATTAAAAAGCCTTTTGGAAGCCCTACGGAGTTTATTAAGACTATGTGGAAGATAAGCGGAGAACTTACCGCTTTTAAGTTTTTCAAAGAAACTATACAATGGTTTCACGGCTTTTTATAAAATCAGATAGCAAATTTTGGAAAAGTGCTTGGTGAATTATAAAATTGACAAATTTAATAAAAGAAGCGAATAAAATGATTCACTACTTTTCGTTTTGCCTCTAGCTGTCCATTGTACTCAGAATACTTAGTAATTATTACGTCTATTATCGATTATTATCAGGCTGTGTGCAACCGATTGAAGAAGCTGCATTTGTCCGCAGGGTACCGAATAGGATAATATGCTGGGTCCTTTGTTCGTTACGTATTAAACATTAATTATCTCACGCCTGAGCTGTCTTAAATTTATACACCAAAGATCGGTAAATCGGGTATATGACTTCTATATATATATATATATATGACAGCACAGTTGGTGGAGGATTATGCAATTAAAAAACATCAGAACATAATTGTATTCCTTTTGGTATAGCAGATTTAGAGCAAATTGATGTATTCGATACTATAGTTCTGTTCGAATGTCGTTATACCAGGACAACAAGTTCTTCGATGACTTGAATATGTTAAGAGCTAAAAATTCTTTAATGGTTATAGTTAGTTATACTAAGAATATAAATGTTATCTTAACTTAAAGAGGAGGGTCCATATTTTCCAGTTCTTGTAACAAAATTAATAATTTTATTTTTAAGGAAAGGTCAAAGTAATAAAAAATCCAAAAACTAACTTTATTTTAGAGAAGAGGAGTACGGGGCTGCTTGAGGAGTCCTTGGAAAGGTCATTTGGTTCTTACACATAATAACTAACACATTTAAGATACGGGATATTTCGTGAAAACTAGGATATTTTCTTGAATTTCCTGTAACTCTGACACTGTTGAAACTCGCCCAACCCCCTTTGGACCCCTATTCGAGAAACACCCTGTATTTACGGACCTTCATCTAACGTATCGTCAAACTTGGTCATAGACCAATTATAATTTCTTCTCTAGATATTTTTTATTTTTATTAAGACTTAAGTTTTTTTTTTAAATAACTTTTTTCTCTAACCCTTAAGTAGGAAAATGCGGGAAGGCAGGAATTACTCCGTGCAACACCGTTGCAAAGTTGACCTTTAAGTTGGTGCATGTGGTCAGAGCAATTTTAACTGCGAAAAAATATAAAACACATTCTCTCTCGACCTTGCGTCTTCCAGTAGCTTTTCATTTTAGAACACTATTTTGAAAATCGTCTTACTCGAGCCACTGCCACGTACGCATGCGTTTGTTGTATAGTGTAGTGTGACCCCATGCGCCTACTTACGGAATTTTTTTCGTGAAGTAAGTTTTGTTAGGTATATCTTTAGAACTTTCGACATTTTATAACATTTTAGAATGAGTTCTAGTGAAAATAAATAAAACGTATGTTGAGATTTTAGTTTTGAGTGAATAGTGTAGCTTTTCTACTCTACTCCGAATAGCGGCTCTTATTTGATTTGCTGCTGTGATGGTGGATTCCTAGGAGAAATATATTTGCTGTCCGACCTTACACATAACAGCCACATAAAATTTGTGAATGCCAAACAAGAGACCTAAAAGTTATATGCAAAGTTCCTGTTAAGTTACAATTATTTTCGGGATGTCGAAGTACCTATATTAGCACTTACATCAATTTACATAAAATAAATATTTTACTTAAATTGTATCCGGAAATTTTATATCCAACATACTGAACAGGTAGATGCTATGTCGCTGCAATAGATTAAATCGAACATTCGCGATCTTCCATGATATCGTACCTCGAGGATATTCAGTTCGGTTTACTATAAAAGCCGAGGCAGTGCGCTGAAATCCATTAATCCTTTCCAAGTAACTAAAACATTCATATCTCTTGACCCGGAGCTTTCCTTTCTTTTTGTGACATACCTGCTCTTGAAAATCAAAGAGGAGCTGCACCTACTAAATTTTATAAAACCTAAAGCAAATTATTTAAATTTGTTACTGTTTATTTTAAAATCTCTAACAGCCGGAAAATGGAAAAAGTTAAATATTTCTTTTTTTTATCTATATAAATTTACCATGTTATTTCAAGTTAATTGTTACTTTTAAAATGAAAGAAACAAAATCTAATTTAATGGCTTGAGCACAGTATTTCAAAGACATCAAGCCAGCTGGATAAAAATCGTTTTAATTCAAGAGTTCTTTCTCGTTTTATTTATATTTATTGGATTGAGAAAGAAAGAAAAAAATATATAAAGTTATTACTTTTAATTAAATAATTCTATATACATTTTATAACTAATGTCACCTGAGTGGACTGGACTTGACTAGTCTAAGATTTGCATCAATAAAATATTTGTGGTCGTTTAGATACTACAAGTATAAAAAAAATTAAATGCTTTAAGTAAGGTTTACAAAAAGAACAATTTATAATAATTATCGCTGTCAGTTTATGAGTGGGTATTCACTTTTTTCTTCGATTTCATATCGTTCATACTATCTTGGGAATTATGTAATACATACATAAAATTGCTTCTGATTTCTATTCTTCTGTTAAAAGAGGTTCAATTGTTTGTATTTCGATTTGTCACGAATCCTTTTTCGGTCGACCTCTTCAATTACTTGATCCCGATTCATCTTTACTTATTGAAGAAAATCTCCCTAAAACGTCAACCAAGTTCACTTCACTCAATATTAAATAAATCCTCACTGTATTTTATAAATACTCGCAATGTTCTATTACATTTCTTCCACTTTTCATTAATTTTCATTACTTCATTCTGTTGAATATTCCCAAGTAATAATTTATTTGAAACAAATTTTATAATTTCATAACCTTTTGGTGACTTCGAACTATACCTCCAAACTTGAGTATAAATTGTACAATATTATAAAATCGGCAAGTTTCTGCACGAAAAGTATATTGGAATTTTTTTAAGTTAGTGTAGTAAAAACATATCAAACCCTGGTTCCGGACATGTTTTTAAATATGGACGCATTCTAGATAAATTAATTTCTTCTAATTTTCTTTAAATATGTTTTTGAATACTACAAGCCTTCAGAAATTTATCCATATTTTAAATGTACTGAAAAAATATCCTTCATAATTTTTAAAATACTACGTACAAAAGAAACGACAAGCGACATCTACAATGTATGGACATAAACAGATCAGGTTAAGAGAATCGATGTTTCTAGAATGGAATCTTCGGAAAGATTTTAGGTTTCTAGGTATAAATACAGCGCTTGTCATTGTCACGACCAGGAGCGAATCATGTCTCAGACAGTGAAGTAGTAAACAAAAGGATGATTCAAATTTGGATAATTTGAAATACAGTACAAGCGATAATTAAAATAGGGTTGATTGGTAATTGTTTGTGAATTTTATAAGAGTAAAGAGTATAGTGGATTAAAAAGAGCTGGGGAGTTATATCTGAAATGTTGTCTTTTAAATAACGAACTAAGGCCATTTTCGTAGTAATACTCTGAGTTCAACTGCTAAAACAAAATGAAACAGTACAGAAAACATTATAAGAAAAATTTTTAAATTCCAACCTTTCTTACCGAATATAAAATGCAATACATCCGCAATACATACGTATAACATTATCCGAAAATTCAGGTAGATGTAAGGCAGGTAAAATATGGAAAACTGTGACTGTGGCTGTTCTATCTATAATAGTATGCAGTGGCTGGTTTTTAACAATAGTTGAGACATTTATACATATTGTCGTTGAAATATATTGCTTTGGTCAACAAACACAGAGCAAATTATAATTAAAAGTAAACAAGATCTCAGATCATACGTGTGTTGAGTTGAAGTTAATTAGTGTGAGAGAGGATGACAGGTATAAATAGATGACAGAATTTTCCGCAGAATGTAGCCAATTGAAGCCTTCGAGATTACCACCAGGAGTATTGATCTTACACTGTAAAACATGTTCACAATTATTGCCACAAGTATTGGGTATTTATTTTTCTAAGATGTATGGAATATTCCCTAAAATTTTGTGTGTATTCCCTACATTTCAGGGGATATTCCCTACATTTTATAGAGAAATGCCTGGGCTTTGTGGCAACAATTGTACACATTTTTTACAGTGTACTTAGCATTCTAATATTTTGATTCCGAAAATATAGATTGTGCAAAGAAATATGTATTGGCTTAGGCATTACTAAAACTCCACTATGTAAGTAGATCATTTGAGCTCACTATCAGCAATGCCTTCTGAGCAGTCAAATTAGACAGATCGGTAGTACTTAAGCCCACTGAAGTCTGAGAGTTCCATACCACGAGTATTGAACCTTGAAAAAAACCATATATTTCCATTGCAAAAATATAGTATAGGTGCTTTGTGCACCACCGCCAGTGGGGAAAATATTGAAAATCTAACTCAGGCTTAAACCAAATCAAATAGATAGAGCACTTTAGGTCACAATCAGCATTGCACACTGAACACTTCTCAAAGAAAGATGGGTCAGTGATAGTCCAATCAATAAGGACTAAATAAGTCCTTCGGTCCGAAAAAGGTGAGCTAGTTGTGTACTAGTTACTTAGTTCCGGGCCCCGATGAAATTTCCAAGTTTTTACCATCTAGGGGGGGGGGGGTCCACCATCTTGTATTAAAGGTGCCAAAAATTGGTTTTATCAAAATAATTCAACAAGAGTTGATCCTACTACAAAAATGTAGCAAAATATGAATTTGAAAAAGAATATATTCCCTAAATTTTTTGTATAAAATATTTTTTGTAAGCTTGATCTGTAACGAGTTATATTGGCAGAAACATGAACATTCTTCCAAAAAAATGTGTACATATAGTACCATTTATATAGGGTGTTTCATCCACGGTGATAGTAGTCACCTAGTCAAACAAAAAGTTGTATGGAAAGTGGAGTCCGGCATTTGACTCGTTTCGGAGTTACAGGGTGATTAAGAAAATTTGGTAGTCTTTCACAAAATACCTTGTATTTTAAAAAGTACAGAGTGCAGGATTGCTTATAGAGCTCAGTATATACGGAACTTCATGGCCTTTCCAACGACTGCTCGACCAGCCCCGTAGTCCTCTCCTCTCAGGAGATATGATGGTCTAAGGATTTAAGATTTTCTTACCTTTTTATTGACTTTGACCCATTTTTTTACAAGCGGTGCATAATGTTATTTTTTTATTAAAAATGAAAACTGTCCACTCTATTCTTCAATTTGATCTGTGCTCACTGAAGCCGTTAAACAATAATTACTTTTAGTTTAGACCATCATAACTCCTGTGGAAAGAAAAGTACGGGGCTGGTCGAGCAGTCGTTGAAAAGGCTATGAAGTTCTGCATAATGAGCTCTGTTCATGATGGTACACTCTGTATTTCTTAAAATACAGGATATTTTGTGAAAGACTAGCAAATTTTCTTAACCAACTTGTAACTTCAAAACGTTGAGATGTCGGCTTCCCTTTGCCATACAATTTTTTGTTTGACTAGGTGACTACTATCACCTCCCGTCTTGTGGACCTCCATTGACGAAACACCCTATATAAATGGTACGATATGTATACATTTTTTTGGAAAAATGTTCACGTTTCCGCCACTGTAACTCGTTACACACCAGACTTACATAAAAGGTGTTTATACAAAAAAATTTATATTTCTGGAAGTTTAGGCTCTTAATCCCGAAAATGTTGGTACCTTTACAAGCATCTGGTAACCTATAATAAACATTCTTCTGCATACTTTTCTCTCTCTATATAATTGGTGGCATTAATTAATACTCAAATGTGGTAGATTTTTACACCTATTTCTAGTGAGGTCTCATTTTCCAATTCTCGTTACACTTAATAGGTATATTCAAAAGTTACCACATGCTCTTAATTGATCCAGGAAAATCATAGATTTATTTTAAAAACGCTGACACAAAGTCCTAAATTTATTTTTTGGTGATACATAAATGACGGAAATATCCCATTTTCCTTTTTTTATTACTTGTTCATAACAAAAAACGCAAAGGAAATTGCCCAATTGTTGGCGTCATTCAACTAAATAAATACGCGCACTCTCAAAATTGAACGATTTGAACAGAACCAGTCCAAGTCCAGGACCTATGTATGTGTATTGGAAATTGTACTAACTATGGAGGTTTGTTCTCGATTATAAATAATTCGAAAACGTAATTTATAGCACAGATGTAAAATTTATTTACGTATGTAAATTCGGCAATGACAGTGCTATTTTATTGGAAAAAGATTTTATTTATTTTCGAGGGGATTTTAATAGAGGAAAGTGGTGGACAGTTGGTATAGATACATCTGCAGGAATAACTGATAGTTCAGGAGTGCCTACATGTAGGCACTGGGATGGAATTTTATTTGAAATTTCATCACTGACGGCAGCGACTGGTAAATTGAATTGGAAAGTTGTTATATTGCCTAACAGATGTACATGTGTACACACAATTAAAGCCATTAAATATATTTGCTCCTAATGGATGACACATATACCTGCATAAATTCAATTACATTACACAATATTTGTTTTTTCTAGAATATTTACTTTGGTGTTATTTAATAACGATCACAATATTTCCATACCAGCATATTATTAAAATGACAATCATATTGAGGTATTTTTCATGTGCATGGAAAAACCCAATATTTTAATTTAAAATTTTGTTGATTTTGACTTTTTCAATTTATTTGAGTAACTACGCAAACAATTTGAAAAGTAAACGCGCAAATAGTTCCATTAAAATATTCTGCACATGCAGAACGCTAAAATCGGTTATAGCGATTAATATGGCCAAGGATCTACAAACTTTTATATAAAAACTAGAATGATTGCGAATTGAGTGAACGCGTTTTATTTTAGATTTTTTTGCCTTGGTATATTTCTTGTATATAAACTGCAGGTATAATGTACTAGTTTAGGCAATAATATGAATATAATGAAAAACGAAAATAGTGATAACTGACAGGTTCGACGAGATCTTCATTGTGGCCGATGTAGGTGGCCCCAGGGACCTCTGTTCGTAATTAGTTCTGTAGTATCCCAAATTTTAACCCTTTCACTACCGATGTACACTCTACTGGACTTGACTTTGGGATTCCCTTAAAATTAATTGTAAAAACGTTTTAATATAATTTCTATTAAAACGCAATAAATGATAGTTCCTCTCAACGCTGACCTAGTTTCAGGGAGATTCTCTAACATCTTTAGTCGTTTGCAGATATTTTTTTAAGTAAGGCCCAAAGAAAAAGTGTATTTTTGCGTTCTCAAATTTTAGATCTAAAACAAAATCCCTGTAAGTGTTCGTAGCTACTAATTTTTCACTCAAAACCCCTATCATTAGCTCTCGTATAGTTAGTCCCTCATTTTTTATATAAACGAATCGGAGTTTGACTACCATGAGTAACCATGTACAGTCAAGTGTACTTCTCTCACCAACCACACCATTATAGGCAGGTAAAAATTTATTACCATAAAGTACTTCTCTTACCCATATGACTAAAAATCATCACTAAAAAATGGTTTCCAACCGCGCTTTTATGATGGGTACTGAAAGGTTAAGCGTTTTACACTTCAATTGTCCTGTATTGTAGTTATTTTGAGGTAGCATCTGTAATAGATCTAAATAGTGCGTGAAAGGAGAATTCCAAAAGTTGGCAAAAAAGTTTCATAGTTTAGCAGGCAACGGTCGAAGATAACCTAATAAGAAGATAGGAATCAGCCGAGCAAAGTTGAAAATTTTTCGTGTTTTATCGACCCAGACAAGTAATGTCATATATTTCGTCTTTTGCATGAATGGAGAAAAACAACTTGTCTATGCACTATTCTAGTGCGACTGAGACAATGAGCTAAAAACAAAAATCGAGAGAACATAGGATTACCCGAACGACAAAATTTTATTGAATACCTTCAAAGTCCATTCAAACTATTCATAATAATGTACATCAGGTCACACTACCTCTATTTTTAAAGAAAAATATAAATTTCGTTTAGGCCAAGGCGCTGAAAGAAGTTATAAAATTCATCTCAAATGAATTTCTATTTTTTCCTGAAAATATCATAGAATCCAGCATGAGTTTCTCTCACTTAACCTCTTCAGAGCAAAACGAATGTAAAGAGAAGCATGTACTGCTCAAATAGCATAGAAATTAACTCTAACAAACACTGGCATTGCTATAAAAAATACTGGCCAATTCTCACAATATTTCACAGAAAACTGGTTTTCACAAAAGCGCGGGAACATTTTATGAGAGTAAAATCTGAAAAATCCACCTCATCTCATTTATTTACGAAAATGAATCATTTCCCATTCTGTTTCGTTGCATGCAATCTGCGCTTTCACATTTTTTATCATTGTTTATAAAAGTTTTAAGGGGAGTCTGATAGTTTTTTTTATTTTTTGTATTTCTTTCTTTCTTTTCTTGCCGTGTACATTTTAAATGTAAAACACTCGAAAATCTCGCCTGCTTCTTAACTTGTTTTTAAGTTAGCCCTTAATTTGGCGCACTAGCAAAATCAGACAAGTGGGCGCATGGGGTCATTAGTGATCCGAATTTCTTTCTAGAAATTTAAGTAAACCACAAAATATTCAAAAACAGAAACAATGCAGTTCGATAACTAAGGGTTAATGCTTAAAAAAAAACTGAAAAATAAATTACTTCTGTTTAAGTTAACACAAAAATAAAATAACAATTATTTTATATTGCATACTGAGGAGCTTCTTGTCAGTCTTTATAGAAAAGTAAAAAACTAGCATCCGGTATTCGGAATAGAGTAGAAAAGCTACATTATTCACGCAAAACTACAATCTCAACATACGTTTTATTTATTTTCACTAGAACTCATCCTAAAATGTTATAAAATGTCGAAAGTTCTAAAGATATACCTAACAAAACTTACTTCACGAAAAAAAATTCGTAATTAAGCGCATGGGGTCACACTACACTATAGAACAAACGAATGCGTACGTGGCAGTGGCTCGAGTACGACGATTTTCAAAATAGTGTTCTAAAACGAAAAGGTACTTGAAGTCTCAGGGTCGAGAGGGAATGCGTTCTACGTTTTTTACACGGTTAAAATTACTTTACAACGGTGTTGCACGGAGTAATTTCTGCTTTCCCATATTTTCTTACGGGCAGGTACTGCACTCTAACTGCAAATAGTTCAATCAGTGAAAAGATTAAGATCAGAGCTGGAAAAGAAGGGCGTCTGATAGAAGCATACGCAACTGGATGGTAACAGGGTGACGGGGTGTATGATAATCCCAACTTCCAAGAATACCTAATTATAAAATGAAGTCATGAAAGGTTGCGATGAATAATTTGCTGATTTCTGACTAGTGATCTCACAATTTGTTGACAATGCGCCCTAAAATCAAATCTCTTTATTCAGAATTGATGCTAGAAATATATAGGAAAACGATGGAGATGAATATGATATGATCATTGAAGACTCGACAAGGGACGATCTCGAATAGATTGATGAATTTGAAATGATATTGCCAGTTTTCTCCAGACATGACCTAATTTTACTCATCTATAACATTAATCCTTGTAATTATATTGGATGAAAATTTACGTAGCGAGATTTCAAACATATTAATCTGGACATGTTGTTTGCAGGAGTGATGCAAATTGATTGGAGTTTAATGGCAATCAAACTATCCTCTTTAGTAGACATATTCCACTTAAAATGTTCAGTGTTCTAAACGAAAATTGCCCTTGGATCTCTTTTGAGATAATTACATTGATGAACAAACGTGATAAGGTATACAAAAGATGGAAGTGGTCTCGTATTTACTCACTTAGGGAAGAATATTGTATGTTGCGAAATCTCGTTACATTTTCCATTTTGAAATCAAAAACAAGCTACCATAGAATAAAGTTTAATGTCAAGCTAACAACGAAGAAACTTTGGAATAACCTGAAGAGTGCTGCTACTGCGGAAACGAAGAAAAGTAATATGGTGGTCTCAGATCATACTGTATAAATGCCGAGTGTGTAGCATCTTCGACTAATTCATCTTCTATTAATATCTTCTGCTTGTAGTATAGACAACTTTTTTGCTGACGTCACATTTTCTGATGGCTTCTCAGTAACTAGAGCTGAAATTTATGATATTATTGAAGCTATTTTCTCTGTTAAATTCAATGCAGTTGGTCTTGATGGCATTCATCCTAATTTTATTAAACTAATTCCTCTTTTATTATTCATCCTCTTACCCATGTCATCATACTATCGGATTAACTTCTCATACCCTCGCATCTGGAAGAGGGAAAAAATGTTTTTTACTAGAAATGAAATGAAGACGACTGTTCCAAAATATAGACATATGTATATCAATTTTAGCTTTCCTGTGCAAAGTGTTTGTAAAAATTTTGCACAAGCAGATTTGTGCTTATCTGGAAAGAAACAATTTCTTGAATTCCTATCAATCTGGCTTTAGATCTCAATAGCACGAAAGCTCTGTTGAAAGTTAATGAAGACATACGCTGGCAATTTATGAAGAAAACGTTATTGCGCTTGAGCTAAGGCCTTCTATTAGGTCAACAACAAACTTTTAACCAAACAGTTGGGCAGCAACTACGATTTTTCCCTCTTAACGTGCAAACTTGTAGTATCTTATATCTGTAATAGAATGCATAAGGTCGAATACAATAATTCATCTTTTGAGTTCTTCTTAGCGTATTTTGATGTTCCTCAAGGTTCTATTTTGAGACCCCTGCTTTTCATAAATGACCTGCCGAATGTGGTAACATACGGCATAACGTAATCCTATGCTGGGTATATATGCCAGCCAAGGAGATGGCTGATGAGTTGGGACACTGTAATGGATTGCTTCGCAGTGGTAGCTTATGTGAAGATAACGATCGGTGCTTTAAAAGGAGATATCATCAGGGTCGCCTATCAAAAGGCAAGTCTCCGGTGGATCAACGGAAGTACTTGCCGTATTTCGAGGCAATTATGGCCTCTATATGACAGGAAGAGGACAAGAAAACTCCTTAGTCGTAGTCGAACTGACACCAATAATCTACTAGGGGTTATCACGGATTATTGGGTCATAAAACACTATGCGAATGATTTCTGCATGAGCTGTAAGGATTCTGAGGAATGCGAATCCGTTCAACAAATACTTTGTGAGTGACTATCTCCCGTGAATAACAGACTTACTTAGGTTATTAGGTAGCTACTTTTTTAATTTGAAGGCTCTGCAAAATAAAGAGCTCAGATGTATCCTGAGATTCTTAAGAGAAGCAAGATGGATCTAGGGCGATTTCAAAGGCTATCCCATAAGATCAAGGGGCACAATGGAACCATTGGAGGTGTAATTGTAAGTGAGGCACGCTGGATATTTCTACCAGCACACCTCGTACCTATAACTCACATAACCTAATTATCAAAAATAAATCTCTCTTCCGGCAAGGTGAATTAATTTCGTAAAATTATAAAATTTCAATCTTCTCGGGAATGAAGGAGAAAATTGCACAAACAACAAATCTTTTCAAACTTGGTCCATTGGTTTGTATAGTAAAAGATTTATGACCAAAGCTGATACCAATATTGGGAGAATGCTTGAAATTTTAGGATAAAGGAGCAAATTTAAGTCTTGTCAAAGGACTGTAGAGTTATTCTGCTTGAATGAAAATTTTCGAATGAGTTTTCAATTGAACGAATCCGAAGACTGGAAGACAGCTTGAAGACTGCCGGGCTTTGACCATAATTGAGGAAGTATAGAGAGCAAAGCTCTTTACTGCTAATATTTGAAAAAGCTTTTGTACCTACAGTTTTCCACTTTTCTTTTCAAAAGAATCCGTTTTCTTTCTCAATTTCGGCTCAAGTATACATTATAGGTATATATCCATAGTTATGTAGATGGGTTATTGCAGAAGGGATATGTTTCCTTCAGGAAATGATGGAAGAAAATTACTCAAATGAGAAGCGACCTTCCTTCCTACTTTAAGCATTCTTATTGAAGTCTGTCTTTCCTTTTGGGGGTCATGGAAAAGTAAGCGTGGCTAATACCTGATAGTTACGAAGATAATGTCTATTCTCATGAGATTTTATCTCAATTGTTATTTAAATGGGACGACAGAAAACATGGAGAGGAGCAATAAGTAGAAATTTCAAACACAAGATTATTCCAGTGAAAAATTGCGAATTCAGGCGTTTAGTTCCGTATTGCTCAATTGTTTGCACCTTGTGCACACAACAAGAACAACTATACAGGTACACTGACTGTCTGTAATTAGTTGAGCCCTGTAGAGAAATCCTATGGCGCAAACATAGATACCAATTTAACATCAAAAGTTTTCTGGTACGTGACATACTTTGCGCCACGACTCGTCGGTACGAAATCAAGTGAGTAACGTCAAGCACCATTGAAACAATTTCCGCCAAACATTTGTGTTACGTATAATTAGCGCATTTGGATTTAATTAAATTCGGTTCATTAAATCGTTAAATTAAACGACGTGTATGAAATTTGAAGCTTTTACCCCACTTTTACTTGTTCAGCATTGCTGTGAGTCACGGGTAACACACAATGAAATTTCAATGTACGTCAGATCTATTCATGCTGAAGAAAAGATAATGTTTTCACTCGAATTCATCAGCTTTTGAGGTGTGGTATCGTAAATGCATAAAAATTTCAATGCTATTGAATTTGAATGCAAAGAAAATTGACAAGAATCTGAAAGCTATTTTCTTCTAACACCCATTACATCAGCTATTGTCAGATATTTTAAATATATATTTGGAGAGAACCAATGTAAAAATATTTGTATCTATATGTAAATATTTGTAGTTTTGGTTTTTATGGCTTGTTATTAGGACCTAGTTATACATATATGTAGCAAAATATGGATGAAATAAAAACGAATGCAGCGGCAAGCCATTATATCATATGGACGGATGACTATGACATAACTAATTATAGGTATAACTAAAGTTGGCTTTGAGGATTCCATTTGGGCTGCTTTATTATTTCCAACATTATGCTGACGTCGTGAAAGTAATTTTGCGCAGACCCCATCGATGTCTTGATTATATTAGGACGACTTGTAATGATTTTACATTCGCCTTGATGTTACATCGAGATATCTATATATAATCACTGAACTAAGTCTGCACCAACTGTTAACCTAGCTATCAGTGGTAATGTCGCCTTTTAGAACGTCGATCCGATCGAGATTTTTATATATCATATTGCATCTGAACTATTAATTTCAGAAGGGTCTGCCCTTTTTTGCTAGCTCATTCGCTGCCTTATAACCCTCGATATTTCTATGACCAGGAACCCAGCACCTACTCGGATGTGCTTGCAAAGCTTCGACAACTTTGATTTTATCACCACAGCATCCAGTAATTTAATGACCTTCGCTTCTAGTAGGTATCAATGTATTGAGACCTCCACAAAAGATTAGGACAAGAACTGGGGAGCCTTTTACTAGACTGCCGTCAATGTAGAATGCTGTCTAATGTCTGAAGTATATTTGAATGCTCACACTCTATCTCCCGTCCAACAACGCACTGCCCTCACTGGCTGATTGCGAGGGCAGCCGCTATTCCACTTCAGTAGGGGGGGAGGGGGGTTCATTGGCAATAAATCGAGCAATATCTCCAATGCAACCGTGGGCGCGGTACATAGCAATGCAATTACACCCGGATATGTCGCTCTCTGGATTTTCGACAACTCCTCGAAATTATATTTCTTCTTAAGTTTACCAGATTACGAGCCGTAGAACAATAATGGTCTTGCTATGCCTATGTATATCCATAATACCATTTTGGGTTTAACGCCCCAGCCCCAGCCAAATCCCTCGCGAAATACTTTTTTCGTAGTAAATTACTCCTCTAGCTCAGCTTAGATCCAATATCACACCACAATTGGTTAGTTTGGCCTCCATTCTTGGAATTTTTCTACACATCCTTATAATTAAAAAAAAAAACACCTAAATACTTAACCTTGGTGGATGGGTTTTAGTTGGTATTACTCAAACTCTTGTATAAGCCTTTTCCTAGTGAAAATTAAAATCTTAGTCTTAAAGGGGTCTACACTCAGTCCACTATTTGTGTCCAAGCCGTTATGAAAAAAAGCATATATTACTCAGTAACACTTTATTGGTAAACCAGGGTAATATTACAATCTTTATATTGCGATTATTTCACAAAAACAAAAAAAAAAGATAAATAGGCTCTTTAATATTTTGACTCATATAAACGTTTCTTAAATTGAAATAGCAAAAGGCTCAAAAATTGTAAAAAAGACGCTAACTAAACTAAGTTATAAACAGTCAATGGGACAAAGAAGAACAATTCAAATAATTAGAACAACTAACAAACAACAAAAAGGCAAATAAATCACACAAAACTCGCAAAAGAGACTAAAAAAACGGATGCAAGAATTTTGAAAAATCTCAAATTTAACAATTGAGTAAGTAGCAGTTCCAATAAGTTCCAAATTTCCAAAACAATCTAATAAAGAACGATTACCTAATGGAACGAATATTCAACATAAAATTTTATAATTTAGCACCGAATTAAAATGAGGAGTCGAACGAATGAAAAATATTACCCGATACCATTCTAGGGTTCCGCAAAAATAACCTGTAGTATCATCGACTTCTACAAACCGCCCTCATCATCCCTCAAAGCGATAAGAAGCCTCGTGGACTAGTGTTGCAAATGTTGTGGCCAGCTATTACCAGCGAAAGACAAGATCGCCATCATGCACCAACGATGGTGGTTACCATGTGTAGTTGAATGTGTCTGCGTTCATTTCCAAATATTCAAGACGTAAACGTCTCTTGAATCTAAAAACGAAGTGGCACTTAAGTGCTTGTGCGTGGTGTTCTGGGTCACTGTTCTGATTCGCATCTGCGACTCCCATTTAGTAAAAGCGAATTGTAGATTTGGTCAGTGTCAACACAAAGCCAATGAAGCAATTCCATTCGGCTGGATTAATTCACATATCACGCACGATTTCTATTAGATTTTGCAAAGCCGGGGAAATGAGAAATCTGTGAACTAGGGTACCTTCACCAACACAAACGGTGCGCATCCTCTAATATGTGATAGCTGATTGGGATGCATAAGACTTTGATGCAACAATTCGAATACAACATCAGCATGTTTGTAAGTAGAAAGATAACTGTAGACTACTCTGCAAGTTATCCCTCCCATTACGACCATATTCACCACGAGGAGTGTCCGCCATCTGTTGTATCCTGTATACTCCGGAGGTCCTATTGACATAAGCACGTATAAGTGTACTGAAATGTTAAATGGTCTGTTCAGAACGAAAGTATCCTCCAACTCAGTGTAAGGGTCACTGGTCCCAAGTTGGCGCAATCTCTCCTGCGCAGAAGCAGCCAGGTGGTGTAGTTGTGGGGTATTCGTGTGTATTCGGCAAATTCCGGAGATATCAATAATATCTCTAAGAGCCGTCAGTGGATGCATATCAACTTCAAAACTTCGAGCACTGCCAAACATGGAATCTGTTAATTCAGGATTGAACCTGATTGGAATTGACGCGATTCGAGTGTACCGTAGAGCATCCCACTTAAGGTGAAATGCTGGCCTAATTCTACCCCAAGTCTGAATTGTTGAGATTAGATCCTTTGCCCAGTCACGAGGATAGGGTAGTCGAAAAGAGACTAGGTAGTAGTACTCTCCAGTGCCGATCCCTCCCAGTACATTCACCCACAGTTGAGATATCAAGGTGTGTCTTTGGCAAAACACTCTATAAAATGTGAGACCAAATCCACCTATCTTGACTGCCTTACAGAGCGTGCTTTCATCAACCTATCATTTTCTGCCCCAAAGGTCGTGTTCCGCTTTTACTTGAAAAAGTTCTATAAGTCAATGGTCTTAGAATTTAGCAGATGATCGATAAACGAGGTAATCAAATAATTTATCACGACTGCCTTTCTCATTAAGGTTAATGAAAAAGTCGACTACGCTAATAAACTCAGTTCTGTCTATTAGTTCTTACAAGCAGGACCGGGGGCGGCAATACGACGGACTTTTGAACCCATAACTAAACGAGAAAAAATCTAATTACGAGAATTGGAAAATTTTTTGGGACCATACTTAACACTTCACTTTTCTTCCCGATTCTAAAGGCTCCCTTGCTGATATCATACTTTGAATTGTGCTTATACTTATACAGTCAATCAGTTTATTGTCTATTAAATTTAGGTCTGTAAGCCTTTGTAAACTAATTAAACTAAAAATTTCGGTAAATTGTCAAATTGTACCTTTGTATCATATGAAATGAATTCAAAAATTGTACAAATGTGGCCGGCAACCCTATGTTCCCCATTATCCATCAATCCTACCTCGAATGTAAGACAGTAGGCACAAGCACAGAGTTAACAGAAAATTAGTTTTATGCCAGCTAAATTTTTTGAATCGGAGTAAAAAATTAGACAAATCCTTTCAACCTTAACGCCAGTTTGCCGGAATTCCTACTCAAGAGTATTTTTGAAACCGTCTCAAGTTTTAGCCGAGAAGATTCATATTGAAAAGCGGCAAAAATAAAAACAAATCTCTAAGATAATTTAAATTGTTAATTTGTTATCCTTGTGGTAATAATACCGGTGACAGACTTGCAATTTCAATATTGCATTTTACGCTTAACCGAAAGTCTGTCTCTATATATTGAGAAACAGCTCGGTATACGCCCGATGTACACTCAGTATGTAGTTCATTGGAGCTCAATATTAAAATTCCGAAAAGCGGACGCGATATACGAGTTTATTGCAATATCGACCCTAGTTATAAACCGTAATCATTTAATACATGAACCTTTTAGAACCGAATTTAATACTGCAATGTTGGCTACAACTTTTTCTTTTAATATTTGATACTTGTCAATTTTTATTTTCCATTTAGACAAGTAATGTCACAATATTTGCTCGCATTTTGTACGTGCGCGGAACTTTCCTAAGTCAAATGTCAAATCAAGTGATAAATCAAATGTAAATTCTCTAATTAAATTCTTAGTATCGTAAACCGCAAGTATGTCTCTGAAATTTTATATTGCAATTGACATAATTGCATTATCAATATATCAATATTGAAATTGCAAGTCTTGCACGTATTTATAATGATACGATTTTTTACTTTCATTTTATTTTAAAAACAGTTTGAGATTCAAACGACATTTAAAATCTATAATGGATCTTAATTTTTGTTTGAATTACAAATTCTTTTTATTTAGCAATCATTTGTTTCAAATTCAAATTGTTTTTAACAATTTTGGTTCTAGTTTCAGCGTATGCAGTATATAATGGGCCATCTATCATATATATATGATGCCTAGTATACCCTGGAACTGTAATAAAACTTGTCCCATATAAAGATCGTAACGAACGTCTTTGCCCCCCCCCCCCCCCTTCAGAACTCTACTAGATCCGGCACTGCTTAGAAGTAATTCGAAAAGGCCAAAAGGCCAATATTCTTTCAAAATATTTTGTTTTAAAATACTACTATACTAATAAATTAGTTCCCTGACTAATGAACAGAAGATAGATAAATTATTCAACAATATATGTATACAGGGTGTCCCTTAAATAATGATGAGAGCTTAGGCCATGAAATAGGTACCAAAGCTTCACTTTAGTGAAACACATTAACTATATATCGATTTATGTGGAGAAAATTCAGAAGTCTCAAGTCTCTTCTCAAATTTCCATTAAGGGTAACTCTTTAAGGTATTGTGCCAATGCAGCTCAGTATAATTGTTTTCACCACAAAAGGTTGAAGTGATGACATTTTGGTAGAGTAGAAAGGTGAAAACAATTTGGGACATCACTTTTGAACTTTTCAAGAGTAGTTAGATAAAAATAAAATTACACAAAAATGTTATTTATAGAAATGGCAGCAAAATCATCGTCAGAAGCTAGTGATTTTGTAAAATTTCAAAAAAAATTCAAATAACTCAAAAACGATGATCCTTTTACAGGTTAAGCTTTGATATTCTAGTAAGTTATGCCTCAAGCTATTACCGCTTTAAGTATGATTCACTTCTTACAGCACACCCTATATAAAAAAAAAAGGAGGGGGTGTCAATTATATTATTTTCTGGGTAAAATATGACAAAAGTAGCCACACTAATATCAAAGTTATCCTTATCACCAAAAAGTTGCCAATTTTTGATAAGAAAACTACCTAAATTACTTTTTAGTTTGGTTTTGTAACCAAGAAGTTAGGTTTTAGTGAAATGTAATACAATTTAACATTCAGGAAACTGGTTGTATTGATGATACATCACAAAAAGATTGAGTGAAATTGATGCTGCCGGCTTAGTTTGTTTATTACAAGCAGAAACTTTATAACAATTGAGGTGTTGAGCGGTAGTTCGGCCTAAGTTGCAAATTTCTCAAATAAAGCATAATTCATAAAAAAAAAACCCGAAGTTTCAACATTTCACAAATATGTACGGGAGTGTCGTCAGGGTTAGACAACCTTTTGACTTTTGCCCATAACTTCCGTTTAAGGAAGAATTTGTCAATCAAAGCACATCTTTGGAAAGGTCTGGGAAAAAGGAACACTTTTGATGAACATTGCAGATTGATTGGGGGAAAAGTGAAAAAAGTACAGGCATTTAAAAAAAAAGTGAAATATCGTCAAGGTTGGCCAGTGCTGTCTACGTTGCTCAGTCGACCAAAAATGTTCTGAAATGATTGAAAATAACCGGAAAAAATTAATCGAATGAAATAAAAAGTTGAATCTGTTGAATTTTTCTGTTTTTTAGCAACATTTTCAATGGCAAATTATTCGAAATCGCATTTCCGGCAAATGACGTTATATTGACGCACTTCAAATGTACTTCCTTCTTGTATTGTTTTAAGAGGGCTTTTTCTGTGTTTTCTTGGCGGACATCTTCCTTTAACTGGTGTTTTAGTGGCGGACTTCATTGGGATTGGTGCTGGACGTTTTTGGACATCTTCCAAGCACACAATCACAGTGGGACAACCCTGACTACACAAAGGGCCATCC
Organism: Dioctria rufipes; assembly: GCA_963924295.1. Classification (NCBI taxonomy): domain Eukaryota; kingdom Metazoa; phylum Arthropoda; class Insecta; order Diptera; family Asilidae; genus Dioctria; species Dioctria rufipes. The sequence goes on along the minus strand of OZ002741.1, from coordinate 246,637,360 downwards.
CAGCCGAGTATTCTTGATGCAATATGAAAACAAGTTTTTGAGGGAAGAGGTGAATAGACGCAAAGAGATATCTTTTTGCGTCTTTTCACCTCTTCCCTAAAAAACCGGTTTGGATACTGCATGAACAATACTCGTCTGGGATGGCCAACCTTGACGAAAAGCACCATTGCTGAATCGCGTGACACAAAATACCAAACATGTTATAGGTTTGAATTTTCCTCTTGGTTTATTTTCAAGCATGAGCCACAGAACACATTCACAGTACTAACCTTGATGATTGCATACTTCTCCTCACTTTCTGGCCGTATTTACTGCTGTTAAAAAAAACTTAGTTTTAAATTTCAAACCACTGAGTTTTGCGTTCACGCTCCAAGTCTGCAATTATACGAAACGTTTCGCTGTTACTTAGTGAAGTTTTTCATAATCACAGATGGCCCATCTAGACGCTAGGCCAACCTTGAAGACATTCCCATAATTATGAAAACTTTCTAAAATGACCTAAGTGGCTTAGGCCATAATTCTTTTTGAAAAAATACTGAGAAATAAAGAAAATTTTATGAAATAGACTGGAAAGAAATTGCTTATTGAACAGAAATCATCCGCTCTTCATAATGCAAATTTTTTCCATACATTACATGATATAGTTTTCTATGGACTGTTGAAAAATGGATATAATCGGAAATTTTTAAAAATTATCTATCGGAATAATAGATTAAGTAATTTTAAAATTGTTCAGTATTTTTTCCAAATTTTTATACTTAACTTCAAAACTTTCATAAGTAGCTACATATTAAGAACGGCTGCTTAAGTCTATTAATTCTATTAATAGTCGATAAGATTTAGAATGCCGATAGCTATTTCAAGAATAAGATTCAGAGTATGAACCAACATTGTCTTCGTCTTACGATTCTACCTGTCATACGTTCCTCTACAGAATCACAATTTAAATACATCATATAATTCTGCACAAGAAATTTAGGTTAGATTGGCGGCCATCATAATCCAGAGCATCAGATATGCAACCTTTTCGAACTAAATTTAGAAATTGAATTTGTAACGAAGCGAAAACGAAAAATTATATAAGACAAATTAAAAAAGTGCGTCCAGAGTCCTACGTTAAGTAGAAGTATTGAAATGAATGTGTCCTAAAAAAATACCACTTTTTTCGATAAAAGTAGACTTAAAAGAATTTTCAAAAATTTATATAAGTGTGGTGATTATGCAATTACAATCATCATATTTGTCCGGACTAGAAGACAGGCCAAACAGAACATCAGCTGGCCAGAGTAGAACAAATAAAATAAAATTTCTTGAAACGAATAATACAGACCAATTTATATGTAAAAATTTCTTTCAGCAAACTTAATAAATTTCTGATGTCGTCTAACACGCGCATTCAAGATGCAAATTCAAAAGCATAGGAGCCGCTCAGCAATACCAAGATAAAAGATAAAAGAGAAGAAAGGATGATATGCTCAATAAAACTACAGTTCTAAGGTTAGAACTAGTTAAATTATTTATTGAAAAGTTTTCGAGATATAGTTCCCATTATGCAAGAAACATAAATATGAATTGGCAGAATCCTGCGCCTGATTTAAATAATGCTTTCTTGTACAATCTATATGCTAAATTTTCCCCAAAATGTCGTATCAAAATACATTTTCACCAGGATATTTTCTAAGAAAACTTTTATTTATATTTTAGTCTGGAAATTTCTGATAGCTGTAAAAATTTCGATGAATTAAATGAAAATTTTTAAAATGACCATGAAGTGGAAATTAAGCTCTACATTCAGAATTTTAGGTTTGTTGAATTTTGGAATTATGCTCTACAATTAGTCGCTTTACACCTTTATGCTTGCTCACTCAAAACACGTGATAAAAGCAAGCACCATGACTTATGGAGCGAGAAAAACGGCGAAAAGGAAGCTGCCTTATAGTCTATATATCGTGGATTATACTACAGTAGGTGCAGAATTGAGCTTCAAGTCATATTGGTGACGGTTTCAAGTATTACTTAATTATTTATTTCGCTAGAAATACTAGCTATAATGATCCTTAAATACAGTACCTAAATAAAATTACAAAAGTATTTTGAAAAATTTTTCTTGATTGGGATTTATTAATATAAAAATCAACGCTCAAAGTGTTGGTGCGATTATGAGACCTCAAATAAATAAAATCATTGGATCGCAAATGTCGTGTTTGTGAATTAAAATTAACTGTCTCAAGTAGCAAAGGCATGTCGAAGTCATCCTTCACAAGTTGAAATACAAAGCTTATATCACATATTTTCCTACGAGTTTCTAGAGTAGGAAGCTGTATAAGATTTAATCTATCATACGGAAAAATCAAAAGGAATTTTCATAGAAAATTGTTATCAATTAAAAAAAAAAAAAAATTGATAGAAAAGGAGATAGTTGCTATGATTGAAACTGATGAAAGTGCAAGTACTTTAAGTCTTTCGCCTCATATAATTCACACTCAGACTTTTAACTGAGTGCATATAAGTGAGGTCAACTTGGCTTTGTCCAGGCATATACGGCAAACAAGAACCAGCCGTACTGAAGAATATTAAGTTCTTGCTGATACGAAATGCATTTTTCACTTTCATTTAATCTTTCGTTATGTTCATCCTCTCAATACGATTGGAGTGATTTTTGTCAGAGGAAGACCAAACAGGACTGGCATATTCGGAAATGGGTTTAGCAAGAATGGTAAACAGGGCTTTAGTAATGTAGACATCATTTAGTTTTTTTCCAGCGCTTTACAAAACCTAACATTGAGTTTTCCCTATTAACAATGTGATCTATTTGGAAGTTAAGAGTGAGCTTAAAATCAAACAATACCCCCCAAGGCACATGTTTTATCAACTTTCGAAATTAACGACTCAGTCATAACATAGACATCATTCGAAGGGACTTTTTTACGAGAGAAAATGGTTATTCTACATTTATAAACGTTTAAAAAGAGAGGACTCTTTGTACGCTAAACTGGGAGAAAAATTACTACTTTGAATGTAGGCATTTTTTTTCCTACATTCAAAATATTAAAATAAGTTGCGATATGTAATATTCCCAAATGTTCTGTAATCGGATTTATCAAAAAATTATGTAAAATTATCATATTAAATAGTGTAAGAAATAAGTTTTAAATTGTCGGATTTATTACGAAAATTATAGTCTCTTAACTGCCTTCCGCAGATCCTTGTCTGTTAATTTCCCCGATTCTCAAAAAAGGTAGCTACCAAGCGTATTCCTCCTACGCTTGGCAGGGTTGTAGCAGCAGCTTTTAAATGCTCTCAACCTCTTTCTCATCCATACAGATTGTTCAGAAGTCATAGGAAATAGGACATATCTTGGGCTATAGCTGTCTTGAAATCGGACATGTTGTTAGCTCCCTCAATCTGCGAATAGCCAGCTTACAGGCCTGCAGTTCTATAATCCTTTTCGCTTATTTAAGACCCCACAATTTAAATTAAGGAAGCAAAATAATTATAAAACGTTGCCGCTCTGTAGAGGTAGGTCTGTTTCTTTTAGGATGGGAAGGTCTTTAGAAAAAACAACCAAAAAGGTTTTAATTTTAAATAAGTGTATTTATCAATTTATCATGCATCCATTTATCAGCCGACTTTGTTCACTTATTTTATTCTAATCACTCAACTTTTTCACTTATTTGATTTATTCATTGCTATTTTCAATAAGTTTATTCACTATTTATATGTATCTATTCCCGTTACACACTTTACGATCTGAAATTAATTGCTGCCCGTTTTATCACTTGCGCGATGTACCTTTCTTGGTCCGTCTTCGATCGCCCGTCTTCAATCACTCGCCCCCCCCCCCCCAGTTCTTTCCAAAATCTTTCTTCATGCTTTTGCACTGACCTACTTTCATTTGTTGCTTCATATTGTAGGATCAGCGGAATTAGCGTATTTTATAAATTTAAAGTTGATCAGCTATTGCGAAAGTAAATAATCGATGCATTATAGGTCGATACCCTAAAGAATTCAATTGTCTCGCAATTGCTTTTCTGGGTTATATATTTTGCAATAACTGATCAGCGCTTAACGGTAACCACTTTTACATTACAGCTCGACACAAAAGTAACTGCATGAATGAACCTTTCTCTCTCACTTCACGATTTATATTGAACGTCGTCGCTTCTTAATCTTGTAATATGCATAAAATTTACTGAATTTACGGTATAAATGTGCACAGCATCTCAATGTATAGACAAAATCACGTGATTCATATTTAATGTATTATTATAAATTATTTTGACTTAAGATTCCCTGACCTCTTTAATATTACATGAATTTTATTAGTAATTTACTCCAGGATTATGTAAAATGGAAAAAAGTGTAATTTTTTTACTATTTAAAAAGTAGTTAATTTCAATTTATTTTTCTCAGCGTATTCAACAAGGCTGTCCAGGTCGTCCTGCAATTTGAGACAATCGCAATGCGAATCGATTGATTTATACAGTTTTGAATCGTCTTCGAAAATTAGCAAATCAGATTTGGTAACTACATAGGAAACATCATTTATGAATAATATAAAGAGAAGGGGCTCTACGTGCCTACTCCGTGGAGCACTGGAGTAGCCGTTTTTTCCTTATACAGAGCAGGAATGAATTGTATCCTAAATTTGCGATTCTTAAGATAGAATGATAACGAATTCCATAACCAAATTGGAAAACCTAAGGACCTCAGTTTATATAACAAAAGAGAGTGAAGAAGCTTTTCAAAAGCCTTGCTGAAGTCTGAGTCTGAATAAATATAATGAGTTTTGTAAGCACGCTCAAGCGATTCGATACTAGTAAATGTATACAATAGCAAATTTGTTGTTGTCACCTTCACTTCACAAAACCATGTTGATGAGAATTAAGAGCTCCACTAGAATAAAAATACAAGAATTCATATAAAGAAGCTTCAAACGGTTTGGGAATACAAGACATTTTAACAGTTCGGCCCTTCCATAATTCAGGAAATTTCTCAACTCGCAATGATAGAATAAAATTTTTTTTTAACTGGTAAGCAAGTTGTGTTTCACTGCAGTTCTTTAGAAAACTAGGGCGTAGCTCATCAGGCCCAGCAGAATAACCAGGGTTTCCCATGGATATGAAGTCCTCAACAGATTTCTAATCAATAGTGAAGCAAGGGATATCAACTCTAGGAAGTGCCGTTAAGTAATTATTAAAATAAGCAAAATCTATTTGAGTGTCATTCGTTAAAAATGATTCACTAAAGTAATCAGTAAAAAAATTAGAAATCACATAGGACAAAAATTATTGGATTTCATTTTGGAATATACAAAATGCCAAAAAATTTTTAGGATGCGAAATTATTACATTTCTCATGTTAAACAATTACGTATCATAGTCATGCAAAAGAGCATTACGAAATTCGCTCCTCAATAAAAAAATTGTATTAAGTCATCATTAGATTGAGAGCGGTGAAAAGTTCGCCAAGCCTTATTTCTTAAGTTGAGCAAGCGTTTAATCTCAGCATCGTATCAAGGAAGACACGAGGAGCCATTCCTGATACAAAACAATGGAAAAAAATCTTCGAAACAATCAAACATAAAATTGTAAAATTGCGCTGTAAGTCCATCTATATCATTATTGTTTTAGAGAAAAGACCAGTAAATGGATGATAAATTTAAGTTAAGTAGACTAAAATTAGTTTTCTTAAAATTAAAGGTCGACGAGTTTCCAATTGAGGATATACCATTACTCTCACACGCACCCAAAGATAATTAAGAAATGATTAAATTTATAAAATTTTTAATATTTATTTTCTTGAATAAAGCATCTGTTTTCATTGAAATTTGACAGTGGTTTTTTATGTTGGTTTTATTATGCAAAAATTCGATTTAAGGTGTGTACATAACTTATACAACTTCATAATTTTCGAAGAATATCTTCAGACACTTAAGGTATTCATATTCGCTCCTTAAGTATCGCTAAAACTTCTTATTTTGTAAATCTTAGAAAGTACGAATGATTCCAATAAAAATATAAAATTTTTACATTTACACTAACCAATACTTTAAAATTTCTGAACACCTTTTTCACACAACCATTTCTGTACTTAAATTGCTCTCCTGAAAAATAACTTATTTTGACTTAAAATGCTTTGGCTTTTGGTTTAAAATGCGAAATACCTTGATTTGGAAATAAAAGAAATTAAATAGAAGTGGGCCGACTAATATAGTTCCCAGTCCAACCCTGTTCCAGTTCAAGACATTTTTAAAAATCTTAAAACCTGTGAAAATTAGCAAAACAAATAAAACGTTCTAGAATGATATAATACGCACATTTTTAAAAAGTAACTTCATCCCAATTTTAATTTACTGTGACTCGATTTACCCATTCAATCGCCCAGAAATCAATAATAATAATTTTCACTGTTCAGTACCAGATTCTACATGAATATGGGTGCTGCAGCCAGCCAATGTTGATAATAAATTTTCTGTAAATGTTGAAACTCACAAGAATTTACAATTCTACAATTAATTAATTAATTAATTAAGTAGTACATACACGCGGTCATTAGTTATAAAATTATGACTTTTTTGGCCAGAAATAAACAGGAGAACACACTGGTTACAATCAACGCCTTTGAACTGAAGTTGCCAGTGTTCTGTCCCAAAAAGAGAATCCTACAGTAACAGAATAGCAACAATGTGAAATTTAGTTGAATTGCTGGTAAAATATGTAAATGTGTAATGTACAGTTTTTTCCCTCCATTAGTCATATTGCTGCTTCGATAAGTCATTCATTCACAGCCACAGAATGATTACGTAATGAGGAGGAACTGTTGATAAATATAAATTCGCCGTTTTGTAGGAAAACCTCAATGCTAACTACTGAAAGCGGGCAACCGCAAACGAAACATGCGTGTTGGTGTTGTTTCTTTTTAATTAGTAGTTACTATCAGGACTATACAGATTTGTTAAATGTTTATCAATTTACACACGAACCATATTGAATAGTTGTGAAATTTATTTCTGTGAATAAAGGAAATAAATAAAAAGTCAGGAAAGAGAATGGGAACACAAGTGCTGAATGTGGATACTTTTTTTCGGTTGCGAAGGGAGATAATGTTTTGTGAACGATTTTTAAGTGGAAGGCAGATTTAACTAGCTGTGTATAGGATGCAAAAATGTACTGAAATATATTTATATGAAGGACGAAAATATATCCTATAGAAAAGATAATCTAGAGATATATAACTAGTTCTCTCGTTATACTTTTCTAAACGCGTGACCAACCACCGCGTAAAACGGGCAAGTTAAGCATAAAACACAGTGCTGGCTTTTCCAATCTGGCCGGCCTTACCAACTTTGACAGTTCTGTAGGATATATGAGATCAGGTTATCAAGCTCCCAATGGGAAAGCTGGTGAGGCCGGCCAGGTTGAGGTTGAACTCGAGTAAGATTACACTGCTCAAAAGTGTATAAGCAAAATGTAAAATATCTTTGAATTGTAAAAATTGGTTTTTGTCCCATTATAATTATATAATACCTGTTTTTACCGTTATTACAGAATTTTTTTTATTGTTGTATGCGCAATAGATGTATCTACTAAAAACAAAAAACAGAACCAAAGTCAAACCAAATTCCAGGAATTTCCAACCGAAAAACCACATTTTGCTTATACACTTTTGAGCAGTGTACTTTCAACTCTGCTGGAAATTTGTCAGCTTTGACAGCTAATTTTTGTAATCATTTGATGACAGCATTGTTTACGGGAAATTTGTTGAAAAAAAGTTTGGGCAATAAATTTAACTTGAAAAGTTATTCATGCTGTAGTAAATTATTACAAAATAATTTCAATTTTCAAGCCAATAGCCTAATTAACTGTTATCATACCGAAATTGTCAAAGTTCGTATTGTGAGTTGCAAAAGTTTGAAAGGCACATCAGATTGAGGTTCTTAAAGTTATGCTAAGGTCGAGGTTGGAAAAGCTAGCACAGTGTTTCTCGCTTTATTTATCGGAGCTCCCAACTAATGTAGAAAGGCGTGTCGCGGCGAGGTTAAAAAGCAACGTGCGTGGTTATTGAAAAATGTAAACATTTCTCCTTCAGAAAAAACAAGAATATTTTTCTTTGTTACACACATGCTCAATTTCCTTAAATGGTATACTACATGCAATTTTCTTTTTCAAAATTTGGATTAATTTTTTTTTATTTTTTCAAATGACGCCTACTCTGATGGGTACTCTCTTTCTATTGAACAGCTGTTCAAGTGAATTCTCTATATATACTTTCTCTATGGCTAGATAGGCGTCGATTCGCAATAAAATTTTTTGTAAACATAAGAAATTTAGTGTGATGTCAGATTTGTTCCGATAAAGTTTATTCAATACTAAGGAAGTTTTATAACATTGGAATATTTGTTTAAACGAAAAGTAAATATTAATAAGGGAAAAGCCTTTACAACCTACAGCAACAAAAGACTTGCAATCTTTCACGATTGTACAGGAGATAACAAAATGGAACATGTTCTAAAAAGATACTTTTGGACACAGATGATCGGCTCCAAATCGCTAAACTTCATTCAATTTCGGTAAAAGTATTCCACTGGATATGAATAGAATAATTTTTAACATGCATTTTGGAAAATCGAATTTTCGTTCCTGCGTCGATACAGCAGCGTTCGAGTTTGTGTACTGTCGGACATGAAAATGATACGTTTTCGATACATAATTTTATATCGAATTTTCCATTCGAAACGGAATATCGGTTAGTGTTCTCAGTCAGTTTTAATGTCTAGTTTGTGGTGGTTTCTAGTGAGTAATTTGGATAGTTAGTTTGTGCTTTTTTCAATTTTATATTCATTTGAAAATGTCCCGAATATGGGTTTCATCCATATTTATTTTATATCCTTTAGAATACGTTCTGAATATATTCCTTCGGATACGAACCGATTATCATACGATCATTTTTGATCGACTTCCAAAGATTCCGCTCGGCAGGGCGGATATGAGTCCTATGAAAAGCATATGGAAAGAATATGTTTTTTAATATCAATACGTGTACTCAGAGAGCATGCTCTCATATCCTGTAGAGGATATCAAGAAGATAATCAGAACATGTTCTGTGTTATCTGGGGAGCTATGTTAAAACAACACCACAGTTAGCTTGAGCACGTTAAGCAGTCTTTACAGAAGTCCGGAACTCATCACATCGACATCAGATGCGAACAGTTGCTACAGGTCTATCTGTCACCGAATATGCATCAAAGTTTACGTGCTAGAACGCACTGCATATAATTTTGGTCCTATAAATTCTCTAACAAATTTTCAGGTGTTGCTACGTGAATTTCAGACTCTAACTGACCGTATACTAGTGACACACCTAGTATGATCTGGATTGTCGCTGGCATCCCGACTAACACTGAAACCGCTCAGCGAGAAATATGTCAAGCGTTTGTAAAGGGAAGTGCTTCCATACCATAACCAGAAAATATCTTTTCCGAAACGCTCACTTACCATAGCCAAAGGAATCTTTGCGGACGCAGTTCTCCTCTGAGTTTGGGCTCATTCATTTTCTGTTGTGAAAGCGCAGCAGAAGTTCTCATCTTTTCCGAAGAGCTCTCTTTCCATGGCCAAAGGAATCATTGCAGAAGCAGATCTCTTTTATAAGTTTAGCCTTATTCATAGGCTGTCTGTTTTTTGTTTTGATAAGATATGAGTCATCTGAAAGCATAGCAGAATTTTCATTCTGTATTAGTCGGTTGAAGTGTGCAGTAAATTGAAATTGAATTGAATTTAAAATACCCTACAAACGTTTCAAAAATTCTACGCTGCAAGCGCTCCAAGAGATCTTCCCAAGAATCTGCAACAGAGCGCTTCCCTCTGCTAATATGCTCACGTTAAAAACATATGAACAAGGATACGGTGGGGAAGCGCTGTAAGTTTCCAAAGAAGCGCCCTTGAACTCGTCTTTGAGCGCTTTCATTTTCCCCTGGACGGTTAGTGACCTCCACACTCGCACATCAACTCAAGATCTACTTATCGATCAGAGTAAGTCGACTGCCACAATATACCTAGTGTACCCAAGCCACATTACAAGCCACAATCCATAGGACCAAATACATTAAGTCAGCTATTGTAGCGAACACCCAAGACTTCAGCACATACCAGTACGACATGCTTCAGTTTAACAACAAATCATAACTCGAGACATCAGGTGGGCCCAGGAGTCACAATACCTTAGGCACCTCCAAAAGTTTAGCTCTGAAAATATTTCAGTAAAATTTTTGTTTTTATTTTGTAGCAATTTCAAAATAGAGTGGCGGACCTAATTCTAAGTTCATACAGATAATTGCACTTAAAATGTGCATGCAAGTTTTAATCCTTTTTTATTCTGCGCGTAAGTACTGTAAAATGCAATTGCAAGAACTACAGTTATGTGATAAGCATGATTTCTTCTGCTTATAATTTATTCAGTCAGTAAATTCAATGCATTCATTTCAGGCGGACATGTTTATAATTTCACTGAATTGGAAATTTCTGTTTTTGAAATTTCGAGGAATTAGCTGGAAATTTTTGAAATAAGTGAATTATTTGCACTGTGACGAACTAATTTTCTTTTTAAATAAATTAAACTTTCCGTTTTCTGTATTAAAATGCCACAAGGAGTGGTGTTATCAATGAAGCAAGGACCAAAATTTATGCATACAAAGAAATCTGCTACTCCAACTGCTAAATTGCAAGAAGCCTTTAGATTTGTATGCGGTATTAATAATTACATAAAATTAAAAGAAAGGCACAACACTATCAGACGAATTTAATATGGAAAAAGGGAAGCCCAACGCACAATTAAAGTTTGGACATAAAAATACAAGATTACTATTTGTGAAAACCAACATGTTTTACAAGGATGAGTGGAAAAGGGCTCAGTGACGAAAATAAGTTTAATTTAGACGTATAATCTGAGAAGAGATAGGATATTGCGACTCTCCCGTAATTTCGGTGGCGGTTCAGTTATGGTTCGAGGATGGCTCTGTTACCATGGCCACAATATGCACAACAATGAATTCCAAAAAGTATGTTGACCTCTTCGAAGACTTGTTTATTATTCACGGGGAGTCAATTGTTGGACCAGATTTTATCTTTCAACAAGACAATACTCTTATACATGTATCCCGAGAGGCAAAAGCTTGGTTTAACTCAAAGGATATTGCAATCTTAGAATTGCTATGGGAATAATATCGAGAAGTCTATATGAAAATGGAGGGCAATTTTCAAATACACGAGATCTAAGGGAGCAAATAATAAGAATGTGGCAAGAAATACCGGTTAAAATGGTACAAACCTTGGTGAATTCAATACCAAAACGTGTATTTGAACCAATCCACTGTAATGAAATACGTACGAGGTATTAATTTTAAAATTATATTAACAAATATGTGCTCCCCTTCTTTGAACTTATAATTATTTCCTCTACTGTATTATGGGCGAGCTATGCTCAATTTCAATCTATTTAAAATAAACAGACAACAACAAAACATCGGGTACGAAAGTTAGCCAAATTTTTAATTTTCTTGCAATTTTCGAGAAAAAGCATTTAAAAAAAAAAGAAAAAAGTTTTGCATGTCACAGTTCTTAAAATTTTTCTATTGATCTTGGCGACCCTAAATTAGTAATCAATTATCGACCCATATCTATCTCCAGCAGCTTGGCTTTAATATTTAAAAAAAAATTATACATGGACAGTTAATCCACCAGACGAAGGCCTCGATTAATCAATGCTAACATGATTTCATTCCTGGGTGTTCGACCATTAGTAATTTGGCCATTTTTACTGACGTTATTGCAACAGCCTTGAATAACTGTACACAAGTTGATTCTATACATACCGACTTTACTAAGGCATTTGATAATATATATATATAGAAGAATATTAGTAAAGATGCGATCCTTGGGGATTCAACAGGATGTTATTAATTAGATGTTTTTCTACTTAACCGATAGAGACAGTGACATAGTTTTGAATGGCTTTCAATCTCCAATATCAGAAGTCCCGCAAGGTATAGTTCTTGGTCCGTTCATATTTACAATACATATTAATGATTTGCCTGAGAGTATTGAATATCAGTGCCTTCTTTATGCAAATGATGCGAAAAATTTTCGGGTAATAAATACTGTAAATGACTGCATGATGATGATCTTAATAAAATTAAAAAATGGTGTGATTAGAACTTCCTATCCCTTAATATGAACAAACGCAAATTTATATCCTTCTGTAGAAAAAACGGGAGAGAACACTCAATAAATGTGCCGCGTTGCCTTTGATGCATGAAATTAAAGATCTTGGTGTTATTTTTGACGATAAATTATTATTTTCTTCTCATGTTAATTATATAACAGCAAATATCTTTTAAGGTCCTAGGATTTTTGTTTAGATGATCTAAATCTGCTAATTCACACATAACTATCTTTAACTCAATTGTAAGAAGCATTATGGAATATGCCTCGCCAGTGTGGAATCCGTTTTATTCCACATATATAATTGATTTAATTACTGTGAATAAAACTCATTTTCATTTAAATGATTCATATTTAGATTTTTATGTCTCCTATTATTACATTATTTATATTTTTTCATATAAAAATAACTGGTTATTATTTTAAGATTTTCCCAGGATTTTTTTTTTCAGCAGTTAGAATTTCTTTAGTTGAGTTGACAGCTGTTGATTTAAAAGATTCATTAATAAATATCTTTGATTCAGATCATACTTGCATGAAGTAAAAAGGTTCTGTTCTGTTTTTGCTATTCTTGAGAAAAGCATACCTGCATAAAGCAAATCAATACAGGTTTATACTAATAAAATACATAAATTCGATAATTAGTTTAATTATTTAATTATTATTGAAAAATTTTGAATTTTTAAGATATTTGTAAAGGTTTTAATACAGTCATCATACAAAATTGTATTGACAACTTCAGTCACTTTAGTTTTTCTGCATTTCCAATCTTTTACAATATTTGAATCAGTAATGCACAGAAATAATTCTGGTAGTGAAAAATGGCTTTGAAACCCTTGCATAAAATTAAAACTTATTTTGATTTTCGCATGTCCGTCCGTCCTTTCGTCCATCCTCACGATAACTCAAGAGCGTGTGTACGTAGAGACTTGAAATTGGGTAACTCCTTCGTAGGGTTGCCATGCAAAAATTTCGTTTTCACTATGTATATGTTTTGATATTGCCGGAGATAGCGTCGGCGTAAAGAGCTGAAATTGTGTACATGGTGTTTTCAAAAAAAAAAGGTACATATTAAGCATTTCACAAGATATCTCCACCCATTCTGAATACCCTCAACGATTAAGCAGTTTCTCAATAATTACACTTCAAATCCGTAGACATATTTTAGATGATATTTTTTTTTCGTATAAGATTACTAACAACATGGTGGACTATCCTAAGTTAATATCGAACTTAAGCTCGTCTACCGCGTAATTTCAACACTTTTAATCTTACATTTGCAAGAATTAATTTAAGAAATAAATCACCAATTTTCCGTATCCAAAAAAAGTCATAATACTTTCTTTAATAATGTCGATTTGTTTAATAATAACAGCCTCACTTGTCTCAAGCAAATAATTTTAAGTGAAGTAGTCTCCAGTAATTTATTTCTGGTGTAAATTTACATATTTTTGATATTAAGTGTTTATAATTTACGATTGCCTCTTTGTATATCCTCTTTTTCTCAGTAGTTTCTAAATAGTTTTCACGTTCCCGAATTTTGTATCTATTCCTTGTAACTCACCTTTCTTCACCCTATCTTACTTTTTATATTAGTTTTAATATTATCTCTTCCTTAGTCACCTCCAGAATTATTGTATTTTATAATTGTAAGCCTGAACTTCTTATCTTTGTTTACTAAGTATTGTTAACATTAAAAAAAAAAAAAAAAAAATAGTTTCCTTTCTTTATGTTTTTTTTTTCTCTCGATAGTAATTTATAATAATTTTTAATAATTGTGCGGTAGTATATAATTTGAACACTGTATCTGTGTACAATCTTTGTAACTTTATAAATAAATAAACAAATAAACAGTTTTCAGCTCTTATTACAATTTCGAGTTTTTTGTAGTTATTGTTATTCGGCGTGCGTGTTGACAAAGAAAAGTCACTGGAAAAGTCCCCTCCTTCTCCTCATTAAGATAATATAAGATAAATAATACATTACTAAAAAAAGAAATGAATAAAATTGCAGCCCATCTTTAGTTTATTCTTATTCCTAACTACCTCTTGCTTCTTAAAAAACCTTGACGTCCACATATTAAATGATCCCTGGTGAAACAGCTCAAAAGGACCATAAAGGCATTATCTTTCACTTTTTTACTCCTGGTAAAATAAAAAACAAAATTCATAACACTGCAGATACTGTTTTGAGCAATTTATTTACTAGCAACATATCTTTTACATATTTACAGCACTTTTGCAGCATTTGCAAATTTTTGGGATTTTCACTGTCAACATAAAAAATGCAATTTTGATTTGTCTACCTTAACGTACGTTTTTTGCCTGTGTTATATCTTATTATTAAAGATTATTTTACCTAAAAATTGTGTTTACGTATTCTCAAAAATGAAGGTTTGCGATGCCAATAGAAATCGAGCATTAGTTGAAATGTACAAATCGTATGGAGTCTTCATTACAATATGTAATTAATTTTTTACAATTTTTTTTTATTATTCAAATTATATAAAGGACTAGTTTTATTCGTATTTTTAATTTTTTTTTAGAAAATTACAGAAAACGGATGTCACGATAATATTAGGTAAGTCAAAGCCGCTGTTATTTGTAAAAAACAGATGCAATTTCAAAACCTAACTTTTTGTAGTTGCTTTTAGCATTGATTTTTCAATTTATGAAATTTATTAAAAATATGCTATTTTACATGCAGGGATAAGATGGAAAAGCTATTGATAGTAAATCACCACAAATTAGCATTAGTATTCGGTATTGGTTTCGTGAATTCATTAAAAACGATCCTTATGTAAGTTGAACTTACTGCTAAAAGAGCGAAAGCAATTTTCAATCTTCTAATTCGATCTTCACAACGAAGAAAGTCTCATTGATATTAACTTGTATTCAAGCAACGTGAGATTATTACGCTTAAATTGAATTTAATTTTAAAAATAATCACCTGACTCATCACGATATTATGTAAACTCAAATTCCATAGTTGTTGAAATTTGTATAACCAAACAAATTTTTTTTGAAAGCTTTACTTCTGAAAAGATTAACTTGTATTTAAAAAAAAAAAAAAAACAAAAAAAAAAAAAACAATTAGGTAAGCGAAAAAAATCTATTGAATTCCAAGGAAATTTGGCTAAAAGCTCTCATAATATCAGCGCAATTTATTCTATAATGGCTTGTTGGAGTATACATATATGAGTATTTATGGTATCATACACATCCACACAACATATTAGCCTACAGCATAATATCGAGCTCCGTCCGCAATATACTATACTTATACAATTCTACCACAAGAAGAACTTAGCACCGCTGAAACTAATGACATGGTGGCATTTTAAAACATTGAAACAAATCAAGATCAGTAGAATGCGTATGACAATGATGAAGTACGTACTTGGTTTTCTAGGATTGCTCATACTTCATAACCGATGGTAATCTACAGGTAAAACACCACAAGTTACACAAGATGGTAGAAATGAACGTCGAAATGTGGAAAACTTTGCAGCTTTTAGATGAGACATAGTAATCCGGAAATTAACTGAATATTAAATATATAGCCTGACCAAACGTAACTGTTTATATATAATTAGGACTACTTATATATAGAGGTCGTTTTTACTCAATTCATGTTCATTCATAAATCTCTGGTTACTATGTAAAATAATTCCAAAAAGTTTGATCGACTAAAATGGATTCCTTGTCTGTATATGGAAGAAAATGAAAAGATATACGGAATGACTGCTAAAATTGTAGATTCATTCACTGAATCCTATGATCACTTCATATTGAAACATGGCACTCATGCTACTATAGCTTTGACTGACCGCCCAGATGTTATTAAGAGGAGTGACAATATGATTGGAACGATCAGGAAAAATAAAATTTTACTCCACCGGAATTTTTACCACGTCGTACCAAACAACAAAATTCTTCTCAGTTTTGATTTTACTAAGAATTGCCCTTTCTAGAGTTATGTGCCAAAACTATGTAAGGTGTCTTTCTCAGTTCATATTTCATAGTCCATAAGTTTGAAATAATATTGTACCATAGCAAAACCAAAGTACACTTTAGATCATAGTCCATGAATATACTGGAAAAAGAAGAAACTAATGCTGGATCTTCGCATTTTTTATGAATATTAATTGATAACTGTTTTCTTGCCACATTATGTCACCTGGACAACTTTACATATGGCATGAAACCAAGCAAGCAACTTCTGTAGCAATGGGACTTTGTAGCAAAACATATCCGATAAAGATAAGCCTATGTGGGAATTCAAATGCCGCATTCAAATGATTTCTTTATTTCTAAATTAAATTCAACCGCAAATGTTTGCATTGGCTGATTTGTGACGAACAAACTATCCCAGAAAAAAAAAAAAACATTGCTTCAAGTGTTTTTCAAAGAGAGTTGTGGAACACTTATCAATAAAGATAGTTGCAACGAGCATTATACAGCATAAAATAGATTAAAGTTCTTCAATTTTATTTCATTTATTTTTTATTAAATTTCAGATTATTTTTATTTATTTTTTATTTTTATCTTGCCCCATATGGGACTCGAACTTGCAATTTTTAAGAATCGGTCATGGATGGAATAGAAAAATTTTTGAGATTTTTATTTTACGATTCTAAATTAAATTCTTAAACAATAGGGAAAAAAGCAACCGCCTAATCTGGCTTTTGGAGCCGAGAACTTTCGCTTTTTTTCTTTTTGTCTTTAACAATTTAATTTAGAATCGTTAAAACAAAATCTCAAAAACTCTTCTATTCCAACTATTTTTGAAAATAAAATGTGTACATTTTAGAAAAATCCGACTTTTAAGCTTTAGAGGTAGGCTCATAAGCTTTAGAGCCTGGTAAGCTCACATTGCCTCTTTATACCAGAAAATAATAAGGATTCACCGAGTCCGAAGTGATGGTAAAATAGTTCTCAAATTTGTTCATCGATATTGTCAAATGGCCGCCATACAATTATATGTAGATCAACTCTAGTCGCGGTGTTTACAGAGCCTAGTGGTCTAGTCGCTCCTATTCTTACCCATAATGCTGGTGCTACATTACGATGCTCTATTACGATATAGAACTAAAAAAAAAAAGTGATCCAAACGTGATCTTGGGCGGTACTGGGGTAACACTCTTCAAGCTTTAATTTGAATATGCTGGTATGTCATAAGACCAGTGCCAAAGTTGAACGCACCAAATTAAACAATAGAAATAAAAAGAAACTTATCTATATTTGATTGTAAGTCATCATTACGTTTAAAAGTTTTCATAATTTATACGAAATTGACCACTTCATTTTCAAGTTACGTAAGAAACTCAATTTTTTTTTTTTTTTTACATATACACATATTTTATATTACAAAAATGTATAATTGACAAGTTACAAAAATAAACAAAATTTACATTTTGTGTACACAGTTTTTCTAATTTAAGGAAATATTTCGCTTAGATTCATCGCTATAAGGAGTTAAAAACTCTCATCAAATGTAAATTAGGACTACCTAAAACATAATAGAGGAAGAAGTGTGAAATAATAGTTATTATAAAAAAAAAATCTAATTCTTATTACCGAGTATTCTAAAATATTTAACATCAACATCTATTGTCACTTTTCTTATAATATGAATCGCAACTGTTTTCTTGTTTAAAATTTACACCAAATGTAATAGTCTCCAATTTTTGATTCACACTGGAAGGGGTTAGTAATTATTACATCATTTGAGATTCTATTATAATTTTTCGCGGCTTAAAATGCCGATTGTATGGCTCATTTTTTATTTTATTTATGTTTTTTTTATTTTTTATTTTTATATGTTTTGTTACTATGTACATAATAATCCTTGATTTTATTTCTCCTTTTGATTAAACACACTTACATAGATTGATTTTAATGCTTTTAGGTCCTTGTAGAAATAATCGAATGGTTTTAAAGAACACAGATTCTGACGTACATATTTAAAAGGAAATTTGAAGTATGAATAGAATTGAAGATATGCTTCTTTGTGAGTCGCCATATTGGAGAAAATGTTTGAATGTTTGCCCCATTTAGCTTTAAATCAAATTTGTATTCCTTTTTTTTTTTTATATATAAGTATAGTCTATCTTTAGCTACATTAAGGAGTTAAATTTCCAAAATAAGTAGCTTTTGTATAAATTGGTAATATTAGAACCTTGAGATCCTAAAACTGGAATAAATGTATGCAGAAAACTAACTTTTGTAAAAAGTATAATATTCGGGGACAAAAATCTGGATCAAACAAAATTTTAAAACTATTTTGAGCGAACAAAAAAAAAACTTACTGTAGAAGCTTTTACAGACTAAAAAAAAAGGAGACATAATTTAACTAGCATTCATGCTTTTGGGGCGGAAAAACAACGAAATGTGATTGAGGAACTGTCAATTACATTCCAAATGAAATAATTTTCGTCCATCGTCTGTCACCTCTTCATTTCCTTGAAATGACTCAATTTCAAATTAAGTCATTATGGACACAGTCTGTCTAGGGTATAAACCTTAAGCTAAATGGGAATAATAATACAGAATGCAAATCCTTCAGAATGAAAATTCTATTGAACTCAAACTTTGGCAATGGGAGAGTATGTAACCAAATACTATTAAGTAGTGCCTCCCTATATGGAATTTACTTTGCATTTTGACACCTTACCATAGAAGTGTAAACTTAATGTATGTACGTAGTAGCTAGCAAGAGGACTTACCTGAATGACGCATTTTTTTTTACCTTACCTGAGAGGATTCCTGCTTTAGGTCCTAAAAGCTGACACCCCTCATCCGTTCCTTCTGAAAAAGATGTCTTTTCCAGTTTATTTTTCTTGTTGCGCCATTTTTGTTTTGCTTACATTTAACCGACTAAAGGAGAAATAAAATCATCTTTACTACTAATAAAGTACCCATTAGACTTGTGACGATTCTCGTTTGATTTACTTCAGACTTGTCAGTAATTTTTCATTACGCTCACAAAAAGTCCTTTATTTCGGGTTTACATTATAATTCTCCTGGATGTATAAAAATTCACATAATTTTATTATTTACAGTGTTAGAAAATTTTACTAAATATAGTAAAAATAACATTTCGTAAATATCCGTATACATAAAAATAATAACAAATAAAAAAATAAGAAAAAAAAACTAACCAAAAATCTTGGGCATAATATTCAAACGGAGATTTCTCTTAACTTTACGAACTACAGAGAATGGTTGAAATCCATAGCAACAGAGCCTCCAGTAAAAAGCACCTGATGTTTCCAGTGACTGCTACGGAATGTCCTGTTAAAGCGGAATTGTCTGGGTCTCCTCGATTACCACGTTGATCAATTGTTGGACTTACTTTACCTCCAAACGTCCAGTAATTGTCTTCAATAACATTAAGTTCAGCCTCAGCTGCACCCTTGTAAAGACTGTAGATGTTTGTCTCGCAACGTACCAACATCCTTCTGTTTAGCTGGGGCGAGAGGATGTGATTGTCAACATGAACTAAAAGCTCTGACCAAGCCTCCTTGGAGTCAATATCATTCTCGCCTTCTATGCCTCGTAAACCCGAGTGAGTGGACTGTAATAATAGAGATTTTGTGGTTAGAAGATTTATTGGGAACAAAATGAAATTTAATAGCCGGCAAAGGACACTTTACCCGGCAGTCGTGTGAAAATTGTTCAATGCTGGCATGCTAGCAAATAAATCTCTTTCGTTTTGAATAAAGGGGGTTAATTGTGTACTTGAGGAATGTTTTTGAATACATTTCAAGAGGAGGTGAAATTTGTTAGAGTTGAGGTTATAAAATTGATCAAGAAAACCGATAAAGCTGAAATTATGGCTTGATTCAAGCCATAATGGGCAATCAGTAAGTAACCTAGTGACATGAGTTCGTTTAACATAATTGAATCATAATTTAGGATTGTACGTGGTGCGGTGGTATAAATAAATTGAGTCGATCTTCAGCTTGAGGGTTGTTAACTGATATTTTTATAGGTATGTACTACATATTAGCATCACAGTGCGCATTGATGCGCATATACATCAATCACATTTGTTTTTTTATATATTTTATTACACAACAGCATAAACAACAACTTATGCGCTGTTACTAACAAACGTTATAAAAACGTCACAGCACTATTGAAGCATTGAATAAATAACTAATAAGGAAACGGCATATCGGGTGAAAACGTAAGCCACTTGGCGAAATGTATTAGTGTGCCGTGTTTGTATTCGTTTCGTCATGGCAGTAATGAAATCCTGACATTCTGAAGGGGAACATTTTTTATAATCCAAATTGCTGTGTAAAATAAAAAATTTTTTAGCTCCCTCCTATTTTCAGATAATATTTCTTGGCGTTGCCTATGTACGACTGGCATTTCGACTGACAATTCAATTGTAAACAAACAAACCGGCATTGTAAAATGTTAAATTTTTTGCCATGGCTCTTTATTTTTATAGATATTGCACTTTTATTTTGTTTAAAACAATATAATTAATAAGTAAAGCTATTAAGCTTACTTGAAGAATGCTTTCCCACGACAATAACTCTGTTCGTTCCTGCAGCACAGCACAGCGCACTTCATTATGTTAATTTAGGACTCCGGAGTCTCTATTGCACAAAATGTCGTTCACAAAAGAAATATTCCGCACTTATTTCACACTACTGTTCATAAAAATCACGTTTAATTAATTATTTTTCCCAATATCGCGAATTGAAATCCGAAACTTATTTTCAAATAATATGAAATGTCAGAATGTTGAACTGACACAAAATAGCCACTAGCCCTCTTGTCATTTCTCACCCCCCCCCCCGACCATAGGTCACACTGTCATTGAAATGCTTAAACACGTACACTGTATTCGCACGATACCCCGCTTCCTTATTAGTTATTTATTCAATTTATTCAATGTATTGAAGTTAACTATTTTTGGCGCCAAATGTGACAGTTGGCATCAGAATTTTTGCGGTATTATTCGTGTCTACTCCGATTTA
The DNA here is from genome assembly GCA_963924295.1 of Dioctria rufipes. Classification (NCBI taxonomy): domain Eukaryota; kingdom Metazoa; phylum Arthropoda; class Insecta; order Diptera; family Asilidae; genus Dioctria; species Dioctria rufipes. The sequence continues at coordinate 246,616,144 of OZ002741.1, read as the reverse complement.
AATTTAAAAAAAGTTAGTAATTACTCGCTAAGGTAAGCTAATTTTCTTTTCTTTCATTGTGTAGTGTATGCAGTCATTACATGTGAAATAAAATGTACATATTTATGATTTTTAGAACACAAAGATTGGTTTATTCAAATATGAATCAGCGCGCATTTGTACAACTACATGGTGCCTATACAAGTGTGTTCATTTCTGACTATAGCTCGTAGATGAACGTGTACTTTTAATATTATTTATTCTTGAATATCCTTGCATTTGTTTTTTATTCCAGATGACTTTTATTTACAAGAATCCGTTAGAAAAAGATATTGTTACAAAACCACTTACTTCAGTCTCCCCTTTTTCGACATTTTTTTCATGAAAATCTACAATCACACCCGAATAAAAACAAAACACAGAACTAAAGTTCTGACAATTTCTATCAGCTGTTTCATGCCAGACTTGAGATCGACAAATGGTGGAACCTCAATCTAATGTAATGATCCGACCCCATGATAATCCAAACTAACTCTTACAATTCTGCGCGACACCTACTGCGTCCCAAATAAACTGCGTAGGCCTATTTAATAAAGAGCAACCCACACGTAGCAGCACATAGCATTGTGCTGGACTCGTCCTTAGACGGAGAATTATAATAATTTCGCAAATGAATTATACTGTCATATCTGAAACAGATAATGATTATTTCTAACCTAAAAGTGAAATTAAAATTATAATTTCGACAGATATAGAAAATCAAAATTAAATGGAAAACTTTAGTAAACATTAAAATTAAACAAAGCGTATGACAGATATAGAAAATGAAAGTGAAATGAAAACTTTTACAGATATAAAAAGAAAATGAAAATGAAATGTTTGACAGGTATGGAAAATTAGAAAGCATGATAATAACTTAACAGGGTATGGCCGATTCGAGGGGAATTTTTTGTGTTACTGCGTCATGAGGTGGCAATGTCATTTCCAGCGAATTTGTTTTGACTTTTTCGTATTTTATTTACTGAAATACGTTTTGAATATATTAAAATATTTAACAAAACATTAGTTTCCTCATTTAAATCACTTCGGAAAAAGTGATTATGTGCTAGAAGAAAGCAAAGAACTCTCCAAATAGAAAAATTGTTTCACTTTGATAAGGACGATTGAAATTGAGGGACGAACAAATTTCCGACAATTGTCGTCAAAGGAGTCAAGCAACCAGTTGACGGATTTTTCGGCCATACCTTGTATGTTTGTATCATGATTAGAATAAAACGAGAGTTTTGAAGTGTATGAAGAAGAACTGGATTAGAAATAAAAAATAATTGGAATTAGTTTTGATATATGTAAAACTAATAGAAGATAAAAATTTGTATTAAAAATTAGAAGTAATTAAATCTAATTTTATTTCGACAAACTCAAACTTTTTGGAACAGAAGTCACTAGATAGTCTTCAGCAAAATTAGATCTAAAGTATGTCACATAGCCCCAAGAGAAGAAGTTATTGTGAGCCAATTTTATAAAAATAAATGAAGAAGTATTTTTATAAAATTGGAGAACTTTCTGCTTTTTTTAATTTTTGTTTTACGTACGCCCAACATGTCTCAATTGGCCTCAGTTCTAGATAATTAACTAACGTTGATACAATTCAGTGCATGTGCTGTAATGGTATTTCGTCAAGTCAGGACAAAAGGAGCCAGATTCGTTGTGGATTCTTACTAATGGAAGAAGTGTTTTCTGGAGACACTCGTTCAGGTAGATTTCAGTGTTAACAAATAACTTCGACTTATATCCACAAGTAGAAAGAGATTTGCTTTTAAATTTTGGATCAACCTTGCCTCGTTCATACGAAACGTAAAATCTTGTCCCGGTAGTTGTTTAAAGTCGGCTTTGATGTGAACTTCATCGTGTATTATGCAGCACAAAAATTTCGTTAAGAAAATTAAAGATAAGATTTCTTGTCCTCTTTCTTTCTCCATCCTCCTGTCCGGTACTTGGACTATTCAAAACGTTCATATTTAGTTTTTCACTATTTGTACAGTTGAAGATGAAGTATCAACTTTTTTGGCCATATCTCGAAATGTTAGGATTTCCTTTTTTGTCAGATCTAGGCTTTCTTTCAACACTCTGGCACTCTTCCGAAACTGGCCAAGTGCTCTGTGTACTGTTCTTATTGGGACATTCAATTTATTGGCTAAATTCCTTTATGCAAATTCTAGGGTTTTCCACATAATTGAATACTGCACTGAATAACAATAGTTAATCAAATTATCATAATATTTAACCAGCCATCGTATCTAGTTGGGCTGGTTATAAAATTTTGATGACTTTTTATAAATATTTTTTTTTCAAACCTTTATGGTATGACGTAAGCTATACACATTTTCGCGCGTCTTTATTGTCATCTGCCACCACTTTTGCGACAGTCAAATTGTCTGATATTTTTACCATTGAACACGAAATATCATTTTTTGCTGCCACATCAAACGGCCTTTATGGTATCACGGATTTCAACCGACTTATTTAAGCCTCCGTGGCCGTCCCGGACAACCTTTCATTAATTAAAGCCAGGCAGATTTCTGAATCAATTATCAACAATGCGAAAGAGATGGAAAAATTTTGTTTATAATATGACGTAAGTATTTTGGTTACCAGCTCTTCGTCTATAATGATTCAGCAATAATTGCAAAAAAATTAATTCTCTAATTGCCAGATAAAGGAAGTATATGGATTGGTTAAAAAATTTGATATAAAAAGACTAAGAAGAATTTGTATTACAAAATTTGATAACTTCGTACGAACTGAAAATATTTCAGAATACAAAAAAATTGTTATTATAATATGCTGCGATTAATTCATTGCACTATCACAGAGATTCGGATCATAATTTCCTCAAAATATTGCTGATCCACGAATGAATCTTCACTAAGCCATTCCAACGACAGTAGAATTGTAATATTTTCCAAGATAGTGGATAGTTTCGGAGCTTCTTAAATTTAAGCATATTAATAGATATTTCACGGAGAAAAGACAAAATGGATTTTCCACCCCAATGTTGAACAAGTTAAAAAATATTAGATGAAATGGAAAAAATTCCACATGATATTTCAGGAATTCTAATTAAATTATTGAATACTAGAAAAAAAACCAACCGCCTATTCGGATTTCAGCTGGACACTTCCACTTTTCGGGCTGTTCCTACCACCTCTAAGTTAATGAGACAATACAAAAGGGAAAGGGTCTTCACTTTTGTATTTCACAATTTTCTAGCATTTTAAACCACATATGCTCTCAGTTTCAGCTGGTATTACCCAACAATGAGGAAAGCGCATAAGTATTGAAATTTTTATTTTATTTTTCGGAAAATCGAACAAGTCGGTTATTTCTTCTTTTGTATTTATTAATATAATTAGATTCCCGAAATTAAAATGTAAATAGTTTTCCATGCAATCAATTCAATTGGATTTTAAAAAATAATTAATAAAAACTATTTTTCAATAAATATTAGGATGATTATTAAATATTGAAATAAACATTTTTTTTAGGAAGGACATTTTCTATTATTCAAGAGGAGAGCCTAAATATAATCAGTTCGGATGCGGCCATAAATTTAAAAGTATCAGAACACATAAATTAGCCATAAGTTTTAGTGATAACACTTCGATTTAAATAGACAAATCAGTTAGCACGTATCTAATAAACTTTTAATTTTAGTGGTGGTATAGACAAATCTTGTAGTTGAAATTAAACAAGCGCAATACCTACCGATCTTAAATATCTGTGCATGCTCCCAGAATAATAATTGAGCTCTTCATTCGAAGTCAGGGATATGCCTTTGATATTATTAATTTTTCCAATTAATCTGTTGAGAATGAAACTTTCGGCAAACCATTTTTTTCTTTACTTCAGCCCTACTTTTTTGTTTTATCACCTTTTCTTCCAGAATTATTGAATAAACAATTGCTATGAAATAATTTTAATGAATGACATGAATTCAGAAATTAAAATGACGAATAAAATCAATGATAAAATACTGAGTGCAAACTTCAACAAATCAAATCAGTGGCAAAAAAAATGCATTTTTCAACTAAAAAATCAAATTACCAAATATTAGTTCCGATTTTCTTTTCAAGTTGGTAAATCACCGAAGACAATCAATAAACTCGCTGAAAAGTACATTTTTTTTATGTTTTTCGTCATTCTACTGTAAAAATCTTGTCAAGTTTTTTAAGTGCGGTTCTTATAAAGAAACTTTGTGATTTATTGGTGATTAAATTGGATATGGACACAGCATTGAGTAGTAATGGTAATATAACGTATTTTCTAACTAACGTAAATGAAGAAAATCTTTAATTAAAAATACTAATAAAATTTTCCACGAGAAGTTGTTAATGGAGTTACTGCAAATTGCAAACGGAAGAGTTTTTAAAGTATGGAGAAGTTAAAAAGCTTCCTGAAGAATAAGTAATTAAAAATATTTTAGTTATAATTAGGATTGTATAGATCACGGTACCACAAGATATGCTTAACAATAAGTCTTTGGATAATTTTATGGAGCTCGAAAAACGAAAAAAAAAATTTATGAACAATTTTCAATTCTCCTAAAGTTTTCGAGTGTTCGAGGAATTCGTCTTAAAAGGATATACCACCTTTAAAGTGCAGGGTTTTACATTTTTGAAACTACGCATCGCTGGATAGAGATTTAACACGCATTTTAAAGCAGACAAATAATTCTTGAATTGAGGTAGTTTTGAAGACTTTACATAAGATAGTTGTCGAGATATCAAATCTTAAATTCAGACTTTTTGCACTAAATATCACATTTTTTATACTAAATATATAAAGCTATACTAAAGCCTAACTTTGTTTTCTTATAAATGCTTTTTGTTTCACCCCTTTATCTTTGTGTACTCAAAAGTTACTGAGCCTAACGCGTGACCCTTACTTTTCATGTTTATCTAAAATTTTATGCCTATTCACAAAAATGAATTATTGGATATGTTGCACATGTTATTTAGTAGATAGGTTGCCACAATTTTCCAATGCATTGCATAATAATCCTTATTTACTATTTTAGAAGTAACTACTGAATAATCAGGAAGAGAGTTGGATTGCAAGTATTGCGCTACTCTTACTCTGCATCTTTAAAATTTTACGAGTGTTGATGAAAACAGTTTGAAAGATATCGTGTACGTAATATTTAAAGCTAGGTGGGAAGACTGCTGGTTCTTTTTGTGTAAAAAACAAACAATCGCCGATACAGGTACCACATTTTGTACAGATCTGTTGATGAAATCTTATTCAAATACCCCCTTAAAATTTCATCTAACATTCTTCAGTATACATTACCGGTAAAATAAAGTATTGCAAAAGTTTTGGTGACATGAAACAGGTATATGTTTGTTTTATTATTATTTTAGGAGTTGGATCTCGAACTCCTAGTTCTATTTGAGCGAAAAGTTAACTAATGTTTTTAATATCTACAGGTATTTTTATTATTTATTGCTTAAACCACAACTTTCCCAATATATGGATCGGTAAATTGGGTCCTATTAGTTGGCCTCCCAGATGGGGACAAATAAAAGAAATTGTCTACCAAAAGGAAGTAAGTACCAAAGAGGATTTAGTATATCGTATTGAGGAATCAGGAAATGCTATAAGAGAACAGTTGGAATCGCCTGACATAATAAAGTCCATAAGAAAAAGTTCTTTGTTATGTCTGTAATCACACGGGGGCCATTTTGAAAACTTGCTAACTTAGACTAAGTTGAATTAGTTATTTTTCTTAGTTTGTATGTAGAAATGTAGTTAGGATGAAAGCAATATGATAAAATTAATAATAAATTGTAAGTTATGCTAAATTTAAATACTTTTCTTTTTTTTTTTACTTTTTGTGTTTACTTTAAAACTTTGTATTAAGCATTAGAAATGAAGGCAGCCTGTTAAGTTCGGTAAGTAGACAAAGATAAAGAGATGAAACAAAAACCAGTTAAAAGAAGACAAAATTAGGCTTTATTTAAGGTAATAAAATAAAAAAAAATTCTAAGAGAAATTTCCGAGTTATTTGATTTTTAGTAGAAAAAATGTGATATTTCGTGCAAAAAGTCTAAATATAAGTTTTGATATCTCGACAACTATCTTATGTAAAGTCTTCAAAACTACCTCGATTCAAGAATTATTTGTCTGCTATAAAATGCGTATTAGATCTCTATCCAGCGATGCGTAGTTTCAAAAATGTAAAACCCTGCACTTTAAAGGTGGTATATCCTTTTAGGCCGAATTCCTCGAAAACCGTTAGGAGAATTGGAAGTTGTTTAGAAATTTTTTTTCGTTTCCCGAGTTCCCCTATCACCTCTTGCAAGGATGACATCCTTATCTAAAACACTCTGCATATATAGGTGTACCCTTCGCTTCTATTAGGTATACCTTGTATTTTGTAGTTGGTAAAATGATTCAGATGCAATTCCAAAAATTGTCACAGCTATGAGACTTCATATTTTCTCTGCAAATTGTGAAAACGGTTTTTTTTTACAAAAAGAGAAAGTTCAGTCTTCTTAAAAAGTTGCTAATGCAATTATTAGGCATTAATCTAAGAATGCTAAGGTTAACTTAAAAGAAAATTGGAAAAACTTGCACCCAAGCTTATAAAATTTATTTGTAACATGCCGATGAAATCTATGGTGTATACTTAGTTTGTTATTCCGTTTGTAATACCTAGTAAAAATTCTGGTAGAGCAGTATGGACACCCACGCATAATATTAAAAATTATTTTGATTTTGTATGTCCGTCTGTCAAGAGCTCGTTCACTTAGAAAGCTGAAATTTTTAAAACGGGCTTTAAAAAGAAAATTGAAATTTAGTTCGAAAATGAGACAATTCAGGTACCCCTTGGAGTTGCCATATAAAAATTTCGTTTTTCACTATATATTTGGAACTGCCTTAGAACGTATCGACGTACAGAGCTGAAATTTTGTGTATGGAATTTTTACGCAAATAGTTTATATAATTTTAAATCGGGCGGTAGCACTTTCTTGGTGTTGACATACAAAAATTTAGATTTTTTACGTATATAAAAACGATCCATCCCAGATGTTGTACTGAAAAGTTCTTCAGAATATAAAAATTGAAATTGGTTATATTCGTTTTTACTGTCCGACGAACCGTTCTAGAAATATATGCGAAAAAAATCGTTCAACGATCAAACTTGCATTGACGGGTGTCATCTATGGTATTATAAGATTTAGTCTTACACCAATTCTAGCTTTTTACTTGTTTTCATTTTAAGCTGATGTTCGAATACTTTAAAATTACTGCTTTCTTTAGTATGTAGGTTATTAATTGCTCTCACAAGTTTTTTTAGAAAACGATCTTTTCCATTTTTGTAAACACAATGTTTTCATATATTTTTTGGAAATGCAACAATTTTGTAGAAAAAACCATTTAGAAGTTTGTACATTGGCTCATTTCTTTTCATATTTAGCGGCTTGAAATCGGAGGCCCTGTATAACATGGCTTGATTGCGATAATTGCAAATAAACCTTACAGAAGAAATGTGAGAAGTTGTTTTGAGTTTAAGAAATTTAGCAGTAGTTACGTAAAGCGGAAACTCCATCCTATAAGAAAATTTTAGCGCTATTATTTGTTGTGACATTTTTTTAAAAATATATAATCGGAAGCAACATAAGTTGTTCATATCAAAAGTGAATTAAAAAGAATGCTTAAAGGCCGTGAAAGGAAAGTCTAAGCAAAAATTTATGGTTTGTCAAAAACAACCAGAAAATAGGTCTATTTACGAGTCGATATCATTTTATATATAAAAATCCCGTGTCACTATGTACATACATGCTAATCTCCGAAACCGCAAAACCGAAAGATAGTTTTGGAAATGATAGATGGCGCTGTTGTTTAGAAAACTGCCTGAGAACGCTTCGACATAGAAAGCTGAAATTTTATACACGGCGTTTTCATAGAAATTGCATATATAACAAAAATGGTTTAAATCGGGCAACTCCTTCGTAGGGTTGCCATACAAATATTTCGTTTTTGGGTATATGTTTGGACACGGCCTGATAACGAGCACACGTAGAGAGCTGACATTTTGTACATGGTGTTTTGATAGCAATAGTAAATATAATTTAAAAAATGTGCTAAACCGCATAATCTCTTCTTGGTGTTGCCATACAAAATATTGTTTTTTCACTATATATTTTGAAACTGTCTGAGAACGCGTCGTCGTGGGGAGCTGAAATTTTGTACATGGCGTTTTCATGACAATTGCAAATACAAGTTCAAAAATGGGCCAAATAGGGCGACCCCTTTTTTGTCTTGCCGCACAAAACTTTAGGTTTTCACTACATATTTGGACACTGCCGCACTCGTCGACGTAGAGCGCTGAAATTTTGTACACGGGACTTTCTTAAAAAAAAAAAATAAATTAAGTTCAAAAATGGGACTAATCGGCCAATTTCTTCCAATTCCTGCCATACAACAAATTTTCTGCTTGGTATTTTCATAGCAATGGTAAATAAAATTTCAAAAATGGACTAAATTGGGTAACATATTCTTAGTAATTCCATACAATACTTTTGTTTTTCACTATATACTTGGTAGCTGCCTGAAGAGGCTTCCAGGTGGAGAGGTCATATTTTGTACACGACGTTTTCATGAAAAATGCAAATACAGTTCAAAAATAGACTAAATCGGGCAACTCCTTCGAAGGGTTTTGCTGCCAAAATTTCGGGTTTACTATTAATTTTGGCACTGCATGAGAACGCGTCGACGTAGAGAGCTGCACTCTCCTATACATATGAATGTATGCATGCACACTCATCCACGCACACACATACACACACAGAGGAAACGCTAGTGTATGGAATCGCGCAATTGAGTCAGATAATAGCTTAGATATTATTTATCTCTATCCGTATTATCGCCGGGCAACGCCGACGGGCTCTCCCTAATTTTATATAAAACACATGTGTATCTGGTTCAGACCTGCTTAAGTACATTGGTATTTAAGTACTAGTATCAGTTCCAGTACCTGTACTTATACTTGAAAAATTTTAAAGTACCAGCACCGGGACTTGTACTTGAAGTGTTTTTAAGTACCAGTACCGGGGCTTGTACTTGTATTTAAAATATTTCAAGTCCAAGTACTGGTACTGTACTGGTACTTGTTCTTGGAATTTTACAGGTCTGCTCTGGTTTGGAAGGAACCCAGATAAAATTGCCAAAAATGAAAAGGATATCATACTTCCTTTTTTTATTGTTTAATTATTCTAATCAATTTTGAATAAAAAAATTTTAAATTTTGATAAATATTTAAGAGGATAAACTATTTATTCAATAATTAACCAAATGAATGTAGGTCTTTATTGCAATATTTAAAAAATAAAACATAAAAAAAACCAACCAAGGGCGGACTCCCACACGAAGGGTTCCGTACCATCGTACAAAAGTTAACACTATGTACTTTTTATTTATTTTTTCAAATGAGAATAGGCGTCATTTGAAAAAAATTATAATAATTCTGTAATTTGAAAATCATTTAAAGAAATAATGTCTACTTATGATAATAATAATGAATGAGGATAAAACGAGGAAAAACATGCCGAAAAAATCACGTTTCTTGTATGAGGCCCTCTTTAATTTTATGTTATTTCTATTATTTGTTGTTATACACACTCTGTGAAAATTTCAACTGTCTACCTATTACGGTTCATGAGATCTAGCCCGCTGACGGACGGTCGGACATCGGAGGCTTAGTAATAGGGTTATCGTTTTTACCCTTTGGGTACGGAACCCTAAAAATGATTTATCAAGTATAGAAAAAATGTATTGTTTTTTTTTTTTAATTTAATTTAGCAGAGCTCGTTTTTCTAAACACATTTCCTTTTAACAGTCTTTACAAGCTGGATGTAGTAAGTACTGTGTTCTTTTAGGCTCAGAGAAACCTATAAAACTCAATTTTCTGAGTACCAAAGAGTTCCACCATTATTTATGCTCAGATTCTTATTGTTAACCTATAACTGCATTCTTCTTCTTAGCTTTCTAAAACTGGATCGACATCATCACTCACTTTCAAAAATATTTTCATCATTATTTCTGTCATCATATTCGAATAGTATTTTATATACTTCATCGACATTCATATACACTTTCATGAATTGAAGCTGTAAAGTAACGGCAGTGACTGTAAGAATTCTATTAAATTAAGGCTTATGCCAAGGAAACACATGGGTTTACTATCCTATCAAATTTCTTGCCACTCTTTTCTAAATAAAGTTTTAAGCCATGTTATCTATTTGGCAGTGAAAAATTAAATGAGACTTACATGGTTTCACTTTACGTTATTTTTGTTTTCTCCTAAACAGTTTAACATATATACTTCATCCTCGAGATCATTTGAAGTGTTAAGAACGAAAGATTTAATTTCAGAGTACATAGTAATGAAATAAAGGCAATTTGACATTTAATTATCGTCGGATTAATACCTTCAAGAAATCGTTGAACTTGTTTCTCGGAATGGCCAGTCTTGCAGCAGAACATTACAAGAGCTTTATGAAGAAAGAAAATTAAAAAGCGGAAAGAATTACAATTGGTCTAAAATCAATTATGTATTATCAATATATCCCAAACCAGATTTTGATTTGTGTGGGGAAATTTAATCCTAATCTTGGAAGTAAAACCGTAGAGTAAATTGAATTCGTATGTGTGACGAAACGTTGCACTCGATATACCTCAAGGGCGCACTTACTTAGAGCATTGAAATATTGAAATCGGGCTTTGTAAAAAAATTGTAAACTTAAGTTCAAATGGAACAAAAAATCGGGTAACTCTTTCGTAGGGTTGTTATACAAGAAATTCGTTTTTTACTATATATTTCAACATCGGCTGAAAACGCCTCTACCAAACAGTTAACATTTTGTACATGGCGTTTTCATGTTTTCATGAAAATAGTAAATAAAAATAGACGAAATTGGCCATTCCCCAGGAGGTGATAGTAATCACATAGACAAAAAAAAAATTTTATAGCAGGGGGAGGGTTCGGCCGTTTCAGACTGACAGGGTGATTAAGAAAAAATCTAGTTTTTCACTGTATCTTAAAAAATACAGGGTGTACGGTCATCGGTGATTGTATGCAAAACTTCATGGCCTTTCCAAAGACTGCTCAACCAGGTCCGCAGTCCTCTCGTCTCAGGAGTTATTGTAGTCTAAACTAAAAAATTTGGATTTTCTTACTTTTTTTTTACTTCGAATTATACTTTATTGATTTTATTTGCAAAAACGTCATTAACATAGCTTTTTTTCATAAAAACTGTAAACTGTAGACTCTCCTCTTTAATTTGACCCAATGTGCTATATGTAGCCGTTAAAGAGTTATTACCTCTTAACCTATTTTCAAAACTACATTTATTTCCTTAGTAACTGAAAACACGCCGTATTAAAAAAATATCTTCTAATTTCGGTATGACCATTGGCGTTGCCAATTTCCCATACATTTTTACATTTTCACGTTTACTGTGAAAGCGATCAGCTGCCCGACGAATCGTTCTAGAAATGGATGCGGAAAACCACTTTAATAATCAAACTTGCATAGAGGACTATCATCTAGAGCGTATTATAAGAAAATAGTTTGGTTTCGCAGACATCAACTGACCTATTGAGAGCTTGTCGGCACCAAACAACGTTGAAAAAATGGCGCTCAACGTGTTCCCGAGGGGAGAGCAACGCAAAAGACAATGATATATACATAAGTTGTAAGTGCAGTTTAATTACCTTAAACATACCAAATATAACCATACATTCGTTTCAACGCAAATAATACTGGTAATAACCGATGCAAAAATAATTTATAAATAATCCGTTTGGCTCAGTGTGTTCGATTTATAACAAATTATGGTATTTATGGTAAAATACACGGTTCTTTTTATATGGTCTTAACCAAAATTTTACATTTTAAAAATTAGTTATGTTGTAGTCACTCCTTCTTCTACCTCTTTCATATTTGTTTCTTTTTTTTACTAGTATTCTTTCCTAATTTGTTGTTGTTTTTTTGTCTTTCGAAATGATCGATATTTTATTTCTAATTGGATAAGTGTAGTGTATACGTAACATTTTAGATTGAACTCTAATTTGAAAGGCTATGCATACTGGGGCAAAATATAAATGAAGGTGCTACGAATAATGGAAATATATGATATATTTATTAACTTTTTATTATTTAACATAGTGGTGGACATTATTCGAATAAATTTGCAATCAAAAACCGATTCCTTAAAAAATCGAATAAGAAATTACTTGAATCAATTTTTATGTGATCTTCATTCTTTTTTTTTTAAGTTATTCGCAAATAATTATTTGTTATTTGGTGCTCAATATTTGAATTACAAATAATTATTTGTTATCTGATTATCAAATAATCACCCGTTTTCTATTAAATATTTATAAAATAACTAAAATTCATTTTAAACTTTAAATCCCAAATCCAAATACCAAAATCTTTACTGTAAACATCGAAACATAACAAGGCAGTTAATTTACAAAGTACGAAACACAATGAAATAAGAAAAACATATTTGAAATTGAACACCAGAAAACAAATAATTATTCCGTAAAGAGATAGCAATTAACGAATATTTATTTCGAAATTCAAAAAATTTTGACCAAATAATAAATAATTTTTGTAATCAAACAAGTTTTTATTCGTTTTTAGGGTTTCTTACCTAAAGGATAACAACGGGAACCCTATTACTAAGCCTCCGATGTCCGTCTGTCCGTCAGCGGGCTAGATCTCATGAACCGTAATAGGTAGACAGTTGAAATTTTCACAGAGTGTGTATAACAACAAATAATAGAAATAACATAAAATTAAAGAGGGCCTCATACAAGAAACGCGATTTTTTCGGCGTGTTTTTCCTCGTTTTATCTTCATTCATTATTATTATCATAAGTAGACATTTTTTCTTTCAAATGATTTTCAAATTACAGAATTATTATAATTTTTTCAAATGACGCCTATTCTCATTTGAAAAAATAAATAAAAAGTACATAGTTTTAAATTTTGTACGATGGTACGGAGCCCTTCGTGCGCGAGTCCAACTCGCACTTGGCCGGTTATTTTATATTTTATTTGAATTTTTAGCTTTTATCTTTCTTCGAATAAAACTGCTCATCTCTGATTTAACAGGTAGAAGAAAAATTTCATTCTGACTATTGTTTTGTGTGCTGTTCTAATTCTCAAAATTGTCGAACTTAAAGGCCTAAAAATTCAATGAAAGTTGAGGCACATGAAGCTTTAATCTTGTATGTTACGATAAGATTAGTTTTTATTTTATAAAACTAGTTAGAAAATAAGCAAATTTATTTATAATATGTTGTCAGAAAAATATTTGATTCATTCAAAAAGTTATGCTAAAAAAGGTTGTACACTTCCAAAAAAAAAACCAATATGGAGCAAAATATCATTGTTCTTTGAGAGAAAGTGATTAAATCGACAATTTTTTATATACAGGGTGTCCCGTAAGTCGACGTCAAGCCGGAATCGGGTCATATATCAAATCATAGTAGTTACTAGAAAAAATAAAAAAAAAATCTAAGTCAAGTATTTTTTAAATTACGGGCATTTCTTTTTTTTTCGAGAAAATGTACAGCCTGTGATGAGTTTTTAGCTCATGTTGCTACAAATCTTTGCTTTTTTCAATTTAGTTTTTTTTTTGTAAATTCTAAGCCAACTGCTTTAAATTCACTGCTCCAGCTTGGAAGAAAATGTCACATTTTGCCGAACCAAGAATATAAAATTAATACTTCACCCAACTTTGACTGGCTGTACTGAAAAAAAAAAAATGTACTACGTCAGTTTAGTAAATAACTTTAAAATTTTACGCATTTAATAAGGATTCTAAAATGGTATAACACTTGCTACATTATTTCTTAGATGACGGTAAAAAAAATTTTTTTTTTCAAAAACCCCAGTTTCGAAAAATTTCTTTTCAACTACTAAAAATGATGCTAGTGTACCAAAGCTTGCGGTAAGACCGTAACTTTAATATAATGCTTTGAGTAAGACGGAGAGTCATTGCATGAAGTGTGAATGAGCCAGATATTGATGCTAGCGAGTCAAATCATCGAGTTTTTATAAATGTGCATCGTCTACTCTCCACAGAGGGCCGGCTTCCAAATCAAGTACATGGTGAAGGAAGAAGTTCCTTTCCTTACGAGCACGTAGTACTTCAAGCAGTTGAAGAAGACCCAAGTACTTCGGTACGTGCAATCCAGGAAAGCACATGAGTGCCTAAAAGTCTAGCTCACAGAATTTTACAAAAATATGAGCACCAGAATTACGGAAAAACGGAAGATTTGCCCGTCTGATACCCCGATCTCTTTTAAGAAGATGTCGAACTTGTATTGCAGCTGAAGGAAGGCAGTTTGAATATTTTTTGTAAATAATAAATCTTAGCATCCAAATAATTGGTGTTTAATTTTAAACTTAAGGAAAAGTTGTCCTATATTTAACAAAAAGTTACTCTAACTTGAAAGCGTCACTATCTGTCTCACTCACACTTCATGTAATGACTCCCCGTCTCACTCAAACTGGAATCTTAAAGTTACAGTCTTAAAGTAAGATTTGGGTACACCAGAATCATTTTTAGTAGGTAAAAAGAAAGTTTTCGAAACTGGGTTTCTTGAAGGAACTTTTTTCCCATTATCGAAGAAATAATGTTGCAAGTGTTATATCATTTTAGTATCCTTATTAAATGCGTCAACTTTTTTTAAAGTTACTTGCCAAACTGGCGTAGTACATTTTTTTTTTCAGTGCAGTCAGTTAATGTTGGGTGAAGTATTAATTTCCTATTCTTGGTTCGGCAAAATGTGAAATTTTCTTCAAAGCTGGAGCAGTTTGCTTAGAATTTAAAGCAGCAGGTTACATAAGCACTATTCTTGATAACGTAAAAAAAATAAAATTGAAAAAAGTAAAGATTTGCAGCAAAATTAGCTAAAAAACCATTACAGGGTGTACATTTTCTCGAAAACAAAAGAAATGCCTATAATTTGAAAAATACATGACTTAATTTTTTTTTATATTTTTCTGGTAACTATTATGATTTGGTCTATTATACTATTCCGGCTTGACGTCGACTTATGGGACACCGTGTATATGTGCATATATTCCAATGACGTATGCTGTATGCCGCTTTGAAATTTTTTAATGGCATTATTATCTCTGGCATTTTGAACGCACTAAGTCTTGAATTTAATGCACGATCAATCTCGGCTGAACTCTGGTGAGCTGGTGTAGAATTGGCCTCTAAGTCCACTTTAAGGAAATGAGCGGACTAATATAATAGACCATAAAAATGTGCCAAATTTTATTCCATTTTATTAACTAACCCACCCAACCGAGTCAATTAACTCCTAAGAAGTTATCTATGAATAAAATGAAGTTTTAACTTAAACGCTTTCTTATAAGTTTTTCCTACTTCAGTCAACTTCACTGAAAGTAAAGATCATTTATCTTAATAAGTAGCTCCATCTGGTCTCTAACAAGTAAAAAAGCTAGAATTGGTCTAAGACCAATTCTTATGATACCCTAGATGAATGCCCGTATTAAATTTCGTATGGTCACCGATCTATTCAAGTATTGATTTTGAAGTTGTTTTTCGCATATATTTCTAGAACAGTTTGTCGCACAGGAAAAATGGTAATAACCAATTTTATAGGATTTCGTATTCTGCAGAAGTTCTTAGTACAATAAAAATGTCTTGGACTGATCGTTTTCAAAGTATACGCAAAAAACCGAAATTTTTATATGGCAACACCAAGAAGGAGTTGCCCGATTTAGTCCATTTTTGACATTTTACTTGCTAATGTAGTAAAACATCATATGCGTAATTTCAGCTCTCTACGTCGACGCATTCTCAGGCAGTGTCCAAATATATAGCGGAAAACGAAATTTTTATATGGCAACCCCACGAAGGAGTTACCCGATTTGGCTCATTTTCGAACTTAATTTTACTTTTTTTTTTAAAGTCTGTGTACATAATTTCAGCTCTCTACGCGTTCTCGAGTTATCGTGCGCACAGACGGACGGACGGACGGACGGACATGCAAAAATCGAAATAACTTTTAATATTATGAATGGGTGTCCAATCCATTTTGCTCTACCATCATTATTTCGAGGTGTTACAAATGGAATGACAAACTTAGTATACCCCTATGATTTCATCTAGGGTATAAAAATGCACAAGTTAATTGCATGCTTATTTGTTGATGCGGTCGGGAGGTAACAGACTCGAAGAAGCAAAGATTTAAAACTAAGAGAATGTTGCTCTGTCCTCTTTATCGCCGCGACCCCATAGCTGTACATGTACGCACGGCGCTGCCAGCCATGCACATAATTTCATGTTTCATTTTGCTGCCTGACTGCTCGTCGGCGGTCGACCACCATTTCCATCCCTCTTTCTATAGATCTATCTCTATTTGCGGCTGGCTTTTATCGCGTGATACGTTCACCACAGGTAGACAGAGGCTACAACTTAATTTGTTTAGTTTTGTAGTGGCAAGGAGACATTAGTGTGAAATTTACATATATTTACATATTATAATAAATTTCGACATCACTGTGGAGCTTTAGCATCCGATTAAAAATGTAAACAGACATAAATGTTGTGGTTAAGGTGAAAATCGCACCAAAACTAAGAGCATTGTACCGCACAAAGCTTAGGAAGAGTAAGTATGTTCAGCGACAACTTCATTGCTGCAGCCAATCAGAGCTCTGTCGCATGCGATAAATAACGCTCTTGAACAAGCCCTCAAATGAAAATTCTTCCAAGCAAAGTACACTTGATGAAGCCGGTTTCCTACAGGAGAGGTAAAACAATCAAAGAAAACACTCAATGCGCATAGGCATGATGCG
This sequence comes from Dioctria rufipes, assembly GCA_963924295.1. Classification (NCBI taxonomy): domain Eukaryota; kingdom Metazoa; phylum Arthropoda; class Insecta; order Diptera; family Asilidae; genus Dioctria; species Dioctria rufipes. The sequence goes on along the minus strand of OZ002741.1, from coordinate 246,599,250 downwards.
GAGTGCAGACACTGGTTCTGGTGCTGGTGCTTTGACAATCCGCCACTTGCCACCGCAGTGAGAGCCGAGTCGTGAATAAGAAGAGAATTATCGTACAATTTTTGAGAGCGGGTCGTAATGTAATCACAGGTGATAATTTATAATACCTCGTTTTCCTTTTTTTACCAATATTAATCTCTTTTCGGAAGAGTTAGAGGCGGCTCTTCATGGGCATTTCCTCCTAAATTTTGGAGATATATTGCTTGAACTGCTCTAAACGATTAATTTTTCGGTCCATGAGTTTCGCTACCAAATAGCCAGCCCCAAGTAAAGAAATCTAAAGGATTTAAATCTGGGCTACTTGAAGGCCATTCATCATTCGGTAAAAAGTCGGTAAAGTAATCAGCACACCACCTCTGAGCTAAATTCGCGATGTGCGAAGGCGCTCCGTCCTGTTGAAAGCAGTACTAATCATCTTCAAATAACTATTTGTAGCTTAGAAGGGCAACTGCTTCAAGAAGTTGCTTCTGGTAATATTCAGCATTGACCTTCACACCTTTTTTCAATAAAAACCAGGGTAAGTTTGCCTCTTCTACAAAAACTGACCCAAAGCATTACTGAGGATGAATTTTGGTATCCGGGCACATAAAGTTCATTTTCGGAAATGTCCTCCATTCTCACTGCCCACACACGATCATTTTGTGGATTGTGTGGTTGCTCCAGAATGAATAGTTTTTCATCGGAAAACACAAACTCACCACCACCGTGCCAACCAAGTATGATTTAAACTTTAGCACCTCTTTTTTACTTGGATGAGGCTCAAACTCCATGAATTTTATGTTTTTTGGAAGGGTTTGCTCCTAGATCCTTGGTGAGTATTAATTGTACTGAAGATTTTGAGATTCCCAATTTCGCAGCTATTTTTCTCACCGAACGACCTTTTTTTCTGCGAATCTGCTCTCTTACGATATTAATGCGTTGCCTAGTACGCGCAGTGCGTGGACATCCACTTCTCTTACGATCCTTAACAGAGGATGTTTCCTTATATCGTTTAATTCCTTTCGTAGGTCTCGAAAAATTTCACATGGTTTCATTCTTTTAAAATTTTTTTTAATAATTAGTTCACGTATGGATTCCATCGCACTCCGCTATCTAAGTAAGGCTTTTGTTTTAGCACGTGCACTTCTAAAGGATTTTTGTTTTGTATAACTATAGGAACTAAACATTTTTGTTTCATATTTAAACAGTAAATCACTTTTGTATTCGAATTTATAGGTCACCGTGTACATACAATTATTCTCGTCGGTCGACTTAAACTAATTACTTCGACCATCCACAAGTGCATATCAGATATCATGCATATGCACTGCGTCTAAACTTTTTGTACTTTCCCACGTACGATTTTTTCATGTCCTGGGAAAGTAATAAGAAGAATAAAAAAAGCTTTTATGGGTACCTGGGGGCAGCTAGCCCGAACCTCGGGGAGTTTGTTTTTGAATCACCTCGCAACAAGTTCGGGAGTTTTGCAATTAAGATTTTTCAAAATTATTTAAAGTGGTCTAGATCTGAATATTTATTTTGATAATTTGTAAAAGGATTATTTCAAAAGATCTGTCGGAAGATTAATAGTTTTCAACCAAAATTATTTTCAAAGAGATTTTTTCAAGAGATTATTTCTAAGTGCCCAGTTGGAATAGTGATAATAATCTGTGAAAAAAAAATAACAGAACCAAATAAAAAGAAACCTCAACATTTGGTTTTTTTATTTTTATAAAACATTAATTTCGAACGTTAGGTGCTCTCTTCTTAGAGCACGGCACCCAAGGAATAACACAGGTCGTCAAAAAGTAGAAATTTTTTGTAAAATTTGCGAGATGCGTATTCTTCCTGTTAGAAGTTCTTTGCTAAAAGCCACTCATCTTCTCTTGTGCTCTCGTTGTCCAAGCGTCAAGGGACAATAAGCGAATTATGTCAATAATATTTCTAAATGTATGTCAATATATTTTAAGATTTCTATAAACTTATTGTAAAGTAAGTGCTACCCTATAGAAAGTTAAATAATTCTAAGTATGTAAATAACTTAGTCCACAAGTCAAAATATCAGGATTTCTCTCTATACTTGCTGTATGTATATTTTCAATACTCATTCCTTGTGAGATAAAACATCAATAGAATCATATATTTTAAGGAGACAGTTGTTGTTATTCCTTCCAATACGGGACAATTTAATTCAATAAAACTGAGTTTAAGTTCTAGTTTCGTGTACCAAAAAGAAAAATGTTATCTATAAAAAGATAGCCTGTACGCAATCTGCAGTCTCATAATAAACTATTCTGATACCAAAATTAGTAAGTATTGATCTAATTATTTGAGAAATAACTAATTACTGAAGTTAAAAATTCATCTCTCCGTAGAAAACTACCCACAAAATTGTTAATTAAATCTCATCCCGAATGCTTCAATGAACTTGCAACTTGTGGAATTATAGAAAAATATTTTCACATCTGCCCTGCCCTATTTCGCAACCCCATCTTGTACGATTACTTTAATAGTAATCTTAGCAAAAGCTCTATAATAAATATATGTTCAAAAGTAGCAAACAATGTAATCTGCAAAGTCCACACCTGGCCTGGCAGTATCTTGTGATAACTTACCGGAAACCTAATACCATTAACGATCCAGGTAAAATTAACAGGCGGATATGAAGGTTCTGACACACAGCTAGCCTTAAATGTTTCTCCAAGTGTCACAACACGTTTGTTGTCTGCACCTGGCATCCCATAAATTGTGATAACTGGCTCTGATTTGGGTAACTCTGCAACAAGCATAGTCGCACCACTGGTTTCTGTGTGGAATAGAGGAGCATCTGCTGACACCTCGCACTGATAACTTCCGGACTGACTTCTGGTTACCGAAAGTAGTATAACACTATTTTCTGTTGACCTCTCCATCTGTAAATGGCAAAGTTACGATTAAGGTATCATATTTAGATATAGTGGAGTAAGAACACGTATTAAGAATATATATATATATGTGTGTCGGTATATAAGGTATATATGTATTTTAAAACTTACATCCACTACTATGCCGGCAGTTGCAAACACCCGGGATGGAGGTGATTCTTTGGGAACGAATCTATAGAACTCCTCCTGCTCCAAGTACCACCGAACTGAATATAGAGCTGCCTGCGAATGGAAAGAATTTATGAGTTGCACTATCACAGCAGCGAATGCAATTAAAATTTTAATATCGAATTTACAATGTTGGTAAAGTTTCAATCTAATATGGAAAATATATTGTTTTTGACTCCACAAATTCGAGGAGAAATCATAATTTTATATGTGAACTAAGGGATAGCCGGGCAGAAGCTTTGTTGTTGTTGTTTTAGTCATCTTCGATTAATATTATTTTATCGCCTATTTTAATTGCATTTGAACAATAAATTTGTTTCCAGAACAGGGTATGAAATAAAATATGTCCTAAGCCATATATATAACTTAAAAATTAATGGGAGTGCTAACTTTAATTCAACTCTGAAATTGGAATATTTTGTTTATTGGCTCGACACATTAAATACGTACTTAAAGTTGGCAACTGCTATTCTTCACATTTACTTTTATTAACCCTTAAGTAGGCGTACTCGCAAAATCACGCAAGTGGGCGCATGGGGTCAGTGGTGATCCTATTTTTTTTAAGCAAACCACAAAATATTCGAAAACAAAACCAATGGAGTTCGATAACTACATCATAATGATTTAACAAAAATTGAAAAACAAATAACTTCTGTTAAAGTTAACTCAAAAATAAAATAACAATTATTTTATATTGCTTACTGCGGAGCTTCTTTTCAGTCTTTATAGAAAAGTAAAAGAATAAGAGCCGCTATTCGGGGTACAAGCAACACTATTCACTCAAAACTACAATTTCAACATACGTTTTATTTATTTTCGCTAGAATTTATCCGAAAATATTATAAAATGTCGAAATTTCAAAAGATATACCTATTAAAACTTCCCAGAAAACATTATGATACGATATCGAATCGAGCAGGATTCGTTAAGATGAACTAAGACTTCAATCTCGAAGTCGCTTTTGATTCGATATCGAACCGAAAAAGAAAAAAAAAACGATTCGATTCCGAATCGTTTTAGTGAAATTATCCCGAACTTTGTGAATGTATTTTGGTTACACATAACAGCCTTATATACTCGAGTCAAATATAAAAAAAAAATCTAAGTCATGTATTTTTCAAATTATAGGCATTTCTTTTGTTTTCGAGAAAATGTACACCTTGTGATGGTTTATTAGATCCTGCTGCTACAAATCATTACTTTTTTCAATTTTATTTTTCCTATGTAATCCCGAATAGTGCTTATGTAACCTGTTGCTTTAAGTTCTAAGCGAACTGCTCCAGCTTGGAAGAAAATGTCACATTTTGCCGAACCAACAATATAAAATTAATAATTCGTTGAACTTTAACTGACTGTACTGAAAAAAAAATGTACTACGCCAGTCCGGCAATTAATTTTAAAAGTTGAC